>CM069315.1:7843805-9126305 GCA_035609425.1 Epinephelus awoara | reverse complement strand
GTTGTAATCATTATTCTTTTTCCCCCTTTGTTACTAATTGGTGGGTAAAAAAAGTAATAGATTTTGAATCTAGCCCCCTTTTCTGACCTCTAACAAACAATTTTAATACACTCCCTCAGGATGTTAAAGCCAAGTCTCTAAGGTAACTCTAGACATAAAAAGTCCTCTTTAAATCCTTATATTTCTTGATTATTACTCTTTTTAATTCAGATAAAAATCTTTCTATAGTAGCTTTAACTCAGGCAATCTCAGAACTTGGTCTGCTGACAGAAAGCCTCTGAGGTGAGGGCCATGATTTCAGAGGTTCAGGTGTAGCTGGTGGATATCTGAGCCAAGACTTTTGGCTCATCTCTTCAAGCAGATACCTGCATATGAATGCAGATTTGAAAAACAAACAAACAAACAAAGTAGTCAGATGATAGTGAGTGGGTTCTGAGATTGCACTTTGGCCAATGTGTTCCACCTCTTTTACACTCAGACTGCCGCTCAAACCTGATTGATCAATACGATCTTGAACCGTTGCCTCCAGATTCTGCAGAGTCTGCATACATATGCAGATATCTTTTAATAGAGATTAGTGCTCGGGCAGTCGAGCATGATACATTATGTGCTTCAATTAACCAAACATGGATGCATCAAAGCAGCGACTGGGCTTTCATGCGGAAGAAATCTATATCCTCTAAATAAAGGAAGATGGAACCGTCACGTTGAGTATGAATGAATATTTGAAGGCACACACCCTTTTAAAACCTTTTAGACGAGACAGTGTGACAGTGAATTGTAACCATGTACAGTGTGCACACATGTAGCTTACATTGCATCTGCAGAGCTCCTTATTATCTTTTCATTTCACAGAATTCAGGAATTTTACAAGTCCATTTGTTGTTTTTTACGGAAGCGCATTGCATTTACTGAATAAAGTAAAAAAAAAAAAGAAAAAAGACTGGACTGTCTGTCCAACACACGTAGTTAGGGACTGTGGTAAAAATGCAATACGACTTGATTTTTACTTAGTGAATAGAAGACGCTGCTATGGTTATGTGCCACATAAGACCTCATTTGCTGGAACATGAGAGATGATATAAAATGCGAGTTTAAACTGATCCATTTCTTTTTAGAAATCTGGATGTTTTTCTCTTAAAAATTGGTGATAACTTTTAACACTGACACACACGTGTTTATTATGTTTAGAAACAATTTCACAAATCTACATTTTTGTGATCCTTCTGAAAAGTCACATCTGAAACGATACTACATGCTATCCATCGTCCCTATCTTTCTGTTTGTGGCACCAGTCTGTGTAAGAGTGGGTTTGTTTCTCAGTCAAATTTGAGTTCAAGTGGACTGTGAAAGTAACAGGACTGTGACTCTCGTGTCCAGGCTCTGCCACTGAGGCATCCACTGATGTGTACAGTAACAGTCAGTTGCAGCGAGGGTTGACATGAGGTGACTGTCAGACGGCTCTATCTGCATATATAAAATGTGCTCCTTTGTCGCAGCCACTTATTCCCCCTGTCCATCAACGTCTGCATGTGACGGAGCCCAGCTACGGATCGGTGCTTCATGGACGGAGGCAGAGAGGGGAGTGGAAGGGAGGGGGGTGGTGAGGGATGGGGAAGGACAGTGAGAGTGAGTGAGACTGGAAAAGAACCAAGTGCTGGGATGAACACAGAGAGCAATTCACGTCTTTCACACCGTAGGATGAGTCATCTCGCTCAGCACTGCGCTGTGAATGAAACAGAAAGGGGAGGGGACACCTGCAGAGAGGGGGCTGTGGAGTGTGTGAGAGAGGGCTAGAAAGCATCACACACTCCACCAAGGAGAGAAAAAACAACAACAAAGAAACAACCACATGATGTCTACCTCAGATTCTGTCAATGAAAGTGGGAGGAGGGAAGAGTGCCAGTCACAGACAGGAGGGAGGGAGCGGAGTGCATGAAGAGAGAGTGCATGGAGATATTGGAGTGGATTTATGTGACGACACAGTCCTGCACAGCACTGATGTCAGGGGGGAAAGATGGCAACATTTCCTAGTTACTCCCACTGCTGAAGCTGTTCTGCTTTTAGCATTTCTCAGCTCAATGTTTTGGTTCACTCCAGTGCAGGCATTATGGGTGGATCCCAGGGCGCCAGGCGCCCATCCAGAAATGTGGCCCGTTATTGGCTCTTGGATATACAGTGTGTGCTTTATACAAATGTTTCCTTGGTCTTACAACATTAATGTGTTTTTATATAACTCACCTATTATACATTTTATTGAGGCTTGAAGTTAGGCATAATTAAGGGCATGGTCGTTAAACTGCTGGGGTTGAGTTTGGCGCTCCCAAACACCGGAATGAATAAAAACATAACGTGAGACGCTTTTCAAGTGGTTTCAACTCGAAGAGTTCAGAGCACTCAGATAAAAACGCCAGGTGCCAAGAGCGTAAAAACGTGAGGCACGTTGCAATGCAAAAAAATGTAAGCAAAAAGCTTCATTCTCATCGAAAACAATTACAAATGCTGCCTCCAGCTGCTAAAACGTTTTCTGTGTGATCAGGACCTCAAACATCTCTTAATATTTTATGTGCGGTTTTCTCTTGTT
This sequence comes from Epinephelus awoara, assembly GCA_035609425.1. NCBI lineage: Eukaryota > Metazoa > Chordata > Actinopteri > Perciformes > Serranidae > Epinephelus > Epinephelus awoara. The sequence goes on along the minus strand of CM069315.1, from coordinate 9,123,721 downwards.
TGGATCTAGCCTTTTTTATGCCAGTGCTCACCTTCCTGCATGGGAATGTTCCACCAAAACAGGTTCATGCCCAACACTGTTTTACAAAAGCACCACTGCTGCATCCTAGGCTTAGTGCCACACAAGACCACTGTGAATGGTTTAAAGAAATACAAACAACCCAGCGCACTTTTTTCTCTAAGTGCAGAATCATGATGGTTTTCATAGCTGTCACTACACCTTCTTCTACCAAAAATCGCCCTGGGACCTTTGTCTCTCTCTCTCTTGCTGTCGGTGCTTCATTTTGGATTTCTCATTTCTCATATTGTGGTTCTTCATTCTGGAGGAGATCCAGCCTCTCCTCTTGTCTCTCTCCCTCTGTGTGTTTATTTCTTTCTCCTCTCTGTGTGAATGGCATGCTTGAGCTTTGCTTCCTGTGTTGGTGTAGTCAGTTCTCCCTCCAGGCCTCCATTGAGAGAGAACATACAGTGACTACTCCTGCAATGAAGGTACATTAACTTTTACCAAAACTCCTCTGTTTAAATTTCTTCCTCTTGCCTGTGGTGTTACCTCCCAGAGGTAATTGTTACTCCAACCCTATCCCCAGGCATTTGTGTATAACCCGGCTAATACAGAAACAGAATCCCTCCTGAGTTTTGAGCACATAATGGCTTTTGCATCGTCTGCTTCCCTCCATTATTTCTGGCATTTTGACGTCTTTGCATTGTGTTTCATGGGAATTAAGATAATAAGCAGATGAGAACGAGAGGGGTTAGGAAGAAAAGCTTTCTAACTCTAAGTAACTCAAGACATACAGTCGAATAGGACCTTCCTGCAATATGTATGAGGATGTGATGACCGTTCAGATCTTCATTGGATTCCAATAAAATGATCGGCTGGTGCATTGTCTTTTACCTCTAGGTGTGCACCTGCTTTTAATTAGAGGTCAATGACTGGATCAATCAACCCATCAATCAATTATTTGAACTAATCACTTGTAAAGTCATTTGTCACAGCTCACCACCTCTCACCCAGTCTCAAGGGGGACGCTGGCGTAGAACAACACGAGTTGGGGAGTCACAGTGAAGGAAAGTCACTGTGGTGCCATTATGAATACAAATAAATCAAAGTAAAGTGGTCAATATCAAGATGCCAATGAAAGAATGTGTTGACGTGGACAACGACAAAACCACAAACAATGAAGAGAAGCTCAATACGTGGAAACAGTGGTTGGGTCAAAGACTTGAAGCTGGATTGAGATCTATGGATCCGATTCATTTGAAGTTAGACCCAGAGGACTGCGGAATTGGAGATAAGCATTTCTGTACAATCTGTCCACTCAGTGCTTTCTGCTCTTTTGTTCTTGTGTGGCATTAAATACATCATCTCAGACACCACCAGTTTAACCTGGAGGGATCATGCACCTTGTGTTAAATCATAATTCCAGCTTGTTACAGTCTGGCTCTTATTTTAACACCATCCACATCTCATTTCTGAGATCAGGGAATACAGTAATATTGCTAGTCCATTGGCGTATCATCAGACAACGGGCCCCTGGGCACAGACACATAAAAGGCTCCCTGTCAGTTTACAGGGGCTGTTCCCTGTAAGAGGAGGGATCCCTTTTTCACTACGTACTCTGCAGCTATATATAAAGTAGAAATTAACAAGTCATAGTAAAAATAAATTGTGGATGAGTCTCTGAAGGCAAGCTCATAGGCATGGCTTTTTCTGAGATTACTAAGCTCATAAAAGTAATAGCGTCAGTGATGGATTTTACTACAGGCGACATAGGCAGCCGCTCAGGATGCCACCCAGAGCGGACGGTGCCAAAATTGCCACGTTTTTCTTTTTACCCTAACATTCCAGTAAATCAAACGTAAGGGGAATAGTGGAGTGGAATGCATGTAGAGTAAGAAAAAAAGAGAAAGGTGAAAGCCATTCAGGACGCAGTACGAAAACAAGAAGAAAAATAAAATAAATAAATAAATAAAATCAGGAAGACCTTTCTGGTGCTCACCCTTTCACATTCTCTCCATCCCACTCTCACTACTCCCTCTAATCAGCTGACTATGGGTGTTCACTCCTCTAGTTATCCAATCACACTTTGCCAAGATCTCTCAGCCAATCAGGATGCCACTGCAAATTTTTAAATCTGCTCTCTCTTCTGCTGCTGTCAGCCGGTCACCTCCAGCCATCGTATCCAGAGTCCATGTCAAGCTCCAAAAGACTCATTCCTCTACTCATCCAGATCATCAGCACTTCTCCATCTTCCTCTCATCTCATCTTCACCACGTCTACCACCACCAGCGTCTAGACCCCGGGGGGTTCCCTATTCGACCATCTCCCTAATCAAACGATTCTTATACATTTGTTCACATGTTAATAAATATTCTTTTACCATAAAAACATGTTTGTCTGGTTGAAATAAGATATGGCGGAATACTTCACCCACAAAATGCTAATATGCATATCAGTTACTCATGAAGAAGAATTTGTTTTTCTCACATGCCTAGATGGTGAACGAAGAATCCAAAAACTGAGAAAACTCTCAATGAACTGAGAGCCAGGTCTCACTCTGAAGTCGTCGAAATACGGCGCTTGGGCAGGGACTTGTGGCGTCAGGAACCAATGAAAAAAAGGCGCCCAGCGGAATCAGGGGGAAACACAGTGGGACAAGGACGAAACTTAAGGTGGCGAAAATCCGACTGGGGCAGGTGGGAGGGGTTGTAGATGGTCTGTCAAACACAGACTTTTACCTGAGAGAGCGGTGTTTGTGTCCCGCAAGATTCTAAAACAAAAACCCTGTTTCTTTTTTTTCATAAACCTACCCATGTGTTTTTGTTGCCTAAATCTAACCATGTGTATTCGTTGTTGAAGGAGGATAAATTCGGGGTATTATTTTGAAAGAGACTGTATGTAAACCTTAAATTTCCAGAGAAAACAGAAGTGTATCTTGAAAGAAGACAATGTATGTGACAGGCAGAAACTGACACGATTTCACAGAACGTCTAGCTGCTGGTCTACAACTGCGATATTCACTTTCCTTTGAGCTCAGTTTTTGGTCTCCAGGAATTCCTGATAGAATTCTTTAGCTGCTAAATGCTCCACTTTGTTCACCAGCTCGTCCCTAACTGTGTCTGTCTGCTGTTTGCTGTTGAGCAGGTGGAGTACAGCGGGTTTATCAGAGCTTTTTCTGCTGAAAACAGCTGCCTGCTGCTGCTGGAAACAAGGGTGATAAGAGAGGTGAGAGTGAACCAAAACAGTCAAGTTGCAGGTCGTAAATACAAGAGAATTAGCTGAACAAAGCTGAAACGCTCTGCAGAGCTGAGGGGAACTGCAAGTTTGTCACATTACACTCAGTCATTGAATCCATTGTTGGTGTACAAATATTGATGAGTGCAGCTTTAAAACAAATGTATATTGTAATAAATATGAAAAATAGCATTAACCTAAATGCAACTACAGGCTAAGCCATACCTGATGAATGATGCATTTACTGACCCAAGCTGTGTGTGGACCATCTGAGAACAGTGTTTACTTTGTAGATGTGCATGTACCTGCTTTGTTGAATCACACTGAGGTTAATCTCACCATGCTGTCCTGATTGGTTTGAAGCTAATCCCTGCAGGAACATCAGTACTAACATACATCCTCATACAGATGAATGCACACACACACACACACACACACACACACACACACACACACACACACCTCTGTCTCCTCTGCACACACACTCCCTAATATAAAGCCATTCATCAGTGAGTTTTTCTGCTCTGATCCTCAGGCGAGGTGGCACCGCTGATGAAGATTTAGGATCGCGACCCCAGGTGTGTGTGTGTGTGTGTGTGTGTGAGTTGTTACTTTACTATCTCCCCACACCAGTGTAATGGAGGCTCACAGGGAAAGACAGATGTCACACTCGCAACTTATAAAGTTGTCTGACGTCGCTTACGTGCACTCGTGTACACCAGCTGACCTTGGGGATGCTGTCATGTGTGCAGCCTCTCACATTTTACACACATGCTCATGGTTTGTGTGTGTGTGTTGCCATGCATATGAATGAAAGGCAGAGACTATTTAAATTAGTGATTAAATGTTTATCTGCCCGAGTCTTCGCACGTCTCTTTGTGCGTTATTGACGGTCTCGCTTTACTCATCTGAGAGTGTGTGTGTGTGTGTGTTTCAAGGGTTGAGTCCGAGATGTATCAGAGTGATTGAGTTTGAATTACATCACAGGGGAAACACTCTGCTGTGATTGGTTAGTTCTATAGGCTGATATACAGAGGAGGGGATGCGGTGCATTTTGGTTATCAGTCCATTACCCCTCTGGGAAGATAAGGAATGTCCACTGGATGTTTTGGGATGTGTGTGCTGGTGCGTAACTGCCAGTACATTAGGACATGTGTGGCTCACTGTACACGCACACACACACACACACGCACACACACACACACACACACACACACACACACATAGTTCACCTCCACATACAAAGTGTCCCTTGTGTTTTCCACACAGGAGAAGGTCAGAGGAGGCATCTGGAGTGTTCCTCCAGGTACGCAGTCAGTCATAGCGGAGCTGCTGATCCACTCACCTCTGCAGAGGTCATATCTGCGGTCCCCAAAGCCCCGAGGCCTCTGAAGGAACATCAATCACTACAGACCTTGGACACACGAACACACTTTCACACTATAGAGCTATAATGTGCTATAAAGGACAGCGGTGGCCGCCCCTTTCATGGTAAACACTGTGCTCTCTTATCATGTTTCAAAAGGACATCTTAAAAGTAAATTCAGCGATACTGACTCTATGGCTGTTGCCTATGCACTTAAACATGTAACTGTAGGTATGACTTGCATTGAATGGGCTGGTTTTGGCTTGCTGTTGGTGACGGGAAAATGTTGCGCTGCTTGATATAGAGATCAAGGTTGTTCTTGATGTCCTCATCAGTCACACTAACCTCTCTAAACCCTTCTCACCCTGAGCAACATATGAAACACACAAGGACAACAAGCAGCGTGATCTACCTTTAACTGTGCACTGCTACTTTATAAATAACATATAAGAAATTAGCATTTATCTTTTCTGAATTAAGCATTACGTTTACTAGTTCTAAAGCACTGAAAAGATCACATCAGCTATGCTTGATAAAGGAACAGACCGGCATTAAGGGGAGTTCAAAAATAACATAAAACTTCAATTAAAAGCCTAGCCCAAATTAAACGCTCAGTCTCTTTTACTAGCTCAGTGTGGCTACACATTTTGGCGAATAAACGCCTGTCTTGATTAGAAGCCTGGTCTGGCTCAGATGATTATTAAGTGTCTGACAACACATGGAAATGACCTTACAGAAAAAATGCGCCAGTGAAAGTGTTGCCATTTTACATTTGTGCATTTGTGTGAACCATGGATATGCGACGTTTGCACATTATTTTGTAGTGGCTACTTTATTTTTTTTTTTTAACAATGCTGTGATGAAGGTGTGGTTAGGTTTATGTACAATCAACAATCACTTCGTTATGGTTAGAAAAAGATCATGTTTTGGCTTCATAAAGTACAACCATTTTGGTGTCACAACAGCTGCTGATAAAGCCGGGATGGTAAGGTGAAAAACACCAAACACGGGTTTGGTGCCATGAAACACTGGTGAAACACAGCATAGGGTTGCCAAAGGACAACTGGTGTTGCTGTTTGTTCGTCTCAAACAGCGGTCTGCAGGTTGGCAGGTGTCTTGTGTATCGGTGACACACCAGCCACCTTCCCTTCTACCTCTCGGGGACAAAATCAGCTCATATTCTACGTCACTTTAGAAACTTTGATATGATACATGCGAAACATGCAAATGTTACGTATTCCTGCTTTACAGGAATGTGCAATGCCAACATTTTTATCAGATTTACCTTTCACTGATCTGGTCTGTTTTTTATTGTGTCTAACCAAGTCTCACTCAAGGAGAAGTCTCGTTCTGACATCTCACAAGTTGAGTTGCAGGAAGACAATAACAAACGGACCAGATCCAGCCAAAAGTAAGAAAAATGTTTTATTTCTCTGCAGCGATCTTCTCAATGATGTAGTCAAACACTTACAATGGTGATATGAGCCTGTCAGTGTCGGTTGAGTCCCTTAGACACAAAAAATAAGTGCAATTTTCAATATTTAAAACAAATAAATTATCCTGGTTATGGTTTGCCTTGTTCTGTGGTTTCTATTTTCTGTCCTCCCTTTACTTCATTGCTTGTTGAAGTTGTTTCTGGGTATACCCCACGCAGGTGGAAAATCTCAAGGATTTTCAGCAGAAAATGCTCAACTATGCATAAAAAAACTTCAAGAACATAACAAAAGATGAATAGGGCCTGTGGGAGTAGACAGGTCCCACTTCTACCTAGACAGTGTTATTATTTGTATTGTTTTATAGTTTAACCATTTTTCCCAGTCTTTTCCAAATTGTCCTTCATTCATCCATATCCTGTATGTAAGATTCTCCATCTCCTGAATATCGTCTATCATGCTTAGCCATTTTTTATGATTTGGAGCGTCCGTCTGCAGCCAGTTCTTTGTAATTGCTTTCTTTCCAGCGGCAAGAAGGATCTTGACCAAATATTGATCTCTCTTGTGCACCGTACCCTTCATAAGTCCCAAGTGCAGGACAAGATATGCTTGTGGGATTTTGTAACCCAAAGACCTCACAAAGATCTGAATGTATAGCATCCCAGACAGGCTGTACATTCATGCAACTCCAGAACAGTTGGAGGAAGACTTTAGATCCCAGTAACAGAAGGCCAGCTGTCTCTTAGCGATGCAGTTTCATAAGTAAGTTATGAAAAACAACTGAGGACATAATTCAAATTTTTATGTATTTTCAGATGTTTTATGGATATAGCATATGTCAGATCCCAGTCTTAAGGTTGTGTTGTTCTTGCTTCTGGTTCTTAGTCATTATTTCCTGTTTTGTTTTGATACTCATCTTTTGTCTCGTCTCAGATAACCTCAATTCCTGCCCTTGTGTGCCAGTGTGATTTCCTACCTCATCCTTATAGTCTGTGTTCCCCGATCTTTGTTCGTCTTATGCCCAAGCCACACTGCCAATGTGAGCAGCTCATGCACGGCTCGGATGTGGAACAGCTAGAGATTTGAAGTTTTGCCTAATTTTTCCGTGTGACTTGGCGGTTTTCAGCAAAATATACAGTGAAAATGGTCTTTTTATGATCATATTGAAGTCATACCACCATTCACTGCAATTGCAGTGTATATACATATATCTGTCATAGACATTAAAATATTTTTAACTCAAATTTCTTGTTTCCGTTTCAAAATGAAAGCCTTCTGACAGCATTTCTGTGAAGAAATTCGTTAACACGGGCTTTTTATTGTGAAATATTTGCTTGATCGTGTTGTTGAAAATGCAGTGGCTTACACAGCTCCATGAATCAGTGGAGTACCAGCTTTTAATTGTGGAAATACAGTACTCAGAGCAGCAGTTTGGCCATCACATGCTGCTCGTGCCGACAGCGTGGTCAGGGCATTACGCAGAGTCCACAGAAACATGGCTATTTTTGAAAAAATTCCTGTCCACACACAAAAAAAATCCCTTTCCAAATAAAATCATGGCGATATAGCGATATAACCCTACCCTAACTGTAACCCCAACTGTACTCTTAACAAGGCTGAAGCCAGCACTTTTTTGGCTACGTCCACCGTTGCACAAGATCTTGACTCATTTGTGACACCTCACAAAGGTGATAACGGCACACACTCCGATGGAACAGGCCCAAACTCTCTCTCTTGGTTATATGAGCTGGTTTCTGTGTTTTGACTTTGACACCTAAGCTTGCTCTGGAACCTGAGACCTTCACCTGTGTACTAAACCCTATTTTTATTTCACAAGTAAAGACTTTCTGACATGATCAGTTGAGTGCTAAGTCTTGCATGTGAATCCTATAATTGTTGGTACCAGTGTTTCAGCATTACCTGAAACTCAGAGCTTCCAGGTTTCAGTTTTCCTGCTAGAATGCAGAACTGCACCACAAAGAAAGCCCCCCACCCCCCGCTAACATTTACCAAATGTCTTTTTGAAATCTCACACAAAATAAAATCCAAAGCTAAAGAAAGAATGAACAGTGGGGGCAAAACTTTTCTTTGTGCTGCCTGAAGTTTTGAAACTTCACATGGTAACGAGGAGAGCAAACCAAACAGAGATGATAAGTGCTCTGGCCTAGATTGTATGCGTTGTCTTTGTGCCTTCCAGCACAGTATCAGCAGTATGGTTACTTATGCATGCATAGCCTGGTCAGGCCTGCACAGATGAGTTTGGCTCAGCTTAGCACAAGCAAAAGCCATCTTCCAGTGATAACAGCAAATACTCCTACGGTAATTTATATTTTAATTTTTTTTCTTAAAATATTAAAATCCCTCAACCTTACACACACACAAACAGTGGGAAGTCTTATGAATCCAAACCTTGTGGCAATGTAGGCCATTTGAACCAGAGGAGTGTTGAGCTGACTGAAATACACAGCCAAAATGTATTAGAAATATGAAAATATAAAATATGAATACATCTGCTCTGCAGTACAGTCAGCTGAATTTTTATTTGGATGTACTGTATAAGCAAGGAAATTAAATGCTGACTGACAAAGAGCAGGAAAAAGGTGCCCCCACCAACTGTTTATGTTTTATCTATAGTGAGATCTTTGGAATTATTGTTCAAATATATGGATTTTAATAACACCAGCATGTACTTGTGTAACATTTAATTTGTTTTCAATGGATTTCTTGTACACTACTGAAATATGTAAAAGACCTCTTCCAGCTCATCATCCATGGACACAACCACATCATTTTGCACAGTGGCCATCTCCTCATCCACAGTGACTTGTGGAGAAGCCTCCCTCTCCTCCAGAGGTTCCTCCTCTAGTTGAAGGTGATCCAGGCTGGATGCATCAGACTGCATCTCACAGTCTTTGATGGCAGAGGTGATGGCCTCATTGGCAGTGTAAGAACTTTCATTACTGTGTCAATCTCTGCTCGTCCCAAACATGATTTACAGAGACACCGCCATCTCGTCACACAACAGTGAGATCACAGAGCCCATTTGCCTAACAGTCATTGTACTCTTCTCGTACCTGCTCATTAATTTAAGTTTGTTGCCATTTGTCTCGAGCCTTGCTTTTTAGCCTGTGCAAAACTGATGTGACACAACAGGAAAACACCACTGACATCTTACTAACCAAGCTGGCTTAGTGTAGCTGCCTCCCAGTGTGTCTCATTGGAGTATAATGTTTTGGTTTGGGGGTGGGAGGAGCAGACAGCATGTTGTCTGGTTGTTGTGACACTGCTTATTACATGTTTAACAGGGTAACTAGTAATCTGTAACCTATTACATTTCAAAAGTAACCTTTCCAACACAGTGTAACAAACATGAACAGTGCACCTTTACATTTACAATAACTTACTTCTGCTTGGTAGCGTAGTCGCTCCTCTTCTGAGAAAGATGATGGTCTCAATTTTTGGACTTGTTAAAAAAAAAAGTTTGTGTCCATTTTGAAAAGACGTCATGTTTTGAACAAGATAAAAACACAGTGAACAGGTTTGCTGAACGAGTGAACAAATATATGTCTCTCAAAAGGGTTTGGATAGCTGAGCATTCAGGTACCAAATGAGAGAGAATCTGAAGCTGCCCCAGTACTTGGCTCAGCTATATTTTTTGGTGAGTGGTTCCCCCCAAAAAACAACCTCAGATGTCACTTGCACAGGCAGTTTAAGTCATATATATATTTAAGTATACTGTGGGTTCTCTATCGTATTGAGATGATCTCCCCACCCAGTAGTGATATGATAACTATGGGAACCCTTTAAGACAAACCGCGAGGGGCCCCAGGAGACAAAATGAGACATCCCTGCCATCAGGTGCATTACCAACAGAAAATACCCAGTAGGTGTGTATATACGAAAAAACACCAATGAACTTTTAACAAATGTACAACATCTCATGTATTCAACGGTCTGTGACACCGCCAGACACTGTGTGTCACTGTACCGATGCCCAGGTGCAAGATGCAACCATAAGCTCAACCAACCATGCCAGATGCAGGGTTTGGGTGAAGGAAGACCGCTCAGTTGGCCAGCCTGCTGCCAGGCCACTGATAATAATATACGACATCACCATGGCTGGGTAAGGCCCCAGCTCAGGGACATGGAATTACATGGCCTACTGTGTGGTTGCACTTAGCACACGCTCCCCAAAGGAGGTGCCAATGGCACATTCAGGCAGTAAAATGTGGCAAATGTGGATGGACTTGTCCATGCAGCAGCTGCCCAGACCTCCGAGAGGGTAGCACCCCGCCACAAGGCCCACGAGGTAGATACACCTCCTGTTGAGTGTGTCCGCACACCCAGTGGTACTGGCATGCCAGCCACTCTGTAAGCCTGCTAGTCGTCTCCACGACCCAATGAGACAGCCTAGCCTTCAACATCGGCTGGCCCTGGCACTGGGCCTCAAACCGGCCCAGTAGAGTTGGTCTGTCTTTCTAAATGCTGCAGTGCACTGGACGCGCTAGTGCGCTAGAGTTAAAATGATATGTCTAAATATACTGCCATTAATCCTACAGTAGCAGTGAGGTGATTAGTAGTCTTACATGAATGCATTGAGTAGTGGGAGCATTATTTGATAGGATGTTATTGGACTATCAAAATATGCTCCCCCCCCAACAACAACACTCTAAATGCGAGACAATCAGAGGTCTGAGAAGGGTAACGTGAAAGACAAAAAGCATTAATTACAACTAGAAAGGCAGGGAATCTAAACCTGGAGTTGGACTTCTGTGTCGCCGGTAAGCCGTTATCTTGCGCCGCAGAGCACTATGAGCCTTGGCCATAACGTTATTCCTCTCTGTGATCCCCGTTCAACCCACAACCTCCAGGATTAGCCGTTCCATGATAATAGGGGCGCCCCAGCACCCACTCCACTAACTTGATATGGAAATGAGCAGTAGTCTAGAAAACTGGCGAGTTTTGGGTTTTTTTTGGACGAGCGCCCTCACATAGATAGCGGCCTGGGCGGTCGCCCACATTGCCCATAGCAAAACCCGTCCCTGGGTGTACAGGAAATCTAAAATAAAAGAAATAGAGTTCAGTTTGGAGAGGCAGAGGAATGTTTTTTTTTTAATTTTTTTTTAAAAATTATATTATAATACGGGAGATTTACGGGAAAATACTAATACAGGAGGACGGCGGGAAAGAGCAGTAAAATACGGTAGTTTCCCGGCCAAAACGGGAGGCTTGACAGGTATGCACATGTGTAGAGCCAATGGCACCACTTGCACCGAGGCTGCCATAAGACCCAAGAGGCAGAGACAGAGCCACCACGTAACCCTGGCACCCACCCGAAAATGAGAGAGGCAGGTCCTGATTGAAACCTGCCTCTCCTGTGACAGCATCACCAACCTAGCTCTGGCATCCAGCCACATGCCTAGAAACTTGATGGCCTGTGCAGGTTGGAGACTGCACTTTTTCTCATTGATGCGCAGCCCCAGACTCTGAATGTGAAAGTGTAAAGTGCTGTGTCATAAAGATTATTAATTTTCTATGTCTATTTACCCAGATGGGGATAATTCCCATAGTTATGATATAACCACTAGGTGGGGGGATCATCTCAATACGATAGAGAAATTAACGTTACATTAGTAATCTAAATTACATAACAAACATCCTTATTTAACCATGATCTTTACACCTCAGCCAGTAGTTTTGGTGCCTAAACTTAACTTATGTTACTCATATCTATGTGCTTTTATGTGGAATTTTGTTGTTGTTGAAACTGTGTTGCTGCTATTCTTGGCTAGATCCCCCATGTATAAGAGATATTTGATCTCAGTGGGACAAACCTGGTTAAATAAAGGCTAAATAAAACTAAATAAATAACCAAAATGTGACTGCTTAATAGCATTAAGCATATGTTTAAAACTGCAACCATTAGGGGTGCTAATTTAGGAAATGCTCTTGTGGGTCTTGTATCACATTACACTATTTAACTCTCACTTGTGTAAATGATCTGAATACTTTTTTTTTTTAACACTACTGGTAACAAAATGTGACACTTGCTCTAGGGTTCAGCTCCACAGCTTTGCAGGAGATTCAGATGCTCCATTAACATACTTTCAAATGAAATTTTGCTTTCACAACATGCTCTCACTCCCAGCTTGTCAAACTGGACCCAGCCATTACCACTTTCGCCCACCCTATAGGGACTCTCCAGCTCCTAAAATTACATTGTCATCTGGCGGCGTTTCAAACTGACGGCATCTGGCACTGTTGGCTTTCATCGCTTACAGCTTTACTGACACTTTGACTTCTTTCACTTGTTCACTTGTCAGCTGTTAATGTCCTGTGTAAAACCAAAAGTCAACACTGTGTTATTTTAACTAATGTAACATGCTGACCTTAACGTTACATATTAGGGGTGGTTTCATCACAAAACAATATCATATAGATTCTCTGGACAGCCATACAGTATTTGCTGATATTACAAAGACGATTTTGATATGATGTGATTCGGGGCCTGAAACGATATTATCTGCCCATATAACACAATCAATTACAGAGGAAGCTGCCACCCCTTTCTTTTTGCTTTCAGCCATAAAAGATGAAAACAACACAAAAAAGTAAATAACTGTAACTGCTTAAGTGCAGTAAAGTTAGTAAAATTATTTATGACTTTATGATTCATGGAAACACTCATTTTGGTTTACTCTGGGGTTTTGTTTGACTATAAGTGATGATTTAAATGAATGATGATTTTTAGGTCCTGGCTGTCGCAATATGAAACTCTTATCACCAGATTCAGACGATAGATACAAGTTTGAAGCTTGTAGAGGCAGGATGACAAGCTAGCAGCAAACATTTGTCAACTGCACTGTGGTCTATCTCTCTCTCCATGTCACTCTGAAATTATGAATCACAATCTTATAGTGACGAAGCAGGGTCCATGACTGTGGGTATTCATCTGATTTCAGATGAACAAAGTCTTGGCTTTCAGAATATTAAAACCTTTAAAACCTGCCGGCAACCCGCTTGAGCTACTCATTGTTAGCTTGATTTGATTCTCCACAATTCAATTGTTTACTTCATTTTACAGAAACCATGAGCACCAAAGTAAAATTCATCAGATTTACCGGCATGATAAACAAGAAAGACAAAAAAAAGTCTTTAATCCCGACCTCAGTCATGGTCTTAAAGTCCCACTATTCCTTTAGTCTGTACAGGTCTACCAACAATATTTTCTCCTCTTCCTGGACCGTGTTGTAGGGTATGCTTATTGTTGTTACCTTGTTGGCTCAAAAGTAAAAGTTTCCCCAAGCTAGTACAACCCCTGAAGCATTCACTTTCATTTTGAAAAGTCAATAGGATCTGTTCCCTATCTTTGTGTCTGCTGTACTGCAAACTTTAAAAGAATACTTTACTTTTACAAGTAGGCTACTGACCCCCTATAGACTTCAATTGCATTCGCTAAGCTAAGCCACAATGCTAACCGCTGAGACCCAGCCACTGGACATACAGACACAAAAAAGATATCGATCATGTTGTCTCAATATGAAAATGATAGAGAAAGGGCATAACTCCCAAATCGCATGCTAACAGTCACCATGTAATATGGCATATTTTGCTTAAACTTTGGAGTACAAAAACAATAATGGTATCATTAGAACGCCTAAAATCTACTCTTTCCAATAGTATATGAAACCGAAAATGTCAACAGAGCCAACAGAGCATTAGTCTGACATAAAACTATGTCATCAGACTTTTACACACCCCCATCTATCAACCAGGCGAACGCACTGCTTCAAACATACTGTATTTCATTCCTTGAACATCCTTCAGCTCTCCGGAAATAATCCATTTATAAACAGTGTTCAGGGAGAGAAAAGATAAAATGTGTGTGCCGTGAGGTTTTAGCTCTCATGAAATATTGATTGGCCTTTTTTCATCTGGTCTTTCCCGGTTCTCTCGTACACCCGCATGTCTTCACGGAGAGGAGGAAGGAAACCTCAGCTCAGAGGCCAAGGGATCTGTGGTACAGACACACACACATTGACCAGCTGTTACATCTTCTCTGCACGCTGACAAAATTTCACACATAAAATGTATGGCTGATGAACACACAGAATCCAACAGTTCAACACAATATTATGGATATTATGCACAGAGGCATGCACACACAGAGGAAGACGCAGGCTGTATAGGCAGATGCCCCACAGCAAGAGACCAGCTTCATAAATATTCATATATTCCCATGATTGCAGAAATGTAAATAAGTCAACAGTCGTGAAATTGCCAGCATCTGGTCACTCTGGGGGGAGAGGAAGAGAGAAAGTGAAGGAGAGAGGAGGTGAAAGGGGAGAGCAAAAGGTGGAGGATGAAAGAGGGAGGTGAAAAAGGCGGTGGCGATGAGAAAGAAGAAAGAGGAAGGCTGAAGGGGAGGGAGTCAAATCACCCAGATTATTTTCCACTTTCAGCATAATGACTCTCGCTTGATTTTGCGTGCAATTACTTAATGATAAATATCCTGGAGAGCCCATCCATTTTGTATTCTTCGGGTGGAGAGCAGCAGCTGTAGTGAGGGCTGAGGAATGAGGAACATCTGTTTTACATGAAGAGAGCTAATGTGTCTCTGGGCGCCAGAGGATCACAGGTTGGGATCTGCTATCACAGTTTGGAGTCAGTCACCGTGTGATGGGAAGCCAAAGTGCAGTTTTGAGACTGAACCTGAATCTGCATGATGAAATAAACCTACACTTAAAGCTGCACTACCACTTTTTTCAGTAACAATGGCTATAATGACTATGAGTAATGTGAAAGGTGGCACTTGAATTGACAAACCCACAGATTTCCGAGGAAAATTCACTTGTGCTCACTACTAGATTTTTTTTATCGTAAAATCAAAACCAATAAATTAGTCCATAACAATTACAGTCAAAACACAAATACTAAATAATTTCTTGAAACTGAACTTTATAAACGTCTTTTTAGTTGCAGTTTAAGTGTAACAACTTAACAAGAAAGTTGAAGTGTCAATTCAAGTGCTGAGTGAAGCTATAAAGGCATTTGAATTGTAATCTGAGGAGCAAGAAACGAAAGTAGTGGATCTGTCAGTTTCATGACTAAAAAAGAGAGCATTTCGAATCCCAGTTGACATGAAAGTGGTGAAAGCAGTTGAAACATCAGTTAGAAAATATAAATCTGTTAGCAGGTAACTTAGGCAGTGGGTGGTAGGTACCAGCAGATCATTAAGTGATACATTCAAATATTAGAACATGATGCTGATTTTAAAAAATTCTTTTTCTTGAAGCTGATTTAACAAAAATCTTTTTCTTGAACTTACATGTGTCCCAGGCCACTGCAGTTGTGGAAACTATATTTAATATTAGATTGCCTTATAGCATCCCTTTGCCTTTGCCTTGCCTGGCCATTCTTGTCCTGTGACGGGGTTATTGTTGACGTCGATGGCGATGCTGCAGGTTGCTCTTCACTTGCATTTTCTGTGGCATCTTCACTGTCATCATACGATTCCAGTCCGGTCCGGGTTCTTTTTGAGCCCTTTTGGAGCAAAGCCAACATTTACAACAGACTGAAATCACCCGTTGTATGAAACGAAACTTTTGGCTGCGACTAGCCATGGGATGTAGCGTCTCGCGTGCAACAAACAACAACAACTGTACTAATTTGAGATCTCTTGTTATTCTTCGGCAGACTCGACTTCGCGACGAACGTCTCGCGAGAAGGGACAGGCGTGTGGCGCGTACTTGTACACAACGTGGTGATGTACACTGGGTAATGTAGTATATCCATAGAAATAAAACAGGACAGGGTACTATGAGCTCATGAGAAGTCCCAGTATCCTGTAAAAAGTCCTGGTATGCCAGAGGCTAAAATCTAGAAGTGCCCGTACTCTGTACCGGCCCACGTAAAGCACTGGTTACAAGCCGATTGGCTGTAGAAACAGGTGACATGCTTTCTGTTCTAAAACAAGCCACTGGCAATTTGACCATCTGAGTTGCAGGTAACACCATCAGCCAGCTTGAGTTGAGCCCAGACTGGCCCTTTCACACCGCTTTCTCTGCAACGTTCTCAAGCGGTTTTGTCGTGTCACGTATTATTGGTCTGAAGTGAGCTTGAGAAGTGAAAGCTGTCAAAGTGTCAATAAAGGTGTAAGTTATGAAAGTCAACCCCTTCTCATTGCGAAATCACCAATACAGCCACTCAGTGATCAGTCAGTGATTTTGGCATCAGACACAGAAAATCCCAATCCCATTTTTTCGAAAATGACCCATTGTTCCAAAATCTCAATGTTTCGACATCCTATTGTTCCGACCATATTAAAGGAGAAATCAAACAGCTTGCACACTGCAGGGCTCCAATGCTCAGTCGAAATTTATTCAAGTAAGTAATGTTTCGAGTCTCAGGCTCTTCATCAGACGTTTTTAAGACATCTTAAATACACACATGACGTGGTCACATGATGCACTGATACGTTACAGGCCCAGAGAAAAAGGAGGACAAACAATGACCTCCTGTCACATAGAAAAATCAGCATGCATTTATCATATTGTCCTCTATATTTTTTTGCATGCTGATTTTTCCAGGTTGCGTTTTTGTTCAATTAGATTATCTATGATTTTCTAATAGAAGCTGTGGTGCTGCTGCATGAGAAATTGTTTGTCTTGTGCACATTGATAGATTCTAACCTTTAACCTATTTCTAAATTGCCACCATTTAACTTTCTGCAAACAGAAATGTACTTAAGTGAACTTTCTACTCGAGCGTGATGGAGAAGTCGTTACTAAGATGATTAATTCTGTTTTTATTGACTAGCAGAGACAGCAGAGTTGGATCCATTTGATAAGATTAGTATTGCCTTTCTGTAAAGTTGTTTGTGACTATTTATCTCTGTTGACTTTTAATAGACTTTGATGTGTGTGATATATTACAGTGACTCAATCTCCCTGCTGTTAAACCTCTTAATAAAGGTTAAAGACTTTGTATTTTTATATTGTGTTTGTGTCTGAGCCACAAAGGGAGAGTGCTGACTGTGCAAATGAAGGTGACATGGAAAACATTAGTGCTATTTATTCCACTGGCCGAGAGAGCAAGTGCATACTCACACACACACACATACACACACACACGCTGTGCCATGACAACCGAGGGCTGCATGATTTAAGACTCTGGTCATCCTGTCCTCCATTTCTTCTCTAGCACACACACACACATGCACGCACGCACACACACACACACGTTGTATATAACCTTTAGCCTGTTGCATGATAAAAACGCATGCATTCCTTTACCCACCGCACACACACACCAGAGTAAATAACTCAGCGTTCATTAAAGTCGACCGAGGTTGACAGTGTGACCCCTGTTCAGTAATCGTCTGTCTCTAACAGGCAGCAGATTGACAGGGGTCACAGCCGCACTGCATCTCCTACCCTTTATTACCCCTTTAACCATCAGACTGCTCTCAGCCCCCCCCCGACTCCTCCTGCCGTCCCACCAGCCCGGGCGACACACTGTGACTCACCACAGCTGCATGATGTAACAGCCGTATTTAACAGCGCCTGCCAGTCCTTTTGTTTTCATTATGCCACATTAGACCTGAAGGGCTCTTTTCATCCAGGGACTTAAATTAAGCTCGTATCATTTTCCCCTGCAACACACACTTGTTTTCTAGTCATCTGAGGAGTCGCTCTGGTCTGGAGGGGATAATGGCAACAGCGCGAACATGGGCAACGTGGTGCTTTTCTGATGACACTACTTCATGAAGCAGTGGGTTACTTTAAGATCAACGATGGGTCACCGTGTACAGAAGTTCAAGGCTGCCAAGATTAACTGAGTCATTTAAAGGTTCTAACTCTAGAGAAAGATAGTTGATTGTTGAGTCTCTTTTCCAGGTTGTCAAATACCAACTCTTTTGGTTTGTACATGGATCAAACCACCAACTCAAAGTGTCGATATCTGACAACCTGGGAATGACACTCAGCAGTCAGCTGTCTCTCTATAGAGTTACATACAGGACTCTCAAAGGAGCTGCATACGACAGTCAGGTAATGTCTATGATTCAGAGTCAGTCTGAAGTTGTCTGCACACAGTTCTCAACATAAAGGTGGCTGAGCCTGTGGCCAGCAGTTAACGATGCTAATATTACTAACAATAGCAACAGTGGTGACAGAGCTAACAGTGATAACCAGGAGGGGAACCAGAGGTTGGGTGAAGAAGCTGTTAGTCAGGACTGCATTATCAGCATTATCATATGAGCATAGTCCAGAGCAGCGGCTATTAGCTAGCCAGTGGGATCCACACACAGGGACTCACATGCACTAACATGCACATCCCTGTGGGTAGATTTTAAGACAATGGACCCCTGGGCACAGATATGCAAATGATCTCACTACCTTTCCTAAATAGGAGCAAGAAACCCAGACTTTGTGATGATTTTGTCTTTGTGTGTGGTCATTATGGGTCTTGGGTTTGGTTTTGTTGTGTCTCTTTTAATTGTTTTGTGTCTTTTTGAGGAAAATTCGTAGCTTTTTTGGTAATTTTGAGTCTCTTAACAGTCATTTTGTGTCTCAGTGAGGAAATGTTGTGTCTTTCTGGGTTGTTTTGTGTCTCTTTGTAGTCATTTTTTTCTCTGTCATGTAATTTTGTGCCTTTTAAAGGTTGTTTTGTGTTTTTTTGGGGGGGTCATTTGAGGTTATTTTGTGTCTCTGTCATAATTTTGTGTCTTTTGGTAGTTTCATTATTTCTGTGTCACTTTTAGGTCATTTTATGTATCAATTAGGATGTTTAGTGTCTTCTGGTTGTTTTGTTTCTCTTTGTAGTCATTTTGTGTGTCTTTAAGGTCATTTTGTTTTCTTAAGTCATTTGAGGTTATTTTGTGTATCTGAAGTCATTTGTGTCCTTTTTGGTCTTTTTGAGGTCATTTCGTGTCTCTTTTAAATTTTGTGTCTCTCTGAGGTCATGGTGTGTCTCTTTGAGCTCATTTTTTTGGTCATTTTGTGTCTTCTTTTATTTCTATGTAATCATCCTATGTCTCTTTGCGGTCTTCTTGTGTCTCTTTGTGGTCATTTCGATTATCTCTCTGGTCGGTATGTCTTAATTAGATTGACATTTTGCAGGTAAAGACCATGGGGGGCCCAGACACTCTAAGCCCCAGGACCCATTCAGTAATCGATCCATGGTGTGGCCTCCCACAACAATAAACAGAGGAGCTTGGATTACCACACACACACACACACACACACACGCACACACACACACACACACACACACACACACACACACACACACACACACACACACACACACACACAGGGAAAGTGACGCCATAGTCAAATTAATTATTAATTAATGCTCTGATTGTTGCATAGGCTACATCTCATTTAATCAAATCAAAATGTTTCACTTGTCAAACATATGATACATGACAACAGTAAATAAAGCATCAATCTTAATTTTCATGTTTGAAAATGCATAATTAAAACGAAACATTACAATATTGGTCATAATACTTAATATCATTGTGTTGCACTGTCAGTTTGTTAATCCTCTTTTGGTTTGTGTAAAGTCCTTTCTAAGGTCTTTGTAATAACAAGCTTGTGACAAATTTGTAATTTACTAAATCAGGGTTGCACGATTTAAAATTTAAAAATGTTAGTGCTAGGAAAGGCTGTGTGTGTAAATTTGTCTGTCGGAACCATGTCTAGCACTATCCAATCAAAAGCAATCAACTATGTAAATAGGAAGTCAGTGTAACATCACAAAATCCAATAAAAAGAAGAAGAGCAATTATGTCCATTACGTGGACACATAAATAAAGGTTGAAAATATTTAAGAACTCACAACACACCATTATAAAAATGTATTCACTGAAAGTTCTGTATTCATACCCTGGAAATAAACTTTTGAGATAATAAATGTTCTGAGCAAAATTGACATTACCACCTCTTTGTCTGGACTTAATCACTCCTCCCACTCCCACTTGACATAGAGGTGACACTTTGACAGGTTTCCAAAAGAGCCCAGGCCGTTATGAATATTATGACGGAACAGGCTATTTCCATTTCATTGCCATTGCATATTAGCTAAATGTAGGACCCAGCTCAACTTTTCATCTAAATTCAGGCTTGAAAAAATATTTTCAGGTTTTGGTTGCACTTCCTATGTGAAAAAAATAAATAAAAAAAATCTTCATTTCAATCACGTTAAAGTCACCACGGCAATATCATGCCTGAGTAACTAATGAATGAATACACTCGACACATTGAAAATTGTTACATCAATTATAATTTTAACAGTCATAATACATTTTAAGTTTCAGAGTAAAAACTTCCACTTTATACATCACGTGCCCATAAATAGAAAAATGAATGTTAAATTTGAGTAAACAATTTCCTTCCAATATTAGCAGCCTTAGACTTCCATACACAGTGAGAAGAAAGCCAACAAATAAATCCAACAGACAGGAGATGAAAGCTTTGTATCCTGATCCTGAACATGCTCATTATCCTGAACTGAATGTGATCTCCAGACTTCACCTTCCACCAGCCAGCCAATCAGCTGCTACTTGCAACTCTTCCAAGCTTGCTGTTTGCCTCTGGGCACCGCCCACTCAGTGCGTGGGCCTCACATGACAGAGCTGATCAGCTGTCAATCATGCTATATAGAGGGTTGTCCCCTGGCTACTGCCATCAGATTTGTAATCCTCAGTGATAATGGCTAATCCAATTTAGCAAATCCCTGCTGTCAAAACCTCATCTATACAGTGGCTCATACATTATAGAACATAAATATAGAATACACATAGGATGTCACACTGTGTGGAAAACTCTCCCGCTCTGACACTCACTCATGTAGCACAAAGCTAATACCATCAAAGGCCACTCTGCTGTCTCTCTACATGTGCCAGGCAGGCTGGAATACACTGTACAACCTCCTATAGGACATGATGGGAGCAAAGAAGAAGAAGAGGAAATAGAAAAAGAGGTTTCACACCAGGAGATGTCATAATTGTTGGGATTAAAAAATGAAGATGGGCTGAACCGCAGGGAGACACTTCCATGTTTTTAATGAGGGCTAATTTACCCAGAGGGTCGACTGGGAGGCGTATCTGCCTTGTCAAGGTAGCGCAGGGGTGAGATTACATAGATGCAGAGCCCGAGGCAAAACCAGAAAAGAAGACAAAGGACGGGAGATAAAGAGAACAGGACAAGAGTGGAAAGAGATAGAATTATGAATATGTGTCTGTGTTGCAGTGATATAATGGATATTGTCCAATCTGTGTAATATTGGCAGTACTGGGCTACAACCAAAGTACAATTATGTGAGTAGAGAATGTAAAAAAGAAAAGATCTTTCTCTCCTTGTCTACTTTAGAGGACCCCTCCCAAATAATGAAAGCCGCTCCACAGCTCTATCTCCGCTTCCCTCGCTTCCTCTTCCATCCCTCTTTTCTCTGTGGATCATGGCAGGCTAATCTCAATGTGTTTCGCCGTGATATCACACAACAGCTCTATAGCTGCAGCAGTGCCAGCCTATTGGGCCTCGCTTGCCCCGGCGCCAGCTCTCGCTGTCTGCCAGCCGGCACCGGCTCGCAGCTCTGGCGTTCCACACAACTCTACGGTTTAGTGGGGTTTTCCGTCAGCTGCATCCAAAGCGCTCGGCTCTGCTGATACAAATGTGTGTGCCAGCCGTTGCGCTGCCCATTACGTCCCTGTACTCGTCCAGAGTATTTTGTCCTTTTCTACACAGTTTCGTTTCAAGTACATGTTACGCTGAGGTGTTGCATTCCACTTCCTAATCACAGAGAGAGTGAATTAGAAAACAAGCAGGTGTGTAGGCTTCTAAGCAGGTCTCTAGCACCAATATCAATTTAAAACAAAATGCAGTGACTGGTCTTCCTACAGGCAACATAGGTGGCTGCCTAGGATGCCACCTGTTGGGGTGAGCACCAAAACTGCATTGTTGTTTTTTTTTTGCTTTTTTGACATACAAAAAAATCTAACATAGGGGTAAATGATAAAGTGGAGTGTATATGGAGAGTATTAAAGTAACAGGAAATTAAACGGCAAAAACCATTAGGGGCACAGTAGAAAACTAGAATTACCGCCTTGTGGTTGTATGCCTCTATGAACCAAAGTGACCTTGACCTTTGACCACCAAATTTAAATCAGTTCTTTCTTGAGCCGAAGTGGACGTTTGTGCAGAATTTGAGGAAATTCCCTTTAGGCCCATTTGAGATATTGCGTTCAAGAGAATGAGATGGACACAAGGTCACAGTGAACTTGACCTTTGACCACAAAACTTTGATCAGTTCATTCTTGAGTCCAAGTGAATGTTTGTGCTAAATTTGAGGAAATTCCCTTAAGACTTACTTGAGATATCGCATTTACAAGAATGAGACAGACGAGGTCACAGTGACCTTGACCTATGTCCACCAAAATCTAATCAGTTCATCGCTGAGTCCAGGTGGATATTTGTGCCAAATTTTAATAAAGACCTCTAGGTGTTCTTGGGATGTCGCAAACATAGTGACGTATGGACAAACAGACGAATGTATGGATGGACAACCCAAAAACATAATCCCTCTTGCCACAGCAAAGAAAAAAAGAAGAAACTTGCAAATTTGTACATACCATATTATTATTGTTTGTGAGCTTATCAATAATAATAAAAAGAAGAAGAAGAAGGAGAATAATTTGGGGTAGGAGGTTGCTGGGCACTAGGGGAAGCCTTCCTAGAATGTTAAATATGTTAGGTCCGGCCCTGCCAAAATGTGATCAAGTGTTGGTAATGAAGACGCAGTCAGAATCTGATTTGATCTGATAGGTTAGATTTAAAGTTGCTATGTTTTCAAAATTCCACTAGTTTTTAGTGGCAGTTTCTTTTTTAGCAGCTCGAGTTAATATATCACCAGTGAACCAGGTCTTGATGGGAGCTCCTCTGTGAACAATTGCTGAAACCTTTTTAATTAGAAGTTACAGTGTGTATCTGTCTGTGTGTGTGTGTGTGTGTGTGTGTGTGAGTGTGTGTGTGTGTGTGCGTGTGTGTGTGTGTGTGTGTTTTTCTCTGTACCCAAGCTGTCTGTTACTGGAAGTGTGAGTGCAGTCTGTAAAACTGTTCCTCTGTTGGATTTCCCAGGTGTGCACACCTTAATTTCTTTCTTTTTTACTGCACGTTTTTATTACTGTTGGCCATGGCAGACTGTTAATTACACTGAACCACTGGAAAGTAAGAGACCACTGCTTTTTAATGACAGTCAGAACAAGATCACATCACCACGATTAGCTCATCAGATTAAAACCAAGAATCTACAACTCAAGTTTGAATTGAAGTTCTAACCCTCAGGTTTGAAACCACTGCTTTAAGACTGTCAAAAAATCATGTTGTCTTGCAAGTTATCCTTTTGTTGTCTTCAGTGTCCCATAAAGTGGAAATTGCTCTGCACTCAGTAAAGTGGTCAGTGTCACGAAAAGATAGAAAATTTAATATCTCAGTGTTGAACTGCCAGACTGTCTGGTGGAAGACTCAGTGGAGAAATGGACAAGAAACAGCCTCTTTTCTAACATTAAAGTGCTTCTGGGCTGCCCTTGAGAAAGTCACTGTACATTAATTTGAAAGTCTGCTGCTTAACACAACCTGCTGTCAGAGAATATCCAGAGAATCCAGAGAATATCAATACTATATAAAGTGCTATCTATAAAAAGGAAACTAATAAAAACCCTGACTGGCCTGCCTTTCCCTTCAGCACCAACATGAGACATTTGTGGAGACTTGCCATGACAAACTACATTCATGTCCGCCTTAGGGTACTTTGAAATAACCACTCCTGGGGTGTTCTTACACCAAGTTTGCCTTTGACAATGAAATTGTCCTCATTTCCTCCTGAATTTAATCCCTACTGAATCCACCTCCCTGTGCTGTCTATTTTGGAAAACACCCCACATATCTCTCTGGATATTGATAACATCACTGCACTGTGCATCACCCTCCTAATCACCCAGGAGAGAAAAAGCCTCACCAAACCACACATAGACACACAGTGCTGCTAATGTCATTATGTAACAAGTCATCAAACGCTTTGATTAAAAATGAAGAAATAAAGCTCATTTGCGAGGCACGCAACAGTGCACTGAAAATGGTGGGAAAAACAAAGTTTTACTCGCTGCGTAGCGCCCGCCTCACTTCCTCCACATCTCTCAGAGGGAGTAAAGAAACTTCTAATGAACAGAATAAAGGCGATGGAGCCGGTGGAGGCCACAGAGCAGAGTCCTGTGCTGCAGAGAGATTGTCCGCTTTGCTCGGCTGGGTGTTGTATCTCCACAAGACAACGGGTCAGTTCTCTCTTCCTCTCTCTGTCTTCCTCGGTCCGCTGTGGCTCTTTAAGTATTTAGAGCTGCTAGCCGTTTCTTCCTCTCCTCTCTTCTGTCGGTTTGAGTGGGTTTAATGCTCCATCCCTTGTCAGCTTCCCCTCTTCATCTTTCTGTTTTTTCATCTCCTCCTTTCATTTCCTCTCATGTCTTCTTCCCCTCATCAGCATATTTCTGTCTGTGGACATAATGTCAGCGTCTCCTCTTGTCTCCTTGCTTCTCCTTCCCTTTTTGAAATTCATTTCAAATCTGTGCTGCTTCTTTGTTATCCTGTCCCTTCACGTGCCATCCTGTCACCTCAATAAAACTTCAATGGACCCTTCCTGTTTTTAACCTCTGCTGAGTCTAGACTTCTTGCCTGTGTGTTTGTTTACATGTATGAATATTCATGGCTGTGTCTGATACACATACAGAGGGTGATAGACTGTATGTGTGACACTCAGTGTGTTTGGAGGAGAGTGACTGGTTCACAGATGGAGCAACTGCTGTTCAGCTCAACACTATTGGACATACAGTATACTCAGCAGCGGGAGCACACACACACACACATGCACACGCTCACACAAACACACATATACACGCAGAACTGCAGATGAGAGGGAAGGGCTGTTTCTTGATCCGTGTATTGTTTCAGAGATTGCCAGAGAGCCTTCTGAACAGAGTCACTTTCATTTTGCTTAAAAAAGAGGTTTGAGGGTAGAAGCGGCTCGTAGGATCCAGCCTTAATTGCCTTGATTCTTTAGGTATGTCAACCCCTTTGTTCTGAAGCGTGTGTTCTTACATGGGAGCACATCCACAGAGGGACCAAAGATACAAAGTGTTGAAGTATTTCTATGTGCTACCCTACAAAGGCAAAGTGGGGGAACTACGAAACACTGAAGTTGAGGATAAAAGGTGTAACAGGTTATGTCAAGTCAAGTCGAGTCCTTAGTTAAGGTCAGCCAAGTCCACAGTCTTTATCCAAAGGTGACTCTAAATTGCCCATAGGTGTGAATGTGAGCCTGTCTGTCTCTAAAAGGAAATCTTTCCATCACTACCTTCAGTCCCTTCTGACATGAGTGTAGCATGTTTTACCAGCTAGCTCAAACTTGATATGGCTCTCTTGGCTTAGCTGTTCAGTTTTGCTGTCTCTCTCAGGCAGAGTTCAGATGAGATGCTAACAGCTCTATTAGAGTGAAGTTATGGTACAGTTTGGCTTTAGCTCCATTTGGTTCTCCAAACTTTACACACTTTTTTTCAGAAATTACACTAAAATTATGTTAAAAAGTGTCAAAAAGTCAGCTATTGATCTTAATTCATTTTTGTCCATTATGTAATTGCTTTACATTTCCTTGCCCCTTTGTAGGGCAGCATGGGTTTCGCTGCTATATTTTAATGTTGCACTCAAATGTTGGCCAGAAACTCATTTTAAGGGATTTCTCAACATTTCCTTAATGAGACAAGATGAGCAAGAACACACTCTCATCCACAACAAGGCTTTTAACGACTTAATATACCAATATATTTTGGCGCACTAACAGAGGGCCAACAAGCTGTCAACTGAAGTGGGTAAATGTAATTATAACTACCATTTCCTCGTGTGATTTGTGAAAATCTAACTACACTACAGACAGTGGAAGGACACTTTGAAATATGAGATTTTTTTCTGAAACTGAAAGTAATGAATCAGGGATGAGCTGGCCTTATTGAAGCTGCCAACACCTGAGACTGTCTGATACACAGTCACAGCAGCTGCCCTGTATGGATTCATCTGTGTCTCACAGAATCATCACGGTTTTTCTCAAACATGATTAAAGACACAGGACAAGATGCTGATTGTAACTTATATATGAGGGGCACATCTTAAGTCCTCCGCTGTGTTATTTTCTGTCTTGGCCCTTTGTAATGAAGATCCTCTTTTATTAAATGACTCCTGTGTCCTTTTATGTTTATGTCCTTTTTGTCCTTTCCCATTCATTGTCTGAATAGCCAGTCACATCGGTAAACATACAATGCCAGCATGTTGTACTGAAAAAATACTCTTAATCAATGTTCCATCCTTTTGTCCTGTCTTCTCGTACACAATCCTGATAGCTGATTGGCTTTCTAGGTAAGCACTTGCCACAGGCAGGAAAAACAACCTTGATCTGGCGTCATTACATCTTCACCTCTCAGTAAATATAATGTCACAGACACAGTCCCAGGTAAAATGAATGGTGGCAGAGGGCAGCGCAATATTTATGACAAGAAAATAACTAACAAGTCCTGCCGAAACCCCAAACCTGATGTAGCTCTTAATAGCACGCAATGTGGCTTGAGGCAAAGGTGTGTTGTTTGTCTGCAAGTTTGCTATATTATTGCTGAGCCTGTTTTGTAGATGACTTCAAGTATCTGAAATCTTAAATGTTCAGTGTGTCTGATTATATATGAGTATATTGGCCGAAATGGAATTTAATGTAATAAGTGTGATTTTATCAGTGAATAATCACCTGAAATAAGAATTGAGTTGTGTTGGGTCCTTGTCCACTGTGATTGGCATCTTGCTCCGCCATGTTTCTACAGTAGGCCAGAACGGACAGTGGCACAGTAGTAGAGGGTAATCGGAGGATATGAATGAAGCAATATTACATCAATTCGCCAAAGGGGGCGCTATAGCAACCGACTGAAATTGCAAACTTTGAATGGGCATATCTCATGCCCCGTATTTTGTAGAGACATGAAACTTTGCACAGAGATGCCTCTCCTCATGAGGAACAAATTTGCCTCAAGAACCCATAACTTCTGGTTATATAGATTTTCTGCCATTTTGAATTTTTTAAAAACCACTTCAAATCGATCTCTTCCAAGGAAGTTTGATCGATCTGCATGAAACTCAGTGAACATAATCTAGGGACCAATATCTAAAGTTCCCTCTTGGCAAAAGTTGGAAAACTTACTAAAACTGAGCTTCTATAAGGCAATGAATATTGTGGAGGGCGTGGCTCATCACATAAAAGTGTATAACATCTCAAAGGTTTCACCCATCACCACGCAACTTTGTAGACATATGACCACACATAATCTGAGGGGACCCCTCCATTATTGACCCCATCAAACAAAATGGGGGCGCTAGAGAGCTAATTTCTTATCTAGGCCTTACTGCCATATGGATTTTTACAGAACTATGTATGTGATATCAATGCCTCAAGGTGACTGGAAAAATTTAACTCTAATTGGCAACTGGGTTAAAAATGGCTAAAATGCACCCGATCGCTGTGGCTCCCCCTGTGGCCGAATGTTGTTGTTTTTTTTCTAACTTTTGGTATGACTAAGTCATGGTATGGTATGCTGTACTCAATGGGTATGGACTAGTAAACACAGATTTTTTAACTGCTTTCTTCTGTATTTTTATCAGATTAAATTACTCAGTCAGTTTGTTTTGGAGAGGAGGAGGCCACTGTGGATAATTCGGCTCCTGGTAGTAACCTCCTGAGCAATGAACACAGAAGGTATTAAAACCAGGAGAAGGTTCAGCCGGTTGCAATTTGCAATCCTCACTGCTAGATGCCACTAAATCTTTCACACTGCTCCTTTAAATTAATGAAAGGCTATATGGATTTAAATTCTTACAAGGTCCTGAATCCAGGTTTTAATCAAATGGAAAATCTCCTACTTTATTTGACAGAGTGAAAAAAAAAACTGCATTTGAAACAAATTAATTATTCATAACAGCTTGTATTCTTACAGTAAACAAACAAAACAAGCAACAAGTTTGGATGTCACTTTAGTAAGTTGGGAAAGCTGGTGGCAAAGATAGCATGTCATGCCTTGCACCTTCCTCTTTAACTGAAGCTAACAGCACCTGTGCTCACATTAATTGTCACTTCAGTTCCAGTCTGCAGCCCCGAGCTGTGTACAGCACAGTGTGAGTTTGTTCATTGAATCTTTAATGTATTTTCTGTGGGCCTCTTTCTTGTTACTTGTCTTGTACTGCAGACAAAAACGAAGGGAGGAATGCTTTACTGCGCTCACATAATCACTTTGTGTGCAGAAAACAGGCTTTCCTGTCCTTGCGGAGGCACAAATTATAGAGAACATTTGATGGGACAGGATGAATGATACTCAAAAGTCAACAAAGGAGATAGTTAACTTGTTTTTTTCATTTTTATAATAAGCAATAAACGCCTTTGTGTGAATTTTACATTGTACCGTGGAGTAATGTGGAGTTATTGTGCTGGTGGCAGTGTGAGGCTGGCAAGCTTTGTTCTGGGTAGAATACAACTCGGCTCCACAAACCTCACTACATCTGGCTCTACCTGGCTGACTGACTGGCTGGTGTGGTTTTTGGATGGCACGCACTTTCCCTCTAGCTGCATGTGGGATGGTTGGCTGGTGTTTGGACCGCTGACTGACTGGCTTGAATGGTTGTATGATTAGCTGGAGTCAGAGTTGATGATACAGACGTTGGGCTCTTATCACTAGCCTATTTTTAGACCCTTCAGAGGACCAAGTATCTCTAAGGGCATTAGGATGGTTTTTAGTGGTGTAACTGAAATTAAGTGGCAGAGAATAAATTTTCTTAGTTTTCTTTATACCTGTACAATATTTTTTTTTGTAAACCCTCATTTTTGTTCAACTATACTATGTAACTGGTGAACACTCAATACTTAGCCTATGTGTAAGCATGCAAAAAACAAAAAGGCCCTAAACGCCCCCTGAAAATTTCCTCTCAAATACAATCAGTTATTTTCTTTTAATAAAGTTGTTTTTTTAATATAAAAAATAAAATGTGAAAAACATGCAAATGAAAGTGAATTTAATCAGATTAATTCACAATAAAATATAAATATTTATCACAACTTCACGCAAAGTTGACCCCAGTTGACCCCGTCTTTTGATTGGTTGCTCAAATCTTGCGTCAGAGACACAGGCTAGGTTGTACTCGCCAAGTTTGGATGAACTAACTATTACCTAATGTACGTGTCAATTTAGATTAAAAAACTATTTTTTTTTCGGTGTAAAAAAGGTAAGCCGCGTAAAAGTGTGTTATTCCGTCAAAACAACTGAAGGTTGAAGTTGACTTTTTTCGTGCTTTGCGTCGGCTAACGTTAATGAAGACACAACTGGCACCTGGAGGCTGTGACGTTGTTCTTCTGTCACCAGTGAGTACATATTTATTTAAGTTAATTATTTAACTGTCAACGAAGGACATGCGTCGTTGTTTGTTGTGTGTGTAATGTGTGTATTGTGCCAACTCACGCTTTTCTATATGTTGGCCGTTGGTAATGATAATACCGCAGCTCATGGATGCTGTATTCACCAAATTCACCAGACTAAAAGTGTTCAGCAGACTAGTGATAATGGTTGTGTGGTAGAAGTTGCTGTAATGTGTTGGCTACAACCTGTAACAGTTTTGCAGCACATAGAACTGACAATGTTAGTAAAGTCCTTGGCGTATAGGTTTGTGTTGTATGCATCTGAAAATATTCTGCGTGGCCTCTGTCAATACAGTGATTTGCTGTCTGTATCTGGTTGCATAGTGTTGTTTGTGGTGTTGTAGTGCTGTGTGCATAGTCACATTGAGGCATAAACACATTCTTTAGCAAAATCATCAACCCCACTAATGGCTGGATTGAAATCACACAGATATTCAAAATAAAAAGATAATGTGACTCAGTAGTGTGTATGGCCACTGCCTGCCTGTATGCACTCCTGACAACATCTGGGCATGCTCCTGATGAGTCAGCAGGTGGTATCCTGGGGGATCTCCATCCAGACCTGGATCAGGGCATCAGTAAACTCCTGGGGCTGTATTCACAAACATTCTAAAGTCTGAAATCTTTTAGTAAGGAGGAGTGAGTCAGGAAAGTTCTCAGAGCAACTCTGAGCAAGGAAGAGACAGGAACTTTTACCTTAATGAGGAGGTGTGGTTGTCCCCGTTGCGAGAGTGTGATGCGTTCTTTTAACAGATATGATTGGTTGTTACCGACACCCTTTTGTGAGCCTGTAAGGTGTGGACACCCAGTGGAAATGAGATGAATTGCTGACTGTGAAAGTGTTGTCATAGTTAATGTGATCACTCTGTTGATGGAAGGTTGAGACAGACTTATCACTGCACTGATGCATTTTTCCAGTTTTCCCAACATCTTAGTGTTGTGATCATTTTATTTCTGGCGTTATAGCACTGGTAATGTGTGCGTATCCCTAATTAGATCGACTGCACATATTATTACTGCATGATCTAATCCGCAGCATTTCATAAACTCACTGTCATCCAGTGTTTGGAGAATATTTCTCCATCTTTCCACCATTTCTCCTCTGCTTTAGAAACTCTTAAGCCTCTTAAACGTCCTCCTCCCGTTTCCTAACAGTCTTTCACCTTAGGAGCTGTTTTACGGGGTAAGACACTTTGTGAATAGCCTTTATCTTTACAAGGACCTAGTCTTAACTTTAAGGGGAAATTCTAAGCAAACGTCACAATTCTAAGAATTTTCTTAGCATTTCTTCACTAGGAGCAACTCTTGGTGCTAGGAAGCTTTGTGAATGCGGCCCCTGGACAGTCTATGGTGGTACTTGGCGGCATCGGATGCACGAATATGACATCCCGTGGTGCCCCATTGGATTTAGGTCAGGGTAATGAGATGGCATCAGTATCTTAGTTTTCCAGGAACTGCCTACACACTCTGGCCACATGAGGCGGGGCTGTGTCCTGCACCAAAGTACCGTCGGCTATGACTTGGAGGTCTGTGTGACTCTCCAAGGATATGGCTCCCCAGATCATCACTGACCCACCGCCAAACCTGGATGTCATGCTGGATGACATCACAGGCAGCATAACCTTTACCACAGAATCTTCAGACTCTTTCACGCCTGTCACATGTGCTCAGTGATGAGAGCAGTGTGAACCTGCTCTCATCTGTGAAGAGAACGGGGTGCCAGTGGCGGACCTGCCACTTCTGGTGTTCTCCAGAGAATGCCGGTCAAGCTGCACGGTGCTGGGCTGTGAGCACAATTCCCATTAGAGGATGTCGGGCCCCTCATGCCACCCTCATGGAGTCTGTTTCTGATACTTTGGTTAGAAACATACACAGCAATAGCCTGCTGGAGGTCATTTAAGTGTTCCCTTAATTTTTTTTAGCAGTTATAATGTCAAGTAAGCTCCTGAGAAATTGTCAACATAATCAACTCTGTGGAACAGTAGTAACACATGCTAACCACACATTAACATCCTGGTCCAGTCTCACTCGCTGTCAGCAAGAGTTTCATTTGCAGCATCTAGGGAGACCAAAGCTGCGGATACCTGCATTATGTGTTCATTAAAGTCCCCCACAGAAAATCCCTCCATATCAATCCCAATTTGGGGCCCATTTGTCTCAGGCTGGTGCCGGTTAACAGGCACTGACTGACACAGAGGGATGTTGCATTATTGCATTATTTGAGGCTGCACAGTGCAGCTGAGGCACAGTTTACCAGCATCTAATCCACAGCTGTATCGAGGGATTTAGAGGTGAGCGCAGGGTAATACACAGATGGAGCAGCACCTACAGACACACACAAACTCAGTTCAGCACAGTTCATAAAACACGCAAATGACAAACATGCACTTTTCAACCTCTTGTATCAGCTTTGACGTGGCTCTATTTGTGGTTTTATAGATGCACTGTGTGTTTTCTATCTTTATTGGCTGTATTTATCTGTGACACCAGGTCTAGGCAGCACGTATTTGCTGACATATAAAGCCATAATGTATTAGCGCTCTCGGCTTCCTCCATGCAATTGCTGATGTCGAGATGACAAATCCTGAGCTATATGTCATACAGCTCTGCCTCCACTGTACAATTTTTCTTGGTATAGTGTAGATGCTTGAATGTATACGATAAAGATTTTTGTGCATCTCCATCATGCATCATCTCCAAATTCCTTCCTTTACTTTCCTCCCAAACATCCGTCTTTCTTTATGAATTAGCCGTGGGCTTCTTGCTCTTTATGTTTATATCCCTGTTGTGACTCAGTTTGCTTTTCTTGTTTCTGCCTCTGTACTCATCCCCTCAGATCTGAGCAGATTGTCTGTCCCATGCGAATGTATATCACGCGAGGCTGCAGCCTCCCACACTTCCTTCTGTCCTCACCTCTCCTTCTATATCCTTCTAACCACCCCTCCTCCAGCCTGCTCTGCTCCACAGTAGGAGTAGATATGAAACAAGAATGATAACACGTAACCAAGCCTTGATGTGTGAGTCGGACTGGTGACATAAAATTATTATTTTTTTAAAAGTAGTTTTGACTTTGACTTCCCCTTCACAGAAGTCTGATCCAATGTTTGGATTAGTGACTTGCATAAAAGTACATCAACAGTCTGACTAGGTTGAGCCTAGTAACATTTCTGTAATATTTTCAATGCGACCCAAGTCTGAACTGTTTGCTGTCAATGAGTTGGTAACATGGACAGTTGCAAAGTCTCCTTGTTGGTGCATTTGAGGATGCTCCAGCCCCTAGAGATTTCAGCTTTGGCTGCCAAAGAGCAACCAAATTCACATAAACCATTACAAGACATCATCGTTTGCTGGATTTTCTGACAACATAGCTTATTAACTTCAACTGTCATATATCAGAGCAATCTTGAGTGCACCTTTAGGAATGTTGTCTCGAATGCCACTACTTTCACCCCTTCCCTTTGTGCTGTCCTCGTCGCATTTTGCAGCCCTCTCTGCACCACTGAAATCTGAATATCAGTGAGCTTTCTATAGCGAGACACTCACCGTATGATCAGTCATGTGGTCAGATCAGTATTTATAATTCCCATCTGTTTTAGCAAACAACAAAACAAAACTAGAGCCCATCTTGCGTTGCGTTGCATCTGGTGTTCAGTGTCTTCTTAAATAGCAACTGGCTTGTTCTTACTCCAGAAGCTTCTCTGAAGCAGAGCACCTTTTTGGAAGTTTGTGCACTTCTATTTAATTAATTTAATTCTTTCAAACTAAATCAGTGTCCCAATGCCCCAATGGGAAGAATTGACTGAAGAACAAAAGAAGCTAAAAGGAACAGTGATAGAGCACAGGTAACAACACAAGTCAACCTTGGTGGGTCATTGAACAGATGGAGAGCATTGTCAGATTTGAAAGGATTCAGAACAGATCCTGAATTGGTACTTTTCATCCTGTGGTAAGTTATTTATGAAGTACATGGTTACGTGTTTACTTTGTTTCACCATCATCATATTACATTTATCTTAGCCACAAATAGAAAATGATACTTAAAATATCACTAAGCCAAGTAAATACGTATGAATAGTATGCTTGCAGGTTAATGCGAAAGTCATTCAGCCCCTTTCAGAATTTATATGTCTTTGTTACCTCATAACAAAAGGGAGGAACCCTCCTCAAAGAGGGGCAGTATTGCTATCATTAATGTCGACTGATAACAGGATGGAGGAAGGAGGCGGAGAGAAAGACAGGAAAAAAAACACAGCCTTAATCAGGGTTATTGGAGCCAGAAATAACAAATGAGCCAACACGCCTTTACATAATGAGCCTGAGATTAGACTGAGAGACAAAACAGGACCAGTCACCTCCAGAGTGTCAGAGAGAGAAATAAAGAGGGTTACATGAGGAGTGACGGTGGGAGGGGGAAGGATGATGAGATGAGTAATAAGAAGAGGAGGAGACAGATTAGGATGGGTTACATGTAGAGAGAAGGAAGATAATGACGGAGAGAAAAAAAATGATAATTGATGTATATTTTTTAAGTTACTATAAGAACGCAGTGCGTTAAAGTACACATTAACCATCTTCATATGGTTTAATATACTTTGGCAGTACTATATATGCCAAAGCTATAGTGTGAGAATAAAAGGGCTGTAGTCAACCAAAGAAATTCTTGGTTGACTAAAGTCGTACATAATCTTCAACTAATAGATTAGTCGTGGGAAAAAAAAATCTGCACGTTAATTTTACTTCTGCGGTGGTGTGTCTGTGTTACTCTGCAGTTACGCCTCCAAAACACTAGTCGGCGGTGGAGGACTGTGTTAAGTGCTGTCAAGTCTAGTTGATTCAAAACACACATTAAACATGGCTTAATAGAGACAATTTCAAACACAAGTACACAAATCAGCTTCACTATAAATCGCAGCATTAACAGACAAACACTTGTCTTTATCTGGACACATCCTGGAAAGCTATTGATGTAGCACTTTTCTCCTTATGAAAGTAACACGGCGATTATTCGACCAATGAGAATTTGGTTGGACGAGAGCATATCGACCAAATAATCGACTGGTCAACCAGGATACTACAGCCCTAGAGAATAATGCTAACTATAGTGTGCTAATATGCTAACTGTAGCCTACTAATCATAGACAATAAACAACAATGGGCGTAGCTACTGTGTCGCCACCCATTGGTTTGTGGACTCTCATTTTAAAGCCTCAAGTTCAGCATTTTTGCTGTCGCCATCTTGTTTTTTTGCTGCCAGAGGTGACAATACTGGGGCAAGACGCTGGAACTGTGAAGGAGCAAGGGGTGGCTCTGATAGAGAAGTGCGGCTGAGTGGCTAACTTCCAGTTTAGCGCTCTGTTAACTTGAAAGAGGATAAAATACATTCCCATGCAAGTCTTCTACACTTACAAAATGTTATCGGATGAAATGGATCAAATTCTGAAAGTGAAATGTGTCATTTCGTGGGGGGGTTGTGGCACTAAAAAAAATGTATCCACAGATTTACAGACGTCTCTTTCCTAATGTATATCTATGGGAAAAAAGTCTTTTTGGGCCCCATGGCATCAAATGATGGACCCAGATGATTTAGTCCCTCTTTTGACTACTGTGTAAAATTGGCTTCAAAGTCTGGTGTTCCTCTTGGGGCTTAGGGTCTATGAGGTTGACTGGCTTCTGGAGCCACCCTCAAGTGGCGATTCAAAGAACTGAAGTTTTTGGCACTTGGTGTGAGCTTCATTTTTCAGGCCCGTACGTTGCTGCTTGCTAATAACATGGAAAAAATATCCTTAATGCACGCCCAGCTGACGTTCAAAAGTTGATTAGTTAAAATTAATTGTTGGCATTTTAAAACATTAACATCTCACAATTAGCATCTTGAAATGTGTGTAAACAATATCAACAACACTGGAAAAATCTTTGTTAATACTGCATGTGTTTTATAGTTAGCGTTGTGTTAAAGGAGCTGTATGCAACATTCAGAGCAAATCTGTAATTCATAGTCAGAGCCGGGATTGCCTGCGTACGGCTCTCAACATGGAGGTAGCTGAGCTGGTGGCTAGCAACCAGCAGCAAATGGTGCTAATAGCGCCAACAGTGCTAATAAATGGCAACATTGCTGAGAGTAGGGGGATTGGAGGTTGGGTACTGCGCTCCCATGATGACGCTATTCCACCACTGTCTGCTATTAGCTAGCCAATGGGATACACTCATAGGACTAACATGCACTAACATATTCTTGCGGCCGGACAGGCCACAACAACAAAGAACAGAAGAGCTCAGATCACAACATACAAGGGGAGTGTAACTTCATTCTCTGTTCAGGACGCCATTGCTGCACTATATCTTTACATAGCAAGTAGTTGTTTGCTACTGTATTAATGCTCTGAATGTCATATACAGCACCTTTAAAGGTATCCTTATGAAACTAATATAGCAGCTTTTGAATTGAATTGAACTCGGAACATGCAGACCGAACTGGGCCAGTCTGTCTGGGTGAAGAGATGAAGGGTGGACAGATAGATAGAGGGATTGAGTGGAAGAAGAGGAGGGGAGGGTGGGGTGGAAAACAATGCAGTGGCAGCCCCGTGGCTGGCGAGGCCCGATCACGGTGTCACCCTCAGAGGCATTTGCCGATGGAAACTGACTCGCTCAGAAAACAGATTCATGACCAGCCACCCGTGGATAGCATTGGCACAGGCACACATATGCACCCACACACACACACACACACACACACACACACACACACAAACAAGTACACAAACTGACTCAGTACATATCTTTCCTCTCTGTCCCTCTTTGTTTCATTGTCTCTCTTTCTGTCTGTCTGTCTTGGCCAGTGTTCCTGTCTGTCTCCTTGGCGGCTCTGTTCTCCCTCCTGGCACTCTCTGTACCATGTCTTGGCTCGCCTGTGCCGAGTGATGTCTTCATCGCAATCGACCAGCTTCTGTTTCTCTGCACCCCCCTAAACCAAATCTCGCCTCCATACCAGTTTCCATCCTCCACGCGCTTGTTGAAACTGTGTCCTTATAAGCTGCCAGGCTTTTCCCACAGTCTAGTGGACTGTCTGGCTCAGCGCTGGCCCAGTGTGTGATTTAAGAGGCAGGGCTGGAGCTGGGTATTGTGGGGTAACTTCCAGACTGGGTGGAGGTGTTTGTAGCGAGGGGTGGGGGATGCCCTTGGGAGGGGAGTTTGGAAAGATAGCCATGGTGCAGTAAGAGGACAGGACAAGGAGAGCGCGAGGGAGATAATTACGTTATTTAACAGCTCAGGAAACTGCAATACGGTAGCGATAGGTGATTGAGTGTATGCGTGTGTGTGCGTCGGGGAAATCCTGCAGGGTTTTCTCTTCTCGTTCCCTGCAAGGCCAGCAGAAACGGAGAGGGAGAGACCAGTAGCAGGTCTGCCTACAATCACAGAACCCCACTATCATTTTACATTCGCCTTCTCAGGGGAAAGCTGACTGCTCCGGGGGCTGAGGCACTGTTGCTCTGCTGTCATCACAATTTAATTCAAACCTTGTATCACAAACAGGAGGGGAATTATTCTTTTCTTTTTTTACAGCAGTGTGGGCGGTCTATCAAGGGAACTGCTCTTAGTAATTCTTCACTGGTCCAGTCTAGTGTTGCTAATAGAATATAACTCTAAACTAGCTGTGTGAGAGAGGAGAAGTGGGATTTAGCTTCAGATGCTTTGACCCAGCCTGATAATCACACTGACTGGCTATTTTGTTTTCATTTCATTATTCAGTCTAGCGTTTTCATCATTATTTTTGTGGCCCTTTTTTTGTGGCAGTTTGTCTGGCGCTGGCACAGGAAGATGACAAGCCCATACTTGATCTGGCCAGCAAAGCTCTAATTTGATTGGTTGTTTATCCAACAGGGGAAACAATCTTCACTGAGCACACAAACACCAAACACATTTAAATTGCTGAAAAAACATAGGATTGATGGAAGGGAGATTCAGCGATGTAGTTTCACCATGTCATTACATCTTTGGCCACAGGCTGATGAAAATCTTGCCATGCTGCCAGCTTATCACCAGTGTTATTCAGCCTGAGCATTAACAAATTCCCCCTCATGGACAAGAGTTTGAATGGAGGCCAACAGAGAAGGTATGGAGATGTCAAATGAAGTCAGGAAATACCAGCACTCTCAGAAGATTAAATTGCAGGCTAAATTTGATGGTGGTATTGCCTCTTGCAATAGTTGGCTCAAGCCCCTCAAGTGTTTTTGTTGTTTTTATGCCTCTGTGCCGTCAGTGGCTGTGGCTGGAAGCATTATGTTTTTGGGTTTCCGTCCATATCGCCTTCTAACTTTCCATCCCATTCTTGTAAATGTGATATCTCAAAAACACCGTGAGGAAATTTCTTTAAGATTTGGACTCAATGATGAACTGATTGGATTTTGGCGATCACAGGTCAAGGTCACTGCGACCTTGCGTCTGTCTCATTCTTGTGAACATGATATTTTAAGAAGGCCTTGAAGGAATTTCCTCAAATTTGGCACAATGTCCAGTTAGACTCAAGAATTAACTAATTAGAATGTAGTGGTTGAACGTCAAAGGTCAAGGTCCCCACAAAACACATTTTTGGCAATAACTCAGGAATTCATACGCAAATTATGACAGAAATTTCTCACTAATGTCTATTAGGATAAAATGACATTTTATATCCAAAAGGTCAAAGGTCAACTTCACTATGACGTCATAATGTTCTGCTGAAACACTTCTTTGGCTGGTATTTAACGTCATATCTGAGGAACAGAAGGGTCAGATACTGAATTGGTGACTCTCATCTTGAAACTGTGGTGATTTATCTGTTGTGCTGCCCGGAGGAAGATGTGTGTGAAGCGTCCATGTTTTCACAGACATGGAGATAAACTGTAAGTGCAACTTGACTGGTGCACGGAGGCGTACAACCATGAAACGCTAATGCTACTTTTGGCCTTAGTTTAGTCAGGATAGCGTCTTGTTATTGAAATCATAATTTTGTGAGAGCACTGGAGATTCCTTTTCAAAATGGCAGCAAAATCACACGGGTCACATGGACCAACACCAAGCTAACAAAGTAAAAGAAGCATGTGTAGTGTTTAGTTTCTTATTCGCTTTTTAGAGATGCATATATGGTACCAAAACATGAAGCGACCTCACCTCAGATAAGTGTTCCTGACATTGATTAATAAGCATCATCGCATGCAATATTTCAGGCATTACTAATTGTCCTTTTTGCCATAATAAAACTTATTATCAAAATGAAGTGTCATGTGACATGTTCTATGCTGAAGCAGAGGTTTTTTCAGTGCAGCTGATTTGCAATGAAGATTTACATTAATGAAGTTTGACAAAAAATCTCAGTCAAGGTCCATCTCATTCTGGGTTACTAGTTTTCAAGTATCATAACAGCTGTATTGCTTTAGAATTCGCTCTTCTACCTCAACTGGATGGTGGAGTCCTCACCACAACTTTAATGATGAGAGTGGTAAACAATATTATTGGGATCACTTTCAAAGCAATTTGATGAAAGATAGAAACACTGACAGCTGTTAGCTTTCCCTGTGTGTGCCTCCTGACCAAACACAGCAGAGACACTTGTCACCAGGGCTGGAGTTGATACTCATACTAAAGCGCATTTCTCATAGTTGGACCAACACACCCAGACAATGTGATTTGGAGTCGCACTGTTCCTGTATGTATACAGTCAGTGGGACCCAAACTGGCTGGGGTGCTCAGCGCATGCTCCACAGTTTCTGCCCCGGGCTTTGACCTGGAAGTTGAAAGCAATAAATGCGTTACAGAAGAAGAAGCTGGTAACAACATGGCGAAATCTACATCTGGAGCTGTGCATTTTTGGATAGACCAAATGTACAGAGCTGTAAAATTGTCCACTGTGTTACCAGTTTGCTGCCAGCTAACCTTACCTAATGTGTTTGTCGATTGTTTGGTCTGTGACGTAATAGGTCAACCTGAAATAGGTCTGATACTAACAAGCAGAAAGGGAGCATATCGCCACCTATTGCAGTGGAGTTGAACATACTTGGGTCAATGAATCGATTCCCCTACCATGCTTGTATACTGGGACAAGAACATTAGTCCAATTAAATGGCCTAGTCGAGCTATAACTGTAGCTCGACCTAACTGTGCATGTAAACGTACTGATTGACTATGTACTGGCTCTGCTTTTCTTCAAATGAGTAACACTACTCTTACAACACTGCCAACTATTTCCTGAGCTGCAGACACACCTGGCTAGTGTGGCGCATGATTGATGCCACCTTTTACAAAACTTTATCATGCTCACATCGTTATAGTATATTGTTAAGGTTATCGTTGTTGGTGTGAATGCCCTTTAAGGCTCTACAACCTGCTAGCTGCTCTGTGAGGCTGGACTTAGGCACTTAGGTGTTGTGAGCAGATGTTAACGTCAGTACGCTATACAATGCTAAATGCTGATGTTTAACAGATGTAATTTTTACCATGTTTTCCATCTTAGTTTAGCAGGTTAGCATGCAAACATTTGAGAATTGGCACTAAGGCTGCGTATTGGCAAGAATCTGGCGATATGATAACTATCACAGGGATTACAATTCAGTATATTGCAGTTTATTGCAATACTGTAAGCAAGCATATATACCAATTTTTTTCTATTTTAATTTTAGGAAAACTCAATGCAAGCAATGTACCCTCTGTCTGTTTTATAGGCCTGTGGTCTTTGTGTTTACTGATATGATGTTACTTTGGAGTGGGGGGCGTCAAATGGCTAAAGATACATTACAACACTGAAGGATCTAACGGCTGGGGGATTAAACACAAAGGTAAAAATCCACTACCACGAATCTTTGCATGTAACCTATTAGGCTAATTAACAATCAATACAGTGCTTTTGAGCACTGATGCAGTATCACAAAACATAATGCGATACTCAAGTGTATTGATATTTTCTTACACCCCTAATTAGCACTAGAGACAAAGTACAGCTGAGGCTGATGGGAATGTGTGTGGTTTTGCTGGAGGTATAGTCAGGGAATCACTAAAGTAGAATTCTCTGGGGACCATGGATGTCCATATAAAATTTTGTGACAGTCCATTAAGTAGTTATTTTAACCTGGACCAAGGTGGTGGACCAAACTATGGACAGACTAACTAGCGTGGCTAAAAAAAGTACTCGCCTGCAAAAAAGCAGAACAAAAGAAATTCACTTTAATTTTGGATGGATTTTAAACAAACCCTCCAGTTTAGGTGAACCTATTTGGAAGAAAAAAAGTGAATATGAATTCTTAGATTATTACCCAAACTGCCATTTGTAAACACCCCTCATACACCAACTTCTTGGTTCAACTTTGACCTACTGTGCTTGTTGTATTTGTGCCTACACACCGTTTTGCTGTGCAACAGGGAATTATTATCCAAATTTGGGTGCAACACTGTTGGTTTGACCTCCAAATAAAGTGCTGGACTAAACTGTTGGCTTGTTTACAACCTGTCTGATCAGACTACTAGTCCCTTGCTCTGTTGGACTTGACTGTGTACTGTATGTGCCGTGGATGTGATACAGTGTGTTTGACTGATGCATTTACAGATGTATGGATGATGTGACGGCAGTGACGCAAGGTCCCGACTGACTCAGGCTGTGTCACAGCATCTATACGTCCTTGTCATAGCTGAAAGCACAGCACTGACAACCTCCCTTAGTTTGTCTCTTTAAGCCAACATCACATCAGAGAAGGTGGGGTGGGACGGAAGAGTAGAAGGGGTGGAGTTGTGAGGGTGGGGGCACCCCAGCTCTGACCCGGCCCGGCTCAGCCCGGTACAAGAAAGGTGATGAAGAGAATAGGGGAGGTGGGGGAGGAAGGGACTTTGAATCACAGACACTGAAGGAGGGATCAGAGTGACAGAGGGGGAGGAGAGAAGGGAGGGAGAGAGTAGAGCAAAGGGGAGGGTTTAGGGAAATAGATTTGAGAGAGAGAGAAGAAGAGAGAGTAAGTGAGGGAGTGTGTGTGAGGGAGGGAGAGACAGAGATCATGTGAAGCACGCTGCCAGCGCTCGCTCGGTAATGCACTGTGAACAGGGACAAGCAAGAGAGCGAGTCACACACGCACACACTGACATACACATTCACATACGTACATGTCACACACCCTCACACCCGTACACCTTCACACTGTGCCGCTCCTCCACACATGTACACACTCCCTCACACGTGCGCCAGGCAGAGAGGTGCCTTGTCCGGGAGACACACTTTTTCTCCCCTCTCTGGCACACACACATGGACACACACTTTGCAGCTGGACTCAACAGAACCAGACCGGACTGCTGTCACCCACCGGTGGAGACTCTCGCATGAGCAGCGGCACTACAGCATCTACCGTAAGGCACGGCTACCTGCCAGCCCCCCTCCCCTATTCCCCTTCACCTCATCTCCTCTCCTCTCCTCTCCTCTCCTCTCCTCTCCTCTCCCACCCTCCCTCTCTGTCTCCCTCCATTCATTCATCCCTCGTTCTCCCAGCTGTGAGGCGGCATGCGTGGCTGAAGGACACAGCGCTGCGCTCTGCTGTGGTGTAGCGCGCTGCTGAGAGAGTTGGAGAGCCTGATTCCGATAGGGGGGATAGATAGACTCACTGCGCTCCCTCCCTCCCTCTCCCCTCTCTCTTTCTGTGTCCCCTTCTGTCTCTCTATCCCGGCGCTCTCTTGTTCATGAATGTCACCTCTATCTCTGGGAAATGCTGGATTCATCAAGCTCCTGTCTTTTTTTCCCTTCTCCACTCAGGGTGCGGGTGAATGCAAGGGGTGATGCCAGGAGAGCTTGAGAGACAGTGAAGAAACCGTCCGTCCGGCAGCGTCCATCCGCACCCCTGTCGTCCTCGTCCCAGCTTGCGGAGCTGATACCTCAGGTCGGACAGTCTCTACTTCTTCTTCTACTTCTCTCGCTCTGACGCTGTTTCGGATGGAGAAATTTTACAGGTGAGGGACGGGAAGAAAAGGAGCGGTGTCACTCCTGCTATTTTGGAGAGTTGACATTCGGACGTTTGAAACGGCTCTTGCTTCTGATCTGCGGGACTGAGCGGGTTAAGAGGACTAAATGTGATTTTTGTTTGGGTCTGGTTTCATCATGCGGAGAATGGTTCTGTGGATGAATCCTCTCGGACGGGGCTGAGTCGAACTTCACCGGAGCTCCAGGAGGGGGGTAAGGGAACACTCGGACTGGGACAGAGGCACCGGGGCACATTGCTGGGCTACTGTGCACTGGTTTTTGGGTGGATAACAAAATGACTTGTCCCAACGGAGGGACAGTGACGTACGAAGGCTTCACCTGAACCTCCTTGCAAACAGAAAACAGCTAGAAGGACATTTGAAGGCTCATCAATCCAAACCTCAACGACCATCAGTTTTTCAGTTTTGGGTGGGCCTTTCAGGGATCCACCATTATTCCTTCCACCTCTTCCTCTTTTTCTGCCTTTCTCCCCTCTGCTTCGGCCCATCCTCAGAAGCCCCCTCCTCCACTCTGCCCCCCCTCCCTCAGTGGTGTTCCGTCGCCCTGGGTGAGCGGGCAGGGGGGTGGCCCACGGTACCCCCCAACACCTGGGCGCCACCGAGCCGCCAGAGGCTGGTGAGGCGGCGGCAGGGTCAGTGCTGGGAAGATGGCCGCTCTCGCCAGCTCCCTCATTCGCCAGCGCAGGGAGGTCAAGGACCCCCAGGCAAACCGGCAGATCGCCAGCAAACGCAAGCCCTGCCCGAAGAGCAACAAGTCGCTCTGCCAAAAGCAAATCCTCATATTAATATCGAAGGTTCGACTATGTGGCAGTCGAGGGAGAAAAATGGAAAAAAGACCAGGTGAGTCCCCGCAGGCCTTCCTGTCAAACTCTCCAACTTTCTTTGTCTTTCTTACACCCTGTTCTCTTCTTTGCTCCGTTTTCTGCCTGTACTGGATAACTGGATTTTGATGGTTGACTTGCCAGACTACAGATTAATCCTCAACTGTAAAGCCTCAATAAAGAACATCCCCAGCCTGTAATTTCTAGTGCAGGACTTAATCTGAATCTGGGAAACATCCCAGCACATCTTGCTGGTAGCTGTACACAACATGTCCTGTATTTATAGTTAAACAGGAAATGGACAGAGTCAAATCCAGCTTAATACACACAGATTTGTACCACTGACCAGAGGCAGAACCTAGCCTGCGTTGTGACTGTTGTGATGACTTTGTTGAGGAGCATGTCAACACATCCACACACACGCTGCTAATCTGCAAACACACGACGGACTTGGCTCATACATACAGTGATTTACTGTGATATAAAAATGTCAAGAGGCACCTCATTTGCAATTCTGGGGGCCATTACTCTCTCCGCGCTTCCCTCAAGGCAAGTTACACACAGTGCGGCCTAATTTGTCTTGTGTGTTAGCATGTTAAATGTAATTGCAAAATTATTCATTGGAGCTAAATGAGACAGTGACACTTGATTTGTGCAGTGAGTGCGCCATTTGCTACATATGGTGATTGTTTTTGACATTACAAGCCAAAAAAAAGAGATGAGTGATTGGTCTATAGTGTTGATACTGGATATTAATGATGACAAAATGTTGATGCCTTTTGACAATATGGGTTTTCAGAGGTTTCTTTTGGGTCTGTTTGGAAATAGATTCGGAAATTTAGATATAGAGAGGCAGGACTGAACAGTAAAAACACACCCTCACACACCAAGGAAGCTGGCTATTTGTCCGTGAACAAAATGTACTTTTGTGGGTCAGACCACTTTGATGTCAAGGTTTGATTTTTGTCTCTTATCAAAAGCTCTATTGAGTAAATTATTTAATTTTGAGCAATAATTAATTGGCTCTTTTGTGGGACGATTATATTTTAAAGAGTCCTGTTATGTATTTTTAGTGAGCAATATTTTGGTTTCTGCTTTTAATTTTTTTAAGTTCTTTTTTGTAAAGGAGCAGTTTGTAAGATGTAGGAACATTTAGCGCCATCTAGTAGTGAGGAATGCAGACTGTAACCAGTTGAAACCTATTCGAATTCCTTCATTGTTTTGGAGGT
This sequence comes from Epinephelus awoara, assembly GCA_035609425.1. NCBI lineage: Eukaryota > Metazoa > Chordata > Actinopteri > Perciformes > Serranidae > Epinephelus > Epinephelus awoara. The sequence continues at coordinate 9,079,110 of CM069315.1, read as the reverse complement.
TTTTACTGGGAGCCGAATTATCCACAGAGGTCCTTATCTCTCCATACAAACGGACTAAGTGATTTAAAGTGGTAAAAACACTGAATGAAGCAGTTTTGTGCACACCTTATTTCCAAACCAGACGCACGGGAGGTGAGCGTAATTATCCACAGAGGAATACAAATGGATCTAGTCACTTAAACTGGTAAAAACATTGAACAAGGCTGTTTCACGTTACAAATAAGTGTTTCTCTGATGCCGTTTGGCATGTTGAAGACAGGCCGTTAGCCTAGCAACTGCTAATGTGTACTGACCGTTTTTTTTTCCTAACTTAAGATCCAGGTGTTCAGATTTTGTGAGCCAGATTATCTGCAGCGGTCTCTTCCTCTCCAAAACAAACAGTAAAAATACTGAATAAAGCAGTTTCACATTAAATAAATCAGTGATTTTCTGAAGCTTCTCATTGGAGGGGCAACAAACTACAGTTGCCGACATGAAAAACTTAAATGGCTCTTTCCTGAGCCACTGTTCCGTTTGTCCCCTCTGGGCTACTGTAGAAACATGGCCGTGCAACATTACCATCACCGTAGATGAGGACCTGCTCCCAGTGCAGATATAAACGGCTCATTCTAAAGTAACGAAACTGACTGATTATTGTTTTCAGGTGATGATACACTAAAGAAAACACTGATAACGGTATCAGTTTTCCTTCAGGGTTCGCATGCAGTGTGTGTATGTATGAATGCGGAAATATTTGTCTTTCCAGACAATTGTTCATATTCCGTTTTCTAAAATATAGAATGTAGAATTTCTAGAAATAAATTGATCAGACAAGCAGAGTGTTTTTCAGGGCAAGTGGAGAAGGCAGTTGGCACAGACAAAATTTCAAAGCCAATAAGTATGGCGTGTGACTGAACGCACAGCTCTGTCCCAAGGACGGTGGACATCTGTGATGAAATTAGTTCAATAGAAAATGTGGCTATTGGGCTCTCTATATATAGCTGTGTTCATTGTGGTTTCCATGGAAACAATGAATAAACAAGGTTGCACAAAGGCCATGAAAATGAAATTATTTAAGTTTTTTCAACTTTTTGGTTCTTATTTATAAAAAAAAGACTAAAAAATAATCGGGGAACAATGATATAATGTTCATTCAATATTTTAAGGAAAATAAAATCAGTATAGGTAGCATTTGTTAGTTTACTTCCTCTTTGGGCAGACATGTTTGGCAGGTGAACGTTGTTCAACTTTCTGCAAAGGAATGTGGACTAAACCATAATGGGTAAATGCAAGCCTCTGAGTGCTGGCTTTTTGTTCTCAGATGTCAAATATGGTCTGAAATTTAAGTCTAAAAAAATAGGGATTTTGAAATGATAAATGTGTAAGAAGCCTGACTCCTCTGTACTTTCTCATTACTTCCCCTCAATATACTTTATTTTACACAGGTCTTGGATCACCGCGTACGACAGTATGTTGTGTATCTGTGTTTCCTGAATGGGCTTGTCCTCACCTCACCACTATGCATTTGTGTGTGTGTTCATTTCCCCACGTCTACCTCCGTGCACAGTATATGAGTGTCCTTTTCTGCCCTGTGCAATTGTGTGTGTTGGCGCGCGTGTGTGTTCTGTGATATTTATTACCTCGGCGTGCCAAGTTCATCATGGTAATTACGTGGGGAACCTCTAACGTGGGAAGCAGCATCTGCCATAGAGGCGGCTGCTCTCTATATTGTAATTACGGTAGTAAAGTATGTTGGACAGGTCGTGGTGGTGCCAGCTCTTTGGGAACGGGCGATGCGTGCGCCATGCCAATTGTTTGAAACCATTTCCATCCCAGCGGCTTCAGTGCTTCTCACACTCTGATGGATTTATTATGGTAATGGCGGGGACGAGGTATGGAGGCTGTGGTTAGAGAGGCATTACCAGCATCACCATTTCAGGTTGATTTACAGGGGTCTGCGTTAAGTACCACGTGTGGCATTGTGCGTCTTCATCATTCTCTACGTGTGTGTGTGGCCAGCATAGGGAGGACACTACTGACCCCTGGCAATAAGTGTGTGTGCTGGTGTATTCTCATCATATGTGAATCCCTCCCTCCTTCTCTGAGCTTCAGCCCGAGGCCAGAGTTGACCCCTGGCCAGCAATAAACGACCAGAATATTCCTGAGCCGTAGCCTCCACCTCCTCCTCCCCTTTCTCTTCCTCCTCCTCGTCTTCCTCCTCCTGGCAGCACTTCAGAGCAGCCTGCTTACAGCTTGCATTCACTTTGCCTCCAACTGGCTTCCATTGTTTCTACTGGCATCATTTGGCTGCTATTGGCTTATTTTGCATCCTGTGGCTTATAGTGTCTCACATTGTCTTGTATTTTGGTTGGTTCTCATTGTTTTCTGATGGCTTCCATTGTCACGTTGGCTTCCGTTGACTCTGGTTACCTTCCTTTGGCTTCTGTTGACTTTTGTCAAGCACAAAATTTTTCATTTCTCAAATGCACACACTTGAAAATAAAACAAACAGGGACAATAAAATTCCAGGAACTACCTTAGGTTTATAAATAAAACTTCCACCCAGATTTCACTCCAGACAGCTGATAACAGTTTGACAAATTACAGCATTGGTACGTGTATAGGTTTATAATTTATACAGCTGGATGAACATTACATTTTTATTGTGATACTACACAGGGACAGCGTGACAGTATTATAGATGCAGCCATTAACAGTCATTATAATGTTTGCATCTCGCTTGAATGTCAAAGGACATCTACGACAGCATGTGCGGTTGTGCCTAAGACGGTATGTGTTTGCTACAGTTCCCAGGCAGGCAGAGGGACACTCAAACTGCAAAGCACCAAAGCAATATGATCACCCTCAGGTTGCAGGTTACAGCGTTGTGAAAAGTGGCACCAGAAAACCAGTGGTGATTAGGCAACTTTGTGGGTCAGTGGTGTAACATCAGACATGTACCAGTCGTAATATAACCTCTTCTGTGGCTTTATTGTTTTTTACATTGTGTATGTTCACTTGCAATATCTACCATAGGTTAGACTGGCCTCCACATATCAGGGTAGACCTACTCTGATGTCACGTGGCAACATTAGCCATGTCTTCATAACGTTCTTTTGAAGTATTGCAATAGTTTAAAGGGAGATGTTCCACATTTCTTTTTTTTAAATGTGGAACATAATGTGACAGATGGTACACATGTTGCTGTCAGTGTCAGGGCAAGAGTGTTGTGGGGGATCTTGTTTTCAAGACTGAAGTATCTCAATAGAAAAGCTGTATTTAAAGGGCAAAAGTCAATAAAACTTTCTCATTTGTGCAAAAAAGTTTTTACGCGTGTTTGAGATGGCTTTGGTCTTTGGCAAAAAAAGTTGATTCGCCAAATGGAAAATGGAAATGCCTTTGCTGCATAACTTCTGACGTAGTGAACATTAACTCACATGATTGATCAGCTGTTTTATCTGTGGGTGTCTTCCTGTGCATCAGAGTCATTGCATTAATTTGTCTTTTTTTCTGGACCGCATGAAACATGGCCAGAAGTAGCTGACATGAAAGAACTATTAAAACTTGACCAGTTGAAACAAAGTCATGAAGACCTCTGTCCGTTTTCTTTTTTCGTAGGTGGGTTAGATGGCCAAGGCGACTTGTTTTGCTTCTAAGTCGAAGCCCCTACCTCTTCTACTCTATTAAATCATACACAGGGCATGGCCTATACCGACAGCCTCTAATTGAACTAGCCCAGTTTATTTGCTCCAAACCAGGTGATAGAAATGCGCCTAATGCACATTTTTTTTCTTTTGGGACAAAGTTTGCTTAAAAGTCACCTGAACATTGAATGGAAACATGACTACTGCCAGCACCTAATGCTGCTAACATCGTGTACCAATACCTCTGTCCTTGTTTGGAGTTACTCAACTCTTATGTTTAAAATTGCAGTGGCAGCTTCTACTTGTTTTGACTAAATACTATCGAATTTCACCAGTAAATATTTGCACGTTCTGGCTTTCTTTTGCAAGCCTAATTTAGAAATTCCTAAAGACTGGGTATTTTTTCCATCCAGCTGTGCACTTTTAGAAAATAAGGAAAAATATTTCAAGTTTCAACACTTAGGTGGAAAAGTTGTCATACTGAAAAAAGAGATGTAATTTTAATACACCTTGACTTTGCTTCCTATCTTTTGAAAAAGCACTCACATTCACACCACTACAATTTATTTATATGTATATTATAAATTTACTCAATATTTCATTAATTTATACTTAATTATTTATAATATAATCTCTATGAATATATTATGCATTGGTATGCGGGAGTGTTCTGGTTTCCATTTGTAGTCCATTTGCAGTCAGAGCAGTATTGACCAGTCACGCTTGCGTGGTAGATAAACAGTCCATGTGTAGAGCAAAGGAGGCGGATCAGCCTGAAATATTGGTCCACACCCTCAGCGGCATTATCTTTGTCAGATGGTAGCTGATTGGTTCCGAGATTGTTTATAATATACATTTAAATTTGCTCCGCTTTAATGGAAGTATTACTGTAAGATGAGGTCTAAAGTTTCACTTTGTTTTTTTTTTGTCTGTTTTGTTTGGTTCTATCTATTCCAGACTGTACCACATATTTCACCTCACTTTTGTCCCTATTTGAAGTTCAGTATGTTGACACTTTCCATAGATAAAATAATGGCTAATATAGAGTGTTTTTTGGTGTGTGTGTGTGTGTGTGTAGATGTTATCCTGTATCTAACACTGTCTTTCTGTGCGTCACTGCAGTATGACCGGACAGTTCAGGTTCCCTTTGTACTGTCGAAGGCCATTTGAGGCCATTGTGGAAGAGGAGGAGTTGTATTTAAGATCCAATGTGTGGACCGTGTGTGTGTGTGTGTGTGTGTGTCTCCTCAAACATTTGCTACCTGCTTATAAATGACGGAAGGGGAGGAGTGACGTGTGTTTGTGTCCTGGACTGACCCACATACCCCCCACCCCTTCTTCCCCAACCCCTTACCTCCTCTCTTCCACTGTCATCCCCCATCTCTCCCCACTCTGTCACCCCCTCACCTCTACACACACACACACACACACACACCCTCTAACCCTCACCTAACCCATACTAATGATGCCCCGGCACTACAGCCCACTCAGCTTATAACAAGGTCAGCTTGCCCCTGTGCAAACACACACACACACACACACACACACACACACTCAAAAGCAAGCTTGCAGACACACACACTTTCAAGTGCAGATATACACAAGTGCATATATCTATAATTACACACACTTGCATCAGTGCAAACATAAAAACACACCTACGCACAGTCAGACAAACTAATAAATCAACACAAACAAATGATGGGATTTCATGATAATTGAGTGAGTGAGTGTGGGAGAGAGATAATTTCGACCCGGCTTTGTGTGCGCGTGTGTTCGTGTGCGACGAGCGTGTGTGTTCGGGGCTGATATGATCTAATGAGGATGTTAAGCCGCCTATTGGATATCAAAGCGAAACCAAAATAGCTTGTGTTGTCCTCTGACTGCCTGCTGGAGCTGCTGTGGAAGCCCTCCTCTCTTCTGTTAACAGGATAGAATAACACTCGGAGTTGTTACTGCAGCACGGGGGCCAAGTGTTCATCCAGCCACTGCAAATTGGTTTGTGCGAGTGTGTGTGTGTGCGTGCTGGAGAGAGGGAGAAAATACGTGCGTGTTTGTGTCAGAGACAAATGACGAATGACAGCAGCGGGCACACACACCTCAGCCAGACTCTGTGTTTGTGTGTGTGTGAGGCTCATTGTTGGGCCGTGATTCATCAGGCCACATCAGCTCCTCTCATTAACACACACTGATTTATCAATAATGTGCGGCAGCGTTTGGAGAGCACACATTGAACTGGGGGCGATTTACTGCCTCGTGGACCGGACACTCCGGACAGGCTACACCGCGGAGGACTATATTTCTCTCTGCGTCTCTCTCTTTATCAGCTTTCTCCCTCTCTCCTCCATCTTCTCAATCCATCCGCCGACTGGCTTTCTTCTCCCACAGCCTCCATCACCCGCTGTCCCCCCTCCACACCACTCACTTATCTTCTCAAGGACATCTGGCTTTCTTATAACTGTCCCTCCCTCAGCACGGGCCTGTCTCTCTTCACTCGCCGTATTTCCCTACTGTGTCTAATCATGTTGTCTTTGGGCCAGTCAGTTAGTCACTGGATGCTACAATGGCAGAGATACTGTAGGTATTGTGCTACCATGTTATGTAACCCTGGTTCTATTGTTAATGGATCAGGAGCGGGGGTGATACACGTCTAATGTATGAGACTCTAATCATTCAGGTTTGTTTGTTTGTTTACTGTTGTTCTCTATCCCTTTTGGTCTATACGTGATGCAGTTTTATCCAACAATTATGATGAAATTGCTTATTATATTTTCCTTAATAGTCCACAAATTGCTGTATTATTAATACACTAATAACACTACTAACAACTGCAGCTGCAGCCATTTGGAAACCTGATTATAACCCAAAAAATTTTGGAATCAGGCCGAGTTTCTAACATTTTGATTGTCAGTTAATGCTAAGCTTGAAGGGGACGGTGACGCCTGATTAATTGCCTGAATGACCAATGATGTGGTGGTCAAACGATAGCATGGATTTCTTGCATGTCCAAAATTTTGGTCGGCACATCTTGCAGTTTGAGCAGGTCAGTTTTTCCACATGGCTGCTGTACAAAGATCTATTTTAAACTCCAGTGAGCTTGTTTGCTTTGATATTATTTTACATGATGTGACTACTGTCTTGAGACTGTGCCTGGATAGAAATGAAAAGGAACAGACAAACCATACTTTATACATCTTAAAGTCATTTTTAAGAATGCAGCAGTTTAATGGACAAAAGTGACTTGGGTTCTTTGGTTACATTTAGTATAGTACAAGATTAATAAAAACATTTAGTGTCTGCACAGCATTAGACAGCATTACTCTTCACTGGGCAGATTTCTGCCAAAATGTATAATGTTCTTTTTTAAATTTTAGGCCAAAAATGGGGCTGAAATGGCACACATTGTCTTCCCAGCTCCTGTTTACACCACTCAAAGCATGATGAGAACCCTCAGGAAAAATTGAAAATCATATTCATCCTAAACATAGATACGTAAAAGAAAAACAATTGAGTGAAAAAATCCATTAAAGTTGAAACAGAAAACTCTTTAACGTTCCCCTCCGCTAGCATTTCCAAGAGGCTGCTGTCACAGTTACAACTAAATCGCTTTCTGTTTTCCTCGGAGCCCAGCAAATATCACAGTGTCTAGTTATAGTTACTTTGCTTGTTCCACTGTCTGCCACTGCCATCATTGGGGATTGTAACCCAACCCCCCCAGGAACAGTGCCAAGCTTTGAAGCCAATTTAACATTGTGGCCAAAAGTTGAATTACAACGACTGGGTCTGTCAGGTGATGACATGGGTCTAAAAATACTTTTTTCTCCATTGACTTACATTGTGAAAGAGACGTCTGTATACATTTTTTGAGCATCACAACCCCCACTAAATGACTCATTCCTTTATCATTCTTTGTATAGTAAAGTGACCTTGGGTCTAAAGGCACTATATAAATTAAAATTATTATTGTTGTTATTATTATCATTATTTGTTCTGATAACATTTAAAAAATCATCATCAAAAGCATCATTTAATCCTCATTCAAGTTAGCACAGCGCTAAAAAGGAAGTTAGCCGGCTGGCTGGGGAAAGTCTTCAATGCGGCTGCTCTATGGACCCTACTATGTGGAAGATAATAGGTAATTTCAAACCATGGAAATGACCTTTTTCGGCTTTCTTTGCCACTGAGCAACTTTCATATGAATGAGCAGGGCTACACATCCAGTGCTGTTTCCAGTTCTCTTTATACATTCATGATATTAAGTGCAATACTACTGAGGAAAATGAAAGCTCTTCTCTTGTTGTTTTGGTTGAACAATGGCAGACGCACTTCCTTTGTGCCATAAATCCAGCTGTCATTTTCCTAGGAGTTCGTATCAGGTGGCAAAAGAGTTGCATGGTGAAAGCAAGGGTTATAGGAAACTAATCTAAACGCAGATGGTGCCATTATTCTATAGCCATTACTCTGTGCAATCAGTATTCACTTCATAATGATAAGTTAAAGCAAAGAACTGTCTATTTGCCAATCAGTTTATTTTTGACAGAACCAAGGCTCTGAATGCCTCATCAATATAGCTTTGATACCCATGAAACACTGACACTCTCCTTTATTTATACACATACAAACTACCCATGAGCATGTATGGCACCACTCACATATCAGTTGCTAGCTACGGAATAATAAAATAAAAGTGTCTGTATTAAAAGCCTGTGGAGAGGAGAAGTGAACATTAGGCAGAATCAGTCTACAGCTGAGAGAGTTACAAGATGCTCCCTCTTTTGAAACAGTGCAGTGAAGATGCAGAAATGAACAGCTGTACAGTAAAACACAGTAAATTAACCTGCTACAAGCCAGTGGGCATTTCAAATTGCTTCATTACATCGTTGTTTCCGAAAGGATGCTCACGAAAGGGTTTTTACAATATTCTCACTGTGGAGGTCCTCCAGAATACGCATAAAGATGTCTCACATTTTATCATGTTACACCTCTGCTCTGCCCCCACTCTGACCCTGCACTGCCCCGCCAGGGCCAAGCAGCCACAGATAACAAACAGCAGGCAGAGGTTTGGTCATAACTCCTGTTGAGGAGTTTTTTGGAGACAATATTGGCTGATATCCCAATGGAAATCATCTCGTAGTCCCATGAACTACTTTCACATTTTGAATTGTGCAGGCTTTTTTGCTCATTAGCTCCAGCCGTTCTCCATCTATCACCAAACGGACACATCGCCACGTGCTTTAAAGCATGCATTACCAGCAGCCGATGGCCTCTGTTGTTTTGTAACAGGTTCCGCCCTCTGTCTCTGCCAGTGTGGCAGATGTTGTGTATGAAATGGTGCCCGGAATAAATGATTTGGAGATGCTAACATTTGGCCTGTGTGATGATCAATGTGGGCTTTCAGTGCCGCCCCTCCCAACCAATTGATTTATGGAGCCGGACGCCATTTGTTTTGATGCGGAGCGTTTTTTTTTTGTATGGGCATCAATCATCATTATCAGACAAAATAGAATATTTCCGGTGCATATGCCTGAGTGTGTGTATGTGTGTGTGGGCTCAAAGTTTGCTTGTGTGTGTTCCACAGAATCAGTGTGTGGCTGCAGTGCCCTGGTAGGAATGAGGTGAGCTGCTTGGACTCCATATGGAACATTCATGGCACGGCACTGAGAACACCAAAGTAATGAGAGCAGAGCAATGATGCCGAAGGGTTTAAGATCTGGACACTTTGCTCTTCAAATGACCTTCACCCGAGATGCACACACCTGCAGTGAAGCACGTCAGCACACATGCAAATATGATCGCATTTATCTACAGCAGCACTCGACATCTTATTTTGCATTAGACAATTTCCACTCCGCTGGGATTCACCGTCTTCAGAGCCCAAGTAACAAATGACCGGCAAGCGTCGAGTCAGCATCTCGTGCACCCCCCCCGCAACTCCCACCTCAGACCCAACCTTGCTTTCCTCAATGTCAAAACCCAACACAAAAACAGCGCACTGTCCCTTTAATCAATGCCTATAGTTACATCGCAATATTAACATGCTGAGGACAGTAAAGCCAGCATTAGCATTTTTGTATGCAATCAATTTGCCGCATGGTTTGTGTGCAGAGCTGACGTGTGTCACATGGAGGTGGCGGTTTAAGGACACACACACACACACACACACACACACACACACACACACACACACACACACACACACACACACCCATAAACAGACACACAACTGTGGGAAAGCACAGCATGAAAGCCTTCTGGCTAGATCCCGAACAAGACATAGAGGCACGCAACAGCACAGAGAGATCTACAATGGCACTGAGCGCACGCACACACACACACACACACACACTCACACTCACATGTCCTCGTCATGCGTGGAGAGTCTGATCTCTCACTCAGCTCAACCACAGCGTCCCTGACCGAAATGACACTGTCTAAAAGAAAGCTCATTAAATCATGTCATTTTCATCCACCTCTCTCCCCCTCTCTCTCCTTCCCTGTCTTTTCTTTCTGTGTGTGTGTGTGTGTTTACCTTTCACACCCCCCCCCCACACACACACACACACACACACACACACACACACACTACCTCAAACACCTCAAACCTGCTGTCGAAGACGGCGAGAAATAAACCGGCCTTGCGGGAAAAGCCCGTGTGTGCATGCTTTCCTGCTTGCGTCTGTATCTGATTACGTGTTAATTTACTTTGATCGCAGAGACTGTGGCACCCAAGGGTGGTGTAGGATTTACTGACAGGTGCTGTGGACCGACAGATCAGCACACAGCAGCACGGGCGAGCCTGAACTCTGAATTGCCATTAAATGAATATTACTTCACTTCTAGTTTAGAGGTGATAGAGGAGATAAAGTGTAACAGTTATCTGTCTGAAATTAGGAGTCTCCAGGAGAATGCAAATTCTTTACCCAGCAGGCTGTGAAGTAACTGAGGATCATCAGCTTCTGTCTGCTGTAAAAGTGGATGGTTTGTTAGTTTTAATGAGTCTAAACCTGCCTCACTTGTTTGGGGCATCACTGAAATAAATTAAATGTATTTTATTTATAGAAGAACTGAGCATGACTCACTAATGAGTTTCTTTTTTTGAGCCAATTGTATTTCAAAAATTTCAAATCTACAACTGTCAGAGTAATAACTAATACCTCAAAAGTTTCTCTGTGAAAAGTAAATATTTTCTATTAAAACCAAGTCCACTTTGTTTGTATTAATCCAATTGCATCCGAGTTGCGAGAGAGAACCATGAACTAATGTTAGGTTACTGAGCGCCAGTTGGAAAAAAAGATATGAAAGATAATTTCGTTTGTGTTTAAAGAAAAAAACAAATTGCAGTATCCTAAAAGTGTGGGCCAAAAATTACTGATGGAGATGCAACAGCTTTGAACTTTGTTCGGCATTTGAAGTTGCACAAAGAACAGGTAGTGGAGGCTAATATTAGCAAGCTAATGCTTAGCCAATAGCTAAACAGCTTAGTAATTGTTTAACAAACTTTAAAACTTTAAAAAACATACATGATTTTTGTAAATTTAATGTATTATTACTCTGTTTGAATAGGGTTACTTTTTGTGATGAGTGCATTATGACTCGTTTGGAACCTTAAACTCTAAGTTTAGGACTTGGGACTTCACTTGAGACGTGTCAGTCTTGACTTTTAACTTGAGTGCAAATTCTTGAGTCTTACTGGTGACTTGCAATAAAATGACTCAATACCATCTGTGCTGTGATGCAATAAAAATATTTGTGTCCAAACAAAACGTCAGGTTAACTAATTCCAGTATGTTTTAATGCAATTTTAGGAGTTTTAAGCATATTTCAATGAATATCTTGAATCATTTATGCCTGGATAATCATGACATTAAACTGTCATGTTTCCCGCAATTTTAAAAACACTTTTTCCTGTGAATATATCACTGTTTTCTTGGGATTTGTCAGATGTCCACCTTGACTCTCCCCACTCTTTGCAGTTTTCTTCATCAGACTATCTCTTGTCTTTGTCATCACCTCTCCACCATTCCTCCACTTCTTGCCTTTCCTCCACTTATCCTCCTCTCCCTCACACATGCACATGGAGCTTTTAAACATGTATGTTGCATTTACTGTACTTAAAGTGCTGTTACCACGTCAGTACATGAATAACACTGAATAATGTAACTTGCGTGCGTCTATAGAAAGACGGTAGAGGCGAGTGTTTCGACCCTATAGAGATAATTCATTATGTTGCTGCATAGACAAATATAACATTGCAGGCATTCATGTGATGTACATGCGAGCAATCTCTGTATACAAATACGAACATGGCTATATTGTTTTGGAGAGAAATGTGGCAAATCACAGAGACAGGCATGCACACTGACTGTACACACACACACACACATAGATGATAAAAGGGGACACAGTGCACCCAGAGCTGTGATCAATCCCCTCCAGGCATGGTGTGTGCTTTCAAAGGCATGAGTAGATGTTGACTCTGGACCTCCGGCACATACATGTGTTCTTTGTGTAAGGATTTGGTATGCGTTTGCTCCCTTTGAAAAAATATACAGATACACTGCAAATTCCCAAGTGTGGGTACGTGTCTGTGTACGTGTGTGTGTGGGGCACCTTGCTGATTGCAGCACCCTGTCTACCTGTGTGTTGTTCCCCTGTGGTACACAAGCACAGGTGCGTGACGCGTCCTTCACTTTAATGTGCCATCAATCTGTAAAGCTGGAGACAAGCCAGAGCGCAACCTCCCCAGCCCCTGGCACACACACACACACACACACGCACACACACACACACACACACACACACAGGTTTAGTAGAGTACATGTACTCTAGAAATATTTGCTGTACTTTCATAAGAAATTTTGCGTGCAGATGAGAGGAGAACTTTCTCTAAAATAGGGGCTTTACATCCGCCATTAAATTATCCATCATTCAACTAGGCTGTGCAGAGAGAAGAGAGAGGACGATAGAGACAGACAGCGGTAGAAAGCACTCTTTCCCATTCATGAAGTCTAGCACCAGGTCCTGGTAAAAGCTGTCTACAGCAAATTATGATAAAGACTGTATGTCAACCTGCCGTATTTTTATCCTTTCATTTCTTTGGTTTTGTCAAAGCATCAACATTTAATCAATAAAAAAAGTGACTTTAAAACAATGATAACGTAGGAAACTAAATATAGACTTACGGGCCACCCTCCTTTCACAATATGACAATACATTCCCTAAATGTCCACTTACATGTGGCATTGTGAAACAATTACCTGACATTTCTTTGTGGTTTGCCTTGGTGATTTGGTGCAGAGCAAAAGTCAAGAGACATAATATAAAATCAATAGATTTATGATAGAAAATCTGAAAAAAATCAATGAAATACGTAAAAAAAAAAGTGCTGTAGAGTTTTGTGAAGTTCACAGTTTGGAGTATAAAGTAAAGAATAAGGGCATTTGGGGAGATAGTAGTAAAAATTTGCATTTCTTATTAATGACGTCATATGTGGGTAAGAGTCAGTGTCAGTTGGGGCTCCTAGGTCTGGTTGATGAGGCCAGCTGCAGAAGAAGAAACTGTATTCAGCATTCCTGCAGGTCCTCATAAAGTCTTAATGTCATTGACTTCATTTATCTCAAAAAGGCCTTAATTGGTTGTAAAATTTTCACATGAACATCATGCACAAGAAGATAGTGGAACCAACAACACTCATGTTTTGTTTGTGGCTGGGATGCTCAGAGCACAGGATTCACTGTCTAGTAAGCTGTTACTATACCCTTGACAATTTGGGTGCCGACTCAATGAAAATTGGCTATTTAACCAAGGTTTTGTGGCATGGCTGAAACAGATCCAAGGCAGTGCATACGAGGCTAAGTGTATTTTATTCAAAACATTTTTTATGGCATGAGGTTTTGTTCCTGATGGACTGCAGCCTCCTGCCAAAGCGGAGTGATTCCAAAAGTTTGTGTCCAAGGTGGGCTGGGTAGGTCTCAATCGTCAGGGTTTCCCACACATTCATTTATTTGTGGCGGCCTGCCAGGATCTAAATGTCTGCCGCTATGTTTTAAATTTTCTATTTTTGGAGATGAACCGTGTATTTGGTACGCCGTTGGAATATATATTCTTTTTGGTTATGGAACGTATTCTGGGCACAGGTGGAGCAGCAGAAAATCAGGCACAGTCAAAGTGAAACTTAACTGTTCATTGCCCTGGGTTGAAGTCAACATTTTTTGGATGTTCATTTTTGGCTCATTCATATGACATGCATGTATCATTTTCCCTCAATCTCTAGCTATAGCTTGTGGGTATATAATTGAATCCTGCCAGCATCAATAAAACCACCATACACTATATTGTAATATGTGTATAGAGGAGAGTTCATAATTGAAATACATGGAGATGCTATTGCTGAAACAAATGACAGCCATAAGGGGTTTGCTATAATGAAAATTAACTTAAGGAGTTTTGCTCTCAGTGCTTATTGCCACAAGGGATCTGTGCCTTGTAGATATATATTAAGGATATTTTTCATGAATATATATTGGTAGTTACACTGTACGTATTTCTCTTGCTGCACAGCACTTGACAGATGTTATCTGAACTGCTTATCCTCAAAATGAAAGTTCTGTAGGCTGGCGGAGAGTCAGTTAAAATAATTTTCATCCATTTATGTCAAATTATAAAGCTTGCGGTTTCATGCTGGATATGTGAATCACCCCAGCAGCAGAGAGCTAAAGGGCAGAGCAGAGACAGAGGGAGTGCTGCTCTGCCTAAAATCTTTGCAAGTTTAAACGCCGTAAGCCCCCCGAGGCCAGCGGGCCATGAAGGACAGCCATTCGCAGATATTTATCATCATTATTTTTAAACCATTCCAGCTTTATTAGACGGTTTGAAGTGGTAAGTGACGGGATGGAGCGGCAGTCGGGCGCTGACATTCACAAAGGTCACAAGACAGATTCAAAGCCATGATGCCGTCTACCATGATGACTCATATCTACAGAACGTCTCTTACTCTGTGCTATAATTCGTGTTCCATGCATAAATGGATATATTAACACATGTAGTCATGTTCAGCGTGCTTCGTGTAATCCATATAAGGACATGCTGGGATGGAGGGCAGAGGCATTAAATCCTTATAATGAAACCAGGCGATCTAACTTATTCAACTCAGTTTTCATCACAAATTTATGTTATACTCTTCAATCAGGGCTCATCATTTCAACATGACTTAGTGCGCAAGATCTGACTCTAACCTTTACACACTGCTTACATCGGTCTTAAAATGTTGATACTGTATGGTGCAGCATATTTGAACCCATCTTATATACAGTAGCATCACAGGTTTCGTATAAAATATAAATCTTCCATATTTTTGGTATCAAAATAGTTCATTTCGTGAAGGTGGCACACAGATCTCTCCTCGGAGATGGAAGTGGGCAGATAATGATGACAGCGATGTAGAGCTACTCAGTAGCTGAAATTGGATGTGACAGAGAACACGCTGGATTCAAAGAGCTGAATCCCAATTAGTCAGGCCCATCACAGACTCATACTGTAAAGTGTTTGATTTGTGTGATTCTTGGACGTTCACGGCTCATGATCCTCCTGTGAGCCGCCTGCCCCGGGACAGACTAAACTCAGGATGGACTCTGGCAAAGCCTCAGCTGTTCGCTCTGGAGAACACAGACTTTGTGGCAGGGCGCCATCTTAGCACCCCAGCACTGGCGGACAGGGGGAGGAGATCCATTTAGCTTGTGTCCATCCATTTAAATTGCTTTCAGGAAGGCTTCCTTCACTTTGCACCTGCATTTAACCTTATCATTATTCTATTTTTTATACTTAAAGGAACACTTCACCCACAAAATGACTATCTGTGAATCATTTAATCACCTCGTGTTACCTTGCATTCAATTCATTAAGAAAACATTGTCACACATGCATTTTCACTTGAACCTTACTATTTAAAACTGAACTAAAAGTGAAACTTATCTATGTTTTCTTCAAGGCCAGTCTCAAATATTATGGTAAATAAGTACTAAGGTAAATGTGACTTTGATCATATTTCCTGAGTTGTGTGGGTGTTTGGTAACTGATATTTTGACAGAGTTTTGCTTCTGTCAAATGAATCAAATCAAAAGTTTGTGGTTTTCGGTGGAGGTACGCGAGAAAAACAAAGTTTCCTTCATGAATTCACGGTAACATTACATGACTTAGTCATTTCCAAATGATCTTTTTTTGTGGTTTAAGTATTCTTTTAAGTCTGCTGTCAGATTTCATTTTTTAAAAGGAAAAGGAAACGGCTTTAACATGGGTGACAGATGTATGTTTTATGTTTCAAACCGACAGCCAATCCCAACCTTTAGCACTGGCTTTTACTACAACCAAAGGTCCCATAACCTTAACAAAGTACTTTTCTTAACCCACACTATGATCTTTCTCTAAACCTAACCAAGTCAAGCAAACACTTCTAATACAATATTGAAGGAGTGCCACAAGTCCAGTAGCATGGTTAGACACTGCAGAATTGCTTTCAAGACCTAAGATTTGTTTAGCGATTGAGACACTATTGACCATTCAGAACCAAGTTCCCACATAGTTTGCTAGCTAACTAGTAGGGGTTTAAATCAGTTATTTCATCATAATACAATATTACATTGATTCTTTGGACAATAAAACAGCATTTGCTGATATTAAAAAGTCTGCCACGATATGATTTTGATTTCATTCCATTCAGCAGCCTGCGATTGATAAGATATGATATTATATGCCCATTTAAAACAATTAGTTACTGAAGAAGCTGCCACCCCTTTTTTGTTTGCTTTTGGCCATCAAATAAAAAAACTACTAGCACTTATAATAATAACAATATAATTGTTAATAAGTTCATCGTTAAGTGCAGTAAACTTTAATTTTAATTGACTCCACTAACACACGTCAAACATGGGTGGACAACAAGAACATTTAACAAAAGTACAAAATTTGGCTCAATAATTGTCATGGTTCAAAGACCAAACCTATGTTTTTTGCTTGTCGCCATTATCAGCTTAACCCCATTTACACTGCATAAATTAGCCTAGCGGCTAGCCTGCCTGCACGTTTTTTTCAGCCTACTGCTGTTTAAACACACCAGCTGAGGTTGACGTAGCATGAGTAAAGTTAGTGGAGTGAGATGCCTGGCCAGGTACGTCGCGTTTCCTTATCTCATAACGGCAGTGTTTACATATGATGTGCTTTTTCTTTTGGCTCATCTTTTCTCCAAAACCCAGAATATTTCCACACCACTGATTTATTCCCAAGAGGGGAGTAAATTTCCTTATCGTCGTTTTCTTGGGTGCTTGCCATTTTCTGCCTGCTGCTGTTTGATAGTAACACAGATGTGTCATGGGAATTTCAAAATAAAGGCATAGCTTAAAGATGAGAATTGATGCTTTACATCAATAATATTTAATCCTTGATCCTTGAATTGATACACCTTATTAACTACCCTGCTACATCCATGAAAACAATATCAAGAAGTTTGGATGAGACTGATGCAACTATATAGATATTTGTGTGTGTGTGTGTGTAAATTATTCACATAGAACTTTTTAAAGAAATGTGTAATGAAGTGAAGCATCCACTCCCCCACCCTCTCTCCCTGGGACTAAAAGTGAATTGGGAGATGGTGTGATTAGAGCAGACAAGGACAGACTGAAGTCTGACCTCTAGCTAGAGGTAACCAAGAGAGAGTTAAGAGGAGGGTGAAGAGAAGAAGAGAGATGCCACAACTTGGGAGGTGTAGAGAAGAGAAAGACATGAGGATCTTTAATTGAAATGATACCACACTAGAAAGTGTTTTTAAACATCTTAAATTCCGTTACATATTTACACTTTCAAAGAACATTTCACCGAGCGTGATTTGGACAGCCAGTATTTCAGTGGTCCAGTGAAAGTCTATTTAAGTTGCAGCTCTCTGTGTCTGAATTTTGCAGGTGTCTCTTTTTCCAAAGTGGGAGTGTGTGTAGAGTATTGACTTTTTGTCAGTTCTTGTTGAACCAGGGAGTTTTGGAGGGTTTTAACTTTAAACAGCTGTGATATCAGGACATCTCTATTTGGGTTTGGAGACTTAAAAGCATACCCAGAGCAACAGAGTGTGTTTTCTTATCAGAACTGTCCAGGGAAAGTTTGGTCCCAAAGTCCATATGTCTATTTGTACATAATGTATTGTACCTCAGGTAAGCACTTACACGCTGTCAAAGGAATGCTGTGCTGTTTGCATTATTTTACTAAAAATGACAGCCATGATCCATGTGTCAGGTTGCAATGTAGCATCATGGGTACATACCACTGTTGAAAGGCTGCTGTGATTACTCAGAAGTTAAATTCAGGTGTGTTAGTGCATATGCCTGTGCTGAAATGCCTGAATATTTTTGTGTGTGTATACAGTGAAGACAATTATTTAAAAGTCTATAGGCCAATATAATTTAAACAAGTGTTTATAAGTACACCTTAAAGGGACAGTTCACCCCCAAATCAAAAATTATTTCCTCTCACCCGATATGCGTCAGTCTAGATTCAAATATGTATTTTTGTACTTCCATGTGATAGCCATGGCCAGTTTTTTTGAGCTGTCAGTCCTTCGGTCCTGGAATCTCATCAGCGCCTCTAGGGAATTTCTTCAAATTCAGCACAAACATCCACTTGGACTCAACAGTGACCTTAAAGTTTTTTGGTGGTCATGGTTCCAAGTTGAAGATCACTTTGACCTTGTCTGTGTCATTCTCATGACTGGTTTATCTCAAGAACTTTTGGTATTCGAAGTCAAAAGTCAATGGTCAAGGTCTTTGTGACCTTACATCTGTCTTATTCTTGTGATTGTTGTATCTCATAAACATCTTGAGAGAATTTCTTCAGATTTGGCAAAAACATCAACTTGGACTCAAGGATTGACTGATCAGAATTTGACAGTCAAAGGTTAAGGTCAGTGTGACCTTGCATTCATCTCATTTTGTAATGGCGATATTTCAAGAAGGCCTAAAGGGAATTTCCTCCAATTTGGCACAAACTGGTCACTGTGACCTTACAAAACATGTTTTTGGCCATAACACAGGAATTCATATGCAAATTATAATAAAATTTCAGATAAATGTCTAACAGGCTAAAAATGATGCTGTGGGGAGATGTGTGTGAAGCATTCATGTTTTCACAGACGTGAATGTAAACTGTAAATGCAACTTGAGAGGTTTGCAGAGGCATACAACCGTGAGGCAGTAATTCTAGTTGATTTAGGGGTGAACTGCCCCTTTAATGCATCGCTAAGAAAATAATAGTTGGTTTCGAATTGGTTGGTTGGCTTGGAAAAGTATCAATAATAAGTTGATTTTCATTGAAGTAATCACATTTTAGGACATATTAAAGGGAGAATTATGCAGAAAAAAAGGACAAAGGAAATGATGTGTTCTCGATGTCTTTATATTTTTACCTCATTACACAATTTGATTTAAAAAGAAAAAGGCTATAAGGATTGGGACAGCTCTGCAGGAGCTGATGAGTCGGGTGAGAGGAAAGGGAGGTAAGGAGGTAAGGAAGGAGGGAAACACACAGATATATCTTGCAGAGCCAGAGAGAGATGGACAGATAGGGAAGAGGAAGCAAGAACTAAAAGCAGCTCTAAAATGGCGAGGAAGAGATGGTGTGATAGAGAGATGGAGAGATAAAGAGGAGAGGAGGGTAGGTGGGTGGAAGCAAGGAGGGAGGCAAGAGGGTCAGGAGCAGCGGAGAGAGATGGGCTGATAGAGAAAGAAGGAAGGAAGGAAAAGAAAGAAAGATTGGGGGAAAATACCAGGTAGAGGTAAAGAGCGATGGAGGGGAGAAGGAGGGAAGAGATAGGCCTGGGAAAGATGAAGCTATACCAGCAGTGCTCAATTATATCAAGAAAGGGGGGATGAGGCAGGGTAGAGAATGAAAGAAGCCGAAGTCAATTCATGACTCTCATAGGAGCCTTCATCAGATAATTTAGTCTGAAAAATGCCAGTAATTCAGTGTGTGTGAGTTTGTAATGAAGATTTCAGTGCTGCGCGGGAGACACACTCACATATATAAGTTATGTATATTGAGTGTGTGAGAATGGTTTTATGTAAATATGTACATACCGTGTGTGAGCGTCGGTGTGTATGTGTGTGTGTAGCTAAAGTGAAATTGGAGTCTGGGGGCAGTGCCGGTGCTTTAGAAGAAGATAAGCAGACATAATTAAGAGGCCATTAATAAATTTGTTAATGAGCACTCTATGTAACAGAGGGAGGCGGAGAGAGGGAGAGATCATGTGTAATTGTGTGCATGCATATGTGTGAATCGGGGAGAGCTCACTTTGTGTGTGTGCCTCTCATTTTCCATATCAGGCGTATCTGCTGGCTGAGATAAGTTATCATTATGAGATATGTCCTGCCTGTGACACATACACACTGTCATCTCCGCTCCATTTGCATAAAGAGGGCTTTTAGCGATGCCCTTGTACCCTCAATGACAGTATCTCTGCATTAGTCAATGCACACACACGCACACGCACACGCACGCACGCACACACACACACACACACACACACACACACACACACACACACACACACACACACACACACACACACACACACCGGTTACTTCCGCATCCTCGCACAGGCATGTCTACACATACACACATATGTATTATGTATTATGTATTAATAGCTGAACATATAGTTGTGTTTTATTAAAGGAATTAACTTCATTACAAATTAAAATTAAACCTAAATATAACTAATATAAACGCCTGTTTGTCCGTGATCAAATATTCTCAACTCAGGGTTCACTTACTGAATTCAAATAAACACAAGAAGTTTGTGCTCTAGAGAAAGGATCAGCACTCAGTGAATAACCTCCTAAGCCCTATGATAAGCTATTATGGCAAGGCTTAACTTTACAGACCAGTGAGCAGTGATAACTAACACGTCTTTGGGGTCATCAGGTGCGAACCTTGTTTCACTGGTGTTTCTGTGAAGCACTTTGTGCTGCATTTTTAATGTATGAAAAGTGCTATATAAATAAAGTTTGATTTGATTTTGATTTGATTTCGTCTAGTTGGTCCCACAACACCTCCAGGAGGCTAGACAGTGATCTCTGGCGTCCCAGAGACACTCCCCTAATGCCAGCTCTCACTGCTCCCTGCACCAACCCAACAACCTCCTTTACCTAACTTACACATGGCTTTCTCAGCTCAAACAGCACTGCCACCTTCAACAAACCCAGGCTCCTTACATGCGAGCTCCAGGTAGTGACAGTGCCAATACTACCTATCCTAGCACATTCACCATACTCTATTTCATACGTTACATAGCATAACTCCAATATTAGCTAAAGTTAAAGGGGATAGAGAAGATAAACTCACATTGGTCTCACAACTCACTGATTGGTGGATCTCTCCACCTGATCTCAAGGAGTTATGTACCCTGCTTAGTAGTTCCCCCTGCTGGCCCCCAACTGACATTATTCCTCCTCATCCAAATCCACTGACTAGCTGTGGCTGCTTCATCTGACATTTCCTTCACTGTCTTCTTCAAACTCTGTCCCCGCACTCCGGGTTCCCCCAGGAGCGAGACAGCTGATCTTGCTATGAATCCTCTACACCCCACTTCCACTGGACAAATCCTAGTTTTCCATCCTCGCTGTTCAGCTTCTGCTCCTAAGTCTGCATACCTAAGCTTTTTTCTTTCATAGGCTTCTTCCACTGAGAGGCTTTTTCTGAAGTTTTCAACTGCATCATCCTCTGCAACTTGGTCAGGTGTCATCACATGACCTCAGAGCAAAACTTTGGTCACATGTGTTAACAAGCATAATGGTTCCTTGTTTCTGTACTTGGAACATAATGAAACTGAGCAAGTTTAATTTGTTGAAGAAGACTGTGGAATATAGTTGAATGCACGGGAAAAAGCTAGTAAGTGAACCTTTATTGAAGTGCTCAGAATTATTTATTTTGACAATAGATAACTGTGAAAAATATTGTACAGCTTCGCTAGCTTATGTGTTTGGAAACTTTTAAAATGTCCCACTGTTAAAATAGCAGTTGATGTTATCTGGGTTTGACATCATAGTAGCTTAGCTGAATCTGCGTATTATTTCACTTTTTAAAAGACATTATGAAATTTAACTACCAGTGGTGTTACTGCTGTGTCTCAGGTGAAAATACGAAATTATAAAATCAAAGTATTCGGCTCAGATTTGTATAAAAAGTTGGACACTAGAACTTTAAGATATCTAGGAACTGAAACGAATGCACAAGAGTATGTAGGTAAGGTTTGTGTGCTCTCTGAAAACCGATGTGTTTGAGCAATTTATTCACTAGGGAAAAAAAAAATGCCAGATCAGTTGCTAAATTCCAAGAGTGGCATTTACATCACCACAACCACATGGCCCATACAAACACAAACAAGTCAAGGGAGATTGATAAGAAAGAGAACTGGTGAAGGTTAATAAGACTTACGTACATAAAATCATATCGTGAACGTTATTGTGCATGCCAGCAATAATTTGTCAACTAGGAAATCTGGCATTGCTTTTGCCCTGTAGACCACCATCGATATTTGTCTTGTCAGCTGACAATTTGGCAATTGCTGCTGCTCACTGGTACATGTTAAGCAGTGTTCTAGCACACTGAAATGACGCAGACCCACTGAGGTGTAGCCATGCCAACATACCTGTTTTGCCAAGGTTTTAAGAGTGGAGTGGAGCGAAGTAAAACAAACAATGTTGGGCGATATTGAAAAGACAGTTTAGCTTAGAACGGTCTTGATAGTAGCATCTGCCTTGTCTATCCTGCCCGCCATTGTCGTTATTACTCCTTATTGGTTGTGTAGTGTAAGTCCCAGCCATGGCACTGATTGGTCAATCATTAGTCCCCCCAGGGAACTCATTGGTTGTTTTTTATTTTAACGAAGAAACCACTGTTTCAAGTCACGCTGCCACATGAATCAGTCAACTCAAACTGAAAGGTCTGGACCCAGGCAATGTTTGGTTAGGTACAGGCACAAAAACCGACTCCCTAAAAAGAAACCAGTTATGTTGTTTGTTGATCTTAAACAGTGGTCTGACGCTTGGCATGCGTCTCGCTTTGTCCTGCCATCCATCATCCCCTCCACCTCCTGATGACAAAGTCTGTATTATGTGACTTGAGAAACGTTGATGTAACGTAGCAGTGGTTTGCAGAAACATACAATGCCAACATTTTCTTCTGGCAACTGGGCTGGTCTACCAAAGTTGTACCCAGCTAAAGATTGTTTGTTGTTAGCTGTTTTTGTAGTTTCCCGTAATGCCAACAGAATGATATAACTTGTAATGTGTAATTTCTGAAAATTCAGAGCTAAAATGTCCACACTGGCAAGGAAAACAAAATCAGACTCTTCTCTTTTCATTTCCATTTTCAAACATTGTCCCACAGCTAGAATTAGCATGACTAATATGCTTATAGGTTGCATATGAACTTGGGTAAACAAATGTTTATATCTTACAGATCTCTGTCTTTACAAAAATGAAGACGAGTGCCTGCAAGCTGGAGTTGAATAAGCTGTGTCACCTTAAAGTATACTTATCACACTGCAGTATAAGCTGGGCGTAACTTATACATATAGAACACTCCTCCGCCTACTACATGTCAAGGTAAAGTGAACACTCAAGTCCAAGACACAGCAGTTTCAAATATTAACCATCTCTCCCTCTCTCTCTCTCTCTCTCTCACACACACACACACAGACACACACACACCCTGAGGGTCGTGTTGTGTTATGTGAGGCTTTCAGCGGAAGTATAAATGTTAGATTAATGTCAGTCAGGGAGCTGGGGAGTGCTTATGTCAGAAAAGGATGTGACATAGGAAGCTGAGGCGTGTGTGTGGATCACAGTTTACGTCTGAGCATGTGTGAAGTTCAGTTAGCGAAGCACTGAGACCGGCGGGTTGCGTGCAGTGAGTCACTCGGGGAAACACTGACTGGGCAGTAAAGAAGGGGAGAGTTTACTGCTGTGAATTTATTCTCCCCCCATGGAGAGTGATTGATCCCACCTATGCCGCTTTATACTCCGTGAATCATAGTGTTTTAAAATGAAAATTGCCTTCATCTTATGTGGACTGAAATGCCCGGGAAGTTGTTCGCAAGCAGACACACAAGACTAAAAACTTGCTGTGTAAATGGATTTTCACACTGACATTATGTTTTGTTGGTGCATTCCATTTAAAAGGGATTGGCATTCAATTTAAGAATACTCACAGGTTTAACTTATAGCCTTGGACACTGGAGCAACTACTCTCTGGAAGCCTGAAGCACCAGTGCCCATACTGTAATCTGTAATGTCAACATGATGTACAGCCTGGAGGTTGTCCACTGACAATGACTTTGTGGACTCACACAATGTTTGTCTGAATTTATACATCCAAACAGGCTTTTTGCCGTGGTATTGTAATCGGTCCAAAAGCAGAAGTACTTTTCATACAACACTGCCAGAGTCCTCCTGCCCACTGCCAGGCACAGCTGAAGGAATAAATATACATTAAAAATGCTCAATGTATCTTGGCAACCTACAGTTCCCTTATGTATCGGACACACATTCAGCTATGTACTTGTCAGAATGTTCTGTATAGCATTTAATAATGAGGAAATAAGAACTGGCTTGTTCTGTGTGCCAGCCCATGTGTGTATGTCGGTTTTTCCTGACTTACCTGACTGATAGAATATATCATCCACAGAGGCAACAAAAATGAACCACCAAGGCACACTTACAGGTAAAATAGCTACTAGAATGCTAGGGTTTATTGTAGAAAAGAACATTACCCTTGTAGAAAGGTTTCCTCCTCACAACATAACAAGTCAAGTTCTTATTGGTGCCTGAAGTGGCCATGCCTGTTACATACTGCTATAACGTTTTGAGTTTTGTGGCGAACGGTCACACTCCAGAGATCACAGTTTTGTGGCATGCAGAGTGCACAGTATTTAGATGGATGCACATTATGCAGAACCAATTCTAACAAGTATGAATTCTGATCATAAACTTTTAGCTGTACGCTGTTAGCAACAGGTTCTGAGATTAGCACAATAAGCTGATAGGCAGGTGAGTCAGTCAAGCTATGGCAAGTGCAAAGGAAACACCGGTGCTGGAATACCCACCGGCTGCAACAGCAGAGAGTTGTGTCTAAGACAAGTATGGTTTGTTAGTGTCGATCCACAGTTCTAGGGTATGTGGATGGAAACACATTGAACATGATAATGCACATTTGACTGCATCACATAGATGTGTCGAACAACGAAAGAAGATGCAAACCAGACAAACCAGCTCCTTATCCTTGCTGCTTTCAAGCAGCTTTCAAGTTTCAAGTGAGCAAAATGCTACTTTAGTTATCAGAAGGAGTATTTGTTAATGTATGATACTTGCCCAATTGTCAGTTTAATATACTTGAGACGAAACATATTTGTATGCATTTGTTTATTTTTTTCTGGCTCTACAGAACTTGCACCGAACCATGACTTCTGTGTACTGTTACACCCCTACTGTTGCTGAGTGTTTGCTATGTTAGCCTGTTGGCTAGTCAGCTAGATGACAGATACGATATGTTCAGGTTAATGGACTGCTCAGAAGGCTTGGATGGTGTCATGGTATTACAAATACCAGGGTATTTATAAATCCTGACAGTATGATTTTCAATCCCACGAAAGTACAGACACTCCTCTTTCTATTACACTCATACAGCTGATTTTGGAAACATGGCAACTGAGAGTGTTGAGGATAATGTTACAGGACTGCAAAAGGCAGGCAAGCAATGGCGAGTCAGGCAGGAAAAACAGCACATTTTCACATCTAACTCTGTAAATTATTTTGACCAAACCAGAGCTGGTTAGTGTTAGAGCAGTGATCTGTCTATGACAGACAGGACTAAGACAGTTTTGGTGAGTTTTATTTTGTTTATGACAAGTTAAATACCATTGTTTACGGTATGCCTATCTCAGGATGACATAAAATATAGGTGCTGCCCAAACCTACTGCTCAAGCTACACTAGTGTTTACAAGAAAAATCTAGGGACGACTAGACTCGTCACTTTAACTTCAGCAACAGTATTACGATTATTTAACCTTGTTATTGTGAAACCATTTTGTATACATCAAGGCCTCCACTCTACCTCTGTGGCACAGCAGCTGTTTGCTGCAAAGCTTTCATTCCCCTTTTAAATTTAAGCATTTAATATCTTTTCCATTTCCACATTCCTCAGCCTCTCTGCTCTCAATCCTCCCGCAGCCTAAAGGGGCTTTGACTTAACTGTAATTACAAAAAACCCTACTCCCACACCCGCAGCAATTAGATAGACAAAATGGCTGAGGATTCCCTCCACCACCACCGCCTCACCTTCCCTCCAATTAAACCGAAGAGAGAGAAAATGAGAAAGAGCTAAGCAACATGGGTAAGCTGATCACCTTATGGAAAACCTGCCTCTCTGCCCCCCCCCCCCCCCCCCGCTCTAGAAGCCATCACTTATATACACAGTAAATCTCCCAGGACCTTAGAAGGAAGCAATTAGTTCTGTTTTGCCCCCCTGTTGCATGACAGTAATGATCGGCCTGACGATAGTCATTATGGCTTAACATGTTGGTGTTGGTTGCCAGATCCTTTGCATACTCCTCCATAAACAGCAATTGAGTCGGCCACTAAAGAATCTCTGGCTCTTGCGGATTTTGGAAGACGATCTTAAGTAAGCTCCAGTTAAGCCACCCTATTGCAAGCATCTGCTCTGATCAAGTGTCCTTGAGTGTCCTTCAGAAAGGCAGAAACATACTGCCATTCCTGTGATGCTCTCTGTATGTGACCTTAACTTTTGACTTCCCTGTAGAGAGGGCTGAGAGGAAGGAGATTCTCTGGTAGACTCAGTGAAGTAGTCATGATTAAGTAATAGTAGGTTTTTATTACTTTTAAAAGGGTTTTTAGTTGTTTGGATATGCATTAGTTTGAATGGTAATGTATATGTGAGATGCACATACCATATTGGCCTGGATATAAAACAACTCCCATAAACACTATTTGTCAAGGGGACAGGATAGTTCTCATCCTTAAAGCCTTTTATCTTGTAAAAGTAAAACATGAAACACTTCCAGGAAGGCAGAATGTGAGTCCCACATTCCCACCTATCAGTAACACACTCAGAAACTTACCTGTCAGTATGTTGAAGCGGTTTTCACTTTAAGCTCCTCATTGTAACATCGGGTGACACCAGTACATTTTTGCTTCTTGACAGGTGATTTTTCTCCAGCGTGGCAGCAAAACACATTACACTAGCTGTCAGGAAGACCTGTAGGTTAAACTGGGCTAACAGAAGGCTTTTAGAGCTGACGAGCTTCCAAAGACTATGAATGGACTTGGAGAAATTTGCTGCTTACTCAAGATAATCCACAGACCTTGTTGTGTGCAGTTTCATGTAGGAACTATTTTCTTTCTTCTAGGGATGAAAGTGTTAGTTAATTTTGCTTGAGATAACCTGACGTCATTAACTGGTAACTAAACTGGTTAATTTTTAAAGAAAAAAATGCCTTTCATTTAATTTTCTATTGGCTTTACTGATAGGCAGCAGGCTAGTTGGATTAACACGTGGAAACATAGTGCCCACTGCCCACCCTGCAGTCCCCACTGATGTCCTGACACTGCTAACGGTGCCAACAAAGCTAAACACAATGCTAAAGGATTGAGCGGTGCCACAAGTAAATTAGCTCCCGCCAGATTAGGTTGGTGTGCAGTACAGTAGCAAAAGTGGCCTCCAGACCAACATACATGAGCCGTCAAACTAAACCTGCCAACCTTATCACTGTGCAGAAGGAAACGTGCATCTACTGCCAGCTCCCCAAGCACCAGTGAGCTAGCCAACGTTACAGCTCAGCTAAGTAAAACGCCAATAATGTTTACATCCTGCGCTGTCTGAAGCATGAGCCTCTTGCACATGATTAAATGTACACTTCCTTCTGCGCAGTGATACGGTTGGCAGGCGTAATTCACCAGAGAGAGAATAATTTGTGCTCACAACAAGGTCTGTGGATTATCTTGAGTAACCATGTCATAATTTCCAGAAGGAGACAGTTCCATTATATGGGAGAGAAGGCAGGCATCTCTACAGCCAATATCTCCAACACTCTGCAACTCACAGAAAAACAATCTAGGTTGATAAATAATGTTACAGGTAAGAGGAAAATATGTACTTTTGAGTTTGAGGTGAACTGTCCCTTTAAGGCTATAAACAACCCATGATTAATGCTGTCTGTAGATGCCAGCAATCCACTGTTGCTTTCTCCATTCAAAAGAATATCTTATGTTGTGAATACTTAAATGTCAAGTCCTTGAATATTTAAAACTCTTGACAGCAGTATTTGCTTTTGAAAGTATTTTCATATATTTAGATTTTATGAGTAATTTGTATGGTAAATGTCACAAAAATAATTTGGATTTATGTTCTCAAACCTCTGCCTCCTGTCAGATGTGTGCTTTGGCCTGTGTCTAACTGCCTCAGTCGGCGGGCTCAGACATTATGTAGAGCAATGTTGATGGTGGGTCTAGTTGATTGTCAGACTTCACTTCATCACAGAAGCAATGAAGTGTGTGCATGCTTCAGTGGTTTTTATGTTTTATTTATTTTTACTTATATGTGTGTGTGTGATTCACATGTATCATAGGTGAACTGTTATGTATATGTGCAGTGTAGCAATGCATGGTTGAATCTGCACTGGAACATCTCAGTAAATCACTCACTGAAATACACTCACTTCTTCTGTAAATGCACTCAGTTACTTTCATCGTCTTGGCTGATGCAACAGCCTCCCCTAAACCCAATTCAAGCCTTTGTGCCGAGTTTTATCACAGGGTTTTGTACCCTCGCAGGCAGCCCCTGCTCTGCTGCGGTGTAATGGAGATACACGACGGCAATAAATAGAATCACTAGCAGCGAGCCAGACAAGCTGACCCGCCGACAGAAAAGGAAGAGGAGAGGTACTAAAGGGACGGCTGGGAGAAAGAAAAACGACAGATGAACAGATGGACGGATGTAGGAGGAGATCACCGGGGCTGGCCGGAGATGATGGGGTTGCCCGGATGGGTTTTAACGGGAGGCCCCGTCTCTGTACGCATAAAGAGAATTACCCCCGTCCAGTTCAATAAAGCAGCTTGTATAATTACAGTGCAGTTTACTAGCTGGAGGGAAATTGAATCCCTCAGAACCGGGGTGAGAATAGTGGGAGAAAAAGGAGGAGGTAGATAAGCAGGTGAACAAAGAGGAAATTATAAAGAGAGGAAGAGCAGGAAAGAGCGTACTGTAGCTTCACTTTTTGTATTATCTCTGTGCAGCAAATTAGACTCACAGGCGCAGGAGCTACTGTACAAGCCCTGTGTATGTGTGTTTCCTCTTGTTTGCTCTGATTAGCTGCAGCAGGGTTTGAAAAAAACAACAAAAAACCCGCTGCTCTGCGAGGATAACCCCATCTCGCTTGGTTCAATTTCAGCTGACGGATGAACCGAACGAACAACGGCCGGTGACAGTTTGACTTCAGGACATTCTGGTCGGCTGTTTATTGTCGCCGTTTGGTGTCACCAATCAAAGAGCGATTGTACTGGATGGGGAACAGCTGCTTCAATGAAATCAGGAAATAATTAGGAGTAACATTTTGTGAACTGCGTGGCATTTCAGTTGATTGCAGAGCTGCCAACGAGAACATAGTGGGATGAGGATGTACTGCGTGAGCGTGTGTGTGTTTTGGTATGGGGGCATGAATGAATCGAGGACAGACTGGAAGAGAAAGTCTCTGCAAATCAGTTTAATTAAAGAGTACCGATGCATGAGATTAGATTGGGAGCCTATGGTGTAAAGGATATGATTACACAGTGAGAGAGACACAGATTGGAGATAGAGAGAGAAAGGGAATGATGGCAAGAGATTTGGGAGAAAACAAAACCACGTCGCAGCAGACTCCTGAGGTAGTTCTCGCCCGTGGTGATGCACAGCATGCCGGTCCCATGGTGCTTCTCAGGTTGCCACGGCACCCAGGGTGTTTCCTGTCTTGACGATGTGGTACCCCCTGAGTCAGCCAGTGTGCGTGCGTTTGTTTGTGTGTGGGTGAAACATCTCTGCCTGTGCGGCCTGTCTGTCGCTGAGAGCCTAATTAGCAGTGTCATACAGAATGTGGTGACAAGATGCAACACAACTGCTGCAGGACACACACACACACACACTCTCTCTCTACTGTATGTCCTATGTCCTTTGTGAGGATATTGAATCCCACGTTGCACTCTCCGAGGACAAAATTTCTCAGACCCCAGGCGCCTCTTTTAATGTCATAAAATAAAAAGCATTTGCTGCATGGCCAGTTTACATCCAAGTCATTTAGAGCTGCTCGTGTTTGGGCTACAGTGTTTCTAACAGTCTTTGAAATTGGGTTTACAATTACTGCTGTCTTGCATTAACTCGTGTGGAGTGTCAGACTGAAGTTTACCAGCAGGCTGTTAAGGTTGGTGTCAAGTAAGCTGTGAATAACAGTAATATATATTAGACTGACTTGTAGTGAGGTCTGTTTGCTTCACTTTTTTTTTTTTTTTCAAATTTTGCAGATCTAAGGAGCACCTTTATTCTACAATTTATAATTGGATTAACTGATGTATTTACAAGAGACATCTGAGATAATATCCCTTGGAAAGGTAAATCAGTGAATCTAAAAATGAGAGATCAATCGATATGTTCTCTTCAGAGCAGATTTCAATACTGATAATTAGTAGCCAAAGGAGACTGATAGCTGATATATATTTGCAATAAAAATGGAAATTTTAGTGACAGCTTTTAGAATAACATGAACTCCACAACTCCCACACACATTTTGAAATGCCTTATTATCTTCCATCGCTCTTCTACCTTCTTTGCGTGTATTTCAGTCTGTCCTCCCTGCTGCTGGTATGTGTTATACTCAGCATTTACACCTCCAAAACACTAGTTGGTTGTAGGGTTACTGTGCTACTGTGTTGAGTTTCTGTTAAGTGCAGTTAAGTTTGATTGATTCAACCAACACACCTCAAACAGATAAAACATGGCTTAATGGCAACTACAAAGGTGCAAAATTGAGCTCCATTATAACTCTCAAGGTTCACCGAAAAGCTATTGTCTTTTGCTGGAAACATTTTCCCCACAAATACAACATGCTAATGTTGTTAGCACAAGCCAATGGCATGTTACTTTGCATGAATTAGCCCAGTGGTTAGCGGAGTTTTCCTAACGGTGACAAATGTGACTCATATTGTGGGTTAAATACACATCAAGTCTGTGTTACATACGTCTGGTGTATAAAATGTCTATATTGTATGTAATCAACTGCGTTTATAGTATATAAACTTGTTACAACTCTTGCCCACATCCAGGCACTGTCTTACACCCTCTTCCTCTTCTTGTAGTTCTCATACTCATACAACTAAAGTAACGTATATCCAATATCTACTATTAGACTAATGGCAGAACATTTTCACCAGGAACACTGGTCTGTTTTTGCAATTTCATCGTATTGGATGGTGATGTTTAACAACTTGGAGCTGCTCCGTAGTCCGTGTTGGTCTCAGTCTGTGGCACGGCAGTGTTCAGTGTTGCCAGGCTGTAACTCATGATGTGTGTACAATCAGATGTGTGCTGTGGGTGGGACACTGAGTGACGCACCAGAATGGAGACTGCAGACAGAGGCAGGCGGCGGCATCAGAGCCAAAGTAACACATTTTTCGATTAATTTATTTCATGATTAAAAAAAAAAAAAAAAAAAGAAGGATTCTGACAGTCGTAAAAATGCTGAATATTGTGAGTTTAAAAATGGTAAATATGAAGCCACAGCCAGCAGCCAGTTAGCTTAGCTTAGCATAAAGAGTGGAAGCAGCCAGTCTGGCTCTGTCCATAGGAATAAAATCTGTAGCTTTATATTTATAGAACAGACATTAAAGTAACATGTTATTTTCCACAGTGTCAAACTATTCCTTTAAGGCTTGATTAAGTTGTTGAATGCATTTCCTACCTTATAAAATGTTTCCAAAGACTAATCTGCAATCTGCTTTACAGTGGTATGCTATTGCTGTCTATTCCATGTTTTATTGGTGTTTTTATAGCCACCAACCGTCATGCACATGGCGAGCTGACCATGTGATCCAAACAATACAGGGCCCCCCGCAGCTCAAAAACCGCATGATACAAAGTATACTTCCTCATTCTTGTCTGCTGGTATCAAATAATGCTTTGAAACTTAGCTGTGAAATCCATTTAGTCTGAAAATATTAACAATGAGCTGAAGGAAATTTGGGATTTCGGTCATACTATAACAAAATCAGGGTAGTGTTAACTCTAAAGTAATTTAATTTCTAACACTGATCCAGTGGAAGAAAGATGATCACGCTACATCACACTACATAGCTTGCAGATAGAGATATCACAGTCTACAGTCTCCATGACAGAAGGAATGACCTGAAGAAAAAGTACAGTACTATACTTCCATGGCTGTTGATTTCCTCATTTGGGAGCTGACGCTGACATAAACGAATAAGAGAGAGAGACGGAGGAAGTGGTTCAGGAGGTAGTCAGGATAAAAGGCGAGGCAAAGTTTTTTTCTTCTTACCACTCCTGACACTCGTTAGACGGGGTTTTCCATCTTGCGTGTGTGTGAGCGAATGAGAGAGAGGGAAGCGTACATGAAGCGCAAGAGCCTGATTAGCATTGTGCTCCATGTTCCACTGCTGTGGCTTGGAGAGAAAGAGAGAGCATGGCGGAGAATGTGTGAGAGAGAGATGAAGGAGGCAGAAGTGCTGGCTCAGCATTGTGCCAAAGGAAGAAGGAGAAGAAGAGAGGAGGAAGGAGGTGAGAGGTGTTCACTCCATATGTTTAGAGATGGATGAGAGGAGGTAATAGTGTGGGAAAAAAGAAGCAATTAAGCCAGGAGAAGCTAAGGTGTCCTCTCTCTTTTTCTCTCATTGTCTGAGGCCCCTGTGCACTCTGTGATTTATTTTACATGTCCCAGATGAAAGTTGACAGTTGTGAGAGAGACATGGTGAAATCTGTGGTTTTCAGTGTAAAATGATGATCACAAAACCACCAGTGGTCTTCTGAGATGACAAGGATACTCTCAGTCAGAATTGTAGCATCATATTTTCAGTGTGACTCCTCCTACGACCAATGTCAACATGTAAAGATGCATGTTTTTTAATCAAGCAAAATTCTTAACAGATGACAGCAGCATGGACAGATAAGGTGACGTGTCAGAGAAAAATCACAGATCTGACACAGACCAAATCAAGATTTCCATTATACTCATCACACACAGTGTAACGTGCAGTGGACCCGTAAGATGTAGGAGCCTAAACACACACTTTCTCCCTGTTCCTTCCTCTCTTTCTCCTTTATTATAACACATTGCTAAAGGTTTTACAAGGTCTTCAATTCTTACGTACAAAAATAGAGCCGTTCATTTCAAATGTTCGGACTGTCACTGCCCACTTGCTTCCATGCGTCCCCCATGTTGGCATAGATACATCCACTAGATGGCACTAGACTTAAAATGTCATCGTCTTGTCTTACTGTCGATACTACCCTACACTGCCCCAATTTCCGGTACTACTCCACTTCCTCTTATTTTGTACATTTTCTGAAAGCTTAAAGACAAAATGGAGGAAGAGTACTGACCGAAGGTGCCATCTGTGTCTGTATACATATCTAACATTGAACGTAAATGAGCATTAAGCGAAACATAAAGCTGATGATTCTTTAAATATTTTTCTTTTTGTCAACAAATCATAATAAAAGACAAACTCAGTCTCTCAGTACATCCTAGCAGCCTTACCCTAAGCAGTAAACCAGGTCACAAATGTACGTTTTTGTTTTTAAAGAACATTCAGTAATTTCCTAAAACAGCTGCTCACTGTAGTTTTGTAGTAAACGCTGCTTAAATAGGAGTAAGTGCATTTGTTCGGGACTATTTTCAGTGGTGGATGAATCCGCATTTGGTGCCTTCAGCAGGATTATGTATGTGGGATTAAGTCAAAATATAATGCAGTCTGTGTTCATATTAATTAAAGGTGAGCTATTATGCTTTTCCTTTTTTCTGTAATACATAAAATATTATAATGTCAGATGTTCATATTAAATGTGGCAAAAGTTCTGAATAATGAGGTCAGCGTATGTAAAACTAAACCCTTTGTGCAAAAACTTAAGACCTTAGACTGTCTTTTCTACTCACAAGACATAGATATCTTTATTAGAGCTGCATAGAGGGTGAATACAGGTCTTCAGCACAGAAAGCATGAGTTAAAAAAGCAGGTAAACATTTTTTAGAAACTCAAAATACAGAAGGAATCTGAAAATGCGTATGATAGTTGCCCTCAAGGAGCATGACGTGCAACAGTGTATCTCATTGGTTTGGTTTTATTGGTTTTGGACAACTATGGAGCTCTAAGGCACAAAGAAAAAAAAATATTACCAACCTTACCTCTTACAAAGACAAAACTATATAGTTTATTACAAAAGAAAAAGAAGTCAAATGAAACATAATAAAACTTCATATGGTATGATATTACATTAAAATGTACCAATAAAACTTGACACAGTATTTGAGTTTTATCTAAAATCCATTGTCAGCCTGAAATACTGTCAAGTCTGAGCCCAACTCCCAGATATCACAATTAATTTCCTAATGATATCCTGATGTTTAAAACCACCACACGTAGAGCCGTGAAGTGTTTCTGATAATAATGTGAAAGCAAATTGATTCGTCCTCTTTCTATCAGCGACTCTGGATGTGATCCAAGTGAAGAATTGAGCAAAGAGTCCTTCTGGGTTGTTTAAATTCGTCAAGTCATTGTCGATTCACCCTTCCCTCCAGCCCATTACCCATCTGCTCCAACACACGCTCACACACACAAACACACACCGTCTCTTCTTTAGGATGAGAAACCCACCTGTGTGTGTGTGTGTTGCAGGGAGACAGCAATTGGTCATTAACTAATGCACGGTGGGAGAGCGTGTCCGCCGCTGCCGGCCTCGCCGAGGTCAGGGGTCACTGACGCAAAAGCACACAAGTCCCTTGCAGGGCCGGCGCTGCCTCATCCATCTCTGTCAGAGTCTCCGCCAAGAACATGCACACACACACACACACACACACACACACACAAGCATAAATGCGTAGAGACACATGTGTAGGTGTTCTCAGGTGGTTTCGTGCACATAACATACACATGTACGCATGCATTGCTTCTGACTACACACACACAGATGGAGCAGCCTCAAAGCATCTGGTGTCACTTTCACATGGATTTTGTTTGCGCTCTCATGGGAGATGATTGAGAAAGAGAATGACAGCAGCAAGTGTCATGACCTATTTTTGTCACGACCCGTGTGTGTGTGTGTGTGTGTGTGTGTGTGTGTGTGTGTGTGTGTGTGTTTCTTATCTTGCCTCTAAACATCTGAGGAGTAACAAGATCTTCAGCTGCACACACATAAACAAACGACAAACAACCACACAACATACCTGAAAATAGTCGACTCACTGTGAGCAACACTGTGATCAGTGTTTATTGTGGAGCAGGTGATATCAATGGAGCATTTTCTATTTAACTTAAAATGTCAAGTGTGATCAAACTTGGGATTGATATAATTAGTTTTTAAGCAGTTTTGACACCGATTTTTTTTTTATACCTTTACTGTATGATGAATTGGACATCTGTCTCTTATATTATTATATTATATTATTAGTCTATTTCATTTTAAACTTAAAGACCAAAGTTACATATCAACATTTTAAGTTACTTTTATTTCCAGCATTCTTTCACACACACATAGTAACAGTTATTTTGGTAGTAAGTTGTTGCCCACTGACAATCATTTGTGCTTTCAATTTCAATGCTTCCAATTTCAAAATGAACATGGCAGGAATTTTAGAGGCTGCATGCTTGTCTATGAAGTCAGTGTAATGTTAGTGGATGCAACTGCAAAAACAACCTGTTAACTTTGTGCAGAATAATTAAAGGTAAAACTTGGGTAGTGTTCAGTCTGAATACACCTTGAAAGCAGCAGATTTGGTTTGGTTTTCTGTGGACCCCTTTCTGCACTGGGTCCAAATTTGTGGAGGCCCGATGACTGTATTTCCAGCACCTATTATATTTCATAAATAAGTTTTGTTTTTCTGTCTTACTACTGGAAATGACATAAAATATAGCCAACAGAAAGTAGGGGTAGGGGAAAAAATTGATACAGCGTAGCATCGCGATATTTTGCGTAGCGATATTGTATCAATACACGGATGCCAAGTATCAATATTTTATCATATATATTATACATTTTTGCAAAAACACATTTTAATACAGCTTTTGGTACTAGAATGATTAAATCAGTTGCTTTTTTGGTCCACTAGAGGGTGCTGATGTTTTTTGTCCTTGTGAGGTCAGCTTACCAGAAACTTTCATCTCCCTCCAACCAGCTGCAAACCTATTATGGTTTTTGTCGTAAAAGTAGGAGGTATGGTAAGGAAAATTCTGCATTTAAACGCCATGAATTAGCCGTATCTTGTGCATTTCAGTGCTTTCAAAGTGACCGACAAGACTGAGTACAAACAGGGCATCCAACAAAAGTTCAGCTCAAAACTGTGTACCACGTTGCTTGCAGCCAGTTAGGACACCTCTTTTGTCAGCTTCAAATCCAAAATACTGCTGTATTGGTGCTCTTTTAGTCGTTCTTGGCTATCACTCCACTGTATTGTGGAGGAGGTGTTGTGCTGGAGTAACGAGAGAAAAGGGTGGTGTGGCAGCTGGATTTAAACCATTGCAAATTATACATCAAAAATAATCTTAGGACTTGTAGTTTTTCGCTGTATGTTAATATTATAATATGATATAATATTATAATTTGTTTATTTATTTAAATTTGATTTTCTGAAAGTACAACAATTTCACTGACAACGAATATTAGGTTATAAAATACAAGTACAAAATTTGCCTGTGACTAGTGTGAGTAAGCCCATGAGTAATGTGACTTACGGTATAAACAATGCCAACTTCCAGTCTTCCTTCCAAATACAGATAATTTTGTAGGTTGAACAGATACAGACAATGATGTCTCAGCTCTGCCAAACACATGCTTATCTCATAGCTCTTGCAAGAAAGAGCAGCACTTAAAATTAATAATAATAATAAAAAAAAAAAAAGTTGTACATGGAAGTGCTGATTTTACATCAGACTGAAATCCTAACTTTTCAATAAGGCAGTGAGTCACTAAAGTTTCAGGACTAAAGGTTCAAACGTTTTTTGCAAATTCAACACTTTCAGCCCGTTAATAACATCAGAGTTGTAAACTTTCAGAATTTGGCCAATTTGTGTCTTTTTGGGAATTTCTTTCCCATTTTTGTGTCTGATATTTACTTCCTCCACTTGTGCCTTGCTGTGAGTTATGGCATAATATGCTTTAAGTGTCATCTAGAGAGAGTCTATAGACGGGAAATTGGCTTGTATTTGCCTCTAATGGCTCTTAAGGGAATATTCCTATTTATCTCTGTATAGGTCAGCACTTACCAGGAAGAGGAGAAATATAGCACGGTGTTAAAAAGCTGAAAGATGTAAGGTGTCGTTAAGAGAAAGAGGGAAGGAGGGAGCGATAAACAGAGAGAGGAAGGGGAAGGCAGGGTTTCTCAGGAGAAAGAGAGAGATGTTGGTGATGAAGAGAGAAATGTGTGGGTGGAAAGTTTGGTTCCTGGCCATTGACTCTTTTCAGTGTTACAACACCAGGGCCATTGGTGATTGATCTCTCCACTCGCCTCCCACCCTTCTCTCCCCCTCTGCGATCGCCCTCCACTCCTTCGTCTCTTGCTGATTCACTCGCCCGCTTTCATCCCCTCCCTCTGCAAACGTTTTCACACACTTTATCTCTATCCTTCTTCTTCCCCCCCTTCTGTTTTATACTCATGCTCCACCTTCTCCACACTAGAGTGTTATTCTCTTGTTTTCCCTACATCTCATTCCATCTGTCCTTCCTCTTTCACTTCCTGTCTTCCACTTTGACTCCAGCTTACTTTGCTTACTCCTTTAGTTCTCATTTCCCCATCCTTGTTTCATATCTTCCTTATCCTGTCCTTGTCTACTTGCTATTCTTTCCTTCCCTTTTCCTCCATGTCCTCTTTTCTTCATCTTCATCATTCCGCTTTATCTTCTTGACTCCTGCCTGTAGTGTCCTTCCTCCACTATTGCTCCACCCAGCAATCCCCTTTCTCTACCCTCCTCCCCCCTCTCCATTTCCTTCTTGCCTTCTTCCTCTGCTTTTCCACCTTGATTTCCTCTCTCTTGTTCCCCCTTGCTCATCCAGTCCTTTCCTTTTTCTCCTTACATGTCTCTTTGTCCTTCCTCCCTCCCCCTCAGGTGATATCGGGTCCTGGCCTGGATCCACACCGGGTGGGCGGGGACTCCCAGCTGATCGTTACTGTAATTAACATCAGTAAAGAAGGGTCCTGGGATAGTGAAAACCTCTGACTCACTCAGCTCTCTATCTCAGGCCTCTGCAGCACAGGCTTTTAAAAGTAATGATATAACACTGGCGCACAGTTTGTTTACCTTCATGGCCGGAAAACTAGCAGCTGCCACCTGTGTGCTGGGCTAGGCTACATATAGCAAGCCGACATCCTGTTTCCCATCAACACTAGCCACAATTCTACCAGCTCCTGTGAAGTCCGTTACTACAGAATACTTTCTGCATTGGCAATGAATTTGGGTGTCAATTGTGAGGTGTAGATTTGTCCAATGAGGACATCATTTCTAGGAATACTGGTCCTAAGTAACCTGTTGGAGGCCCTGCTTAGGGTTTACTATCCATATTATAAGATACATTAGTATCTACTGCAAACCTTGTTTAAATTCTGTGACTAAAAGACAGAAATATTAATCAATATTAGGTAGTTTTGGGGGAACATCTGTTGCTAGAGAGGATACAGAAGAGTTAGACAGAAAATGTGTTGGAAAAAATGCAGTGGGGGTCCCTGGTTGGACAAACCGATGATTTAACAATTACTTGCTCGGTGTCTTGAACCATAGGCCACGAGGCCTCCAACAATGCCTCCTTTTAACCTTGGCTGCAAAGGCCAATTAGGTTAATGCCTTAACCATTGCGGTTGCAGATCAGAAACTTATATTTTTAAGTTTTATCCAAGGTACTGATCAATGACTACGTTTGCATGCTCAAAATATTCCAGTTTCTGCCCTTATTCTGAGAAAGACAACATTCCTATTTAGCCGTTTACATGGCTATGGTGAATATTCCACCTATATTCTCGTTTACCCGCAGCCTCAGATTAAAACATGCCCTAACATGCCATTTATCACGTCAAAATATGGGAAAAAGTTGAATAGTTTCTTGCATCCAAAAAGGATTTTTTTTCAGTCAGGGGGTGTAATTGTTTGACCATTGAAACACAGCTTTCACTTCGTCAGCTACCCTCTTGAAAAGGTTAGCATTGTGATATTTTAAAAACCCCAAGTGAGATGCATATTCTGAATGTGCTTTATACATGTCCAAAGAATGCTCCTAAACCTGAACAGTGCAGTCATATACCACATGTCTAATTGGAAAATGCTTCATTCAGAAGGGGCCGTCTTTGGAATATGCTCTTTCCATGACCCTGATCAAATTCAGGATACTGTCTATCCAGAATGATAGTGAAATATTAGTGTGCATTTAAATATAGTCAATGATGTCATCTTACCAGTAGGGGTGCAAGATGAATACACAGGTTATATTGGAGGGCTGTATCAAACAGCCTGTTTGGTGTTACGTTCTGACGACTTGTTGGCAGTAATACAGTCAGTTTTATGGCTGGATCTTTTTGTATTTCTGGAGCAGGACCCATAACTTCAGGTTTCTCTTTGATGCCTTGTAAAATTTCTGTCCTCCTCCTGTGTCTCTCTTATACTCTCTCTTTGACACTTGTGCGCTCTCCTGTCCTTGTTTTCTGTCTCTGATCTAAAGCTGTTTTATATTTTCTGTGGTTTGTTCTTATACCCACTTTTCCCTCTCTGATCCAGGTTAGTCATGTCTCACCGGGCAACTCTCCTTCTCTTTTAGTCATTCCTTTGCTTCTCTCTCTTGGTCTCCACATCTCTGTCTGTTTGCCTATTACAAACACAACTACCCCCGGGGGTATCTTTCCTTTAGCTTTTCTTAAGTGTCGTCTCCTTTCTTGATTTATTCCCACCGTCTTTGTCTCACTCTCTCCTTCTCATCCCACTTTCAATCTTGTTCTTTATCCCCTTTCCTTATCTTTTTCTCTGTATACGCTCTCTCTCACTTCTGAGACAGCTGCTTTTGTTTCTCTCTCCCTCTCTCTCTCTTTGACTTAATCATTAGGCCATTCATTTAAGCTTTAAATCATTAAGCTTTAGAGCACAGACTGAAAAGTTCACCCGTTGCTTTTCTAATTAATCCACAACGTCTCACTCTCCCTGACCTATAAGTGTGTGTGTGTTGTGTCACCTCTTGTTCAAGGGGTTTCTTGTTCCTGATGAACATTTTTCCCAGCGTCTACTAATGGACCAATATGTGTTTATAGACATTATTTCACTGGTGGTCTAATGCTGTCTTCAGTGTCAGTGCAGGAGCTATAGTACCCGCAGTTTATGTAATAAGATGGAAAGGTAAAGGTGTAGGTCAAGATGGTGGAATCACGTGTACTGAATCCATCTTTTTTAGTGAGTAGAGTTCATACCCCGTCAAAC
The DNA here is from genome assembly GCA_035609425.1 of Epinephelus awoara. NCBI lineage: Eukaryota > Metazoa > Chordata > Actinopteri > Perciformes > Serranidae > Epinephelus > Epinephelus awoara. The sequence continues at coordinate 9,038,734 of CM069315.1, read as the reverse complement.
TGTAACCATAATCTTCCAGTAACCTTTGCCTTACCTCGCCTAACCATATCTCAATTGTAAATTGTAAACAGTAGGGGTCCAGCCCAAACTGAGGGTTGGTCCAGAGTAGGGGTGGGCCATATTATCTAACGATAACACCGGTGTCATTTTTCATTTCATTGTCATTTATTTAACTGTTCACAACCTAAAGAAATAAAACATCATCATCACTGTCTAGCCTCCTGGAGGTGTCGTGGGACCAACGAAACACTGGTGAAAGGAGGTTCCCACCCGATGACCCCAAAGACGTGTTAGTTATCACTGCTCACTGGTCTGTATGGCCTTGCCATAATAGCTTATCATAGGGCTTAGGAGTGTTGATCCTTTCTCTAGAGCACAAACCTCTTGTGTTTATTTGAATATGGTTCATTTTTTTCTGAATATTTGAAGATAAACTGGTTAACAAGTAAAACTGTATCAGTCATATCACCAAGAATATAATTATTGCAAATATACCCTGAAATATTGTGATATTATTTTCGGGCCATACTGCCAAGCCCTAGTCCAGAGGCATGTTCCACCAGGGAGATTCTTTACCCATTTATGGCAGATATGTGCATAGTAGAACACCTAAAAATCTGCACATCATTTGGGAAAAACATGATAGTTGCCAAGAAAAAAAAAAAAACCCCTGTAGAGCCTACATCCTGTTTTGTATCTAATCATTCCCCAAATGTCTTCATCACTCTGGAACCGCAACACAAGAATTGTTGAGGATGAAAATGTTTTACTCCTGCCACCTACAGAGGCATAAATTGCCTGATATTACTATTTTTTAGTTATGTAGCATAGGTAGCACAGGAATTTGGCATAAACAGAATAACTTATCTTAACATTTTTTTTGTTTTGTTTTGAATGTTTGAATTCTGTATGAATTTTTATATGTCACCAGTTTACATTTTGTTAAGGCCCAAAGTTAAGCGTATTGGAAGGTGGGGGCACTTAAATGACAGGCTGTCTGCGAGGCAGACCATAGCTCCAACCCCTTGTCCAAACTTGGCCACTTCTGGCTCCAAAAAACAAGATGGCAACAGCCAAACTGACGAACTTAAGGCTTCAGAACGGGAATCCACAAACCAATGGGTGTCATTGCAGTAGCTACGTCCATTTTTTTATGCAGTTGATTACATTTGTTCAATTATATTAGATTTCTTTGGGGAATAGAATAGATTTAGGACTTTAAAGAGAACATTTGGAGCTGCAGCCCCAGAAGCCACCCCCTGCTGCTATACTTTGATTTTGTAGGGAATGTATAATTAAATCATTAATAACTGTAAAGTGAACATTAATCAAAACATGGGCATTATTGTAGTAGCTCAGGCTATCATTTCCATAAGTACTCATGTTGAGCACACCATGCTAATTACTGGGTTCTGTGAACATAGCAGCATTAACTAAAAGCAGTCTAATGGAAGCAAAAACTAAAGAATATGGTTCAACTTCTGTTCAACTGATCTGCATACTTACTATAGTTCAACTAATGTTAAACTGAAATGATTCTTTATAAAAATGCTGCAGTGGAACGTTCCACACCACTGAACATAATCCAGGCAAAATCAATAATGTTCTATCACTTGGTAATGTCCTGACAGTTATGTAACCTAATGCTTTTACATGATTGCTATATTTAGGATAAGGTCCCTCTTTGGTCTGTCCCTAAATGTTATCATATTTTTACAATCTCATGTTCATATCACGTCTTCAGATTTACCCCTGCTGTCATAAAAATGGCTGAAATGTAGCGAAACAGTAGGTGATAGGGATCGTGGCCACTGGTTTTATAATGTGGTTATTGAAACCCCATTTAATATATACAGTATTGTTACAGCCACTGTATTTGTCAAGAGGCTTTACTTTAATATGGCTGCACAAGCAGGTCTGTTCTTCTCAGCTCTATAGTCTCTCTGCTGCTGTTCACGTGGTGGCATTGATCTCTTTTCTAGAATACAGAGTCTGACACGTCAGAATTAGATATTCACAAATGTCAACTTGATCTTCCCTTACCAAGCACTTATTTTTTCTTCTCCACTTTAGCCAATTCCAGAACCAGGGACTGTATCTGCCGTTGCCTCGGCCAGTCACAGAGTTGTCAGCCCTGTGCACACTGTATGTAGTTTTGTGTAACTCATATTGGTAATTTTAATTTCAACCAAGAACATGTCTAGCCCGGGAGTCTGGTAAAGTTTCAGCAGGATTGCACTTCATCACTTTCGTCACTATTGATTTTCCTAAAAGCTAAAGTTGGACTGCAGTGAGGGAGGGAGGGAGAGAGAGAACTGATCGAACGCGCAAGAGGGAGAAGCAGTTTGTTTTGAAGGCGTCCCGCCCCTTTCTCTCTCCATCCTATGAGGGATGAGGCTGCTGGCGGTTTGGAGATGATTGATGGACCTTGTAAATATGGCCATTACCATATAGGCTCTCCCCGCCTTTATACCCATTATTCATTGTCAAGTGGGGCCACAGTGAGCCCCTAATTTTATGCAATTTAGCTGTGCGCTTAATGTGAACGGAGAAATATGAAAATAGGAGAACACATGTGGTGCGTCCTTATCCTGAATCCAGATGTTTTTGAGCTTTAGAGAAGAGTGTATATGCCAAAAAAAAACCCCACTGTGATATGAAAAAATATCTACATATCATACTCTATTTGTTCTCATTTCAATACAGGATGTGTTATTGCTTTTGTGGCTGCCGTCGAGCATTTACCACTGGATGCAATAAATGCTGGGAGATGAAATACTAGCAGTTGTAAAATCCATATGTCCATGGATTAATAGCTTCAGGCTCTCGTGCTAGTGGTGAGAAAGACAATATTAGAGTCAGTGGGGAGTAACAAGCTTATTAACTCCGGAGAAAGCTGAGAAGTGTTTCTGGGACCAGTATGCAGAGGCATGGCATGTTAAGTAGCAGCAACCAAGCAGGAATTTGCCCACAGTGCTATATTCGATAAAAGAGAATTATACTGAAATGACCTTTGTCCGCTGGCTGAGGGAGGAACACAGATGATGTGAGCTTGGAGTTGATTTTTAGCCATAAAAACAGTAACTTTGCACATGAAGGCCCTCGTGTGATAACAATGCAGGGACAGGCTAGAAAGATTTCACTCTTTCCCTGCATGAACAGCATGCAACTGTAAATTGCTGCCGCTCTGTTGCTCGGCCTCAAGGAGTAATTACTTGAAAAATTCAACTGTGCTTTGTTTCCACCTGTCAGGCGGCACAAAGGACAATCTGTCAGCCAGTTGACTGAGAGTTTTGTGTTACAATATGCCTATTCAATTCTGCTTGATGGCTAAAGAATGGGAGGAAACAGCCTCTGCAGCAGTGTTAATTTGGACACCTGAAGTTGATTTAGTTTTCGTCTTTTGATGAAGTGTGGGTCATTCCCTGTCAAATCAGATAAAGTTTTTTTGTACGTATTAGATTTTGCTCAAACTTTTATGTGATTATACACCAAATAAGTAAATAAAGATTTTTTTGGCTGAATTTTGAAAATTGCATAGTTTTGACCTCTGGGACATTTGTCTCTTTAAAAGAGAAAAAAAGTCTTAAACAGAAAGCCAATTTTGGGGTTCAGTAATTTCAGAAATATGAATCCTAGAGCCATGAAATTTGGTAGGGGCACAGACAAAACAATGTACAACAGATCCACATGATTGCCCAGGCACATGACAATGTCAGATTTTCCATTACTGGCCCTTGAAAATTGTACAAAGTGCAAAATGAGTGAATAGGGGGCCTTAAGGCCCATTTATGCTCAGCATTATATATGGATCCGGATATGGACGGAGCCTTCTGTCCGTGCTCCGCGTTCATTTTGTCCATATTTCTGCACGTTTCCATAGAGCTTACAGATACAATATAAAAGGAGCAGTACCACCGGAAAAAGTGGGGGCAGTGTTGCTGTCACTGCCCAATATGTAGCTCTAGTGAGACACGAAGAAGAAATAACAATGGCGGAACTTTTTGAGGAAAGGTTGTGTGAAGAATTCTCCGTCCTCCAGTCGCAATGTATTTAACGGCCTGACTGACCACCGCCTCCTACAACGCTGCCTCTTTTTTTGTCTTTTATGCAAGAGGTACATTATCGATAACTCCTCCACAGTTGCCATGTTTGTTTTTGAGTTTGTTGTTGTCATGAACTTTTGACTCTGGGCTGCCCCCTGGTGGATATATTAGTTAACATTCATGCCAACGTAAAGGACGCTTGGAAGTATGTGGGCAGTGACGGTAACGTCATTGGAAACGGATGTATACATTTTTGTACGTAAAGGGAGCATATATGGGCCTTTAGGCAGTCCCCCAAAGTATATGCAGATTTCCATATTTACGTGCCAAACATCAAGGGCTCAATTGTCATCAGAATCTAAGATATAGCCGTTATTGGAAGTCAAGGCTGCAATTTGTTGCCAATTTAAAATGCAAAAATGGCAGTGTTGGGTTGTTCCTAGGACAATGAAAATCTGTATGAAAAGGGGGTCTATATGTGGGTATTTTGTGTGTATTAAAAGGGCCTACCATTTTGTCTTCATTTTTTTCTTTGGGTGGTAAAGAGCATATACATAGAATCTGAACAAAATCTACAATATAAACTAAAACCTCTTTCTAATTTGAGATGCGATGACGTTTGTGTAAAGTTTTTGTCGAGTTTGTCTTTTAACTTTTTTGGCATTTTGTTTTGTTTTGTCATGTATTTTAAATTTGTGTAACTTGTAAGCATTTTGACTCACTCATTTCTTTCAATATGAGGACAGAAGATAGCCAACTGGAAATACCATTACGTCCACACTAGCTTAGCATTTCATGATTGTCAATGTGCTGCCTGCATGGCTTGCTGCTGCTTCTTCCGGTCTAACTCTCAGTTGATTGTAAATTAATTTAGTCCATAAATCTGTTTCTTCCAAGAATTGCTAATGTAAGACAATATTACTGGCTGAGAAGGAATGTTTTTAATCACAAGGTGCTCATTATTGTTGAACAGTATTGTAACAGGTCAAACACTTAAATCAACTTCCTAACGAGACATTTTTGGGCTGTGACTGACACTGTTTGACTAATCAGGAGATGCAAGATCTGATATCACAGATGCATTCAGGTCATTGAATAAGACTTTGCATTAAAACAATAGTAGACCAGAAAAAATGAAATACTGTAATAATTTCATCATTGTTTTTAAAGATTACTTTTTATGTAGTTATAATTTTGTCCTTGTCGTGGAGAAAGTATGGTCAATGACAAACACTATGCTTGCGATGACATCTGAAAGAGAAAACTGAGCAGTGGGCAGAGTTAAAGCTGTCGGGGCTTCCTCATGTTGGAACATGTGAAAGGTGATGAAAACATCACTTCAAACATGTTGAGTCTTCCTCAGTAAATCCAAAGGGAAACAAACACTCTTACATTGACGTAGGCGCTGGCTGTTGCAACTGGAGGAAACTGAGTCTGTGTCTGAATTCGCTACCCCATACAAAGAGTATATGGTATGGACTGTAATAAACACTTGTTCTCATAGTGTGAGTGAGTATGTGGTCATTGTGGAGGATGCAGTTTATGCATTATACAGAGAGGTGTTTTTTATTATTTGGCATATTTTCATTGGTTTAAATAAGGTGGACAAAATAGACATTCCAGCGCAATGAAAAGTTGGACTAATTTTAGTATTAATGCTGTGAGAGATTTTCCTTGAGCTGTCTCCCAACTACCTGAAATGACAGCTATGAGATGCTACTATTTTGATAAGGTTTTTGTATGTATATATACACACACACACACACACACACACACACACACAAACACCCTACTTAAGTGGTTGAAAGTATGGAATTGGGACACAGCTAATAAAACAAGACTGTTAAAAGCGAGTATATGGCTGGACAGTGTTTGGTCAACATTCTCAATTGTTACCAAATAGTTACAGGAATAGTCAGTGGTAGTGGTAGAGCAGGCGCCCCATGTACAAGGCTGTTGCCGCAGCGGCCCGGGTTCAACTCCAGCCTGTGGCGCTTTGCTGCATGTCACTCCCTCTCTCTCTCTCCCTTTCACGCTTGTCTGTCCTATCAATTTAAAGGGACATTGTGTAACATTTTCAGTTGTTTATTGGCAAAAAATTATGTCTGCATTCATAAATATGTCATCACTGGTGTACTATTACCTCCACCAATAATTTGACTTATTCTCGTAAAAGGAGAATTTTGGATTTGTTTGTACATTGTGCGTGTAAGTAAGTCGTCTGTGGGGTTCCATTACGTTTCGCCATCTTGAGAATACACCCGCCAGCAAGGGACATACAGCACCGCCTTCAGCGTTTTCGTTGAGAGCCAGGCCAGCACTGCGTGACTGAGGAGCCGAAGGAGAGGAGCTTCGCTACTACCCTGGCAAATTTGAAACAAAGTCCCACTCTTTGAGCATAATGCAGGATCATGCATATGCAGCATCATGGCAGACGGAATCCTCGTCACCAAGAAAGCGTAAAAGGGAATAGAAAAGGCAGCGTGACCGGCGAATTAACAGAACAGAACGAAGGCCAACATCGGGGTAGCCTTTCCCAGGTAGAGAGAGCTGCTGAGGGAGAATGGTAATGCAATCACAGGCCGGCGCTGCTGTTGGCTGTTAGCCGCTGTTAGCGGCCAGTCGCTAACAGCCTCATTCCTCTCCTCCCATCACTGCACCGCTGTAAGCTGCTGTTAGCTGTTAGCCGCTGTTAGCGCTGGCCTGTGATTGTATTACCGTTCTCCTTCAGCAGCTCTCTCCACCTGGGAAAGGCAACCCCAATGCTGACCCTTGTTTTTTTAATTCGCCGGTCACGCTGCCTTTTTGATTCCCTTTTGCACTTTCTTGGTGACGAGGATTCCGTCTCCCGTGATGCTGCATAATACATGATCCTGCATTATGCTCAAAGAGTGGGACTTTGTTATGCGGCAGTAGTGCCGCTGGCCACTAACAGCTGTTAGCGGTGCAGTAATGCGAGGAGAGGGATGTGGTGTGTGAGGTTGAGCCACTTGTCAGTTGTCAAAGGACAAGACGTGATTGGTTTGTTTCAATTTACATCCGCCCCAACATACCTACGTTGTAAACACAGCCAGCATGGTGAGGAGGGGGTTTGTCAACTCGCGTTGCGTGTGTCTGTGTAGGAGCCTGAATGAATACTCCATGTAGTATTGGATGACATGGTTTCATCAGTGTTATCATAGCTTTTTGGTACACAGCGGCTACCGTTGTTGCAATACGTGTTCGTGCAAACAGTGAGGCGCTAGAGTGCGCTATCCATTTGAATGCAATATATGATTTCAATATTAGATGGGAGAAATTCCTAGACACTGTGGCTTTAAAGGCCAAAATGCCCCAAAAAATGTCTTTAAGAAAAAAAAAAAAAAAAAAAAACCCTCAAAGTTACTCTCGAAAGAAGAGGGCGCCGTGAGATGACGTCATTGAGAGTGTCTCATGTCCACAACTGATGTAAACAACTACCGGCACATCCATGACTACGACAAGATGGAGAGATTCCTTGGGAACTTCTTGGCTATTGCGAGAGCTCTCATCACACTCATATCAGCATAGCCTACATAATGCCGTGATGTCTGTGTTGGTACACCAGGCAGCGCACATGATGCAGCGGTATTCAACACGTCCAGTCTATTCAGGTAAGTTGTGAAATACAGTCACCTGACGCTGGAGTAATTACCTCTCTCTAAGTTCACACAGGTGTGTGTGTGAAGTAGACACTTCTTAACACTTTCTGGTGTTTCCATTCAAGTTTATTGTACACCAGCAGCCCTTCTACTCTGTATGTTATGATTCATTTGGGATGCTGTGATGCATGAAGCTGCTGATTCTCTCCAATGAAGTTTTCAAGCTTTAACGCTGCCAAACGCTGAAACAGTTAGTGAACTACAATCACCATAATTCATCAGCGATGCGTCAGTGATGTAGCACATCTGTTCTCCCCGGAGTCAGGCTGCGTCGGTGCTGACACAGACCGAACGGAAAGCGTTTAAGATGACGTCTCGACAAACAGATGGAAGTATAATAATCAGCTATTGTCGCAGTGCCATCAGCTTCAAGTGGTTTGACAGGCTTTAGTGCCTGAAAAAAATACATGAATTGCCACGCTAAATGAAACATCAATAACAAGTCGTCGGTGTGTCCCAGTGCAGCTGAAGTGAACTGACTACCTGTGGAAAACATATATTTACTCTGTCTCTTTTTTTCCTTTGTGATACGTCTTGTCTCCAATATCTGTTTTATCTCACTCTCCTCCCACTCTTCCTCTGAATGACGTGTCAGTCATTCAGCAGTGTCTCTCTTGCTGTTAAGTGACGTTTATTGACACCACTGTTCTTCCTCTTCACACTTGTCTTTTCACTGCACCATTCCTTCACCCTCTTTCCTTTAAAAAGAGCAAAAGTAAGGACTTCTGTGCTGATTGGATATGCATTTCTGGGATGAGACTGGGAAGAAGGGAAAGAGAAAAGGTAGAAGGGAGAGATGGGGACAGAAAGAGGGAAGTCAGAGGGAGATAGAGTGAGTGGAAGAAGTTCTTCTTTTCAAGAAACAAGTGTAAAATGAAGTAAAATACAAGAAACAAGAGGCCTTTCTGTGAGCTTCAGTAACACATTTTAAAGCACTGTCCATTTAGAGGTGGTGAAATTTGAATTTTTCTTGGAAATCCATTTGTTTTATTTTCTGTTGGCTTCACTGACAGACAGCTGGCTAGACGCGTTAACATGTGGAAGCATAGCACTCTCTGCCCACCTTCCATTCTCCAGTGGTTAGCCTTGTCCGCTCTTCACTGCGCAACACCCGAGTCAGGTTGGAGAAAGCTAGCGTTGCTGCTGATTGGACAATTACAACTGTGCTGCCGCTGCTAAATGAATGTAGCAGGAACACTGCTTTAGTTCTGTTAATTATGTAAGCACCACCAGCCGTGCTGACACGGCTGGCAATGGTGCTAACGGAGCTAACACAATTGACAATGCTAAAGGGGGTTTGTGGCTAAAAACCTTTACACCTTTACTTTCTACCTCACTACATATTGCGGACACTATTTCCTTGACTGATACTAGATGTTGGCACTGATCATCAATTATGTAGTCCAGGATCATCTGATGTGGACGTGATTTCCAGTGATACTGGGCCGGACCATAAATAGTAAAATAGTATTTTAAGAGGAGATACTAAGACAGAGATAGATGTGCAGAGGGAAGGACGTGAAAATATATCCAATACTGTGTATGTGATGACAGACAGACATTGTCCTTGGCTTCTTCAGGAAAGCTCATACTGTTGGAGGTGTCCAACACACTCACATTAAGAGTTGTCAGGAGTGTGTCATGGGGGTGAAAATAACACTAGCTGCTGCCCAGTTGTCATCTGACTTGGGGCTCTGGGCAGCCGGAGGGTTCAGGGTGACTTTTAATGGTTGAAATTCCTAATAAGTGAAATTAATCCTGCTCTTTATTTAAGTCACTCTATAATTGGCATTGAATGTCTGTGGGATTATGAGCACAAATCCTCCTCATGCATAAACACACACACACACACACACACACACACACACACACACACACACACACACACACACACACACACACACACACACACCACCACCACATGCTCTTGTGTTGTAGGATATGATGCACTCTGATAACAAATCTGTTGTCTGGTGACTAATGCTATGATATTCCCAGGATACATTCTAATGTGACAGTGTGATTGCAGTCCGTACGAGCATGAATTTGTTGTGGTCCCATGGTCTTAATGCCATTTCAGAGGCTTTTACACCCTGCCAAGAATAAAACTGTTGGGAAACTCTGCATTGTTGTAATTTTGGTCCAAAAATTGTAAGCATAAAAATGTTAAAATTGGCAGCTTTAATCCCAAAATGTCAGTACAGGCTTTCAAAGCCTCCTTCAGTTAAACCCCGGGCTGGATTCAGGCTTTAACTGGCCTAGAGTTTTAGCCCCAAGTGCCTTAACCCATCGACCCTCCATCAAACCGCTCTATACAGGGGCGCTGTTTGAAAGAGAATTATTTAAGGGGCCCAAAGCTGCAGAGAGGCCCCAAACTATGTCAGGGCTTAATGCATCAGAGCTGCTGTTTAAAGGGGCACTAGTAAGTTTTCTTTCCATGAGGAGTGCTAGTCAACACTCTCCCTTGGGATGTTGTTAAATACAATAAACAGAAATAGGCATGGAAGGTCTAACAAAAGATACTAACACGTTGCATCATGGGAAATATAAGTACTAGTGTTTCTTTTTCTAGCTGTACCCATGCTAGGGACTAATAGTTAGGATATTTCTGCCTTTGCTTCTGTAATATATTTACTCTTTTTTTAGTCTGTCTTTTGTAAGTTCTCTAACATTGCTGTAAAACCTCTTCACGGTTTTCCAACATTATTTGAGGGGCTTTCATCTCAGACATCTGATGCAGGCTGGACTGAGCATCAAAGCATATAGATACATGTAACTACAGCAATAATTGACATAAAAACATGAAGCAACCAAAACAATACATTCATACTTTGTAAAAAACTGCCATTGAATTTGCAGGCCAATTATTTCTAATAATTGGCCTGGTATGTCTTTGCTTCCTCAGCATCAGTGAGACATTTATGGAGCACAGTGTTAGTTCAAGCAGAGCAGTATGAAAGCAACTTTACTCTGCTGACACACTCATGCCAACACTGTTTACTGCTGCAACTCCCTCCTATCCGCCACCCCAACCTCTTTACGTGCCAGGCTTTGTGTGTTTTACTTATTGCCAGGAAACAGCCAGTAGCTAGAAATTGGTAATTCCTTAAAGGAATACTCAACCTACCAGATGACGATTTGTGTATCAGTTACTCACCCTCTGTTATGTTGAATTTGTGGAGAAAACTTTTTTCGCATCCTTCCAATATGAACGAGGAATCCAAATTCTTTATGAATTGAAGTCATAGGGGTCCACATGTAACAAAAGCAAAACTGTATCAAAACATACATGTACAAACTTTCACACAACTGGCACGATATAATCCAAGTCTCATTCATCCAGTCGTATTCTCAGTGCTTCCCAAACAGGCAGCCCTTTCTGATAGGGAACTGAACTAAAGTGAAACTTATCTGTGCTGTCTTTCAAGCCAGACTTCATTGACAAAAACAGTAATTTTACCTCACTGAACACAGGAGTTGCTGCGGTAGACCAACAGCCTCCGTGTTTGGCGAGCCAAAATTGCTGTTTGTGTGAGAGCATGGATCAGTGTCACTCTCCATTTGATTCCCTGCAGTAAAGAAATGTCTGTTTGGGAAGTACTGACCAAACAACTGGATGAATGGCTTGGATTTTAAGTATGTGAGTTTGGAAATAGGTGTTTTGAATTAGTTTTGCTGTTGTTGATCATGGACGCCTGTGACTTCAATCCATCAAAAATTCTCTCAGTTTTTGGATTCCTCAATCACCATCGAGGCATGCAAGAAAAATAAAGTTTTCTTCATGAATCCAGCATAACATGACGTGAATAACTGATGTACAAATGATGAATTGGAGGTCAAGTATTCCTTTAATACAAGCGTCTCTGACTCAAACATGACTCCACTAGCCCACCCAGTAAGAATGTGCGATACAAGTTTTTGCATCTTGCCCAAACCAAGTTTGACCTCTGCAGGCATTACACATATCACCACCCTGAGAGTCCAGCAGATCTACCATCTAAGGTTCACCAAAGAGCAATGCAGACAGCTGAGGCGGTTGCAAAGCTCATCCGACAGGGGGAAAAGATCGGGGTAACATAAATTATAACATGCCCTTCTTTTAATTTGTGCCTGAATGGTTAAGGAGCTTATGGCTGCCAGTTTATCTGTCCATCTGTCTGACGTATTGGTACATCTCCTGGCTAGATGGGCTTTGATGTAAATTTCCCTTGTCCCCAGAGGATGATTTGTGATGATTCTAACGACCCCCTAACCCCTCATTTTTTGTTCTGAAATTACATATCTACTGTCCCCAGTGGATCAGTCTTAGTGTTTTTAACGAACACTGAGTTTTCCTCCAGTTCCATCATTTGGTCTAAATTTTGACATGGGAATAGGTTTTTAGGTTTCCGTCAGGTTTCATGCTGTGTTGACATTGTGAGGACAGGATCAGAGCTCTGTTTGTGAGGACAAAGCATCCATCACTTTGAAAGTCTTGTTTAACAAGCTGTTGTGGGATAAGGTGAATGGCTGTAAAGCTGAAACCCAAAGAAATACAGGCCTATTCACTTCAGCCACTCATGATAAAAACAGTTAACAAAATCATCTATTAAAACCGTTAAACTGTAGTTTTGTTTCTTATTAAAGGTAATGATGGTCTTTTTTTTTTAATTTTCACTCTGGACCTACAGTCACACTATACAAGTGAACTTTGTCCATGTGTGTGTTTGTGTTTGTGTGTGCATTTAAACCAATAGTTTAACTAACATATCGCCTCAGGTATGACTCAAGGCAGTTCCTGCTTTTAGCCTTTGCTTCCACATGAGTTGAATAAGAGATGCTGTGTGTGTATGTGAGTGTGGGTGTTGTGAAGGCTGTGTACATGCACTGGTAGTCTTGCATTTCCAAGCAGCATGTTTTGGATCACAGCAGCGTTACCAAACAGGGACATGTGGAGGAGGAGTCACACTAAAGGTCAACATCAGCCCTCTGTGTGAGTTTGTTGCTCAGCTCTGCACCATGGCAGATGTGTTAAGCGGCACATGGCCTGATGTGTGGTCTGAGGCTTAATTTGGGATTAACACTCAGGATATTACAGATTACCACACTCCACGTTTGACCTTCTGTGTCTAGTCAGCCAGGGATGGATGGATGAGCTTTTATCTTTCAGTAGTTACAGCGACCCAATCTCGCTGCCGAGGGCCAGAACCTCCAATGAAAAGCTTCCAAACATGTTGTGTCACAACTGTCAGCATGAAAGGGAGGATTAAACACCAGCATTTCTTTGACTAATTCACAGACATCAAAGCTTAACTCAAACCCTAATGAGCCTCATTTGAAATTTTTGAGGTTCACAGATAGATGTGTAAGCTTTGCAACAACAAAAAGTAGAATGAGTACGTAATATTTTTACTCTAACATTCTGTGACCTTTTCTTAAAATTGAGAAAAATCCTGTCAAATTGATGAGACTGATGAGTATGTATTTGAATAAAAAAAAAAAAAAGAAAACATCTCGATGGCCCCCTGGTGGCTGACTGCAGTACACGCCATAAATCCTGCCCCTTCTAACCTATGCGACATGGACCTAACTTAAAGTACACGTCAAAATGATTTCCCAAAGATGGTTTCTGGTTCTTATCATGCTGCTATATGTTCAAGTGTTCATTTTTCTGATAAGTTCAGTTGTAATTGGTTATCGATGCTGTAGAAAGGGGTTTTGACATCATGATTGACAGCTCTGTGTGCTAATCTGTGTGCTCACGTTTAATAGTGCTGCTCACAATTGATGGGACGGCAAAAAGTCGATACCATCAAGATTGCTACTGTTCAGATTCTGGCTCCAAATGGTGTCACCAGCGCATGGCAGCGGCTGTACTTGGGATATTTTGGCTTCTTTTTTGTGCAGTGGGAGGAGGTAGAGATGCGTCATCCATCTTTATATACAGTCATTGGTAACACATTAGAAAATTGGTTAATTAGGCTGAGTTCTATTTATCTGAAATGAGTCTTACATTGGGATTAACCATTTCAGAATTCTGTGTGAAGTGGGGAATTGACGTGTTCTAGAATAAAGAGACTTTAAATAAGGGAAAAACAAAGAATTAGTACATCATGACAATTTATAGTGTCTGACAAACAGGCATTATCAGTTGACACACTTACAAGATTTCCTATACACACATTAAAAGTTTTTTTTACTGTCATTTAAGCTGCTGTTTTTTTCTGTTATTAAGATAACCAGTCCTAGGAGCAATTGCTTCTCCTCACCTACCCAAACTTGGTCAGAGTCATGTCAGGTCATCTACACTATAGATGTAATATGAGGTTGTCTTGGTTTCCCGTGAAGCCAACATGTCTACAACATACATAGACACAATACAGCAACACAAAACTAATTGAGATGCCTTATGGGAAATGTAGTATGAAGCGTTTCTGGCTTCACAAAACCAAGATGGTAACAGCAAAATGTGGTATCTCAGAAGTGCCTGGAGTAAATGTCATTACACCAGGCACATAGAGACTTGGACTTATTTTTTTGCCATAACTCAGGAATCCTTACATCAATAATGACAAAATATCACCCAAAAGTTTAGAAGGATAAAATGATGAAGTGATGACATTTTATATCCAAAAGGTTGAAGGTCCCTGTGACATCATAATGCTCTGCAAAAACACATCTTTGAGCATTATTCCATGTCATAACCCAGGAACAGAAGGGAAGACATTTAGTTGGATATAAAGTTGGTGACACTAATCTTGGGAGGTGTGTTCGAAGTATCCACATTTAAGAATTTTAATTATAGTTCCATTGCTTTATTTATTTCAGTTTTTAAATTGTTTTTTGTAACCCTTATGCCCTTAAAATTATTGGGGAAAAAGTGTGGCTGTGGTGGAATTGAAGCACTTATAAGTATTTTCCTAGCTTTCGGGAAATTGTATCTGTTTTCTGTATATAATTAATTTTTGGAGTATAAATGTAAGGATGGATTTTGCAGTGCATGTCTCTCTTTATATACTCTCTCTCTCTCTCACACCCCTGCTGTCAACCAAGGGCCAACTGCCAGCTGCCCCCGTACTTCTCTGTCTTCATCCATATTTGATGAATCTCATTAAAACTTGATTGTGGAAACACTTCAGCATTCTGACATTCCTTCTGATCCACTATTTAGTCTCCCTCAGCACTTCGGAGTGAACGAGCCCCCTCAGTCATGCGTGCCTGAGAAAAGAAACTCAACACAAACACGAGGTTCGAGGATGACACGCCAATCTCTAGAGCGGCGGCAGATGAAAATGTCTGATTGGTTCACTGAAACAAATAGTTGTCTGATGCAGAGTGCACTGAGTAAATGACGACAGTTGGTATTTGAGAGCAGGGTAAACAGATGATAGGAGATGGTTCATTAAACTTTCAGTATGGCGGTTAAGTTGTTTTTGTTTGTTTCTTGAGTTTTTGCCATCTTACATGCAGATAATTGAACTTTCTGCTTAGTTCATGTGCAGCACCCCAGCACCCTCTTCTTTGTGTAAGACACTGTGGTTAGACTACCGGGGGGTTGGTGGGCTCATAATTTCAGGCAGCTACAACAAAGGTTTACTCCCTGAATGCAAAACTTTTTTTCTCACATACCTACATGGTGAACGAATAATCCAAAAAGGCAAACATTCATATTAAATTAAAGTCATAGGTGTCCACATTTTACAACATTTAACAGTGCATAAAACATTACCAAATACAAGCATTTTCTCTTAAGTTACCAAATATTATTACACCAAAGGCTAATAAAAGTCTGCATTCTACAGTAGCACTTTACTTTAACCCCCCTTTATTTATATTGTAAATGTCACTACCCTACATTTATTTTTAAAGGACATAGGTCTTTGTTACTTTATCAGTGATCTTAACCTTTTTGGCTTGTGACCTCGTATAAAATCTATGGGCAACACTTTCTATAAACGTGCACATATTAACTATGAAAGGTTCAGTGCGTAAGATGTAGGGGGATATATTAGCAGAAATGGAATATAATAAGTATGTCTTCTTTAGTGTATGATCAACTGGAAATAAGAATCTTCATGCTTTCGTCTTAGAATGAGCCCTTAATATCAACATAGGGAGCAGGTTCTCATCCCTGGAGTCTGCCATGTTGTGCTGCCATGTTTCTACAGTAGCCCAGAACAGACAAACTAAACATTAGCCATATGCAATTCTGCTACTGTTGTGAGCAGTCCCACTGCAACGAGACAAACAGCGTTGAAACACTGATTTGTAACGTGACATTGCTTTATTCAGTATTTTTACCGTTTTAAATCACCAGGTCAGTTTGTTTTGGAGAGGAGGAGACCTCTGTGGATAATTTGTCTCACTGTAAAATAAACATCCTCAGCATCTTGATCAGTTTGTTGGGACCGTTAAATGGCTCTGTGTTGGATGTTAGCCACTGCTGCTGTGTTAGCTCATGTTAACCAGGAAGTTGTTGAACTGATCAGGAGGAGAGTAGCTCTGGATTCTGGAGAAGGTCTTTCAGTGCTGCGTATTATTACCTTCACTGTAAAGAGAAACTGTCTTAACTTGGAAAGCTTGGTGTCCAGATGGCCTTGAAATTTTAAGTTGACTGAATTTGAGAAGACAAATTGATGTAATTTTGTAATAAATAGAATTTGTGTTTTCATACTTGAAATTTCAAGGCAGCCAAGACACTAAGTTTTTTCATTTAAAAACAGTTTCTTTTTACAGTGTATGAAATGGCAGCAACAGAAAGTTTTCAGATTTTTCATGTCAAATTACTATTATTTTTGTTCAATAGACTAATTGATGCACAGTTGTTTAATACATTAATTTCAAATTGCACTTGTTTTTTTGTTGGCCAACATTCTAATTTTTCCTTAAGATTTTTTTTTTGCTAGTACTCCAGTACTGTATAATTTAGTGTGAGTATTAGTATATGGAAATACCCACCCGTAACACACACACACACACACACATTCACACAGTATGCAAAAACGTCTCGCTCACCTCACTCAAACTTTTCTATGAAGGACGCTTCTTTTTAGCAGACACCGGGATCCCATCAATCCTGCTGAAGGCCACAGTCGCACACGCATGCAAGCACACACACCTCACTGTTTGACTATTTCACAGTGTAAATATCAAGACCTGCCTCTTGTTTAGTCAATGTGCATGCTCACATAGGCGTGTGCATTAATATACGTGCACTGACAAGTGTGTGTGTGTGTTCCTGAATGCTAAGGTGTGTTTAACCCTGTGTTTGCTCTGCAGAGCCCCAGCTGAAGGGCATCGTCACGCGGCTTTACTGCAGACACGGCTTCTACCTCCAGATGCTGCCGGATGGCACCATGGAAGGCACAAAGGACGAAAGCAGCTCCTTCTGTAAGTGAGCAATCAGACACAGAGATCAGTCAGTTAGTTGATGTAGGTGTGTATTCCATTGCTCTGTCATACATACCACTGGGAGTTTCCCCTGCTGTCATGCCACAAAACATTTAAAAAGGGACTTCCTGTTAGGATAGTCATATATCTAAACATTAGGACTGCTTATGGATGAAGGATAACTCTGCCATGCTTCCTGGTTTGATGACGATGGCAGCATGCATAATGACAATCTGTTGTCATGGTTTCCATATTCTCTTTCTCACATTCACATAGCTCTATATGCACTCAGATTGCAACTGCAGTGTTTTAAAATCACTTAATGGCAGCTGAGAATCCTCTGAGGATCTGATTCAAGACTTAAAGCTCTGCCCATTAGTGCAAAAACCTGCTATCATCCTCTGCTGCTGAGTCTCCATATGTACACGCACATTCACACACGAACACTGCAACCATGTAAACACACACCTCACTCTGAGCAGGGTCATCACCTGGGTGATTACTGACCAAAAACATCATATCCCCTGGACTCCCTCCAACCTTCCCAAAGAGATCAATATTGTATTATAGGATATCCCTGATGTGGCAACACAGCATTTTTTCTGTCATAACACCAGTTTGGATAGAAAACATGAAGCTTGCACAATTTTGGATTTACAATCTACAGAAGAGAGAGAGAAAAAAATCACACTTTTAAGTTGTGGTTCCTTCTTTAAAGTTTGTATTTCAGCATTTCATTGAGATGTGAGAAAAGTTGTGGCAGCAGCAGTGTTACCAGGTTTGAATAACCTGGATTTAACCTTGAGGCATTTGTTGTGAGGCTTTCCCCTTGGCGTTTATCCCGGAGAGAAAATTTAACAGCATGTTTTATGTGACTCGGACATTGCCAGGATTGTGTTTGCTGATTGGAAACTTGCAGTTGTCTTTGCGCAGAGTGTTCATTTAGATTCGGACGAGTAAAATGTTTCAAGAGAGCTCTCTAAAAGACAGGATTTTTGAGTAACAATCCCTTGAGAAATATATTCCATGAGTCTTGGGAAAACAGTCCTTCAACAGCTGTTTGGTGAAATTAGGCCCACAACACCTCCAGACAGCTCCACAGTAACTGATTAGACCTGCTCTCACCTCTCCCTCTTATGTAACAGCACACCTACACTGAGGCAAACATTGCTGCACGCTGAACTTTAAACATTCTCATGTCCAATCTGAAATATTCATCACATAATACCGTAGGGCACATCCAAAGGCAAACAGGGCTCATTTCCAGACGGATGTAAAGACTGCTGTTGCGTAACAGCGCTCCTGGTGTGTCGGGATATTTAACATCAGTCAGCGGAGGTCACCCCGCAAAGTGTTTGCGTGGGTTTGACTTATGGTTCATTTTATAACAACTATAATTCCATCAATCCCAGGATCTGGTTTAGTGCTGTCCTGGGCTCTTTGCATTCTCAGGGGACAGTATGTGTGGGGGAGTTGACAGGTAAGTGCTGTAAGACTCATAAATTGTGCACTTTTTGTATCCAAGTCTGGTTATTTATTCATTCATACAGCAATTGTTGAGTGATTGACATCATTGTAACTGAGTATCAATCAGCAGCACAATCATCGACCTGACTCCATGGAATATTGAAAGGGTAGAAACAGCTGTGTGAGCATGTACTGTAACACACTGACTGTCAGGCCGATCTTCAGTAGTCTCCCTTGGAGAAAAGACTTTTCAGTATACAGTAACGCAAACTGGCCCACAACCAGACAGCTTTCAATTTCAGTCTATTTCACTTTCTCCCTAAGAGCTCTTTTCCCCCTCTCTCTCTTTACAGCCAATAAAGATCATGTAGTGTCCAAAGTGTGACTTCACTAACCACTTTCCCATCTGTTCAGTGTATACATCCTGGCTCCACTGCTGTGCGCATATTTGATTAAATACAAATTGATTATTGACTATGCACCTTGTAACCAACATATCGGCTTAAGGGAGCTCAACACAATATTCAAAGCACATCTATGAATTAAACTCTGGGGCAGGATTGTCTGCACATGGTTCTCAACATGGAGTGTGTCTGAGCTAGTGGCTTGCAGCTAATTAGGCCAACCTAATAAATAATGCTAACAACAACAACAACAACAGTGCTGACAGAGCTAGTATTGTTAACTTTGGGAGGAACCAGAGAATGGGCACTACACTTCTGCAATGAGGACATCCTGATATCAGTGGTACCTGCTGTATAAGTGCAGAGCAGAGTGGCGGCAATTAGCTAGCCAGTGGGATACACACACATGGACTGGCATGTACTAACATGTACCTGTGGCCTGACCACAACATCGGACAGAGAAGCTCAGATTAGAACACAGAGAGAGGTAGCTTGATTCATTAAGTGCTGCAGGACTGAATCCTAAAACCTGGAAATGAGTTAGTATTTTTGCACCTTGGTTCCATTGTGTCATTGTCAGTTGTGTTTTTTGTTAGATTCCTGAAATAAGGTCTTTGGTTAGCGCAAGCTTAAGAGATTCTCAGGTTATGTTCTATGACATAAAATATGTCTGTAAATACAAGGGCTGCCCCATGAAAGTCGGAGATTAGCATCATCAGTTGGAGATCCCTCATTCAACTGAGGACAATGCTTTAAATCTATCGAGACATTACTCTTTGGTCCGAACGAATGGATAGAACAGAGCATCACAGTATGTTTGTTTGGTAATATTGTATTGTCACACAGTGCTAAGTATCGATTTTTTTTATTGTTTGAATTATTATATGACAAATACAAATTAAACAGTAGGTAGCCTACTAGAAAAATATAATCAATTGGTTTTTCAGTCCACGAGATACATTTTGTTGCAAAAAAAAAAAATGGCTGAGGTGAGATGAACTTTATCTTATTAGATAAAACAGATGTCGACTAAGTTGTCCTTTGGAGATATAATTTACAGCTGATAAAGGTATTACATCACAGTATATTGCAATATATTTTATCATATTACTCAGCATATTGCAACATTAAAAATCTATTTACATTTAAAATCGCTGTAATATTGTATAGTGACTTAAGTACCGTGATAATATTGTATTGTGGATCCTATTGGTGATTCCCACCCTTCCTCCTTGGTACAAAAAAAAAGATGTCATCACTCTGTTCTCTGCTCAGAATGCCATTGCTCCACTATATCTTCACATATCAAATAGTTGTTTGCTGTTGTATTGAAATGCTGAACAGCTCCTTTAAATGTAGGTCTGAAAACTAGATGTTGACACAGGGCCCTTTGTCAAGACAGAGATATGGTAAAAAACAACAGGCCTTTATATGATGTCAGTTGATATCGTGCTTAAATGGTTCTTTTATAGCATTCCCATATAAAGTTATGATTAATCAAATTAGTATAATAAAGTTGCCACGCAATGAACTTGGGGCTTTTCGAGCCCCTGGAGGTCTAGGGCCCTTAAGTGGCAGTGGCCCATTTTGCTAATTGTTAATCCAGCCTTGAACTTTCATTATCAACACACGTTTTTGTCTAATGATTCTCCCCTGATATGGGGCGCATATAAATTTTTATGAGTAATTTTGGAGGATTTATTACAACTTTGGTCTTGTTGTCATACTCTCAGCCGCCATTGCTCTTTGTTATGATTACATCATTGTCACCAAATGAATTGCTGAGATAAAGAGGCCAAAACTGACAATGATCAGCCGATTGTAAGGAAGTTAACATTTCATTCAGATAATCTAAACTTTATTTGGAGGTCAAGCTCAACAAGGGTGCAAAAGAAATGTTTGTAAAAATAAGCTGACATTTCTCAGGACTCAGTGTGTGTGCTGTACAACAGCATGTGCTGTGGGTCAAAGTTGTCCCAGGAAGCAGTTCCGTAATGGGCCAATGGACAATGGATGTAACTAGACTTGTGAAACAAAATGAAATCCTGAGGCATGCAACCTAAATGCAACATGTAACCTTCCACTCTCCTTCATCTCCTTAAAATGTGTGTATGCATGTGCGTGCAGTAATTATGCACCCCACTGCGGTGTACACCGAGACGACCAAAAAAAGGGCCAGATCAGCAGCAAATGGGATGAATAATTAAGGGAGCAACAGTGTGATTCATATCAGAGGCCCTCACCCTGACAGAGTTGTTGGCTAACTCTGATGCTCACAGTTATTGCACACAAGACATAGTGCAGGTGGCTGGAATTCCACAACAAATGCAAGTGCACTTTTTCAGACAGTACAGTACTTGTCTAACTTAACTTGCAAACACACAATTTTTCCAAAGGACAGTTGACCTTTAAGGGACCTCTCTACATCACCATCCTAATCCCCCCTTTCCCCTTTCACCCTGACTTCTCCTGTGACCTGGTGTAATGACACCAACCCAATGCCCTCAAGGGAGCAGAAGAGTGCATGGACACACAGGTGGACTGCATACGTCTCTGACCCTCTCTTGTCATGTCTCTTTCTGGGCTACTTGCCTTTACAGCAGCTGCCTTCACCTCCTGGATCTCCTGGACACAATTGTAGTGACAAAAGGAAAGGTTGGTGTCTGGACAAAAGTTGGAAAAGACAGGTTGCTATCAGGACAAAAGTTGGAAGGAAAAGGTTTGTGTCAGGACAAATGTTGGAAAGAAAAAGTTGGTGTAGGGACAAATCTTGGGAAGGAAAAGTTGGTGTAGGGACAAAGTTGGAAAGTAAAGGTTAGGTTAGGGACAGACGCTTGACAAGAAAGGTTGGCATTGGGACAAAAATTTATAGAGAAAGGTTGGTGCAGGGACAAAAGTTGGAATAGAAAAGTCAGTGAAGGGACAAAGTTGAATAGTTAAGGTTGGTGAAGGGACAAAAATTTGAATGAAAACGGTTTAGGGACAAAAGTTGGAATGAAAATTGTGAGGGACAAAAGTTGGAAAGGAAAGGATGGTGTAGGGACACGTTGGAATAAAAACGGTGTAGGGACAAAAGTTGGAAAGAAAAAGCTGGTGAAGGGACAGAACTTGGGAAAGAAATTGTTGACGTCAGGACAAGAATTGAAAGAGAAAGGTTGGTGTAGGGACAAAGTTGGAAAGGAAAGGTTGGTGTTGGGACAAAAGTTGGAAGGAGGTATGGAAGCCCTGAGGGGATGCAACAGAACAAAAAGTGACGAGTGTGGCTTTTGTATGGCCTTGCAATACTTTTATCACTCTTTTTTTTTTTTTTTTTTACTCAGTTCCCTCAGGGCTTCCATAACTAGGCAATAGAGGAAGTTGTCATGAAGCTGGAAGTGACTGTATATTAAAGCAAAAAAAAAAAAGTGACAGAAGGAAGGAAACAGAGAATAAGAGGATCAGAGAAGAGGGGAGAAAGAGAAAGAGGGCACGCCAGAGAAAACTGAGCCAGCGGGACAAGGCAGGTTGGCAGAGGAAGAGAGAGGAAGTGAGAGGGAGGGGAGAAACGTGAGGATGACAGAGAGAAAAGGGATTGAGAGAGAGAGAGAGAGAGAGAGAGAGAGAGAGAGAGAGAGAGAGAGAGAGAGAGAGAGAGAGAGAGAGAGAGAGAGGGGAGGGAGCGATGGGGAGCAGGAGGAGCAGCTGGCACACAGCTGATGGCTCCTCAATCACTGTGTCTCCCCCCTCTGGTGGGAGGTCAGAGGAGCTGCCACCCTCCTCCTCCCGCCCTGCTCCTCTCTCCTTCTCTGTTCTTGGCTCTTCCAAGCTGTTATGTAATAAAGCTGGAAGAGGAATGAAGGCTGCAGAGATGAGTATGGTGAGGGAGTTGAGATTTATTATCTATTTATTGGGGAGGAAGATGCTGTTAAAGGGCTATGCCGGTGGTTTTGCACGTTTTAGCCACTTTACTATGAATCACATCTTATTTACAGTTTGCCAACCATCTTCCTGAATACTGTGGAGACTTCTAGATTTTTATTGCTGTTTCCTAACTTTTAAGCAGCATCTCTTAGAAATAAATGCGCTAAATAGAACCATAATGGGTTCTTCCTCTTTTCTCCAT
This sequence comes from Epinephelus awoara, assembly GCA_035609425.1. Classification (NCBI taxonomy): domain Eukaryota; kingdom Metazoa; phylum Chordata; class Actinopteri; order Perciformes; family Serranidae; genus Epinephelus; species Epinephelus awoara. The sequence continues at coordinate 9,015,666 of CM069315.1, read as the reverse complement.
AAAAGAACTCTTTTTGGTTCCTGGATAGAACCTATTATAAGTGTTTCACCTGAAACCATTTCAAAGGATTTCCCTGAAACCCAACATAAAGGGTTATATCTAAAACCTGAAAAATGTTTTAACTGCACAAATTGCTCATCGGGGATAATAAAGATACCTTGAGCCTTGAAACCATCTGTAAAAGGTTCCATCCAGAACCCCTTATGTGAGCTTGTACAGAGAACACTCATGCTTTCAATCATTCTTGAAGAGCCTATTCTCCCAAAAAGGTTTCTTTGGATGAAAACAGTTCTTGATGGAACCCTTAGGGTGCGTTTGTTAATCCAATCTTATGCTTTACACTACAGTGAGAGTGCAGTTGTTTGAAATAACAGAGCGTCCTGTTTCTACACGAGTTAACAAACCAGTTACCAAGTTAATCACACTTACGCTTTGCTTGGTGCTCTGCTGCTCCGTCTCCTTGGACAGAGTGCCCAGAGTGCGCTCGGCTCCAAGAGTTTCGTTTTTTGAATAACCGAAAAGTATGTTCCAACAGTGCTCCAAATTTCCGAGCAGTCCAGTTTTCCACCAGAGGGTGCTCCAGCACTTCGAGCGAGTCTGTCAATTTGGTTCAATTCAATTCAGTTCCTTTTATTGTCACTGTAAATGAATACAACAAAATTCAACGCACAGAATAAAATAGAAGTCATTTGAAAATATTAAATGAATAATAAAGGAGTGGATAAAATGTCAATCATTCATACTTTACACACTGCACACACATTGGACACGCACATACACATACGCACGCACAAGTAGTGCCAACATATGCCGTAAACATAAATAAGTTAGAATTATTTGCACATAAAATAAATAAATGAATAAAGTTATGAATAAAGTTGCAAAGAATCCTTGAGGAAACCTTTCTTCCAAAAAGCATTCATTAGATGAAAAAGGGTTCTCAATGGGACCTTTAGTCTTACAAATCATCCCTGCATAACCCGTTATTTAAAAAAGGGGTCTTCAGAAGCAAATGGTTCTGGGTTGAACCCTTAACCCTTCAGGAAGAAGATCATTCTGATGGCTGAAGTGGTAAATTGTTGTTTTTTGATACTACTACTACTACTGTGGGCTCTGTAGTCAGGTATTTCCAGATTGTGCACATTGTGGCTTTAATTTGAGCAAGTCTCTGACTTCCCACTCCCTGTAATCAGTGGAAACAATAATTGCTAGCAGTGTCATAGTACTTCAGATCGGTCTTGGTCTCGAGATCACCTTTTGAAGGTCTTACTGCCATCTTGGAATCCATGCCATTTTCACTCTGTCTTATCTCAGTCTCAGAGAAAGACGACATCAGGTTTATATTTGGGTCAGGACCACAACTGTAGGTGTATCATTTAATTGCCCGTGCAAAAAAAGAGTGATGATTTAAGATTGTTAAGTTGGTTTCATCTCCTTTAGTGTTTATATTTGCTCACTCATAGAAAACCCACACATACATTTCACCTTCTCAATGTCTTCTGATTATTTTATCAAGACATATTTCATGATACATTTACACATACACATATACTGTATATATGGCAATAAAAGAGGTAAATGAAGAGGAATTTTCATGTGGGTTCTTTTATGGGAATGTGGATCTTTCAGACCGGTTGAGGAGTCCCTATGGTTTGCATGTTCTACATTTTATTGTAAGTGTGTCATGCAGTGTGGGACTGATCTGGTCAAGTCTTGACTTGGTCTCAACTTCTCAAAGTCTTGTTCTTTTCTTAGTTCAGTATGCTCACGAAAGGGTTAAAAATGACTTGCAATATGATATTATTATTTTAAAGTAATATTGCTCATCCCTTGTTTATATACAATGAGTAAAAATATATATATATATATAATTTTTTTTTTATTATACCCCCGCATCAGCGGTAGCAGTGGCCAGAGGCATTATTTTTTCACCTTGGGGAAATTTCTTAAATTTTGGCACAAATGTCCACCTGGACTCAAAGAAGAACTGATTAGATTTTGGTGAACGAAGGTTAAACAGTCAAGGTCTCTGTGACCTTGCGTGCGTCTCATTCTCGTGAATGTGATATCTCAAGAACACTTGGAGAAAATTTCTTCAAATTTGGCACAGACATCCACTTTGAGACGAGGCTGAACTGATATGAATTTGTTGGTCAGAGGTCACTGTGACCTTGCATTAGATATCCCAAGAAGGCCCTGAGGAAATTTCCTAAAATTTGTGTTGTTTGTATTGTATTGTATGTATTTCTCTACAACATTAAATATTCAGGACTAAATAAACAACAGTCAAAGTTAAAATTTAGAATAGATATCCCTAGTTATTGTTTGTTTAGATTTGTGATTGGCAGTGCTTGTAATATACATAAGCAAACAACCCCATAAGTGACTCAAATGAAGCTAAACCCTGGTTGGTGCATGGAAAGCTCACAAGTAGATGTCAACATGAGGTGTGTGATAGTGCCAAATATGGGGTAATACAGCAGACTACAGATAAAGTGACAGCAGCAATAGAGGTGAGACAGGGACATAACATGGGTTTGGAGGGTTTTGTCACTAAACAGACAGATTAAGAAACAGACAGGGAAAGAAATGGATATCAAAGGAGCTGAGGGAAGATTAGAAAATACACAAATGAAAGCATGGAGGGAATAAGTGCAGGGAGCAAGTGATGAGGGATGAAGCTGCTGTTTTGACTGTCACTGGATTTGGTCTCTCTCTGAATTCTTTCTTGGAGAGGAGCAGAGAGGAAAAAACAGAATGGGACAGGAAGACAGATAGTTTGACAGACGAGAAGAAGAGGAGCAAAAAGGGGGGGAAAGGCGACAGAGAGGGATGAAAGCTATTGACTCTCAGTGTGTACATCAGAAAGCCATAAGGAAAAGCTTGATTCCTTGACTTTTATCCACTGTAATTACCATCTCCCACTGTTGGAGGGAAATTTGACTTATCTCTTTGGAACAAGTCCGCTTGTTCTCTCTGTCTAACTTTTCCCATGTGCTTGATAACGCTGCTTCGCAGAGGGCAGAGAGGAAGAAATTCAAAGGCTTGAAAGACGAGATGAGGGAAACTTTGCTGTGTGTGAGAGCCACAGCATTCAAGGAGGAAGAAATGTGAACATCGAAAGCGAAATGCTCTCTCAGCCAGATGAGGAGGAACGGTAAAAGAGTACGAGAGCGGGCTCGTGAGGATGAGAAGGAGAGCATGAAGAATACCAAACGAGGAGGGTAGGGGAGGCAGAGACAAGAAGAGAGAGTGATGAAGAGACAGGCAGAGAAGGCTGCAGGGTAAAATAGGACAAAGATGAATGGACGCGGATGGAAAAGTATTGGTTTCACAGGACGGGGAGAACGACAGCAGGCGGCGAGGGAATTGAAAGGGAACAAATAAGGGAGAAAAATGGAGAGACGTATAAAAAAACACAGAGTGAGATAAGAAAAAGGTTGTTAATTCATGACAAGGCGGGGTGAAAAGACAGAAAGCACCAGGGAAAGAGAGGAGGAGACAGATGGACTGAAAGGAAGACAGATAAAGGCTCGGAGGAATCGGTTATGGAGAGGAAAGCCTGAGGGAAGAGGTAGAAGTTAAATAACGGGAGAGTGAAGGTAGTTGTCTTGTCATCAGAGTCATTGACCACGAGGGAAATCAGGCGTGCAGCTCCTCTACAAGTCATTTAATCTACTATTGAGTCTTTAAAGCTAATTTTTTTTACAACACAAATGACAGTGTGTGAACGGAGAGAGGCTGTTTCATTTGTTGCAAATGCAAATCAGCTTGCTTTTATCAACTGAAGTGTCATTGTACTGATCCCAGTGCAGTGCGCTGTCTTGTTTTAGGATGTAGATGTTGTTTTAAGTTAAGGGACTGTAATTGAATCAGGAATATTTAAGTCATTGTAATTAGTATGGGACATTAGCATATATTAAGCTCGATAATTATGATTTGTTGCCTTCCCAAGCTTAGGTTTTATATATATATTTTTAAGTGGTAGAAATGCCACATTATTGTTCAGTTCATATTCATAGACATATCTGCTTCTACTGTATCTGTATAGCCCTTCAATACTAAATCACCATTGGACTACATAGTAATGGCTAATCGGTGTCATTTTGGAGTGACTGTCCTTACTGGTTTTCCACTCTGATGTACTGTTTAGAGCAGGAAACTTTGAGGGAAACTTATAGTGGGAAGATTTTTCTGAATGTTTTTTGACCATGGATGGAAAGGTCTTAAAATGAGGAATCAGAAAATCAGGCGCATTGTTAGCAGATTGCCTTCTCAAGGCAGCTGAAAGCTATTGCGCAATTGATCAACTAAAACCTGGTCTTATTAAGGGACTGGGGATTAATTAAAGGACTACATACAACCTCTTATCCCCTTGCGCCTTACTTTACATCCAGATTATGCACAGCTTAACAAGCACAGTGGAGTTGGACACAACCTAAATGCACTTGGGCCATGCAATTTAGACCATGTGCCATATATCATTTGCGTATAGCCCTGAGTATTCAAACTGATTGAGCTTTGGCTTTGTTAAGTGTAGTTACCACTGGCATTAAAAAGTTACAGTTTGGTTGACAATAGTTAGCGTCCATATTGCTTCACTCCCCATCTGTTAGTAGCATATGGTGAAATACATTTATTTCTTAACTGCAAATACAGAAAGTTGTGACTGTGTGGTTTGTATAAGGTGTAAGTCTGTAAGTCTGTGTCGTCCCAGACTAAGAATTTACAAAGTCAAATGTGATCGGTCAAGTCTTGCCTGTCTTCATCTAATCTTCAAATGTTTGTTGTTTTTTTTTCTCATCACTATGATTATTTAATTATTTTTGTTTTGCTGATACATCAATATTCTCATTTTGACACCTGGTGCCATGAAGAGTTTTCAAGGGGCTTGCCCCCCTCCGCTAAATTTTTCGCCCCCTTTGTTTCGGCCTTTTGTAGCTAAAGAAAAGTAGCAAAAACAACCAAATTATTTTCCAACATACATGTGACTAAAGCTTAGCTGTTGTTTCAGAACCACGGACAGCACTGGTTGTTGAGTATAGAGGGTATTTGTGTGATGAGAGACAGACAGACCACATCACCTCATTTGGTTTCTTAAGCACTATTTGCACTGGTCTTGTATTACCTGGGGACCTCATGATGTAGAAATTACCCCCCTACATATGTGGTTTGTGCGGCGCATTCACACTTGATAAGCGAAGTCTGTATTTGACTTGAATGTACTGATATAATCCCCCCCAGATATGATGCTCAGAGTCTTTACAAAACACAGAAACACTACCACCAGCAGTGATGTGCAGTTTCAACCTCCTTCTATCTTGTACATGTGGGTTAAACAAATAAAACTGGCCCTGCCACACATTGTCACGATATTCATCTCATCATCTTTTAAGATTGATTCATTTTAGTTTGCTTTTTCCATGAACAGATCAGCATGCAAAATATGGCCAAATATGGTAGGTACTTTGCAGGGGAATTTTTCCATGACACATTACAGACATGGCAGACTCGCATGGGATTAAGATCACAGACGACCTCCGCGTTTATTACAAATTACCAGAGGTCCCCAGGTAATATTAGTCCCGTGCCAATAGGGCTTTAGCCTGCTTGCTTTTCATGGTTGTAAAGAGAAAGAGATCCCAGCCACAAGCCACTAACGGCTGTTTCCTGTCTCCTGCTGCTGATTTTGACAAAGTTAAGTTCATAAAGTATTTAGCACTCTATGTTGTTGTTATTTAGTCTGTATAATGTATTATAATTTATCCGGAGAAACCAAGCAATTCTGTGTAAAATTAGACATGTAGCACCCTCATGAGGCTTGAATGGAATGATCTTATGAGTACATGTTCCCACTGCTGTGACAATTCCACTGTGAGATAGGCAGTTGATTCAGATGCCGACTCATCACACAACCACCTACATGCAATGTAATATTGGTATGCAGTATGGAATTGGGTTATGGTAACTACTGTAATGTTGAGCCAATAGAAAACAAATCCAAATACTTCCAGTTTATGACCAAACTTACAAGGCTGTCAGTAACCAGTGAGGGGAGCTCTATTTTAAAAGTAATGATTCTGTCATTGACAACAATGATTCACATAGTTCAGCTTGAGGTTTCTGTTTGTTGATGCACTGACCACCCCAAAGAGAGAACTTGCCTGAGTCCAATAACTGTAGTTTGTTAAGCCAATTCAACATGAGTGACAGAAGACAATTCCCTTTTAGATGCCGAAGTTATCCCCACAATGATTTCACCCAGTCGGCTTCATTCAAACAGGAAATAGAATAAAGGACGGCTGGTGCCTGTCCAGAAGTTAAACTCTGTGTGACTTCTCACAGATGACTATAATCCTCTTCTCTTTCCAGTGGAGACCAACTGGGCTACACAATGCAACCCTGCAGAGCAGCAGCCCAGTGTGCAGGCCTGCAGATGCCCTCTGCACAGCTTAACTCCGTGTCCTGCAACTGCTTCTCCCCCCTCCTCCTCTCCCTCACCCCATCTCCACTTTCTCCTTGTTTATTTATTGTGCAGATGATCTCAAGCCTCAAATTGACTTGTGGGATTGATTTGGCAACACCCTCCTCCCTCCACTTCATTTCCTCCCCTCTTCTCCTTTTTCCCCTCCCTCTGTCTCTCCCCTCAAAAGACTTTTGATTAATCCAGCGACCTCCTCTGTGAGTTGCAGAAGAAAGAAAAAAAAAATGAAGGACGGAGAGGGAGAAGGATGAGGGGAAAGGGAAAACGAGAGAGATGGGACGCCTCTATTACCCAGCCAGAAAGTTATGTGATCCATTTGATAAGAAAAGCTCTTTTTGATTGAGGATGAGAAAAGAAGCAGACTCTTTCGTGGGAGGGAAAATAAAGAGAGTTTGATGCAGAGAGAGAGAGAGAGATGAAGGAAACAAATGACAATGGAGAGAGAGTGGAAAGTAGGAAGTAATTGACCGTTCGCTACGCCCTGTTACTGTTGCTACGCCTGCCGAACTTGCCATTCTTGCACAGCATATAGTCTGCAATAACAGGGGTGAGTCGGGAAATCTGTAGCTAACTAGCTAATTAAGCTAGCATGGCTTGCTTGAAAGCACTTTCTCCAGCTGACTTTTTAATGTTTCCACTCCAGCTCACCAGTATTTAAACAAGAACCCGGCGTGTGTCTCGGCGTGCAGCAGGTTATGCTGGGACATCAACGCCACAGTAAGGCTGCCGGTGTATGTAGGAGTGGGGAAACAAGAGAGAAGGGCAAGAAGGAGGGAGGCGATGTGTGCGCGCCCCGCTCTATTTGTCATCCCGGCCGCGGTCTTTGGTGACACCTTGTTCATTTGCGAAAGCGACTGTTTGAGATGCAGGGATCGATCGAGCAAATAGAAGTAAGGGCCCTGAAGATAGAGAGAGAGGGAGGGAGAAAGAAGTATGGGCAGTTTTCATTACCTACATCTGCACATTCAAAGTGGACACACACCACTATCTGTACTGTGTTTGGTGTCATTCATACTGGAGTGGTGGACTGTGAGATAACTGTAAAATATGACTGTGTTCATATTGGCAGGAAACACATACAACTTTCTTCCCCTTTAGCCTAAATAGAATCAAACTTTGCAAGTTTAAATTCTGTGTGGAAGAACTTGTCTAACAGAATGTTCCTCGAAAAGAGGGTGAATGATGTTCTTTTTGGTTTTGTTACTGACAATAAAAACAACATTTTCTTGAAGTTTAAATAATTCACTTCAAAACTCAGCAGTTCTGACAAGGTTTTAGTTTGATGTATTTACTTTTTCATCATGGCGAGCATTGACTTTCTATCTCCATCTGATAACTTAACTTCCATCCATTATGTTGGCAGAACTTTTGATTTGAAATTGATTTGTTTAATGGCAGCTAATGGCTCCATGAATCTAAAACATGCTCCAGAGACTTAATTCTTCATCCATATAACAGATCCGTCATCTTGACAACCACCCTGTCACTTTATAATGCATTTTTGTAATTTGTCACATGCTGCAAACTGCCTCTCAAAGATGCTGGTTTTGGTATTTCTGACCAGAATGTAAACAAATGCTGATGATAAGACAGGTTTATCTGGTATTGACTTTAAAAATAGCCTACTTATAGCTAATTTATTATGTTGGAGGTACCAGCGTATGTATAACCTCCTCTGGTTTCTGTACTCATAATGGTGGGCGTTATGATTTGGTAGACTGGCCATCACCAAGTCCATAGACAACTTCATTTGTACATTTTTGTGTACAGGCCATGCTGGGTGAACTTCATCTATATATGTAATCTACTGACATAGACCCCAAGCAGTCTTCAGCTTAGTTCCACAAGGTGGCTTTGCTACCAGGCTTCAAGGGTTTGCACGGAGCTGGGGTAAAAAGCCTTTTCCTACTTTACTTTTTGGACTTCAGATAATCTGCACAGCAGATTAAATCTAAGTCACCCAAGTTACATCCAGGTAACAGAGAAATGCAACTGCTTTGTGTGAGCTGAATTTAGCCTCCGCCTTGTTTTTTTATGCTTGCGTTTTCCCGTCTGCTGTGTTTTATTTCTATTTAAACTGTGACTGGTGTTCTGCTTTAGCCGAATCTCCCTTGGAAAAGACACTCCTATCTCAAGGGACCTCCTAGTTAAATTAAGGTTAGATAAAAAAGTAATCTCTATAAACAGATAGCTGCATTTGAATGCAGAATTTGTAGGCAATCAGAAAAGATTCTGGTAATGGAAGTTTTTTGTTTGTGTTCTGTTCTGTGTTCAGTCCAAGTACTGCTGACCAATCATGTTTGAGTGGGCTTCGGTTGCATGCAGGTACACAGTTACTGTGGAGAGCAAAAGATGGGGAATGTATTGGCTGAAATAAAATCTCAGAACCTATCTGCTCTCTTCTGACAAAGATTTATTAGTAAGTTGGTTTACCTGCATTCACATGTAGATATTTGCTTGTACTGTAAAGATTAACCGCCTCTCAACTCCAAACCTATTCTCCTGTGTCAAGTTGCTAATCAGACTGTACACAATGACCAGCATATGGAAGAGGAAGTCTTGGCCCGAATATTCGGTTACACCAGAACCCTCAAAATATTGACCTTTGTCCCAGAAGGTTAAATCGTTGTCAGACCGATAGGAGATGTTTTTTTTTTTTTTTTTTTTATCAAACTACTGTTTAAAATGTGAAGAATTATTAATAATTTCAAGCTTGATCCATTATTTTAGAGGAATAGTTCAATATTTCTTAATGGGAATTTAAGTAATAGAACATTTTGGGAAATAGCCTTACCCACTCTTTATCTTTTTAAGGACAGGGCTGGAGCTGCTAGGTCATCTAGCTTATACCGAGTTTACACAACATGATGTCAAACAAAATGAATCAAACTATGAATGAATTTTCAAAGACGCGATTTGAAATATGGGCTGTTGTGTCGCAGATGCCCAAGATTTATATATCAGGTTAAATACCTGGACCTGTCTGCGAGTCCAAATCCTGTAGCCTGAAATTTGTTATAAACAGCAATGACAGCAACAACAACCTAAAGCCAATGAGAGTGGGAAATATTGGGTGAGGACGAGGGAGAGTTATGATTCTTCCTTGGTTTTTTTCGCTGCAAATTAGCACACAAATAACTTGGATGACCATTTTCTTGTGAACATCTATTTTGGAGAACTACTGTCTAGCATGTGGTCTTGCGTCTTTTCCTTTATCACTTCTCGCATGTGTTTTATTGACCAAACAGACTTTGCAGATTTGTCTCAGTGAAATGTCTTATAATGTGTTATAACCTGTTGCTTATCACTTTTGTAAAGTGCCAACCACAACAACTTCAAGATACCCCATGGTGACACAGACAGCCATGTAATGTGATCAGCATAGCAATCTGACAACCTTTAAAGTCATACAGTGTGTAGGCGCCCTTGGCATCAAGGAGTATAAGCTGTAGTTTTAGAGTGGTATTGATTTTTTTAACTAATTCTTGGCAAATAAGCATGTTTGCCAACATGTTGAAATATTGCTTTAAATAGTAATTAGTATAGCTGTTATGTGTTCAGTCTTCTTTGTGTTTTAGTTGTGTTTCTCATCCCAGATCTAACCCTAACACTTCAGGAACATGGTAGCATTTGGTCATGATGACACTGTGACCACGAAGCAGCTGGCAGCCAGAGGCCGTTTTGTCAGCATCACTCAACTCACCATGTCACATCCTATAAGGCACATATAGATGGCACACACTCAAAAGGTCTGAGAAGGATAAACACACACACAAGCTAGAACAGGCACACTCAGACACAGACACACAGTGTGTGTGCTGCTCCAGTGGCTGAGTCAAAGTTAGTTTATATGGAGAGCTATGCACATAAGAAATCCAAGGTTTCATATGAGGGGGATCGGACGAAGTGTATTACAAAGTGCTGTTTACTGTGTCGGGACAGAGGAAATGAATTCAAAGCAGGCTCGAGCGATGTCACTTTCTAATGTACTGTATTTTTAAAGCTCTCTGCTGAGCCATGCTCTCTCTATCTCTCTCTCTCCAGCGGGGGAATTCTCCGTACAGTCACTCCCAGCTTTGTGTGACCTCTGGTGTACCAGCAACCAGACTTTATTCCTCCTAAATCTCCCTCTCCTAATTCTTCCTTGCCTCTCCCTCTCTCTTTTTCACACACTTCCCACTCGCCTCTGACAGAAATACTGTACAACAGGGAGGATGAAATAAGAGACAGCTGGAAAGCAATTGTCTTTTTATGCCATGAGGAAGCACTGTGAGCGTTTAAGAGGGAGAATGATTGTTCTAACACCGGTCCTCCCTGTCTGCTTTTCTTTTTTTTGCAGTGCAGTTCAACTTGATTCCTGTGGGGCTCAGGATAGTGGCCATCCAGAGTACCAAGACAGGGCTCTACGTTGCCATGAACAGCGAGGGCTACCTCTACACTTCGGTACGGTCAGCACATACAATACAGTAACACCCTGTAAAGACTTGATTTTATTACAGCACCGCTGGTTGAAAAACTGCCACTCCATCAGTGGCTTTGCTTGTGACATTCTGAATGTCGTTGTAGAGTTTGTTGAAATTGAAGTAATACAGAAACGTCTGGAATTCCATGAAAGCTTTTGAAGTCAGTCTGTGTGGCAACATCACTTACAGTAGATGAATGTGTGTAATAGCCTCTTACACACCACTTTGTGTTGCTTTTAAAAGTAACAGAACAAAGCAGGCCTCTACATTTATTTTTTATTCTCATATTAGAGCTGAAACCTGGACCGTAACTGAACACACTGTTGATCTCTGCAGTTATGAAAGGTAATTTGCAAAAAAATTATGATAAAGTTGCTCTGAAATTCTTTAATCGTCAAGTGTGATAACTACTCCTTTAAATATATGAAAATATAAACATTTGACTCTCATCTGCTTCACCCAGGTTCCAATTTGCATAAACTTTGTAGCCATTTTAAGCAACACAAGATAAACCAGATCAACATTTATAGATAGTATATTGTCCACAGTCTGCATTCACAATAAATTTTTTTATGTTATGACAATTTTCCATATAGATAGGTATAAGTTACTTAAAGGGACAGTTCACCCCAAAATTAAAAATACATATTTTTCCTCATACCTGTAGTGCTATTTATCAGTCTAGATTGTGTTGGTGTGAGTTGCAGAGTGTTGGAGATATCGGCCATAGAGATGTCTGCCTTCTCTGGAACTAGATGGCACTCAGCTTGTGGTGCTCAAATCACCCTTTTTTTTTTTTTTTTTAAACTCAACAGCAATGTCTCTTGCCAAAAAACAAGACACAGTTGCACAAGAAAATTCAAATACTTTATTGTGAGCAGTTTCAGAAGGACCCATTTTCTTTCTACTGAACTACACCCGCCAACCGTATTACTGCGTGGAAGGAAATGTACATCTAGTGCTAGCTCACCTAGCAGCACTGAGCTAGCTAATATTTACAGCCCAGCCGAGGTGGACGCCACTAATGTTTACATCTCATGCTGTCAAGCGCACAAGCGTCTTGTCCGTGAATAAATGCACACTTTCATCTGTGCAGCGATAGAGTTGGTGTAGTTAAGCAGAAAGAAAATAGTTCCTACATGAAACTGTTCACAACAAGGTCTGTGGATTCATCTTTAGTAACTGGGTCATGATTTCTGGAAAGAGACATTACCGTTGAGTTTTTCAAATTTATTTTTTTTGCGCTTTGAACACCACAAGCTGTGTGCCATCTAGTTCCATTATATTGGAGAGAAGGCAGACATCTCTATGGCTGATATCTCCAATAATCTGCGACTCACACCAACACGATCGAGACTGATGAATAGCACTACAAGAGGAAAAACAGGTAGTTTTGATTTTGGGATGAACTCTCCCTTTCAGCCTTATTTAACTGTCCATTTCCTTTTCTTGTTTTTTTGGCCCATCTACTGTCTCCAAGGTCACGTTGTTTTTAAACTGAAGGTGTTCAAAATTAGTTTTTTAATTGTCGTATTTTGTATTATTGAAATACTGTGTGAAAATTCCTATCATATCTCAGCAATTTTAACAGGCCGTTTTTATTTAGGGATATGTCCTATTATTACGGTATAATGTTAGCAATTAAGTCACCTGATGAGCAGTCCACAGTCCTAAGTACACTATGATTAATACAGACACAGCATCACATGACACAGTGCTGTCATCTGAGACCATCTGAGACAAAATCTTTTCACCCCAATATGGTTCCTTTTTATTCACACAGTGACAAACCGAGGTGGTGACATCTGAAACAGTGGCTTATGTCTGCATGCATCTGTGCATGAAACAGTTTCCTACTCTCCGTCACAGCAGCACTTGTACGCTGCAACTTGTGAAGCAGCTCATGCGGCTCTTCCGGAGAGTTGTTTTGCATTGATGTGCGGAGAGAAGCGGCGCAGCTGAGGCACAGATTTGAGAGGTAGATGGAAGAATAGGTGAGGAGACAGAGGGTGGATCAGAGTGCACTCTATCAGGATGCAGAGAAAAGCTCTTTTTTTCAGCCTTTTTCCTCTTGGCACACAGGCAAAGTGTGTGAGATCTTGTTTGAAGTGCATCGGTGCGCTCACTTCAAAGTCCATCTAACGCTGCCTGCATGCATACTGCCACAGACGAGGAGAGGAGATACAGGGTTTCTATCAGGAGGAGCAATGGAAACTCAGCCTGGAAAGAACACACATACGCTGATATACACAGAGGCTGCTGCCATTTATACAGTATGGGAACAATCTGTTAAAACATGCACATTACTTAATGTCTGTCCTTGATTCTAGCAGCCTCTCACTTTGCCAACCACAAACTGCAGCAAGACGCAACAGACGGCGTCAGAGTTCAAAGCTCTTCTTGGTCCAGAAATCACATAACATCACTCAAAGTAGTTGGTCAGTGCAGCTTGACTGAGTTCTCATTGGCTCATTTGATTTATGTAAGTTTTGTTACTTCATGAATGTACAATCTGTGAGCAGGGCTTGAAATACTTTTTCTGTGTACATGCAGAAAACACTTGGCACTTCCACGACAGCCAGATCCAACCCAAAGGAATCCAACATGGACCACTGCTGGTGCATCTAACTTTTAAAATTAGATGCACCATTTACCTGCATCAAAATTGTTCTTACTGAACCATTTGCCTTTCTTTCTCGGCACTTCCGTCACGGACAAATGTGACTCAAAGGAATCAAACTTCATTCTTTCATTCATTCATTTTCCGTAACTGCTAATCCTGTTAGGGGTTGTGGGGATGCTGGAGCCTATCTCAACTGTCATTGTACAAGAGCTGAATCTATATGGAAACTTTCTTTTAAAAGCATATTAGGACTTCTTTGGTAAGGTTACATATTCAACAAGACTTATTTCATTTATAATGTGTACTTATTTCAACATTTTTGAAAGGCTTATGTGCAAATAATGCCATATGCTTATTTGCATATTGGTGATGTCATTGCACATTTAGTCATATAAAGCTTAGGTTGGTTGCAGGAAGAAAGAGGTCACCTCAAACCATATACTGGGTAAATAGAGAAATCTAGGGGGAAGCCTGCTTGCCTGATATACAGTGTAATACCAGGGTTTATTGTTTATACTCCTGAAGGTAAAACGACTAAAAATACCAGAAGTTCCCTTGTCTTTGTTATCACGAAAAGTCTTGAGTGGTGTAGTTTTATCTTGCAGAAATGTCAAAGGTAGCCCCAATCCATATTTTGACCTAACTCTGACCCTATAACCCCAACCCAAAAACCCAAACTTTCCCCCTAATGAGCCCCAGAAAATGGTCCTTGCATATGACTTTTCCAGGGCTTGGAACCCCCCTAGACAGTAAGAACCTTGCACATGTACACACACACAGAAAATAGAGGTTATACTTACCCAGGCATTCTCCTGACAGAAGAAAGGTGACCCATTTTCACTGAGGGAAAGAACTACGGGGAAAGAGAGAGGGGGAGAGACTGAGAGGGGAAGGAGAAAAATGTGCAAGAAAATCCCTTTGAGATGAGAAAGGAGGGTGGACAAAGGAGAAGAGGAGGAATTTTTTTCCCCCCTCTCACCTTAAACTACCTGCTCCGCTATTGTTCTGTGTAAATGTGAGCACTAGAGAGAGCGAGGGGTAGTGAAGAAGACGGAGAACAGAAATAGAGGAGGAAGGCATGTTTTGCACTCGTTGCCCTCAGGGTCCGGAGAGAGGCAGTGCAGAGCCGTAACACCCTGTTATGCAACTGTTAGCATGTGCAGGGAACAAGGCCCCTGCGTCATCCCCTGAAGGGTAAGGGGAATTATAGCAAGCAGTCAAAGACATAACCTCAATGTAAAATCTTAACACGAACATTTCAGAAAACATTTTGGAATTTCAGAAAATATTTTGGCGCCGTTTTAGGTCATGGGTACGGATTTCTTTTTGCTTTCTGTAGTGGAAAGTGGCACTGTGGGACTGTGAGAGAAGGGGGAACTCTGTTGTTGTTTAATTTCTTATGTGTGCTTTAAAGATTTACAATGAGGGAGATGTTTGAGATAACGGCTGTTAGTTTGTGGGGTGGTTTGTGGTCTGCATTGCAGGGACATGAGAGAACAAAAGGCAAGAGTAGAAAATGGGATGAAATTGGGGTCGCTTCTCCTTTAAAGCTGCTATAATCAATATTTTCAGATCAGAACAACAGATCACATGACTATGTCTGTGCAGAAAGGTCGCTTATAGTGATGAAGGCACAGAAAATATATGAAGTGCTTTAGCATCTTTAAGCTTATTGTTTTGGTTTTACAGCTGTAGTTGACTCCCACAGCTCTCATCAGCCTTGTTTTCAGATGCAGCAAACAAAGCTCAAAATATACCCACTGTATCCTGCATGGCCAGCACTTATCAGCAGACGGACAAAGTCTAGATTAGATTACATTTTCTAATGTGGGGCCACAAAATAACCACGTATAGCAACTAATGCACTCAATTACATAGTGTCTGGTGCCTGATTATACTTTTTTATTGCTGCAAATTCCACATGGGATGTACTATATAGCTAACATCGAGTATAAATTGTAAGATTTTTTAGCCAATGCATGAGACTCTACCACCTGGTGAGCAGGCTAGGCGTGTTTTTGTATTTGAATGACTCCATACCACAATGATTTTGCACATTTTGCGACCATGGAGCACCATTATTAATATATGAACTGGAGAGCTGTATATCCTCACATTTAACAGCACAGCTGTAACAGTTCAACTTTCCACTAACTGCTAACAACTGAATGTTGGCCAGAACTTTCAAGTTCACAGCAAAATCATAAACATTTTGGCCCGAGATGAGCCGGGTGCCTCAGAATAAAGGCACAAGTGGTTCTGGATTCATTTTTTTCATTATAATAATACTGTATTTTACTATTTTACAGTACCTAATGTAAGTTATTGAAACAGTACTTCATTTTACTATATCATAACAGTACTTTATTTAGCTTACTTACAACAGCACTTTATTTAACTAATATACAACAATACTTAATTTAAACTTTATTATGATAGTAGCTCAATAACTTTATTACAACAGGGCACAATTAGTGAAATTGGAGCCATGGATGGACTATTGCTTGTTTAAACAGTTGTACAATATTGTGTATGGTTTTTTTGTCCCCTCTGTTGGTCCCAGGAAACAGCAGCACCAGGCTGGCACTGACACTACTAAGGTAACTGAAAAGGAAAGGCTGCATTGTTTGTTAAATGTCAACAATGTCTTGTGGTGTTAATCTATTTTTTATTTATTAAGGGGGCAAAGCACAAGTGTGTGGACTCTTGCTGCTATTTTAATTTCAATGTTAGACATTTTAAAGATTTCTTGTGTTGATTTATTTTCTATTTATTAAGGGGCCAAAGCAGCCAAAGCAAGCCAGCTATATTTTTTATTTAATGTTAATGTTCAAGTTTAAAGTTTGTTTATTTAACCCTGTTCACAATAAACGGGTCAGTTTCTCATACCAACTGTTGTGGATCATTCTAACTAACCTGATTAAGTAGTTGATCTTGTTAGAGTAAGATCGCTTGATCAAACCTTTTCTAACATGACTGACAACAAAATTAGTGAATATGTATAATACGCGCTTGGATCAGATCGGTATCGGCCAAAACTCAACGCTGTAATATCGGTATCGGATCGGAAGTGAAAAAACTGGATCGGGACATCCCTAGTTTCGAAGGGATTTAAAAATATCAATTAATATATTGTGTATCAAAATATCACAATATTATTTAATGGCCATATCGCCCAACCCTAGATTAGTCACTGATGACTTAATCAGTATTTAACCTAGACAAGCTAACCCAGTTAACCCTCACCTTAACTATAACTGCTTAAACATAGCTGTAAAAAGTTTAATGCTTCAGCTGCTGTGAGTGGATCTTTTATTGTAAGACGAGATGTTATAACAAATGAAATATGTTGCAAGTCATTGATTGGCAAATATTTTTAGTATGCCAAATACATTTACTTATAATGTTTACAGGATATATGTGACTCAGAAAGGTAATACAGGTGGCATTGTGATGTTGCAGAGTAGTGCAGTTACCGCCTTCTGATTTGCTCTCTCAGGCTTAAATCAAGGAGTGCTCACCAGCAACATCAGAGAAAACAAACAAACATGTAACCAAGGTGGAGAGGTGTTTCCTCTTAACTTTTTGTAGCAATAACAAAGGCTCACCTCGGCTGCGGCAGTGTTCCAGTGGCTACTCAGCATTAATCTTTCATGGGCTTCTGTGGCAGACGTGTTCCCTTCTGCAACCACACACACACACACACACACACACACACACGCAAGCAGATAATTACAACACTTATTTAAAGGATTGAAAATGAAGTACCCTCTCCCAGCTGTACATTTGCCAGTAATGGCTCAGAGAAAAGAGGAAAGTAGTTTTCCAGCTTGCCCTTCTTAAGCCCCATCATTTATCTTGATTTATCAGTTGCATCATTCTCATTTAAAGCTCTTTCTTGTTGTTATTTTCTTTTTGTATTATCTTCAGTAGTTTCTGTTTATCCTATTCTTATTCATATTCTCTACCCCGCTGCTGCCACAACTCATTTTTCCCACTAGGATCACTGAAATTGCATCTAATCACCTCATCTAATTTAATGATGTCACCTTTTATGAATATTTCAAATATTTGTTGTGACTTCAGTTTATTTTGCAAGCTAATTAAACAGCCTGGATCACAGCACTTACAGTATTTTTAACGAATGCTTGATCATGTATTTTCCTTTGCCGTTTGATATTTTATTAAATGTGAGAAATTAGCCCTCAGGCAGAAAATAAGTGATTGGAGGATGACAAAGTCCCATAAGCAATTTTTGATCAAGGTCACTGATGCCCACAGAGACACTCTGCCGTTCCCTGTCTCCTCCACAGGGAGATCAAAAGTCAGGGGGAACTCAGAACAGCAGTCCTGGATCTTGTAGATATTTAGCTTCATGTGCAAAGACAAAGCAAGGTTTTGAACCAGGGGTCATTGGGAGCAAAGCAGTTTTTAGGCTGCTGAGCTAAGTAATGTCTATTGGGAATAAGCAAGCTGAGGTGACTAGATGACTGGAATACAAACAGAACACCATGTGGGGCCTAGCAGATGCTGATTGGTGTATGGGGCAGATAACTTAAAGGAAACCTTCACCCATAAAATGATCATGTTTATATCAGTTGCTCACCCTGTGTTCTGCTGAATTTGTAAAGAAACTTTGTTTTTCTCACATGCCTCTACGGTAAATGAAGAATCCAAAAACTGAGAAAAATCTTAATGAATGGAAGTAAATGGGGGCCAGGTTTAACATCAACAAAACTAAATTAAAACATCTGTTTACAAAGTTTTACACGACTTGTGCAGTGCAATCCAAGTCTCAGGCTTATGCATTTTTGGTAAAACCTTACATTTTAAAACACTTCCATAGAAAACAGTGTCAGGCACAGACGAGTAGTGTGCATTCACACAAGCAGAATTCAAATGCACATGTTTGCCTGGGTGCGCTACTTGTGTGCGGAGGTGTTTTCAACAGCATAAATCTATGTGTTTGGGAAGTACTCAGCAAACGACTGGATAAATGAGACTTGGATTGTACTGCACGAGTTGTGTGAGAGTTTGTAAATGGATGTTTTGATATAGTTTTGCTGTTGTCAAACGTGGACCCGTTTCATCACCCCAGTTCATCAAGAATTTTTTCTGTTTTTTGATTCATTGTGCGCCATGAAAACGTGAGAAAAACAATGTTTTGTTCACAAATTTAATATAACACAATGTGATTATTTGATAAACAAAGTGTCATTTTATGGGTTAAGTATTTCTTTAAATTGCTTACAATAGTTAATGCAATGTGGACTTTCTGAAAAAGGGGAATAAGAAGTGTTTTATCTCCATTTGTACACTATAACATCACCGTAAGACATGGAGAAGGTGAGGGCATGTCTTCTAGCAATGCCGGCTCTTAGAGGTCATTCCTCTGCTGCCATGGGAATATCCATCCAGAGGCTTGAAGCTTAGAGGCTGTTCCACAAGTATGTCCAAAAACTGTTTCATCATCTGTTGAAAAATTTAAAGAAATATGCTGCTGTTCATCATAATTGCCTTTCCAGACACAAAAAATGAGTACTGAAATTCCACTTAGACTTTAATACACAATAAATATCTACTTACTTTAGTTTGCACAGTGGTGTTTTCCCTTCAAACACACAGCATGAATTATTGATCACATGCAAGCACGGTAAATCCCCCAACTCCCCTCTTCGGCTGCATTTAACCAGACGACACACTTAAACCTCCAGACACATTTAACACAGCGGCAGTGAAGGCAGCTCCTGCCAGGACAAGGGAAAAAATAAACAGATATTACTTTACTGAAGAGAGATGAACTTTTTTTTTCCCTCTCTTGAGTGTTGATTCACCTTACCTGAGTGAAGAAGCAGGCAGCCAAACATCCCTGTTTAGCCCTGAGAGATATTTAAGGATCACCCAAACAACACTTTGGTGCTTCTTTTTGCACTCAAGAGAGATGGAGAAGGAAAATCAAGTAATCTACTGTGAAGAAAAAATAACACCCTTCGAACGCCCTAATCTCTTTGTGGATTTGCGGGTTGGTAAATAAAAAAGGGAGTGAGAGCGAAATGATGGCGCAAATGTCCTTTTGTCCTTACACAAGCCTCTTGTTTTGGGAGGATAAAACGAGATGATAATAGAGGCGAGACAGAGAACTAAGGAGTGAGGCACTGCAAAGCATCAGTTTTTCTGCATTAACTTTAAAATGTGCAGTGAGGAAATTGACTTTTGTTTGAAATGAGACACTTGATGTAAAATTTTTGACCTTCTCATACACGCAATGTAAAGCTTCTATGTGTTTATCCATATAAGACGTGTGTGAATCTGTATTCAAGGCCAGGGCTGTCCAGCCTCCTTGAGGATAAGGAGGTGGCAGGGCAATTTGACTGACAGGACAGGCTGGATCTTACCACTAGTAACAGCAAACGGGGCTGATTGTAGTCGCTGTCCTGAGAGGAAGAAGATGGAAACAGAGAAGGGAGAGAGGAGGGGCAATGGATGCTGGGAGGGAGTGAGGGAGAGAAGGATGGCCTGACAGGCCCAGACTCGTAGCGAACATAACGTCTCCGCTGGGAGCAACAACCGCCGCCATGCTCATCTTTCTCCTCCCCCTGTCTCACTTGTACAGCTTTTACTCGCCTGTCAGTCTGTCTTGCTCCCCGTCCGGCCATTTGTGTCTGTTGGCCTCTCATGTGGTTTGTCTTTTCTTCTCCTCTCCACCATCACCACTTTCCTCCTCCTTTGCTTTTTGTCACCCCGCGAACCTCTTTTATTCAGAATATATATCCCTGTCTTGATGTGTCCCTTATCTGCTGTCCTTGTCCTCGCTCTGTCCTCTACCTCTCTGTTCTCCTTTCCCCTCTCTCCCTTTGTCCTCCTCCTCCTCGTCCTGAAACCTCTCGTAGTCAGCCTCTCCTCTCACATTTTTGTTCTTCCCCTTTATGTCACCATTTCTTTAACTGCACCCTGTCCATAAATAGAATCTATGTTCAGACAAATCAAATCTTAAGACATTTGTCTCTCTCTCTATTCTTGGACGTAATCAATTTCTTAAGCTAATATGATCTGACACTAATGTTGATGTACTAAAACATTTCTGATTGTTTTTAAATAATTTTTCCATGACAGCTTGTTCCTCCATATATTGACATTGATGAAGTATCTCCCTAGACACCACTCAAGTCATGTTAGTTGATGTCTTCCCTATTAATGCTGGCTCAGCAAAACTGTCATGGTGCCAAAATAGCAACAGCTGTCCCCGGTGAATGTTAATTGTAAGGGCATAATGCAGCAAGTACAAGAGACATGTAGGTGGCATGCTTAGGGATAACATTCTGCAACACAGCTCCAAAAATATGACTTAGGCACTGATTAGAACTGTTAGATTGATGGGAGACACTGGAGCAATTGGACAGTCAGTGGTGGAGAGAGCTTTTACTTCAGTAAAATCGAAAAATACCACCATTTAAAACTACTCCATTAAGACGTAAAGCCCTGCAGTAAAAGTTAACTTTGACCCGACATGGGACAGCTGTAGTGTGAGAGTGGAAAGACTGATCGTCCTTTCTTACAGATTCCCCAGCCCAGTCGCCAGAGGAAAATGTTGGCATCATACATTTCTGCAGACCAAGTATATGTTACATTTGTAAGTTTCATAGGCATTATATTAATGTGTCTAAAGTGACGTAGCATATGAGCTGACTTTGTCATCAGGAGGTGGAGGGGAGGGTGGATGTCATGGCAGGTAGGCAAGATGCCTGCCACGGTGTAGACTACTGTTCACGACCAACAAACAGTGAAACCAGTTGAATTTTAGTGAGTCATGTTTCCATCAGCTTTTCGGGCTCGAAATGTACAAGTTTTGTAGCAACCCGTCTGTTTTTCCATTGGCTTATTAGACTCCAATCATGCATGTTTTGTAGCAACTCGTCTGTTTTTTCATTGGCTTTTTAGGCTCCAGTGGGTGTTTTGTAGTGACATATCAATGTATTTCAGTCAGCTGTTTTGGGTCAAATTGTAGGTGTTTTGTAGCAACCTGTCTGTGTTTTTCCATTGTTTTACCATCAGCTTTTTAGGCTCCAATTGTGCATCAGTATTTTTCCATCCGCTTTTAGGCTCCATTGTGGATTTGTGTAGTGAACCTGGAGGGGATAGTGCCACGAAAAGCAGCTACTTTTTCTGATGAGCTTGTGCCACCAAAACCGGGTAATTGAAGATGAAACATAACCCTTTCCTAATAATAACCAAGTAGTTTTTGTGCCTAAACCTAACCACTCTTTAACCCCATTGTTGTCAAAATGTAAAGTTTCAACATTTCCGCCACATAATAACCTGCAAATGTAATATGTCTGTAGTTTGTACAAACATATGTGCCAGTATATTTCTGGTGATTAGGTTGGGCTCCCATACAGTCCTCTACAGTATGAGTGAACCACATATATACTTAAACATTTCCCTTTGCCGCAGTTCACTGATATTAATAATCAGTAATAACTGAAGCCTGACTCTGTGGTGATAACATGCACAAACAGAAACTTTGTCAGTGCGGTGCCGGATAGTCCAGCTGTAAGAACAGAGAGGCCAGATGGGCTGTGTGTATCCATCTGTCTTTACACATCCCCAGTAACACACACCTCTTCATCATTTCTTCACTCCACCTCTGCAGTGCCTTCATTCATCTGTTCACTGTACATTCATTTCATCCTGTCGTGTCTAGCACCCGACAAATCATTAAAGAGCAAACAATCATTTGCAGTGACCAGTCATGTATCCATTATATCCAGGAGTTTTTGGAGGTCTTGATATTAATACAGGAACAAGGACCAGGTCTATGCAGTGGCTCTGCAATGCTCCTGGAGCACCAGAGCAACTGGGAGTAGTTCAGTAGAGGTTAATGGCAGGGGGAAACTCCTTGTCATGGTTCCATTGTCTGAGGCGCTGGGACCCGCTTACCTGTGGGCACCTCCTGAAAATTGCTTTCTGATAAAAATAGTGCTCAGCCGCGGACCTGGCCCACTTTATTAGCCGTGTGCTCAGGAAAAGCCTCCTGGGTAGAGAGATGGCAGTGGAGAGGGAGGGAGGAGTGATGTGTGGATGGTGGGAGGGGGTCGGCATGGTGTTTTGAGATGTTGTCAAAGGCACACGTACAGCAAAAAAAATAGACCTGTACTGTACACACACACACACACACACACACACACACACACACATTCACTCCCCTGTGCAATTTAGCCACCCTCCACATCCCCACAAACACACATGTGCAGCCAGGT
The DNA here is from genome assembly GCA_035609425.1 of Epinephelus awoara. Lineage (NCBI taxonomy): Eukaryota > Metazoa > Chordata > Actinopteri > Perciformes > Serranidae > Epinephelus > Epinephelus awoara. The sequence goes on along the minus strand of CM069315.1, from coordinate 8,992,839 downwards.
ATAAACAATCTGACAGAGGCAGGCAGACATAATTGGGCCGGACTCCGATACCCGGGACCAGCTCTGGCCAAACTCTACGCAGTTAACAGGGGAAAGTTTGGCAAACTAAAACTTTACTCCACTGGATGACATTGTGGATCTGCACTCAGAGGATAAACAAACGCATATCCACCAGTGACCCAAAACTGAGAATCGCTGATGGGGTAGATGGGTGGCAGAAATAAAGCCCATTTTCTGCTTCTTTTCACATGTAATTTTAGGGTCGAGAAAAACATGGCGACAGCCTGTGAGATTTAAAATGAATAGGATCACCGACATTACATGCAAGCAAAACTCACACTACTTCAAATGAAGGGGACCCATTATTACTTCATACATATACATATAATGTTACAGTGTCAGTTGTTCATATTAAATGTGGCCAGACTTCCAGTTAACAAGGTAAACATATGTAAAAGGTCAGCTCCTGATGGATTTCTTTATATTGTCATTTCCTCCAGGTACGCTACTGCAAGTGTTTACATTATATAGCCCACACTGCTACATGTAGCTACATGCTAACATTAGGGAGATCTATAATCTTGGCTGCAGATGTTGCAAAGTTTTGGTTTAGAAGCTTTTATAGTTGATTTTTCATGGTAGAAAGTGCCACTATCCTCTGTTACCTGGCTGCAAGTACAGTACATTGCTACATGTAGCTAGGTGCTAACATCAAGGAAACCAGTAATCTTAATTGTTGATGTTTTCAGTTTCTCACTAGTTTTGGATCATATTCCTGCTAGAACATGTCAGGTTGTGAAGATTTTGGTTTAGACACTTTTTTGGGTGATTTATCACAGTGGAAAGTACCATCTCAGTTATTCCCCTGGTGCAGAGACACCAAGATACAGAAGAACTGTAAACTCCAATCAGGGTAGATGGGACTCTTCGTGAAGCTGATGAATGGCAGACCGTGACCAAATGTCAGGAGGGAGTACACAGTACAGAGAAATAGGAAAGAAGTCTGGGAACCTGTGTTGAATAAGTAGTGCTAGCATGTCCTGGCTGACATGCTAGCTGCAGTTAGGTTGCTAGCTACGGTAGTTAACCAAGGAATTCTGCTAGTAGTCCCCACGTCACCCATCTTCTCAAACCAAATATTTCTCTTATCACCTTCCTTTTCCATTTATTAATCTGCCCATTCACCATAAATCTAATTTGCTTCTTGTTCAGTCTTTCTCCCTGCACCGTTGTGTGGCCTCTTCTAAGCTCTCCACTGGGGACTCCTTTAGTGAGGCACAGGCCGCTAAATAGGGAAACCTCTGCTCACATGAGCAACCTCGGAGAGGAGGGAAAGAGGGAGGGGGGCAGGGGAAGGGAGCTATGAGGAAGAGATTAGAAAGGAAAGGCAGGGGAATGGGTAAAGGAAGATTTGGGGCATCTTGAAGGATGAGGACGTGGAAGAGGGGGTGACATGACACAGGATTTTATATCCACCTAAAAAAATGCCGCAGCTACGTCTAGAGCCAAAGCAGTAGCCTTGCTGCATTTTGACAAGAGTTACGGCTGTCTCAATGAGCTGGAGGGGTAGAGCCCCGTTCTGCATTCTGATCAGCATTAACAAACACACACACAGGGTCAAATACAGACAAGAAGACAGGGATATATGCAGGTGTATGTGTAGATACATTTTATATGCTAATTTATAGGATATCAGACGTAGTAATACGGTAGAAAACATTCAAGTACACTTTATACTGCTAATTAAGTCCTATGAGTGGAGTTGTTCTTTATAGGTTTCATGCTGTGCCATGTCTTATAAAAGCAGTTGTTTGGGATGGATGGTCTTTGGTGATATTGTGAGTTACCACATTCATCATCACACTGTGTTCTATAACAGCGAGCAGTTTCTTACTCTATGGAGACTGGCAGCGAGAAGGTGTGTGAGAGAAAGAGTGTGTGTGTGTGTGTGTATGGGGATGGTCCCTTCAAGATATTTAGTTCACTGGTTTATCTGCAGAGCTATTGTGGAGAGTAGGTCATGGGATTCTTTGCAGGGCCGAGGATATACTTGGAGAAGTTAACTTCTCTGCTAACTTCGGAAACAGATGCAACAAAATCACGCTCTCTGGAGCTGTGTTTGTGTCCAATTACATGTGCCCAACTGATATTCACTCTCTTTGAGCTCTGTTTTGGTCTCCACCACCTCCTGAGGGAAACATGTGGCTCTGTAGCTGCTAAATGCTCCAATATGATCACCATGATGTCTTAGTCTGCCTTTTGGTGCTGGGCAGATAGTGTGCCGCAAAACCTAAGTCATGACCTGATAGACACTATAAAGCCAAGGAGGAACTGCAGAGTCAGGGGACATGTACTATATGTTAGGTAAAAGAGAGAGCAGCCAGGATAACTTCCTCACTAGTTCAGCACCTTGGAGAGCGCCACAATACAGCCTTTTTAAATAGTAGTTTGCCAAAAATAGCAATTATATGTTGAGATTAGATTATTATGTCAAATCAGAGTACCAAACACACTGTGTGTATACTTAATGCCTAAAACTATGTTTGCCTGTGCATTCCTCATGATGCAATTTGAATATTTTGTCCTCTGTCTTGCCTTTTGCAGACTTGAATTTATAGCACCACAGTACTTAAAAGATACACTGGGTACCTTTAAAGTGGACTTACTCTGCCTTTTCTGTCGTATATATATGTATAATGTTAAGTTGTCGAAAGTTCATATTAAATGTGGCCAATATTTCAAACAATGAGGAAAATGTATCTAAAATTAATCCCCATGAGAAAAAAACTCAGGCTTCAGACCATTCTGAATACCCCAGCAAGTGTCTCCATTTTGTAACCTACACTGCTACATGTAGCTACATGGTGACGTCAGCAAAACCTGGAATCTTGGTTGTAGATGTTGTGAAATTCCCCCAAAATAAAAAATTAATATTCCCACTGAAACATGTCTGGATGTGTTTTGGAGCTTTTATTGGTTTTCATGGCAGAAAGTGTTGCTGTATTGTGTAAGAGTCCTTACCTGGTTGCAACTACACTTCTACATGTAGCTACATGCTAACGTGCTAACGTCAAGGAAATCTGCAATCTTTGTTGCCAGTTTTATCAATTTCTCGCTGACTTTGGGCCATATTCTTGATGGAATTTGTACGGTTGTGTGTAGAAGCTTTTGCTGGTTTCCTTTTCATGATAGAAAGTGCTGCTTTACTCCATTACTCTCACTACATTGTTGCAAGTACACTGCTACATGTAGCTACATGCTAGCATCAGGGAAACATGTAATCTTGGTTGCTGATGTTTTAGATTTCTCCCTGATTTCAGATCATATTCCTGCTGGAGCATGTCCAGTTGTGAAGATATTGGTTTGGGAGCTTTTGTTGGTCATCAGATATGGACAACCCAGAAACACTGACCAGTCAGAGCAGAGTTGGGAGGTACGTTCACTGAAACTGAGAGTTTCATACAGAGGGTGAATAAAGTGTTCCAGCACAGACAGTTTGAGGAAAATGAAGGTTTAAAAAAAACAACAACAAAAAAAAAAAACTTAAAGTATGTAAACATGTCCTAATAATAACTCAAAAATAAAAGTATGAACCTGAAAATGACCATAATAGGCCCCCTTTAAGTTCAGCTAAATTCTTTCTTATGTCCTATGGGATGCAATTCAAACACAGGCACAAAAAGAAACATAATATTTTCATATGGAAACACATCAAATTGCACTTAAAGACTGGACGATTGGCCCCTGACAGCACAAGATATAGGAGCAACACTACATTTTGGCTGGATGTCTCATAATAATTACTTACCATTTGACTCTAAAGCAGCTTCTTACGCAAAAATGCAAGTAACCTGTCATGAGTTATCACACTGTCATTACAGCAGATTCAATATTCCCCCATTTCTCAACACACACACACACACACACACTCACACACACACACTCATCAGTGTCCTCCCACAAGCACACACAGACACACCTGACAGGTGGCAAACTGGCAATTAGTCAGCTCCCTCAACAAAGCTTTCAACAAAGTCTTTTTACAGTCTGACCTGAGAGGACCAACCTGCCTGCACACACACACACACACACACACACACACTTGCTTTTGCCTCCAACTCCTCTCCCCTGACCTTCCTCAGCCGCCCATCGAATCAGAAAAGGCTTGTCTCTTTTTCTTTGACTCAGCACTCTTGTTTCCTTTCCTCTACTCTCTCCTTCCTTTCTCTTACTCTCCCTCTTTTGCACTCTGATCAACCCCAACCCCCTCCTTGTCACACACGCACACACACACACACACACATTCCCCTGATGTGGCAGCAAAAGCGTGCAGACACACGTGGCCTTGAAGTAGACATGGGAAGAAATGCGAAGCATCTAGGCAGATAGAGAGGATACTGGGAGAAAGAGGGAATATGAAAAAAGACGGATGGAGAGAGAGAGAAGGAGGGAAGATGAGAAAGGAGTAGAGAAAGAGAGATGAAAAATGCAGTGTAGAGGTAAGGCAGGTTATCTCTGGTTCCCTTTGGAAAATCCCCAAACGCACAGCGAGGGTCTGGCAGTCAAGGTGAGAAGCAGAGGACATCCCTCCCTCCCTCCCTCCCTCCCTCTCTGCTTCTTCCCCCTTGTGCACCCGCCTGCACCCTCTCCAGCTGTTCTCATTACAGTGTGTGTGTCTGCTTTTTCGCCTCCACCCATTTGTCTGCTTGTGTGTCAAAGGGTTGTTTCATGCATGTGTCTTGTCCTTTTGTGCACCATGAACATGTGCGTTTACATATGTGGCTTTGAATGTTTTTTTTCTCTTGCTTGCCTGTGTGTGTGTGTGTGTGGTGCCATTTAGTGTGTGTATGTGTATCTGGATGCTCTGAGCACATCAGCCCTGGTCGAGCTCCAGCGCTCCTCAGGGCGTCCCTGTAAATGCCAGAATGTTGGCACAGACGCGGACCCCTCTCCGTCTGAACTGCTAAAAACTTTGTTCTCTTCTCTGTCGGTCAGCAACTCACAGACACTCATGAGAGTTCACAAGAGCACTGAAAGGCCAAGAGGTGGAACTCAGACAGAGAAAAGACCTTTAAAGCCAGCGGTATCATTGTTGTGAGGTCTGTTTGATTCATGGTGAGCTGGGAGGACTATCAGATCTTTCAAAACTCACTATTCCCCGAGGAGGAATGTACCATTTTGTGAGTTGAATTTGGAACATGTCGTTTTACTTTTAAAGCCTAGACTCCCTGTCTATCTAACATTATTTCCTTTGTTTAAAAAGTGACAAAATATTTTAACATTTTAAGATGACTTTTACTAGATGATGCTCTCTCTGCTAGCTATCACAGCTTATATTAAGTATCCAGTTCTTCTGTTTATCATCACACAAACCACCTTGAGTTTCAAAGTTGAGTTAGGCAGTGTTCTCATTTAGAGTCCTGGTGGCCCAAGGGTAGAAGCTCTTCTGAGCCTCGTATACCCCTTTTCCACCAACATGGAACAGGTTCTGTTCACGTTCCTGCTTCTAATTTTGAACCATTTTAACCAAAAATAAATTCTGGACCCAAAAAGTTGGTTCCCAGCTGGAACCAATAAGTAGCAAGTTAACCTTAACCTGAAGTGTAAACCTTGAGGACATCAGTAGACATGTCATATTCTACTGGTCAGAAAAAAAGAGTATGGAAAGGGCAACTATAGGGACATTAAGTGAGAGATCTTTAGAAAAAAAGAGTGTCCACTGGTCTCATTAATAGTCGGTCCATGCTTCAATAAAAACAAATATCTGGTAATGAGTAAGGTTACCAACTGAGTCTACTGTCTTGCTACTTCTTTTTACTTTCATTTTGCAACACACCCTGTTGATGACAAATCCTTAATTATAATGGTTCTGGTGGAGCAATGCGCTGCCTTCCAGAGTGGGCGATATGCAGTAGTGGTGCAAGTACCTGGCTTAAACCAGGATATGTGGCACATTTCCTAACTTCTACCACTCAATACCAACACATTATTATCATTACCAGTCCTCACTTTTGCTGCATTTAATCGAAGGTCACTGTTTATGTTGTTAGGTAGACGTTTTTTCTAGCTAGGAAATGTTACAGGTGGTCAGTACCACTGTCCTCTGTTTGAATTGGAATGAGAGAAGCTAGCTGTTGTGTCATGTGCATGTGTTAATATTAAAGCCAAGGTGCTACTGACTAGCTAACTGACTGGATGCCCATTAACATTATAACTCCTAGTGTGTGTGTGTGTGTGTGTGTGTGTGTGTGTGTGTGTGTGTGTGTGTGTGTGTGTGTACAGTCAGACAGACAGACAGCCTCATCATGAATATGTATATATATATATATATATATATATATATATTACAGACAAGAAGGAAAAAGGCAGAGACAAACATTGAAAAAGTCAGTTACTGTTAATGTGTTAATGTTACATGTTGTGCATTGCATTTCAAATAAAAGTCCAAAAAATAAGTCCAACGTCCATTTTAGGTTGTTGTCCTGACACCTGACTTCTTTCAGCTAGGCTTTTTCATTGTAATCTGTGATCAGGTCCACCACAGCTGTGTCGTCAGCAAATTTGATAATGGTGTTGGAGTCACAAGTGGCTACACGCTTGTGTATGTACACGGAGTACAGCAGGGGACTCAAAATGCAGCCCTGGTGTGCTCCGGTGTTAAGGATGTGGGTGGAAGAGTTGTGTTTGCCCAATTTCTTCATGTTGATTCTGCCTGTCAAGAAGTCAATGATCTGCATCCTCAGTATGTGCATTTCCATCCCCTTGTTTTTAAGTACATTTTCAATTTGTGCATAAAACACCTGAGTTGAAACGCCAACAATTTGAAGAAATTATGAAATGTCACAAAAAAGTTTTCATATCTGGGGGCAGTGGAAAAGTTGATATGTAGATTAAAGGTAAATGCAGCTGGGGAAAGTGAATAAATTACGACATACAGTCATGACTTACCCGCACTGCATAGGCCACTGCAAGCTCTCTTCATCGTCTGAATAGCTTTTATCGTGTTTATGCACGCACACAGGGCTGTAACCAGAGCTCTATCAAGAGTACTTAGCTTTAATATTACTCTTCAGAACTCTGTTTCTGTTCTCAAAAGTGTTCTTCGTTATTATACATAAATTGTTTTCCTTCGTTTGATTACGTCAACTTGTTGTGCCCTCTTCTCCCAATGGCACCTGACTGGAGGATTAGTGCCATCTACTGCTTGTCTTGTGGAACCAACTCCCAATATTCGGACAACAGTAGTGGATGAAAAAGCAAATAGATTTGCATTTTCTTTTACCAAATTTCTGAAAATTTGGTTAAAAATTGAACTACATGTGGATTAAAACCCAAAGATTGATGTATTTAATCCTCTTCACTGGCAGATGGAGCTTGCTGACATATAGATCTTCACATTACCATTTCAGATAGTCAAATTAGTATTTTGCTCAGGAGTTGGTGGAGAGTAAAGCAGAGTCAGTTAATAACTCCTTGTCCATCCAACTTAAAAGTCGAGTTTTTCTCGACCTGTGAAAACACATGTGACAAAACAATCTCATAACAAGTTTCCTGTGCTTTATTGATTAAATTTAAATTAATATTTTAAAACTTGTACATAATTCAGCAACATCACCTCCTCAACTACTTAATTGACTTAACAGTGTCTTAAAGGCCCATTCCATCATATAAATGTAAACACAAGTGTCAACAACCACTAAAATTCAAAACTGGATTAGAGCCTGCTCCTCCCAAAATGATTGACATGCCATTAAATCACACACAACAGCGAAATTGCAGGTATTGTTTTCTGATGCTGTTAAAAGTTTGTTTACATCCATCATTATTGTAAACACAGCCATAGATTTTCAGGATAATCAGTTGTGATCATTATGTCAAGCTCTAAATTAAACACAGATATAATTTATATGTATATATATATATACCGCAAATATGTTGTCAAAAAACACTGATAGGGCCTTTAGATTAGTTTGATATGAACTACAGTCTTTTGCTTTTTGGGGTATTTTTCATAGCGTGCTGTCCCACAGTAATAGCAGACTCACACACAGCTACAGTGAGGATGACACGTCCCTTTTTTCAGAGTGAAGCATCTTTTGTCTGTGAAAATTCCACAAGTTTTAATGCAAGTCAACCAGAAAAATGTTGCTTTTCAAACTCAGGCGTACAGACTGTTTGCTGGTTGGGCTTGACTGAGTTGTTTTGAATGACAGAGGTTGTTTTTCACTTAATGGTTGTAGATGTTGATGTTTTTTAACACGTGAGCTGGCTAGGTTATCCACCCGAGAATACAACGCCAGCTCGGAAATGGAAGTTTTTGTGTAGATCCTTTCTGAGTTCCCTAAGTGCTGAGTGATGGTTTCTACAAAGCATTTGAAAGAGCAGTGCTGATGATAACACAACAGAGAATGCCAGCGGGGCTACATGTTGTGCATAAATTAATAAATGATAATTACTCCTATCTTTAGACAATTATTTTGCAAGCTCCTGTGATGCTTCCTCAGCTGTTTGTCCTCAATTAAAGTTGTTTTTTTGTCCGACTCATTTGCTCAGATAATAATCAGCTTTGCTGGTAAACAAGCTTTTGTAAGGCTAACCTTGCTCTGTGTGCTTTTAGTGCTGATTCTTATCCTTCTGACAAGAGTTGCATCTGCAGGTAAATATTTCATCATTCACTATACAGGAACGAAAACATCCCACTTTATTTCACTGTTCTCCTCACAACACCCTGCATTCCCTCTGCTTCATATTCTGCTTATAGCTTTATTACCAGTCATTAAGTAACACTCACATCTGAAGCATAACGTCACATAACCTTGCCTCAGATCCTCAGATGTATATTTATGATGGAGAATTCTTTACATATAATTGCATCATACACAAACTCTCCTCTTGGGCCTTCAAAGCTGTTTTCCTTTGTCTTGTCAGAAACTCCCTCTGCCTGCAGAACCATAAAAACCCACTGAATCAAGTGCCTTTTGGATGAAAGAAAAATGGCTCTCAATTCATGATCAATCCAATATATTTTTACAACCCCAGCCATCCCTTTAGATTTTTTCCCCCACAGGATATTTTAATGACAGTTTCTTTTTTATTAGACTGTGAGATGAAGAGACAGGAGAGACAGGACAGAGACAGAGAGGCTAAAGATGTGATCTGACAGACGGTCCATTCACTAACATGAAGTTGTGAAGCAAACTTGACCTTTTGATCTTTATCATGACAAGACCCTCAGCCCTGTGCAACAAAGACATAAAAGTGCTTGTGCAAAGTTTTTAAATATGAAACAGGTGGATTTGGTATAAAAAGCCGCACATATTTTTTAACATAAATTTGGCTTACCTTGACCAATGACTTTGTTTGAACTAAGTATTTTGACTTAGGGCTGGGTTGCCTACATTGACCCGACTTTTTCACAGGATATTCAGAGGACATGTAGCTAGCGGATCATCAGGAAATGTATGCTGTATGTGACAAAAACTTTTCAAGCTTAGGAAGACTTAGAGAGCCTTTAAGAAATTGAAATGTCTTTGTTTTTGATGAAGGCTGTATTATGATTTGTTTAGGGCTGAAAACACAAAGATTAGCCCTTGGACTTGACTTGTGACATGTTGGTCTTGACTGTGGACTTGCCCGTTCTAAAGTGGGACTTGAGTCATGATTCCATAATACAGACACTGTCCCACCTGTGCTGAATTTGATGCTTTCAGCCTAACTATCTGTCCGTCTCGCTCTATCGTAAACATTGGCACTGGCCTACAAAAGCCAATTTTACTTGAATGAGGCCATCCACTCCCCAGTGTGCACTTGGTGCTGCTACAACTGTGACAAGAAAGCCGGTATCGATCAGTTGTATTCGCTGACACATGTAACTGCAAACATCGCTTACTGAAAGCTGTAAAAAAATGTAACAAATTCCCCTTGTCATGTACAGTACAGACACATGTGAGCAAACACCAAGGCCCACTCATACGTGTGCCCTATTGACGCCTTAAAATACATTTGTCCTCTGGGATGCGGTCGATAAGTGTCTTAAAGCCCCTGGATTAACCTGTGGTTGCCCGATTGCGGCTTGTAAGTCGCTTTAAGTTCTTCACGCTCGGTTGTGTCACTGCGTCGCGCGTCCAATCAAAGCCTAATCCAGGTTTTTTCCCGGACTAATGCCTATTGACTTTTCACAGAGGTCTTACATTGAATCAATTCCTCAGCTGAGCGCATGGGAGGCTCAATGGTTAATGGCAGCCTGCAAACGGGGCTGAATAATGTCTTTAGGTGTCAACGGATGGGAATGACATGAGCGCATGTGTGTCATTACTGAAGAATAATCCCACTGTGCTTTCTCTGTGTCTCCTTCCCTTGCCTCTCATGTCGTCACCATGTCATTTCTTTCTCCTCTTTCTCTCGTTTCATCTCGTCCCCTCTCTTTCGCTCCATCCCTCTCTTCCTCTCCTCTGTCTGTGGGAGTGAGTGATGAGGGAGGCGACCGCTCCATCCGTCACTGTTGATGCTGTGAGCGTGTGTGTGTGTATGCATGTCATCTGGCGCCGGGTGGCCTCCCACTGATGTAAGAGGGATCCGTCATGTCTCTCTGTCACAACAGCAGACACGCATGAGTGGATGTACACACCCTCACACACCTAAACACACACACACACACACACACATACACGTACACATACACAAACACAATCCTCTTGCCTCTTCTAAAATGATCTGTGTAACAGAGGATTGTGATAAATTTAGTGTTAAAAAGTGTACCCTTACTGACCCTAACTTGATCTGATTATGTCCATATTCTTGTTTTCTTTTTCTTTTTTTAAATCTATTTTGAAAAATACTTTGACCTAACACTAAAATTTACAAAAATATTGTGAAATCGGTAGCTTGATATCTCTCTGAAGTCAGTTAAAAAGAGCTTATTGGCCCTGGAGTTGTACGAGGCAATGAAATCATATTGCATTATTGTTTATATCCGTCTCTGCATCCTAATGCAACATGATGGGACATTTCTGCCTAAAATATACAGAAACAACATGGAGTTTGGTGCATAAATAGCAGCACAGAAAGAAATCCGTGTGTGGATTTGTGGCTGCTCTGCGACTCGAGTGGTTTTCAGCGTGCTAAAAGAGGCCCTTTGGGGAGAGCTGAGCATTATAGAGTGGCAAGTAGACACCAGTTAATTTTGGAGCATTGACAGCAGCAGGAGCAGTGACAGGAATCCCACACTGCTTGTGTGTTTGGGGCAGCCCCTGCTGAACACAAGAGGAACTGCAGCGCTGATAAGAAAGTCTGGATTGTCTTTAAAATGAGGGGAGTGAGAGTTAATTGGACTCAAGTGACAGTTAGCTTTCACAGTTTTTATCCAGTGGTCATCAGGATCTCGTTAGACGATCTAAGTGAGGAGGTGGAAGAAGCCCTTTTCTCAGTTTTTGACAGAGAGGAAATGATCAGTGTGAAATCAGCCTGAAGTCTAGTCAAAGTAAACGCTGTGCAGACAGATGTGCATCTGTCCCCTGTGCGTCTGCTGTGTGAATAATGTGTCTGTATAAATGACTGCTTAATAGTGTGTTATCCTATAAAGCAGCATCACTGATGGCACCCTGAGTGTGCGTTTGTGCCTAAATACATGCAGTTGGCTTCTGGCCAGGACAAAAGTGACTGATATAATTCAAATAAGTTTTGACATATGAATTTTATAGAGGGATAGTAGATTTGTTTTTCATATATTTCTAAATGTCAGATGAAAAACACAGTGTACTAACAAAGGTGAGAGCGCTTGTGCAATCATGCATGCAGGCTGCATGTACGTCTTTCTGTTTCCCTGCTGGGGGATTCAGTCAGTGTAGCACCACGCGAAGCATTACACTGAGTTCAAATTCATGAAATATTAAAGGTGTATTTTACAGGGGGAAATCATACATGAATGATTCTCTGAAAACTGATCTGTGCTCCTGTTTGTTGCTTGCAGTATCATGTTTACTGACTGGTGGTGATATTTTACTGCCTCCTAGCATGTAAGATTTAAACATGGATTTGAATAGTGATGCATGACAATATTGTAATATTGTATTGAGTTCTGTTGTTTGAATTCAGTTTGATGGGATGGAATCTGATTCGAATGGCATAAAGCGAAAAGCATCTGGACTGGTTACCAATATATTGATTATAGGGTCAAAAACACAACAATTGGTTGTTTTAATGAGCTACAAATATACAAACATTTCTGTGATATTGTATTGAAACATTATTGGGTTTATTTTCTCATCTGATATTTACCTGTGACAAGGAGTGGAGAGAACTTTCAAGTAGCATGAAAAAAATACTCAAGTAAAGTGTACTTGAAGGGTAACTTTGGTATTTTTAAGCCTGGACCCTATTTCCCCATGTTTTCGTCTCTAAGTGACTAATAGAGGCAACCATTTTTGAAATTGTTCCAGTGTTGAGCAATAGTGAAACAGGTTGCAATGCAAACATATGACACTGTCAATTTACGTCCACTAAAAGTGTTTGTTTTTGCCACCGATAAGCTCAAATTATTTTCCAACAGTGTCTGACAGTTTTATGGAAAGGATTCCCAAAGTAACCGACCTTTTTGTTAAAGAGTAAGATCCTTTTTGTTTAACCAGAAATTGTCATTGCCAAACCAACCAGACTTCAATTAAGTAAACAATACTTTTATCGTCTTACACACTTCGTTTAGATTTAGATTTATTTATTCATAAGGACACACACATTAATCAACATTTCTGAAAATGTGCCAGTGTTAGCCAGCTGGATGATTTTCAACTGCAGTCCTTTGGCAAGATGTTTTGAAACCAAAGTCAACAGAAACAAGCAGCAACAACAACAACAAAAAACTCTCAAAAACTGCCTCAGTTTGTCTTTCCACTGTTCCACCAATCTCCAATCTTCATCATCTTCTAGTTTAGTGGAAATAAACCCTTACTACTCCCACTTACATGTGAAACTATGCTGGCTCTAGACATGTTTACATTACTGTTTATTTAAATGACATCTGGTGGGTTTGGCAATAGTGATTTCAGGGTTGATTCTGGTTCAACAAAAAGGATCTTACTGAAGGAATCAGTAATATCGTGAAAAGGCTTCTCCATTCTCATGTTGTGATGTATTTAATGGCCTCATAGACCATCACCATCAATGCTACCACCTCCTCCACTGTCGCCTTGTTTGTTGTTGTCAGAAACTTTTGACTCCAACCTCTAGTGCCTTTTATTGGATGTATCTGTGCCATGGACGTAAGTGGGCAGTGACAGTCACAGCATTTGGAACGATCTTTTTTATACATGAAGGTAGCATCAATGAGCTTTAATAATAATAACAATCTGAGCCTGTCAGTGGCCAAAACAAAACATTATTAGCGGTTGTAAATTGATGGGATGAACATGGCTCGAGTCAGTTTTGCTGCTGGCTGCAGCCCTCTTGCTCAGTACAGGACCAATTAGAAACTTGTTGTTCTCATTAGTCACTTTGACACAAAAACATGAGAGAACAGAGTCCAAGTTACTGCTTAAGTAAGTATTTGAGTTCCATAGCTGCGCCACTGATCCTTGCATTGTGACCTTTTGTGAAAAGACACAAAACCGTGCCCTTTGCCATGCATGGACTACTCCAGTAGGGAGCCGTGTAAACACCCTCCCAAAGTTTAGTCTTTAATCAGAAAGTCAGACTTTGCCTGGTGGTAGAAATCCAGCCTCTATCTTCCCCCTGTAGGTCTCCCAGGAAGATAATGGCTAATCGAAAAGACCTCCTTTGTACAAGGCTGGTCGTGGATTGGTAATGATACAGCCTCCACACACACACACTCATTTACACACCCTACACATTCCTCATATGGCCAGTTTAGTTCAAGTAATTAATCAATTAATGAACTTGAGCACATCTGCCTGGGTGTGTGATGATCAGGCTTTACAAAGCAGGCTTTAATCCTGTAAAGTTCCCCCCCGAACCCACACACACTCACACAGACTGCAGAGAAGATGAGACGCAACACACTGCAGTGCAAACACGGTTAATGATAGCAATCTGATTACACCTTCCAAGAGACTCCAGACCTTTTGGATTTCGCTTGGTGCTATTAGAGCTAAGTTAATGGGTGGGTGAGGAAATGAATGGCTGCCTAAGTGAATGGATGTGTAATTAAAGAATGGGCGATACAGTCAATGTAATTAGCTTGTTTATGTGCGGTACAATGGATATAGGCAGACGTTAAGGCCCCGTGCCTGCGGTGGCAGCAGACAAGCAGAGAGAAAAGAGAGATAGAAGACGGAGAGCAGGAGGAGGAGGAGAGGGTGAGGAGGGTGAGTGAGAAATGAATGAGCGCAAGAGAGGGAGCAAACTCCTTATTCAGGCCTTTTCTGCTCACCCGTCACATCAAGGCTCCAAATCAATCCTGCAAATTGGTTTGTTCCTCAACAAGGTTACCAGATGACGGAGGGATGGGGGGAATGAAGTGGAGAAGGAGAGGCGGAATATGAGATAGAGAGGGAATATGTGAGAGCTGTAACGAGGGAGAGATAGAGGGAGCTAGGTGGGGGGGGATGTCCCGCTGTTGACGTATTGTCTAATGCAAAGCTATGTGTGTGTGTGTGTCAGTGTGAGAGGGCTGAAGGCCGACAGTTAAACCACAGAGGGGGTGAAGGATCCGGGTGATTGTTGTTTGTTACAGGTAAACCGACTCTGCTGAGTTATGGCATCCCAGCTCACAAACCACTTTGTTCATGTGGCAAACAGGCGTGTGCACATGTTGGGATGAGTTTGTGTGTGTGTGTTGTTGATGCACCCACAGATGCTCCTGCAATCCTGTCACAATGAAATGTGGGGCCCATTTCCTCCCATTCCCAGCTGAGTCCAGTGGAATTGGAGAGTAAATATATAAATAATAGAACAGATAAAAAATGGCAGCCACGCCAAATGTGTTATTCTTCTCCTCTGACCCGATGTGTGTGTTTCCCTGTGTGTGTCTTTCAGGAACACTTCACGCCCGAGTGTAAGTTTAAGGAGTGTGTGTTTGAGAACTACTACGTCACCTACTCGTCCATCCTGTACAGACAGACCCAGTCAGGACGGGCGTGGTATATCGGCATCAACCGAGACGGACAGGTCATGAAAGGGAACCGTGTCAAGAAGACAAAGGGAGCTGCGCACTTCCTGCCCAAACTCATTGAAGGTACAACAGATTAATATATACTGCACAATCACAGTGACCAGTGAGGGTTATCCTGCAAGATGCTCACTGCTTTTATTTTGTCACTGTCTTTGGTGGTCAGTGCTTGTTGCCAGTCCCTGTACTGTGTGTCCAGTGAGGCTGTGATGGTTTGTGTATTTGAGACAAATGGTCACGGAATGGAGCACGCAGCCACACACACACACACACAGTACATGGCAAGTACGAGTGCAGAACCTGTGAGTGTGTACACCGTGAGCAGCATGTGCTAAAGTTAGCACAACAAGACGATTGACGTGTAAGTCGGTCACACTATGGTGAGCACAAAATAAAACAGCATAGCTGGAAGACCCACATGCAGGTTCCTGGTCAGCTACAAAAGCAACAGAGAGTGTTGTGTACAAGACGAGACGATGTGTTGGCTGTAGGGTATTTGAATAAAAACACATCCAACATGCTAACTCACCTTCAACGACGTCCCCCAGATGGGCTGATGACCAGGCTCAGGAAAAAACAACCCGTAAGGTCAATCAAAGGTCAATCTTGACCTTGAAAACAATAATTGGGAATTTTAGTTTTATTACATTTTGAAGCCACCTGAAGCCGTTGTGCAAGTAACAGTACTTAACAATGAAACAGATGAGACAGGGATTCAAAATTTTAAATTTCTTTTGTTTCCTAATAAATTTTACATGCTGTACAATGTTTAGTTATTTTAACATATATTGATCTTAACTGTCAGAAGAAATATTTAATATTTAGTAGGGCAGTCAATCAATTAGTTTTTGTAATCCCGATAAATTGGTTTTAATTGCATGTTTAAAGTTCCGTCAGATTACATTTAAAAACAGTTTTAAAATCCATATTAACAAGGTAAAGCAACTTTTACAAGAGTATCTTGATTGGGAATCAAATGAAGGCAAGAAATGTACTTTATGATCTTGATCTCTGTCAATGCGGTGTGCAGTTACTCCGAGATAATTTTGATTTCTCTTTAATGCCACTTATCCCTTGTTATTGGGACAGCATTTGCACTTTTCAGAAGTTCAAGTTCAGTGGCTTTCTCAGATGTATTCAGGTCCTGTATGCATGAAACTATTGTTCCCTGCAGTGGAAAGGCGTATGACTGCTTTCAGCATGCCAACCTGAGGACGTCTCTCAATGTCCTGTGAATTTCTTTGATTTAGTTTCAGATCTGTGGTGATTCATACACTCCAGAATAGTCCTTTGCCAGCTTTGGCAATGTGGTAGCCCACTGACATCAGTCTGATTAGCTGCGCCTGTATGCTCAGCTCGTAGGTGGTAGCTCAAAGTCAAAGTACTTTGCTGATATATTAATTCTAACTGACACAAGATGCATTTTACTTTTGACTTGTCACCTGAGCCATCTGGGCTCAGCCATTCCAAAGCACAGTGGTGTCGTTATTTTTCATCTCTGTGGCAGCAGGAAGCCACTGTGGCGGCTGGACTACAAGTAAGAGTGCATCAAAGAGACAAAATAGCAATGATTAAAAAAAAAACATGTTATGATCAGACCTTAATCGCATTGCAAATAACGTGCTAATGCTGACAACCCTAATTTACAGTTAAAGAAATAATGTAGTCACCAACAGAATGCAACTGATTTAACAGTAGAAACACTGTACAGTTAATGCTGTTAAATAAGGTTAGGTTAGTTATTTACTTGAAACACTTCCTTTCTGTGCCTCTGTCTTTTGTGTACACATCTAATCCTCTACTTTAAGGAACTGTGGGATAGCACCTGGAGCTCATTGCCCATCCACCAGTGAAAGTTTAGTACTAGCGGAAAGGGGCACAAACTGCATAAAGTGTCACGACAGAGCTGGTTGAAAACCTGCAAAGTTTCTCTTTAAAACTACTGTACTGTATTATATGTACAACTTGGTAGTTTCAGAAGAGAAACAATGGCTGACTGAACCCTTCGGGTGAAGTCCTGCATCTATACTGTCTTTATCTCTATCCAGTCTTAATTATTTGCAACCTTCTCCCTCCCCAGTGGCCATGTACCGGGAGCCCTCTCTACACGATGTTGCTGAGCAGAGTCCGCCCAGGAAAACGCCTAAGACCTCCAGTGACTCGCCCGTGCTCCAGAATGGCAAGAAGGACCCTCAATCCAAAACCAAAACCTCCACCTCCTAGCGCTCAGAGACACAGGTGGGAGAGGAGGGGGTGGAGGACATGGGGCACTGGGCACCAGCGGAACACCTGAACAGGGTAGTTAGGGCTACCCCCGCCTGCAACACTGACCCCACCAGAACTTTGCGTACCACAATGCACTGGTGTTAAGTTGAAGAAAAAGGTCCGGGCAGAGTGGAGCTGGCCAATGGAAAGCCCCTTTTACCCTTCACAGACCCCATCCACACCAGCCCTCCACCTTCTTATTAGATAACCTCTGTGATTATCAAAGCCTGGGATATAAAAGCAATAACTCCATGACGAGGTGAACAGTCACCTAGCATCGTATAGCATGTCACTACAGCGTGTTTAACCTGCTGGAAGGAATTCCCACACACACTCTCTAGCCATCAACAGTGACATCCTTCCAGTCAACCAAATATTCAAGCAAAGTCTTCCTGGTTTTACCACAAAGGGTGCAACGGTCAAATGGGTCCCTCTGCAGCACATACTTTACAAATGGGTTGTGTTCTCATTTCCCCACAGGGTTCCATGCTAATGTTAGCCTGACACAGAGCCATGCTAATGTGAGGCTGTCACAGAGACCCTTGCAGACTTTTGTTCTGCAGCCATCTGCTCGGTCCACATCTTCTGCGTGTGTCAGCGACTTTGTGAGATGGCCTGGATACTTGTCAGCCCTGTTTGTGTGTATGTGTGTGTGAGAGAGTGTGTGTGTGTTCCCTTCTTCCATTCACCTTTGGCGCGATTTGATTAGTTTGTGACATGGACTCAATTTTCCACTCGGCGGCACAAGAAAACCCCTCCCGTCCTCTCCGGCTCTGTTAATGGAATCTGGGGCTGATCAGAATCTTTCGACCCTTAAACGAGGGGCCAAGAGCTCTCTCGACACACCGCATAACCACGCACACACTCATTATTACACTGACATTTACACGCGAGCGCACACACTTTAGCACCCTGATATCCATGAGCGACGACCGCGGAAAATGATCTCACGACTTAACACACTTAACACAATGACATGCATTAACACACACTCACAAATGCACACACATACTGATGTGGTGGTGGTGAGTGTGTGTGCGGGTTCTGGGAGATGATGAGGATATCATCAGTGAGATGGGGTACTGATGGAGCCTGACTGTGTATCTTGTGATTGCACTGCAATAGCTTTTTTCACTGTGGCTGGCCATGCATTGCACAAACCCCCGAGGCCCGCACTATCTATGGACCCTCTATCACACTATGTGGCATTCTTGTCTCAAAACACAGTAAAAATAAATCATTTTTATTTAATCATTGCATCCAAATTGGTACACCAATTTATAAGGAATGAAGAAAATACTTTTGTGCATATGATCTGCAGATTCCATGCTACCCCATTGCTGACCCCATGCCAGAAATATTCTGTGTACTGTATGTACAGCTGTTTTTTAAGGTGGCACTTCACCCATTTTAGTCACCCAAAGTCATTGGGAGTAGTGCCGAGCCTGTAAAAATAGTTGCATAGTGTCTTCCGTGGCTGTGGGGGAGCTTTGTCATGTCTGAGAAAATGACTCCAGTGACATCACTTGAGCAATCTTTGGTTTGGATTGGAGACGGTACCACAAAGGCCTAAAACTGAGGGCCAAACCTTGGCTGTACCGGCACCTTTAAGACACAAGCTGACTTAAAGCCACCAGTTGGTCACCCAAAGCTATATTTTTGCTCAGTTTAATTCATTACAGACTAGTGATGCATATGTCGACCCACAAACCACAGGTCAGGCGGTTCGGCGGTTACGTTTTTAAAAAAATATAGAGGGGTTCGGTGGGGCGGGTCATTCAGTTACAAAGCAGCATTCTGAGTAAGTTATTAATAACTCACAGAACTATTGTGCAACAGTTCACTTTCCACCTTCTCTTCCCCTCTCTATGTCTCTCTCACACAGCAAGCAGCTTTCTCATTGGTGCTGCTGTGCTCAAGCTTTCCGTTATTCAGGTTTTGACCAGGAAAATCCATTTAAGTCCAACATTTTGAAATCTCTTCGGTCATAGTGTCCGGTAAAAGCGTTTCCCTTGTGACAATAAGTAGGCTTAACACTGTTTCCTAAGAGCAAGCAAGCATCTCTCTGTCCGCACTGAATCCATTAAATATGCATTTCTGTAACATCATGTAAACAAACCACACAGGATATTAGCTGTAGGCTCAAGATAGTACTTAAGACGTAACTGCTTTAAAGAAGGGTGCTTGCTGTCTCCCTATGTTTACCCTTTTTAAACAGAAAACAAGATTTATATTGACAAATTTGTTGAAAATGACAATATAGCCAACAGCAAGCAGTTATAAGCAGAGCGGACTCCGCGAAGAATGTCCGCAGCCATTCGGCCTTCCATAGTCGAGCGCACTTCCGCGTTGTAGTTTCCTGTAAAAATGTCCGTGAAAAATCCCCGCGATGTGAAAAATACATGCCGTGCAGTCTTTTGTGTGACGCTGGTGTGCGGAGCGGAGTCCGCGCGGTCGTCAAATCTGAGCTTTGCGCGCACAGGGCTTGCG
Source organism: Epinephelus awoara (assembly GCA_035609425.1). Classification (NCBI taxonomy): domain Eukaryota; kingdom Metazoa; phylum Chordata; class Actinopteri; order Perciformes; family Serranidae; genus Epinephelus; species Epinephelus awoara. The sequence goes on along the minus strand of CM069315.1, from coordinate 8,972,963 downwards.
GACGTCCGCTTTAAGTCCGGGCGGACCTCCGCGGAGTCCGCTCTGCATATGTTCCGCCCAAGTATGTTTGGGCCTTATTACTGACTGTCAGGCCTCACATGTGCATATCTGCTAGCAACACAGAGTTCACCACCAATTTAGCATTTCACTCCAATAGCATTTACAGTATATATGACTCTTACTGTCATATTGTTGGACTCACAATGTAAAGTTAAGAAAAAAATACTGTAAAACAGAACCAGCAGTATCTTTTTTTTTTTTTTTTTAAATTCTGTACATTCTTCTTCTCTGTCAAAACCTGGCACCTGCATTACCCACAATGCAACTGGACGACCAACAGTTTGGTCGGAGATTTTGGTGTCTTATGCTAGCAGTTAACATAGCATTGAGTTGCTGGTATCAAGCAGGAATAAGGAGGCTACAGAAGTCTGGTAGCCTCACTTCTTTCTGACTCTACTTCCACAGATCATGTTTCATTTTCAGACTTGTAGTTTTCAGCCTCAACTGTTGACTCGTGACATCACTTGAGGCAATTTTTCAGATTTAACACAGTTCCCTCCAGTGCCACTAAAGGTTGTACTCTTTTTTTAACATATGCTGTAGTACTCCCAAACACCTGTAAAAAGGTTTTTGTTTGTTTGTTTGTTTTAAAACAGGCACTTCTAATGATTTTACATAAAATATGTGAGATCATCGAAGTTCCCATTTCAAATTACATTTGAAAATAACCAAACCTGAACCCAAAACTTTATGCAGAACAATACAAGGGCGTTAACCATCCAAAAATGATCTAATGAAAGATGCCACCACAATGCATTATGGGGAGTGTAGGATCCAGTGATGTTTTTGGAGCTTGATCTGTAGTAAAAAGTCAAGATATCTCAGCCTCTGCTGCTTCAATTTTGACCATCCTTTTTTTTAACTGTCTCTTTCAACTTCCCCCAACCTCACGGAAGCGCAATACCAAATCACTGGAGTGGCCCTTTAAGTCTTCATTTACACATGGGCCAGTCAACAAAGCTCTGTTCATGGCATGTAACAACACAATGCTTCACCTGAAACACTTGCTCGCTCAGATTTTCCTTAATCTGTTTCCTAATGTGTTCAAATGAATTACCGTAAATCTCTCCTGGAGACTTTGGTTATGATGCAAAGGAATTCAAGCCTTCTTTTTCTTGTCATTTCACTATAATATTATGACTGTTTTGTTAGGAGGAAAAATCAAACACCAAAGTCATATAAATAATGCAGTTGATAGTTTGGTTAGATAGTGACGGATAGTGATTCTAAAAAAGAAGATGGAACGATAGATGTGTTACATTTACTTTGATCACATTTCTTTCAGTGTTTATTCGGTAGACTCTCTTGGTAAAGAATCTTACTATTTGAAATATTTCACTATGCTTGTTCGGGAGACCTTGTCTTGTGTGTTTCCATTTGTTCTTTCCATTCAACACGAAAAGCAATCATTTTTCATATCAAACTTCCTTGGTACAATATGCCAGGCAGGGTAATTGTTTCTGCCTAATGTTTATGTATTGTGGGAAGCGAGGGAGTCCTATGTTTTCGGGAGGTAGAGGCGAGGTTAGATTGATGATCAGGGCTCGGAGTGAGGGATCGACCAAAGAAAAGAAAACGGAGAAGGAGAGAGATTTTTAGGGCAAACAATTTAGGGTGATGAGCGAAAGAAAAGGAGTTTTAAGAGGGAATTATGGTAATGTGGACGGCATTCCCTGAGCACACGCGCACACACATTTACACACACTTCTCATTTCATGCATAATCCTCCGCTCCCCTGTAACCTGTGGTTGTAAATAATAATAGCTGATAACCCGTGCAGAATAGAGGCGAGCTGCTGAGCAAATTAATCTGCTACCTGAGAGATGAAGCAAACTTTACCTCTGTTTTCCCGGGGAGAGAAAGAGAACAGATTAGTTTACAGAAGGAGAACGAAAATAGGTGGTTTGAGACGAGGGAAAGGAAAGGAGACGGAGAAAAAGAGATTCAGCAAATAAACTATAAGAAGGAACAAAGAAAAGAAAATTGAAGCTAGACTCATATTTTTTTCTGATTTACTGAACACAAGCTACTGTTAAAACCTCACTTACACACTCAAGACCTTAATTAAACTGTTAAATAGACCCTCAGGTCGGCGTGTTCGACCAGTCACCCCCTATGGATCACTAAATCCAGAACACAATGTTTGAGTATTATTCGCTAAGTAATTACACGACTGTTTAATTAAATGAGGCTCCTGCCCACTAGAATAGAATTAAGTCTGTGTGGGGCTAGATAGAGAGATACTTTTAGATAGGAGAGGAGGAATTCAGCAAATAGATATAGCCATGACTTCTGTGATAACTACTACTGTATGTTTTAAGGGCTGGGAAATCTATGTTGCAATATTTTCTTACCTATGTGTCATGTTTGTTTTCAGATCTTGAATCAAAAGAAAAAGAGCTGTAAGAGTTAAGGGCTAAAAACTTTAGTTCAAGCAGTTACCATGGAAAAAAATGAAGAACAGTAATGTCTGCTGTAGACTATGTTCAGGTTAGAGATATAGACATGGGTCAGTCATGCTCATAAGATGGTATTACACACTGGAGATATAGGGCAAGTAGGGTCTAATGAAAGATGAGCTGCATTATGGGAAATGTAGGATGCAACATTTTTTAGAACTTGACCTATACATGACTAGGCCTGTCATGATAATTACTTTTGTTTGACGATATATATTCTCCATAAAATAATGTAAATTTGAGACCTTTTCATTAGATTGATACAATAATTTAATAGCATAATAATGCAAGTTCACTTTGTCAAAGGGGTATGGACTTTAAATTCCTAAGAATCTTTAGACATTGGAATTGGAATATGAAAAAATATGTATTTTTATTTACAAAACAGTAATTACCGTAAAACTTCTATGAGTAGCCTGGGCTATTATTTGCTTAAATCACTGTAATCAGCAGGTCTTTATATGGGACAGGCCTTTAATTCCTTTCACACAAAACGGTTGCTCAGCAAAGAAGGGAAACCCTGTTGATTCTTTTGATCTGAGGATCCTTACAGACTAAAGGAATGTGAATAACTTACAGGGAAATCAAAGAATTGAGACATAGTTTGAGGTAGCCAACAACCCGAAGAACTTCTGTTAAAAATTTTTTTGGCAAGCAGACCAGGCCTCTAATTCAGACGGCGTTTATTTGTAAAAATGTGTAGCCACACCGGGCTAGTAAAAGAGACTGGGTGTTAAATTGGGACTAGGCTTTTAGTTGAAGTTTTACGGCAACACTTGTTAATATTTACAAGAAAGTACATAAAAAATTATAGTACTGTTCAAGGTGTAGTTCAGAATAACTCAGTTTGAGAGTTAATACAAATTTGGCCAGCAAAACCGGAACCAAGTGATGCGTCTTGTGACCAATAAGCAAGCTTAGGGAAGCTCACACTGCAGTTACCTCCGTAATTCGGCCAGTGTGCTACAGTCGGCTACTGGAGATCGACAGTCTGGGTGTCGGGCAGTTTGCTGGTGGGTTTACAGAGTAGAGAATGACGTTGTTGGAGGGTAAAACAACAAACAACTGACTTTTTGGCTTGTTGCCAGGGTTTGGCTAGCTAACAACTATCAGGACTGCACCTCCTCCACTTGAAAATCGCAGCTGCAGGCTACGGGTAAGCTACACTATGGCGTCTTCGGACTGGTCGGGAAAACCCTGTTTTTTTCTATCATCATGTTGACTAACGTGGATGACATTTTTATGTAAATACACAGGCAATATCGAGGCAGGCAAAATGACGGAGGTCATGTACATATATGGTGCAATAAGCTGATAATGTAATTATCGTGACAGGCCTATATACAACTAAAAGTCAGTGACCGTTGTTTTTTAAATCTGCATCTGGTGAGTCCCGCAACTTTATGGAAGTGCAGCACTATATTGCTTGAAGAGCCCCTTTAACCCTGGAAATAAATGCAGTATTATTTTCTGTTGATGCATATATGCCTGTACAAATGCAAAAAAACCAAGAATAATGACACATGAGGTGGCATTTCTAGACGAGAGGATTCAGACTTTATTAGTTTGAGATATTCGTAGGGCTACAATCATCTCATTTCCTGCCTCAGACTCTGCATTAAAGTGACTTTTAAAGCAACGAGAGCCAAGATTTTATTAAACCAAGCCATCGGATCTCGTGACTGAACGCCAGTCAACACTGACATCTAGTGAGTGACAGATTCCTATCTCAGTTTGCTGAGATATTCACAGTGTGTGTGAATCCATTACAGATGATCCATCGGCCACTTGCAGTTGCATCAATCACGAGTATCATTTTGCTGCCGCAGAATATGCAGATAGATTATCTTTTTATTCCAGTTTTATTTGAACACTCATCCTCAAGCTGTTCAGCAAGATTAACTATTTTACGTTAGCGCTCATACTTTTTGAGCAGTCTGACAAATAGTCTAATATTTTTTCATCCACATCTGTAATATTGTAAATGCATTGTTTTGCAGATGCTGTCTTTTGTAATGAGATTCATGCTGTTAATTGTTACCTGTTAGTCGAGTGTTATTAATATATTTGGGGAAGCAGGTGGGGGCAAAGATTTTAAAAGAGGAAGTGTGAAAATGTGATTTCACTTTGCAGAAAGGTAGATAACAAACACATTTGTTGCTGTTGAAAGTGTGCATGTGTGTGTGTGTGTGTGTTTATCACTGACTCGTGTGTTTTGCAGCGTTCACACTCACCCATTTGTCTCTGCTGTGAATCCTTTGTTGTGAAGCCCCAAATCAGCTTCTCTGTTCCAGCCTGTCTGCTCCTCCGGCCTTCGGGCTTCACTTCAAACAGTTCCGTGTGAATTACAGAATGTAAAGTTTGCCATTTATCTCGGCAGCCGTCTATGTGAGCACATGTTTGATTAGTGAAACCCCTTACCTCCCCCCCGTGGCTTAATTTACTGCTTTTAACTCACTGATAAATGTCTTTGGATTCAGCTCTTAACTGTTAAATACTGGCCCTCGGCTTCGCTATTTCTTTGGAGCATATATGAAAAAAAGAGACGGGAGAGGTGTGCATGTGTGCGCATGGATATCAAAGGGGGGTTAAATGTTGTGTATCTGATTCAGCTGCACGCTTCGCACATCGCACAATCACACACACCTCTCTCCCCGGGGGACTCCCCTCCCTCCCATTTCTCCCAAGTCAGGGCCCTCCCTGCTTACTGAGCGAATTACAACTGCAGCGAGGGTCATCCGGGGTTGTGAAGGACTCGGAGAGAGAAGAGAGAGAGGCATGTGTCACGTAGTGTAGTGTAGCTAACTTGTGCCCTCGCAGCCTCCCTTTGAAGTTTCACTTCCTCTCCGATCCCTTCTTTTTTTTGCAAACACAACTTCCCTTTAACCTGGAGGCGGTATGTGCGTGCATGTGCGTGTGAATGCTGGTGTGTGTTTTCTAGATCTCATTCATCAGCTTTGGTGTTTGTGTGTAATCGTTTTGTAACCGTGATTGAATATCTCTGTGTGTCCAATATGTGTGAGGGAATAGAGTACAGGCAGAGAGAAAGGGAGGGAGGAAAATAGAGGATAAATCAGAGGCCAAATCAATGAGTACGAGTCCTTGGGCAGAAAGCAATAAACTCCATTAACAAGGTGCAGCCACATTATCTGGGAGGGTGTGGAAAAAAAAGGGATTAATATTGATATAGAAACCAACTGCGTGTTTTATTAGAGCTTTTATTTTTCTAACACTTTGCCCTTTTTGTGAGCTGGGTTGCTGTTAAAGTGTGCGTGCGTTACTTTGAGGTGGAGTCCCTTCACCACATCTGCAATGCAGCAGAAAACACAAAAAAAGAGAGGGAGGAAGAGAGAGGCTCACGTGACAAAAGAGTGACGCCGTCCTCGGACAGATTTTCTCTCTCTCTTTTTTTCCCCTAACTGCTTCATAAAAAGTGCTTTTATACTGGAATCCAGAGCCTGAACACCTCATGTCACATCCTGTGTAGTGGTAAACCATCGCGTTAAGTTCATATATAAAAGGAAAATCCGGCTGTGTTTTTAAAAGCACACCCAAAGTCCCTGGACACATCTGCATTGCGCACACACATTGCACCCTGCACCAAGCCGGCGCAGATGTGGCTAACTGGGGGTGACCTTTACAAACACATCATGGAGGGACTTCACCTCTTACAAGCTAATGCACCAACTATGTTTAAGTGGTGACTTTACATTGTAAATGATGCTGAAATGTTTTTATTGACCCCTTTTTTCAAGTGTTTGGATTGTGTTTTGGGTGTTTCTCAGTGGAAGTCCTGTGACTTGTGATGAAAAGAAACTCTGAGTATTGGTATGAATCCTTGTTGGTATGTCCATGTGTTGATTTGATGTGTTTATTTTGCTGTTTAAATGCATATCCATGTCTGTTCTGTCATACTATGGGATGTTGAGCTCAATCTACAAAGAGAGGAACACTAAAGTACGCCATGACTGTAGGGTCTTAAACCTCCCGATGCCCCCACCCACAGTCCTCCAGCACTCACCTGTCAATCAAAGACTGACTGACCTCTGACCTTTGATCTCTTATCGGGATTTGTAATTGGCTCACTGGCAGCGCGTGGACTGCTCATTCACCGCCTGTCTCTCCCTCAAACACACGCATACACACAAACACGTCTTCTACCTGTGTGTGCGATTCCGTGATCGATCCTTGAGGGATTTTTTCGAGTCTTTTTTTTTTTCTTTGTACTGCATGGATGATCCGAGTTATTGTGACAAAGTCTTCCAGAAAAGATTTTAAGGAAAACCCACCATAATCTTACTTTCCTTCTTGTCTTCCAAATGCAAAAAGAGTGCTTCAGTCTTCCAGCTATCAAAGCCACAATGACACTATTTTTGTATACAAACGGGGCAAAAAAATATATCTATATATCTCTATATATAAATATATCCATGCAAATGTGGTTGGGGTGCAGTAACTCCCCCTGTTGCTGGCAAGGTGGAATAACAACAACAACTACTATACGCCATCCAAACCCATGGATCACCTGGAGAAAAGAGCGGGAGAGGGACGACGGAGAGGCGTGGGACTTGCGGTTTGAAACTTCTGGGTTGAGGATCACAGACAGGCGGGACTACAAGCATGCATGCGCCAATCATTTACTGGACACCTTCAAAGAAACAGTCTTTACCCAATATTTACTCTTTAACCCCTTTAACCCCTTAATCCCCCATCCTCCACTCTCTATTATCCCAAACCCTTGTCTCTGCGTTTGCAATATGATCTGTATTTATTTCTATAATAACTTACACAAAGTCAAGGGAGACGTATTATTGGATATAATTGAATAAAACAAACTAATATATTTGTATGATTGTAACGCTGGTCTGCTGGTGTTTTGATTTCATTCCTGTGACATACAGCATACATTCCATATAGTATATGTTGCCTATGGTATATTACGTTTTTCTAGACCAGGTGTATTTTAAGTTGGGCTTTGTGGGGGGGCCCCCTGTCAAACAAATACAACACAAATGTGGCATGTAAGTATTTTCTGGTAAGTTCTGGAGTCTAAAGTCCAAGATTATAAACATTAATTTATGATTTTTATTGGATTTTATGATATTCTCAGAAAGCAGGAGTCACTTAAAATTCAAAAATATGTGTATTATGTCTGCGTTTTCAGATCTGACTGAGTTATGACTCAGAGAATAAGCGTGATTTTCACAACCAGGCTAGTGGGGTGTTAGAGTACCTTAAAGGAGCGGCCTCAGAGCATTAATATAGCAGCACAGAACTATTTGTAAAGATATAGTGGAGTAATGCCATCCTGAGCAGAGAATGAAGTCAGGCTTGTTCTGTGTTTGTCATAATCTGAGCTTCTCTGTTTTTTGTTTTGGTAGACTGTCCAGCCATGCAGGCTGGCTGCTCTGCACTGTGCTCATACGCTGCCTCTGGCGGCATGACGTCATTGTAGCAGAAGCAAAATGCCCACTCTCTGATTCCTCTTTTAGCACTGTTGCCATGTTAACAATAGGCCTGTCACGATAACAAATTTTGCTGGGCGATTAATTGCGTCAGAAATTATTGCGATAAGCGATAATATTGCGTAATATTGTGCTTTTAAGACCATTTTTATTATTGTTGTAACACATAAAACACACATAACACATAAAAATATTGTAATAAATAAATAAATACCAAAAAATAGACTTAGTCTCGTCGTATTCGCTCTTTTTGTTGAGATGGTTTTAGAACAAACCCGGTGGCTCGTCCAAATTACTGGGCTCCCCTCTGTCATTTGGTTTAAATCCAAAACACTCCCACACAGGGGCCGTGGCATTTGGTTTAGGAACAAGTTCCCAGTCTTTCTCTTACGCTCAACTTCTCCGCCTTGTGTAGCCCATAGCCCCCCCCCCCCCCCCCGAAGAGACAAAGACACTCGATGACAAGAGCTTTCCCTTTGTTCATTACGCTAATGAACCAACTCACCTGCCTACCAGACGATGCACGGCAGTGAACGCTCTTGTCGTCCGGTCTCCTTGGTGGAGAGAGACTAGGAAAACAAACACGCATGAATATGGCAATTAATCGCGGCCGGTAAAGTTACCGTCCCCCTTTAAATTTACCGTGCAATTAAACGACTTATCGCATATCCCGACAGGCCTGGTTAGCAATGTTCACGCTGTTAGCACTGTTAGCTGCTAGTGCCTGCTCAGTCACCTCCATGTTGAGAGCTGTATGCAGACAATCCCAGCCTAAACTCTGAATCATAGATGTGCTTTGAATCTCATGTGGTGCTCATATAAATGCTTCCATGAGCTGTGTGCCACTACTGCTGCTACTGCTATTGCTGACTGTGTTGATAAGAGGGCCAAACAACAACTAACTTCCTGTTGTTTTCAGTTATACAGGCATACACCTGTCCTTCTCACCTAACGCAGTATCTGCCTCATGTCTTTTCCTTTGTGCATCCTCTTAAACTCTTCCAGGGGAGGTGCACCTTGCAGATTAAAAACATCTAGTCTGGAGCAAAGGAAAAGATGATCAATGTTGGCTTTAGTTTTAGATTATTTCACATTCACACTTACTTTAAACTAACACAGACGTTTACAAATGAAGTCATGTGCACTGCCAGATACTTCCGATGACTGTCATCCTGTGTTGATGCATGGGAGAAACTCTAATTCCAAACTAATTCTGTTTCCTGTTTCAACCTGACCATGCCTACGTGCACAAAGCCAGCTCCATAAAGAAACGTTTTTTTTTTTCCAGGTGTGTTGTGGATGAACTTGACTAGCCTACACCGTGTGTGCACAGAGCCCTGACCTCAGCTTTGAGATGACTTGGATTACCTTGTCGCCCAACATCACTGGCCGACATCACAAAGGCTCTTGCCGCTGATCCCTGCAGCCATGCTCCAAAGCAGAATGGAGGCTTTTATAGCAGTGCATTAATACCCATGGTTTTGGAATAAGATGTGTAATCAGGGTGTGTATGTGCTTTGTTCAAACCTTTTGCTCATACAGTATAGCATACTTTGATTACTTTCAACTTAAGTCTGAGCAGAACATTCAGTTGACAGACTTTTAATTGGAATCGCAGATAAGACAAAGTTTATCTCTGTGGGGTAATTAGGTAAATAAACAAATAAAAGAGTGATTACACTGATGGATTTTCAATATAATTAAAGAGAGAATGAAAGTGGGAGCTTTGACACCATGTCGGAGCGAAATATAATGACCATCTCCAGCATCAAACTATAATATCAGATTAAACTGTGTTCACAGTGAGATCATCACTTTTTAAAATGTAATCTGATTACTATAATCCAGTTTCATGTCATTTGTTAGTTGTTAACCCTGTAAATAACAAGTGTGTGTAAGCGATCAGTTTACTTCAACATAACTGCTTACCTCTTAATTAAACAGTGATCTATTATGGTTGCCCTCAGAGAGATCCCTGAATTTGAGTCGCTGCCAACAGGGGCTTTATATACACTCCCCCGAGACCACAGATTTGATGTGTGACTTGACACTAGCTGCTAGCTGGTAATAGTTAGCTTCTATGGTAATTAAATTGGCAGCAGGCCAAATGGCAGCGACAGTGGATCGTAAATTACGGTGGCGTGGATGGCCGATGAATGTGAGTGAGAGCAGAGTGGCATGAAGAGGAGAGTAAAGGAATACAGGGAGGATAGGGATGTTTTACTGCGGGGTCCTCCAGGAAATACAGCAGTGTGGCAGTTAAACCGATTGATCAACTTGGCATTATACTGTGAGAGTAATGGCTGCTGTATCACCCCTATATGTTCGCTTATTACAGTGAATTGTCTGTACAAGATGGCCACGCATTTTCTTTTAAAGCAAATTTTATATCACAAGTGCAACAGTCAAGAGCAGAGACTTGACACTGTGACACACCATATTTTCTCTCTATTTACATTTATGTATGTTTGTCAGCAACTGCATTAGCATTGGTTGTGGTGGCAAAACCTGATGTTATTTATAGCAAGACAACAGCATTTCCAGCCGCAATTGAGGCACCAAAACAGGGTGTATTTAAGCGAGACATCTTGACTTTCCAGCTGCGACTGAATCACCAAAGCCAGGTGTTTCTTAGCAATCCAATATGGACATAATTCCTAAAGATACTGAGCTGAGAAATGATGAGGATAAAGAGATTGAGGAGGTTGAGGGTACGAAACAAGGGTCAAATCTAGACCGGTGAGTGGTGTAGACCCAAAGTTGTCATGTCTAAGGCATGAGAGTTAGGCAAAATCTTGATATAATATTGTAGCTTCATTGTTTCCCTAGTGGTTCCTGAGAAGGAAGAGGGTGACGAAGCAGAAAAGGAGATTTGAAGACAAAGAGACACCCATCATTTGGAAAAGGATATTATGAGAACAAGGCTTGGTCTGACTGAACCAAATAAGGAACAGTAGTGAGACTTCACCTGTAGCCTTTAAATAAACCAGTCTTCCATATTCCATCATATCCTTATATTATTCATCAGTGAAATGTTAATGCATTTTAACATCACTCTTTTTCTCAAGGACCTGCCTGGAGACCCTACAAGAACCACAGTTTGAGAACCAGTGGTGTGTAAGTACAGTAAGCTCATACTGGGCAGGGTTGAGCCTGGTCCACACTGACTGAGGGGTGAACTGTGACACACACACCCTCCCCTCCCTAAGGATGTAATCGGAGCAGACAGCAGTTGGCCAGGCAGGCCTGACTGACAGACAACAACAGTCCAAACTGACCAAACCAAAACTTTCCAGTGAGCTGCACTGAAAAAGAACAAGAAGAAGAAGAAGAAGAAGAAGTCTCGATTAATCGACTGAGGCTCTGTTTTGTGGAGGAGAGACCTTTCTGGTTCAGGAGGTCGCCATGAAAAGCTTGGATCTGTTACTGCTGGCATGCTGCTTATGCAGCCTGGGCACACTGGGAGGTAAGACACAAGCTGACAAAATATACCCATGTAGCAGAGCTGTAGTTTGTAATACTTTCTTAAATGGACACTGAAATATCACACAGAATGCTACATGGAACAAAAAGTTCACTTGAACTCACAAGTAAATACCAGTACCACTTGTCTCTGGGACACGGTGTACGCTCTAATGGGACTATTAATGGTATGATGATATCTTAGATGAATATGTATATCACTTCTATAGCACTTGGCAATATAGACCTGGCCCATGGAAAGGAAATGAAAGGAAAGCCTACTTAACAAAACTAACTCACTTCAGTCATACGTACTGTTTTCTTATGCTCACATTGCCCTTGTGTCTATTAATACCATTTATGTGTCACAACAAACAATATCAGTGTTGACAACAACACAGTCTGCCAGATGTGTTCAAGGTCTGGTAATTAGTGCTAATGTTAAGCAGGTAATATATACAAGGATTATCAGTGTGTTAGCATGCTAACATTGGCTAATTAGCACCGAACAGAAAGAGCAGAGGCTAATGCAAATGTCATCAGCTTTGCAGGCAGGCTTTTTGGTTATAAAAATGAGTTTGCGAAATTAGAATTTTGACCCGACAATGGTGCTAGATGAACAGTCAGGGGTTCACTAATGTTGTTTGAATTGATTCTCTGGGGACCTTACATATTTGTAGCAAATCCAGTCCAATAAAAGCAAAGAAAAGTCACTCAAAATTACAAATTTTAGCCTCATGGTGACACTACAGATAAAGTCAGGGGATCCCAAAAGTCACTGAGTGGCATCCATTACTCAGAGCAATCCCTGACTTTCGTGTTCTCAGACAATTGATTTAATAACTGACCACTAGTTCCTGGACAAGAACAGTGCACTTAAACCACTGTTGGCTGTTTGCTTTGTATGTCATGTTTATCACTGCTCAGCAAGTGCGCTCACTTTTGATTAGTGTAGTTTTTCCATCTTTATCAAAGTGACTTAAGAGGAGCAAAGCCATTCAGTTTTGCTCTGTGTTTTATTGCCATCAGTTACATTCATTGCAGGCATCCTTCACATGCTCAACACCAGCCTTTGGCATATTTTTTACCTTATCTGATCTCATTGTACTTTAATCTCACTTATTTACCAAGTCATCTGAATTTGGAAAATATGAGGAAAGGCAAAATTCTAGCCTCCTGCACCCACCTCCCAGTCTCCCCATCAGCAGCCATGCTTCGCCTTTACCTAGCTAATGGGGGTGCCTCGCTGGGTGATCGTTGTCATTTATTCCTGTCAGGTCATTTCCTGGCGGGGCCATGGCTACGCTGAACGTGATGAATGCTGCATCACCAGAGCTACTGATTATAAATGCCTCCAACCTGCCAACACTAAGGAGAAAATGGATGGAAATAAAGCAGCAGTTATGTATGGAAATGCTGTGGAGTGTTAGCATTTGATGTTTTGTAGGTTTTGTAGCTGTATCTGTACTGCTACCTCTATATAACTAGGATTGTGTTAGTGTTTATGTAGCTTTCTTATGATGGGGCAAAAGGTGGAACTCAGTCTCTTTAGGAAGGATCTGACTTCCATCTAACAACAAGTCAGCAACAAGTATCTTCTGCTGGGCGACATCCTGCTGTATTAACTAATTCTGGGAAGCATCCACTCACTGCGCACTATCGACTCCGCCACTGGTTCTCATATTTGGATGCACGACACACCTCGCCTGCCAGTCAGTTAGCTTTGCCCTCGCTTGTCACCAGTGTGATGGGTTTTGCACAGAGCAGCAGAAACTTTAGTTAAGTTTTTGGGTTCATTTTGTGAATTTTAAGCTGTGACAGAGACAGGCAATGGACAATATAAATGGAAATAAGATATATTATAACAGTTATAACTGTCACTGACTGCTGATGGGTTATGGACTTCCACTTGTAAATGAATGACGCAGTGGCAGCCTAATTTGGCTCATGTCTTTCTGACTTTTGAATTAAAAGTCAATGGGTTTTTCAAAATCCATTATTAACAAAATCATATAATCCCCCTGTCTATATTTCATACAGTTGCATCTGACGTGGAGAAGGCTCTGATGGTGCAGCTCTTTACCGGCTACAACCTTCAGGTGCGGCCAGCTTTGAGGCCTGAAGAGAGGGTGGTGGTTCGTGTGGGTATGGTCCTTTCCTCCTTCGTTGGACTGGTGAGGCATGAGATCTTAACACTATATTTATATATATATGTGCACAACAATGCCAAATGTATAAGCTCAGCTCAACAGCAAAAGTGAGAAGAATAAAGTTAATTTATCTTTGGATAACAGGGGACTTCCATGGAGCAACTTAGTGCTGAAGTTGTACTATGATGTATCAGTTGAAATGATACCCTGTATAGCATAATAGACAAAGCCACCATGATGTCACCCTCTGGTTTGTGCATTCCCATATAAAGCCATGAATTTGGCATTTTGGCTATTGCCATCTTGTATTTTTGGAGCCAGAAGTGACCATATTTGGATGAGAGAGTGGGGCTAACACTAATGTGAGCTGCTAGCTTGGATAGCATGGGACATTACAGCTGTGATAATACTAATCCCAATTTTTGCTAGCATAAAACAAGCTTAAAACTAGACTCACAAGTCAGTCTTTAGACGCTTTGCTTAACTAAACATTGATGTTTTTCTCCCTGATTTTGTGTTTAGATGGGCGGATACAATTTCAGAGTTTAAAAAAAACTCCCTAGGTATGGGGTGGCATATTTGGATTTAGACACCAAATGAAAAGATCGTGTTTTTAGTTGAAATAACTATTTTTTTTTTAACGTATGGGACATTAGTACACCATAAAGCCACATCAATAGGGCAAGTAATATGGTGTCACTACATAAATGAAGTAAGTACATAAAAGTAAAGAAAATAAAGTCAATGTTGACTTTTAGTTTCACATGGGACACAAACAGCAGTCTCCTAAGTTTAAGTCCTGTGTAAGTTTGAACCATATACGTCCCTATATGGATTCTCTTGCTTTTTAAACTACCTGCCTATGGAACTGTAGAATTAATCACAGAGTGACGTCATTGAATCAGGGACTTTGTGTGTTCACCACAACAAAGGATCCCAACTGACTTACTTTGGCATTGTTTTCGTGGTGCCGCCATTTCATTTTAAGACATTACATGAAACGGCTACAAAATGCAGTGTTAAGAGGTCGTTAACATTTCATGTATTTCTGTGAGATTAGGTTGCTGTCTATTGGGCAAAATGATGAATGGTACCGCTTGATATTTTGGTAGTGTTGACATACTAAACACAACGTCCTGCATTAATGGCATGTTTGCCTTGTCAGGTGTCCATCAGGAGTGTTTGAGTATCTCAGATGCATATTCTCTCTTGTTACTTAACATTTTACTGGGCTTCAAAACTGTAGCTCATCCAGGAAAACTGCCCCCCTAAACTGCCTCTGATTAATATGTATTTAAAAATCTAATCTGAGTCTGACAGATGTCTCTGTAAAGCAGCACAGTGGATGCTTCCCATGCTGAGAACCACTGTACTCCAATAGGCGCACATGACAGGATAACAAAATACCCTACTGTACCTGCAAATGTAGAGCTAAAGTTTTATATTCAAAACTGTGAATATATCTGAGAGCCATCTGGTTCTGAATCCAGTGCTCACTGGCCTGCTGAGCCAAATGGCACAAAGAGTTATGCGACTGATGTGAAGTACCAGATTTTTATTAACCCATGCTGGTAAATAGGGTTTCAGTAGCACACAGTGACTGGGCTTCTGTCTGTGTGACTGCGGAACAACCATGTACACACTCAAACACACAGACACACACACACACACCAGGTCACTCTGTGTGTTCCTTAATTTCCCGTCGGCTCTTTTCCGCGTAGCACACAGCGACACACATACAGCGTTGCATTTACATACACGTCTACAGTGAGCATGCTCCTTACACCTCCACTCAAGGTCAGATTCACTCTGGAGAGGAAGTCACATGGGACACTTAAGTTCTGGAGTGGAACGATCTTGAAAAGTGACCCACTTGGATGCTCCGTCCCCCGTCTGCCCAGAGCTAGTCAGCTGGATAAAAGCAGTGTTATTATTAACATCCCCCCTGCGGTGAATTCAAACACTTACAGGAAGAATCAGTAAGCGATAGGTCAGTGATGAGATAGATGTTTGTGTGTTTGTGTGAGGGTGAGAGAGTGAGATGGTTGATGTCAATCTCTCTTTACCCCCCCCCCCCCCTCCCCACCTTCCTCTTTCTGTCCCAGCTGTCTTCTTGACATTCCTCCCAGCGTTTTAAATAGCAGGCCCGGCTCAGGGAAGCTCCGCCCTCCTGCTGGATAGACAATCGCATGCACACAGAAACACACATTCATTGACACACATCGTGAGCTGTGTGCTGGAAGTAGCTGGTGTGCGTCCATTACGGTCAAACAGCCCATATCACAGACGACTATCAGCTGTTTTTTCTGCTGGTTTGAGGTACTATGAACAAACATATATATGAGGGGCAGAGTGGAGGATGGCTTCTGGGGCCCCAGCTCTAGAAAAGAAAACAAAAAAAAACTTTGCTATATGCTAATGCAGTTTACTTGCCACTGTTGCAGTTAGAGCAGCCCAGATTATTAATTCACCAGTAAACAGAGTAGAAGAAGTAGAGGTTGCAAACCCGAAACAACCCAACTTAACATCCTGCCGTTGAATGTTTGTACCATGTCTGACTTTATAAGATCTCTCAGCACTGATTAGCCATGAATTTATGTCAGTGACACAGCTAAGATCACTGTCATCCATGGACAAAGGCCATCTCTGTTTTGTATATTTTGTCTTCCAGAACATGAAAAATGAAGAAATGAGCACAGTTGTTGTCATGAATCTGGTAAGTGTGCATGTGAGTCAGCTCCTCTTACCGCACCATGTTCTGAGTACTGAAAGTGAATAACTCCTTACCATTCCCCATCATTTTGACCAGCTCAGCAGTGACTCCAGCTCCACTGCAAATGAGCGTATTAACGTAAGACCTCCTTCTTTGTGTACGGCTCAGTGGCATTATACACTACACAAATAACCAAGCGAGAGCACTTGGAATAGTCCTATAATAATACAAAGCATATGCAAAATGAAAAATTATGCAAATGCTGTTTTGTTATGCAAGGACAAATGCACGGGGAAATGGTCCCTGCGGAATCTAATTACAGCAGTGGAAAAATGAAAAATAAACTGATGAAATGACAAATTGGTTACATATGTAAATGTAAAGTTTCCCCTTCTGTCATTCTTGGTTTCTCTTTTGTCCCTGTGTGTAATTCTCACATTCCCGCACACATAAAAACTCTTTTAAACTTCTTTTAACAGGAATGGACAGATCATCGGTTGTCATGGAACCCCAAGGAGCATGATGGGATTGAGGTGATGCGCATCCCCTCTGGGAAGGTTTGGCTGCCTGACATTGTCCTCATCAATAAGTAAGCACAAGCACTGCACTCACTTCGGCATGAATTAATCAGTGTTGAGAGGAGAAACCGTTTGGTCACCTTCCTCCTTTTTTTTTTTTTAATAATATATTTTTTGTCTGGGAGGGTTTCCGCATAGGCCCCATGGGGCATTTAGTGTTTCCTCTACATATTGATGTGCCTGCTCCTTGTGTGAAAGACATGTAAGACACCACAACAATGTGACAAATGACTTACGAGGACAAATTTATGTCAAAGTAGCTCATGAGTTAAGGTCATGGTTGTCTCTTTAGTAAAAGCTCTTAACCCCCCATGACTGGTCTGCTGGAGAAAATCCACCAGCTAGCATGTCTGGAGTATCTTTTTAGTAGCTCATGCAGGGCACTATGCTGTGCTAACTTTAAAAGCCTAGTCCCAATTAAACCCTGAGTCCGGTTTACTATACGGGTGTGGCTACACGTTTTGACATTTAGCTTGGTTTGTTGCCAAGCAGTTCATGTTTATAGAAGTTCTTTGGATGTATTAAATCAGGTCGTTGGCTACCCCACCTCAGCTAACAGTTAGCTCTTTACACTAATTGTATATTTAGCAAAACTAGTTTTCTCCTCCAGAGTGGAGCTCAAGGGGAATTCTACTAGTTTTGCTCTACATACGTAGCCTACAGTATGCAAGAAATGCAGATACAAAATAAAGATGAAGACACTGTGCTATGAGCAGTGATTAAAACAGAGTACAGCCACAAAGTATCTATTACCAGATTGACCATGAATGAGCTGCACATTTTTCGATATGCTTGCAAAGCCAAAACACCACCGTGTTGGCAAGGAACACCCTGAGCCCATTATGTTCAAGTCCAAATCCAGGTCCACTACAGTACCTGTGTAATGGCAAAACTATGTCACAGTATTAAATTAGAAACTAACTAACTATTAGATACTCAGTGTAGTCTTTTTTTCTTACACACACACACACACACACACACACACACACACACACACACACACACACACACACACAGACTCCCATTAACACTGCTGTAAATATCCCCACTGTTCCATTCATCAACACTTTATAGGCAATTAAGCAGCATGCCTCCCTAAAAACTGCTCTGATGGCACCGCTCAGCTACTTCAACCCGGGAGGCGCTCACTTGGAACCACACACATACACACAAATACGAACATACACACAAATGCAAAGGCTTGCATTCACTTCTCTGTGTGCATGATCAATGCTGGTCGTTTACGCCGCAGCACCTTCACGGTGACAGGGTTTTAGAAGGGCCCGCTTTAAGGACACAAGCTTCTCCTTGTTAAATTAGCGGTGCTATAAAAACCAAACGCTGCACCCTGACAGACGGCTAAATCTGTGTCTAATTGACTTGATGTCTTTGTTGTGTACAGTGTTATGAGCTTAACAGCCACAACAGCTCTGTATACATCCAACATTAGTGCTGCACTTTGAAGTGTCCTGTGAAATGTGTCGAGTTCCCGCTTTTCATCCGTGCCAATTAAAATGTTTTAGTGGGGTCTTGCAGTTTGGGACTGCAGCCAAACGTTGATGTACTCCATAGCTGTGGTGACAGAATGTAAGGAGCGGTGTGACTGCAATAATCACACACATGAGATATAGTTAATAAAGGTACAGTGGATATAATTACTGACTCTGACCAGAGCGTCACCTTATCTTTCTTTGTAGTTAATTTCTGTAAGCTCTGCTTCATTTCAAAGAGTACAGAGACAGGAAGGTTGAGTGAGAGGAAGTGGGATCACATGAAACGGAGGCCTCGGGCAGGATTCAAACCTGGGATGCTGCCATTACATGATAAGTGCAGCTGAGTAAGCAGCATAAGCTGTTAATATTTGGCAAATGGAGACTTATAACTGCTCGTCACCAGTGGGACACACATTTCAAAACTCTATTACTTGAGTAGAAGTAGTGGAGTACTTGCTTTTAAAAAAAGAGTAAGTATTCAAAGTCCTTTTTTTTAACCTCAACGCATTGTTGTATATTGTCACAATACATTTACAGAACCTAATGACTCTAAAACAACCCTCTGCAAGCCAGTAAACAAGTCATAATTAGTCGGCTAGGTTAAGTCAACTTCTATTACACAGCGTTGCCGGGAATGTGAAACAGCTTGACCTCTCCTCTCTACCTGTCTTTACCAATGAGCTGCCCAGTCTGAGTAGCACATGCATGAGGTAGAGGTACAGGAACAGGAACACCACTTTGACAAACAAACCACACACAGAACTGCACAATCACAGTTAATGGACTCTTGCATTTTATCAAAGGAAAAAAAAAAAATCATCCGCTGACTTTAAAACAAAAGTAATGAGAGCCTTCATTGACATGAAGTGGAATCAAAAGTACAATATTTGTGTTTCAAAATAAGTGGAGTCAAAGTAATACATTTCTTTTTTTGCAAAGTCAGATTGCCCTCTCTCCCTCTCCTTTCTTTTCTCCCTGCAGGATAAGCGGTGATGGAAAATGAATGAATGAACTACTTCATTCATAACATGAAGTAAAGGAATGAGCAGTAAACCTCAGTGGAAGACTGTGATGAGTTCATAAGTTTTTAATTCACATTTTATCTCTTTTTGCAGTAATGATGGGGTGTTTGATGTGGCCCTTACTGTCCATGTCCAGGCTTATAGTACTGGCAGAGTGACCTGGACTCCCCCTGCACTTTACTGCAGCTCTTGTGGGGTTAAGGTAGGCATCAACACACACAAAATTCATCCCAAAATATAAAACTGATGCTACGTGAGCACAGTGATACAATTGGCGGATGTAGTGTGGTATAAAAAAAAAAACTGTTTCCGCCCTTTTCCTCTGACTCTTGTGACCACCTTGTTTGCCTCTCTGTCTAGGTAACATATTTCCCGTTTGACTGGCAAAACTGCACCATGCAGTTCCGCTCCTACACGTACGACTCGACAGAGATCGAGATACAATATGCGCTGGACTCAAAAGGCAAAGAGATCAGGGAGATCCAACTGGACGAAGGTTACAGTGGTGAGAATTTGGTGGGAGCGCATGAGAGGAATGGAGCAGTATAGGGAGTAAGAGGCTTTTAGGAAGGGAGGGAAAAGTTTGATGACACAATTACGGAGGATATATTCCTTTGCGTGAAACAGTGAAATCCTTTACTATGCTTTAATTTTCTACCATAAGGCACTTTTTGCTTAATATCTGAACCATAGTCACAGGAGTATTTTTTACTTATCTGACTGTGTTTGCACTTTAGTTTGGACCCTCTTGTGGTATGCAGATTTGCTACCATCATTTTGCTGATCTAAATTCTTAAATAGTGAATGTTTCTCCAGAGGGTGGCGAGTGGCACATCACACACAGGCCGAGCAGGAAGAACATGAACGACGACCTATACGAGGACATGACCTTCTACCTCATCATCGAGAGGAAGCCTCTGTACTACATCCTGAACATCATCCTCCCCTGCATCCTCATCACCATCATCGCCATCTTTAACTTCTACCTGCCTCCTGATGCAGGTATACCAACCACACAGAATGATGCATACAAACCAGTTAACAGTGAGACAGTCTGATTTATTATGCACACAGTTTCCACTTTGATCTAGCTGTAGTTAGGATTATACTGCCTTATCAGTGCTCTCTAAAACGGCTAATACCGTTTCCTATTTGTGTAGTTGTTGTCTGGTTGAATTGGGCAATCACACAGTGGGTAATTGGTTTGTTCTGGGTCTGCCCCGGGGCCTCCTACTAGTTGGACATGCCAGGAACACCTCTAACTGGAGGCACCCAGGAGGCATCCTGATCAGATGCCCGAACTGCCTCAACTGACCCCTCTTCACCACAATGGTCACAGTCCAACACAGCACCCACATCACTGCTGCTGCTGCGCCAAACCGCTGATCCATCTCACGCTTCATTTTACCCTTAATCGTGAACAAGACCCCAAGTTACCTGAACTCCTTTGCTCAGGGCAGTAAATCTCTCCCAACCCAGAGGGGACAATCCAGCATGATCCAGGAAAGAACCACGGCTTCACACTCTGCTGCAAACTGCCACAGTGCAAGTTTGGAGTCAAGGTTCGATAAAGCCAACAGAACCACACTATCTGCAAAAAGCAGGGATGTAAGCCTAGACCAAAATACCAAACCTACGAACCCTGGCTAGAGATACAGCTACAATACTCCATGAACTACCCAATAAGGAATAAGCAAGTACCAAAATCAGGGGAAAAGAGAAGATAACAATACCATGAAGCTCCCCGGCAAGGAGTTAAGGTAGAACGTAAGATTAAAATGTGGCCGCTCGAGCTGATCATGGCCACCCTAGACAATCGTTGTATTTACAGCAGACATGCTGCAGAACTAGTTTTAGAAAATATGATATAATTAGGGGGATGATTGTGTTTAAGAAACTAAAACATAGCTACAAATCTTTGATCTGTGCCATTCATAACTGGACTTTTAGTGGTCTTAACGCTACAACAAAGTAGGAAAAAACCACCGTAAACACAATGAATTGCCTTAACACACACACACACACACACACACAGCTACACACACAGACAAAGAAACAATTTCAAGTCTACAAAACAAAACATATAATTCCAACGTGTGAATATATAACATGAGGAAAAGAGGTGGTTATATTTCCTTTTCCCTCAGATGAGTGTGAATCCAATAAGACCCTACTGTGCCTTTCACTCACACGCTGCATAACCATGTGGAATTACTTATTTAAGCTCATAATACAAGGGCACACAGAAACCCTCTAGCCTTTAGCCGTAGGGAATTGTTGTGGAGGAGACTGCATTTTACAATTCCACACAAATTACACTTTTTTTAAAAACTGATTTTAATATAGTCAACGTATTACTTTAAAGGGACAGTTCCCCCCCAAATCAAAACTACATTTTTCCTCTTACCTGTAGTGCTATTTATCAGTCTGGATTGTTTTGGCCTGAGTGGTCCAGTGGCCGTAAATACGTCTGCCTTCTCTCCAATGCAATGGAACTAGATGGGACAGGGGTTCGAGAACGTTCACATCTTACACTTTCATGAGCAAGAGTTTGACCCTGCGGGACCTCTCAAGGTCTGTGCTCCTGAACTTTGTGGTAATGCAGTGTGATGACGTGAGTGGGGGAGATGCCTCTGCTATGACTCACTGTAGAAAAATGCTCTGTCCTAATACACATCAGTTTCTCATTACCTACCAAGTCTTACCAATCTGTGGTAAACACAGTTTGTAAGTGACCACTGAATCCACCTGGGAGGCCTGGCGCTGTTGGCCAATCAGCTTCACTTAGGATGGGAGATGAATTTTCTATTAGAATCATTACTGGTGAATTACATGGACCAGCTGCTGCTCAAATACATCAGCGAGAGGAGGAACAAACCTTGTCCTGGTTAAACTAGATGAGTCGTAACAGAGAATTAAAGTAACACACTGTAATTGTAAAATCAGAATGAAAATTAGAGCAAGATGGCGCCGAGATGTTAGACCATCTCCAGATTGTTAAGTACACTGTATTCTGTTTTGCCCCCTACCAGGAGAGAAGATGGGTCTGTCCATCAACGTCTTGCTCACCCTCACTGTGTTCCTGCTGCTGCTGGCTGATAAGATCCCAGAGACATCACTGGGTGTCCCCATCATTGTCAACTACATCATGTTCACCATGATCCTGGTCACGTTTTCCGTCATCCTCAGCGTGGTCGTCCTCAACCTGCACCACCGCTCACCCAACACCCACCAGATGCCCATGTGGGTCCGCAAGGTGAGGTCCTATTTTGGTAAACCCCGGTTGTGTATGTTTTCTACACGATGTCAAATTTAAAGGCTTTAAATAATATCAAAAGCAGTGGTGAAAGTGACAAGGTTATTTACTCAAGTACTGTGCTTGAGTACAAATGTGAGGTATGTTTACTTTCATTGATTATTTTTATTCATTTTACTTTATACATTTGCTTCCTACATCTTAGAGGCACATATTACACTTCTCACTCTGCTAAATATACTTGATGGCTTTACTTACTTCTTACTTTGCAGATTCATATTAATACAAATTATAAATCAAGTAATAAATTAGAATATAATATTATAGATTGAGATACCCAGCAGTATATAAAGCAATTAAAATGAGCTCCAGCTTTTAGTAGCGCCCCAAAGGGGCTGGCCCCCTCCTGGCAAAATTAATTAGAGCCCAACATTACTGCCTGTTGGAGGCTGTGGTGTCAATTTTTAAGATAAGTAGTTGTATGCTGTAAAACTAGACAACCTAAGGCGTTCATTGATACCAAGCATGGTGGCATTGCTTGTGGGAAAGGGTGGCTAAATAATACTGCAGAAGTAGGTTAAATTTAGGCAGGGGAACAACTGGCATGGCCATTTTCAAAGGGGTCCCTTGAGCTCTCCCCTCAAGATATCTGAATGAAAATGGGTTCTGGGCACCCACAAGTCTCCCCTTAGCTTGGGAAGGCTTGTTCCCAGTAAATGTTCTGTTACCTACAATCAATTAACTTATTCAAATTAAAATGGTATATTTGTCTTTTTAAGAAAAGGACAACCAGCCTATTGGAATAATAATTCATCACCTAAAATGCAGATACACAAATACATAACAGATTAAAAGAGGATTTTTGTGGAACTAAAATCGTAACTAGCAACTGATATTAGCTCAGTCAGGGCCGTCTTAGTCAAAGAAGACTTTATTCCAATATTTGGTGGTATGGCTCTCCTCTGGAGCCTCTCTCCCTTTCCTAGACCTACACAGAAAGCCTGTGGTGAAGAAAGCACACCTCTCCACCCTTCCATGCACCTACATGGAAAGCCTAAGGCAAGGAGAGCAGCAACATCAATGACAATCAGAAATGACATCGACACGAAAAACTGATTCAGCTGGGATGTAAGCTCAGCTTGACATCGTGGCCTGAACTAATGCTACGCTCAGTTTTATGCACATCAGATAACTATTGATATTAACTGTAAAAGAAGAAACCAAAGTATATTAGTATGCAGTTCCTTCACTCTCATTACATCGTAATTTCAACAGAACAATCTAATCTAAATTCAGTCATGACTTTTAGTTTTGGTGTGCCACCCCAGGATTTTCAGTGGCTCAATCTCACCACCCTAATAAAAAAATCTGGCGGTGCCACTGCCAGCATAATGATAATAATGATTCTGCATAATGAGTAATTTTACTTTTGATACTTTAAGTACACTCTGCTGTTAATACTTCCATTTACTTAGGTAATGTATTTAATGTGTTGTGGAGTATTGTTAGACTACATTATTTCTACTTTTACTTAAGTAAAGAATATACATACTTCCTTTACCAAAACTTGGACTGGTCAATAACTAATTAAGGCTTGAATACATGAATACAACTATAAAGTCAGCCAACTAATTATAGCAAATGAGTGCAATCACATGCAAAAGCCTTGTGCACATTTTATTACCTACACATATTGAAAATCAGGGTTTAAATTTACCAAAAAAAAAAACAATTAAATTAATGCACAGCATCCATTATGTGGGAAAGCAACCCCTCCACTAATGTAGTAAATTGTGGCCTTGAAGCAATTAATTAATGTAATGCTAATTTTTTAATTAATTTGGAGATGTAGGTAATGGTAGTCTCAGTTCAGGCAGACTATTGGATTAGGTCGACACAGTCCTCAACAACCTGAATGTCATGTTATACCATTAACCTCCATCAGTGGCTGCTGCCCTCACTGTACATTATGTGAAGCTAATTACAGGCCTGAGCAGCAGCTCTATACTTTGCTCCAACTTCTGTCACGCTTTCAGGGAACACTCAGCTCTGAGAGGCTTATACACAGGTGATTTGCATGGTTTAATGGAACTAAACTGCTTGGTACTGGATTGATGGGAGAAAAGAACATTATGGGTTCTGCTTCTTTTTACACCTACTCTTCTGACGATCAGTGTCATAAAATGTGGAGAGGGACGATTTATGCAAAGAGCGTCAGTAATGGGAAATTTAAAGATGTTCAGGTATACGTTTATCTTGTCCTTGACTTAGGACTCTTTCTAATCATGGACTCTCTAAAAGAAGTGGATGTAGCCTCTGTGTCTGATAAGTGAAGTTAATCTGGAAGCGGTCTTGGAAACTAACAGCTATCGGGCTGATGACAACCAATATTTCAGAATATTTTAAGCTAATGTAATGCTAAATCATTGTCAGACAGTGGGTTCAGAAATTGCAATGGGCAAATGCAATCCATCCCTCCATATGGACTGTGTACCTGCTGTCCAAGTGCAATCGGTCAACTACTTATCTTGACCCGTTACCTGCAGGTTCTGCATACATATGCAGATATCTGTTGATAGAGATTCACGCTGAAGTGCCTAAACCTGCATTTTTTATAATGGCCAGCAGGGGGCCACTTGATTCTAGCAAGTCAGATTCCATTGACGTCTATGGGAATATGACCATACTTCTCACTTCATTTATTACCTCAGTGAACATTTTCTTAATGATATTGTGTACACAATCGCTAGTGTCAAGTCTTCTTCAACACAGCATGATGTCCATTTTGTCCCATTTAGGGTAAAATAGAAGATACAGGAGGGTGTGGCCATCTTGTGATTGACAAGTCGCTACTACAAAGGTCCACAGCCCAGTGAGACATCACAATGACTACATCCACTTCTCTTATACAAACCTTTATTGTAATACATTGAAAAACAACAACAACCAAGAACAAGCAATACTTGAATTTGAACAAATGAGGGAAGCACTGACTTGTCTCCTCGTAGTATTCTGTTACTACAGTTACCAAGCTTTAATGGTACCATGCTGGGCATCTGATCTTTGTCAGAAATCTGGCACATGTCAAAGAAAATCTGTACTTTTGTTATTTTTCATGCAACATTCTTTAAGACTTCAAAGAGGAAATAGCAGGAAGCCAGAGAGGTTGACATCCCCCCAGGCTGACGGCGCAAATCTTGTATCAGGGAATATACGGATGTCAATAACATCTCCCCTCTCCAGCTGAAGAATCATAGTAAAAGACAAATTCAAATGACCATCACCGTTTTGCAACTGTTTGTACTTAACAGACTGATCATTCTTAAACAAGAAAACACCCATCCACATATTTGCACGGTCATCTACACCACTGAACCTGAAGTAATAGACTCCTTTCACAGGTGCGGTGAAGGTGCCTGTTGTGGGGTTGTAGGCATTGCCAGTGTTGGTGTCCACCCATTTGAAAATGACTTTTGTAAGTGTGTCGAATGGTCCATATGTCTCTCCAGCGGCACACTGTAAAACTGCAGAGAAGGCCACTTTAGTGACACCAAAGTTCAGTCCCTGGAAAGACGTCATCTCTGCTGCTTTTTCTTCCTTCCCCATCTTGATCGACGCCTTCAGCATCTCATTTTCTTTCTCCAGTCGCTCAACTCGGATGGCCATGGCACTCAGGGCTGACTTGTCTCTCCTCAGCTCACCCACCAGGATCCTCTGGGTGTCGAGTGCAGCCTTGGTGTCTCTCAGCTCCCGCTTCTGCTCAGTCACCATGTTTCTCAGCTCCTTCAGCTCAGCCTTGATGTCGCCTTGGATGCTCTCTGCTGCTGCGATAGTGTCTGCCAGAGTCCCACATAGGCAGAGCAGCAACACTAGCTGAGTTATAGCAGCCATTGGTGTGATATAAGCTCTTTGTAGTTGAAGTGGAGATCTCCAGAGTGCTGTTTTCTCTCTTATATCCACAGCTCATGATGTGCCAAGCTGTGGGAAATCTAACAGGTGTCACATGGGGTCAGTAAAAAAAAGTGTGTTAAAACCAGCAAAGGCTTGAAATGTAGGCTGCACTGAGTATATTGTGTATTTTATGTGCTTTCATTATTTCCTGGATCCACTTGTGTTTGTTTATACAGGTGTCACAAGTGGAATATTCCAGAGCAGAGCCAATGATGGGGTGAACTGGAAAGTAGTTTGGCTAACCATTAATTAATCAGATAAACTGGCCTGACTTTGCTTCGAAAGTGGGGAGAATATCACCTGCGGGGTTATATGTGCAGCGTGAAAGCATGTTTTTCAAGTATTTATCCTATCATTTCATTTCACCAAATTGTTGCAATGTCTCTATAAAAAACACTGCTTTTTGTAGCACTATTCTGGCTGGTATTGCAGTGATGTCTCTGCAAAAAACAACCCCTTTCTGCAGCACTATCCAGACAGGAAACACAGCAATGTGTTGGGAAAAAAATCTACAGCTTTTTATGGCACTATTTTGGCAGGAAACACAACATAGTCTGGGTAAAAAACAACCCTTTTTTGCAGCACAATCCCCGGTGGAAACACGGCAGCAGGTTGCTAAAATTGCCATGTTTGGTAGCTAAAAAGTTGCTGGAAACACAGCAGTGACTCGCTTAGAAAACAACCGCCTTCTTTTGTTATTGCTCTCGAACAGTGGTTTGCAGCGGTGTGTAGCTTGGCACCTAGGTGTCATGCCATTCCCTCCACCTCCAGATGACAAGTGCAGCTCGTGTAATTTGTCATGTTAGAAACGTTGATATAATACACATGAAACCTACAGATGTAACATATTTGTGGTCTGCAAAAAAGAACAATGCCAACATTTTTTTCTGCTGACTGGACTGATTTCAGTGGGGAAATACTAAACCCTGTATTTACTTATTGTTGGCCAGGAGTCTGTTTTTATTATGCAGAGTCAAACATTTTAAAATCAGCTATGTTAGCATCGTATAACACAGACACACACACACACACACACACACACACACACACACACACTGAAGTAGTGTCTAAGAGCTCCTGCTGTTTGGCTGCTTTGTTGCTGTGATCATGTCACGATGTGTGACTCACTGCTCTGCTGTCCCACACAGAGAGAACAGTCTATGGGAAACATGACAGGTGTTGCAGTATACTGGGAAATGAGAGGATAGAAAGAAAGGTCACATAAGAACGTGGACATATTTGATTCTGAATAAAAGCTAAGTCACTCTTTATCTTTGAAACTACAATACAAGTCAAGCTGCCTCACCTCCTGATACATTCTCCATTGTAGCTACAGTATGAACCTTGCCAGAGGGCTTTTATTGACATCCATCTGTCAATACAGGCAAGCCAATAGTTATTTCAAAAGAAGGATATCCAAGCACTTCAAAGTGCAGATAAAAGAACCATTAACAGGGGCAAACAGCATTTGTGATATTGATCAAGACTAACATATTGCCCATTGGTTTGCTGTTATATCAAGTTAAATTCCTCTGTATTTCTTTCAAAGACAGGTCCAAGTCTGCCAGCCAAAGAGGTTTTATCACACATTTATCTCTATTTTAATTAAACACATGTGAGAGCTGCCCAGTACAACTGTTCTTTACTTAAGAGCTCCACTGGAGTATCCAGAGTTTATGTTATTTGCTCAAGGACACCTTGAGAGCAGACGTTGAAGAATTGGAACGCATCGCCCATTTGGTTTCCCCACCCACATCATTCAGCAGCAACTGTTCTCAAAGGTTATCTCACTGCTAAATTCAACATTTTGACTCATTTCTCAGCCTTAATAGGCAAATACAGGGCAAGTACATTTCAGCCATCTCATAAATCACGGAACAGGAATCCAAACAAATGGATTTTTATTACCAGGATAGACGATGGATTTCGGAGGTCTAGGAGAGCCAAGAAGCTATTGACTGAAAGTGGAAAGTACAGTTAAATAACCTTCTCTTTACCAGTGGGGTTTTGAGTCAAAGAAATATACATGAGTGTTGTTGTTTTTTTTACATTTGTGATCTCCAAACGTGCGTAAAATTAGATGAAGCTGAAGGTAACTCTAGTGCTTTTCATCTCTCCTCTACCCCTAGATTTTCATCCACATGCTGCCTCCTTATCTGGGCATGCTGCGGCCAAAAGTGGAGACCCCTCTCTCCCTGGAGACCATGCCCCGCCGAGAGAAAAAGGTGGTCGCCATCAGCAAAGTGGCCGATGAATACTTCATCCGCAAGCCTGACTCCTCCATCCTGTTCCCCAAGCCCAATAGGTGAGAACCTGCTCTAGAGTTCAGGGTCATACTATAGGTTTATGTATTAGCAGTTGTGCATGTTTATGTGTGGGTATGCATTTTGGTCAATATGTTTGTGAATACCTGTGTGCACGTGTTCAGAATTCATGTGGTTTTATGCATACAAAGTTAATGGAAAGATGCAGGTGGGCACGATAAGACACAAATCTACTCAAGCATTACACAAAGCTCTTTCAAGGAACATTTCCCTTTCTATCCTTGTTGTGAAAGAGGTCTTTCAAACCCAAAGCGTGACCTCAACATGTGAGCGCATTACACGTAAAAGCTTTAATTTCAGTTTTATATCCACCTGTACGTAATCTATATCTGACTCACCTTCACATGGGTTGTATGTTTAAGTAATAACTTTGTGCAGTAGAAACGCAAAACTGCCAAAATGTGTTTGATTGCACCGTAAAATGAAATTCAGTAGCTTATATAGGCTATCATTTCCTGTGTTTAGTATTCATAGAGTTTCATGTTAAAGTGTGTGTAGGAGGTTATCTTAGAAGTCAGCTGGACAGCATTTGCTGTTTTCCCATAGCCATATTACTCCCATTCTACATTAATAAGCATCGCCAGGTATAGCTGTTACCTCAGATATGGAAAGGAAGGATATTTAATACATTCATCCATTCGTTTTCTCTAACCGCTTATCCTGCTGGGGGTTGCAGGGGGGCTGTATCCTATCCCAGCTGACACTGGGCAACCATTCACACTCACATTCACACCCATGGGTAATTTAGAGTCACCAGTTTTAATAAAAAGCTTTAATGGTCAAAAAACACTTTTTAAAAAAAAAAAAAAAAATCATACTCTCTTCCTTAATATACACATATTCACCCATTTTCTGAGAGGCTTCATTTAAGCGCCTAACTTTTTTGCCCTTTCTAGATGGGAATTGTGCAAATTTGCGGGAAGGCTAATTAGTCTTTTTTCAGCATTGGCATTGGCAAAGTAGCCAGGTTCAAGTAACCGTCGCATTGGTTTGTTCGTCTTGTACTGGTGGTGGGTTTAGTTTCTAGGGGTGTGTAATGTAGGCTCCAAACAGAATGTGGTTGCAGATATACTGTACATGTTATTGCATCTGGGGAGTGACTGTAATGGAGTAAAGTGGATTTTTTTCCTATGAAAAATTGCCACTAAAAGCTTCTTAACACAACCAGTCATGGTCCAGCAAGAATATGACTGGAGAACTTAACAACATTAAAAACCAAGTTAGCATGTAGCTTCATGTAGCAGTGTAGGCTAGTGAGTTTTTTCCTCACAGGGATTACTTTTAGATACATTTACCTCATCATGTGAAACTTTGGCCATGTTTAATACAAATATCTGACATTATAACATTTTATATGAAATAAATAAGGAAAAGCAAAAGAAATCAAGTTGACACAGTGATGTGTTTTAGGTTTTCGACTGTTCTAAAGGCTTTGTGCCAACACACTTAGACATCTTCTTAAAGATCACTGTCACATATCACACGTCCTGTGTGTAAATATCACAGTGTCAGATTTTATATGCTTCCACTAACAGCTGCCAAAATTCAGGCTGCCAGATAAAGTTATCCTCAGTTTTGGGGCCATTGCAAGGTTGGAACTGATCAGGGAACACACTGTTTAAGAATGAAATGTTAGCTCTTCACTTTTTGACCTTTGGCTCAGACTGTGAGAGGTGTTTGCACCAGGACAGTAGCGCATTCAAATTAAAGTTGTGGGGGCAGTATGCTAAAAAGTACAAAACAAAGCTATTTTTCTTAAGTAGGAACATTTTTTAAAAGGGCATATAGACGTTAGAACCAAATACCTTCGATGAAACCTTCACTGTTGAGTGCTTCCCCTGAAGCTGTTGAATTCAGGGCTGGATTTGGGCCAATGTTGGCACACAAGTAAATGACAAACCGTTTTAGCAATCTAACCCAACTCTCTATACTTTGTACACAGGAAATGGGTGACCTTGTTCGGGTGAATTTGGTAAAACGAGCAACTGTACGTCTTGGGAATCAGCCACAGTGTAACACCCTTAAATATTCAGCCTCCCTGCTGCTCTATTAATACACACCAAAACACTCCTCACAGCCTGTAGCCGTGGCTTTCTCTCTATCCTTCACCTCCTGTGAGAACTGAAATATGTCTAGGGGGAAAGACTTGAGGCGGCAGAGGATCGTTGCTAAAATAATAATGACCCGCACAAATCGACTCTGACACATTAGAGCGGGACGCTGCGTGTCTAGGTGAAAGAACGGGTGACGGAAGAGCGAGGGGAGGGATGCTCTATTAGAGCAATTTGATGAGACAGCAGTATCTCTCTTGAGCCCACACGTACACACACATTCACACCCACCTTCTTAATTGGGTTTAGTGCATGTCTTGGCACCAGACGCAGCCAGTTTTTAGTTGAATTAGTCTCCTGAATAGTCATTTACTTCTCGCTGATGAAGTGCTACTTTGAGCCACGCAGGAGGGAGAAGGGAGGAGGGGGTGAAGAGGCCAAATTGTGTCTCTCCCTCTCTCTCTACCTCCCTCTCTTATCTTTCCCTCTTTCTCTATCTGATGAGGCTCCACCTCTCTTAGGTCACAGCCTCTTCACCTGCCACACTCGCAGGAGCAGCAGCGACGGCAGCGCTGCATTGTAAACCCCCAAAATTGCTGCACTGAATACAAAGCAGCTCTCTACTTTGTCCTGACTGTCAGGTTACGCTCCCTTTTAATGTTTAGAGTTAAAGACACAGTGCCATACTGCCCTCTGGTGGTTAGCTGCATGGCCTGCAAGTCCTCATTTTGTCTTTTTTTTTCTTCATAGGATGTAGAAAATGTAAGGTGTTTAATATTTGAGGTGTTTCATAAGAAAACAGAAGCAGCTGTTGTGCGAGGAGAAAAATGTTAATATGTCAGAGTGTTGTGGGTTTAGACAAGGTTGTGGAAAGGACCAAGAGTAGATGAGCTTAAGGGATTTTGTTAAGGGGAAATACTGCTTCCATTATGTCTAGTTTAATTATACAAACACTATATGCAGGAACACTCATTGCTGCATGCGTTTTTGTGTGCCTGTGAGCTATGTGTTTGTGTATTTCTATTCCTTTTGTATATAATAGACAAAATAGAGAATAGAAATACAGGTTTACAACAATCCCCTATAGAACCAAAGAAATATTATTACCCGAACCTTTAAATATGAACTTTTGTATCAGTTTAGTTGAACTTCTTACTTTGACCTACTACACTTGCCATGGTTGTATGGACATGCAATAAGGGGTTATGACAGACATTTTTGACCTCAGAATAAAGTGGTTTAGATCAGAGGTTTTCAATTTTTTTCAGCTAAGGACCCTTGCAAGATTGCGAACGTACTCAGGTCATGGAAACCTTCCACCTTCCAGCTGAGATCAAACTTTATGGATTCTGAACCAATTATTTTTTGGTCAGAATACTATGAATGGTACAAAATTAGGTGTTGGCACCAGAACATAACCCATTCCATGTTGGTGGAGAAGAGGTATTTGAGAATCATTGGTTTAGATAATCTGGCAAAAGTACTTGTTTACAGCCTGTTTGGATGTGTAATTGCTCGTCTGTCATGCCCCTCTGGACATTTTTGATGCTTGGGTGAGTACAATATTATCATGACTGATAGAAATGATGGCCAAAACTACATAAACCAGAAGTACCCTTTTATTTCAGAGGCTATTTCATTTCTCAACCAAATGTCTTAGCTGTGACGTCCTGCAGAGAGAGTCGTGCTGTATCACTACTTAAAGTTATAGAAGTATCAGAGCTCTGTGACGGACGCTCTACTGGAAGCAGCCAATGGAAATCCATGTGTCATTGCTCAAGGACACTCTGTACCAGAATGCATAGGAAATCAGCAGGGAAAGGCAGAGCAGAAAAGGTTAATGAGGAATGCTGTGAGTTTCTTCAACAGCTCTGTGTTAAAACAAGACAATATAGATTTTGAATTTTGAAATAGCGCATCTGTCCTCTACCAAATGAAAACTTTGCTGCACTTTTCTACAGCATTACTTGGTCTGGTGCAACCAGTACCTCACGGTGGCTATGCTAATGTCCTTTGTTACGATTTCCATAAGGAACAAAAACAACTTGACCTACTGTTCGACCTGTCATGTGAAAACTTGAGTTACGAAAACACCCACAGGCACCCTCTCCCAGCTTCCCCCAGCAACCGCTGGCACACCATCGCAGCTGACGGTTGGTAACTAAGAGCAACAAGTAAACACAGAAACATGCACACACACACACAGGCACAGGGACGGTTTCTCAGCCAGAACAGCCCAGTCAGCAGATGCAGAGTGGTGACTCCCACACTGGCAGAGCGAGCCCGGGGAGCTCCTCTGACCTTCTCTTTATTCCTCTCTGAATGACAGAACAGTGCAAAGGAGTCGTGCAGCCTGCCTCATAGACGCTTTACTATTTTACAGCTTTTAATTAGTCCGCTCACAGGTCACTGCATTCTGCAAGCTCGTGTTCGGTTTGGATGCACACACTTCAATTCTCCTGAATCAACCTTGAGGTTTATTTGTAATATCAAATGTGCATTCTTGATATTTTACTGTGACATTAATGTTTGTGTGTCTTGTTGTTCAGGTTCCAGCCGGAAGGTATGTGTACAGATCTGAGAAAGTTCATTGATGGCCCCAGTAGCTACCTCACGCTACCTGACGAGCTCAAATCAGCCATAGAGGCCATCACATACATCGCTGAGGCTCTGCAGGCTGAGAAGGACTATGAAGCTGTAAGTTTGCCTGTCTGAGTTTTAGCTGATACGGATCATAAAAGGCCATCATTTAGTTTCTGAACTCTGCTCTGTTTTCTTTTTATCCCATCTGTTCGTCTGTGTTTTCCTGCCTTTCCACAACTACTTCTTCCCAACCTCTCCTTCTTCCTCCCCCCATTCATCCAATCATTCATCATCCTCCAGCTGAAGGAGGACTGGCAGTATGTGGCCATGGTGGTAGACCGCATGTTCCTCTGGATCTTCGTCGTCTTCACCACCGTGGGCACCTTGGCCATCTTCGCCGATGCCAGCTTCAACCACACACCCACTGACCCCTTCAAGGCCCCCTGAAACAGTGGGGCATTAGGTCTTCTTAAGCCTGATTTATCACCTCAACAAATAGGGAAGAAGAAATCACTGCGTTAAGCTACATGAAGATTATCTGCGTGTAGCTTACCCATCAACCCATTGTGCCAACAATGTCGAGACTGTTATATGTAATCCAGGCAAGAAACTTGCACACTCCACCTCATGTTTTCAGCTGCCATTTGTTATCAAATACTGTCAATTTACTTTACTTTCATGCATGACTAGCACCCCAGATGACCTCAAAATTTCCCTTTATTGTGGACAACCAAAGTTGACAAAATTTTGACAATCCACGTCAATTTTTGGACATAATGCATGAACAGAGGGGCATGCATCTTTATTCTTCCTACCCTGAGAGGATGGCATGTTTGACCAGCTGAGGTTTGTCAGATTGTGAGTTGGGGTTTTTTCTGCATTCAACCTCAATTTGCAATTGAATGAACATCTTGAGATTCCTTGGCTGAGTGAGCACAAGTGCTCAAGAACTTCTCGGCCTCAGTATTGTTGCCTTAATCACAAGGAAATGTCATGGACAGATCTCTTGACATAGATCATTTAAACCAGCCAAAACTGCATATGTGTGCAAGGGCACTGATATTTTTTATGAAATATAACAACCAAGTCAATGTTAGTGTACATTACATGTCTATAAATACATACATCCGAGCTACTGGTGTGTTTTTAATGTATCCTTGTATTTCTTAGCTCCAGGAAAGTTTTACAAATATAAAACCTCCGTGGATCAAAAATTCATATTAGAAAGAACCATATCTGACCCTGTTTGAAGTTCAAGTGTCCTGACAACAGTTTTACAGTGATCTCATTTATAATGGTGGCCTATAGGGAAAATGCTTTTTGCTGCAATGTTAAGCAGCATCCTGCTTTAAGACTGGGTAAAAACCTGTGCTGTTTGACCCATCCACCACCGAAACCTATATCCTCATGCAGACTTTTGCTGTTTATATTACTTCCTTCTTTCAACGCATTGGTCACATAATTGCATGGGTTATATATGAATTCTAGTGCATTGCTTGTTGTAGTTGTACATATGAACAGTGCATGAGAACAGCCTGGTTACTTTAGTTTATTAGTTATAGCAGGACTCTGTGTCTGAAGAGCATGGATCCAGAGTTGGATATTCATATGCGGTGTTCACACATAAACACCAGGACAAACCAGATGCTATAATGAGCAGGCTGTATGCCTTTCATTTCCCTGTGTCAGAATGTGCTGGAGTGTGGCACATGCTTTGTGGATATATCTGCAACCATCGTAATCCTCTTTGTATTTTCGGCACTGGCGTATGTGTGCGTTTGCATGGAGGCTATTCTTATGTCGGAGTCCGGAGCAGAATGCCAACTCAATTCACCAGCTGCACCAATAGCCTGTGGAATTCCCATTATATAGGAGACCTGTGCCTCTCAATGTCTCGCTTCTCGCAGACACACACCATGTGTGTGTCCTTTCTCTCTCACATGACATAAACACACACCTGCCCCTTTAATCTTGTGTTTCATTTTGTTTTTGTTTTTTAAATAAAGATCTGAGGGGACGATATCAAAGGCTCCATCTGTTGTCAGAATGCTGCCGTGAAAGTTGCGACCCTTCGCTCATCACCTGCCTGCTCTGCTATTAATAATCACACACACGCACACACACACTGGCAGTGGTTACCGGACACTGCTGCATGGGCTTCCCTGATATTTCTATGTGTAAATACACTCATGCATATGCAGTGAGAGCTGAAGTGTTTGAAGGGTGAAAGTCTGCAGTCATTCTCGACAGCTCATTGCAGCGACAGTGCTGATAGAGCCTCAATATTATAGACCTGGCAACATTATCGGCGCGTTTAAATTGCACTCGTTTCTATCTTCAGCTTATTATCGAACACTGTGACCTTGCATGAAATTGTAGCATTGAGAAGACGTTCAACAGATAAACAAAAACACACATTGGTCATTCTGACGTGGCTTGCAGGAGGGCAAGTCGGAGACATTTTCTCAACCTGCGTCTGATTTATGGCCTGTTTGTGTTTTTGCTCCGGAAACCCTGACCAGCATGCAGGAGAGAGGATAGCATGACCTCAGATGCAACAGAGGGAGGTAATAGAAAGTAGAGACAGAGAGACGGTGATGGAAGGGGGTGAATATTTTCTTATCTTGTGTAACAGACAAAATAACTTTACGGCCCTCGAAATACAAACATTACCTTCATAAAACGCAGCATGAAGGATCAAAGAAGCAGCAGGATCCAGAGTTCATTCCAAGGCCTTCACCTCATCCATCATCACACTTGTAGTCTTCACATCTCAGAACTTCCCTCTCCATTTCTATGGCAACAACATCCATCTCTATTTTTATATCTATTCGACATGCTTATCTTCTCTAGCCACGAGCTCACCTCAAACTCAATATCAGCTGAGACTGGGGTGCGCTTTCTCTGCTCAAACTCATGAATCCTATAAGACCTCTCCATCACTATTGACAACACCTCGCTGCGCCTGCCAAGAAGTTCGGTGGTTCTGGACTCAGCTTCTTCAACTTCATCCTGCAGGTTTTCACCTCATGGTATCTGTGGAGACGAGTCTCTCTGCATTGCTCATTTTAATTCCGATAAATACATTCACTTTAATGCCTTCTGGACATATTAAGTTACACCATGTCTGCTGAATGATGTCTTTTCTGTTCTACTACCTGCAAATTATTATCTCTCTTTTATTTGACTTGACACAAACGCTCTGATATAACTGGTATAATGTTAGAGCTGTGGATATGATCCCTGTTCCTGTCCAACTATTGCTTGTAATTCAAAAATCCCCCTCCAGACATGTTTTACTTATAGCTTACTAATATTAATATTTTGACTACTACTGATTTACAGACGTGACTTACATATGTAAATCTGTGAGTAAAAAAGTCTTTTTGGGCCCCATAGCATCACAGGTAGGACCCGGAAGTTGTAATTCCATGTTTGGCAACTACATAAAATTGACTTCAAAGGCTGGCGCCGTCCCCTGGGGGCGGAGCTTATATCCAAAAGCTGCAAACTCTAGGCCTAGCATGTATGATGTCAAAACCTATACTATGCTAATGCTAACTAATGCACTTGAAGTTTTAGGTTTCTTTGCTTGTGTTTTGTCAAAGTCTGTTCGCCCATCGATTTGTGTTTGCTGTTTAAGACAGAAATTGACTTTAGTATTGGTGACTTAACTAAAGATGCATCCTAAATCTCAGATTTAAAGAAGTGCACAGACATCGCCCCCTTCCCTCTAGTAGCCATCTTTACACAGATACAAGTCAATATAGTCAAGGTCAGACATTTTATGGGACATAAATAGAGGAAAACACATTTCTTTGGGTGGAGAGGGACTTACCAATTGTCTATTTTACTGTCGCACTAAAGGTTGTTCCACATTCTATATCAATTCTATCTGTTTGCTCTCAAATTCTCATTTGTTAAAGCCACATAACTGCACATAGACTGGACCAGAATTGGTCCTGTCTCAGAACATTCAGTGTCCCAGGTTGGATACAATCATTGCTTTTCCTTCACCCCATCCTGCCTCCTCTCTGTGTGCATATTGCTGACTGCCACAGTGTCTTTTTTGATTGTACCACTGGGAGGCACCAGCTGGGAAGCTGAAAATCTTAAAATTCTACACATACTGGCTTTAATTCATTGTGCACTTTTTCCTGGATATTAATTTATTAATTATCCCCACCACACATTTAAGTGTCAGTTCTGTTGAAATAGATTAATTTTGTGATTATTTTTCAATGCACAATGCAGCAAAATGTGATTGACTGGAAATGAATGCGTAAAGGGATAAAAGAGTTAGAAGAGATTTGATTTAGAGGATTCGAGGAGAGATCATTTACAGCATATGAAATGAGCCACCTATTAACCACTTCAGCTCCAAACCACCACCATCACTCTTCATCCTCAGAGAAAGTCACCCCCCAATCAACTCCACGCTCCAACCCGCCCACTTGTTCTCCACCCCAAAATATCTCCATTGTCATAACCCTGTAGCCCATTGCCATTCCTTTACCCCAACCCACCCCCTCTCCACTTCCTCTTCCTCCCACCCACCGTCCCGACAGTGTACAGATTGGCGAGCACCAACAGGTGCCTGCCCCACAGGCTTCCCAGTACAAACACATTCCGCCCTCTCGTCACTCCCAGCGTGCGTACCCAATCAGGCCGTGGTTTCACCCATGGAGCCATGGCCACAAAGAGACGAAGGGACAAGAGAGCTGAACAGTGTGTGCTGCTGAAGGTGCCAACTCGCTGCCATCCAACTGGAGGTGTCCATGTAGCTAAGAGCTAGAAAGGTGTGTGTTTACAGGAAGCTCCGTCTAGATTCCAGGTGTGGACACGGAGGGGTCAAACTGGCTATATAAAGGACAGTGGGACCTTTGATTGCACATGAAAGTGTAAGATGTCATGATTGTCATGATTGGACAATTGAAGATGAGGATGATCAGTAATGCGAGGATGAACGTGTTTATCGTCATATGCAGCTGTCTTTGTCTCACTTTTACAGGTAAGGACTTTTTATGGATGGTCAGTTTTCAAGATAAATATGATGTAACTAAATGTATTTTCCTTCATCTGAATTTGTATGTAAGACATGTTGCATTTGGTGGCTCTAATACCTCAAGTACAGATTGCGTGTGTACCTTTTGAATTGCGACATACATGTTGAACTGTATAGGAAGAGATGGAGAGAAAAAGGGAGAATGGAAAACAAATATGCTTGACTGCCTTTGACTTTGACCCTTGACCCCATATTGGACTTGGGAAACAAACAAACGCCCTGTGCTTTTGGCATCCTGTGGTGCAGTCTTCTCATTCCTCTGTCTGTCCTAACACTACTACATACTTCCTGTTGGGCTTCCTAGAAGAGATGCATTTCCAACTCCATTTGTGAGCATACACTTAAAAATTGAAGCATTTTTGCAGTCAGGGTAGCTACAGTGGATCTGATAACCACCAAGCATCTCACATCTCAATGCGTTCTGTCAGTACAGTTAAATTGGTATTGATTCCATCTCCTCTGGTTATTTATTTTGATAAAGTCATGATTAAAATCGATTTGCAGTGACTAGTTCTTATCTGCGCTCATCTGAAGGGCTTTGACTTTGACCTTCTGACCCCTCAGTTGGAGTGGAAAGGATAAAGCTGTCCTACATTGCTGATGGCCTCCACAGTGGTTGTGTTGTACTGTTTTTATACCTTTGTAGGATGATTTGACAATATTTCTTTATAAAGGGTCAACAGCAAGACAGAAGAGAGACAACGAGGGAGAATCCCAGTGGAAATATTTTTTTATACTATGTCCTATGTCTTGGTTTTAGTTATTCCACTTGAAATGCAAAAGAACCCAGACTGTCCTTCTCTGGAACATATAATGAATCATATTAACACATCATTGTTTGTTAATCAGAGTCTATTTTTGTCACTGATGGAGCTGGTATCCGAGACATCCCTTTGATCCCGTTCCCCTGCTGCATATCAATTACATTAGCTCAGTCACCTTTGCTACCCATCGTACACCACCAGCACCTGCCCTGCTGACTGCTCCTTTTGCATGTCCCATCTGTCCTTCTCCGTCTCTTCCAAGTTTTGTCACATATTTGGAATGAAGTCAGTCAATCATCTGGAGGTACTAGAGGCACATTTTTAGATGTCTGTCATGATGCCGGGTGCTAATACTTTAAATTTAGTGTCACACCTTTACTCGAAGTGAATGATAGGCAATTGATAAAACCCAGTTTCCTTGACAACACATCAAATTGTGGAGGGCATGAAATGTGTGAAAATGACATGCTTGCAACATGAAAACAAAGCCAACGCAAAGTAAATGAAGTTTTTTTTTGTCGTGGTGGACACACATGCCGAGCTGCACCAATCACATCGGTGTATCTGATACAGGCGAGCTAAACAGATGGCGACAGCGCTGCGATGACGAAGTCCAGAATCAGTCAGTAAACATTGCAAGATGACTATGAATGAACACCAGTTGTTTGGAACGGCTTTGGCCGCTACAATGAACGAGTTAGACTTGGGTTTTTCTCTAAAAGAGGAACAGAAGACAGTGCTCGAATCTTTCCTTTGCAAGAAGGACGTTTTTGCTGTTTATCCAACCGGATACGGCAAGAGTCTAATCTACCATCTATTTTTTTGTTCTCAAAAACCTAAAGCAAGTGTTTTACTCTCCCCAAACCTAACTTAGCTGTGACTGTTCTTAAAAGACCTTGCATTGGCATTGTTTTCATTTTGCCAGCACATAAATTTAACACGCTAGACTTGTTGTTGCTTCCACATACCTCCAGTGTTTTATTTCCAGGTCAGAGAGTAATAATACATAGCTATGCTATTTGCATGACACTATTAGAATATGAATCAGAAAACAGAGTCACAGTCCCCCCATACTGAGTATACATGAACATACACAGTATATTTTTAGCTAACCCTAACCGCTGGCCTGGCCTACTGATCCACAGAGAACAAACACGCTGTTGTCTTAGTGTCAGTGGCGTGTGTCATGTGCTGTTGTTAAGTTGTACTTCATCATTTCAACAGCTTTGGTCTTTAAATGTTGATTTAATCTTGTTTTAGTCCTGCTTTTGATCTGCTTTCATCCTCTTCATTTTTGTGTTCTTAATCAATGAATCAAACTGTATTTTTACAGCAATAATAAGACAATTGAAAGATACACAGTAGCCTTTGACACAGCACACACATACTAGAAACTGAAAGTACAGAACAATCACTCCAGCATTATACAGTGTGTGTCCCACAGCATTTACATGCTGGTATTATCATGTCACCAAACAAGAGTCAGACAAAGTGTGTGTT
Organism: Epinephelus awoara; assembly: GCA_035609425.1. Taxonomy (NCBI): domain Eukaryota; kingdom Metazoa; phylum Chordata; class Actinopteri; order Perciformes; family Serranidae; genus Epinephelus; species Epinephelus awoara. Next base: position 8,932,067 of record CM069315.1, on the reverse strand, counting down.
ACTTGGGGGCATCAGCAAGGTCAACCTCTTATCTTCCAGACTGGCAGGAGCCTCTCAACATTAAACATGAGAGGTACAAAGGGCACTGATGTGTCCTCTCTAGTCAACTACATGATAATGCACAAATTAAACTATCTTATGAGACAAAGAATTAAACATTTTATTATGATCAAAAATTCCTTCACACTGTCATCACACGCACATTCAAATGTCAAAATGAAGATATCTTTTAAAAGAATGTGGATTTAGCATGTTTATAGCATGATATAAATGTATTATTATTATTATTTACAGATTTTGAAATTAAAAAATATATAAATTGGACATGAAGTCATATTGTTTCCCCACCTTTGACATGTGAGGTGTAATATTTCACATGTACAAGACTAGTGATGCACTGATTGTGAAATTCTGGGCCTATACTGATGTTGTTGTGTTGATGTTTATTTTGTTTTTGTTGTGACTTATTCCGTCTTTGGTGCCAGGAAAAAGATAGAAACCTTCATTTTGAACAAAGTCATTCAACCTTTAGACCATCTTTGAATGAGCACAAATTTGATCACACACATTTATGAAGCAACCTTTGATAACCTTTCACATAAAAAACACCTTTTACTGCCTTAAAAGTCTTTTTACTATATATATATATCATAATTCACCTCTCCAACATCTATTTCATATTTGTGTAAAAAACATCAACACATTTCTCCTTTAAACAGCTGTATTTATTCATGTTTCTTGTAAATTTCCCTTAATTTTACAAGATTAGATTTAACCACATCATGCAAACATTGTAATTTACGTTCCCCTAATGCTAATTTTTTATCAAATACAGCATGAACGCTTCATAATTTAACTCAGTGCAACCTCTGTTAGCTGTTAGTTCCAGGCTGCTAACAGCTAACATTAGCTAGCTCACCTCCTGTCTGATTTCAGCACAGATTTGTTGTTTATAATGCAGCATTATCTGGGAAAAAATAGGGTGTGTTTTTTACTTTCTAAGTAGTCTTCAATTTTTTTTCAAGTAACAGAACATCCCCTGTCATAGGACCTCTTAAAACTTATCTATTTAAAAATATCCACCATCCAGTCCACCATTGTATAAAAGTGTCCGTTACCAGACTTGCTGTCACTTGTTCCATCTGTAGAGCATTTTGAGTTTCTGCATCCACTGGGTTATAGTTGGTGGTTTTGCGTCTTTCCAGTTCACTGTCATCATTTTCTTGGCAATCAGTGAGAGATTCTCAGTATAAAGTCTATCTTTAGGTAACTTCTAACAACAATATTAAGGGGCCTGGAGGGATATCTAACTCCATAATTTTGTCGATTTCTTTTTTAACGCTTCCCCAGAACCCTTGAATTACTGGGCAGTCCCAAAAAATATGTGTGTGATCCCCAATTTTTCCAACACAGTGCCACTGAGGTTTCTTTCATATATGACGAGATAATAAGGGGAGTATTAAAATATCTGAGTTTTATTATCCAAACTCCATAATTGACTATTGATCCCTTTATGACAGTTTGCACACAGATTTTCCAAAACATTATCTTCAGTCATAGTATTTAATTCTGATTCCTATTTTTTTCTTGATATCATCAGTCTTTAGAAAAGACTACTGTCAAATGTTTTTTTTTTTAATTTATTCGCAAGCCAGAAATCATTTTGACAAAGCATTTCATTGGATGCAAAAGTTGACCCCCCTCCCCGGTTCCCTTACTTTGCCAGGAGCCTCAGAAACAGAGCGGAGGCTCCATCAGAAGCTGTTTGAGGACTACAACATGAAAGTCAGACCAGCTCGTTACTGGGAGGAGAAGGTGATGGTTCGGGTGGGGATGACCCTCTCTCAGCTCGTCAGCTTGGTAAATACAGATACACAACACACACAACGCATCCTTCTGAATTATTTGAGTTATATGTCAAGTTGTTCGGAGAAGTTATTCTTTTGAAAATGAAAGTGCTATCCTTCAGCAGTGTAATCCAACACACACACACACACACACACACACACACACACACACCATTGGCCAGATCACTGCAGAGTGCAGTTAGTTTCTACAGAGCAGGATTGAAAGTAACAGCACTGTCATGCACAACAAGACAAAGTGGCGTCTCTAATGTATCTCCTCGTCTCTATCCCACTACAGAACGAGAAGAACGAAGAGATGACAACCAACGTGTTCATGAATCTGGTATGAAGATGAAAAACATTCATCTTCATCACTGAGCCACGCTCTGCTGCTCCGACTCCTGTCTCCCCTCTCTCCGCTGCTCTGTCCTCAAATGGACTTGTCACTTTTTATAAGTGCAAATTATTTCTTGCTTTATCTCTCTTATTCCCTGACCCGCTCTTTCATTTCTGTCCCTCGCCCTCGCTAATTAGAATTCAGGAGGGCTTGAGTGTTTGTGACAGTGGTGTGTGAGTGTGTGTCGAGATCAGTGCGGTGTAAATGACTTATCAAAGACAGGAGGAACTAGGATGTAGATGACAGAGGCATCAGGGCACCGTGGTAATCATTTCACCTTTTGTCATGCTCCACAAAGCCTGTTATTTTCTTTCTTTCTTTCTTCCTTTCTGTCTTTCTTTTTCTTTTGTTTTCCTTCATCATTCTCCCTTCCTTTCTTTCTCCCTTTCCTCCCAGGCATGGACAGACTACAGGTTGTCATGGAACCCAGTGGAATATGACAACATTAATGTTTTGAGGATTCCTCCCAACAAGGTGTGGCGTCCTGACATCTACCTCATAAACAAGTGAGTATCCCATCTGCAGTCACACAGCCATGATACAGCAGCGAACAGGACGATTAGCCAACAATGCAAACAGTGCAGCTCTAGAGGCGATGTCAGCCTGACGGCACGTATTCATGGTCAAGACTGAAATATTCAAACAACTTGTGGATGGATTACTGTGACATTTTGTACAGACATGTATTGTCCCCACAAGATGAAGCTGTCTAGTTCCACCATGAGTTTGACATATGTGGTTTGGATCACCTAAACTGTGCAGCTTCACAGAGCTGCTAGCATGGGCTGTAAGAAAGCATTTGTATACTTGTATACTTAAAGGTAAAGAGATTTTTAGGGGCAAGATAATGATGATTTTTGAGAAGTTGTATATCTGTGTGATTTTTTTTTTTTAAACATGAGAGGTGATACATCCCACTCCTGACCCCAACAAGCCCCTGTGTCACATGCTTTTCACACAATATTAATATAAAGAGCACTCGCCTGATATCAGACAGAATGTTTTCAATTATTTATAATTTGCTACACTCTGTTTCTATGGTAAATGGACGTGCACTTGTGTAGCCCCTTTCTAGTCATCTGACCTCTCAAAGCGCACTCAGTTTTCACACTTTGATAGAACAGCCATCGGGAGCAATTTGGGGGTTCAGTATCTTGCTTAAGGATACTTTGAAATGCCGAATGGAGCGGCCGGGGATTAAATCTTACTTAGAAACTGCATTTTCATGTCACAATGTCGAACGAATCAGCAAACTTGAAATTGGTGGAGTGGGGGGATTCAAAGACCCAGGCAAGAGAGTAATGTGAAATATGAACATCACATTTGTTTTTCCATTTTCTCCCTACAGTAATGATGGTCAGTTTGACGTGGCTCTGTACGTCAACGTCTTGGTTTACAGTGATGGGACAGTCAACTGGCTTCCCCCAGCCATCTACCGTAGCTCCTGCTCTATACAGGTACTGTCTTTAAGGGTCACGTACCACTGAATGCTAAACATGTAAATCCCTAAACAATTTTCCACTCCCACAGGTGTCGTACTTCCCATTTGACTGGCAGAACTGCAGCATGATTTTCCGCTCGTACACCTATGACGCCTCTGAGGTGGACCTGCAGTACTTTCTGGACGATGAAAGCAGAGAGATCAAAGAGATTGTTATAGATGAGAACGCTTTCACTGGTTGGTGCCTACAGTGACCTCATCCAGAGGCTATAGTCCTGTTTTCCTTGCACCTTACTGTGTGATATTTACTGTATATATTTGAGCCATCTGGTGTTTTTAATTCCTTTTCACCATATTAATGCATGTCCTGAAGATTTCCAGTAATAATAAGCACAGATATTGTTCTCACCTTGTACGTCTCTTTCTCCACAGAAAACGGAGAATGGGCCATCTGTCACAAACCCTCCAGAAAGAACGTAAAGGAGGACCTGTACGAGGACATCACCTTCTACCTCATCATACAGAGGAAGCCTCTTTTCTACATCATCAACATCATCATGCCCTGCATCCTCACCAGCGTGTTGGCTATATTTGTCTTCTACTTGCCTCCCGGAGCAGGTCAGCACATCTGACATGTTTTGACACCGTGCCAACACACCACTGCAAAGGAAGGCTGTAGGAAGGAAGACGAGCCCTTGATTCAGTGTCTGATGTCATGACAAGAAACATGTGTCTAACACAGAGTACTTGTTATTAATATATCAAGGACACTGACCTTGATGAGCAATCTATCAATCTTTGGTCTTGTGTGACCAGATTTCCCAATGTTTTACCGACAAAGCAGAAAATAAAGATTTAATGGAGAGCTAAAGGATTGATGGCAAACAATTGCTGAATTTTTGGAGCATGAACTCATTTAGGTCATCTGTGAGGCAGTGATAGATCAGCCAACTGTCTTCCTCACCTACAACAGGCAACATTTGTTAGTGATAAATCCAATTCATCAATGCATGTTTAACCATTGTATTATTATTATTGTTAGTATCAATGCCAACATTTTTTCTAATGTATTTGCTGCTCTCCTGTTTTATTCAATTCTTCTTGTTGTCTGCAGGAGAGAAGATGACTCTCTCCATTTCCGTCCTCATCGCTCTGACTGTCTTCATGCTTCTGCTGGCTCAAAAGGTCCCCGAGACTTCCCTTGGCATCCCGATCATTGTCAACTACGTCATGTTCACTATGATCCTGGTCACATTCTCTGTCATATTAAGTGTAGTCGTCCTCAATCTTCACCACCGAACGCCCAGCACACACATCATGCCAAAGTGGGTTCGAAAGGTGAGGCTATGTTTAACAAACAACAAACCCATCCGGGCTTTTTCAATATTTCTGAGAAATGTGATTGCACTGATTTCTTTACCTCAAATTTACAGGTTTTTATTCAGTTCCTGCCCAAGTATATCGGCATGACAAGGCCAAACCCAGAGGAAACTGAAGAGGCGGATTCTGAAGAGAAGCTGCCCATCCGAACCTTCAATGGCAGGCAGCCTGGAGGGGAGTACTTCTTCCGCAAGATCAACCCTGATCTCGTCATACCCTGGAGAGGCAGGTAAGGATGCATTTGCTAACAGGGTATGTCCCAGTCAGCCTAACCATTCATACTGTCTTATTTGACTGAAATGAAAATGGACATTGGAAAAGCTGTGAACTGACAATGTTTTCAGATGGAAGATAACTCTACAGTGCATATTTGAAGCATACAATCATTTTTCCATAAGTCAGAACAGCAATCTGACCAAGTTGAACCTATAAGACTTCTGACATCCGACTGAAGGCCGTCACACTAACAGAAAGGCTTAATCATGCACAAGGTTGGTAGAATATAGAGATATAGAAAGAGGTATCAGAACAGGAAATAGGAATGACAAAACCAAAAACTCAGTACTTCCAGATAAACCAAGCTCTTGGGTTGAGTTATTGAGAGAGATTAAACTGCCAGAAAGGTTATAGTATCTATATTCTTACCTGTCAAGACTGTTAAACACCATAAACCCAAAGTAAAAACCCATCAGAGTCATTCATCCTAATTCGGCCTCTTTCCAGGCTGAGATGTGCTGATCCTGACATTACACAAGCAGAAAGCCATTTCTATTAATGTTAATAAAATTCCAGCGCAGGCATGAATCTTCTTTTCAGAGTGTGCCAAAGTGTGAATGTTGGATCTGATGCCAGACTTGCTATTATAGTAAAGTACACAGTGTGCTGGACTTGGCAGAATTACAGCCATCACTACAGCAGCCCAGAGAATCTGTAAAGACAGTAACAGTAGGACCTCCTTCAGCCTCACATATTGAATGCAATATTTGATACAGTCACATAAAAGGTACTCTAACGAATGAAGACGGATTCCTGATTCAGCCCAATAAGACCAAATGGCGTAGACTGCCTTTTATAATCATTCATATCATGAATTTCTTTGCGTTATATCCTGTTTTCTGAGTTTTAGTGTTGGTCCAAGATACGTAGGATGTTTGAGGAGAACATATTTAATTAACAGTATATCCTTATGTGGGATTTTTGGTCACACTTTTAATGATTTTTTTTTGAAAATTTGTTTAAAGATTGTGCCACATTTAGATGGAAATCCAACTATTGTGAGCATGGTAGCATACTGACATTAGCATTTAGCTCAAAATACGGCTACGCAGCCCTGCTAGCTGCGTGCAATTGTGATGGAGGTTTTTGATTACAAGTAAAGCACCATGCCGGGATTCCAATTTGCCAAACTGCAAATTCATAATATTTTAACAAGGCAATAAAAGAGTTTTTGTTTCGGATACTGTTTGTAAACAGCATTGCCAGCAAAAGTGAAAGAAAAGGCCAATCCCAGATTCACTTCCTATTGGAACAAGTCATACATGATGATTGACATCAGTTACTTTTGTATGAGTCTATACATTGTTTTCCAGGAATACCCTGCATAGTATACCTTTAATCAAACAGTGTATGCAGGATTGTGATGTCTAGTCAGTTATCTGTTGATGGAATTCTGGTGCTCTTTCTTTGTTCGTCATGTTGGACAAGTAAAACCTGGTGAGATAAACATAGTGTAAGTGTACTAAATTAAATGCAATACAATGCTGCCTCATACTGTACCATCCCTCAAACCATGCTGGCTTCACTCAGGCTAATCAACCAGCAGGCCTCAGCCTAGCCACCCAGACCTGGTATTGTAAACAGCTCCACAGTTCTCTGAACCAGGCCCTTTGCTGGCCATCTCTCATCCCGTTCCAAAGGCATCATATTCAGCCCCAGCTAAGCCCCACACCCGCATCCACAGTCGCCAGCCACTAAGCCTCTGTTTAGGTTGGACATTAGGGGGTAATCCCACAGAAAGGAGGTAGAGGGAGGGTGGAGAATGGATAGGGGTAGATGAGTGGAAGGGAAGACTGGTGCTGAGTGATCGGGGCAGAGGAGGATTTTGGCGTTTCTGATGTGGATCAGATGGTGGTCATCCAATCTGTGCCGTGTTGGCTTTTCCTTTATTCATCTCTCTTTGTCTTGTTAATCTGTCAGAGGGCTAGTTAGGAGCCAGGCACTGTCCCGTACAACACATTCATGAGAATTTTGATGATGCTTGTGTTTGCATCTCTATTTGAGTGTATTCCGATGGTATGATTATGATTGTGTGTGTGTATAGTCTTTGTTTCTGCTGTACATCACCCATGAGTGTGTGTTTCACGGGTATACAGTTGATGTCATAAATCTATTAAACAATACAGGTATAACCACATGAAATATTATATACAGTAACAGTACCAAACTTGTGTGTGTGTGTGTGTGTGTGTGTGTGTGTGTGTGTGTGTGTGTGTGTGTGTTTGTGTCATAGTGAGAGGGGCTCCATGTATCTGCAGTAATGAATACAAGCCGTGGAATGTGGATGGCATGCAGCACGTAGAGCACCACATAGCTCAGCCCACACACACACACACACACGCACACACACACACCATCATTCCTACAGGAGCTCTTGGTCGCTCAGTTTTATCGTCCTGCAGTCCATCTGTTGTCACACTGTCTCTCTGCAACTCTGATAACTTGTCCGGCTCCTTCACTGACGCCTTCCTCTCTCTGGTGCCGGAGGTTCTGCACATTATTAACATATTACTGCGCATGGACTGGATGTACAGTAGACATGCACTGAAGTGCCAATCTGACAGGTGCTGTCATGACAGACGTCTTTAGGGGGTGACACCTAGAGCTCTCTCTACCTCCTTTTGTAATTTTTTAATGTTTAGCTTTCTTAATAGCGCACTTTATATTTTAACAGGAGGAAATGAATGGACAACTGAGCAAAGCCAACAACCTAATTAACAGATGTTAAAAGGAATAAACAAAACTATAAGAAAGCAAAGAAAATGAATGTATAAATGGGGAAATAGATAAGGAATAATCACAAATGACCAACAAACAATTAAGGACAAAGAGCAAAAATAATGACTCAGTGGCAAAAGAAGGATCTCTCTTTTACTTGTTACTGAACTATATGTTGGGGACAGATATCTATTGGCAGGTTATCCTCTTTGTTTACTGCATATTACAATTTCTCATGCATGCTGCATGTGCAGTATTTATGGGTGAATCGGGCTGTAATGTAAATGACTGTCTTAACTACATAGTATTAAAATATAGAGCTCACAGAAATGATGTGACAGCAGATTTTGTAATGTCATAATAAAGGTTCTGATTGGAAATATGCTAATTAAATATGTTTAGCATTACACAAACAGCTGATGAGGATATGTTAAAGAAAATACAGTTTCTTGTTCATATGATCAACTGTGGGGAGAATAAATAATATGAAATTATTAAATAAAAATTATAAAATTCAAATAATGATAAAGTAAAGAAGTTTTGCAGCGTGCAAAAGTGAAACTGTTTCCAAGTAAAAACCTTATATTTCTAAAATACCAACTCAGTGACAAACTGGCTTGAGTTTGTCTGCCTGTCCAATACAAGGCTGTTGAATTTCCATAAACGTTCCTGATAAAGAATCACAATTTTAGACACACAAACATTAAACAAAACAAACAAAAAAACATGTAAAATGTACAGTTACAGTTTTCACCTGACACTGAGGGTCAGCAATATAAGAGGTGAAGGGTGAATGGGGTGATGGGAGGCACAGGGCAGCAGGAGGAGGTGGAATCTGTAGCAAGTAGTTAACACCCTATTTAAGTGTTTGTCTCGACCTGTGCAAAAACAGCATGTACTGATGGGTCAGGTATGCAGAATGAATGGGTAGTGAGTGCGAAAGACAAAGATTTGAACTTGGACTTGATGCAATCTACGTATGAGCTACAATGAGGGCTGCTTCAATAAGATGAGACACTACAGGTGAAAACTGATTTTTCATGCACTGTACAATTTTGAGATTTTGGGTTATTTTGCATTAATAAGTCTTGTTTCAGATTAATGAAAAGAAAGCTCTAAAACGAAAATCCAAAATACACATTTGGGTGTTTATTTCAGTTAACAAATAAACAAATAAAAACATATTTCATGAGATAATGCTCAATTTGCATATTAAACATGACATTTCAGAAAAGTTGTAACAGGAAAAATAGTTTTTAAAGTTTCATAGTAGTATCTATCTTGGTCGAAGACTGTATTGAATTTTACAATACATATTGTAAACGGCCTGTTTCTTTATTTGAGGTTTTCTCACACTCAGCCAGAAACATCTACTTCAGCAGCACTTACATACACCTACATCATTTTAATTCCTGCCCACATTCTCTTGTCATATGTTATTCCTTGCCGACATGAAACACTGGTTTCCTAAAACATGGCAAAAATTTAAAAAAATTGTTTGCGTGTCTGTCCATCCCTCCGTCCCATTCTCATGAACTTGATATCTAAATATATATCAAGATTGCTTTGAAGGAATTTCTTCAAATTTGGCACAGACGTCAGCTTGGACGAAAGATGAACTGATTACAATTCTGTAGTCAAAGGTCAAGGTTACTGTGATCTTGCAACCATCTCATTCTCATGAACGCAATATCTCAATAAGTCCATGAGGAAATTTCAGACTTGGCACAAATGTTTACCTGGACCTAATGATTAACTGATTAGATTTTTGTGGTCAAAGGTCAAGGTCACTGTGACCTTGCGTCTGTCTCATTCTTGTGAAAGCAATATCTCAAGAAGGCCTTGAGGCAGTTTCCTCAAATTAGGCACAAATGTCCACTTGGACTCAAGTATGAACTGATTAGAAACTGGTGGTCGGAGGTCAAAAGTCAAGGTCACTGTGACCTCACAAAATGTGTTTGTGGCCATAACTCAAGAATTCTTATGCTAATTATGTCAGAATTTTACACAAATGTCTAATAGAATAAATTAATGAAGCAATGACATTTTATATCCAAAAGGTCGAAGGTCAGCTTCACTATGAAATAATAATGTTCCGCAAAAACACTTTTCCTGCCATTACTCAACCTTATAAGTTGGAAACAGAAGAGGAAACATTTGGTCAGATACTGAATTGGTGACTCTAATCTTGGGTGCCCACCTTGAAACTATGTTTCATATATAGAATATTGTTTGCAGAGGCATACATAACATTTAGGAAAACTTTTAGTTAAAAAAATAACTGCCTTCATGTAAGCAATCAACTGGGGACGTTTCATGGGGATATATGTTAGTTAAAAGTTTTACCCTATTCACCTGTATTGACTTCCCACAAGATAAGGCAAGATAAACTTTTATATGTCTTGAGGGAAATTGCCTTGCAGCAATCGCAAATAATATTATTTTATCATATCGTAGTTCAGAAAATATAGTTTGCCCCGATATCCCTGTGAATAGATTGTTTAAATGCCTTACATATATGTTTGAGCAGTGATGGAGTTCACAAAAGCGTGAAGGCACTAAGAGACTGCTGTCAGTAAGACTCTCTCTCTGCTCATATGTTTTGGTTTATGGAACAGCTGTGTGAAGGGAAGAATGAAGGGGTCAAAGGTCATGGCATCACATGAATGTTGACCCAGTGTTGTGTCAGTGTCACCCCTGTGTCATTGTGCTGCTGCTGTCACTCAGTGTTCAGAGGAGCTGTACGAAGCGGCCTGTGGCAGTGTTGCCCGTCTGTGGCCAGAGGGCACACAAGGACACGCACTGTATGTTTTGAAGCGACGCCGTCAGGACGTCTGTACTGTATGTCCTACACTGGACAGCTAATGTCAGTGATGGTTTGTTTCAGCAGAGGTGAGCTATGCTGTGGTAGTGACTCATGACATTCTCAACATAAATCTGAGCTCAGTGAGCATCTGTGACGGGTGTTGCTGCATTTTTTAGCTTCTTCCAGACGACGTGCATCTACATATAGGTGTTAGGATGACATCCTCAAATAAGAATGTGTTTATTTTGGAAACAGCATCTTACCTTGTCCATTTGGTCACTGTAGTGAAAAATGATTGATAAGGATTAATAAGGCTAAAATAAATAAGAAATAGGACTTAAATAAACGGAGAAATAAATCTAAAGTGTGAAGCTAATAATAAACTGTATTTTAAATTTTTTGGTCAGTCTTCAAATTCCTTTTACAGCCAATGTTATCGTTTCAGTGCCCATTTTAACCACTACTGTTACACTTCTTTGTTTAAGGTGTGAGAGCACAGTGCACCTCCAGCGGCTCCCGGACACTGACAACTACTGTCTGATCCTCCCTCCCAACCTGAAGTCGGCCATCTCTGCCGTGACATACATGGCCGAGCAGCTGAAGAAGCAGGACACGGATGACACGGTGAGAAATGACACGTCACACCCTGTCGGCCAGCTTGTTATGTAGTCTGTCTACAGCTCCTGAGCACAGAGTGTTCCGAACACGCCCCAGCGATGTTCATGTGTCATTGCATACATACAGCACATCGCTGACTCAGTGCTTACAGTAAGTGCTTTTGTGTTTGTGTGTGTGTGTGTGTGTGTGTGTGTGTGTTCTCTCCAGATGACAGGAGACTGGCAGTTCATTGCCCTCGTGGTAGACCGTCTCTTCCTGTGGTTGTTTGTCATCATCACCACCCTGGGCACCCTGGCCATGTTCTTGGACGCCAGTTTCAACTATACACCCGACGACCCTTTTCCATAGAAGACAACAAGCACACACACACACACACAGTTGGAGCTTGATACACTGGTTGTCACTTCTTCTTATTGGTGATTTCTGACATCACCAGATCTGACTTTCCATAAATACCTATTCCATATTCCAATATTCCAGATTTCTGTTGTGAGCCTCTGAAATGTTTTGTCAGGTCAGGTTGCAAAAGAAAACGTGTCACATTTGCATAAAGTAGAACCATGTACAGATAACCTACATGATAACAGAATCAACGTATAGATTTTTGGAAGCTATATGTGGTAACAATGGTTTTGCAGTATTGTTTGTCTAAATAATGTATTTAACACATTGTGATATTTGTTATTTGAGTCTGAAAGCTTGAAATACATTTTTCTCATAAGTAAAACAGTTTGTTTAATGAACGTGCCTTCTGGTCTTTGTGGAACATGCAGGAAACTGCTAGCTTGTGTTTCACTCTGATGCAAGAACAGTGATTATGTTTAGTGATTGTTATGTTGGCCTGTGGGCAGTAGAGGGCAGTAATATAATGTTCATTTAAAAGTCAGGAGCACTGCTGTTCAAAGGGCTGCAACGGCACATTTACAGTTCTTATAAGGAGAATGTTTTTTTGTCAGTCTCCCATTGCACATAAATGAAGGTTTAATACTAATGTTCATAACATAACATAAGCAACATCATTATAACTTGCTGGACATTTCTTCGTCCGTGATAAATTTAGAGCCAGCTTTAGTATACTATACTGTACTTAGTCTGAAAGTTTGAAGAGCTGTACAGAAAGTTGGAACCTAAAATATAATTAAAGAAACAGACGTGAGTACTATAAAACATTTTTATGTGGCTAAAAACTTTACAGTGAGTCTTTTAAAACTGAGATTTAAAACGTGGACACATCCAGCCTAAACATCAGGATTTGTTACTGATTGTTAATAAAATGTATTGTATCATTTTATACAACCAACAATACATTTGTGACAGTTTAGAGTGAAACTTACCCACCTATCAGAATCAGAAGCTAAAGGTAGTTGACTTGACAGTAATGTGGATGGATCATTGAACAGGCCTACCAGGCAGTGTACTGTACCTGATACCTATGTATTGTGATCAATAACATTCCTTGTTGGACATCACTGGATGCAAAGAAGCAAAAAAACAAACAAAAAACAAACAAACAAATGAGACACAAAACAACCATAAAGAGACAGAAAACATCTAAAGAAATGCAAAACAACCATAAAGACAAACAAAACGACCACAAGGAGGTGGAAAACAACTAACAAGAGATGGAGACCAACCACAAAGAGACACCAAACAAGAACATATACATGCAAAACAACCACAAATAGACACAAAACAACCACAAAGACAGACAAAACAACCACAAACAGACACAAAACAACCACAAAGACATACAAAACAGCTACAAAGAGACACAAAACAACCACAAAGAGACACAAAACAAGAACATATAAATTCTAAACTGGGTCAATTTTCCACTCAGTAATTTTGGTGTAAATATTGGGCCTCTGCAGTGCACTGTATCGTAGCTGGTGGGGTAGTTCATTCCACAGTTACACTGTAGCCATTTTCATGCTCACTGAGTACAGCACAACGCCACAGAGTCTGTGATTGTATTCATTGTGTCCAACTGTCCAAATATGTTTCTACCATGCATGTAGCACTCGCCAAGCTCTTTGGAGAAGAGTGAGTCCACAAGACCAAGAACACAATCTATTAGTCGTGTCCTGCTGCCGCTGCACAAAAGCCAAAGTTGTTGCATAAGAAGACTGAAGGTGAAAAAGACAGGGGACATGTAGAGAAGGGCGCCATCCCCCTCATTTGCGCACTCGGAGCTTTTCAGGGAAAAGCTGTGGGCCCAGCGTGTTTTATTGCTAATGCCTCAGTGACTTCCAAGGGCACTTAAAGGACTTCAATCATTGAATTTGCACTCCACTTGCTCACTTCAGACCCAGCGGAGGCCTCAGAAATGAGGGGGAGAGCCCACGAGAGAATGTTGTTAGTGCCCTTCTCTGGGCTGATTTAGGCTGTTTTCTTTTTCAGCTCCTATTGAGCGTTGAGCAACGGCTAAACCAGCGAGACAAATGTGTGTTTACGCTTTTAAAAAAGAAAGTAGTAAAAGGGAGCGGGGGGAAAGAGCAATGTTCTTTTATGTGTTCTTTGCAATCCAGGTCCTGGGTGGAGAAGTAGCCAAGAGGACATCAGATAAATCAGGTTACCCGTGGCAACAGCACTGGTAGGCCTGGGACTGGCTCTTGATCTTCTTCTTACTCATCTTCCTCCTCTACATCTCACCCAGCGCTTTGTGCTCACCTTTCTTACCTTCATGTGTTTATCCTTCACGGCTCTCCTTTGTTTTTCACATCCTACCTTGAGCTTAGCAACTCTTTCAACCACCCAAACCATGCCTTCCTCTTCCTCCTCTACCTCTGTATCAAAGTGAAACAGATTCCTCGAGCTCTGGGGTCATTCCTCCCCAGCAACAATGGGGCATTTGTTGGCCTCAACAGCCAAGACTTGAGGCCTGTTACCGAAGCCTGGATACAGTATAGGGCAAAAGAGTTATAGTGAGAGAAGAGGTGGGGGGGCAAGAATGTGGGAAAATGAAAGAACTGAGTGGTGGAAGTGGAAAAGAGGAGTAAGAGAGCTGTGAGAGCAACCTAGCAAAACTTCAATTTTAAATAGGTAATCCAGCCAGTAGGTGAGCACATTCCCATTAATCTGACAGTGGGGATAACTTCCTCTGGGCTTATGGGTTATTACTTCCTCTCCCATTGCTGTAGCACTATTGTTTAGCCACAGTGTGAAGTCACACACACTGCAGCGCCAAAAGCCTGACCTCTGGTTTGGACAATGCTTGCTATTGTCTCTTGGTTTTGCCCATTCAATGCAGGAAGAGGAACAACTGGCATGTTAATGAACCTAATGGAACAAATACATTGTTAAATATTTGTAACAAGAGGTGTGAAGTGGTCACGTTCCTTTGCACAACTTGTCAAGACATAGTGTTCACACGCATCCTGTAAAATCCCAGAAATTACCATGGAATTCTTCGTTTATAAAAATGTACGGCAAATAGTAATGGGATCCTGTCGGTTGGGTTATGTTTTCAGATATGTTACTGAGTTCATATTGTAGATTGTTTCACTCTATTCAAGCAGCCTGGTTATTGTTGATGCGCAAGCTGATTTCATAATTCCAAGTTAATAACTGGAAATGAATGGTTAAAACAGTCATTGTCATTTATTATGTAAGTGCCCTATTACAAGATTTTAGGTGGTTGGAGGCTCAGGATGAAGGCTGGGGGTGGTGTGCTGGTAATGCAGAACTGGTCAACTGTTTTGATGCTTATCTGTCTCATCTAAAGTAGACCTGTGGTAAATTGTCCTGATCCATATAAGACTCACATGTGGTCCATATTCTAGGACCTGAGCTGGCACCCAGTATGAGCATATAGCTCGTGAATTCCTCAGCCCTCTTCTGGTTCATATCTGAACCGCAGCATGCCTGAAAATAATTTCCTCTGGCCCTTATTTGGCCCAGGCCTGGCCCACAACATGCCAGACAAATTACCCATGTAGGGTAAGCATATGGCATGGCCCCAGTCTGGCACAAATCTGGCCCAAAATATACTTGAAATTTGGTCAAGGTGAAGCTTTAGTAAATATCTCTATCCCTGATTTGGCCCAGAACTGGCACAGAACTTACCAGACATACAGTCCATGTAGGGTAAGTTATGTAGGTATTGCCTTGATCTGGTACACACATAGCCTATAAGATGCTCGAATTCAGGCCCATTCAAGGTAAAGCTTTGGCTATCTCCTCTAGCCACGATTTGGCCCAGAACTGGCCCACAACATGCCAGACATAAGGCCCATGTAGGATAACTGTATGGTATGGCTGTGATCTGGCACACATGATTAGATGCCTGACATCTGGCCCATATAAGGTGAAGCTGTGGTTATTTCCCCTGGCACTGATTTGGCCTATAACTGGCACACAACATGCCGAATGCATGGCCCATATAAGGTCAGCGTATGATAGATTTCTTTGCCCAGATTTGGTCCCCAACACACTATATATACCATATAAGATGGAGCTGTAGCTACGTTTAGGCACCCTGCAGTCAACACCATCATTAAAGGCCAAGTGTGGGCCATAATAGAACTGTAGATGTGGGCCACATTTGGGCCACAGATTTATTGCCATTTGGAACACAATTTTAAATGATTTTTAATGATGAATTATTGATCAAGTCCGTCAGATCACCTGCTGGCTATCTAAAGGCCAGCAAAAGTTTTCAAAACTGAAATACAAATTCACTGTTGATAGCCTTCTTGATTGTTTATTCTTGGTGAGTTCTGGCAGTATAGGAGGAAAAAGAACGGAAACTCTTTTAACCTCTTGAACACTCATTTTCCTTACTTTCCATCTGAAGTATAGTGTTATATCATTTTTTAACTGTAGCCTATGATCACTTTAAAGTCTATATTTTTACCCAATAAACTCTGTTTGGCATGATGCTGCTGATATTAGGGTAAATATTCCAACTACAGACGCGATGTTTGCTATGGCTCTAAAAGAGAATCCACTGGTGACAGTTTGCATGCATCTTTTTGAGTAGTAACTGTCCTTACAGAACAAATACGATGGGTGTTTTATAATCTGACAAACGCAGTTAGTTTAGTTCAACCAGCGAGATTTATGAAGTTGAGTAAACTTAATATTTATCCAAAAGTTGTGTTGATATTTAATGGTCAGACAATTTCATTTAAGATAGGCGTATTTATTTTCTATTTAATTCCACTGAAAAATGTCAAAAATGTTTTTGATTCTAACCAACTTCTTAAAATCAGTTGTCAACTGACTAAAAAACACATCAATGAAACAAACTCAATATTTTTATGCTGGAAAAAATGTCTTTAAATGTTATCCACTAACCCCATGAATCATTTTAGAGTGTATTAAAAATGTCTACTGACCATATGCAGCTATAAGTTCAGATATATTTACAGCAATAGGTATAGAATTAATTACTTTAAAAGAGTGGGGTGAGTGCGTAATGATGGAGCCACTGGAGAGTCTGGCACAGCTGTAAAGGTTAGAAATTGATAAAGAGAAGTGTTAAGTAGAAAAGACAACCTGTTGCTTTGTTGGAAGCAGAGGGAACTTTTCCCAGCAGCTACTCCCCGCGACCACAGGGCATTGCAACTCCATGCATCAGCAGGCAGGATAACTACACACCCACTTCACACCATCACCCACATCTCGGATGCCCATCCCCGACTGAAGACCCCCGGCGCACAACTCAAGAGCGACGCGGACTTTTTGCATCACTTGCATTTGTGGAGGTGTACGCTTTGCAAAGCAGGAGAGGAATACAGGAGTTAAAGTTTATTTAAAGAAGAAGACTTCTTTTGCAAACGATGGCCAACTCCGGTATGCAGCTGTTGGGATTCTTCCTGTCGTTAATTGGCATCGTTGGACTGATCGTCGGGACTATCCTGCCGCAGTGGAAGATGTCAGCGTACATCGGGGAAAACATCATCACAGCGGTGGCCATGTACCAAGGACTGTGGATGTCATGCGCTTTCCAAAGTACCGGACAGCTCCAGTGTAAAATCTACGACTCCATCCTGCAGCTCGACAGTAAGTTCTCTCTGACTAACCTGTCAATCATCTCTGGGTTTAATGCAACAGGTTGGACACACAGTCTCTTTAGTCATACCTCCCCACCTGGAGACCCACCTGTTGCGTCTGAGCACCTCCTCCACCTGAGGGAGAGCCCACCACACTGTCATCACTCATTAACTTTGCCACCTCAGGTTATAACCTGCTCATCACACCATAATTACTCACCACACTCTATACAGCAGCCACAGTGCACTGTTATCTGTCACTACAGTGGGATATTGTCTTCTTCATAAGTGACTGATTCCAGGGGGGAAAAAGTCTGAAAGATAAATCTCTATTCCTAAAAGCATTCCATAAAATCCTCACCCACACATTGTCACGTTCTGGGAAACCCTCCCACCCCACCTCCTCACATTTCCCATGCACTCACACATAAACACACATAAACAGTAGATGATATCTTATATAAATTTCAAGAGCTGATTCTGTGATCCATCTTTAAGAAAGACAGTCCTTTGCATAAGCATATATGAGCTCAGTTGTAAATTAAATTGTATCTTAGGTCACTATTGCCTTACCTTTTTAAAATATAGCCCCAGTGATACAAAGGCACACTTCTGTATCTTGTTTTAACAGTGTATCCCAAGATCTGGGCTGAAAACTTGGTCGTCACAGAGCTTTTTTCTATCTTTTGCCACCATGACATAGAAACTACTTTGCATACCCTGCAACAGTTGTTGCTTATTGCCAAATAAATAGTTTCAAACCTATGAGCAGGGTGGCCGTGGTAACTCCACTCTGCAGCACAGGCATCTGAACAACCTACTGTACATCACCCAACATACAAGCTCACAATGGCTTTAGAGCTGTTCCCATACAGAAACGCATACTATTTGCATGCATAACAAACCAGGAGGTCTTCATTTAATACCCAGGGCTTGTTGTTAATAGCCCCCCTCCTTCAGAGATAACTGCAATAATCCTGCAGACATTTGGCCTTGTTTGATGACATATTGGTGGAGACTGTCTTGCATCATTACCTTATCTTATTCATCTGTTTTTTTTAAAAGAACCTATTTAAAAAAATATGCAGGTTACTGAATAAATGTGGGTTATACAAACACATTAATGGGAACTCACTGCCCATTTTCACCTTGGTTCTCCTAGTGGACCATAGCATTATGGAGCAGCTGAGGAATTATTATTCTTCATGATTCCACAGCTTCCAATCATGTAGTTTTACATGCATAATGTTGACACATGTTTGTCATACAATGTTGTAGCAGTGTGACATTTACTTGAGAAAAGCTACAGTAGCTGTGAAGAATTAGAATTATATGTTCTGTACCCACAGACTATAAAAAAATGGACGTAGCCAACGTGATGTCACTCATTGGTTTGTGGACTCTCATTTTGAAGCTTTGAGTCGCCATTTTGGCCACCGCCATCTTGGATTGTCAGAGCCAGAAGTTGCCATATTTGGACGAGAGGGTGGAGCTAACCCTAACACCAGCAGCTTGCTTGGTTAGCATGGTGCATTTACAGCTATGGATAACTGTGATAATGCTAATGCTAATTTTTACTAATGAAACCCAGGCTTAAAACTATTAAAATAGTATGTACTTACTGGAATAAAAACAATCTGACTCCTCAGAGGGATTTACAGTACAAGCAAATGCTGATCAAGATTCTTTTAGGTAACCAAAATGTTACAATTAATTTTAATGAAATGACAACACGCTGAAATACCAACAGCTATGGCTATGCCTATACTCTGAATCTTGGGTGACGTCATGGTTACGTTACCTAATCAGCGTTGTCACCGTAGTAGTAACTTGTCAAAGATGGCATCCACCTGTTACTCGAAGAAGCCATGGCCTTAATCATGTGTAACTTGAAGTCAGTTAAAGCCAGGCAAGCCCCCCATACAGTTGTCATGAATGTGAAAATTAGCGATGGAGGCCAAAACCGTTTTCTGTACCAGGCTGTAAACATGTTTATTTCTGCTGTAAAGTTGGGCATTTTAACATGGGAACCCAGATAGCCATTGGACTTGACTCACCTGCGGTCAAGTGTTGGCTGACTCAGCTTTGTTTACGGCTCAATTGTGCCAAATGCGAGTCAGCATTGGCCTGTTTACTTTTGGGCTAGAGACAGCGGCCAGCACCAAAATGTGGTCTGACCTGTTCATGGGTGCCAAATCTCAGCCTGACTTAACATTGTAGACATGGGCCTATCCTGGCTGACACATAGCTGCCAAAATCAGGCAAGTTTATATGACATATTGACCCTTGAAGCCACCCTCAAGTGGTCATTAGAGGAACTGCAGTTTTTAGGACTTGAGTGTTGGCCTAATTTTTCAGCCCCAGAGGTTGCCGCTTGTATCTATCCCATGATAAAGTTGTACTGGACACTGAAAAGATCATGATGGCTAATATATTTTTGTATTATAACACACATAACATGATAACCAGTATCTTTTTCTCTGCACTGAATGGCAGCAGATGTGCCACAAGCCACTGCAAAGCTGCCAGACACAGCTCAGTAGCAATGACAGCAGTGTGATGTAACTCAAAGCCAGGATACTGTGCATCCTGCTCTCTATTTGCATTTACTCTATAATCCACCCTATTGTTCCCCATGTCTTGCTATTTTATAGAGATACCGCCCCTACTCTCCCTCTTCTCTACATCCTCCCCTGTATCTCTCTACCCATCCCTTCCTCGCTGCTCGAGGGTTTTGTTTGTTTGGGCAGGGCAGGGATGGCCTAGACTGGCACAGACTGGTTCTAGGTGGACAGAGTGGGAGAGACAAAGCGGGGACTCACCCTGTGATAGGTTTATAGGGTGAGGAGAGGGGGGGCTCTGACAGATGAGGATCCTAACAGTAGCGTTTCAGCAGGCCTCCACCTCTTTAACAGCAGCAGATGGGAGGGGGACAGTGAAAATGAAAGAGTGTGAGATGTGGCTTGTCTGTCTGTGTGTGCCGGTGTGTGTTCATGTGTATCCCATGGTTTCTCTTCCAGGAAAAGCTCACATTCAAATGTCCTGACAGGCTAATGTGAGTGTAATTCACAACCTCTGGACACACACATAAAGACTCTCCGATGGGTCGAGGCCTGTTTATTGGTCTTTCCTCATCATTTACCAGTTTGTGCTTTTAGATGTGACTTTATATGATCTTTTATGTTGTTTTTTTTAAACAACAATCCCAAATCCTACAAAACAGAAGACACTCCTCATACATAATGAACATTTCCCTTCTCTCTGTCCGTCCCAGGTTCGCTTCAAGCCACTCGTGCCTTGATGATAGTTGGGATCATTGTGTCCATCGCAGGTCTGGGTGTGGCCTGTATGGGAATGAAATGCACCACCTGTGGAGGGAGCGACAAACTGCGCAAGTCCCGCGTTGCCATGACAGGAGGCATCATCTTGCTAGTGGGAGGTGAGGATACCATACAGTGTTGATGACAGTCAGTATGAGTTAAATTTGGTTACGTACAGATGGATGGCATATTAAAGGGGAACCCAACATAAAGGTGTTGTTCCAGCTGCAAGAACAGTTCCTGTGTGTGGAACTCTGCCAAGAGGCTGCTTAACACATCAGTCCAAAATTTCTTGGTACTCAATTGGGTTGAGACCAGGTGACTGCAAAGGCCTTAGCATCTGAGTCACATGATTTTTGCACTGCCTTTGTGTGTGTGTGTGTGTGTGTGTGTGTGTGTGTGTGTGTGTGTGTGTTAATAAATGAATGTCACTAGTAACAAAAAACGCTTGCACCTTTTCATCATTGCCAGACTGCCACCGCATCACCTCCGTACACTTATTATCCCGTGTAATCAATCTACTGTTTATTTTTATTTTCATTTATTCCACAGTAATTAGTATCTAGTTCCTAAAATGGACAGGCAGAGGGTGATAGCTATAGCTCTGGTTGAGGGTGAGAGGCTGTCAGCAAATAGTATGTTGGGCACAGGGAAACGGAGATCTGTGTGGGTACGTGAAAAAAGAGGATGGATCACAGGGAGAACCACCAGTTGGTCCAGGAGCTTCACCTCCACAATGGCTGTTTCAAGCACTGCACTTTTGTATGCTTCCACACCTGCTGTTTCCTACTGAGATCCTGGTTACTGCGGTTTGTAAAGTTGTTAAGCTCTGGGTATCCAGCAACCGCTACCACCAGTTTCTCTTCTATTGTTTGCCAACCTTAAACTTCCTGCCGTGAACACCACAGAGAGCCCACCGCTCAAATCATCCGGTTGGACATTTGGAAAAAAGCGGAGATGACTTTTCTGTTCTGAGTTGACATTTTTTCAACACCAGGCACTAAGAGCGCAGAAAAGCAGTGCGCAAAAAGATTCATTGTCATTAAAGGCCATTTTCTTAAAATATGTTTTCAAAGACTGTGCTAGAAATCTCCACTCCAGCAGCACTTACTTAAATTTTTTTACAGAGGGGTTTATTCATATATCATATACAGCCCGATTTATACAGAATTTTACTCATGCAAACGTGGTGAAAATAGATTTGTATGGCTGTTAACAGTAGTTTCAGATTTATGGAGTGATAAAAAGAGATATCCAAAATCCCCTCTGTAAAAAACAGTGACTCACAAAACACCCCACAAACTTATTGTGAACTCACTGGTGTCGCAGGAGAAGTTAGGGGGTTCACCAAATTCTTCAGGTTACATCAACTGTGACCCATGTCAATTCAAAATGTTTTGCCGATTCAACTTGTACAGTCCATGTGGAGATATTTCATTCAATAAGTAAAAACGTACAAGCGCTGTTTCAGGGCATCACCTCAGTCAGGAGGATTCATTTTCTGGGCACCATGGATATCTGAGCCAAATGTCATGGCAATCCATCACACTCTTTGTTATGATATTTCAGCGTGTACAAAAGTGATAGACTGTACACAGACTGCCATTGCCATCCCTAGAATCACACCACCAGTTGCACTCTGAAGGGAGCGCCAGAGGAGGACATGGCCACCCTGATACTATTTCTGCCCACCCCCCCTACTGGCCCGCCTTGATGAAAATAACTGGGCATCAGACCCTTAAGGTGTCATTACTGTCATTACTAGCTAGCGCAAAGGTAGTGGTATCTTGTAAAAGACAACCTCAGGCATGCACTGGCACCATGTTGGCCAAGCTTATAGGGAAGGGGGCAAAGTAACGCTCCAAATTTAGGCAACATTTCCACAAGGGAACAACTGGCATGGCCATTTTCCAATGTGTCTTGGACTCTCGCCTTAAGATATCTGAATGAAAATGGGTTCTATAGGTACCCAGAATTCGCTCCTAAACTTGGCTTGCTCCTAATATATGTTTTGTTCCTCACAGTCAATGTAATCAATTAGAACAGTATATGTATCTTTTTAAGGACAACCAGCTTATTTGAAGAACAATTAAGTATTAAGTATTATTAAATTCTGCTGTATGGCTCTGATGAAATTCCTCCTGCACAATATCACAATCTAAGGTGTTGCTGACTCATTGTAAACCCACTCTATGGGACCTATGCTAATTCATATTATTGTCTATGGGACCTATGATAATCAATACAGACCTGGTTACATAATATTTCATCAAAGCCCACCCAAACTCACCTCATCATCACATTTTTTCTTTGATCCTGTACACATCATAGAGCAGGTAGGAGGTAGTTTGATCCCTAGTCCAAAAAGCCTTCCTCCCACTCTCCTGCAGCAGCCCTCCAGAGGTCATTAGACTGAATGAGTCCAGAACTCCTGGCACTGATTCTAACATAAGAGGTCTAACTGGCTCGGAAGAGAACAGGAACACTAAAAGCTAATTGTGCTGGAGTCAATAGCTAGCCGCCTGGTGACTATAAAGAGGGTAAAAGCACGTCTACCCTCTCAGGTTTTGATGATGTGCTGATGGACTGATTGATCTTTGTTGTTGGCTTTCCCTCCTCTCAGGGCTGTGTGCCATCGTGGCGTGCTCCTGGTTTGCTCATAATGTGATCCGGGCGTTCTATAATCCCTACACTCCAGTCAACACCAAGTAAGGAACCCAGAAATACAATGTATTCAAGTACTGTCATTGAAAGAATACCCTGACATGTTTTAGCTTTCTTGCCAACAGTGAGATGAGAACAGTGATTCCACTCTCTATTAGTAGTTAACACGAGGTCACAGCCAGGAGACAGTTAGCTTTGCTTAACTACCACTGTCCAAGGGTAACACAGTCTGTCGACCAGAATCTCTAATGCTCACTTATTAACACATTATATCTTAGTTTAATTCATACAAAAAAGCCAAGTGTAATTAGCCCACAATATGTTGTGGGCTGTGTGTATGCTAAGCTAAGTGGCTGCTAGCTGTAGGTTCATATCTAACACATTGATATGAAAGTGGTGCTGATCTTATCCAGTGCTTGGTAAGAAAGTGAATAGGTGCATTTGTTGAACAATTCCTTTGAATATTATTTTTGAAGTATGGTTTCAATGTGTGCAAATTTACACTGCTTATTGCACTTTTTACTTCATTATATTTATAAAACAGCTGCAGTCAGTATCTTTGTGTGCATTAAGACTATATATATTAAAATAATTATATTGACTTGTTATAATGTGATGCACTTTTTAGGAATAACTACAAAAAAAGTAGTTAAAATGAGTCCAACCTGAATTGGCAAATGCTGCTTACACATTTATAAATGATTAATAAAAAACAAATAATATTACGCAGTAATTTTGCCTATTTGAGTGCTTTTACTATTGATACGTCAGTACATTTTTCTATTAATACTATGGATACAACTTTAATGCAGAAGTTTTATTAAACTTCATTAAACGGAATTCATTTGACATTGCTGTGTTACTTTTTTAAGTGACACCATCTAACTACTGATCAAAGAAATAACACGTTCTTCTCCCTGCAAATTGAAAGTTAATCATAAGCAATAAAACCTTGGATTACTCAATACACTTGGGGGTTTTGCTGCTACGGTCTTAATCAGTCCGGTATGACCAGAGGCTTATGGAAGCTATCTTACCTGATGTTATTACACTTTTGATAGATACTGCTATAGCGGACATCACCAGTCACTCTCCTCTTCTTGTGCTGCTCTTACAATTCAGCATTTATTTTATCCCATAAATGCAGTAGTGGAAGAAGTACTCAGATCATATATTTAAGTAAAAATGGCAAAGTGGCAAGGCTTGCATTCAAAATACTACTCTAATAAACATACAAAGTACACATTATGCAAAATGGCCCATTTCAGAATCATGTATTATGTCACTACTTAGAATTTATGAGTTGCTTTGTATTTTGACCTAATTATCTAAATCTGCAGAGTAACTAGTAACTGCGGCGATGAGACAGGAATGTTGTCTTTTTTGTGTAATAGCAAAACACAGAAATCAACTTTGCCAGAGGTTCATTTTGTCACTGGCACAATTATTGCTTAACACCATCTTGTGTGCTCCAGGTTTGAGTTTGGCGCTGCCATCTTCATCGCCTGGGGCGGCTCCCTCCTGGATGTCCTGGGTGGAGCCATGTTGGCTGCTTCCTGTCCACGAAAGAAACAGGTGTCCAAGTACCCGTCCATGGGTAGCTCCCGCTCTGGTCCACCAAGCAGCACTAAAGAATATGTGTGAGAGTGCCCCCCCCTACAGCTTGGGACTCCAACAGAAGCTGACAAAGAAGCCCCTCCCTCCATTTTTTGCAGCACCAGCGAGGAGTAAAACTGAAGGTGTATGTGAAGTTGTGAATCATAGAGGCAAAGAATTACAGACTTTCTTTTCTTTTTCTTCAGGCAGACCTTTGATAACCCCTTGATCATCATGCAGCACTCTCAATTGTTTGATGAATGATGTCTCACACCCCGTCCACACATTCCACGATTGTTTACAAGTGATCTTCACAAATACATTATAATTGGATCCCCTGACTTAATGGACAAGCCCTCGGGGTGTAACCTCTTGAATTGTAGCCTAAATGGTGGATTATAGCCAACAATGGCACCTCTGCGTTAGAACCAGCATCTATTAGCATTTGCCATGTAATTGAAAGTAATCAATTCCTGTTTCTAGGCTGCGACTCAGGGGCTCTGTACAACACAGACACAGGGTGACAATACAGTGTTTTATAAAAACCACTGGTGGTTCCAAAATAGATGTTACGATGAGCAGGGTGTGACTTCACACACAGGGCTCACTGTGTAGGGTGGCCGTATCACACGGGCCTTTTACTACAACACTCGCTACAGGCACTGCAGCTCTTCATACCAGTCTGTTACAAACCCTGCTCAGATATGAAATATTTTATTGTGTAGTCACTGTGCCATTATCGCTCTAATAGCTTCCATATCAGCCACATTGAGATTTAACTGCCTCTATTTATTTTGACAAACGTAGGATGAGGTTTTGGCTCCTGTGTAGGTTTATATAACAGGTAGATCATTGTGGCCCAGCTCTAGCTTTCAGAGATTATAAATATTTTTATTAAGATGTTTTGTGCTCTGAACAGTGTCCGCTGTATTTTTAAATGTCATAGTTTTATACACTCGACTCATTTAGTACATAATGGTGTAATAAAAATATGTTAACATGTCCATTGATACTTAAATAATAAAGATATTGCAACATTGTTAATGCTTTGGTGATGTGGTAGCTGATTTTATAGTCGTCTTTTTCATTGACACAAACAATAAAACTGTATTTCCTTTTGCGAGACGACAGATGTTGCACATGATGCTGCATTCTCCAAACTCTCCATACACACAACAAGCTTAGACAAGAAAAACAAGAGCAACAAATCATTAAGAAAATATTTTTAAGTCGCCCTCCAGACAAGAACATGTTTTGCTTATTATTTACTTTCACTTCACTTTCTATTTCACTTGAATGTGGAAAGGTGAGCAGTGCCGGACCAACCACATTTGGAGCCCAAGGTAAGCTTCCCCTGACCTCCCATATCCTTTGGTCCTGGCATTCATGTGGATGCCACTTGAAGCACTTCACTCATCCAAACACCGATGCAGACCCAGTCCCCCCCTCATGGCAATAACACTCCTGGATGGCAGTGGACCTCCAGCAGAACATGCACCATGCCTCACCACAAACAATGCTCAGAAATGGCCCGAGGAGTGTGACAAAGAGAGCAAGGCGTCAACCTGGCCTCCAAATTCCCCAGATCCCAATCTGATTGAGCATCCGTGGGACGTGGCAGTACCCTACCTCACAACCGGCAGGTCTCGAAGGATCCACTGCCAACGCCCCGGGCCAGACTCCAAAGCACACCCCTAGAGGTCTCGTGTCCATGCCTTGACATGTCAGGGCCAAGTCTTATCTAAAAAGGCCCCACTGTGCATTGGGGTACCCCTGGGGTACCGGCACGTCCCATGAATACTCAGTCAGACTGGGACTGGGGAACTGGGAGACCAGGTCGATGCGTTGAGCTCTCTGTCATGTTCTTTAGGCCATTTCTGAGCAGTTTTTGCAGTGAGGTATGGTGCAGTGTTTTGTTTTGGGGGCTACTGTCATCAAGTGGAGGGATTATATCATGACATTTTTAGACTCTATCTTGATACATGACATGACTCACTATTTTTGAATCTCCTCAAAAGCACTTCATCTTGTTCACTTTCTGACTAAATACTCTCTTTGATGAGACAAAGTTATGGCGATGACTAATGTTTTTTTTCCCAGAAAATATTAACACAATGAGATTTTTGAGCAATAATCATCAATAATGTGGCCGTAACGACTGAGTGGGTTAAGGCAAGCCTAAGACAAATTGAAAAGTCTGATAAGTTGATATTTACATCTTTTTGCCTTTAAAATTAGGACACGCTGTCACGAGCATGAGTCTCTCATCCAAGAATAGATACATGCTCTTTTGTGCAGTGAAATGGTTGCCAGGTGTAGTTTGGTGGAAAGAAAATAGTTCCCACATGAAACTGCTCACAACAAGGTCTGTGGATTATCTGTGTGACCGGGTCATGATTTCTGAAAAGAGACATTGCTATTGAGTTTTTCAAATGTATTTCTTTTTCCGCATTTTGAGCACCACTGCAGATAAAAAAAAAACCTGGTATGTGTTTACATGTGACTGTGTAGTGGGGATGGAGTCGAAAAACAGAGAGCATTTAAGTTATTTAAATGAATATGAGGTTTTAGAACACAAATGGCAACATGTGCATGAAACAACAAATACTGATAACAGATTCCACAAAGATTCATCTTTTTATTTCCCGAGATGCATCATGAAAAGTAGACCATTTCCATGCAAATGGTAGCCACAACCCTGAACAACAATCTTGAGTCAGAGCCGTGAAATGCAGTGCTTCCATGACGCCAAAAAAAAAAGAAAAGAAAAGAAAAAAAAGTGAACTAGTAACAATTTCACAGCTGACTAAGTAACGTGACATCAGCATGAGCCTCTATGGGCAATAGCATGTCATTTCAAGGTCCACTGCAATCTTTAAAAAACCCCAAATGACCCCCCCTCCCCTCCAAAAAAAAATAAAAAAAAATCAATGTTGTCTCAGCATTGACAGCCAATCATAGAGTGACTTGTTTTCATGATCTCATCATGTAATTGTAAGGTAAAGGTTGTCATTATCTTTAAATAGTTCACCTGAAAGCTGAAAGACTATGACGCAATCTGGGTGTATCTTAACAAGCAGGTTACTGCCGTAAATATTTAGACAAAGTGCTGATCATTATGGCGTGTCTGTGTGCCAATTCTCAGTCTGATATAGCGTCAAGTATCATTTGGCAATTGATTTAAAAGAATCATGTCTTTTATCACAGTTGTGTGGCCAACTGGGAGACCCCGCCTTTGAAAACTAACAAAAGCCCCATAACTCTGTTGTTGTTTACGAGATATTACTGCTGAGTGCGCAGCACAAACCAACAACGAGCTTAGGGAAATGTTGACTCTGCATGATCTAAAGAGCATAATGGTGGCGTGGTTTGAAATACTACTACATAGCCCTTAATAACAGGAAACCAGTTACGTGTTTTGATGCTTGAACAGACTCCATGCATAGAATTCTGCAACATGTCACTGCACATAACAGGCATTCCCACAAAGTGCACCATTTGGAAACATAATAAATCTCAGTTATAGATGACCGAAGCAATTTCCATTCAGAAACAAGTAAAAAACACGTAGAAGCCATAACAACACAAAGTGTTTCTTCTCATTTTTTTGAAACAATAAATAATTAGCAGTAGTTTTTTTCTGTAAATAGCGAGCTTTCATCCACTGGATATTAGTACACCACTTGCATCAGTGTGAGAGTAGAGAGTGATAGTCATTGCACGACCAAAGCTTAACATTTCACCTGTGTGTTACACATTATCAGGCGTGTGTTCCCTCACACAACCAACCCACGGACAATCAGGAACCCTCACCAGGAAAACAAGCCGGTGAGAAGCTGCTTTTCATCGAACCATTTGCTCAGTGCAACTTCAGTAATGTAGCCCTTGATAAGAAGCTCTGGAAAATATAGACACTTCCTCCAAACCTTTCTCAAGTCCTGATAATCTACTGCCTACCGAGGTATAGAGTAGAGAGCGCAATACAATTCATTCACAGTCTGACCAAAGGTAAGTTAAATAAACACTATGTACAATCAGGGCCTAGGCTTCAGCTGCCGCTAAATGAGCCGTTTTTTTGTGCCTGTTTGAGCCGTCAGAAGCTTCAGTAGGACACAAGACAGGATCAAGGCCAAGATCACTGACGGGGAGTTTTGGCGTCCTGGGGGATTTTTTTTAATGGCACATCTTGGTGAAGTTTAGGAGATGGGCGACAGGGATACAGGACACTGGCCGTTGTTGTTCATGATGTCATCCAAGTCTTCATCATCCAAGTCCACTGAGGAGGTAAAGGTCAAAGGTCAGGAATGCGCTCCTCAAAGTAAAGATGTCATTAATTAAAAAAAAAAAGAAGTTTACATCTATTTTGCCCATTTAGAACCATGAATTGAATCAGTCCACTTAATGGAATAGTGCAACATTTTGGAAAAGTTGCTCATTCGCTTAGCCAGGCTAACTATTTCCCCTCTTTTCCAGTCTTTATGCTAAGCTAAGCTGACAAGTAGCTTTAAGTTAAACAGACAAATGTGTCAGTCGTACTAAGCTTGAGCAGCTTTCAAAAAATTTCAAACTGTTCCTTTAAATAATTTACAACTTGCTATTCCTAATTAAAAAGTTGTAGTACTTGCAGATTACGTTACATGATACTTAAAGGAACATTTCACCCCAAAATGATCATCTGTATATCAGTTACTCACCCTGTGTTATGTTGAATTCATGATGAAAATATTTTTTGCTCGCATGCCTCCACGGTGAACAGAGAATCCAAAAACAAAGAAAATTCTTGATGAATTGAAGTAAATGGGGGTCGTGTTTAACAACGGTAAAAATATATTCAACTCAATTTTATTTCTAAAACCCAATATCACAAATAACAATTTGCCTCACAGGGCTTTACAGCATACGACATCCCTTTGTCCTTTGGACCCTCACAGCAGATAAGGGAAAAATTCCCCCAAAAAACCCCTTTAATGTGGAAACATTAAACATCAGTTTACAAACTCTCACACAACTCGTGCAGTATAATCCCAGTCTCATTTATCCAGCCAAATGCTCAGTACTTCCCAAACACATGCATTTTCGCTAAACCCACAATATTTAATACACTTCCACATATGTGAACAGATGTTCTGATATAGTTTTGCTGTTGTGAAACGTGGACCCCATTTACTTCAATTTATCAAGATTTTGTTTTTCCATTTTTGGATTCTTCATGCA
This sequence comes from Epinephelus awoara, assembly GCA_035609425.1. Lineage (NCBI taxonomy): Eukaryota > Metazoa > Chordata > Actinopteri > Perciformes > Serranidae > Epinephelus > Epinephelus awoara. The sequence continues at coordinate 8,901,794 of CM069315.1, read as the reverse complement.
CTGTGGAGGCATGTGAGACAACAACGTTTTCTTCACAATTCAACATAACATTGGGTGAATAACTCATATACAAATGGTCATTTTGGTGGTGAAGTCTTCCTTTAATATAACTGAACACAGCCTCGCTGATATTTAGGGCTGCGACTATCAGTTCTGAAAGATCAATGTAATGTTACCCAACCCCACTTGAAAAAAAAATTCCTATCAAAATGCGTCTTCTAGCTTTCTGAGGATAAGAGAAGTATGGACACAATCAAAAGTTGTATTACTGTTAAATTCTAAAAGTGGTTTAATTGCTCTCTAAATTATTGGGTCATCATTTAGATACAGTAGATTTTGTTGTCCCAGATGGAGATTAATTTCACAACGAGTACAACATACAGGTATTCATAGTTTGTTCTTATATTTGTGTTTTTCTTAACCCCATTTAAACATCTGCCTTACGTTAAGTTATCCCCTACATGAATATTCATTTTAGTAATAAGATTATTTTTCTGACATTCTCCATATTGGTAATATCCATTTAAAAAAGCCCTACAGCTTGTATTCTCCTTTTGCTCCTCAGAGCCCTGCTGGTATATTTGTGAACCATTAATGTTAAAAGCAGATCGCTGTATTAACTACTTGTCTTTATCATGAAATATAATGACAAATAGCAGACTTAAAACTAGAACAAAGCCTAATGCGATATATTGATGTATGCTGAGGTGTAATGTCCCTAACAAAATCCTGTTTGTGCCCTCCTGTCAGAATTTTTTATTTTTTTTTCAACCACAAAAAAATCGTGCTTAGTACACTATCTGTCAGATTCTGGCTGAGAGTGTGAACTGAACTGCTGATTTTGCCTTTATATTCTCCAAAAAAATGCCACAGAGGAGTATCATATTTAGCATATAATGATGACTATGGCAGAATTTAGCATGAGGACCAATTTAATCTTTTCCTGGATTTTATTTTGGCAACTGTAGTCCCGAAATGTATAGGAATTGGAATTTAAATTGCTTTTTTATCCACTTCCACTTCTCAAACCAAAGTTAGGCCCTTGGATGTAAGGATGACAGAGATATAGAGAACATACAGTGTCTATTGTGGAATATTACTGAAGAAGCATTTTCTTAACAGGGACTCCAAATGAGTGTTTGCTCTTTATTCCTTCCTTATTTTTTCACAGTTTGTCTACATTGTCATGCTGTATGTGTCATGTTTATTGGATATCTTGTCTTGATGAGTTAAGGTGGTGTTTTTATGGGTGTATCTGTTGACTGTCATCATGCAGTCGATCCAAACACTCACCTTTCTTGGTTCGGCCAATCTGTCCCAGCTTGGGTGCCCTCTGCCCGAGTCTCTGAGGGTTGGCCCCGCCGCCGTCTCCATTGACCTGTGGGTGTCCCGGGTTGTACTGCCCAGCCGGACCCGGCTGCCGTGGAGGCCCGCTGGGCGGGATGAGCTCTGGGATACCTGAAGCTCCGTACATGTCTATAGAAGGCGCCTTCTCCTGATTGGCCGCTAGGTGTCCGCACAGCCCAAGCTTTGTGTCGTGTCGAAAAGGCTGCTCACTTCCGCAATGGCATTCAACAATGAATGTATGAACAACACACGACTAAATGTTGGAAATAACAGAGAGAAAGTCCTCGCAGCCTGTGAAAGAAAGTAAATACGGCCGTCAAAAATAGCTCTCATGCGTCAGAGAGCGGCCAGCTCCTGGCAAGTGCGCACAAACACTTCTCCGCTGTTTATACTGTAATAAGCGATGTATTCTCATGTGTTTGCCACTGTATTACAACTAACAGGTGTAGCAAATGCCTTCCTGGTCGTTACAATAGCTGAGCGGCACAATAACGTGTCTTCCGTTTGATCTACTCACGATAACAAACTGCTTTTCCGCCCGCCGACAAAATCAACACAAACACATCGCTCTCTCTACAATCCTGTCAGAATACCGTGGAATATCATGAATATAATACATATGAGCTCACCTCTTCTTCACCGAGGCCGCAGTAAAGAGCTGAATCCGGTAATAGCGGCTTCTGAGAAAGTGTTGTTGTTTATCAGAGCTCCCTCTCTCCCTCTCTCTCCCTCTCCCTCTCTCTCTTGGCACAACACCGAGGAAGCGTCGATTTAAAGGGGCCTCTCGTCCTTTTCTCAGCCTTGGGGATTTCCTCGTATTGTGTCTTGACTCATACCGGCATGCGGACGTCACAGCGTGCGGTTGATATAAGGGACAGTGCTGACACTTCGGATTATACAGTGGAGGTGTGCCAAAAAAATGTTGAGGGCGCAGTGCGTAATTACGCACCCTCGGTAATGAGAGTGACTCAGGCGCCAGCCAATGACAGACACCGCTCAGTAATCCCCCATACATAACACATGTAATGCTTTATGTCAGAGGCAACAGTTCACGCCAGATCACCGACTGTAGTTATATAGTCCATGCTGGGAAACACGTCCGTTACTCAGAAGAATTAACGTTCAGGGCTGTGGTATCATGTAGAAAAGAAATCACTGTGTTACACTGAGTTCACACATCTAACAACATTTACCAGCAAAACATGTTCAACCTGTTTAAGAAGCTCTGTGACTTATTGACGAGAGTATTTGCTCATTAGTTCTTTGTCAACAACTGTAGGCAGTCAAATTGACTCAGGCTTGAATCAGTGTTAAAGCTTGTGTCCTCATTGATCTGGGTTTCCCGTAAACTCAGTCTGATTCTAACTTACCCTAACCACAAACGTGACCTGTAAGTAATCCTGAGCTTTGAAGAACAGGTTTGTAATGTTTCCAGCTTGACTTTTGCCTGTAAAAAAAAAAAGAAAAAATAATAATGATGTCTGTGATGATATTTAATTTTAGTTTCTGTATATTTTGAATAAAGTATAGCAGTGGGCTATGTAAAGGTTATGTTTATATTTACAGGCACAAGTTACTTGCCACAAGGCAGTTTAGTGCACATGACAAGAGGAGATTTTGGACAACGTCTTGCATAAAAGAGGATATGAAGTTGTGTTGGTTTGGATCATGATAGGTTTTTGACCGTGTTATGCAGTGTTGGAGTGTAGTAATGAAAATATAATGACAACATATAGAAGTAAGACATTTATTTGGTAGTGGATTAAACTCAGTGTAATTTTGGAATTACCTGTGGAATCATCTTCCTGTTACAGTCCAGGAGGCAGACACCGTCTCCACATTTAAGACTTAAGACTTTCCTCTTTGATAAAGCTTATAGTTAGGGCTGGCTCAGACTTGCCTTGTACCAGCCCCTAGTTAGGCTGAATTAGGCCTAGTCTGCCGGGGGACCCCTATTATACACCAGGGCACCTTCTCTCCTTCTCTCTCATGTCCTGTTAATACATCTTGCTAACTCGGCCGTACTGCATGTCACTAACTCGGCTTCTTCTCCGGAGCCTTTGTGCTCCACTGTCTCTCAAGTTAACTCGTATTGTAGCGGTGCCTGGATAGTGTGACGTGTGTGGTTGTGCTGCTGCCGTGGTCCTGCCAGATGCCTGCTGCTGCTGCTGCTGTTATCATTAGTCATACTTCTGCTGTAATTATACACATATGATTATTGTCACATATGTGTACTATCAGACATTAATATATACTTTCAACATATTGCACCACAATAGCAAGAATTATAATTAATAAAAAATGCATGATGGATTATTTTTAATGTTTAAAACCAATAAACGATGAATTGAAAAATGTGAAAATCCAGAAACGTGTCGGCAGCAGTGATTTCCAATTTGAAAAAGATATTCTGATTTGGTAGAAATATATGTATAGTGTTCAAGGGGGAAATAAACAGTCAGAAGCGGTGTGAGGCTGTGTGAGATTTTAGTACATTACTTTGTCATTAAGATCAATAACCTTCAAACTACAATAGATTGACAGGAGAAGCTTTTAGGTAAAGGTTTGACCCATTTGTGTGTGCGTGTGTGTGTGTGTGTGTGTGTGTGTGTGTGTGTGTGTGTGTGTGTGTTTGAGTGCGTGTTTATCTATATGCCTGTTTGTCTTTGTGGGAATGTGTTATCGTCATTATCCATCACATTTTTAGAATGAATCCATGCACAGTTGAGGGATTATTCCCCAAAGAAATCCCCCTTTAGACTTGCCAAGACTGATCTACCGGTAGATCAACCTCTGCAGACCCACATGGCCGTGGACAGGGCTGGTATATAACTACGAGAGTTTCTCTTTTTCTGCAGAACAATCGGACACTTGTTGTGAACAGAGCGAACACACTGCCATCATGCCCAGGATCATAGGCGTTGCTCTCCTGTTCATCATTCTGGTCGACACCTTCTACAGCAGCACAGGTAAATACAGAGACATTTTGATTTGTTTCTTCATATCTTATAATGTAAAATTTAGCCAGCATCAACCACACAGGAAGTGTTCTGAGCGAGTTGATGGGTGATGTATTATTGTTCCACATAAATGATTTCTTATGTCTTTTTCCACTGTGTGCAGCTTCAAATGCTGTATTTCATGTGTCCAAAGTGCACATCCGCAAGTGCAGGTGCAGAGGTGAGTGTCCACTTGTCCTTCATACATTTCAGTTAAAGATTTGCAGTGGTGAAAATCAGCATAGAAAAAGAGACTGATCACTGGAGCTGTTATGATACTGTGTTAATTTCTTATAGGCTGAAAAGGTTGGTTTTCCTCTGATTCTTCAGCCACTATACACAATGCTACAGTCTGCTGTCACACAAAGCAAACAAGACATTTAAAGTGGTCATGACCAATTTCAATGACCACCTCTGTTTCTCATTGCAGTTTTTCCCAATGGAAAAATGAAGTGTCGCTACCCACTGCTTCCCACAAACCACTTAGAGCGACAGAGTCTGATCAAATGCTTCTGCAGCAAAACAAACCAAAACAGTGAGTGAACTGACATCGAATGTGGGTGTGAGAGATTTTTTTTTCTCTTCTGTGTTAATATTCAGGAAAGATGTTTAATTTGTTGCTTATTTCCTTTTAATTTGCAGAGTTTCCAGAGTTTCAGGCAGCCTGCACCACATGGCGTCCTGGTTTTCCAATCTCCCTGGTATGAACGAGTGGATTACACAGAGAGAGCGGGAGAGATGGACCTTAATCACTGCTCATTATGAATCATATCATATCACACAAGGTCAAATGATTATCACATGATGTTAACCTTTGCATCTCATTATGTCATGTCTCATAACATCTTTGTTATATACCAGCCTAGTCTTATAGACATACGTGAAATGGATGTGCTGGCAACAGGAAAACAATGTCAGTGTAAAGTGAATGAGGATCTTTTGTCCTGGTGGACACATGAATAAGTATTAAGAGCAAGAAAGTCCACGTAATGTGGGAGGGGTGGTGGATGGGTCAAACAAACATGGACTTTCATCCAGGAGACGGCCCAAGAGACTCAAATCAACATAGTAACATGACCTAACAGACTTTATGTAACAGGTCTACTTTACTAAGTACTTTTCGTGACTACAGAAAATGCTTACGTTTATGTGACTTACATACCGAAACCAACTTAACTAAGTATTTTTTTCTTTAAACCTAACCAAGTGTTTTTCTTTCCCTAAACCTAACTGAACTGCGACCATTTCACAACATTAACCACGCTGACTCTATGTTTGAAACTGTGACCGTTCATAATAGCATTGCTTTTGTGTTGCTGGCACGTAATATCAACACATTTTGTGCCCACCACCACATAATGTGTTAAAAGGTTTTGTCCAGTTCACTTTGAGACTGTATTAAATATACTGTAGACATCTGTCACCTCACATGCTTTATAAATAAAGACATTTTCTGTAACAGAGACTTTGTTTTGTGTGTGTTTGAATGTAAGTGGAGCTCAGGAATATCATGGCATGTTGGGAAATATGCTTATTGACTTTCTTGCAGAGAGTTAGATGAAAGGTTTGATACCACTCTTATCTGTACAGTGAGTATGAAGCTACAGCCAGCAGTAAAGTTTTCTTTTGAAATGGGCGTGAAACAAACTACTAACTTAGGTGACACATTCATCACAGTTTCAAGCACATGCTAAATAATACTTAAGTTCTGATACCTTTTGTATTTGTTGTCAAGTAGCCAAATAAAGGGCCTATTGTTCTTTTCAATAATAATTCACTTCATTCCCCCTTTCTTGTATCTCCCCTTTCATACAGTATACTGTAGAAATTGTCATTTGTTTTGAGTGATGGCTGTGAATCTTTATTACCCACCATGAATGTCACCTTTGTTATAATCCTCTGTATGATCATCTGTGTCAGCTGCAGCCCTGATGGAAGAGGAGACAGGTTTGCTTGATAGGGGCGGGATCCACTCCACTGGGCATTTCCTGTTTCACTTAGGATGATAAGAAATCAGGTATCACTGTAGAGATATTTTTTATGTTGCATGCTGATCTCTGGGAGCTCTCACACATAGTGCAGTTTCAAGTGGCGGAATTTCCACTGCTTGTGCAAAATCTTCTCATTTGATCTAGTTTTCACTCAGCAGAATCCTAAAAGGAGAAAGTCTAATGAACATCAGCATTTTTTCAAAGGAAAATTTTTTTGTCCTTGAAATTCCTACTAATACCCTCAATCAGAGGTGTTGACCCAAGTCACATGACTTGGACTAGAATCACAAATATGATGCCTTTCGACTCGACTTGACAAAAAAGATTTGCAACTTCTAACTTTGTTTGACTTTTGAAGTTGCACAAAGAATAGTGAAATCCAGACAAGTATCAAAATAGCGAGCTAATGCTTAGCTAACATTAGCTTAACAGCTAAGGAAGTTTATGACAAATACATGCAAATTTTAAAAAGCAGTCATGACTTTGGTAAATTTCTCAAAACTTCTCAAAAAAAAGTTTAGGACTTGGGACTCAACTTGGGACATGTCAGTCTTGACTTGAGGCTTGAGTGCAAAACCTTGAGACTTACTTACCTTGAGACTTGCAAAACAATGACTTCTCTACCATCTCTACTCTCAGCGACATAAGCACATTATGACTTGTTTATAAGACTCGAAACTCAAAGTTTAGGACTTGGAACTTAACTTGAGACATGTCAATCTCTTGGGACTTCATCAGTCTTGACTAAGGACTTCCCCTGGGACTTAAGAGTTAAGACTTGAGACTTAACCTTGACTTGCAAGACAATGACTTGGTCCTACCTCTGCTCTCAATGATAGAGGCACATTATGACTTGTATAAGACTTGAAACTCAAAGTTTAGTACTTGGGACTTAACTTGAGACATGTCAGTCTTGACCTGGGATTTGACTTGGGACTTGAGTGTAAAGACTTGAGACTTACCTGTAACTTGCCAAACCATAACCGGTCCCACCTCTGCTCTCAATGATATAAGCACATTATGACTTGTTTAGGAGACTTAACTTGAGACTTACTTGTGACTTGCAAAACAATGACTTGGTCCCACTTCTGCTTGATATGGTAAACTGTTTCATAAAAGTGCTCTGTGATGACATCTTGTGATGACCTCTTCCCCAAAAAACTGATAAAGTAAAACTGACCTAACAAATATAATAGCACTGAGTAATGGACTAAGATTCATGGTGTGCCTCCACGGTCTCTGACTAAACTTTTAAAATACTGCAGGTCGGCAGAATGAACTGTCATGGGAACACACTGCCTTGTTTATCAGCCTTATCTGGCAGTTTCATGTTTATACCAAAACACTGCAGTCGTACCAAGAGCACACACACGTGAAAGTCAAAGTGAGAGGACAGAAAAGCTCCACAGATAACAAAACTGTTTCCAGTCCTTGATTTTCCTGGGATTTCCATAACTAAAGCCTTGGACAGGTAAGCCATCTAGTCTTTATCAAAACAAACCTGGTTACACATTTTCAGATAGACACGACTGATGTAAATCATTCCTCAGAATACAGCTAGCTGGCTCTGAGCCACACATGTAGCAGAGGTGGAAAAAGCACTGGTGGAATTTTTGTCTCATCTGAGTTTGGCATGTAGCTGAGGAGCAGAGCTAAAGAATAACTCAGGTCAGGAGACAGCAGTGTTTAATCCTCAGTGAGTGAGGGGCGTGGACGTTCGCACTGAGCAAGCACCTCACTGGTTTGTTGAGCTTATCTTTTGACTGAGAGATAATGGTTTCCTGTGGATTTTGACTGCGGTCAGAATTATAGGTCATAGATACAAAGTTTGCTTCTCTGTATCCTCTTCTTTAAGGTGGTGTTAATGTGTAGAGCTGATGGATTGCAGAGGGCAGCAATCAGCACATCAGACTCATATTAGTAATATTTACTACTAATATGAGTCATATGAGTTTACTCATATTAGTAATATTTACTACTATTTGTTTTGTCGGATATGTTTTGGAGGAAATATAAGTGCTTCCTCGATTCCTGGAAATATGAAGTGTTGGAAAAATATAACCCAATCACATAAAACATTATACATAATAATGACTACATTTACTCATGAACTGTACTTAACTAAAATTGTGACATATATGTCTACTGTACTTAAGTTTATTGATTTTATCCATTTCAAACTTTTATATATACTACATAAGAAGCTTGTAGGTGTAGGCCTTTAATTCCTTTCACACAAAACTGTTTCTCAGCAAGGATTGGGAAATACAATCAAACTGTTGTTAATTAAAGTTTTACAGTAAATAATAATAAATGTAAGGGTGTCCCTATCTTCTCAGTATGACAGTCCATTTATCACATGGTGATATTTTAATTGTGTCCCATCATTCCTTCATGGTCGTGGACGGCCAGTTCACTTATGTCTCGACAGGTGGTCCAGGTCCAACCGGAGAGCAGGGTTAAGGGGCCAGGACAGTGGAGCACTGGCCTGTGTGAGTGCTATAAAGACGTGGGAGACTGTAAGTGTCTAAACATGATAAAGTATACAGCATGATACACAATCTGATAAAATTTACAGCGTATGTGACCATCTGCATTTCCTGAAATGATGAACCACTGATGTCACGTTTTTGTGGACTGTGAGTTGACCTACAGTACTCTGTGTGTGTGGCAGGTTGTTTTGCCCTATGCTGCCTCCCAGTGTTTACCTGTAAGGTGACCAATGCAGTGGGTGCCTGTCCCTGCCTGCCTCTGCTGGACTGTATCGGCTGCGTACCACCGGCCTCTCTCGCCATGAGAGCATCTGTCAGGGAACGATACGGCATACAGGTAGTACATCACAGAATTCACTTTTTCAAGAAAAAAAAAAATCAAAAACTACATCATATTTTACATGTTGTGAGAAAATGTAGTCTCGATAAAGACTATGCTGTCGTATAGATAAACAGAGCCTTGTTGGATCACTGTTGAATTATATTTTGATTTTATAAAGGTTGTAAAAACACTGATTTTGCAATGATGTTTTCATGTTGTTTCAGGTCTTTCTGAAATTTTAATATTTTATGAGAATTTTGTTGACCATCAGAATTAAATGTTCACATACTTTCACCCTTATTACAACACTGAAGGCTGGTTGTGTGACAACTAGGTTGCTTGCTTCCTTTTTTTTTGGAATCCCCCAAAGTTATACTGCCTTTGTTTTTTTGTAGACATCTTGAGGTTGAACCATCTTGTCTGAATAAAACTTGATTGGAACTGTCTATGTGCAAAACTGACAAGGGGTTCTGCATGATCAGTCCTGTGCTGAGAAAATAGAAGTTGCACATTCTGACCGCGTAGAGAGGATGATTAAAATGTGTATTGTGAGCTATCCCAAAATAAAAGATTAATCACATCATACAATGTCCACCCAGCTCAACATGTCGGTCCAAAATCTCCCACTGGTGCTCAGTTGGGTTGAAATCTGGTGAATATGAAGGCCACAGCAGCATTTTATACTCACCATACACCGAGCCCTGGTGCACCATATGAAAGCATCTGGTTTGGTTTCTCCATTAATTTATTCAAGTATGCTTCTTTGTAATTTAGATAACAGACCTTTTAATATATATAAAAAAACAACATGGGGCAGCAATTGTATCAGGGTGCCCCCAGCCCCCTCTTGAGTGCACCACTGCCTTTCAATTACGTTAATTCCATTTGGGAAGTATTAGAGGTGATCACACTAAGATTGTCACTGCAGTCTGATACCATTTCAACATTGCAGTTAGAGTAGTTGGTTTCACAGCTTTGACAGCTAACTAACATGACAGCTTCATGTTGCTTTATCATTCTTTTCCAGTGCTGTGCCAGAAGAAGAAGTGACTGGGAAAATGTAGTGTTTCCCAGACACGTTTTCCAAGCCAAAGCTAGAAACATGAGAATTAAATTTGTGATTAAATTCTTTCAGTCAAGTGGAGTGGCCCCTGTAGTTGTGATGTTGTGATAAACACTGTCTTGAACAATGCAGCTGATTGCGTACAACCACACTGTGTCCCCAGCTCAATTACACAGAGCTGCTGGTGCTTTCAATAATTATGATTGCAGCGGAGAAGATGGAGACGTTTCAGTGATGAAACACAATAACAGCGCACAGGGGAAATAGATGCAACATCACGTAGGTGTGCCTAATGACACTGGTTATTACTTTAGCAATGCAAACGATGTCTTGAGTCTGTGTAGTGACACCAGATAAAGCTTATATGCTGAGGATGCAGTGAATTCAGGACGCATTTATTAAATTAATAAATCTGCACTAGAGCCATAAATAACTTAATGAATAAGCAACAAACTGTTAGTGCCTTTAAGATGTAGCAAGCTGCTCAGGCTGCCCACCCACTGCCTTGCTACGGTGCTGTTTATCCACACTCACACACCTGCATGCATGACCACAGATCTCAACAGACATCAGGTCATTGATCAGTGCACATAACCAATACAAAACAGATGTTCGCCACACAAACAACACATGCAGGGGCCAAGTTGTGAGTTTGATTTTGGATAAGTGGAGCTGGTCGTTTCTGGGACAATGAAGAGAAGGAGAGATAAGGCAGGAGGTGGGAGTGGTTGGAGGCCAGGCAGGCAGAAGCTGGAACGCTGCCATCGAGAGAAGGAGGTGGTTGGTAATATTTGCTCCTCTGGAGGTGGAGTGGGCCGTGGATCGCTGTCAATGCCGAGCATGAGCTAGGAAGGTGCCAGAAGTTCTTATGAAAGCAAGTCCCAGCATGTAGGTTGTTTGTAAAGCAAGGCAACAATTCTCTCATGGGTGGAAGGAGACAATTCTGTAATGGTTTGTATCATGAGAATTAGACTGTGGTTTCAAAAGGATTACTTCAGACATTTGGATATACGTTAAAAGTTCTGATAGTGACTTAAAGCTGGGGTAGGCACTTTTGTGGAAAAGGCAAATAAATAAATAAATAAATATAAAAATCATAGGAATTTTAAAAATACACCTTTCTCCTGCAGCTCTTCCCTCTCTGTCCTAAGCCCCTCCCACCACATGACCATGGGCTTATGCACGTGCTTCATGCAGCAACCAAGTGTTTTCCATACATTGATTTAATCCAAGAGCAATGCATTCACTTAGCCCCACTGTCTCTCTCTCAGACCACAATTGAGACAGGAATTAGTTAGTTAGCTACCTCATGGCCAGAAGGACAGCAAACAGCAGCTCTGGAGACAGTCAGCAGATGTAGCATCTGGAACTCAGCCAGCTCAAACCCTGGCACTGTAGGTCACAGCAGGTCCAACCTGCGTACAGGCAGCAACAGAAAGTTTGCTGATGTGGTGGGGAGTTGGGGAGATCTGGGATCTGATCTCTCTTTGTTTCTTCCTGGTCTATGTTACAGTAATTTAAGTGATATTTTGCAGATGAGGGCCAGATGAAGGCTAAACTATTAGCGACATTTTCTGTCCATCTCTGAAATGCTTGGCTGATACTGACTGAAGTTTCTGCCATTGAATCAGACTTTCACCATCTTGGATGCACATGTAAATCTGCATTTGTAGAACAGTCAGTAAGAACGCCCTCTCTCTGAAATGTCTTGTAATTTTTCTTCTGCATTTAAAAACTCACTAACTGGAAGTGATGTAGCATAAGGGAGTCCGGCCAAGTTTGATTGAGTGTAACATTAATAAACATGGATCCCAGTACTAGTTTTGAGACTGAAGAGGTTGAAAATGTACATTCATATGCATATGACGGCCCACAGGCTTATAATTATGAGCCTGCTAGGCGTCCAAGAGACCAGGAACAGATCAGGGTTAGGAGAAATAACGGCCACCGGAAAGAAATAGAGCTGTGGTGTGAGGAGAACCAGTGGAGAACTGGGCAGGTGACACAATAATTCGGCATAATCACTAATGGTAAAATGCACTGTTAACAACCGAAAAAATGCTAACTCACAAGTTTACTACCGCAGCTAACACGGCTTTAGTCTTGTTTGGTCATACTTCACAACTTAGTTAGCCTACTTCCTAACTTTGCCCCTTGTGAATTTATTTTGTCTTTGTTGTACTTTGTAATTCTCTGATAGCTCTTGTTCTTTACATATGCTATTTTATTTTGTACAGTTTATCAGAGTAGGCCCTACTTCATTTAATCATGCAACCTGCATTTATCAGTGTATCTTAGAATAAACCTACCAAGTCATTCCAATATGTCAACTCAAACTTTTAGTTGAGACCATACAGTTTCCTGTTTATGTTTACTGTTGTATGAATGTATCTGCACGCAAACTTTAAATCCCCAAGCATGTTGCATTCGGACCTGTAATGATGTTTGGAGGCGTCGTGATAATTTTAGTCGTTAATGTCACCCTCCCACATTGAATTCCCACGGGAGGCAGCGCAGCAGAGAGAACATGTGCTACTGAGCACATTGCACGTCTGTTGCTCAAGAAAGACGAGCGTGTACATCTTGAGATGTTTATTGTTTTTGCTCTTGTGTGGCTGTGTACCAGCACTTATAACACAGTTGTATCAGAATCAAAAGTTGCATTCACATCCTCAGACCTGTAAAGATGCTTGTGGGTGGAGAGATGGTTTAGCTGGTTATGTCACCTCCAACATTAAATTCACAGATGGTAATGCAACAGCTGATGTTACCAGTTGCATCTGTCGTGCTCCATAAAAGAAACAAATGCGTTACAAATGAGCTGCAATTAAGGATGATTTTACTTTGATATTTTGATATTATAAGAGATGTATGGACTTGCAGGGGACGAGTCTAGAAGTAATAGTAAGTCATCAAAAGTGACAGAAACTGGTCACTGGGCTCCAGCGCTGACTCATGAAGGAGAGCTCACATGCTCAGGCTGCACATGGAACGATAGGAGCTGCCTGTGTTTCTCAGACTTTATTGATTTATCAAATCTCACCCACCAACATTTCCATCTTGACATTACTGACAAGCTCTTTATCCTGGCTCCTGTTGCTAAGTGCAAAGACTTGGCTGGCAGAAACTCACTGTCCTCGGAGGGAGGATACTTACTGAAACAGAGGAGCATAATTGTTACTGTTACACTGACAAATACACGATTAACTTCAACCAACTGTATAATACTGTACTGTCTTGCTCACTGACTGGTATTTATCTTCTTTTTTTTATAACAAGTGTTTGTCTTTGTTGTGGATTGTAATCACAACAATGCTGTTAATAACAGAGGATGTGAGTATAAGCTCATACCAGAGTACAACAGGGAAATGAAACTCAGATCTGCTGCATGGTATATCAGTAAAACTGCCTTTTTTGCACCTAAATGCAAATGTTCACCTTTTGTTCGAGCCTCCCACCTGTGTTCAGGCCTCTCTCTCCGTGTGTCTTACAGGGGAGTGTGTGGAGCGACTGCCTGTATGGATGCTGCTGCTATCCGCTATCTTGGCTCCAGATCTCCAGAGAGCTGAAGAGAAGAGCAGCATCCCACGCCTCCTCCTCCTCCTCGGTCAGATACACTTCTCTGACCTCCCTGCAGGGGGCGCACTTGGTCTAGGCACATGCGGCACTCATGTGCTCTGCTGCGGCCTGCCCTCAAGAGTACAGGAGTTGATTTAATCACACTTCCTCTGATCTGCAGCCACTCCCTGTTACCTCAGAGAATTCAGCAGTAACAAAGACTGTCCCACAGCAAGGAAAGTTCAGTTTGTCCCATGATGAAGTGAAAGAAGTGTGAAAAATGCATTAGAATCGTAGAGCAGGGTTAACTTTGCATGTTATTATGTGTAGCAAAATTGGCTTAATGTTTTCTTTCAGTGGTGGAAAGTAAATAAGAGCATATACTATTCAAGCCGTGTATTTAAGTGCAATTGTTAGATACCTCTACTTTACTTGATTTCAGAGAGAAATGTTGTACTTTAGCTCCACTACTGCTATTTATCTGACAGCCAAAGTTACTAGTTAACTTTCAGTAAATTTCACTTACACAAAAAACATATATCAAGCTTATAAAATACATTTAATTGTTACAGATTAATTAAGTCATTCTCAACCTTGTTGCCCTGTTAAAAGCAGTCTACTTGAGGTTGTTTCTCATGTTTCAGATGTCAGGGTATTTCACATCTGTGACAGCACCATGAATGCTGAAAGGTACATACGTGTATTTGAGCAAGATATGCTGCCGTCCAGATGACTTCCTCCCTTTGAAAATGTGTGGCATCTGAAGCACCTTGTGCCAATTACAAAGCACAAAATACAACAACGGACACCCCGGACTGTTGAGCAACTGAAGTTAAATATCGAGCAACAATGGGAAAGAATTTCACTTTCAGAACTATAGCACTGTCTGACTGATGTTTAAAGAAGGGATGATGTAACACAATGGTAAACACGCCCCAGTGCTAACATGTTGGAATGTGTTGCGAGCATCAAATTCAGAATGACTGTATATTTACAAAACAAACAAACAAAAACAATAAGGTTGATCAGTTTGAACATTTAATATCTTGTCTTTGCACTGTATCCAGTTAAATAAAGGTTGGAAAAGATTTGCAAATCATGGCATCCTGTTTTCATTTAAGTTTTACAATGTATCACAACAGTTGTGGAATTGTGGTTGTACTCTGCTATGACTTTTCATGACTTTTTTTTATATTATGCTACACGATACAATAATATATATAGATATATATAAAAAGATAGTATGACATTAAAAAATGTTGAAATAACAATTATTTCAACATTTTTTAATGACATACTATCTTTTTTGTACAACATACTTTTGTCTGACTTTATTTTTAGCTTTTTGTGACAGGTTTTGTAATGTTTTGCAACACATTATAACATTTTTTGTAGCTTTTTAAAAAAAAAAACATACTAAGTATGACTTTTCTCTCATGACAGTGTAAAGAGTGATTTTTTTAATGTAGCGTGTTCGGCCCAAAGATGCCCTTTCTGTATGTCATTTTCTGCAGGCACTATAGAGGTACTCCTCCATCATCATCCATTGGCTGGCCTTTAAAAACTCTGTTGAGCTCAATCCACATTCTCTCTTCCAACCACTGCATCAGGTTTTGGTAGCGTGGTTATCATGTACCAATTTCTGTTCCATTTTTTACTTTTCATTGACTGTATATAAAATAAGCTTTGTTTTGCACAGTGTACTTGTTTCTTTGACTCCTATGTTGCTTCCCCTTTTTTATCTTTATTTTTTTTTTTACAACATACTATACTATGACTTTTTTTTGCAGCATACCATATTATGAATTTCTAACGGCATACTATACTATGACTTTATATGACATACTATACTATGACTTTATATGACATACTATACTTTACACATTACACAACAGCTACTGACTGCATATCATGCTGGTGTGACAAGAAGGCTTTCATGGTCTGTATCTGACGCTGACAGTCACTGCCCAAGCATCTGTATTCATTGACTTTGAATTGAGATGAGGTTGTTTCATGACAGTTTCAATTACATAGTATATTCTGACTTTTTATCATGTTTTTTTTTTCAATTAACACACCCACACACACACACACACACACACACACACACACACACACACACACACACACACACAGTTGCGTATTCTTTACATTATTATATTGTAAATATTGTTATTTCATCCACCACTTTATTCTTAAAAAAGTTGGTTAACAATCTGTTTACAATTCTTTTTAGATATGCAGCAAATGCAACTCACTGCTCCATTTAAAAATCATTCCTGGAATATTTGAGCATTTTCCCAGATGGACAAAAGAAATGGATTTTAGAAGGAAAATTTATTGATCCCAAAATTGGAAAAGGAACATTTTCTTGAGACATTATTGTAGATTAACTGAAAAAAATATTTAAGACTAATGTTACTTTTGCACTTAACATCATTTGTTACATTTTTACATCCTCAAAAGATCATCATCTTGGAGAAAGGCAGGGATAGAAACAGAGGGAACAGAAAGAAACTCATTTATTTCACTAACCACTCTGTAACATTCAAACAAAGGCATAGAGGCACACCAGGATAAGCACTGTAGGTAGGACATTCTCTTCTGTTCTTATCACATACCTCTGCCTACGAACACCCTTTAAAAAATGAGGTAATGTGCATTTTGTAGAACAATGACGTCTAAGATTTTAAATGATGCGTGATGGGCAGATAGTATGATGTCTGATTGTCAAAAGTATTGACGCGTGTCCAACTGGACGGACCAGTCAGTGATACGCATCCTCTGTTGTCCTGTCACGTTCACTGCTCTACAGTGAGTCTATAAGATGCTACGCTGCCCTGCAAATCCATCACTTCACTGAACTCTGCTCAAGTAAGGTAAGACAATTTATACTGAATTATACTGTATTTTTTCAAAAAGGAAAACTTCTCCTGATAATAATTCATGCATTAAACCTTGTTTCTTGTTTGTATGTTATATTAGCAGTGATTTCATATTTTTAACTTTAAAAGAATGATTGTGTGATCCAGCTGTTCAGGAAATTCTGCAACCTGTGGGTTTTTCCAAAGAGCAGAAGTAGTTGAACTCAAACCTACAGACCTGTGCACTACTATAAAATCTGTTTATCTTGCTTTCCGAAAGGTCAAAGATATGAGGCTTTTACAGCAATGTGTAACTCTCATGACTGTTCAGTATATTTGTGTGTGTGAAATTCTCTTTCCTAGAACTAGAAGCTGAAAACCTTGGCTTTACTTTTGTTAAATCACCAGGATCTTAAATCAGGCAAAGCTCCTTGGACCACACAATTAGTACATAAACTTCATTTTGGTTTAATGAGTCAATTCAGCCAATTATGACTCCAGCTACTAATATTATTGCCTAAAGATATCAAGTCCAAAACTACTGAACCGTTCTGTGGCAAATAACAGATATAAAATCTTGCAATGATTTTTTAAGAAATAATTTGTTTGGTTTCCAAGAGGTGTGCTACTTTTTAAAGTTTATTTTAGCCATAACATAATTGTTTATAAAAATGAACCGCAAAAATGCACTACTCCACATATATGAAATCCTATAGCGTAAAATTTAATGTTCAAATGTACTTTTGCAGTAGTCAACTGAATAGCATGTCTGCTTCTCAGGAAGCAAGAAAATCAATGGCACCTGTAAGGGGGGTCCAGATAATTGCTGGTGCTCCCACTGCCACCCCAATGGCAAAAAGTAATTGGAGGCTGATATTACTGTCTTTAAGATGCTGTGGCAGGCTCATTTTAAAGCTAGTTAGGCAGTGGTATTTTGTGCTATGTTGGCATAGCTTGTTGGGACGGGAGCTAAATGCTTCAAATTTAGGATTACTTTTAGCAAGGGAAAAACTGGCATGGCCATTTTCAAAGGGTTCCCTTGAACTCTCACTTCAAGATATCTGACTATAAAACAAGATTGTCGTGGAACTCAAACGTTAACTGTACTGCTATTATGCACATCAGATAATTAGTCACATTTACTGTAAAATAAGAAACCAAAGTTCGTCAGTATTCAGTTCCTTAACTCCTCATAGTAACATAATTTTCAACTTGCCTTCATACTTCAACAGCAAAATCGAATTCCTGAAATTTAGTTATGGCTTTTGGTTTTGGTGTGCCACTGGAAGACTTTCAGCGGCCCCATCTGGCCACCATTATAGAAAACTTTCTATGGGTGCCACCGAAGAAATATCCTCTTCAAGCAATGCAGATAGTAATGTAATTGTATCATTCACCATGAAACACTGACATTACTACCGCCTTTGCTTTATGAACTTAAGCATAGGCGTCATTTATAGTAGGGGACGGTGGGGACGTGTCCCCTTTTTGGAACGGCCGGTTTTGTCCCCATAATCTGTCAAAAATGTTGTGAAAAAAAGCTTGTGCCACGAAATGTTAACTGAAAAACTATAATGCTTTGAGTAAGGTTTATTCGAACAAAATAAACAAAAGCATACAGTGCAATGTAATATTGAGGTGACAAATGTGCATTGTCCAGAAAACGTAAGGCTAAAAAGAAACACATTTAAGATGTTGCTTCACTAAAGAAAAGACACAAAATAGGATGTGTTATAATAGTTAGGGCTGAAGATGAAGCAAGAATCCAGTGCAGATAATGTACTTTATGCAAGTTTGAGTATCAGGCAATTAAAATGTGTCAGTATCCGTACTCCTGCAAGCTGGGTTCGTCTCTTACTCTCTCTTCAGATCAAAAATGATCTGAAACTCAATTCCGAGGCTGTACTCTAAATAGACGTCTGGTTAGTCCTAACTATATCTGGTTTAAACTCCTCCCATTGCTAGAATGGTTTTCTTTTACATTGATAAACACATTTCCACCATAAAAGTATTTGATGCCCCAAATCTCCTGGAGTGGACCCCAAGAGACCCTGCCTCATGTGTCCCCCCAAAAATTGAAAAGAAACCTACATCCTTAGTAGGAGCCTGTAGCCTTTTCCCTTTAGATGCACAGATGCCCCCCCCAACCTGCTGTACTTATCACCTACGACCTCATACCGGTCCCTTGGTTATTTCACCCGAGCCCTTATGTTCCCACCATTTTTCAACACAAATTGACACCCATGGATGCAAGTGCTTACAATTAGCAGAGGTTTTTGACTCGACATTTTCTGTAATCCCTGTTTTTTTGTTTGTTTGTTTTTTGACCAGAAACAGCAATCATGACTAGCAAAATGGTCGTTAATCAGCCCAGGCCGTTCATCATGAACACGACATCCCACGAATGGACCTCTGGCATCTGTGACTGCTGCCAAGACCTGCCCCAGTGTAAGTGCACCTGCATGTATTTTACTGTGAGCGATAAGGAGGTGCAGCTTTTAGTTCATGTGTTGAGACACGAAATCGCCATCTAAATCCCTCCAATGTGCGTGACGTTGAAAATGTGCTGATCATTTACGCAGATTTGGTTTTAGACAGAAGACTGGAGATCAGGCATTGCAGTGTTTTGATGTGCCGGATGACAATGCAAACCAACAGCATCCTGCAAACCAGCAGCAGCAGTTTCTGTCAGATAATACGAGACATCACACGTCAACATTCTGACTTGTTTGCAATTTTTCTGTTTGAGTGTAACAGTGACGCGTATACACCGTTAAGAGGTGTAACAGTTCCAGAAAAGATATGTGACCATGATCTCATTGACAGCTGGGATTAGATGAGCACAATCCTATTGTTAATCATAAATGTGACTTTTTTTAACAGGTTGTCTTGCCTTTTGGTGTCTTCCCTGCTTCGCCTGCAAGACATCATTTGAGGCCGGGGAGTGCGTGTGTTTACCTCTGCTGGATGTTTATGGACTCATTCCTCCTATGACCACAGCCCTCAGGGTGTCAGTACGCACGCGATATGGCATCGAGGTACAGATGCTATGCTTTCTAAGCCATTTTGCACCTCAAATGCGTCAGTACCTACAAGCAAACTATTTACCAGCATGAAAGTCCTTGTTGCCTTAAGTGTTTATCTGATCTCTGATCAGTCTTAAACCTGTTCAGCCTTTTGTCACAGCCTGTGTTTCTGTTCCTAGACAACATCCAGCAATTCATGTAGTATGGTCATTAAAGCGGGTAGCAGTACACGCTGTTCCTTTGTTCCAGCCGATTTGTTTAGGTAGACTTTGATGGCGATTAATATCAATAAATATAAATCAGCTGTGTTGCGGTGCTGGTAGCTGTAGTGTGATGCAAATCAGTCTGCTTGTGTGAAACTGTATTTGTGATCATGAACCATTTAAAAGCTGAACTTCTAACCCCTCGTATCTACTCCCCCACCTGCCCCTGTGTCTCTCTGTCTTCACAGGGTACAGTTTGCAATGACTGCGTGATCGCCTGCTGCTGCGGGCCCTGCAACTGGTGTCAACTGGCAAGAGAAATCAAAGCAAGGAGGAGTCCCATTACCTTCGTCAACATGACGGTCCAATAAGAACACATTGCTGATTTCCCCACAGCATCATCATTACTTGTGATCTGTTTCAAGCCGTCTGCCTCTGAGGAATGTTACTGAGCAACTGATTAAAGATCAGCACATGAGGGTCATAAGTGTTACATCACTTAATGACAGAGAAAAGAGATAAGCATCGGCCTTGGCTTTTGTCATCCGCTAATACAACTTTTATTTTCCTCTGTCACTTCAAAGATGTGTTATGTGTTCCTCTGGCAGACGGATTGCTTGATCCCTAGCACTGATTGTTATTCTTTAGAAGTAGACTATTTATATGTTTATATATGGGTTAGTTTTCACTTGTTATTGGTGAAAATGGTGGTGATTTTTAGCTACGTGGCTTTCGACTGGGGGTCTTGAACTGAAAATATATCTACTGAAAGAAATTTGGTACAAAAAGTCACAATCCCTAGAAGATGAATCGTCTGACTTTGGTGATCTTCTGACCTTTTATTTAGCACCGTCATCAGGTTACAATTTTAAGTTGTCCACTACTTTTGTTTATGACCAAATACTGCAAAACTAATATTATTCCCATCAGCCAGCGACAACTGTACTTTATGCTTCATGCTGTATCAAGACAGTGAACATGGTAAACATTACCTGCTTAGCATCTCCCTATTGGTGCCATGCCGTTGTTCCAGCTGCCCATTACTCCATAACCTCAATAGCTTGAAAGGTGTTCCATCAGCACTAAAGCCAATTTGTTAGACAGACATCCCAAAACCAAACACCTATTGCTCCGAAGGCCCATTTTTCCAAACATTCATGCTCTCTCTCTAGGACTGTAATCAGCCGGCCCTGCCACATTATTTTCATTTCTACTCTGACGAAGGCATGACATACCTTACCCTGCCTCTGATTGGCTTACCCTGATATTCTTATCATAATGGTAACCACTCTCACTCACCAACCCAACCAGTGACAGCAACAAGCACTAGCCACTCATACTTTCACCATAGCAGGGAAAAAAAGTTGCCTCGGGAGGCTGGATGATCTGCTTTGGAAACTGTATTTTCGTTATATAAATGGGCTCTTAGTCCAATGGGACATTTTAAGACTATTGAGGTTTCATAATTATGAGCAGTCCCCAGTCTGGTGGTTGGCATTGTCATTGTGCGTATGCTCTACTAGTATACTAGCATGCTGATGTTAGCTCAGAGCACTATATGACAAATTGCTAGCATGGATGTAGACTGTCAACATTATTTTCCTGCATACCTTTCATTATAAAGATGTACAAATTTCGCTTTTCTTGTATGACCAGTTAGAATATTGTAATTGTTAGTCAGAAGAAGTTGCACTGCAGATGCATTTGTAATAAAACATACAGAGTTTTTCCACATTCATGCTCTTGAGTTTTTCAGTCTGTATTAGTTGCTGGAGATTTTTCACATCACACATATTAAAGTACTTTGCATTTAACACATGACATTGTGGGTCCTCTTAAACACTTCCAAAGTCAGTGCTCTACCCTATGCTAACCACACATGCATGTCTAAATCATGCCTTAAAGTGCTCCACGTGATCAAGAGCAATAGTGCTTTTCAAATTACAGTTAAAATTAAAAGTACACTGCACAAAACAACAGGCTTTTCGATTAGGAGGATGAATGATTGTATCGTGTGCGTTCAAGGAAGTTCCAGAGATTTGACCACTATTTTGATAAATAGTGATAGTGCATGCTAGGCATGTGAATACATGGCGTGGACGCTGTCATGGGGATTGAAATGAGCCATATCATGACGCAGAACAATTGAAGGAAGGAAAGGTTTTGAACCGGCGGTTGTCCCGGGAGCTTTGTTCAGATATTTGGGCTTTAGGTCAACCTTGAAAAGGTGCAATGAATGTCGAAAGACTCCCATGAGAAATAAACTATAATAAATATTTTCATTCTCAGGCCTTCCTTATTTGCCCAATCACCATGGCAACAGAAGTGTTCATGAGCAACGTGCAGTCTGAAACTCTGATCGTTATATGGCTGCTTTGAAGATTGAAATGTCTTAAAAAATGTCTTCCTTTGTAGAATGGCAGGTGTTGTTTGCCCCTGGTGCAAAAATGTGAAGACCGATTGGCATCTTTACTCCAGTTTCGTATTCTACAGGGACTACTTGCTTAACTGGGCATTCCATCACATGTGCAGGTTTGCTGTTGCCCTTTTCCTATGGACATAAATCATAAGAAGCATTGTTTTCCTTTTATATGAAGACCACTATCAATTTAAAGTGTTCTAGTCTGAAATGTTTCATGAAACTGCCCAGGCTATTTCGAACCTTCCTGATACAGGATCTGTTACTCCCTCTCAGATAAGACCTGTTGTCACTGAAACCCATCTGAGTTTGGAGAGTGTTTTTGTCTCCCCCTGCTGATTCGGCCATGGGCCAGATAGTGTCAGATAGCACACCCCCTGTTTCCATGTCCATGAGAGTTGCTCTTCATCACCGCTACAGAATCCAGGAGAGTTTGTATAAAAGGAAGACTTTACTTTTTCATAGCTGCTACATTCCCTCTGTTTTTTGTGTCTTTGCTCAGGGAGACATAACCTCAAGCCTCTGTGTTTTACGAGCTATCAGATAACCTGTGAAGTGCAATACACCTGGGCCAAAAAATCTTATCTGGAAAAATAAGTCCAAACTAGCCCATAATTCTTACAGTGATGCATATCTGGTCAACGTTTAGATGTGAAAGAACAAGGAAGTTTAGTAGTTTCAGACATCACAATGCATACCTTTACATGCTATTCATTATCTTCACTTTACCTGCATCACGCCATCTCGGAGCCATTGGAATCTACAGTGTACCTTCTGATAAAAAGCTAGAAGATGTCACGATTAATCAGATCTATGTTAGTGTGATGCCTTTCTTTCTCAAATGATATCTTGCTGCTTGCTGGGTGGGTGCGTAGGAAGCTTCAGAAATAGCACTTATGTCCCACTCTGAGGTGGGACTATATTTAGTTCTTATTCAAAATGTAAAAATAAATGATAAATATGGATCTCTTTTTTTTTTCAGCGCTTAAACTGGCTACTTACACTGTTCAGTCAACTGATGGTTTATGTCATCCTTAACACAACCAGGCTCCTATTTGTTAAACTCAAAGTGAGAAATTTGTGAAGTGAAAGAAAAGTAGAAATATGTTACATCAACTTGGGAGGCTATTCATCATAATTCTTTACAAAAACATTCTCTTAAAGCAACCTTTCTTGCGTTTCACATAGCACTTAGAAAAAATTTGAACATCCACAACTCCTGCCTTCCTCCAAAACCCCACTCCCCCCTCCTCTATTAAGTCCAGTGTTGCCAACTTAGCGACTTTGTCGCTCTATTTAGCGACTTTTCAGACCCCTCTAGCATCTCTTTTTCATCTGGCTGATCCTGACTTGGTTTACAGTCAGGGTCGGGATGTAAATGTAAAATTTTCTTTGTCTAATATAAATCACTGAAAGAAGGTTCATTTGTAGTTCTAAACATATTCAGGGTGTTTTTTTACTTAGTTTTTGTCACTCCCACGACATTATTCCTCTCTCCTACAATAGCCATTAAAATTACATGCATGTGGACAATTATGCAAATTAGGCGATGGCGTCATTTAGCGACTTCTAGCTACTTTTAGGACAGCCGATAGCTACTTTTCTTACTGAGGAGTTGTCAACAGTGATTACGTCCTCATTACTGCCATGATAGACATAGGCATTGGCAACTGGATGCCGTGTTGTCATATAACGTTAGAAGCAAACAAAACATTAACGCTACCTGTCTTGACGACTGATAAGTTTTATAATATAACGTAAACGCTAACGTTAGATAGCAGTGGTGACTGGCAACAAACAAGTCAGTAGGCTAACCGTTAGCAACTGGATGCTGTGCTGTTAAATAACGTTATAGCCTATGTTACATTGGAGGCAAACTAAAAATACCTGTCCAGCAGAAACTCTGCAACCATCTCGTCACTTTTTAGCTCAGGATGAAGCTGCATCAGTCTTCGCCATCGCTCGAAAGCAGAGCCGATTTTCGGCCAATATGAGAATGGTATAATTGGGAGTTTTTATCTCTGGTGGAATTCACTTTGTAGTGTGCCATCAGCTTATTAACAGCATCTTGACCTAAACAAAGAAAAGCGTAAAATGTCCAGAAAGGTAAGTGTTGCTTTAAAGGATAACTTAAAACCCGGACCCTATTTTCCCATGTTTTTGTGTCTCAGTGACTGACCAGAACAACAATTACTGAACTTGGTCCAGTTCTGAGGTTGCTCAAGGTTGCTTAAAATGGCAGTGGCAAAACAGACTGCAACGTAATCCCCACAGGCAATGGAGCACCATTATTGTATGTCCACTAAAAGTGTTTGTTATTGCCAATGGCAAGCTCAGATTGTCATTTTAAGTATTAGACAACATTATGGAAAGGATCCCTACAGGGACAGACCTCTTTATAAAAGAGTCTAATTCTTTTTGCCTAACCTGAAATAGCCCTATCGCTGTCCCGCTAGACTCCAATTAAATAAATAATTTTATCAGCGCAAACACACTTCATGCAAGGTCGACAGAAACCATCTTGGTTCGTCTCCCCACTCTGTCACCAATCACCAATGCTAGTTTGATTAAAATAAACTCATTTAGATGTGGAAATATGCTGGCTCACCTCAGTAGGGATCCTTTCAGTAAATTGTCAGACACTTGTAATAACAATCTGAGCACTTTTAGTGGACGTAAATTAACAGTGCACAGTTGCCTGCAGGGGTTAAGCAAGCTCTGAAAACTTAGCGTATTTTAGTTTGTGCGAATCAAGGGATTTTAATCCGAATTTTGGCGTTTCCATCATAATTTTCCGATGCGATACTTCTAGATGCGCTGATGGAAACATGGCTATAGACACAAAAACATGGGAAAATAGGATCCAGGTTGGACAATACCACAGTTAGCCTTTTAGCTGTTCAAGAGAAGTCTATAGGGACAGACATGGGTGCAGAATGGACCCAGAAGCAAGTATTTGTCCTCTGACAATTTTTAAATGACTGTGCAATCCATACAAACATACACAGAAATTAGCTTTAATTAGCTTCATCATAAAGGATTTTGGAGTATCAGAGCATTTTTTCCCCACAGAATTAACTTGCATGTTATCCTTGTCTCTGGTTGGCTGTCTGAACACTCATGACATTAGTCATGTGATCACAAAAACAGCTGCTCTCAAAGCTAACTGCTACACTTCACTGTAAGTAGGAGTGTTATGCGTATATTGTGTTTTTAAGAAAAGACTGCTCTTTCAGCCATTCTTAAGGGTGATTCAGTAATAAGTAACGATACAAACAAGCCCTGATCTTGTTACTACTTGTTGTAAACTCTGAAGCCACAGCTGCATGTCTTCATCTCTGTGTGTAGCTGTTACTTCCAGCTTACTGCTGCACCCTGGCTCAGGTTTATGTTGCTCCACAGAGGCAGAGGAGAAAAGGGGAAGGCTGCAGCTCACTGATATGACTGTTGAACAGTGATTCGTGCTGTTATTGTAATCACCAATGCTCACTTTTATTTTCCCTCCGTTGTTTGACCTTGCTGCTTCCTCCTTCCCTCGTTCCCTGCCACTCCCGTCTCACACTCTCTGACTGTGTCCCAGTTTGGATTTTCCCCCCTGCTCTCCCTGAAGTTTCCTCGACAATCAGATTAGGCACGTTCAAGATGAAGCGCGCCTCGCCTCGAAAGTAGACGAGATCAGGTGGTGAGACAAAGCCACAGTCAAGTCGGACAGCTTTCAGCAGCCCTCAGTCTGTACAGGAAGTCACAGAAACACCCACATCCTGTTTGATCTGATTCCGATTTATTGAAATGTTATCAGACCCTATCAGTTTGTTCACAGTCTCAAATTGTTCTAATTATGATAGAGTAGCCCATGGATGTACGCGGCTCTCACGGATCTTAATATCTTCTGAAGGACTCTAAATGACACCAAACTTATCTGGGTGTGTAAACAACCGTATGAACTATCAGAATCGGCCAACATGCTTTTTCTACTTTTGCGCAATAAATATTACCGATACAGAAGAGTATTGTATTTTATGTCTCCATCTGCTGGTGGACCATCACAATAAGTGATGAGTATGCATGTATAGTATGATGTTAATTCCACTACAGAAGAGACTTGATGATCACAAAAATTAGGTATTTCATAAGGCAGTGTTGTTACATATCGGCATATCAGATATTGGCAAAAATCCAATATCGTGCATTCCTGATTTTCATGTGTTCCTTTAAATCACTATTTTATGTTCCCTTAGCCTCAAGTGAGAGTAAAAGCAACTGTAGTTCTTGTGTGCCATTGTTTTGTAGAGCACAGGTGTAACAAAGTTGGGGGAGTTGAGTAAAGCTGACTGAAATGCTGTCTTGCTGTATTGTGTTATGAATTAAAGATGATAAAATGAGAGAAACTGTAGCCTGCTTTATACCCACAAGACAGAGGGATTGGAGAATGTTACCAAACAAGAAAGTTGGGTTACGACATCAGTCTTTACTATACCACACTGCACAGACCTTTGGATCAGGGTAAATCCACATGCTGGACTTTGACCCAGTAACGAGTAGGAGTTCAGCTGTGGAGAAACACAGATATGTCATAGGATCCCATCTCACTGAGGATGTGGAGCTCAATCCAAACTTCTGGATTGAAGAACCAGGTGAGGCATTAGCTAAACTATTTGTACTTTTTTTTCCAATTTAACAAAAAAGAAAAGAAAAAGAAAAACATTATTTATTGACTACCTTTAACTATATTTATATCTCACTTTAGATCATACAGCAAGAGATGCACAAATGTCTGCTAAATGTCTTCATATGATTGACACTGTCTATCTGTCTATCAGCTGAGGTTCATCACTAATTATAAACCATTGACACACCACTGTGAGTTATACTCTCAGGTTGGATGGGCTGCTCTGGCCATCTGAAGGCTCAGTCATTGGTATGCTTTTATATATAAGGCATTACTTGTTCTACTGCCTTCCTACATTTGTTCCTTAATTGCACAGAGAAGTGCTGGTCCTTACTCCTTTTGTTCTCAAGACTACTTGTTGCTTTCTGTTCCATATGCCCGTACTGAATTGGGTAAAAAGGCTTTTGTCTGCTCTGCATGGAATATGTTGCAAAATGACTGAAAACTAACAGGGTTAATTTCTTTGAGCGCCTTTAAATACAAACTGAGAATACTTGAGGCCAACTCCACTACATGTACTTGTTTTCCATAATCTGCTTGTAAATTCAATACTTCTTTCTTTTATTTGTTTATTGTTTTATCTGTGTAATTTGCAACTGTGTTTTGTACTTGCTGTTCCCATTCTTGGCAAGGTCTCCCTTGAAAAAGAGGTTGTTAATCTCAATGGGATCTTCCTGGTTAAATAAAGGTTAGAAACACATTGATAAAATAGGTAACAGTTTCTTTTTTTCTTTTTTTTTTGTGGAGTGAATGAATGTACTTCTCACTGTGGAGTGAGAATCTGATTGCAATTAGAATATTTTAATATCAGTTATGGCTTCAAGTTAATCATTTTCAGGTACACTTGTATTTAGGGTGCACTGTCATTGCAGCCAGGGAATGACTATGTTTAAAGAGAACTGGATCCAGCATTCGAGACAGGGCCCAGTTTATTGAGCAGCTCCTCTTAGACTTTTGAAATGTTAATTGGACTTAGTGCATCAAATCCCAGTAGTGAAACAAGTCATTCTGCAGGTGTTGTGATGCTCAAAAAATGTATCCACTGATTTAAAGATGTCTCTTTCAAAATGTAAGTCCATAAGAAAAAAGTCCTTTTGGGCTCAATGGCATTACGTGACAGTCCCAGAAGTAATTCCACTGTCTGGACACTACTACGGCCAGCGAACTTTCACGGCAGTCCCTTGATGTTCCAGCAGAAATATGATCCGGAAATCGAGGAGAAATTAGCAACATCTGAACCCAAGATTTCATGTTTACCTGACATTAGCATGTAGCTACATGTAGCAGTGTATGAAAAGTAAGCACTTGCAGCAGAGTACCTGGAGCTGTCATGATCTGACCTCATCTTGTTGTCGAAGTAGAAAAACAGTTAGAAACAGAGTATCTGGGTCTGAAGCCTGAGGTTTTTGCCTGTAGCCCCCAAACAAAGTCACATCGAAAATACTAAAGATAGTCCACATGTAGTAGCGGACCACATGGTGATTGATGTGGGTAAAGTAGGGTTCTGACAGATAGGACTTAAGCTATACCTTAAGGTTATGGAGTTTTGCAAACCTTATCATCTCTGTCTGTTGTTTCTCCCAGAAAATGGCCGGCATGATCCCTATATTGCTCTGCTTCCTGTTGCTCGGGCCCACTTGCTGTAACAGCAGCAGGATCCTGGTAGTGCCCGTTGATGGCAGCCACTGGATCAACATGGAGGTGATCCTCCGTGAACTGCATTCCAGAGGCCACGAAATCACTGTGCTGCGCTCTTCCCAGAGCTGGTACATCCCAAGTAACTCTTCGATCTACACTTCTATTAATGTGCCCATGCTGGAGGATGAGGTGGACTTGAACTTCTACAATAAAATGCTACTAAATGTTATGGAATGCCGCAGGTCGCTGACTTTTATACGCACTTTCTGCCAACAGCGCTTGATCACATCCATGTTGGCAAAGGGCCATGAAATCCTTGCTAAAGCTGTTGCCACAATGTTAGATGATCCTGTTTTTATCAAGAAGCTGCAAGATATTGACTTTGACTTGATGTTAACAGACCCTGGTCTGACTATTGGGGTTATTCTGGGTAGTTACCTCAAGCTCCCAATGGTTTTTAATGTGCGTTGGATCAATAATGGTGAGGGCCATTTCACCATTGCTCCTTCTCCTGTCTCCTATGTCCCTGTGTCAGGAAGTGAACTTCATGATCAGATGGATTTCATGGAAAGAACCAAGAACATGTTCCATCATCTCTATAGTTTTGTTGAACAACACTATTTCATTAACCCTGCCTACTCAGATCTATTCCAACGACATTTCCCTCCTGGAACTGACTTGCTGTCTTTGCAGCGTGCAGCTGATATCTGGCTGTTGAGGGCAGATTTCGTCTTTGAGTTCCCTCGCCCCACCATGCCCAACGTGATCTACATAGGAGGGTTCCAGTGCAAAAAGCCTGGTCCCCTCCCTGATGAGCTGGAGGCCTTCATGCAGAGCTCTGGGGAGCATGGGGTAGTGGTCATGTCTCTGGGGACGCTGGTGTCAGCGCTGCCTCGTGAGACCACAGAGGCCATCGCTGCTGCTCTTGCTCAGCTACCTCAGAAGGTGGTGTGGAGGTTTGTCGGTGAAAAGCCTTCATCTCTGGGGAGCAACACCCTGCTGATGAAATGGCTGCCTCAGAAAGACCTCCTGGGACACCCCAAGACTCGTGCCTTCGTAGCCCACGGAGGCACCAACGGCATGTATGAGGCCATTTACCATGGCGTGCCTGTTGTGGGCCTGCCCCTCCTCTTTGACCAGTTTGACAACCTGCTCCGGCTGAAAGTACGCGGGGCCGCTCGGGTGGTGGAAGCTGAATCACTGACAAAAGAAGACTTCCTAGAGGCTTTAAAGGACGTCCTGGAGAATCCCTCGTACCGTGACAACATTCAGCGTCTCTCAGGGCTACACCACGACCAGCCAATGTCTCCTATGGACACCGCCATCTTTTGGATTGAGTACG
The DNA here is from genome assembly GCA_035609425.1 of Epinephelus awoara. NCBI lineage: Eukaryota > Metazoa > Chordata > Actinopteri > Perciformes > Serranidae > Epinephelus > Epinephelus awoara. The sequence continues at coordinate 8,871,861 of CM069315.1, read as the reverse complement.
TTATCAGGAACAAAGGAGCAGCCCATCTGCACTCTGCAGGTTTTAGTCTGCCTTGGTACTCCTACTACTGCCTGGATGTGGCTGTTTTCATTATGGCCATCATTGGGGCGTTTGTCTGGGCTTCAGTCTTAGTCTGTAAGATTCTCTGCTGCCGAAAGTCCCGGAGAAAGACAAAAGCAGAGTAACTCATGCTTAGTGACTGTTTACTGGGGGAATAAACACTCAAGCATCCACAAATAAGTGGAGTTTAACAGCTACTGACTCTCATTTTAAATAAATAAAGGTCTTAATCATTGTATAAATAGTTGTGAAATGTTTGTCCTAGATGAAGCCAATGCAGATATAGAAATGTTTTTTTGCCAATCACAAAGAATTGATAGGTTGTTTGACCCCCAAAGAGATTTGCCAGTTTCAGCAATCACTTGTTGTCCTTTCATGCTTTAAAAGACATAATGTGGAACTGTTGAATATTAAAGGATTAGCCTAAACAATTAATCATATTCTGTTCCTGTCAAGCTTCATCAAATGATTCCATTTTGCATTGTAGATAGAATCTATTTGCAGTAAAGACATGTAGAAAATACATGCTTCAGTGGAAGGAAATAAGCTTAAATTCCAATGATGTTGCACTTTCGTTTATTCATACTTAGACTGGGTTTTCTAAATGGAGGAAATTAACAGACTACAGCTAAAAACTACAGGTTTTAAACTTCATTTTAATGTATAGGCTGTGGAAATTCACAGGAAATCCAGCTGCTGTGCTAGGCTTTTATATCACTACTCCTAAGTTTCACTGAGTGATAGCTGGGAACTAGTGATGGGTCGACACATCTATGAGTCCTGGGCTGGTTTGGAAAGGCTTACCAGAAAATATCATGGGTTGGTGGGTCAGAAAGTGACAAAGCAGCGTTCAAGCATGGCTTGCACCTGGCATCTTCTTTCATCAGTTGTTCATCAAATATCTCACAAACAGCGTGTGGTCAACACCTCCATCTGACGGCCTTACCACCGAGTTTATCATTAGTTTCAACAACTTCCTGTATGACACAAATTCTTTAATATATATTCTTTTCTGCAGGGCTGTAATTCTGAGAAATGTGCAGAAGTTATGCAATCATATTGCCCAAGTAGTTGCACAATACCACAGACGCTGCATGGCTTACGTACAGGACGTACCAACACACCAAGATAACATGAATATGATAATCAAATAATAGGGACCTTAAAAAATCGTTCATCGCTCTATAAACGTAAAAGGCATGTACTGTAAGATGGGAAATGTCAGACACTATACGCATGCTATGCTGTACCTTTACACAGAATAACACAGAGAGTCTTATCATGACATCTCTCAGTGCGAACCACAAAAACATGTGAGACTGTCGTGTACAAAATTGTTTTTGTAGCTGCTAAATTTAGGAAAAGAACTTCACACCAAGTCAAGCAGAGGGCTCAAGCACTGAGAAAAAGTACTTTGGTCACTAGACTGTAACATTTTCCTTCCGTGATTGGGAAATGTGTGGAGGCAATTCAGGGAAATGACAAGTGCAAGATCTGATTAGCTGACACACAAAATGGGCTTCATGATAACATGGAGCACACCCAGAGCACGCACTGTGGTTCACACCTTGTTCCTCAGAGCCACCCACAGAGGGCCCCAAATGTGGTGTTATGATGATAATGATGCTCCATTGGCTGCAGCAGTAGAAATGGGAGCTTCAGTATTCACTTTAAACTGTCACATTATGTTATTGTAGATCCTGTCAACAGTAGTGCCTTTTTGAATGGCAGAAGGATGTAGCATTGAGGCCAGCTTGTTTCGCAATGCAGCTTCCTGTATGATTTTCATTTTGCAGAGCTCCATAGTGGCACCCATGCTTTAGAATTCAAGATTTTACCTTGTTTGTCTCAGTGTTCTCTACTGGGATTCTAATAGCCCAGTACATTGGACTGGCAGGGGTCAAAGGTTGCAAAGGTCACGTGGTAATGGCTTTATCCCAGCCCATCGGACAGTATATTGTTGGCATTGTGCATTTCTGCAAACCACAGATATGTAGCATTTGTACATTTCATGCACAACATTTCGTCACTTCTACAGATTACATGTATATATGAGCTGTCATCGGCAGGTGGAGGGGATGGTAGATGGAAAACCAAGCAAGACAGCTGCCAAACAGCAGGAAACTACGGGTTTTCTTAGCCAAAACATGATCTTTCCCCAACCCTTACCTAGTGGCTTTTGTGCCTTAGTGTAACCACAATTCATTCATTTTCCGTAACCGCTTATCCTTTTGGGAGTCGCAGGGGGGCTGGAGCCTATCCCAGCTGACAATGGGCGAGAGGTGGGGTACACCCTGGACAGGTCGCCAGACTACTGCAGAGCTGACACATAGAGACAGACAACCATTCATGCTCACATTCAGTCCGACGGGCAATTTAGAGTCACTAATTAACCTAACCTGCATGTTTTAGGATCGTGGGAGGAAGCCGGAGTACCCGGGAACGCTAACACGGGGAGAACATAAGATAAGATAAAATACACCTTTATTGATCCCATAAATGAGAAATTCCAGTGTTACAGCAGTCAAGGAAAAGGAGTCAGATTAAAGATTTCAAAATTAGACTTAAAAAACTTAAATAAATAACAATAACGATAATAATAATAATAATAATAATAATAATAATGAAAATAATAGGAAGTGGATAATAATGAGCAGCAGTGAATGAAAATGAGCAGTGGATAAAGGGAGCACATCTAGTGCAAGTGATTGTATTTGCAAAAACAGCGGACAGCTGTGGTGTCCATAAAGTGTCCATGGTGCAGTCTACTGTGAGCAGTGCTGGTTATGCAGCCTGACAGCAGCAGGCAGGAAGGACCTGTGATAGCGTTCCTTCACACACTTTGGGTGAATCAGTCTATCGCTGAAGGAGCTCTCCAGAGCTTTTATCTCCTCCTGCAGAGGATGGGAGTCATTAGTCCTCAGAGATGACAGCTTGACAGAGTCCAGAGAGCATCCCAGGACAGAGCTGGCCTTCTTGATCAGCTTGTCCAGTCTCTTCCTGTCTGCAGCCGAGATGCTGCTGCCCCAGCAGACCACTCCATAAAAGATGGCTGATGCCACCACAGTGTCAAAGAAGGTCTTCAGGAGCGCCCCCTGCGCTCCAAAAGACCTGAGCCGCCTCAGCAGGTAGAGTCTGCAACTCTGCACAGAAGGGCTCCCCCACCCTGGGTTTCAAACCAGGAACCCTCTTGCTAACCACTTTACCACTGTGTCGCCACATTAACCCCAGCACTGCTAACACACAAAAGTTAAATGTCCAAACGCCAACATTTACTCTGGCAACTAGCTTGCTCATCCCCATCTTTCTACGTGCATGCAGTATGTCCAACTAACTCTTACATGACAAGATTGAATTTCAGCAGAAGACATCCTGCAGCCAGTCTGGTGCCGGAACAACCTATGCTGTCTTTCAAGTGGGGCCTTCCTCTGAGACAGCACATGCTGTGTGCAGCTGATAGCTGTCTCTCCATGTCCTGTGTGGAGTACATATGGGCACCGCAGAGGTGGGGCCAATCATTGCTTTGCAAGTCACAAGTAAGCCTGAAATCTTCACACTTACTCACGTGACTCAAAGTAGTCATGAAAAAGTAGTGCTGACATTGCACTTTCATGTTGCACTACCAGTATCACAACAGAATGAGTTTTGTATGTTTCCGTCATGTCTTGCTGTATTTAACTCATCTCAGATTGGAAAGATGTCTCTAGCTTTCTCTTTCCAAAGATGGTATCAAGTATTTTCAAGTCGCTTCAAGTCTTTTTTATGATTTTGTTGAGTTTAAAGTCATAAAATGTGTGGCTTGAGTCTGACTCGAGTCAAAGTCATGTGAGGCTTGATGACCGTGATAGCAGAGCTCTGGAGAAAACGGGGTGGTAGTAATGTCTCAAGGGACTGGTCAGTTTATTAGTTACAGTCTTAGATTATTCAATAAATCAGAGATTGGTGACATTTTAAAGGAAACAAAGTGAGTGATAAGACCCTCCTCCCTTTGAAACCATGCGGTAAAAATACTGCCTAACACCCATTGTCTCAACATACCCATTCTTCCCCAAAACAATTTCAATTGTGGAAGGTTTTTGTTTTTCCTCCCAGTAGTGCATGAGCAAAGTTCACCTCGGGTAAATCAAACACATTTGCTGCCTGAAATCTGATACACAATTTTCTTGTTTTTGTCAGTTAGGAGGACATTGCATTGACTTAGATTCATTCTCTGGAGACAACCCCCTAACCCCTAACCCTAACCCTAGCACACACACAAAAGCATATCAAAATTTGATGGTTTACTCTTTCAGTCCACACACACACACACACACATTTAACAAGATGCACCATATAAACAAAATCTCACAGCTCTATTTAATCATAAAAAAATCTAAGCTGCTAAATTAAAATTCTGCATACTTGCAGTGAAAACAGTATTAAAATGTGTAGAAAAGCATGTTGAAAGACAGCACAGCAGAAGGGTTAATGTGTTTACTGGCACGTAGCCAGCAACCGACAATCTAAAGGGCATTAGTGGATACCCTACATCAGTTCCTTCCCTCACAGCTCCCGTTCACCTCAATCATCCTGTCTGCTACTGGAGTAAGAGAGCCGGAGACAGGGAGAAAGAGAGAGTGTATGTTTTTGTTCTGGGACAGAAAGGCGTTCTCCTGCCTCAGGATGTTGCCTTTAAAGCTGAAGAAGTGGGTTTCCTGTGGAGGAAACGATCACAGAATAGAGGAGGCTTGGTCGAGACACCGTGTTCCCAGCATTTTTTCAGCACAGGTCATCCAGCTGCGGAGCGGGCAGCACGCTTTTGTGGAACAAAGTCAGCCTCACAGGCTTGAGAGGTGAGTGAAATGTCTTAGTTTGAGTTGTATAGCTTAACTGTTGATGCACCTGCTGACACCAATCCAATCTGAGAATGCTTTTGATATCTGCTCTGTAGGGTTGTGTTCCCGAATGGATCCTGGATGCCTTGAAGACTGGTTGACTGACAGAGCTCAATCCAAGTCTGAGCTTTTCTACAGGAGAATGCATTTGTGAATATTGTGCAATGGACAGAAAACAAGTGGATGCATCAAACTGATAACTTCTGCTTTGAGTGAATGAATGGGTTTTTCCACACCAGCTCATCATCCTGCAAGTGTCAATCCATGTCTGAGTAAGGCCACATCTAGTTTCCCATGTCAGGTGCTTGACCGGCAGAGACATGTCCAATGACAGCTGCAACCTCCCGTTGGACACGGACACATTTGGCCTGACCTGTATCTATGGCCTGAGCTTCTCATTGGGTCTCCCTAGCAACCTGCTGTCTCTATGGGGACTGTACCACCTGGGTCGCTCAGGTGGAGGAGGCTGCCAGCTGGTCTACATCCTCAACCTGCTGCTGTCAGACCTGCTCCAGTTGCTCACCCTGCCACTGTGGATCCTTTATCTCCAAGGTGCACACCGCTGGCCCTATGGGCAGCTAACCTGTGAGCTGGTGGGCTACGTTTTCTATGTAAACGTCTATGCCAGCGTCATGTTCCTATGCCTGATAGCGCTGGATCGCTGCCTGGCTATCGTGTACCCGCTGAGCAGCCGCAGGGTGCGGACTGTCAGGGTGGCAGCAGTGTCCGGTGTGGCGATTTGGAGCCTCACCTTCCTGTTCTGCCTGAGTGGGCTGCTGCCATCAGTGTTTGATGCTGACAGACTGCTGTGTCTGGAGCAGTTCCCCGTCAGCCCCAGATACGCCCACTTCAAGATCACCACCGTGGCCCTGGGCTTCCTGCTGCCATGTGCCATACTCGGGTGAGTTAACCCTGAGGTCTCAGTAAGGACACTCCTGCATGTTATGCACTGAGTCAACTTTTTTCAAATGCACAGGAACTTTTTTCACGTCCAAATTTTTAAGGGGAAGGGGAATTTTCAATTCATTTCAAATTTGGTAGACAATTTGTATACAAAACATCAAGGAAACCCTTGTGACTGAGCTACTGAGCTACCTTTCCTTGTGTGTGACTGCAGTTAAGCAAAATAAATGGTGTAATGTCCTTTATTATCTATTTTCCTATAATAAACATCAAGCCATTGTATATTCTGACTGCTGGAACTGCAATTAATCTAAGTTTACTGAAGGTCCAGTGTCTAGGATTCAATGGTGTTTAATGGTGAGGTTGAAAAACTGAAATCTCCCATGTGCCAAGCATGTAGGAGAACTATGCTGGCCGACGTGAAAACATGAAAACGGGAATAGCCCTGTCTATAGCCATTGTTTGATTTGTCTGTTTGGAAGAGGGCTTTAACAGCTCATTTTAAAATAACGAAAACACAATTTTTAGGTGATTATTAACTCATGAAAACATAAATATGAAAATTAAATTCCATGTACCCAAATCCAGCACAATGGACACTTATATAATATACTTATTAGCAATGTACAAATAATGTACTTAGACCTACATATAAAAAAAGGGTACAATGAACTAGACTTAACATAAATATACTCCATGTACTTATTAGCAATGCACTAAAAGTGCGCTTTTTTATTCACTAACAATGAACTTGGTATGCTAATACTATATCATTAGTAATATACTGTAATAGTGTGTTTTGGTATTCCAGCTAACTTACAATACCATTAATACTGTATGCATTAAAACATACCTAAATATAACTTTAAAAAAATATAAACTTTTTATTTTAAATAAACTTGAATTCATTACAGATTTAAATAAATTATACTTAAAATGTATTTTTGACCTTTTAATCCAAATATGTTTATTGCAATATTAGCATTTATCTGACATACATTTAAATATATTTGAAGTCAAATACACTTAATCGTATTTCAGTGTGTCTTAAGTAGCATAAATGGTATGTGTTAGTTTGTTAAGTACTCTGATTAGCACACTTTCAGTACATAATGTGCTAATGGAAGTTTACTAAATATATATAAGGATATTTTTTTTATTTGGTCTGACAGGCTGAGTACTCATCTGCATCTCTGCTTCCTCCCTTAGCTACACCTCAGCCCACATCGGGGTGACTCTCCGGCGATCTCCCTCCCTCTCTGACCACGAGCGGCACAAAATCGTGGGCATCCTAGTCGTGATCACCGTCAACTTCATTGTTGTGTTTGGACCATATCACCTTGTGGGCGGATACAGATTTGTGTCCTTGCTGCTGACTGATGAGCCGTGTGAATTTGAGCGTTCCATTTTCCTCGTCTATCGCCTGTGCTACGGTCTAACCAGCCTCAACACCCTGCTGGATCCCCTCTTCTACATCTTCCTGTGCCCTGACGCCAGGCTGGAGCTGCAAAGATCCCTGCCCTGTTTGGGGAGGGGGCAAAACACCCGCAAAAAGATTACCCTCAATACCAGAGCTCGCCCAGACAACCAGACGGAGAGTGAGACTGGACACAATAGTCTTCTAACAATATGACTTGGACTTGACCACAGAGCTGGGATTTGGTCAAAGCAATTGTGCCACCCAGTGGAAATGCAGACACTCATTTCAGAGAGTTTCAGCCTCATCAGCAAAAACACTTCCACTAGTTCAGTTTATAGTTTCTCTTGCTGATCTAAATACTGTGTCAGAGTAGGATGGAAACAGAAACATTTGTGTGCAGCACATAGATCTGCAAAGACTTGAACCGTTTCTTAACATGAACTCAACACTATATAACTGAGTAGAGACATTGTTTCATATTTGTCAAAAGATCCACTCTTTTGTAATATCCCTACCTATCCACTGTAGCCTCAAAGCAGACATATACAGCCAAATTCTGTCTTTTACTACTGTTTATCTGCTTTTGGTTAAAAAGTCTGGCCAGTGTATGGAAATGAACCATTGTGGACATTTTACAATCACACTATTTTTACTGTTTATGACAATTAAAAATGTATCTCAATCACCGGTTTACTGTCAGTTACTTTTAAGATAAAATGGGTGAGAATTACTAAGGAAACACAAACATGACTGTGGTTATAACAGCAAGGCAAGTGTCGCACTGCAACAGCAGAGCACTTCCCTTTGTATTTATTAATGATTACAAACTTCACAGTATTAAAGCATACAGACATTACAAAAGTGGAGTGCATTGGAGCAGATATAGTACAACGTTTAATCTTTATCATCTGTTTTCTGTTATAGAAGCGAGAGCATACTGTATGTAGCAACTGCAGGAACGGATAACATCTTTTCTTTTTTTAACCTCCTGTATCTGCGACTTACAGTGCGATCCTTTTATGAAGTCATAGAGAGAGAGAAAAAGGAGCAATAATGTATGTCCACCAAAATATACACATCTATTGCCATTCATTTGGGGTTTACACACTGCAGAGCAATGCTGACTTAATCCTAAATTCTAAATCCACTCTGCTGTCTTTCTGAAATGATTAAGTTTCGACCAATGAAATGCAATACGTCCTACCTGTCTTTCAAAGTAAAAGCCTACCAAGAATGGAGGGAGTTATTCCAACTGAACTTGTTGGCAAAATTTATGACTTGCATCCAGTGGGCCATGTCCCCTGACTATTTTATACTCTTTAAAGGGACAGTTCATCCCATTATCAAAAATACTTATTTTTCCTGTTAGCTGTAGTGCTATTTATCAGTCTCGATTGTTTTGGTGTGAGTTGCAGAGTGTTGGTGATATCAGCCGAAGAGATGTCTGCCTTCTCTCCAATATAATGGAACTAGATGGCACTCAGCTTGTGGTGCTCAAAGAGCCAAAAAAATGTATATGAAAAACTCAACAGCAATGTCTCTCCAGAAATCATGACCTGGTTACCCAAGATAACCCACAGACCTTGTTGTGAGCAGATTTATGTAGGAACTATTTTCTTTCTACCAAGATACACTCACCAACTTTATCACTGCGCAGAAAAAAGCATGAGTCTACTGCTAGCTCACCTAGCACCACTGAGGTAGCTAACACAACAGCTTACCCTCACACTGTCTGATGACCATTGGCCTCTTGCTCATGAGTAAAGGCACACTAAAATACGTATTTTTGATTTTGAGGTGAACTATCCCTTTAAATGTAATAATGTTTTGAGCACAAAGAGATATTTATTTTCTGTTTGTTTAGCTTACTTCCTTATTCCTGGATGGGTTTTACTTTGAAACATCAGTGCAGGAAGAGTTGTGTTTCACTGACAGTATCAACTCAAACAAACCCATCATGGAAGCAAAGGGAAATAGAAAGTGATAGGAGGTAGATGAAAACCATATTTCTCAGCAGTAGATAGTTGAGTATGTCTTAACTGTAGTTGTAGTGGAAGTATTTACAGAGACGGCAGGTAAACATGGTATACTTTTTGCTTTAGAATTAACATCAATTGCTATCAACAGCAAATTCAAAGTGGAGCAGATCAGAACATATGCTAAGCTATAATTGTTACAATAAAGGCCTGTGTCGTATACAGATATGTTTTAAAGAAGCAAATAATAGCGCATTAATAGAGCATTAACGCAATATTATCGTTCAGCTCTGAGCAGAGTTAACAAGATCTTCAGTTTGGTGTTGCTCATCTGCTTTTGTATAGGTGGTACTAGCATTCTTCTTTAACATAATCTCGGTGGTGTTGCTTAGAGAGGTGCGAGCAGTGCTGCGGCGCCGGGACAGCTCTGCCAGATCCTCAGCCAGAACGCTTTCCATCACTGCACCCAGAGAGTGTCTGATCTTCCTGCACAGATCTGGGCAGCTGAACACATACAGAATGGGGTTAAGGACACTGTTCAGGAAGCCGATGGTTGCTGCGATTGGGAGCGCACTGCTCGCAAATTTCTGTGCAGAATGCCCATTGGGGGCCATCACCTCCAAGACTATGAAGAAGTGGTACGGAGCCCAGCAGAGAATAAAAGTCACCACCACAGCCACTACGAGCCGAACGAAACGAAAAGGGCGTCGACAGCCTCTGCGCGCCAAGCTGGTATTCACGGCAGCATAGCTCAGGATGATGATCAGTAGAGGGATCAGGAAGGCGAGGAAGAGTCTCATGACGGCCAAGGCCTCCCTACGCTGCTTACACAAAGCTCCTAGGTCAAAGGGTTCAGCAGGGAGGAGGCGCGCATAATTGTAGTAACACAGGATCTTGCCACCAGGAATAGGAATGGTATCACGGAAGATGTAGAAGGGGATGGTGAACAGCACAGCTAAGACCCAAAGCACCCCACAAATCTTCCCCACTAGTCGGATGTTCCTGTAGTTCTGCGCCCAGACGGGTCTCAGCACCACCAGACAGCGGTCCATAGAAATGGCCGCCAGCAGGAAGGCACTGACAAACATGTTGAGAAAGAAGATGGAAGAATGGATGCGGCAGAAGGTCGGGCCCAAGGTCCAGGTGTTGCCGCTGGCCATGTAGAGGGTGAAGAAGGGCAGGGAAGAAGTGGCCAGCAGGTCAGAGGCGGCGAGGTTCAGGATCCAGATGCTGATGACAGAGCGACGGACATGGAAGCCCACTACCCCCAGGATGAGGAGGTTCTCGAATATACCGATGGAAGCGAAAATGCCATGGAGGGAAATGGTGAACAGGTTCAAGGAAGTCACCTTGTCTGTTTGGTTTGATGGGAGAAATATGCTGGTGTTTGCTTTCTGGCTCACAGGACAGTACAGCATCTTGGAGGGAAGGTGTCCTGATGTCGTCTTTTAATCTACAACAGAGATTGGAACTTGTTAAAAACAGGCAAGTTACAAAGCTTAGGGACAGAAAGTTTTCTAAAATATTTGCTGTTGTAATGTACACAGATGATGATGGTGTCAAGGCTTAGAGGTAAGTTTAGCTCTTTTCTCTATATGGCTATTGAGATGATTCTGAAATAACAAATAAGGCATTTGTGGCTATCCTGATGAGTGGTGCAGTGAAGGGGAAATTGTGCACCCACCTTAGGAACCACCACTACACCACTGTCCCTTATTGCACATGCGCTGTTTTGTGGTTCCCAACTGGTCCAACCACAGGGTCCAGATTTCTCTTTAATAGTTCTATGTCCACACAGTGGACACATTCAGCGTCATATTTGCGCTTGGCCATGCCATCAAGCTAGTTTGCTGTCTTTGTTAAGTAGCTGTCCATTAGTCACTCACTCTACAGCAGGAAACAGCACTTCAAAATAAAAGCTCTGTGCTGGAAATTCAATGTATTTCAAAATAAAGTGTGATTTTTACAAACTTCACATGTTCACAAGTTACTTGCTGTTTATTTGGAATGATCCCGCAACCCATTTTTGGACCGCAACCCAGTTGGGAACCACTGGCCTAAATGTTATACCACCCACCGTCCCCTCCTGTTTATCGCAAAGAATAAAAATAAAACATCTAGGCCAGTTATTTAACAGTTAATAGTAATTGCTTTGACACCGTTATCTTTCCTATGTGGTCAAGCAGCAGTATGATGATGAGATGAAGTGTCACAAGTCCCACCATGAGTTTACTCCTACTGTACTGAACTAGTTTATAAAAACCTCACTGACCAACAGCCATTTATCTTTGCAGACTTTTAGTGTAAAACTTCACGGTACTTCTTATGTGTGAACCTTAAGTCAAAGAACTGCTTTTCTCACTGCATTTTTACCCCTGAAAGAGGTATCTATCACTCTATTTGAAGACTTGTGGTGCCACTGTGTTTCTCTGCAGTCTTATCTCTCACATTTCCCCACATCCTCTCTATATTTCTGTTCTATGTCACTTGTGTTACTGTCAGCCAGTTTCATATGATCATGTAACACAACATGAATACACTATATCTGCATATGCATAGGTTTAAAATATTGTAACAAACTCAAAGGCTTACATCATTTCTGAGTAAAACATTTTTTGGGGAAGTTATGCACCACGCACAATGCATGTGGCTCATCTTCAACGCAGATGTAAATGCTTAAATTGGAAATGCCGTTGCAACAACAACTAAATGCACTAACACAAAGATTAGAACAAATTACAACAGTGTTAGTATTTGAAATAAAAAACTTCAGTGGCGAATGGTACCACTTGTGTATCACTGACTACACCAATTGCTCGGTTATTTCTGGTAACTACTCTGCTGCTGATGTCAACTCTGCAAAAGCAAAGAAACAAACTTTGCAAAGATAATCCTGGTGCTAAGTCCTGAAATCATCCTTTAGCTTTACAAATAACCAAATGACATTTCCAATTCACTTGATTTAAAAGTTAGTGAAAAAAATGGCACGAGTAGATATATCTGTGTCATTGCGAGATACTGACTTTAAAACTGGAACTTGTGAAAAAAATCTCCTCTTTCTTACCCCCGGTGCTAAACATGCTAAACACACAAACCTTCCCTTTGCAATAAATCACCTACCTGTTCCTCAGTCTCTGGCAGGTCTGATGAGATTTCTGTTACTGTTAGACACGGTACCCAGCATTAGCCTCGTGGGCGTACAAGCCGTAGGTAATAGGAAGTCATAAACCTCAAGGGAACAAACTTAGAAGATGAAGTAGAGCGAAGTGTGAAACCAAAGTAACTTGACCCGACCTCTAAGGGTCAGGCCTTTGAAGTCTGTTAGCTTTCTAAAAAGAAAGTGAGTGAGGAAATGAGAGCTGTAGTTCATAGTGTTTTACACATTATCTCAATGTGCAAAGATATTTGTAGGTTACCATTTCATAATCATTTCATTTTCGGTCTGTTGATCTAAAAATATATTTTTTAAGCAAGATCATTGAGGAGCAAATAAATAGATGCACCGCACACAAGAGGGCTGAATTTCTTCTCCAAATCTTCATTTGAAATGTTACCATCTGATGTTTCCTGCAATCACCTGCGCTAAGCTAAAAGGACTGTGCATGGGGCATGTGCTTTTGAATAAGATCTCTTAAGGGCACATACAGTAAAGAGCTTTTCCACCGGCAGTTTTGGCCGTGCCAAGTCAAACCATGCCATGTTGATTTACAATTCAAATACCAATTTAGTTGGGCCAAGTTGTATGGAACCGTAATGCACTCACAAGAGAAAAGTTCTTCTGAATTACCAAGATAATTATTCTTGTCCTGCTGGATTTCCCCCTGACGCCACCGGTGACGTTTAACTATAATGTCAGCCAAACAGCACGTACGTTCTGCACCTGCTTGAGAGTAAATAACGCTCCACACCAGGAGATTGTGGTCGGCTGTAATCGTCATACAAAAGGGAGCCCAGAAGATCTTCTTGATGCTCAACAACAACAACAACACAATCTAATATTGAAAGAACAGAGCACATTTACCATGCAGCAGTGAATGATAACACAAAGAGGAAATGTTTCTGCTATAGGGCTCAATGGCTAAAGAAAAATAATCTTATCTAATATAACAAGTTTGTGTTGGTCTCACTCCCTCTTGACTTTAGCCATTTGTTTACTTTCCTCACTTATGTTTCTCTTCTTGTGTGCTCAGCTGAAATTAGATGGATTTTATTAACTGACGAGTGATACCAATTTAACACGATGACTAGCGCCGACGAGGGCAAGTAGTGCGGGACACACTGTGGCAACGAGGGCCACGGACCTTCACCAGGGCCCAACATTTACTGACGGCCAACTGTCAGCTTGGTGTGTCAGGACCTTTAAAGACATGCTGGTAGCCATTTTGTATGGAGATATAAATCCCTGCTGTGCTGGGAGTCATATAGAGTCAAGCTAAGCCGCTCATGTGTATAGAAAATGACTTCTAGTTTTTTAACACTTCTTTTAAACAACGTTCTTCCCCTGCCTTTCTACAATGGTAGATGGCTGACAGTCATTAAGGAGACTTGTGTGTTGAGCTCCCCTCCCACTTCACAAGATGTCTGGCTTTTGTATTTAATGGGAAAGGTTACAATCAGCATTCACTACAGGGTCAAATGACTCTGCCAACACATCCTCACTCCGACCTCGTTACATATTGACATTTGGTCATTGACTTTGCATGTCCGGATACGACATGTAAGGTGAGTTCGTTGGTTCTTCATGTTTTGGGACACCATGTGAAGTTTACTGTTTACATTCAGTGTCTTTTAAAATAAACGTGCTATGTTGGAACGACAGTGAGAATTTACTTTTTTTCCCTTCAACAACTAACGCATGTGGTTAGGTTTAGGCAACAAAAACATGTAGTAGGGTTTAGGAAAAAAGAACAAGGTTTAGCTTGACCTAGTCAAGCCAAACCTAGCACCTAGTTTGAGAGACTGAATAAGAAACAGATATTCAAAAGATGTAACCTCTGTAACACTGGCCTTCATGTTTCAGGCATGTCTATGATGTCGAATGTGACACACCAGAGAAAAGAAACAAAATAGCTAAAGTCGTCTACCGCCAAGCCATGTGCACGGCTCTGGTCTACTAGCAATGGGAAAGCAGTGTATCATCTATTAAAAAAAAATGCGGAAAAGGGATATTAGTAACACTTTAGCCAAAAAAAAAAAAAAAACACCAGCAAATTATCCAAATATCCTCAAATAGGTCACAGGGACTGTCTTTATCTACCATACAGGCTTCATAAATACTACACTGTGCTTGATTTGATTGAGTTGCACATATAATTAAAAGGTAAAGTCCTTGCATTTTCCCTTGCGTGTCATTACACTGTGATGAATGTAATTCTGCCAAAGCTACTTTAGTCAAAGCAGTATTTCCTGTTCTAAGGAGGTTAACTACCGCTTATGGCGATGAACTTATAAGCAGCAGATTAAGTTTTACATTCAGACTTCCTTCAGTACAGCATTAGCGAAATGATTTTCAGGAACCTTCCATCTTGTATAAGTGCACATAAACCCCCATTAATGAACAATATGTGGTGACTTTGACTGCATTATTTGATCTCGTGGAGTGATATGCAGATTACACATGATGCATGGATTTTTATTTGCAAGTCATAATTAAATGCAAATGAAAACGATAGCAAGTTTTTTCTTAATACAGTGTGTTTACACATGAGTGTCATTATGCAGAAGACCTCAGAGAGAGAGGAGAGAGAAAGCAAGCAAAGCAGAAGTTACTAAACATGTGAAGACATGAGCCAATCCATCTTTTACATCAGTGCCAAACATCACTGCTTGTGTAAATGCTGAGAGATGTGGGTTAATGTTTGCCTTATCACTGTGAGCATGTGAGATGTGTCCTCAAATCAAATACATCCCTTAGGTTTAATTGTGTTTGTGTTGTAGGTTTACGCTGACACCTGCTGGACCACTGTGGTACTGACACTTTTGGTATTAAAATTGATTTTTTGGCAGTTTCCTGTTGAGAGAAGCATGCAAAGCTGCACATTTTAATGCAACATCACTGTCTTTTGTCATCTAAGATTTTTAAATACATGATACATCGTAAACAATTTTCTTATGGTGAATAAGCAATAGATGAAGTGACAAGCACTTCCTTCTGCTTTTTGGCTTACTGCTGTGGGTGCTTGGGTGTGTGTGTGTGTGAGAGAGAGAGGGAGAAAAAGAGAGCATGTCTGTAATCAGAGTGACATGACAAACACGTACTCCCATGCAAAATACCAAACCTCTGTCCTATAAAGAGTAAAACTATAAAGAGAAAAAAAAATCACTTTAGCAAATATAAAACACAAAGAATCATTGCATTTATCTAAGTCAGAAAACATCCCAGACGTCAGCAGTCTGCTGTGTAAAGGCAGATCTATAGTTGTTTGTCAGACCCTACATCATAGCCTACACCCTTGTGAGCATTTATTCTTGTGCGGCAGTGTGACAGCAACACTTTGCAGTTACGCCTATGCAGTTCCTGTGAAGTGCTGTAGAGTTTGAGTCACGGTCAAAACACTTGCCTTTTGCTAGATGTGTACTCCCCACAAAAACAACATGCTCATGTTATTAGCACAAACCCATGGCATTTTACATTGTATAAATAGGTTAGCAGAGTATTCCTCTGTCACAACACACCTATGGCTTACCCACTTTACAACGCCAGAATAGTGATTCAGTCCATATTGACGCTAAATGGGTAATTCATTTGATTTGTTTGTTTGTTTTTATAAGCATTGAGTGGATTAGGGCCAAAATACATTTCTGCTCTTCTTCGCTCTGGGACACGTTTGTGTACTGTCAAAGCTATCAAAGCTAAAAGTGAAGCAGCATTTAGTTTTTATGCAACAAATATCCGAAACAGAATTCAAGAAAACTACAGATCTGCTCCAACTCTGATCTAGTTTTTTTTTTTTTTAGTTTAGTCTAGTTTACTAAGAATCCCCATTAGCTGGTACCGTAGTAACCACCTAATCTTCCTGGGGTCCACAAAAAAAGAAAAATACAAACAAATCAATCATTTTACATTTAAATACAATTACAATATACATAAGGATTAAAAATTAATTAAAACATGCAACATTTAATAATTTTCATAAATCTAAAAATTCATTTTCTATAATCTATTTATTTCATTCTTTATAAATCCTTTTCATATGTATATCTTTTTTTTTTACATTGCCTTGTGTTTCTTTTGTGTGTTTTCTTAAAGCTGGGTTAGGCAGTTTAATGTTGGTGTAATTGGGCAAAAATGGAGACGGACCAGAGATGTGTTACCATAAAAAGAAGGAACTTATTTAATGGCCAGGATATAATGGTGAACTGATCACCGATAATAAACTAATAGAACTAGCACTAGGCAGGGGAATTTAGGGGAGTGAGGACAGGGCTGGGGCTTACCACGGCAGGAGGGAATCAAAAAGGTGACATATATGACATAAGATTTAATAAATCGATGTATGAGAAACACTGGGTTACTGTATGAAGCAAATGCAGAAGGGTCGAGAACAGAGAGGAGAGAGCTACAGGGGAAGCTGTATTTTCAAATTCTACCTTATTTTTTCTTTTCCAGATTTCAGCTTTAGTGACATTTTTTTTGTCTCATGTCTTGGATTGCCTTGTTTTTGAAATGTGCTGAACAAATAAACTTGCACTGTCTTGCCTAGGAAAAGAAAAAAGACACAAGGGAATAGTAAACATCTCATTCTGTGAAAAGGCTGCAGTGTAGTTGGCGCCCCCCTCAGGCAAATTACCGTATTGTTCAAATAAGTGAAAACAGTCACGTGCAAGTAGGCACGTGCACAGATAGACCCCTAGCGGTGCCCTTTTACCCTCTGTCTCGATAAGTGCCCTTTTTGCAATCATGTCAAATTATGACTGAAAAAACAACAACACTATTTTAATCAACTATTGGCCAAATTGTGTGCAGAACTGAAACAGTTTAAAGTGTATATGGCTGTCAACTCTCAGTTTTCCAGTCACACCCAATTTCTGTAATTGTATTTAGGGACCCCGGTGTGCAGAACTAATTTTGAAAGATGTCCATGTTCCTTTTTCACTCGTCAAAATTTAGTACCATTGGAGTTCTTAATCCTCTAGTTTAATACAATACCTGTGTCTGAGCCTGATACAGCAGGTTTTATTTGCTAAAAACTAGTCTGCCTCACCTTCATCTCTGCCTGTCATACCTGCTGCTCCTGTCATTCCTTGCCTCTCTTCTTCTTTTAGACCTTTTCAAGACAGATCTTTTCATAGTCACTCCCTACCCGTTGGCCTTTGGCTGGGGTCATCTGTACCCTTTGACGCCCCCTGATGGTGGGCCTGGTCCCACATGAGGAAATTTTTTATGCAGCAAGGCGCCATAAATCTGTGATTGTCAGGTTTAACTGAGTTGTCTTGTACGTTTACGCTGACACCTGCTGGACCACTGTGGTGTCGACACTTTGGTATTCTCAAACCTTTTCTGGCAGTTTCCTGTTTTGAGAATCCATCAAAGCTGCCCAATGTACTTTCTAATGTTACATCACTTTCTCTCTCTTATTTTGTGTTGAGATAATATAAATGATGTCACCAAAACTTTTGTCATCTAAGATTTTTGAACACATGACACACACTTACATTTCAGTAATACTTATGTGGGGATCAAGCAAAAGATAAAGTGACAAGCACTTCCTTCTACTGTCTGACTCACTGCTGTGTGTATCTGGCTGTGTGTGTGAGAGAAAGAGAGTGCGTCTTTACACGCTGTTTACACGGTGACATGACAAACATTACCAAACTTAAAGGTCCAACACCCAGACATCAAAGTAGTGTTCCAGTCCATATTGAGAGAGCATTTTGTAATACAACTACATAACTTTCACTGAAGTCATTGTCAGGCATCATGAATGCATAATGGTAATATTATGAAATATTTCTAACTGTGTCAAATAATGACATCATTTGTTATTTGTTGTATGTATCATTTGTTGTATTCACAAGATCTGTGTCTGTCCTTTGAAATAACAATAATCAATCCAAAAAAGGGACTACTTTGGACTTGTATTTATTGGTAGTTACACACTTAAGTGAACAAAATGAAATGTAGAGCAGTGTTCAAATTGCTCAGGGGCTTTAAAGGGAAAGCCTATGCTTTGGGGTTGAAAGAGTACACACACACAAACATGCGTGAATATGCCTGCTATACATTTTCATACAGAGAACAGTCTGGGAACAGAGAGACACTGTATTACCTGTTGCAATGTTTTTTTAATCTCTTTTTGTCTAGAAACAATAAAAATACCAATGCACAGGACGGGCCATGGTTTGGTTCACTCTCTGGTGTTCAGACTCTTTCAGTCATGTGATGGCGGTTTCAGTAAAGGGGTTGAAGACAGAGGCTACATTTCTGTCCATGACCCATTTGCTGCAGAGTTGTGGGTGTCACACTCATACAAAAGGTAGTGACAAGATTTTCCAACACTTATTATAACTGACCCATTGACCCTACGTAACCCCATGTCTTTCCAAAACGTCCTTAGCTGGTTTATTTGACCTTTTGTGGTTTTGATGTGTTTTCAGATGTATAAAGTGTACCAGGCTTGCACGCAATATTGCTCCGTATACTTTTGTACATGCAAATGATGCTTCACATGACTATTTCCATTTTAATTTCAATTTTTTTTCTTCCAAACCAGTGTAATAGTCTTTCACAAAATGTGGCCATCAGTCAATGAGGGTTTGTTCAAACACCATCAAAGTTGGTCGCCTTTTTCAACTAAGCCATTAAAGCATGTCCCGAAAATGTTTCTGCAGTTGACCAATAGGCCAAAGAAAAGTGTGGCCCAGTAGGGATTTGGATATTAATAACTGAGCATAAAACCTGTTGTTTATCTTTCATGCCAGTGTCTTAAACTTGCAAAGGTCTTGATCTTACCCAGCTTTACAGTTAAAGTCCATGCTGGCTTGAACCCCTGAATTTCCGCTTGAAACAATATATTGTTTTGCTGTTCTGCAGTCTGAGCTAGTTGTAGCACTTAGATGTTAATTAGAAGAGGCCCGAGATTTAGGCCTTGAGGAACTCCACATCAGGGTTTTAAATATGATGGCGCTATGGGGAGCTCGCTCCCCAGAAACAGACGTGATGTCTTCAGAAAGCTTCACGTGAGACATTTAGGTGAAGCTCTAATATTGCAATTTATTACGACATTGTTTATTTCTGTATATTTTTATGCTTTCCTGTATATATAGGTTTCTGAGATAAATAATGGGCTAGTAATAAATTATCATGCTGGTTCATAAGACTAACAATTTCTGATCATTTGTATCTAATAAATGCAATGCTTTTCTGCTGTGGCCTCCATGGGTGTTGGCGCACTCAGCACAGAGGCGTATTTGTATTGCAACATTATCTCCAGAATGTTTTACTGTGTGGCGAGCACTGGGTGTTGTGTTTAAAGTATCTGTTGAAAATAGTGATCTTAATATAGTTTCTGCAAGACCAACATTTGAGGAAGTGGTTCATAATTGTCCTGGGATGCGGTGTAACATGGTTCTCTTTAATTAAATTCCTGACATGATGTCTCATTTTAATTAATTTCCTGACATGATCAGGACAGTAGAATGTGGATCTTACATCTGTGTTTAAACATCTATTCTCACAATCTCTTTCCAGACAATCATGCTTGGTGTACGTGATGATAAGGATCAAGCGTGTAAGATTCTTTTTAATATTTGGGGGGGATACATGAATTCTGGTGAATTTTTATGCACCAACTTGTCCCTTTACTGCATCAGTTTCATTTTTTCAACTACTTTCATGTTTTTACTGGGTGGGGACAAATGCACTCCTTCTAAATACTGAGGGGGACATGTCCCCCTGGAAATCTACACCTTTGAGGAATGTGACGCGCAAGCATGGCTGTTATTGTCATACCTCTGATCTACCGCTCTACTCTCATTTAAACAAAGTTTGCACGAGAGATAGAGTCAAAAAGTCATTCACAAGGGTGTTTTATACCCTTTTACACTTGTTTGCTCTCATGGGTATGACTTGTACGATAATTTTCCTCAAAGTATGACAGTTTTTATGTCTGTTTAATGATCTAATACCGATCAGCACTGAAAGAGAAAAGGCCATGATGCTGCGACTTTTAGTCCCCAGTGTGTGTTAAGCTCTAAAAACACTGAATCTTACATCTCAGATAATGTAACTCCGCTGACATCACCAGATTTTGGAGAGCTCCAGAGTCACAAAACGCTTTATCCAACTGTTTTCACAGACTCAGTAGTTCTCTTCTTGATGACTAAACTGGATTTATGTGTAAACTTCTCTTTAAATGTACTATGAGACCTTGCTTCTGTTCAGTTTGTGGTGTGCAGTTGAGCTCTTGGTCAGTAGGGAGCAGCAGTTCACCTACAGTAGATATCACACAACTGTTACGTCATGATGCTGATACTTTTTTTTTACTTTTTTAGAATAGTCAACACATCTTGCTTAACTGATCCCACAATAGTTACATGTGATGACCAGGCGGCTGAGATTGTAAATATAAGTTATTTAAAGGGAACACACCGCAGAGAAAGTGCTTCTGAACATTTTAAAGACACTTGCCGGGTGTGTCTACTTTGGTCCACCCACAGAGTGATGTGTTTGGAGAGACTGCTGTGGTCGACTGATGTACTGTACATATCTCTACCCTTTTTTTCAGAGCACCATCAGTACCATGACAGCAACATTTCATGTCATGAGGTTAGTGGCGGTGCTCAGTTTTATGGTTTCCAGCAGAATGCACATGTATTTTGAAGTTATGGAATTTCAGCTGCCAAATTTTCTCAGCGAGCAGATCGGCTTTTAATGCATCTTAACTATCATTCATTATTTTATATATATATATATATTTATCATGGTCACAGTCTCAAATGTGTTTTTTTTTAACCATCCCTCTGCAAAAAACAAACGAAAAAAAAAAAAAAATCAAGCTCAGCACTATGTCATTCAGGTTCTGTGTTTGGCTCAACTTTGGAGTTGTTTCTCTCAAACACTCATAAAGACAGTGATGTGTTTTTAAGTCCTGCAGCCGTCTGACTAATAAGAGAAGAAAAGAAAAAAAAACCTCTCGCCTCTGAGTTCCCGCTCTGGTCAAGCTCGCTCACATCGAGTTCAACCCAAGTGGTTTTGTCGCCCTCCTCTCCCCCCACCTGCCCTCCTCACAGGATGTCTATGTGGTTTTACATGTGATGCTGTTTGTTTGTTCCACTTGCCTCACAACGGCGCCTCTGCTTTTTCACCCCTCAATCTTTTGCGTATATTTTTACGCGTCGATAAATTACAAGCAGAAACATGTAGTCCCACATAACGTAAACATAAAAAGCACTGATAAAAGGGCGCTGATGCAGCCACATGGTATAGAGGAAAGAGGAGGAGCATTATGACAGGGTTATAACGTGGGCCGGGCTTTACTGTCTCATGTCTGCAACCACGTTTGTTTTTTTTCTGGCTAAAGCTTTGCCTTCATCTTTCTGTTTTTAATATTCATCTTTCGACAGATGTAAAGACCAAAACATTTAAGTTATAAACTATAAACTGCAAATAAGCCACATAAAGGTATTTATGTGTTTAACAGTGCAGAAGTATAGAGGAAGCATATATGCCTCTTACTGACCTGATTTACTTCTTACTGTCAATAGTGCAATGAAAAAGTATGGGAAATAATATATCAGCTGCCCAAAGTGAAACTGTGGTAGCCAGTTCACAGTGTTTCTGACCTATTTTTCACAGTTATGACAAACACGTTGACTACGGAAAACAAACAACCCCGTGCAGACATCCACCCCTACTGTTGATATCATGTCCATGAAAACCACTATCAAGATGCTCTGTTTGTGTATGAAGAGATACGGCTGGCTTTAGTGGTTATAAAGTTTGATAAGGAGAGAGTATCAACATTTAACAGCTCGAAGTAAAAGCAGCGAGACAGCAGATATAAAAGTGGTAAGTGTGAAGCTGACCTTTTTATATCTTTACTCATTAAAGCCTCCACTCCACAAATGACTTATGCAGTAGTGGATCTCCTGATAGGCCACAGAGGCGGCCCCACTACCTATATGGGGGCTACCACTTGGGGAGGGTGGGGGTGGGGGGACACCATCCATAGGGGGGGACACCCCTAGCCCCCATCCGCTAAAAAATAAAATAAATAAAAATAAAGCACATTAAACATAAGTGAAAAATTACCCAAAGACTTAATGATAAGAGTCAGTCTGTGGTAGTACCACCTCCAGTACGAGCCCGGTCTCAAATCCGGCACTTGAGCAGTGACTTCTTGTGTCAGAAACCAATGAAAAAAGGCATCCTTTAACATTGGCATGATACGTGGCCGGTTGCCATTATAGTTAACAGCGCTCAGCAGTGTCAGGGGGAAACACGGCGGGACGAGGGCGAAAGTAAGGCGGGGAAAGACCGACTGGGACGGGTTGGATGAGTGGTGGAAGGATCCAACAAACAGCGTTGTTGTACAGACGTTGTGCATTTATTTTGAAAGAGACTGTATGTAAATGTTAAATTTCCTGTGAAAACGGAAGTGTATTTTGAAAGAAGACAATGCATGTAATAAGCAGAACTTGACATGGTATCCCAGAACATCAACAACCAACGCATCCAGGTTACCTTGCACATCGTATGTGGACGTGGAAAGTCCATGACCAGATGTCAATATGTGACGAGGTCAGAGTGAGAACGTATTGCCAGTCCTGGCAATGCAGTTCACCTTAACGTGTTCATCAGTGAGTGATCATCACAGTCAGAACACACTAGAGCCTGGGTCTTTAACAGGGGGTCCTCAGAGCTACTAAGCCAGTACACATAATTAATGATATGCTAACTGTTACCCATGAATCTTTATGCAATTATGTGAGCTGTGAGTTACAAGCCATTAGTTAATTGTCAGTTCCCATAACTCCCAATCAAATGTCGTACAGTAACTAATCATTAGTTAATAATTAGTTAATTGATGATGACTGAAGGAACTACTTGTTTTTTGTGTACCTTATCAAAAAGTGTTACCTATTTCATTTATTTTATTTTTGGTAGTGGGGGGTTGGGGGCACCAGGGGAAACTTGCCCAGTGCGCTGGATGTGTTACGTGTGGCACTGATATAATGACATCTGGGGTAGAGCAGATTGAAACCACATGTGGTTTGGATGAAGAACAGTGTAGTCATGAACAAAAGCGATAAAGTCAATCAATTCATTATGACATTTTATTTTCATACCTTACTGTTATAAACTGTCCAATTAAACTCACGTCAGCTCCATACCTTTCTGGATATTTGCCAATACTGCAACCCTGCTTGCAGCAGCCCTGCTGTAAAGAGATTCTGCAGGGTTCCTTGTCAGTAAAATAGACAAGCTACTTTTGTCAGTTCAAGACATACAAACTACAGGGCAAAATGTGTGCAAAAAGTTTTGAATAAAAATAAAAAAAGAAAGAAAACCTCTGGGTTAGCCAGACTCAATAATAAAGGAGCACTTTCTATAGCAAGCTGAATGTCAGCAGATGACCTGAGCAAAAAAAAGTCCTCAGCACAAAAACACAACAGCATCGATCACTTAGCTTCAAATGATACTGAAATGACTTTGACAGAGTAAAGTCTGACAAGCAACCGCTTGCAAGAACTCTTCTTAATAAGAAAGTTCCCTTTTTGCTGGTACTCAGCGATTGTTATTAGAGTAAAGGCTTGGGGCTCTGTTTCCTCATTTTCATTGTTTGCCACATGGTCTGACTCACATTCTCTTGAGACAAGAATGGGAGGGTCTATTTTCCATTTAAGCTTTGAGAGACAGCGAACATCAGACTGTCCCACTGTCACTTTGCACGACTCAGGAAGCACGGCTGCAAGTGAGAAGAGTGTTGGTCAGTAATGCCTCGTCTCTACTGGGTCAACAGCCGTAGAGCTTTCACCGCAGGTCTGTTAAAGCATGTACATGCAGACCACAAACATCAAAAGAGTCTGAGTTGCATGCAGTGGCCTGCTTTTGCTTGTTAAAGTCGACTGCATGAGTTGACGGTGCTGTGAAAACTGCAAGGCAGAAGCCAGTGGAATGAGTCTAAAATACTAAATTTGCTTAAAGCGTGGGAACAGATGCAAGTACAACAATCACATTTTTTCTCACCCCAACAGAAACACAAGCTCCCGCTTCATTATACACACACATAAACAGTGAAATATCTTAACCACATGTTCAAATCAACCACCGTGAGTCCTTAAAGCCACCATAGAATGTGAAATTTTTGAGTTTTGACTATCTGGTTATTCATCAGAACTGCATCATGACCCACGAAAAGAACGCTAGCTTGCACCATTCTTTTCTCAGTGTGGCAAAAATATAGCAACGAATGTGCAGGAGCTGCCAGTAACTCAGCAGGTTTTGAAATAACATTCAAGTTTATGTGTAGTGGGAACTAGTCTGACTCACCAGAGATGGCTAAACATTGCCCTGCTTCCGCTATCTTCCACTAACACAGCCAAGATGACGCCTATTCATCCCAGTGGAGCGCTCACCTAGCACATTTGCCCAAAAAACTTCAAGCTTCCAGGATTACTTTGTGCAGCAATGTTTCTCCCACTGGCCCTGCCCACAAGTTCCCTCAAGCTCATGGATTTTGAAATCGCTCTTCTTGGCTCCAGGAAAGTTTTAGATTTTAGATTTATAAAACCGCCACGGCTCAAAATTCAGAATAGAAAGATTTTTAATCATCCTTGTTTTGCAGTTTGAGGTGTCCTGTCAACACTTTTACAGGTGACCCTTTAATAATGGCGGCCGATGGGGAAAATGCTTTTTGGGCTACGGGGGGGATATTTTTGCTGCAATACCATGACTGGCCACTAGGGGAAATTGGTTGTAAGGCTGAGTGGCTTTCCTATGGGCCTGCCCAGGCACCCTGGAAGTGTAACTACAGTTCTGGGTTTGTCACAACATGACACTGTGCCCAAAAAGACTTTTTCCATAGACTTACAATGTGAAAGAGGTCAGTGGATACATTTTATAGGCATCACAACCCCCACATAATGCCTTGTTTCACAATAGGGATATGATCCATTTGCTTTGATAACAATGATTCAAAGTCGAGAAAAGTCGCACTATTAAATCATTTCTTTGGGCCCAATGGTGCAGAAGAGCCAGGTAATCTTATACCTGGGAAGTCAAACGTTTTTGGCGTCATGCATCGATGAGGCATATTTCAAAGGGAAGAATGGGGCCCCACCTCCAATGCTGCATTTCTCCTGATACATGCATGGTGTGAACTAAAACTAGGCTATCTAGCTAGCAAGCCTCCAGTTATTAAGTGCAATATCACCTTAACAGCACAGATGGTAAATGGACTTGTATTTGTATGGCGCCTTTCTAGTCTTCTGACCACTCAATGCACTTTTAAACTACGGCCTTTAGTTTCGTAGACCGGGCGAAGCGGAGGCGCAGCACACCTGCCAACTGGGTGTGTTTTGTTTCAGCTGGCGAGCTTTTAGCGCACCTTCGGCGAAGCCTTTTGGCACTGTCACTGTGCCAAACTGCCATGGAGGATGCATGTTTGAAATAAAAATATATAGCCACAATAGCTGCAGTATCGTTTTTATTTAGCAATTTGTTACACAAGCCCCGGCTAAGGGGCAGCTATGGCTCAGGTCGAGCGATTGGATTCCCAGCTATTCCTGTCCATGTGTCAATGTCTCACATCTTAGCATCGAGGCTAATGTGCAACATAACTTTTCAAAAATATGTAAGGAAAAAAATCCAAACACAGTAGAGGGCAGTGATGCAACACTGAATTAAATGCACCTTGCTGTCAGAAACACCAAAAGAAGAACAAAAGCAATGGCTCTGTGCAACATTATTGTCATCCTTCATATGTGGTTTCCTCTAACAGAAGACTTCTGATGATGTGTACATGGCATGGTGTCCCATTAAGGAGAAGCATTTGACCAAATGCCACATCTGACCGCGGGGACATCACTGGCATGATGGGGCATTAAAAAGACCAACATGTAACCCCAGCTTTTAACTGTGTTATCAACAGTAACTTTAAAGTACAGCTTGACCTTTTTTTGTTTTTCTTTCTTGGCTACATCCCTCCCACACACTCTCTTTCAACCCACACACATCCCCAAAAACACTTTCTAACACAAGCAATCCTATAAATAAACATAAAGGCATGTCTAAATCTAACAAATATAATAAAAACCTGAAGGAAACAGGATGTCTCCAAATCCCCTCTAAGCACTAACATGCACCAGCCTCTACACCTCCATTCATTCTTCTCATGATACACAAACATGTGGTCACACCTACTGTTCTCCCCTGTACAACAACAATGATGTAAACAAAAAGACCCTATCAACCCCAATTACACCTCTGGTCACCTGATCATCCTTTGTAAAAGACAGTCAGTCTAGCCAATCACAAACAACCTACGTCTCCTATAAGGGTTGGATGCGTCCGTCAACACACACGATAGAGACTGCAGAGCTGCAGGGATGATGCCACTTTGCATTTTTCTGGTGCTTCTGAGTCAAATGTGTGAGTATTTCATGCCCCTTTTCACTGTTTTCATGTGCATTAATATCATTTTGAATGGGAAGAATGAGATTTAACTATTCATATTATAATTCTATGCATTTCTTTGCAGATGAGACCAAGAAGACCTCAAGTGTAATTCAGCCCAGTGGGGTTATAACAGCTAAAGTTGGGGAGAATGTGACTTTGGGTTGCATTTGTCAGGATGAAGCTGTAACTTTCCTTTCTTGGTACCAGCAAAGCTTAGGAGGCAAACCTCTCCTCATAGCGACTCGCATGAAGCACAACACAGAAGCTTCCATCTCTCCGGCGTATAAAGAAAGGTTTCAAGTCCACGCAAAAGGTCAAGACGGCACCAATAATCTCATAATCACAAACCTCCAACTGTCGGATTCAACAACATACTACTGTGGGATTTTAGAATTCAACGCAATTGAATTCGGACAAGGAGTTTTCCTTCACGTCACAACATTGTCGTCCAACACGCAAGCTGAGGTCCATCAGCCAGGACTGCAGCCGCTTTTGTTGGGAGAATCTGTGAATTTGAGCTGCACAGCATACTTTGAACCGTGTGCAGGAGAGCAGAGCTTCTACTGGTTCAGACATGGTGCAGACCAGCCTGCAGTCATGTATCCCAGTGCACGACAGTGTAAAAATATTCCCAATGAAGATTCTCACATGACGAACTGCACTTTAAATCTCTCTTTAAAGTCTGTGAGCTCCTCTGATGCAGGGATGTACTACTGTGCTCTGGCCTCGTGTGGGAAGATCGTGTTTGGAAGAGGAGCGAAGGTGAAAATTGTAGGTAGGTCATAAAAGCTGATTTTTCCATCCTGACTTTTGATATTAACCATTACATTAATTAGACTTATTGTATGTCCAGAAACATACATACATAAAAGGAACATGTTTTCTCTTCATTGCATGTTAGAACGTTCTACCCAAGCCACTCCTCTCCTCGTGTATTCCCTGATTGTGGCGCTGGCAGTTTCCATCGTCGTGCTTTTCGTCTTGGCTTTCATCATGTACAAGGTGCAAAAAAAGTCATGCTCTGTCTGCAAAGGTAGGACTTTCAGAATAAAAGTGTTTAACATTTGTTCTACACTGACCTGGCTTGATCATTCACGTACTTTGATTTTCAGGAACCGTTTCTCACGTGGCATGTTCTGCAGCTTCTGAAGCCACGGTAGGTGAAATAACTGATGAAAGCCCATATAATACTTAAAGAATCATGACATAAGATTTAAAGGTCCAGCGTGTAGGGTTTGGGGGGATAAAATGGCAGAAATGGAATATAAAAGAACATGTTTTCTTTCGTGTATAATCACCTAAAAATAAGAACTATCTTGTTTTCATTGCCTTAGAATGAGCTGTTTTCGGCAAAGAGAGCAGATTACCATGTTGCACCATAATGTTTCTATAGTAGCCCAGAACAGACAAACCAACAGGCTTTAGATAGGACCATTTGCATTTCTCGTGTCGGGCACCGTAGTTAGCAGCCCCTTCTGAAACTACTTTATTTAGTGTTTCTAAAGGTTTTAATCCCCTGGTCTGTTTGTTCGGAAGAGGAAGCGGCCTCTGTGGATAATTCAGCCCCCCCATAAAAATGCCCTGAACATTTGGATCTCTGTGGATAATTCGGCATCCTGACCAGTGAAAACACAGTAATCCTAACAAGGAGAAGTTTCAGCCTGTTGCAATCTGCAGTCCTCACTGCTAGATGCCACTAAATCCCCCTTCATCCTACACATTGTTCCTTTAAATAACAACTATTTGATTTTTTTCTTCCAGCACTGTATTTCTCACGATTTTTTGCACTTGCTATTTTGTCATCACCAGAGCCAGGATGAAGACGGTCTTCATTATGCTGCTCTGAGTGCGATCAGAGTCAGCGAACGACATCGTCAAGACGACAACGTGGAGAGTGTTTGTGTGTACTCTAGAATAAAGAGCAGGAAAGAGTGAAGTAGGGGCTTTGCTTTCACATTCAACCACTTTAACAAATGATATCTCTGTCCTGTCAATCACTTGCAAGACAACAACACTTCACGTGACTGAATATGCAATGTAAAATAATCGTGGAAGAAAATAAAATAAGTTTTGTCCAATGTGTTTCATTTACAGTGTGTCACTGTCGTCTCCGCACAAACAGAATAAAACTGGATACAGATACAGACGAAGCAGGCTCATGAAAACCCCCTATGATCTATTAATATCTTCTTCTTGCCAGTAACATAAGTACAGGTTGCACCTTTCAATCTGTAGCCGAGTCTCACCGTTTACCTTCACTCCTGTGGTGAAGGTGGTGTGAACTACAGAGTAGAAGTTTCCATGAGTGGAAACACAAGTCCTAGCAGAGCTTAAACACAGGAAGAGCCATACAGTAGCGTCCAGGCCACAGTGTCTTGCACATCAGTGAACCTGATCTCAGAACTTTGCAAAACAAGCATCATGTCTTCGATGCAAAAAAAAAATGTGGTGTGCATGAATAAAGGGAATGCACGTTACAGATACATGGTGAAGTGAAAGAATTTATACGTACCTACAACTCCAGCAGTCCAGATTGATTTCTTAGCTCATGTGGAAACTGGTCTGAGTGAAGCTGGTAATTCAGTCAATCAAAATGTTGTTTCAGTCACCAGGAACAGTTTGAGTTTCACAATTTCACTTCCCTAAAACTCATATGTTCAAATTTTTTCCATATTTTTTCCATATTTCAGTTTTGTTTTTAGGTGGTGACCTTTAGTGGCTGTTGTAATTATTACAGAAGGAAGTCAGGCGACTTAAAATAAAGAAGGAGAGGCTGCCTGTTCTTACTTCGAGGTTGTCAAATACTGACACTTTGTCACTCCCCTTGGCGTGTCATATCATCGCCAAAGGCACATGTTAGTGTCTTTCTGAGATGCACTGAGCTTTAAGCTAACTCCAATGTAAACCCATCTGTGGCAATACTTGACACTGAGAGCAACTGTAGTATAAAGAACAAGAAAGTCTGCATAAGGTGGGAGGGTGGTGAGGTGGATAGGTCAAACAAAACCAGACTTTCACCCAGGAGATCGCAGTTTGTGTCCCATGTAAAGCCAAAATTCCCTGTTGTTTTTTTAAATGCAACGTTGTGTAATTTACATACACACTGAATTCACCCATGTGACTTCAGAGGCTTCACAAACGTTTTTATTTCAAGCAAGAGGTGATCTTTTTTCTAAACCTACCCAAGTAGTTTTGGTGCTTAAACCTAACCGCTACCATTTCACAGCATAATTTTTTTTTTTTAATTTAATATACTTTATTAATCCCCGAGGGGAAATTCAATTTTTTCACTCTGTTGTCAATTGCACACAGGTCCGAACACACATATGCACAAACAGGACCTTTACATGCACAAAGTGGGGAGATGTCAGAGTGGGGCTGCCCATGACAGGCGCTCCGAGCGGTTGGGGGGTTCAGTGCCTTGCTCAAGGGCACCTTGGCAGTGCCCAGGAGGTAACTGGCACCTCTCCAGCCACCAGCCCACGCTCCATTTTGGTCCGGATGGGGACTTGAACAGGTGGCCCTCCGGTTCCCAACCCAAGTCCCCATGGACTGAGCTACTGCCGCCCTAAACTGAATAAACCATGTGTGACAATGTGTTTTAGCTGTGTGTCACATGGCCCTTTGCATCTCTGTCAGACACCAGTGGGCCTTGCAAGGTGTCAGTATTCAATGACTTGGGAATGTAAACTATTTGCGAAGGGAGGGGAGATGAAAGGGTCAAACAAGCACCAGACTTTCATCCAGGAGGCTGGTGTTTGTGTCCTGCATGAAACCAAAAGTCAACGTTGAGTTCTTTTAGGGACATAACGGAATATGTTGCCGCAGTCGTAGTTTAAGCCAAACCATGATCTTTTTTCTAACCCTAACCATGCAGTTTTGGTGCAACTGCTACACATGTTAACACTGTGACTACTAATAGTCATACGGGAGCTATTCTATTGTCCACTGGTTAGGTGCGCTAATGTCGGTACTGCTCCAGTAGGTTGTATTTAGAGGGAGGAACATAGAACCTTTGTGGTCGTTTGGGTTGGAGGACTTAAATGGTAAATGGACTTGTACTTATATTGCGCTTTTCTAGTCTTTTGACCACTCACTTTCACGCACTTGTATACATTAGCATACCACGTGCCTGCTGCTTCTCATTTTTTTAAACATTCAAATGCACTGAGCAATTTGGGGCGCAGTATCTTGTGGAATAAAGGAGCAGGGGATCAAACTGCCGATCTTATGACGAGTGGACAACCTGCTTTACCTCCTGACTACATTAAGGCACTAAATATCTTCTTTGTAATTTCATCTATACCAAAAAAAAAAAAATCTGAACAAAACAATATAAATGTTATTATCAGGTGGTCAGATAAAGCTCAACCTCTCCAGTGTGTCTTTTGTAGAATCACAGATTTTATTTTAATCGGTGACAGGGAGTTAACACACATGTGTATCTTATGATGTCAATAAAAAACACAGCAGGTCTAAATATACCAAACAGTAATGGAAGGTCAAGGGGAGGAGTCTTGTTCGTCCTCCTCATAAGACATCCCAGCCACAACCATTTTGAACAGTGTTATTTTTAGAGACATTTCACAGTCTTCTGCATTTAAACTGCTACGGGTTACAAGGCCTTTAAGAATATCATTTAAATTTGGGGTCCAAATCTCCTCTCCTCCTAAATAAGTCCTGCTTTCTTGCCAGATCCAAACTCTGCTTTGATTTCCATTAAAAAAAAAACTCTCAATAACCAAAATCAGCACAGTAGGGGGCACTGACCATGTGATTCTTCAGAGGCATCTCTGATTGGCCAATCAAACACAGTCTTCTCTTTAAAAAGCAGACAGCGTAAAGAGATTCTGTCAATTGGTCACCACAATTCAACAAAATGACACCTCCAATGTTTGCTTTCTATGTGACATGTCTGCTCTTGGGGAGGGTGGGTAAGTTTTGTTTTTTGTTGGTACATTTTATCACTTATTTTTCTGCTTCGGATATTTTCCAATACATTTTGAGTGTTAATAATTGTCCAGTTTCTCGTTCTCCATTTCCTCCTCAGCTGATACGACGGCTCTTAAACTGTCATCATCTTTACGCTTCGTGTCAGTCAGCGTTGGTGAAACTGTGACTTTGGAATGTTTCTATAAAGATAATGTGGCGGTGATGTTTTACTGGTACAAACAGACTCCAGAACAGAAACTACAGTTGTTGTCTAAATTCTACAAGCATGACAAAGATGCCACTTTGAATGGTGAATTTAAAAACGACCCACGCTTTGGATTGGACGTAACCCCTGGTAAAAATCACTTGACGATCTCAGATGTGCAAATTTCAGACTCAGCTACTTACTACTGTGTAAGTGGTTATTCATATGTGTATGACTTTGCGGAGGGCTCTATCGTCCACGTGAAGGGTTCAGGTTTGAGTGTCCCAGCTTCGGTCCATCAGTCAGCGTCTGAGACCATCCGGCCAGGAGGCTCTGTGACTCTGAACTGTACAGTACACACTGGGAGCTGTGATGATGGAGAACACAGTGTTTACTGGTTCAAAAACTCTGAAGAGTCTCATCCAGGACTCATTTACAGCCATGGAGGCAGGAATGATCAGTGTGAGAGGAAACCTGACACACAAACACACACCTGTGTCTACAACCTGCCGATGAAGAGCCTGAGTCTTTCTCATGCTGGGACCTACTACTGTGCTGTTGCCTCATGTGGACACATACTGTTTGGAGACGGGACCAAGCTGGACTTTGAAGGTCAGTAAGCCTCTGGCAAAGCTTCTGTTAGTGGTTAAGTAGTGATTGACACTTTTTATAATATTTGGTTGGAGTAAAAAACTTAAAATGTTCATCTGCAGATGAGGAAGACTCTTTTGTCTTGGTGTATTTCTTGAGTGGAGCTCTGGCATTCACCACCATCCTGGTTGTTTTCCTGGCTTACACAGCATGTAAAATGTACATGACAAACAGCTGCAAATGCAAAGGTAGGTTAAACTAACATTATTCAAGTTTGATAGCATTTCTAATGTGGAAGATATTGAACATCAGGAAAGAATTTAATATGAATTGGCTGTCTTACCATAAGCATGCTGAATTTTGAAGAAGGCTTTTGTTATTTTTTTCCACAACCAGACTCTCAAGCAAGATCCTCAGCTGACTCGACTTCTAATACTGAGGTAGAAATTTTCAACATGTTGCAACAAACAGAGCGAGAGGGTGCACACAAAAGAGCAAAGATTAAAGGAATACTTCACCCACAAAATGATTATTGGTATATCAGTTGCTCACCCCGTGTTAAGTGGAATTCCTTTCATTTTTCCCGCATGCTTCCTCGGTGAATGAAGAATCCAAGAACAGAGAAAATTCTTAGTGAATTGGAGTGAATGGGGTCCACATTTAACAACACCAAAACTATATCAAAACATCAGTTTACAAACTCTCACACAACTCGTGCAGTATAATCCAAAGCCCAGTCCTAATACACCCGTTGCCCCTACCACTTAGCCCTTACCCCTACGTTTTAGCGTGCTTATGCCATGGGTTGGGCTAAGTGTTTGGCTACATGACCCTCAAAATGATGGCTTTTCAGAGGTACACACCAAACTGACTATGATGTAAAATTGATGGCAAGATGGCTGCACAAGTAACAAAAGAAACCCACAAATGTATTTTCTTCATTGTCATAGAAAAAAAAATGGCCATAACCATCCTAGTATCTAGGATACCTAGTACCTAGTATCTAATGTAATTTCAATGTACTGTGGGCCTTTTGTTTATAACAACAGTAGTATGCTGATGTTGAGGTAGCTAACTAGCTAGTTAAGTAATGTTACATTGGTATTGCTGATTTGCTGCATGACAGTTCAGCATTTTGACATATTTCTATGTTGCTCTAGGGGATAGTCTTTATATATAGACTCTACATTCAGAGTCTGTAGGCAAACCCCGGAGATCTTGCCTCCGGAAGAAGAGCAGAAGAGCCCTGGTTTCCAGTTGTAGGCTGTTTGTAGTCCGTGTGATATTGACCAATCACGTTTGAGCCGGCTGCAGTTGTTGCCAGGTTAAACGCTCCGTGCGGTGAACTAACAAGGCAGAACGTAGTTGGCGTCACTGCAAACTCTGAATCCATCGCAGTGGTTCAGCATATTAACTTATATATAAACAGAAGTCGGAAACGGAAATTCGCCTCCCAAATCAAACCGGAATGCCATGGTTGCAATGGTTCCGAGAATGCTGTAGGGGCAAGCTTTATCACTCCCCAATATCTCATGTAAACACATCTGTGGGGAGTTATGAGGCCAGAGTCTAGGCGCCAAACTGTTTGTTCTGTTGTTGAGATAAACATTTCAAATGTAAGTCGTCTGACTGAATTCCAGTTGTATTCTCAGTACTTCCCAAACTATTTTCACTAAAACCATAATATTTAAAACACACGGGCATAGGAGTAGCGCACCAGGGCAAGCACACAATTGACTTGTGGATTGGCTTTCACGGCCCGAATTGGTTGCTGTTCCGATTTTTCAGCTCTCGCAAATAGGCATTAGGCGCAAAATCACGTTACCCGCATAATTCGTGCTACTTAAAAACAAAATGTAAACATCATCTGCATCACATCACATCCACCATCCTGGTGTGAATTTGCATCTAATTACATCTTTACATTGACTTAACATGTAAGTCACTCACATGAATTGTTTTACTTGCGCCCCATGTGAACATAACATTAGATGTTCGTTTTGGAGGGGTTTGCTAAATATAAATTGCATTAAACTCTGCAAATGTGAGTAATGCTGTTCTTAATCTGTATATCAGTCATGAGACATGTACTAATATGACAATGAACTCTTTTATATTTCATTCCCAGGGCTGCCAAGGTGCAGACAGCCTCCATTATGCTGCTTTAAAGGTGAACAGGGCCAACAGATCGACAAGACAGAGAGACAACACCCGGACTGAGTGTCTGTACTCCAGTGTGAGGCAGTAGAAATGGGCATTTGTACTTTGTGTCTGTGTTACTTGATGACAGTTAAGTTTGCTTTCACCTCCATGTACTGAATGTAAAAACTGACCTTGCAAATCACCCAATAAAGTCTTCCCTCAACTACAGAAAAGCCCGGCCTCTTTAATGTCAGGTGCAATATTTCCACTCTCACTTCACTCGTAGTCAACGATGCACAAAAGCAGAGCCACACATACTAACTGATGACTGTGGTGACTGTGGGCTCGAGAGACAGAGAAAGTTTACATGCCTGGAAAATCAATATAAAAATAAAGTCAGTATCTGCTGCTCAAGGCATAATGTTTCCCCCCATCACACAAAACACGTATCTGGTTCTTGATTGTGGTTACTCAGTGAATCAATAGCACATCAAACTGTCGTCTACATTATCTCAGAGCCTGTGGGACAATCGGTACGGCACTGCAAACATCAAGCACGTCTGACTTCTTCAACACATGGTAGTGTGCAGAAAAATCAGAGCCGCCTTTCTCACAGCAGGGTGAAAACAAGCCCCGCCAACATGTGATGTATCACATATATACGTTGCATGCAGCATGAATTAATGGGTGAGAGCCCACCCTAAGTGTACCAATTGTGTGTGTTATTCCTCACAGGTTGTTTACTGTAAAGGTGCTGATTGCACTTTACAAAGCCAGAGATGTAAGGTTCGTTTTCACAGTCTCACTGTGGTCGGCAGTCAAAGATTAGCTCTCAGTGTACTTTGGTCACGTGCTCTCTAAGACCCTCTGCTCTCTTTGTCTTTGTGGTTTCAAACAGGAAGTTTGCAGTGTTTGTATGCACAGAAGCCACACAGCATCTACTGCCCAGACTATTTAAAGAAGATCAGAGGACTGTTCTCAATCCAACTAATATATTAAACTATACATTTACAGATGCTTGTTAGGTTCAGTCAAAGTCAATATGGTATTCAGAGCATGTGCTAAGACACAGGCATTCCATTTACTATTTCTGTATCAATCTAACAGTGGAACAGTGGCCATGATGTGTGTACTTGGGAGGAAGTGAGTGAGGCAATGAGCATCTCTGTAAAACAAGTTACTGTTACCTGCAAAACTACTCACATGTAGCAACAATAACCACAACAAATGAAATTGCTGATTTAATACAGATTATTACAACACACCACCATGCTTTTCCCGTTGGCACTGGTCATTTTGTTTGTTTAATTCTTAAAAATGTTCCAGCCCCTGTTGTCCCAAACAACATTGGTCAAAAGTCCATAGTGGATAAGAATTATGCATATTATAGACCCATCATACCATTGCTAATATGTGGAAAGTAAAAAAAAGTAAAATAAATGAGTCTTCAAAGTGCCTGTTGGATGTAGCTAATGAAAAATTGTAAAAGTGCAACATCTCTCTAAAGACCTTTTTTGAGCTTATAGACCTCTCTTACTGAAATGCATCTAAGGCAGCACTGGACATGTGCTGTTTCCAAATCAAGATTTAGGCGTTACTTCTCGGTAACCAATCAAACAGCATTTTCTCTCTTAAGGGTGGAGAACGTGTTGAGATTCATTCATTCAACGCAACATTTTGAACGCGATGACATCTCCGAGGTTTGCTTTGTGTCTGACCTATCTGTTCTTGGGAACAATAAGTGAGTTGTCTACTAACTAATAACTCCACAGTGTTTTATTTATTTAAGAAGATTACAACAGAAATAGCTTTTATTGTTGAATTAAATGTGCTCTTTCTGGATTTCTTTTCAGCTCAGATGACCCATGTGGAATCATCCATTTATGTGCGCCAAGACAGCGGTTTTATACCAGCGGATGTTGGTGAAAGCGTAACTTTGCGATGTTTCTATGAAGGTGTTGCAGTGATGATTTACTGGTATAAACAAACTATAGGACAGCAACCAAGGCTCATCTCTACCTTCTATAAACATGATAAAAGTGGCACCTTTAGGGAGGAATTTCAGAATAATACTCGTTTCACACTGGACGCAGGAAACAGTAAAAATCACTTGACAATCTCCGATTTACGCTTTTC
Organism: Epinephelus awoara; assembly: GCA_035609425.1. Taxonomy (NCBI): domain Eukaryota; kingdom Metazoa; phylum Chordata; class Actinopteri; order Perciformes; family Serranidae; genus Epinephelus; species Epinephelus awoara. The sequence continues at coordinate 8,835,002 of CM069315.1, read as the reverse complement.
AGACTCAGCTACTTACTATTGCACAGGCTGCTTTATATATGATTTAGAATTTGGAGACGGCGCTACTGTCAGTGTGAAGGGTTCAGGTTTGAACGTCCCAGCTTTGGTCCATCAGTCAGCGTCTGAGACCATCCGGCCAGGAGGCTCTGTGACTCTGAACTGTACAGTACACACTGGGAGCTGTGATGATGGAGAACACAGTGTTTACTGGTTCAAAAGCTCTGAAGAGTCTCATCCAGGACTCATTTACAGCCATGGAGGCAGGAATGATCAGTGTGAGAGGAAACCTGACACACAAACACACACCTGTGTCTACAACCTGCCGATGAAGAGCCTGAATCTTTCTCATGCTGGGACCTACTACTGTGCTGTTGCCTCATGTGGACACATACTGTTTGGAGACGGGACCAAGCTGGACTTTGAAGGTCAGTAACATTTCATACAGTATGTATGATGACTACCACCTCAACATTGTAGAGCTCTGTAATGTCTCCTATCATTAGGGTCTGCAGATAGAAGTGATTCTTTTGTCTTGGTGTATTTCTTGATTGGAGCTCTGGCTTTCACCATCATCCTGGTTGTTTTACTGGCGTATGCAACATATACAATGAACAACAGAAGAGGCTGCCAATGTACAGGTAGGCTAACTGTCAATTGTTACTTTTGATAGTGTGAGTTTTTGCACTTATAAGTTAAGGCAAAAGTTGATACGAATAATAAAGGCACAAGACAAGCATGTCAAATATCTACTAATTCTACCATGCTGATTATTGCTTAGTGATTCATTTAATGTGGATATGTGCTGTGGTTCATTTTCCATCATATTTGGTTAGTATATTACTCATAAAATCAAGAATGTCAAAGCATGAGTCGTCTCTCCTCTAGCTTACTGAGATTTTATTTATTTATTTTTTTCATTTCCAGACTCAAGATCTTCACCTTCCAGGACTCCAGTGGTGAGTATTTCTAAATTATTTTACCACTGCAAATAAATGTTACGGCACAACAACACTGTATAGGGGAAGAAAACAAAACAACATTTGTGATAAAGTTGTGTGGTAACGTTAGACCACAACATCAACTCAACGTGAATACGATTAACAATGATGTCTACATCTGTTCTAAGCTAAGTCAACACTGTGAGGCAACATATTGTCACTTTGCTGGAAAGAAATATTAAGTTATCTTTAACATCTCTAGCTAATGTTAGCTAAAGTTAGCCTGACGTTAGCTCCTAGCTGCGTTGTTCATCATGTCACCTTGTTTGCTGGGAGTTCATTAGCCTGTTTTGTTCTAGTTTTGTACTTTGGTGATCGTACATCATTGTTAGCTGTTGTCCAAAGGACTTGAGTTAAGCTAACTTTAACTTCTGGAGCCGAGCTTCATTAACTTATCTGTAATGGCAGAGATAACAAAGGTTGGCAAACGTTATGCTGAATGATTCAGTGTAAATACTGTAGCACCAAACTAACAGAGAGACACTCTTGGTAAAGGGGGTAAAAAGGCCGTTATCCTTTTCTCATATTCTGAGCCAAAAACCTTAACTTCAGTAGCACTTTATCTTGTTTTCTGATGGCGACGGCAACGAGATGCGCTTCACAAGCGTACACTGTGACCTGTAAATTTTGGCTTGTAATTTAAGCTTTTCATCAACCTTCTCATCAATAACATGATGAATATATCCCTCCAATGCGTAGTTTAGGCCCTTTTGGTTACTTCTTATTTGTTCTGAATCTATGACCTTTTACTAAACCGAGCCCAGTATTTTTCCATTAAACCATACCTCAACCCTTCGTGACACAAACTGTGACCCTTAATGTTTACCATGCATTTAAAACTGTGACCGTTTGTAACTGTTTTTCCATTGGCACTGTTTCTGTGGTGCCGGTAAGTCATTTTAATACATTACATTCCAACATCATGTAATACAGTTAAGAGGTCGTGGTCATTTCATGTATTTCTGTGGGACCCGGTTGGTGAAAACAACAATGTCTGATAGCATACAGCAGTGTCAATATGTCGCATGAGAATGGCAGTGTGCTACATGTGTAGTTACGGGTTGTTTTGTCCCTGTGGGAGAAATAGCCCAAAGGTACAATTTTTTACTCCTCCACGCCGGTGACAACCGTGGCTGAAGGCATTATGTTTTTGGGTTGCCTGGCCATCCGTCCTATTCCCAAGAACTCAGTATCAAGGTTGAACTGAAGAATTTGGTGGTCAGAGGTCAAAGGTCAGGGTCACTGTGACCTCACAAAACATGTTTTTGGCCATAACTCAAGAATTCACACATTAATTATGACAAAACGTCACACAAATGCCTAATAGAATAAAATAACGAGGTGACGACATTTCATATCAAAAAGGTCAAAGGTCAACTTTCGTTGTGACATCATAATGTTCTGCAAAAACACAACTGGTGACACTGATCTTGGGTGTCCACCTTGAAACTGCTTATTAAATAGATCTCATGTGCTGCCAGATTGAAAATAAATATATTTCATTACCAGGACTACCAAGATTCTGACGATCTGCATTATGCTGCTTTGAGGGCACACAGGGTCAACAGATCAGCAAGACAGAGGGATGACACATGGAGTGAATGTGTGTACTCCAGTGTTAAGCACTGAAGCTCACACTGTTTCATTTATATCTCTTTTATGTATCTATCAAGCTGTATTCTTTTCTGACGTAAAGATTTGCAGTCAGGTTTCACCTCAACATATTGTATGTAAAGTCCTGCCTTGCAGTAAACTAATAAAACCATTGCTTTCAATCGAGGCTCTGCTTCATCATTGAGAACGTGTGCATGATTACAGAAAGCGACCACACTTTAAAAATGCTTTGTTGTAGTTACGTCTCATTTCCTGCGTGTTATTGAAACCTTGATATTTGTACGGTGACCACACCGGAGGATGAGCTGTTATCATGCGGCAGCACATAGTGCAATTTGTGCATATGCTTGTTCAAAAAAAGATGCAAGGACCTTCATTTAGCCTCGGTGTTGATGGCCCATGAAAGATTAGCTGTATATACACGTCAGTCATGTACTTCTCTAAGACCCTCTACTGTTTTTGCCTTTGTGGTTTCAAACAGGAAGTCTCTGCAGTGTTTTTAAGCACAGCAGCCACACAGTATATCTCTAATGCCCAGGCTATTTAAGTAGATCATGTCAATAAGTTAATCTGTGTCAGAAAGCTAAATCAACAACAACTCTGTAACATTGGTGTATATAGCCAACCATTCCATTTTTTTTTATTTGTATAATTTAGAGTACAGAGTAGAGCTACTTGCTGCAACAGCTATAACTGCTCTCAATCAACATGCTAGCAGCATGATAGTGGTATGGCTCAATGATGGTTGTGCAGTTGGTCCACCACTTTGATCCAGATTCAAATATCTCAACTATTTTACAGATTAAGATTAAGTTTCAAAGGGTACAGATGACCCCCGCCCAAGGCCAAGAGGGGGATCAGATCAGATCAGAGTTCTGCCCATCCTATCACTACATCCATTCTATCTACTATTAATAATTGACAAAATATTAACAGTCATGGTCCCCAGAGGCTGACTCCTTCTGACTTTGATGAACCCATGACTCTTCGACAACCACCAACATGAGGTTCACTTTTGCAGTTGTGAGTGAAATGTCTTGACTGCTATCGGATGGATTGCCATGAAATTTGGTTTGCCCATTCATCTTGCCATACATTGCCATCATCCTAAGCTGTATTTTGTCTCAGATAAAGTAAACCAAGATGTATTAGCACAACTGTACCCAAGTACAGCCTAAAGCCTAATGTGACACACCTCAACAAAGAAGCCACAACTGATGAATAGTGTTATTGTGTGGCAAAGGCTCATTTAACACAAATAATTCCTATCAAATGACAGTAAAGACCACACCAGGTATAACAGGTATTAGACTAGTTGCATTTTAAAGCTAGTTGCATTTCAATCTAGCCCACTCTCATACACCTTTACCACACCTGTGGTGAAGGTTGTGTGAACTAGTGAACAGTTTTCCATTGGTGGAAACTTGGGTTATAACAGAGCTTGAACACAGGCAGACTGACATCTTGCTTGAAATATGTGATGACTTTGAAAGGCAAAGAACTTACTTTGTTGAATAAAGTGTGACATGTGTTTCTCCAACAAACCAACAGGTGGTTTGTTGGCGACAGGGCAACTTTGCATTTGTGTCTAGCTCAGCAGTGTTTTGATGTGTTTATCTGGGCTAGTGTAGATCAAATGACATTTATACACCCTTATAAGTATCTGAGAGGATATGTCTTCTTGTGTTTATGTCTCTTGGTTCTAAAAAGCTCTCTCTAAAAAAAACCTGCTGGGACCAGCTCGAGCTTTTTCTTGTTACCAAATAATTTCTGTTGTTTGTGATTTTAAACATCAGGCTTACTAATCACATCATGGTTCTGGTTCCTCCCCACGTGTCTAGAACCAAAATTGACAATGTAGGGGGCACTGAAGATGAGTTCACTGTTTCCAAAATAGGACATTCAGTGTCACTTCTTGTCAGCCAATCAAACACAGTCCCCTCTTCAAGAGTAGAGACGTATGGAAGATCTCAACATTCATCAAGACATTTTGATCACGATGACATCTCTGGAGTTTGCTTTATTTCTGGGTTGTCTTTGCTTGTGGAGAGCAGGTAAGTTTGAATCCTTACATACACGCATTGCTAATATAATTTCAAATCATTATGATAAACTTGTATCATTGCACTCATTGTGCCTTTTCTTGATCTCTTTTCCATTCAGCTCTGACAACTACTCCTAAATTGTTCTTGTCTGTGCGTCAAGAGAGTGGTTTTATATCAGCAGACGTTGGCGACAGTGTGACATTACGATGTTTCTATGAAGGTGAAGTTGCAGCAATGTTTTACTGGTATAAGCAAACTCTGGGACAGAAACCAAGACTCATCTCTACCTTCTATAGATATGATAAAAATGGCACTTTTAGTGATGAATTTAAAAACGACCCACGCTTTACATTGGAAACTAATAATGGTAAAAATCATTTGACGATCTCGAACTTGCAGATTTCAGACTCAGCTACTTACTACTGCATGAGTTGCTATGCATACAAGTTTCAGTTTGCAGAGGGCACCACTGTTGATGTTAAGGGTTCAGGTTTGAACATCCCAGCTTTGGTCCATCAGTCAGCGTCTGAGACCATCCGGCCAGGAGGCTCTGTGACTCTGAACTGTACAGTACACACTGGGAGCTGTGATGATGGAGAACACAGTGTTTACTGGTTCAAAAGCTCTGAAGAGTCTCATCCAGGACTCATTTACAGCCATGGAGGCAGGAATGATCAGTGTGAGAGGAAACCTGACACTCAAACACACACCTGTGTCTACAACCTGCCGATGAAGAGCCTGAATCTTTCTCATGCTGGGACCTACTACTGTGCTGTTGCCTCATGTGGACACATACTGTTTGGAGACGGGACCAAGCTGGACCCTGAGGGTAAGAACTGAAATATTCTAGCAGAGAAGTAGTTGCGATTACGCTAAAAGGTAAAACATGCCCAATATTGGATTTTTGAGGAAGATATATGATATAAATATGACAATACAAAGATACAGTACATACTGAGCGGGATATATTACACTGTAAGAATCAACTTGTCAGTGCTCTCTGGTGGACGAACTCTGATATGAGGACATCATTTTCTAAACCTAGTTTGGCATTCCTTGTTACTCATCTACCAACATATATACCGATACTGACATAAGTTAATTTTGGCTGATTCATGGGTCTATTGCTGCTAGAAAATTTCTAACCTCTCCTTATCTCCAACTATCTGCAGATGAGACTGACTCTCCCGACTCTCTTGTGTATTTCTTGAGTGGAGTTTTGGCATTCACCATCATCCTGGTTGTTTTACTGGCTTTCTTAGTGTGCATGATGTACAAGAGAAACTGCTGCCAATGTAGAGGTAACTGGTACTGATTTTTACTAACCACGTGTATGCTTGTATTGGTTGAACATAGCTTTTGTATAAAGAGCTTTTTCTATGTTTCACAACAGAGTCTGAAAGAGTTCCAGCTTCCACAGCCACAAACGCAGAGGTGACTATTATCTAAAACAACTTTTAAAGGTCCAGTGTGTAGGATTTAGGGGGATATATTGACATAAACTGAATATAATATAAAAAGTATGCTTTCTTTAGTGTATAATCACCTGAAAATAAGAATTGTTGCTATTTCCTTAGAATAAGCCATTTATATCTACATAGGGTGCAGATCCTGGTTTATGGAGATCACCACTGCCACTGCCATACTTCTACAGTAGCCCATAACAAACACACTGCCTCCAGATTAGGTTATTTGCCTTTTGTGTCAGCCACTGTAGACAGAAGACCATCTGTGATGAGCAGTGCCAGAAGAACTTGTAACATGAAACTGCTTTATTAAGAGTTTTTAATGATTTAAATCACTTAGGGTCTCATTTAAAAAACAATGTGTAAGATCCATACTAAAAATGTATGTACAAATAACAGTCAAAAATGGCGTGCGGCCAAAAAATATTTGACAATTTCTACAATTAGTCTTCCAACTCCCGTTCTGCATCGCCAATTTCCCGTCTCCATAATGTTAGTAAGTCTGTTTTTATAGATCACAACTTTGCGTGGGAAGTTGTGTACGCCTCTTTTAGGCCTTGTTTTGTGAGATACAATGTTTATATACAATTTAATACAATTGTTTGGAGAGAAAGAGAACTCTGTGGACAATTTGGCTCACGGTAAAAACCACACACATGAAGTTATCTGAGAAAAATATGAGCGCACAAAAGCATATGGTGGGCAAGCCGCCCATCTCCACCATGCCAAAAAACCATCAGAGAAACATTGATTTGTAATGCGAAACTCTTATAGTAAGTGTTTTTACAATTTTTAATCACCGTGTGCGTTTGTTTTGGAGATGAAAAGACCTCTGCGGATAATTCAGCTCCTGGTAAAAACCTCCTGAACAATAAATACGAAAGGAATTCTATCCAAGAAAAGATTCAGGTGGTTGCAATCTGCAATCATCACTGCTAGATGTTGCTTAATCTCCCTAATACCTACAAACTGAACCTTTAAGTTATTACAACAATAGTGGTATTTCTTTCACTTACTGTGTTGTGATTTATTAACATATTTTTTTCACCAGGGTTATCAAGATGCAGACAACCTCCATTACGCTGCTATACGGGAACACAGGGCTAACAGATCAAGGAAACAGAGAGACAACACCATGTCTGAATGTGTGTACTCAAGCGTGAAGCAGTAGAACTGGACATTTTTCATATTTATGTTGTGTTTTTATTCCTCTACGCCAGCAGCAGCTGCAGCCAGAGGCATCATGTTTTTAGATTGGTTGTCCGTCTGTCCCATCCTTGTGAACACGATATTTTAAAAACAGCCTGAGGGGATTGAGAGACCACTTGGACTCAAATATGAACTGATTAGGTTTTGGTGGTCATAGGTTAAAGATCAAGGTCACTGTGACCTCGTCTGCCTCATTCTCATGAACGGAATACCTTGAGAACACCTCGAGGGAATTTCTTCAAATTTGGCACAAAGCTTGACTTGAACTCAGGGATGAGCTCATTAGAATTCAGTGGTCAAGGGTCAAAGGTCAAGGTCACTGTGACCTTGCATCTCCCTCATTCTTTTGAATGCAACATCTCAAGAACAGCTAGGGGAAATTTATTCAAATATGGCACAAATGTTTACTTGGACCCATCAATGAACTGCTTGGATTTTGTTGGTCAAAGGTCAAGGTCAATGTGACCTTGCATCTGTTTCATTCTTGTGAACTTGATATCTCAAGCACACCATAAGGGAATTTGGAATTTGGACTTTGAACATCCACATGCACTGAAGAGTAAACTGATTAGAATTTTGTAGTGAAAGGTCAAGACGTGGGTGGTGACCTTACAAAATATGTTTTTTGACCTTTACTCAAAAATGCATATGCCAGTTATGACAAAAATGTCTGATAGGATTAGATAATGTAGTCATGAAATTTTATATCCAAAAGGTCAAAGGTCAGCATCACTGTGACATCACAATGTTATGCATAAAATCCTTTTCTGGCATAGTTCAATGTCTCAGGAACAGAAGGGGAAATATTTGGTCAGATATTTAATGGAGACACTCATCTTGGGTGTCCAGCTTGAAACTGTGCTGACTGTATAGATCTTCTGTGTTGTCGGGGGGAAAATGTGTGTGAAGCATCCATGTTTTCACAGACATGAATGTGAAACTATAAGAGAAACTTGACTGGTGTGCGGGGCTATACAACCACAGGGCGGTAATTCTAGTTTTTCTGAAGATGTTATTTTGTTAACACCTCGTAACATATTCAGAAGGGATATGGATTTTCTTAAAATAGAATAGGTATAGTGAATGCAAGGCCTTGGGTTGCAGGAAAGTAGTTAAACAAGATTATGCAATGACAGTTCAGCTGTCTAATGTGTTTTTTTATGTGCAGGCAAATGTGCCATACTACCACTATACTTATTTTATCAGCCTCTGAAAACACAAGACGTACCATTTTGTTTTACCAAGCCAAACCTTAACCATTGACATACTCTGCACTCCTCTGTGCTGGTCAGTACCGAATGCTTTATTCTTTACAAATATTTGTAGATGTTGCAACAACCCTACTGGTGTAAGAATCTTTGTGTGGCTTCCCTTGTGGTCTGCAGTCAAAAGATGAGATGTAAGCTTTGTCAAGGTTTAGAGGTATGTGTAAATGCAAGCTCTCTTTGTTTTTGTGTTTTAGTGGGTTCAAGCAGGATGTCTTTACATTGTAATTGTGTTTGCTCCCTTTTTTGTAACAATTTTGTGCTTTAATGTTTTAATATCCATTGTGTTCAACTAAATGCAATACTGTGAAAGTGCATTTTATGTCATTAATCCCTTTGAGTGAATCATGTTACTCTGACATTAAGCGAATGTGTCTGTGTATAGTATATAAACTATGAATATCTACAAATATAGCACTGTCATGTCAGCAATAGAGGGGAAGGCAATATGATGATACTGACTGTGGGTTTGATGTCATTAACGACATTGCCACTCTACACTCAAGCAACAAGATCACAGTGAGACAACCACCGCACTGTAGAGACCGCTGCACACGCTGCATGCTCAAGAGACAGATGAAGTCAAAACCTCTTAAGCACCTTGTAAAATTCCCCTTAAATGCCTAGCCAAGCTATACCCAAAGTAAATTAACAGCTGTTCTTGTTCCATTTTTCGCACATGTATATTTATGGTCTCTCTTGAAGAAGACCTAAGCTGATAAGAAATACTGGGTTATACCTTTAACACAACAGATAAGCGATTTGTTTATCATTATCTACATTTATAACTGTCTATGATGACAATAAGGGATTAAAAACTGCTGTGGAGGTGAGGTTTGTTGTTGACTACAAAACCCATAAGCCACTGGGCCAATCACTGGCTTTTGATTGGCGTTAGGGTCATAGATACAAGGGTACTACCTTCAGCACAGGTCCTACAAGAAGCCTAGACTGTCAGTGTGGAAGCTCCTATTGGCTCAAGTGAGGTGTCAATTAAAATGTCAGGAGTTCACCACCATTTTGACACAGAGGAGTCGGCATATTTACATGCAAGCGGAAGAAATCATGAATATTATGTGGAAAAATATGAACATTTGAAATGATGCAACAGCAGTTTGTGGATATCTATGAATGCAATAATGTGTTTGGATTAAATATTTCAATGGATTTAGATCATCTGGATCTTTGGGAATGTATGACTGCTGCATGAGTAGCATTTTTGTTGGCATAATATCAATATGTGGATTATAATAACACTTTATAAGTGAGTTATAACTGTCTGCTTGTTTGTTGTTTGTCTGACAGAGGCATTTATTGAACCTGCTGTGGTGGATGTACCTGGAAATAGTCAGAATAAATCTAACTGCAATTGGGGTAGCTCTCAAACGACAGGTTATATGACTAAACCACTTAAACACAGCAAATGCAGCAGTTGTCCACATATCACAATCAGATAAAAGCCTATGAATACCAATGGTGGGCCGTCAGATTTCTAATTAACACACTTTGCTCAGTGTAAAAGCTTTCATGGCATAAAGCAGTAGTTATGCTCTATATAATGTTTCATTTTGGCACTGCTCATAGTATGAATGCAGAAACAATAGAGACCTTTTAACTTTACCCCATTCTTTCTCTCTGTCAGTGCACTGGCTATTGTGGTTTTCTGCAGGATGTGGATGTGGTTGCACATTTTATAAATACTCAACATTATTACTTATTATGTTTAACAGGTAGGTAGATCATCACACCTACTTACTGTTACTGTAGTATCTGCTGATCATAATGATGGTCAGTCCACTGCCAAATGTTGAGCATAATTAGACTCTAGGGTACATATATTTAAATGACAACCTCTTATTTCCTCTTAATTTTACATGTGATACCAAGAAGAAGATATTTTCTTCATATATCTCACACCATGTGAATCTTCTCAAGAACCAAACGTGACGGAAGTGAGCATGTAATCATGTGTCATAAGTAGGGCGCACAGTGTGACATCAGGTTGGGCAATCACACAGTCTTGTCTTTGAAGAGTGGGGAAAGTATCAAGGTTCTTTTCACTCAGCATAAGAAACTCAACACGATGGCATCTCCAAAGTTTGTCTTCTATCTGACATGTCTGTTCTTGGGAAAAATGGGTGAGTTGTGTTTTTGTGGTTCACTTTCTTTTCTGATGTTTATAGAACTCTTCAGGGAATTTTTTTTATATTTTTATAATAATTTCTCTGAATTCCATCACAGTATTTGCTTTGTCTCTCATTTCACTTCAGCTCATACGAGTGATCTGAAACACTCCTCATCTGCTCGTCAAGAGAGACGATTTGTATCATTGCATGTTGGAGACAATGTGACTTTGCAATGTTTCTATGACGGTGAAGATGCTGCATGGCTTTACTGGTATAAACTCTCTCTAGGACAGGAACCAAGGCTCATCTCTTCCTTCTATGTGTATGATAAAGTCACTTTTTCTCATGAATTCAAGAACGATCCACGCTTTACATTGGAAACTGAAATCACTGCAAATCACTTGACAATTTCAAATTTGCAGATTTCAGACTCAGCTACTTACTACTGTGCAAGTAGCTATGCATATGTGTTTACCTTTGCAGCAGGTACTTCTCTCAGTGTAAAGGGTTCAGGTTTGAACGTCCCAGCTTCGGTCCATCAGTCAGCGTCTGAGACCATCCAGCCAGGAGGCTCTGTGACTCTGAACTGTACAGTACACACTGGGAGCTGTGATGATGGAGAACACAGTGTTTACTGGTTCAAAAACTCTGAAGAGTCTCATCCAGGACTCATTTACAGCCATGGAGGCAGGAATGATCAGTGTGAGAGGAAACCTGACACTCAAACACACACCTGTGTCTACAACCTGCCGATGAAGAGCCTGAATCTTTCTCATGCTGGGACCTACTACTGTGCTGTTGCCTCATGTGGACACATACTGTTTGGAGACGGGACCAAGCTGGACTTTAAAGGTCAGAAATTATCCAGCAAAAGTTGTTTGATTTGATAAACACTCATTGGTACTACCTAAACAAACTTAGATAGAAAATACCTGCTCTAAGCCCTGTCTCTGTTTTCTGTCACTGCAGATCACTCAGACTTAGTGTATTTCTTGAGTGGAACTTCGACATTCACCACCATCCTGAGTGTGTTACTGGCTTTCTCACTGTGCATGATGAGCAAGAGAAACAGCTGCAAATCTTCAGGTAACTGGTACTGTCTATATCTGACAGCTTGTATTCACAAAATTTGGCTTTTAAATTTAAGCTCTTTCTGTTTCACAACCAGAGTCTGAAGCAACGTTCCAAGCAGATGCACAGGTGAGTACAAACTGTTAACTATATAATGACAGCTAAAATACCATTTAGCTGTGCCTTACCTTTGTATCGCAGGAGACATTGTTTCCTGGAAAATATTTTAATTTCAATAATCAACTCATATATATTTTCTCACCAGGGTTACCAACATGCAGAAAAACTCTATTATGCTGCTTTAAGTGCCAACCTGTCCAACAGATCCAGAAGACAGAGGGATCAGACCTGGAGTGAATGTGTGTACTACAGTGTAAAGCAGTAGAACTGGACATGTAACATCTGTACGTTGAGTAAGACAGGATGTTCTTCGTGCCTCTGCTGACATGTAATGTGCATTTATATCTAAGTTTGAAATAAATATGCTTTTATAGTGTCTTTGTGGTCTGTTCTTTGATGGATACTACCACAATCTTTCTTTGTTTCTTACATATAAACCATGTATCAGAAATTATAAGGTTTTATGAATGTTTCTGTGACTCAGTCAGTATGTTTAGAGACTCAGATACACTGATGCTGTAAAAGTCACCCACGTGCCTTTAGAATCAACATAGTCTTCTACCTTTTATCCTTAGTGGTTTTCAACCAATCATATGGGTGTTTTTTTGCATGAATCTTATGTCTTATTGTTAATGATCAAATAAACAATCACAATTTGGAGCATTTTGGGCTTCAAATCAAAGTTTATGTGTTCCATCCTGTCGCTTCTTTATGTAGACCACAGAGTGTGGTTGATCTCACTGACCCAAATAAGTGGTGAAACTCAATTGTTCCAGTGCTAAAGTAAAATGCCACAGGAAGGTTAATTTACTGAGGTAAGAAAATGTGGCCTTACTATTTTACTGTATTGTACTGTTTGGCTGAAAATGAGTTCTTTCTACCCTCCAGACACTTGTTTATGAACCAACCTGCTGTGCTTATACCAGTGTAAGGATATAATAGTGTAACTGGTGTAGGATGTGCAAAAATCACAGTACAGAAGATAACAAAGGTTACGATATTGTAACCCTAGTTCTATTAGCACAGTCACAGCCCTATGCCAGACTCTTTGGGTAATAATACTCCTACAATCACAAGTAACAATTCATACAAAAATGAATGAATGTAGGCAACCAATAAGAACATGCATACCTAAAGGTGGCTCGCCCACTGTCAGGCATCATACGCCCTTTTTATCCAGCAACACAAGAGCAACAGGGCCCCTAGGTAGAGGGCTTTGCCCATGCTAATAGAACTAGGGTTATAATATCGTAACCTTCGTTCTATCTCACTTGGGCTCCACCCTCTACTGGACTGTTTGCAGTGGATGGAGCCCAATGAATGAATGCCCTGACACAACAGAACATCGACCCAGCCACACTGATCCTGACTGACTAAAGGTTAGTTGCCGTAGCCCATCTACATCTTTATATTGTAAGCCGCTGTGGCAGAGAAGTAAGGGACCCAGCCAACCCAGGGCTTAAGCAACCAAACTAGGTGGGGCTTTGGTCCAACTTTGCAAAGGTTGAAAGACAAGCAATAGGCACTCTGGACACCACAATTCTCAGATCATCAAGGAACACATAAACATGTTGGTGTATTATGCCCAGAGGGGAGTCAGGTGCAACACAGCTGACATACACCCAATCATTTTCACCATTTCTCTGTTGTTCCAGTGAACACAGACCTTGAAAAGAAGTCTGACATTTCCAAGAGACAGAGCCGTATGAACAGGCAGGGCGTAGATCACGACACTGCCATGCATATGACCTTGACACTTACCCCGCTGGACAAGGCCACCAACAATGCCACACCACCAAAGTGATTCCATCGCTGCTGGCGCCTAACCTTGGCCAAGTCTCACCAAGCTCTGGAGGGAGGTGGCTGCTAAAAACCACTCTCAGTGGGATCGGCACTTCAAGCAGCAGTTGTGAAGGTCTGTTCCAGGGATGAGGCAAGTCCAAGACAGGGATTGGTGACATTGTAGAAGCTGCGACTCCATCTGTTGAGAAATCTACTTGGTGTACTAATCGCCGTCACTGAAGAGACCAGAATGTCTGACGACGGGTGAGCTGCCTCCTTATATATTAGGGTTTTTGCATGTTCGCAATTCGCTCATGATTGGAGTAGTATTACCCACAGAGTCCAGTAGAGGGTGGAGCCTCTGTAAGACAGAAGAATACACAATACATACTACTAATAAGCACTATAGTAGAAGCATGTTTAGACCATTACCCTGCAACATGGGCACAGATATATGTAAATCCCCCAATTGGAGGTTGGTATTCACTCTATACCTGCCTATATGCACAGCTACATCTCTGGCTGGCAGAAGATGAACAGGGTGTTGGCCCTGACTTGTGCACAACTGGAATACTCATGCTGAAAAGCAAGATGAAGTTAACGCACCTTGCTCTGTATGATAGCTTCTACAACAATAGTTGTGCATTGTAAAATAATTTATATGGCACTACTCATACTTTGAATACAGGGAAGAAATGGAGCAGTCATTTTATAGAGACCTTTTAACTTTACCCCATTCTTTAGCTCCATCAGTGAAGCAGCAATTGTGGTTTTCTGCAGGATGTGGATGTGGTTGCACATTTTATAAGTACTCAACATTATTACTTGTTATTTTTGACAGGTAGGTAAATTATCAGAAGGTAGTAGTACTGTAGTACCTACTGACCATAATGATGGTAATTCCACTGTACTGCTATTACTAGTGTCTACATATTTTAATAATAACACGATACCAAGATAAGGAAAATATTTTCATCATATACCTCTCACCACGTGAATCTTAACAGGAACCAAACATGACACTATAGATGGTAGTGAACATGTGATCATGTTTCCTAAGTAGGGCGTACTATGTGACATCACGCTGGCCAATGAAACACAGTCTTGTCTCTGAAGAGTGGAAAAAGGTTCAACATTCTTTTCATTTAACACCGCAGTTTGGACATGATGGCATCTCCAAAGTTTGTCTTCTATGTGACATGTCTGTTCTTGGGGAAAATGGGTGAGTTGTGTTTTGTAGTATGGTCACTCTTCATGCAAATGGCACATAAAAATTAACAATGCATTTGCTTTGTCTCTTGTCTTTCATATCAGCTGCTGGAAAGTCCACTTCGTTTGATCATGAAGAGAACGGTTTTGTATCAGCTAATGTTGGGGAAAGTTTGACTTTACCATGTTTCTATGACGGTGATGATTCAACAAGGATTTTCTGGTACAAGCAAAGTCTTGGACGGAAACCACGGCTCATCTCTACCCTATATGTGTTTAATAAGAATGGCACTTTTCATGATGAATTCAAGAACAACCCACGCTTCACATTGGATACTGACATTGGTAGATATCACTTGAAGATAACAGATCTGTGCGCTTCAGACTCGGCTACTTACTACTGCGCAAAAAGGGTTTTATATACTACTGAATTTGCAGCAGGTACTACTGTCAGTGTGAAGGGTTCAGGTTTAAACGTCCCAGCTTCGGTCCATCAGTCAGCGTCTGAGACCATCCAGCCAGGAGGCTCTGTGACTCTGAACTGTACAGTACACACTGGGAGCTGTGATGATGGAGAACACAGTGTTTACTGGTTCAAAAACTCTGAAGAGTCTCATCCAGGACTCATTTACAGCCATGGAGGCAGGAATGATCAGTGTGAGAGGAAACCTGTAACACAAACACACACGTGTGTCTACAACCTGCCGATGAAGAGCCTGAGTCTTTCTCATGCTGGGACCTACTACTGTGCTGTTGCCTCATGTGGACACATACTGTTTGGAGACGGGACCAAGCTGGACTTTGAGGGTCAGTAACCTTCAAGCTAAAGTTGTTGCACCTGATAAGAACTCATCGGTACTTCCTCAACAAATTTAGATTTAAAAAAATGCTGAAAACTCTGTTTCTGATGTCTGATTATTTGCAGATGAGGAAGACTCTTCTGCCTTGGTGTATTTTTTGAGTGGAATTTCGACATTCACCACCATCCTGAGTGTTTTACTGGCTTTCTCAGTGTGCATGACGAGCAAGAGAAACCAATCTACAGGTAGCTGGTACTGACTGCATCTGACAGCTTGTATTCACAGAATCTGGCTTTTAAATAAAAAGGGCTTCTTCTGTTTCACAACCAGAGTCTGAAGCAAGAGTTCCAGCTCCCTCCACAGCAGATGCACAGGTGAGTACAAACTGTTGACTGTAAATTAACTGCTGAACTACCGTTAAGACTCCTTTTTATTGCACAATACATTGTTTCCTGCATTGCATTCTGAATTCTGTCAAGGACAAAATAATAATCAACTAATATGTTTTGTCACCAGGGTTACCAACATGCAGAAAAACTCTATTATGCTGCTTTAAGTGTCAACCTGTCCAACAGATCAAGAAGACAGAGGGATCAGACCTGGAGTGAATGTGTGTACTACAGTGTAAAGCAGTAGAACTGGACATGTAACATCTGTACGTTGAGTAAGACAGGATGTTCTTAGTGCCTCTGTTGACATCTACCTTTGAAATAAATCTGCTTTTATAGCTTTGTTTTAAGCAGCCAAAGTTTAACTGTTCTATGCTTTGATATTTTGTATATTTAAACCGGATATCTCCATTCTGTTATTTTTTTCTTGGAAATTAACCATGTGTCAAAAATGATTAAGTGACGTTTATAAATATGAAAAATTATTTTTTATAATTTAATCGGCAAAAAAAAATGTGTATGGATTTTATGTTGTTAATAATCAAATAAACATAATTACAATTTAAAGCATTTTGAGTCTGAAACAATGTGTGCATGTGTTCAAACCAGTGGCCTCTTCATACATGTTTGTCAGAGAATGTGGTTGACCTCACCCATAACCAATAAGAGAGTGAGTTGTGAAACTCGGTGTTTCGGTGCTAAAGTATAAAAGCACAGGAAGGTTATTTTACTGACCTAAAAAAATTTGACTCTACTATTTCACAGTGGTACAGTTTGGTGAAAATTAGGTCTTTCTACCCTCCAGACACTTGAATATGCACCAACTGGAGGTGCTTATACATGTGCAAAGATTTAATATTGTAACTAGTGGAGGATAAGTGCAAACTAGAATTACTGTCTCACAGTTGTATGCTTTTGCCAACAAGTCAAGTTGCACTTACAGTTCACATCCATGTCTGTCCAGACTTATATTTGGCCATGACCGTTAATAATGCTTTAATACTGACGTTGCTGCAAAGAAGCTACATATTTCAAAACGTAGGAGCTTTACTCACATCTTCAACACAAAGCAGGACAGAAGATCTATTCAATCACCAAAGTTTCAAGGTGGACACCAAAGATTATAATTTTTGCAGATGATCATTATCAGCAGGATTTAGACGTGGTTGGCTGCACTCATATATAGATGTTCTTTAAGCTAAAGACCACCAAAACATCCAAAAACAGTGGAGTTCTCATTAGATTGCATTTAAACACACAGCAAA
Organism: Epinephelus awoara; assembly: GCA_035609425.1. Taxonomy (NCBI): domain Eukaryota; kingdom Metazoa; phylum Chordata; class Actinopteri; order Perciformes; family Serranidae; genus Epinephelus; species Epinephelus awoara. Next base: position 8,817,643 of record CM069315.1, on the reverse strand, counting down.
AGTTAATACAAACATTAATGCCAGTAATACAAATACAATACTAATACTACAATAATGTAAATTCTTAAAACATGATTACTGTGATTACCTGATTCTGTCCAGCTGTCCAGTCTGATCACCGGCTGAGACAATCCCCCTCCCTCCTCCAGCAGCGGCAACTCAACCACGCCCCGCTGCCACAATTACTTAGTTAAGACACTGTAGGGCCGTTTCATAGTCGACGCACGCAACGCAAGCAACGCATTTCCTTTCATAGTCAACACATTGCACGCTAGTGACGCGGGCGACACTTGAAATGCAACACATCGCTCGCGCAATAGATGGTAGCAGAATCACCGGAACATTCCGGCTGGCTCGAACTGCTGTAGCTAGCTAGTGCTGCTATTTTATTAGAGTGCAGGGCACTAGAACTGTCATATAAATGAGGGTGTGCCCATACAAGTTCGCAAAGATTTTCCTCCTCCCCCGCCATACTTCATACCTGCTTCCTCTGTGAATGACAAAAAATGGTTAATTTCAAGGACGTCGCCTGCATTATCACCCCCGCTGGCAACGCATGGTATTACACGTGTCGCTACGTCATATATCAAAAAAATGGACAACACATTTTGAGACGCAAGCACGCATCATGGCGGCCAATGCGTCTCGATGCGTCTGCGTGCATTTGCGTCGACTATGAAACAGCCCTAAGACTGGCCGACTTACAAAAACATCAACAATGAATAGAATTAGGGATGCCAGTTTGGGTTAATTTTGCTTTTGATAGCCAGACACCCATTATCAGGTCACTGACTGATTATTTTTTAAGAAAAAAAAAAAAAGGCAAAAAGATGTGAAATACAAGAGGTCATTTCTTTTAATCCGTCGCTTCATTCCGATGATAGATTACTGAACAGACCTACTGGGCACAGGCCCAGGGACCCAAAGTGTCAGGGTGCCCCCTGGCCTGGCTGAACCCCTTTAGTTGTTACTACAATGTTTCCACAGTAGTTGGGTCAGGACAGCGTCACTAGCATTAATTGCCAAATGAGCTGCTAAGTAGCTGCCGCCAGACGTGGGTGATCCGCAGTGTGATAAACTAACCAGGGAGTGACAAAATTAACCATTAGACTGACACGTGTAACTGGGCAAAAATGTTCTCTGTGGTTAATAAAGGTTAATAATAGTAATGATAATAATATTGTACTGAGGCGTCACAGTGGTACAGTGGTTAGCATTGTCACCTCACAGCAAGAGGGTTCCTGGTTTGAACCCGGGTTGGGGGAGCCCTTCTGTGTGGAGTTTACATGTTCTTACATGTGTGCTGGGTTTATCCCACAACCCAAAGACATGCAGGTTAGCTGGTCAGTTAATTACACGGTAAATTAAAAGGGAGACGGTAACTTATCCTGCCGCGATTAATTGCCATATTCATGTGTGTTTGTTTTCCTCGTCTCTCTCCACCAAAGAGACTGGACGACACGAGCGTTCACTGCCGTGCATCGTCTGGCAGCCAGGTGAGTTGGTTCATTAGCTTAATGAGCGGAGGGAAAGCTCTTGTCATCGAGTGTCTTTGTCTCTGTGGGGGAGGCGGGGCTATGGGCTACACACACACACACAGTGCGATCTTCGTGAGGGGGAGATGAGGTGGAGAAGTGAGAGAGTGTTATTTCGGATATTTAAATTTTCTTTTTTGCATTCTTGAATATTCTTGCTAAATAAATGGTTATTTCTCTTTAAAAGGGTGTACTTGCATCATTACATCTTTATTATCATTATGTAAGTTTCAAAAATGGTTCTCAAAAACAGCACAATTACAACAATAATAAAAATGGTCTTAAAAGCACAATATTACGCAATATTATCGCTTATCACAATCATTTCTGACGCAATTAATCGCCCAGCAAAATTTGTTATTGTGACAGGCCTGGTTGTCTGTCTCTCTAAGAATGAATATTGAATGACTGACTATTATTATTATTATTTTATTATTATTATCATTATTATGAGATCTACGCTCGTAGGCAGGTGATTTAAAGTCTTCTAAACTTGGGTCAGTTCGTTTTTTTGACAGGTATAGATATTATGAAGCCTGCATGTGTGTATGTATGCTGCTGAATGTAAAGCAAAAGGACTCTACTGTAGATCACTACTGGTGTTTAGATAACTGTAATATATAATATATTTTTCCTTCATTTTAAATAGGATACCGAGATAAAGAGAATTTTCTTTTTACTTCTTATTCCTCTCACCATGTGTTCTCAAGAACCAAACTTGATACTATAGATAGCAGTCACCATGTGATCATGTTTCCTAAAGAGGACATACAGTGTCACACCAGGCTGGCCAATCAACAACAGTCTTGTCTCTGAAGAGTGGAGAAAAGATCAAGATTCTTCATTCAACACAGGAATTCAAACACGATGACACCTGCCAAGTTTGTCCTCTATCTGACATGTCTGTTCTGGGGGGAAATGGGTGAGTTTTTCTGACTCCAGTTTCTATCTTTTTGCTTAACTTCAGAAATACTTTTAACATTTTTTGATAGTGCAAAATGCTGTCAGAGGTAATTTACTGTGTATTTGCTTTGTCTCTCATTTGACTTCAGCTCAGATGAGTGATCTGAAAGTGTCCTCGTCTGCTCGTCAAGAGAGACAATTTGTATCAGTAAATTTTGGAGACAATGTGACTTTGCGATGTTTCTATGATGGCAATGACTCAGCATGGCTTTACTGGTATAAGCAAACTCTGGGACAGGCACCAAGGCTCATCTGTCGCAGCTATGTGTTTGATACAAAAGTCACCTTTTATCATGAATTCATGAACAATCCACGCTTCACACTGGACACTGAAAACACTGCAAATCACTTGACAATTTTTGATCTGGGCATTTCAGACTCAGCTACTTACTACTGTGCAAGTAGCTATGCATATGAGTTTACCTTTGGAGCAGGTGCTACTGTCAGCATAAAGGGTTCAGGTTTGAACGTCCCAGCTTCAGTCCATCAGTCAGCGTCTGAGACCATCCGGCCAGGAGGCTCTGTGACTCTGAACTGTACAGTACACACTGGGAGCTGTGATGATGGAGAACACAGTGTTTACTGGTTCAAAAACTCCGAAGGATCAAATCCAGGACTCATTTACAGCCATGGAGGCAGGAATGATCAGTGTGAGAGGAAACCTGACACACAAACACACACGTGTGTCTACAACCTGCCGATGAAGAGCCTGAGTCTTTCTCATGCTGGGACCTACTACTGTGCTGTTGCCTCATGTGGACACATACTGTTTGGAGACGGGACCAAGCTGGACTTTGAGCGTGAGTAACTTTCTGGTTGATAAATAGTTATTCATGGTTACTTTCCGATCCAACTTTGTCTAAACAAACGTATAAAAGCTCTGTTTCTGACGACTGGCTCTCGACAGATGAGGAAGACTCTCTTGTCTTGGTGTATATCTTGAGTGGAGCTTTGGCATTCACCATCATCCTGGTTGTTTTACTGGCTTTCTCAGTGTACAGGATGAATAACAGAGACAGCTGCCAATGTACAGGTACGCAGTATTGCTTACATCTGATAGCTTGTATTCACTTAACAGAACTTCTGGGTTAAAGAGCCTTTTCTTTGTTTCACAACCAGAGTCTCGAGCGAGATCACCAGCTCCCTCCACAGCAAATGCAGAGGTGAAATATATTTTAATATTCCACCTTTTTATTGCACATTAAATTGTATTTTGTATTTTAAATATGGATATTCTAATCCACGTCTATACTTTGCCACCAGAGTTTCCAAAATGCAGACAGCCTCCATTATGCTGCTTTAAGCGTCAACCTGCCCAACAGATCAAGAAGACAGAGGAAGAACACCAATGATGAATGTGTGTACTCCGGTGTAAAGCACTAGAACTGTAACATTTTGACTTTTTCAATAAAACTGAATTAGTTATTATTGTTATTATCTAATTATTTCCAATCTGATGTAGATTTTTTGTCTGACATGTCTCACGGTTTGTGTATCTTCACCTGCGTGCTTTGGCGGTATACACCCATAAATGTCTTGAACACAGAAAATAAGAGAAAAAAAAATACAAGCAGAGGGCAGAGTCTCTGCAGATAAAGACATTGCCACACCCTGGTCAAAAGTGATAATTGAGAGGGGTTACTTTTGTATGAGTCTATATATTGTTGTAATGAAAATCCTGCATAGTATATCTGTAGCTGATTATCTCTCGTAAACATGCCAGTGTGAAAATTGAACAGCTAGTTATTTTTGAATTATTAGACATGTAACCAAACAAAATGCAGATATCAATAGAAGTGTAAAACATGTTACCTGTGTCCTTTATATATTATAAAACCCAGTAAATTGGGAGGGAAATCACATTAGTTTTTGATTTTGGGTTGCTGGAAATAATTCTTGACAATGACTTGATTTTAATCAAGGACAACTCTGATTAAATACAGACTCAGGATCCAGGATTATTGCTGTGTCAATTTGGTTTGATTGCCAAAAATAAAGTCCAACATATGTGCAACTTGAAATAGCTTTATTTCAAATACTTGTGGTGTGAACGTTGTTGGGTTGTAATTAACTGCACTCCTTGAAGAAATATTGTAATATTTTTGGAAAAAATGAAATTGTGATTCCAGAGAGAAGCAGACAGAGGGGTTTACAGTAGGTGTTTGAAGGATACAGGGCAGGAATTTCACGAGGGCCACGAGGGCCATGGCCCTGTGCCCTTGGAAAAAAATATCTGCCCTAAGGCCGCAGTGGCCTTGATGCCCCGTCCCAGGTGATTTTGCGGTTTCCTTCTCTGCCTGTCTCCTGTCAACATGGCTTTGACACCTGCATCTATTGAGAAAAAAAAAATGCGATGACATTCTAGATTCTTATTGGGCAACATCAAATGCGACGATGTGTACATCACCAGTGTGGGGTTTGATTTGAGCCTGGCATGAACTGCTCAGACACCAGTCTATCACCGGCCAACCAGGAGACTTCAAACGCCCGGGCAGGGATCAGCACAGAGACCCGGTATTGAACAACCCAAGGCAAGTTTAGTCAACATTGTAATAACAGTAAGCTCCACCATTATCGGCGTCACTTTTTAAAGTTTAGATTTCATGTATCATCATTCTGCAGCAGAGAGGCCGCAGTGCAGATGAAGGGAATTTAACTTCAAGATTACTCTAGTTAACGACAGCTACGCTTGTTACTGTGAGTGCGATAAAACCTCTGTCAGCCAAGCCAAACCTTATAAATACATGTGATCAGCATGTAGAATATTTCAATCTGCTCTGTCCACAGTCTCTCATTCTCGCTCGCAGTGCTAACAGCAACTTGTTAAAGACAAACTAAATGAAAGCTGTCTGTATGTAGAGGCTAACACTTTATCTGAACATGTACCTGAGGCAGCCGACCTGCAGACAGTGAGTGTCCTCAGTAGAGGAGGGACAGAGAGCAGGACGAATGACTGATACTGATGTTTGTCTTCATGCTGAGATAACGTGACTTTCTTCACTCAGTATTGTGATGTCAGGAGGAATATTTATATTCCAGTGAGATATTATTGGGTTTTAAATAGTGACTGTTGTTGTAAACATGACTGTTGCTGCCATGGACTATATACTCAACTATATCCTGTGTAACTGACCTATAAGGAAAGCATCAGGAGGTGAGGCGCGTGCATGTGTGTGTGTGTGTGTAGGAGAGGAGAGAGGGAGATGCTGGTAGAGATAGTGTGTGTTATTAGATACTGTTAATGTCACTTATGCTTCTGTGCAGTGATAGCTCTTTTTTAGTCTGTTTCTGCATCATGTTGAGGAGAGCCATGTCTGTATAAATATATATATATATATATATATATATATATATAAATATATATATATATATATATATATAGATATATAAATACATGAATCTGGTTGTTCTATATTTAAAACACATTGGGTTTATTAGTGCTATTAAATAAATCACATTATTAATTATTATACTCATTATTATTACTTGAGGTTGTTTTATTTATTTATTTCACAGACGGTTATACATCCTTAGTCCTTAAATTCATTATGGAGGTGGACTTAAAATCATTTTTTTATTTTATGGCCTTGCTGCCCTCAAAACATTGATGCATTGAGTATCATAAGCAGTCATACATTTCCATTAAAATCCACTGTACTGGATGGCAGCAGAAGACAAATAAAATCAGTTCTATCTACATGAATAAGTACTATATCTGTCAAAAAAGTGACACACCTTTTCTAAAAGAAAAAAAAAGGCTTGACCCTATTGGTGGCAGTAACCATGTGAGCAGTGAACAAGTGAGGTTTCCTGATTAGGACACACAGTGCACCTCAGGTTGGCCAATCAAACAGAGTCTCGTCTCTTAGTAGAGACGAGAGAGTAGAGTAGAGGAAGGATTCATGTCTTTTCCTTTCACACAGAAATTGTGCACGATGACATCTGCAATGTTTGCTCTCTACCTCACATGTCTGCTCTTGGGGATAACAGGTGCGTTGTGTTTTTGTCGCTCAAACTTGTATCTTTTGATGTAAGATCACTACTAATGCAAATGTTTTCTTACACGTTTAATGTACTGATTATTCTGAAGTCTGTAACCTTAAATTAAATCTATGATTTCTTTGTGTCTTATTTCACTTCAGCTCAGATGACTGATCTGGAATCCTCATCTGTTCATCCTCACAGTGGTTTTCTATCAGTTAACACTGGGGAAGACTTGACTTTGAACTGTTACTATGGCGGTGCTGCCACTGCAAGGCTTTACTGGTACAAGCAAACTCTGGGACGGAAACCAATATTCATCTCTACTTTCTATACATATGATAAAAAAGTTTATTTTGATGAAGAGTTCAAGAATAGCTCACGCTTCTCACTGGATACTGAATATGGCAAATATCACTTGACAATCAGAGACTTGCATATTTCAGACTCTGCTACTTATTACTGCATAAGCTGCTATCTGTACTCATTAGACATGTTGCAGAGCACTTTAATCACTGTAATGGATTCAAGTTTGAGCGTCCCAGCTTTGGTCCATCAGTCAGCGTCTGAGACCATCCGGCCAGGAGGCTCTGTGACTCTGAACTGTACAGTACACACTGGGAGCTGTGATGATGGAGAACACAGTGTTTACTGGTTCAAAAACTCTGAAGAGTCTCATCCAGGACTCATTTACAGCCATGGAGGCAGGAATGATCAGTGTGAGAGGAAACCTGACACACAAACACACACGTGTGTCTACAACCTGCCGATGAAGAGCCTGAGTCTTTCTCATGCTGGGACCTACTACTGTGCTGTTGCCTCATGTGGACACATACTGTTTGGACACGGGACCAAGCTGGACTTTGAACGTAAGTAACCTTTGAGAAAAAGTTGTTGCACCTGATAAGAACTCATTGATACTACCTAAACAAACTTAGTAAACTCTGTTTCTGATGTCTTATTATCTGCAGATGAGGCGAACACTCATGTCTTAGTGTATTTCTTGATTGGAGCCATCATCCTGAGTGTGTTACTGGCTTTCTCAGTGTGCATCATGAACAAGGAGAAGAGAAACAGCTGCAAATCTACAGGTACATGTAACTGCTACTGTTGATATCTGACAGCTTGCTTTCACTGAATTTGGCTTTTAAATAAAAGCTTTTTCTGTTTCACAACCAGAGTCTGAAACAAGGGTTCCAGCTCCCTCCACAGCAGCTGCACAGGTGAGTAAGTAACCATTTTGATTGCACAGTACATTTTGTTCGTTTTAATTTCTGTCAAGAACATAATAATAATCAAGTGATATAAATTTGTCACCAGGGTTACCGACATGCAGAAAAACTCTATTATGCTGCTTTAAGTGTCAACCTGTCCAACAGATCCAGAAGACAGAGGGATCAGACCTGGAGTGAATGTGTGTACTACAGTGTAAAGCAGTAGAACTGGACATGTAACATCTGTATGTTGAGTAAGACAGGATGTTCTTAGTGCCTCTGTTGACATGTGATGTACATTTATATCTACCTTTGAAATAAATCTGCTTTTATTGTTTCTTTGTACATAAATTAGGATACTCTGTATTATCTGTGGGGTCTGAAGTGTCTCCACAATGTTCTTGCATTTATAAGATTATTTTGAGTACATATGAATAAATGTTTTTAGGACTCAACCTGTAAATTTAGAAGCTCAGATCCATTGATGCTGTAAGAGTCACTCTTTGTATTGTATACTATTGTGTTTATCCTCATTGTTTGTTTGTTTCTGACCAAATCTTATGTGTGGTTTTGTATGTGAAATTTATTTTGTCAATAATTAAATAAATAGAATAAAATTTTGGATTACTTTCAGCTTGAAACAATGTGTACATGCACTTCATATAAGTGGGTGGTGGCACCATGTTTATCAGAGAGTGTGGTTGGTCACATCGACCCCAATACAAGGTGAAACTCTGTTGTTCCAGTCCTACAGTTGTGTTTTTTTAAAGGTCATAATTTTTAGGCGGGCAGGCAGGCAGGCATTTGATGTAATAATGTTATCCGGACTCCAATTTGAGGATTAAGTATGTCCAATTTAGCCAGATCAATGTACTGTATGTGCTTCACATATGTTCTTTGATCAAACAAAGCTAATATATTCATGGGACGCTTCGATCATGGGACAACATATACGTATATACATGTGTGTTTATTCGGTAGTGAAATCCCTCTGGCTCTATCGTTCTTGGCTGGTAGCATCTTGCATACTGTATCGGAAAAACATGCAAATGACCTCATCCACTCCAATGAAAGATCAGCTGAGTCGAAACTCAGCTGATCTGGTATTACAGTTACATGGCACAGGAGGGTTTTTAAATTGACCTTCAGTACTTGACTCCTACACTAGTGGTTAGGTTTAGGCATAAAGAGTGAGATTGGGTAAGAATGTCAGGGTAAGCCAATCTGAGGCAGAGTAGGGCGGGTAATGTCTTCTCCCTTTTGGAAAGGTCCAATAACTAATTAGTCATATACGCTTTTGATCCAATGCAACACATTTTAGACTACTGGGGTTCAGGAATTGTGAGCTGTTAGAACAATGGCATGGCACTGACTGGTGCCTGCGATAAGAGGGGCCAAGCAGTTAAGACAGCTGACACCCCTTCATACAAAAATGAGGCCCTGAAAGTTCACCGTGTTACTGTTTTTTATGTCTGCTGTTATTACACTCCAGGTCTGCACGCTTAAATCAGAATTCTCTTTCAACTGTTTGCTTCTTTGTATACACAGTCACAAGTGATCACGTCAGCATGATGAATTGTCATGTTGGATTGATCATGTTGCAGAGCAGCATAAAACCCTCAAAAAATATTTTAAATGATGTAGCACAGGACTTTTATTTTTTTAAGTAAAGCTACTTCCAGCCATGTATCGATGTAGAAGATGCACAAATTGATGCATAAAAAAATACCACAATGAAGTTAAGTGTTTGATGCCTAAAACTTCCTGAAAGGGGGCCTGCAACCCTCCCCCACCACTTTCACATTTCATATGTGCCCCTTCATGAGATGCTTAAATGTTTTTATCACCATAAACTTCTACAGTATGAACATATGTAGAAAAAAATGAAACAATCATTACTCTCTGACCTATTTACCCCAACATGCTTATTGCGTGTATTGTAGCGCACTCAATACGTTTGTGGTTTTCGGCAGGATGTAAGGGTATTGTCACTCTGAAAAGGACATCTCTTAAGCCAGAGACCACTGAAGAGAAATATGTCATGTGTGATATTGGGCTATTTAAATAACATTAACTCTGCTTCTTTTAAAAAACAGCACAGTCCTTATCAGGTCAAACTTATATGATTATATGGACAACGTCAGACAAAAAGTCTGCTATTTTAAAGGCTAAGGCATGTTGAATTTTATTCATGTAGATAAAACTGATATTATTTGACTTATGCTGCCAGTCCAGTACAGTGGATTTTAATGGAACTGCTTATGGAGCTGGAAATGAAGATCATTTTTCACTGATTTTAGATCGATTGCCAGATTGGGAGCTTTTATGTACTTTACATATCTCTGTCACAAAGGCACACACCTCTGCTAGAAAAAAAACCCCAACTTGACCCTATTTGTGGCAGTAACCATGTTAAGTTTCCTGATTAGGACACACAGTGCACCTCAGGTTGGCCAATCAAACAGAGTCTCGTCTCTTAGTAGAGATGAGAGAGTAGAGTAGAGGAAGGATTCATGTCTTTTCCTTTCACACAGAAATTGTGCACGATGACATCTGCAATGTTTGCTCTCTACCTCACATGTCTGCTCTTGGGGATAACAGGTGAGTTGTGTTTTTGTCGCTCAAACTTGTATCTTTTGATGTAAGATCACTACTAATGCAAATGTTTTCTTACACGTTTAATGTACTGATTATTCTGAAGTCTGTAACCTTAAATTAAATCTATGATTTCTTTGTGTCTTATTTCACTTCAGCTCAGATGACTGATCTGGAATCCTCATCTGTTCATCCTCACAGTGGTTTTCTATCAGTTAACACTGGGGAAGACTTGACTTTGAACTGTTACTATGGCGGTGCTGCCACTGCAAGGCTTTACTGGTACAAGCAAACTCTGGGACGGAAACCAACACTCCTCTCTACTTTCTATTTATATGATAAAAAAGTTTATTTTGATGAAGAGTTCAAGAATAGCTCACGCTTCTCACTGGATACTGAAAATGGCAAATATCACTTGACAATCAGAGACTTGCATATTTCAGACTCTGCTACTTATTACTGCATAAGCTGCTATCTGTACTCATTAGACATGTTGCAGAGCACTTTAATCACTGTAATGGATTCAAGTTTGAGCGTCCCAGCTTTGGTCCATCAGTCAGCGTCTGAGACCATCCGGCCAGGAGGCTCTGTGACTCTGAACTGTACAGTACACACTGGGAGCTGTGATGATGGAGAACACAGTGTTTACTGGTTCAAATATTCTGAAGAGTCTCATCCAGGACTCGTTCACAGTCATGGAGGCAGGAATGATCAGTGTGAGAGGAAACCTGACACTCAAACACACACCTGTGTCTACAACCTGCCAATGAAGAGCCTGAATCTTTCTCATGCTGGGACCTACTACTGTGCTGTTGCCTCATGTGGACACATACTGTTTGGACACGGGACCAAGCTGGACTTTGAGCGTAAGTAACTTTTAAGGAGAAGTTGTGACAAGTATTTATTGGTACTAACTTAACAAACTTAAATAGAAACTAGAATTTCTGCCTCACAGTTGTATGCCTGCACGCACTAGTCAAGTATCTCTCACAGTTTACATCCATGTCTGTGAAAACATGAATGCTTTACACACATTGTACCCCCGGCAGCACAGAAGATCTAGTCTGGGTCCAAATTAAAGAAGACATTTTATTAAAGAAATTCCCTTGAGGCGTTCTTGAGATATCACATTAGCAGCGGCGGATTTTGCCATGGCTACGGCTCCCGGAAAGGGATCTGCGCTCTGCTGATCCAGACTTAAGCTGTAGTGCCGGTGTTACCTGCCGTAGCCAGCTGACTCACTACGAGAAAACAAAGCATCTCAAGTAGACGCTACAACGCGTGGTTAGATGGTTTTCATTATATTTCTGAAATGAAACGTGGTCTACAATTGATAGTGACACACTATATATTACATGTTTCAGCGATCCTTTCCCACAGACGCAGAATACTATGCATATTTCACTGTATAAAAACCATAGTGAAATATTTTCTGCTATAGGCTATATTCTCCCCTCCTCCTTGCATTGCATACGGTATATAATTTCTCAGTATACCCTATAAATACTATACATTAGTCTTTATTCCATTCCTTCATGCCAGCCGCTTTAGGAGCTTACAGAACACCACGAAAATCTAATCAATTCATTGTCGAGTCCAAGTTAACCTTTGTATCAATTTGAAGAAATTCCCTCAGGGACGTTGCTGAGATATCACATTCGTAAGAATGAGACAGACAAGGTCACAATGACCTTGACCTTTGACCTATGACCTCCAAAAATGAATCGCTTTTTTGAGAAATTCCCCTTGAGGCGTTCTAGAGATATCGTGTTCACGAGGAAGGGATGGATGGACAACCTGAAAATGAAATGCCCCTGGCCATGGCTATCCCTGGTGCAGAGGCAGAAAAACCTCCTGAAAGCTTTGTTTCTGATGTCTGATTATCTGCAGGTGAGGAAGACTCTCATGTCTTGGTGTATTTCTTGAGTGGAACTTCGACATTCACCACCATCCTGGTTGTGTTGCTGGCTTTCTCAGTGTGCATGATGAGCAAGAGAAACTGCTGCAAATCTTCAGGTAACTGGTACTGTTTATATCTGACAGCTTGTATTCACAGAATTTGGCATTTAAATAAAAGAGCTTTGTCTGTTTCACAACCAGAGTCTGAAGCAAGGGTTCCAGCTCCCTCCACAGCAGCTGCACAGGTGAGTACAAACTGTTACCAGCCAAGTAACCATTCAGACCCATTTTGATTGCACAATACATTTCCTTTGTTTCCTGGATAGCCATCTGATTTCTGTCAAGGACAAAATAATAATCAACTAATATATGTTTTGTCACCAGGGTTACCAACATGCAGAAAAACTCTATTACGCTGCTTTAAGTGTCAACCTGTCCAACAGATCCAGAAGACAGAGGGATCAGACTTGGAGTGAATGTGTGTACTACAGTGTAAAGCAGTAGAACTGGACATGTAACATCTGTACGTTGAGTAAGACAGGATGTTCTTAGTGCCTCTGTTGACATGTAATGTACATTTATATCTACCTTTGAAAAACATATGCTCTTATAGCTTCTTTGTGCATAAATTAGAATACTCTTTATTGTCTGTGTGGTCAGAAGCATCTCCACAATGTTCTTGCAATTACAAGATTATTTTGAGTACATATGAATAAATGTTTTTTAGGACCTGTAAATGTAGAAGCTCAGATCCATTGATGCTGTAAAAGTCATTCAGGTCAAGACCATCTTTTGTGATTATCCTCATTGTTTTATAACCAAATCATATGTGTGGTTTTGTATGTGAAATGTATGTTGTTAATAATCAAATAAACGGAATCAAATTTTGGATCACTTTCAGCTTGAAACAATGTGTACATGCGCTTCATACATGAGTTGCTGGTGGCACCATATTTATCAGAGTGTGGTTGATCTCACCGACCCCAATACGAGGTGAAACTCAGTTGTTGTGGTCCTACAGTACAAGGGCCACACAGTTTTCTTTTTTTTTAATTGGCCTAAAAACATGATTTTCTACTAGTTTACAATGAGTTCTGTCTACCAGACATCAGATGCATCTGCATCAAGCACTGATGCAGTGTTAGCCAGTGTCTGCATTGATGACTTTCTAATCACAAAATTCAATATACACAACAACATACTGCAGAGTAAACACATTTAATCACAACGGTCACAATTCACACATGGCAGACACATCCGACAGTATAACAGTCATTCATACATGGCGTCATGGCACACTGACAGAAGGAAAGCAATGAAAAAGATGGGCAATATGTGTGTAATATCAAGCTGCAATTCCTTTTATTTTGAAAGTCCATGACAGGAGTTGAACCTTTGATCCTGTCATCACGTTCACCAGCGTGGAGGACTCCAGCCATAGAAGGATGAGATGGCAGCCTACATCCAGTTCAAGACACCAAAGGATGATCCTTTTGAGGTTTTATGGTGGTGGAAGGAGCATGCTAAAATGTTTCCTGACCTGGCAGTGATTGTGTGGAATGTTTTCGGTCTCTAAGGCAGCCACTAAAAGACCTTTCCTCTGCTGCATTTGTAATCCAAGAACAGAGAACCAAGCTTAATGTAGGTGACTGTAGCCTGTATATGTTTTATCACTGGTGCAGGTCGGGTCGCAGGACTTTTATTAACGGGTGCGGGCGGGTGTGACTTTGACTTAGACATAATGACGGGTAACAAGTCTGTTCTGGCGCTGAGCTTAACGGGTATGGGCGGGTGCAGGTTTTCAGAAATGGACCCACGCAGGACTCTGAGCTGTAGCACCACAAAGTATACATACTAAGTTCAATGTGCAACACTAATGTGTGTGAGCACCTGCCACCCAGTGCTGCAACTCATGGACGTATGTTATCAAGTGCAATGGACTAAAAGCCAGACTGGCATCATGCCCCCTTTTGGGGGAAGTTGCGCTCTCAAGTGAGGAGAGAAACAGGAAAATGCTGAAAAACTGTTGTGTAGATGGTTGTGACACAAATAAACACAAGAATTCAGATCTTCAGTTTCCCATCCAGATTTGAAACACATAAGAATGTGAATATTCACCATCAGTGTGGTTAATGGCTAAATGATGCTGGCGACAGTTACTACTGTTGGTTAGCTAATGTAAGCTTGAGTGGGAGGCTGCTTCAGTACTGTCAGACAGATCAGGAGCAATCAGATTGTTCTCCAACTGCATCTAAGCCTGGAGATCAAAAAATTGGCTGACTGAAGGGAAATGACGACGATCAGCCTTAATTTATTTGAGCATTGCAAAAGCTCAGGTTCAGACCAGGTAGCAAAATAATTATTAGACTTATCTGTAAAGCATTTTTAAAAAAAAAATGAAATAAATACATAGAGACGAGTTAAAAAAATTATAATCCAAACCATTGCGCTGTATTGGACCTTCAGGTTTCTATCCCCTAAAAAGGGGCGTGGCCTTGACGTTTTGTGAAGCACCCCAGTCTGGACCATGGGATGAAGGAATTCCCACCCACTAAAGCTCTTGCTCTAACACCTTATCTGGGAAATCAACAGCAAAACTGGCCACATGTCCAACACTACAAAACAGTATGAGTAACTGTACACAGGGAATTTTAGGATCATATAGATGAAAAAGAAAGTGATATAGCCCCAATGAAAGTTCATCCCCTTGTTCAAATCTCCTGATTAAAGTGATTAACAGTGTAAAAGTGTAACTAACATTTGTGATTACTGCTATAGCCAGTGTTTACTTTTGGTCAACACACAGAAAAGGCAGCACAGATTAATGTATCTTGGTCTAACAAATAATTTTTGGCCATGTGTAGTGAAATGCATATTTACTGGGTCAGACAGTCAGTCCTCTCATACCTGACGCCTTTCACCTCGTACGTTTTGGGTTGTATCTTTGTCACAGCTGCAGCCTTTGTGGTTTCAGCAGGATGTCAGGGCGTTTGAGCTCTCACATGCACTCGCCTCTTAATCCAAAGACCACTTGCAGTAAACATCCGGAACAGTTAAGTATTCATCAGGTCATATTCGTCAGTACAGCCCCTACTTATATTACTAAGTATGCTCGTCAGAATACTTTTAGTTGGAGTGCAACTGACAATAGACAAAAGTGATTGGTGTGCAGTATTTGCATTTCCGCCGTTACAACACTCAGTATTAGTGCTTAACATTACATAAGGTAGCACAACATAGGGTTTGTCTAGCAAAGCATTAAATTGTTCTGCAAGGGTCACATCTTTGGCTCGCATCAGAGCAATGGTTCCCAGCCACAGGTCCAGATTCCTCATTAGTCATAAGTTTAAGGTCCACACAGTTTAATACAGTCAGCGTCACACTTGCATTTGGCCATGTCTTTGAGCTACTTTACTGTCTCTGTCAAGTAGCTGTTAATCCCTCACTCTACTGCAGGAAACCACACTTCAAAATAAAAGCCATTTGCCAGAAATTTACTGTACTTACGTTTGTGACTTGCCGTCCATTCAGAATGGACCGGTGACCTACTTTTGAACTATGACCCACCAGTTGGGAACAGCTGCATCAGAAAATAAGTCCTAACCTCTTTTTATGGGTCCAGCTTTGATGTTTGACTGGTCAAGTGACTGGTGTTTTACTCTGATTCCCCGCTTTCTCTTTATGTTTTAAGTGGCTGTACATCGCGATGCAGAATACACCGGTGGCCTGTATTTAACTGAGAAGTAAGACATTTAATTATCATTATTATTAATTCTGATAGTTACGTACATTATTAAATAAAGGAAGTTTACTGTAAATAACCCGCTGCCTCTCTAAACAGTAAAGTCAAAGAGCTATAGATGACCATTAATCAGTCATATTTAGGGGCCATACACATGCCAAGTCTTTTACCGCCCCTGAAAAACACTATGGCTGTTTACCTGAAATCCTGAGTGCAGAGCTGATCTTCTTCCAGGCAGTGTTTATAAGAACAGATGAAAAGCTCTGGTAGCTCTGCACTACAATGATCCCAGTCTTTTCTATATTTATCACAGACTGATATTTACGGAAGAAGGGAAAGATATCTGTCAGCTGTGATTGGCTGGTCCTCATCACATGACATGCAGTTTGCGCTGCTGCATTCCAAATGTTGTTTAACTTAGGGCACAGCCATTGTGCACTGAAAAATAGGAGTTGGAGAACATGTGCGTGCCATAACGGCATTGCTCTGGCATTTGAGCGTGTCTACGTTTAATACAATGAATTAGAGGGCACAAAAAACGTAGCATATGTATGGCCCCACATTCTCCTTCATCATGTTTTTTTTTTGCATTTGTAAGCTTAAAGAGTCTCTATGCGGAATTCAGAGTGTATGAATTGTCTGGACACAGTTCTTAACATGAAGGTAGCTGAGCTGGCAGCTGGCAGCTAATGATGTGAACTCCACTTCACCTTCTCTGGGCTAGTGTTGCATGGTATACTGGTACCAACGGTACTTAAACACAACAGTACATATGATACCATAATGTTGGAGTATTGTAGTATTGCGGTACCTCATGGTACCACTGCTGTGGGATAAGTTCAAAGTCCAATCGCAAGAGGGTGAGTGTCCATGCGCCGTCCAATAATGGCGTGCGCTGGCCACCTGCCACTCAATATGCTGCTGCAGTGGTTTGTTTTCCAGTGACATTTCAGGTATTAGCTGAGCTATTGAGTATCTTTAAAGGGCCAGTGTGTAAAATGGGTTGAAAACAGTGACATCAGTGGTCAAATTCTAGATTGCAGGGCTCACTCGCTCACCCCTCCCGTCAGGTAAATGACGGTGGCCTCGTAGGGACAAAAAGCCTTGCGCAGACACAAGTTTTTCAGGAGTAGGTCTATCTAGCAACGAGGTGAATATTTATTTAGAAATCTAAACCATGTTACGATACTGTAATGAATCCCTCACGAGCAGGAGACCAGAGTAGCGCTCGGGAAAAAGGCCCGTTTATTTGAGCACTCCAAAAACTCCGGTAACACTCCAGGGGGTAAAAGACTCTGTCCCAAACTCTTCTAGCGTAACATGTACTTAATACACACATACTCGTTTACAGTACCTAGCGGGGACACCCCTCCCCTCTCTGCTCCACCAATCTCCAGCCTGCATACTGACTGACAGCAGCCTGTAAACAGAGCTCAGCTGTTTATTTAGCCTAGCAATATCTCCGGACTGTAGCAGCTGCAATGGACGACTTTGAACGCGATTTTGAAGAGTTTCTTGTAGCGGACACAGATCCAGAGCCATACCTGTTTGAGCCGGAGCATACAGATGAGGAACTCCATGTGTTGGAAGCTGAGCGGGCGAGGAGAGAGGCTGAATCCTCCGCTCCCATTTTGCTGCACAGACTGAGATTCGGTGCTACCATCATTGGGGAGATATATCATCAGGAGTAAAAACTCCACAGAGAGTGCATCACAAGGAGTGAAGCTGCGTCTTCTTTTCCTCGCAGATGACGGTTCGGGTTCATTCTCTCCTGTTGCGTGGTAAGTGTGGTCCATTCGCAAACTTTATAACTAAAAAAACTTTTCACTACTCTCTATCGACAAACTACTAACACTCTCTGCTGTTTCCTCCTCCTCCTTCCTTCCTTCCGCTGTCATTGATGGTTTATTTATACACGCGAAACGCGTTCTCTGGCTGGCTGGATTGTCCGCTCCATCTGCTGTACATACATAGCAGAACAAAATGGCGATCTCTCTAAAGCAAGGCCCTTGCTATATATATATATAAATCATAATTATAAGGCTACGAAAACCAAACAAATTTTATTTTATAGCGATTATACACTTATATAAACATATTAATGGGTAGAATATTCAGATTCAGATTCAGATTTGACAATAAACCATGCCAAATATTACACACTGGCCCTTTAAGCAGTGGAAGTTATTTATTTCTTTTAGGCTAGATTTGTTTATATATGCTACATTGATTTGTTTTCCGCAGAGCTCAACGGTGCAGGCATTTGACTCGCATTTGCGACCAAAAATAGTTTTGTGCGAGCAAAAGAAATCATTCAGGAGCACGCTGTGCTGTGTGTGATTTTCAACCAGCAGCAGAAACGAAAGGCGAATCCTGCCGGTTGTGGGTTGAACGAGGGTCACAGACAGGAATATGGCGGAGCGCTATGGTCACCACCATAAGTACCTGAACAGCCGATCCATGGCGGCAAAAGTGTCGGAGGAGAAACGGGCCGTTCACATTGCTTTCCTCACTGCACTTTAGGGACTGTTCTTAGCTTATCAGAGGAGGAGGGTGGCTGGTTCCATCATCTTGAGGGTCACGGGGGGGCTGGAACCTATCCCAGCTGACATCGGGCGAGAGGCAGGGTACACCCTGGACAGGTTGCCAGACTATCGCAGGGCTGACACATAGAGACAGACAACCATTCACGCTCACATTCACACCTATCGACAATTTAGAGTCATCAATTAACCTATCCCCAAACTGCATGTCTTTGGACTGTGGGAGGAAGCCGGAGCACCCGGAGAGAACCCACGCTGACACGGGGAGAACATGCAAACTCTGCACAGAAGGGCTCGATTGAACTGGGAACCCTCTTGCTGTGAGGCAACAGCGTTAACCACCACACCACCGTGCCACTGTTTACTGTTTAAACACACTGACAACCAGTCCATTACCAAATATTGAATAAATACACTGCATTGTGTCTTGTTAATGCTCTGTGTTAAGAATCGTTCTCCATATACCTATCAGAATTTGCATATTATGTCTAAAACCAAACTTGACACTATAAATGGAAGTGAGCATGTGGCCATGTCTCCTACACAGGGCATACGGTGTCATTTCAGGTTGGCCAATCAAATGCTTTCTTGTCTCTGAAGAGTGGAAAAACCATTGATTTTCTTCATTCAGCACAGCAGTTTGAACATGATGACATCTCCAGTGTTCACTCTCTATCTCACCTGTTTGCTCTTGGGAAACATGAGTAAGTTACATTTTTGTGAGTCCAACTTTTATCTGTTAGACACTGTGATGTTTCTAATATTTTTCAAAATACAGATTGCATCAAATCTGTCTCATTACACTAAGTCTACATTTGCTGTTTCTCTTCTATCATTTCAGCTCAGACGACTGAACTGAAATCCTCTGTTCG
The DNA here is from genome assembly GCA_035609425.1 of Epinephelus awoara. Taxonomy (NCBI): domain Eukaryota; kingdom Metazoa; phylum Chordata; class Actinopteri; order Perciformes; family Serranidae; genus Epinephelus; species Epinephelus awoara. The sequence goes on along the minus strand of CM069315.1, from coordinate 8,798,299 downwards.
TCAAGAGAGTCGTTTTGTGTCAGTTAAAACTGGGGACAAGTTGACTCTGCAATGTTTCTATAAGAGTGATTCTGCGACAAGGCTTTCCTGGTTTAAGCATTCTCTGGGACAGGAACCAAGGCTTATCTCTACCTTCTTTAAATATGACCTGAACAAGACTTTCCAACCTGAATTCAAGAACAATCCACGCTTCACACTGGATACCGAAAATGGTAAAAATCACTTGACGATCACAGATTTACGCATTTCGGACTCAGCTACTTACTACTGCATTAATTATTTATACACAGTAGAATTTTCAGAGAGCATTACAGTTGATGTGAAGGGTTCAGGTTTGAACGTCCCAGCTTTGGTCCATCAGTCAGCGTCTGAGACCATCCAGCCAGGAGGCTCTGTGACTCTGAACTGTACAGTACACACTGGGAGCTGTGATGATGGAGAACACAGTGTTTACTGGTTCAAAAACTCTGAAGAGTCTCATCCAGGACTCATTTACAGCCATGGAGGCAGGAATGATCAGTGTGAGAGGAAACCTGACACACAAACACACACCTGTGTCTACAACCTGCCGATGAAGAGCCTGAATCTTTCTCATGCTGGGACCTACTACTGTGCTGTTGCCTCATGTGGACACATACTGTTTGGACACGGGACCAAGCTGGACTTTGAGCGTGAGTAACTTTCTAAAAGGGGTTGTCTTATTTGAAAAATTGTCCTTCCTACTGCCTCATCAAACATAAATTGAAAAGATCCTGATCGTACTGAAAGCTCTGTTTCTGTCTGCAGATCAGTTGGACTTGCGTGTTGTGGTGTATTTCTTGAGTGGATCTCTGGCATTCACCATCATCCTGGTTGTTTTACTGGCTTTCTCAGTGTACAAGATGAAGAAGAGAAACAGTTCCTCAGGTACAGTCAGTTGTAAGGGTTTATATCGGACAGCTTGTATTTATTGAATTTGGCTTGTGAATAAAGGAGTGCTTTCTGTATTATACAACCAGAGTCTGAAGCAAGATTTCCAGCAGATGCACAGGTAAATTGAATGTGTTCAGATTATTTGACCTTTTTAATTACTGTCAGGAACTATGTTATGATCTACCTCTTTTATATTTTGTTACCAGGGTTTCCAAGACGCAGACAGCCTCCATTACGCTGCTTTGAGTGTTAACGTGCCCCAAAGATCAAGAAGACAAAGGGCCAACGCTAATAATGAATGTATGTACTCCAGTGTAAAACACTAGGAACTGTTTAGTTTGCATTTGAGCAAGATGGCAGTTTCGTAGAATCGTGTGAGGAGTAATGTCGATTTAGCTGTAGATACTGAGATAAAGAAGGTTTATCGTGTACTGTTGTTTTTATCTTGGTGTTTTCCATGTTTTATTGTTTTCTGTATCGAAAATTCTAACGTCATATGATTCTGTTGGGTTTTGAGGACCTCCATGCAAATGGGTAGTATTATTTGTCTTTAACTCTTAAAGTTTCTTTATGTGCATTATGCATTTCTGTGTATTTGTTGTGCTATTAATGATCAAATAAATGTAATCTATCACTGGAAACTTTAACTTGGGACATGTCCAATTCCAACCGTGTCTCACTCCCAACTCATCAAACACTGATGTTTGGGAAGTGGCCCTCAGCGTCAGATACCAATGGCTGAAGCTGAAGTAGAGGTGGATGGGTCAAATCAACTTCAGTCTTTCATCAAAGAGGCCGCTGTTTGTGTCTCATGTCAAACTAAAAGTCAGTCAAGTTACTTTTAAGATCCAGTGTGCAGAATTTAGAGGGATTTACTGGCAGAAATTGAATATAATATTAATAACTATGTTGTCATTAGTTTATAATCACCCGAAACTAAGAATATTTGTGTTTTTATTACTCTACAATGAATCGTTTATATCTACATATAAAGCAGGTCCTCTATCATGAAGTCAGCCATGTTGTTCTACTGTAGACCAGAACAGAAAAACCAAACACTGGCTCCAGACAGGGCCATTTGTGTGATTGTGTTGGCCACCGTAGTTCTCTGACATGCTTGGCACATAGGAGAAGTTTCTGTTGGTTGCAATCTGCAACCTCATCACTAGATGTCACTAGTGCATCCTACATAATAGACCTGTAGTTAGGACATAGCTAGAGACACGTCACGTGAAGTATGTGACGTTAGTAAGTATGCACGATAATATCGGTACATCATCAGTATCGGCCAATATTGGCTTTAAAATGAAATATCAGAATCGGCCGACATGCTTTCTATTATTTTGCACAAAGAATGAATATTACATACATTGAAAAGCATTGTATTTCATGTCGGTCGAGCATCATAGTGTGACATGTAGGGCCACTGTCCAAGCATCGGTAACTGATGAGTTGGTAATAAAAATGTGTAATCAATCTCTGGTAGTGACACATCTTGCTTCATCAGTATGCACCAAGTGTACTGGAGAAAGCATGATGTGACTGTTCTCACTCATCTCTGTCTCGTAGTGGAAATGAAAAATAATTCATGAGCTTTCACCTGCTTTTTTGACACATGTTTGGTGTAGATATGAGAAAAGCCGGAGTGCACTGGTTAAGATAGTGTTTCCTGTTACTCATCATGTACAGAAGCCCTCTTAAGACTGTAGAAAAGGGTTGTTTGCAAGCAATGATCAAAAAAGGCAAACACCTTGACAAATAGGAAAAATGGTAATTTTAGTTGTGACGGCTAAAACCTGTCAAAAAAAGTAAGAACTAAAAGGGAAATATATATCATCCTTGCTTGTAGCAAATAAGATGTGTAAAAAGAAAGTTCAGCCCACAAGGCAAAAATTTACACCTTGAGCACCTCACCTCCCACACACACACACACACACACACACACCTTTGGTCATTGCCTTTCTGTCTTCTTCATCCTCTCATCTCCATATCCTTAATCCGTCTATCTCTATGCTGAAATGCCAAACTGTCACAACAGTCTGCATCCTTTCAGAACACTTAAGGCTCCAGTAGTTAGTGTTGGGTTTACGGTTAGGCCTATCTCCCTTATAGTCATTACTCTGGGACCTGTTGACCTTCACCCCCATACGTCTTTGCTTTGCATCTGATTTAGTGCAGCAGGCCTTGTGGTTTCGGCAGGATGTAGAGGTGTTTGCACTCTTACATACAACAGATGCCCCTTAAGAGAAAAACCACTCCTCCAAAAACAGTTCTGTGATCATAGATTACTTGCTATAAAACTCCTTTGTTTGAGAAGTTTATAGTCAGTAGGCAAAAGAAAAGGACACATTTAAAGATATATTTTAACTGAAGGAATTAGAGTGTCTGCTACTACAATTAATTGGCATGTTACAATGTACAGAAAATAAAGAACTTCAAAGTCAAAAGCCTTTCCAGACTTCACCATTGTATCTATTTGCTTTTCAAAATGCCCTTTATTATGATTACCTGAGCCTCTTCTGAAACAATGTTAACTATTCTATAAACACACAGCTATGACAGCATTACATTTTCAGTATTACTGAGCCAGTTAGTCACCTATTGTCAAATGAGACGCAAGGCTTAAGAGGGCAACTACTAACTGAAGCCCGAATTATTTATCATCCATCCAAACAGGAAGAGTCAGAAGGTTGCAACACTGTTGATCAATGAATACACAAAAAACTACAAAAATGTCAGAAAAGATACAAAGAGAACCCAGGAGAATGACTAGCCTGTTCAGTCAACTGAACCCATTAACAAGAGCAATGTATTCACACAGAGTTTTTGTGACTTTGATAGTACAACTGCAGCCACAGCGATCTGTCGCATTTTAGCCATTTTTTGTTGTTATAGCGCCACCCAGTTGCCAATTAGAGTTAAATTTCTCCAGTCACCTTGAGGCGTCCTGTTCTACATATCTACCAAGTTTAGTAAAAATCGATATGGAGGTTAGGCCTAGATAAAAAATTAGCTCTCTGGCGCCCCCAGTTTTGTTTGATGGGGTCAATAATGGAGGGGTCCCCTCAGATTATGTGTGGTCATATGCCTACAAAGTTGCGTGGTGATGGGTGATGTTATACACCTTTATGTGATGAGCCACGCCCTCCGCAATATTCATTGCCTTATAGAAGCTCAGCTTTAGTAAGTTTTCCAACTTTTGCCAAGAGCGAACTTTAGATATTGGTCCCTAGATTATGTTCACTGGGTTTCATGCAGATCGGTCAAACTTCCTAGGAAGAGATCTATTTGAAGTGTTTTTCAAAAAATTCAAAATGGCGGAAAATCTATATAAGCATAAGCACATTTGTTCCTCGTGAGGAGAGGCAAAGTTTCATGTCTTTACGACATACGGGGCATGAGATATGCCCATTCAAAGTTTGCAACTTCAATCGGTTGCGATAGCGCCCCCCTTTGGCCAGTTGATGTAATATTGCTTCAATCGACCACAGACACACAGTTTTCGTCATTATATAGTAAGATCATGGCCTCTCGTGGCTTTTTTCGTAATTTTACTTCTGACACAACCTCAGTGCAATGGAGGTAAATGGATTTTTGCTTGTGGTGCTTAATCCCAGTTAAGACTTGAAAAACTGAATCGAAAAAACAAATAACTTTCCACTAACAAGAACCTCATTACTGTGTATAACCCACATTTTGAAGGTTTCACTGAAAGGAAATATTCAATAATTTGTATGAATGTTAACTTAATGTCAAAGTAAGTCTCCACACAGAAGCCCAAATTACAGTCTTCCTTCACAGCACAGGATCAGTTATATTTTCACCTGTTTATGACCTGCTAAGTGTCATTTGCCATGCTATGTCTCTGTATTAGGCAGGTAGTGTAGTCTATAAAGAATCATGCCTGCATGTTAGTCTGCTCTACATAAGTATATTCATGTTGAGCAAAAATGAGCATAGGTGTGTCTTGTTACTGGTGATACAAATCAGGATTTTTTTTAGTAATCCAAAATGTAATGCCAACATGAATAACCACCAGGTCCTATATATACAGTACCTCTCACTATGTGATTCTATTCAAGGAAACAAATGACACTGTAGGGAGCAGTGAACATGTGATTACATTTAACCAATAAGGGGGCATAGTGTGTCACTTTAGGCTGGCCAATCAAACAAAGTCTTGTCTCTGAAGACTGGAGAAAAGATCAAGATTCTTTTCATTCAACACGGCAGTTTGAACACAATGACATCTCCAAGGGTTGTGTTCTATCTGACATGTCTGATCGTGGGGAAAATAGGTGAGTTGTGCTTTTGTGATTAGAACTTGTATGAAGGTCACACCTCATGCAAATATTTCTTTTAATCAACTATGCTGAGTTCTATCACATAAAAATTAACAATGCATTTGCTTTGTCTCTTGTCTTTCATATCAGCTGCTGGAAAGTCCACCTCGTTTGATCATGAAGAGAACGGTTTTGTATCAGCTAATGTTGGGGAAAGCTTGACTTTACCATGTTTCTATGACGGTGATGATTCGACAAGGATTTTCTGGTACAAGCAAAGTCTTGGACGGAAACCACGGCTCATCTCTACCCTATATGTGTTTAATAAGAATGGCACTTTTCATGGTGAATTCAAGAACAACCCACGCTTCACATTAATTACTGACATTGGTAGATATCACTTGAAGATAACAGATCTGTGCGCTTCAGACTCGGCTACTTACTACTGCGCAAAAAGGGTTTTATTAACTACTGAATTTGCAGCAGGTGCTACTGTCAGTGTGAAGGGTTCAGGTTTAAACGTCCCAGCCTCGGTCCATCAGTCAGCATCTGAGACCATCCAGCCAGGAGGCTCTGTGACTCTGAACTGTACAGTACACACTGGGAGCTGTGATGATGGAGAACACAGTGTTTACTGGTTCAAAAACTCTGAAGAGTCTCATTCAGGACTCATTTACAGCCATGGAGGCAGGAATGATCAGTGTGAGAGGAAACCTGACACACAAACACACACCTGTGTCTACAACCTGCCGATGAAGAGCCTGAATCTTTCTCATGCTGGGACCTACTACTGTGCTGTTGCCTCATGTGGACACATACTGTTTGGAGACGGGACCAAGCTGGACTTTGAGGGTAAGAATCACTCTAGCTATTTTGATAAATAGCCATTTAAGGTTACTTTACACTCAACTTAACATGAACACAAAGATAAAAGCTAAACTCTGTTTCCGATATCTGGCTCTCGACAGATGAGGAAGACTCTCTTGTCTTGGTGTATATCTTGAGTGGAGCTTTGGCATTCACCATCATCCTGGTTGTGTTACTGGCTTTCTCAGTGTACAAGATGAACAAGAGAAACAGCTGCCAATCCACAGGTAACTCGTATTTTATAAATCTGGTGGCTTGGGTTCATCGAATCTGGCTTTTGAATTAAATAACCTCTTCTGTTCTTCACAACCAGAGTCTCAAGCAACATTTTCAGATCCCTCCACAGCAAATGCAGAGGTGAGAGCAGTTTACATTGACTGGTAAATTATCACGCAAGCACCTTTTTTATTGTACAACAATTATGTCTTTAAATTTTTGTCAGGAAGCATATTGCGATCAACTTCTAAATATTGTGTTACCAGGGTTACGGAGATGCAGAAAACCTCCATTATGCTGCTTTAAGCGTCAACCTGCCCAACAGATCAAGGAGACAGAAGAACAACAGCAAGAATGAGTGTGTGTACTCCAGTGTAAAGCAATAGAACCTGACATGTTACATCTATATTTTGTGAGTAAGATGGCAAATTTGATGAATCTCTCTGAACATATATTGTGCATTTAGATGTAGAGCGAATTATCCACAAATAAATGAGGCTTTTCAAAATAATTATGTGTTTGTGGAAACACCACTATCAAATTTTGTCTGAATATGTTGCTCATCACAGCCACATGTCTATCTGTATTGTAATTAAAAATGTGATAGTTCGGCCATACTTTTTTTTTTTAAAAAAAAAGGATGACATGATCAGCCGTTGCCCTGGGTACCCAGAATGTGTGGAAGGAGCCAGTGGAAGAGGACGATGGGAGAGGATGGTACTGAGAATTATTTGAAGAGAGACATTTAAAATGATCTATGATTTTTCATGGGACTGTGCACATAAAAAAAAAGAGGTTTCGTGCCTTGCCAGTGTGAAACATCACTCCACCTTGGTGCAGTGGGGAGGAGCTGTGTTCTTCCCTGTGCTTTGTTCTGTTGACAGATTCCTTGTCATAAGGTTTAGTAAGCTGCATAATAAGGACCCACTACTGTCTTTGTTATGGCTTTGTTATTTTTGTATGTGTGGTTTAAAGGATATGTTACTGAGTTTTTCTGAAATCTTAATTATATAATTACTGCAAGTAAACCAGAGGGACAGATTCATTGATGCTGTACAAAAACCTGTTCTTGGGCCACGAGGGCCATAATGTGAAATATTTACCAATAAGTGGCATTATTTGTCTTTTATGCTTAATGATTTTTATCCAAATAAGTTGGATTGTCCATTTCCATGAACATTTTATGCCATGTACAATAAATATATGAATATATGATGTGAAATGGACTCTTAATGTGATAATGCAGAAACTCCATTTCCGAGATTCCTCAAGTTCCCCACAATCCTAGGTGTGAAACCCTGCACCTCGAGCCAGTCTTCATTCACCATTCATCACTGTAGCATGACCTGTGACATTATCTGGCCAACAGAGCAACTTTCTGTTTTTCTCACCTTTCTGCTGACAGCAGCATAAAAGGCTATTTTCCACAGTAGCTCTGTGAACTCCACTGTCTGCCTATACAGCAAAAACACAGGATTTCTCTTTCTTCACAACAGAGGCCTGCCTGAAGGTTCCTGGTAAACAAGTCGGCGTTAGCATATACACAAAAAAAATTGCTGACTTAGCAACAAGGACAACAAGCCAAGTTAGTGCTGAACTGCTAATTCTGTAAGGGTAACAAAGAGCAGCCCGTTTCCTCTGACCTGCACCACTGAAATACAGCACAGGAATCACAACTCTTCACAGCATTGTTCATTCACAATGGACAAGATAACCACCAACAAGCAGCAAAACTCCAGTTGTTATTTGCATTCAACTTACCAACCTTTGTACTAACCCAGCACCTTTTTCCTACACAGACTATACACCCCAGGATTTTGGTGTACCCCAGGGTTCTTTGTTGGGTCCTCTGTTATTTTCAATATATTAATAGTGTTGGGAATCAACATATATTTACCTCACTCGGCGGCACCAAATATGTTGGGGGTTTAATTGGCTATCGGAAATAATTAATAATTATTATTAATAGTTAATAATTATGTTAAATAATGTGACTTAATTAACATTAAATCACCTCGTGGGGAACCAACCACCACAAATCTACAGTTGCGTGTGACATCAGAGTCACATGTCACTGTAAAGGTCCAATCAAGTTTTGGGACTTGAGTCTCACTGAGGTGTGAGGTGAGGCCTCCTGTGGAGATGGGTGTCACCTAGCTGTCTTTGTTTGAAGACAAAGAGCATGCAGAGGAAAAAAGCCTTGATATTGTCCAGTGAGGATTTTACCAAATGATAAATCATCTGTGGTCCTGTGAATCCCAACAAGAGCATGTTTTAAATACTATTTCCCCACCCCTCCCCTATTTTCCCCTTATTATTATATTGTTTTTGTGAATATAAAGAAAAACAAATAAATAAACAATAATAATAAGCAATTGAACTTTCCAGTTTGAGAAATCAGTCTCACTGCTTGGACGAGGAGAGGGGAGATGGAAAGGTGCTTCTCAGCCGGCCACTCGGCGCCCATCAATAACAGCATGTCCGTCTCGCAGATAGGCTTTCAGTCCTCTTTTCCTCGCCTCCTCCACCTTTGGCCAAAGGCGGGCATGGGCTTCTCGGTCCTCTTTGCAAAAGTTCGGCCGCTCACGCCGCCATCTTGGTATGCCCCCTGGATGTCCCTGCCTCTCTGTGTCATAGATATAATTTGCAAAAGAGGAAGTGGAAGAAGGTGCCTGTTGATGTGTGAATGTGTGTGTGGATGTGTGTGACAGAGAGAGAGAGGAGAAGGAGGAGCAAGAGAAGGAGGAGGAGGAGGATACGGTGGCTCCCAGCAGAGTGTGCACAGAGCTCCGATGAGGACAGTGCGGAGAGGATGTCGCTTTCTTTGCGCGGCGGCTCTCTTCTACTTTCCGCGGTGCATCCGTCACCTTAGTTTGCCCTTTCAGCCTTTTTGGCAATGTGGGACATGCTTTAACATTTTGGACTGATTGGGACTTCTGCTGACTTTGGTTTTCATTGATCGTGGATCGGTCTAAGGCTTTCCAGCCGGAGCGACCTGAGTGCAGTGAAACGTCTGAGCCTCAGGATGGAAGTGCCTGTCATCTTTTTGCTGTTCGCCTGACCCATACTGAGATCAGAGGTAAAGACAAATGGCAGAAGGAGGAGGTGACGTGACTATTCTTTTGAGATGATACACTGTAGAGCACTTATTTTTAATGCTGTTGCATCACTGGAGTCTTTTTGTAATATTTGTCATGGATCGTATTTTATGAATGCAATTATTAGGCTACAGGATGTATCTTATTTATATTGTTGTTACAGGCAATTTCCCTATTTTTATCACAAGATTTGTTTTGATCAAGGATGCTTTTATGAATGAACACTGACATCAGAGGAAGAGACAGATTCTTCCAGATTTTGGTGTCAAAGAGGGTTACCCAGAGAGTAGGACTTTGTTATGCTGCAGTAGTGCAGATTTAGGCACAAACATAACTTGACTAGGGAAAGATGGTGGTTTGGGTTAACCTCCTGCGACCTCGACCCTCTGCAGATTTTGTCGCTCTTATAATAAGGTCACAGTATTTCCTCCGTTCCTCCCAAAGGACATGCGTCATGATTCCCACAGTTGCTAGTGCGCTTTGTCACTTGATGTCATTTGTAGGCATTTGCTGAAATGACGATGATGCTCTCCCAAACTTCCAAACATATTTAGGTATCAGCTACTAGGCAAGCTTAAGTGAGACAGAAGCAGTAATGAAAATTGGTTCAGTCTTTCCAATTGACTGCATTTTTTAATGGAGTCAGAGGAGCAGAAAGTCAAACACTGCAGTCTCCACTCTCTGGATGGCACAAACAAGCCCTTTGTGAGTTAAGCAGCTGTGAAAATGATTTTGCACTGACAGGTTCAATGAAGAATTATGTTTTTTCTTCCCAATCCAAGTTAGATGAAACTGGTGGGGAGGCAGGTTGCTCCAAGGCTGTGTTCAGACTGACAGCATTGCCTGAAAAACCCTTCAGCTCTCAACACATTGCAATGTGAGGTCATCCAGTAATCAAAGAGGTGTACGCAGCCTTGTAGCTTACATTGTAGCTGAATATCAAAGGTGTATTCCTGCAGTTACCTTGTAACCCATGTGACAACCTTCCAGAGTTGTAAAATCCTGTCTTTAAACTAGAGGATCAAAGAAATTATCCTAAATTTTGCTTAATGCAACAGTGTCTCTTAACTGAAAGCCAAATGATTGGCCCCGACATCTGCTCACTCCTCATGAATAAACATTAGCTTACATGTTTGTTCTTTTTATCTTTAATCAAAAAATTATACACTTCTGTGATGCTTTGAGTGCAATGGACCGTGTGTGTGTGTGTGTGTTGTTGTTGTTCCCGATGTAATGAGGCCATTTTGTGAACGACCATTGTTTGAGGTTAAGCTGTTAAATCTCCTGGGCAAGGATGAGAAGACAGCATGATAGGTGAGGGATAGGTGGTGTCGCAGACCCCCTCTGTTGAGAGATGGTGTTACGACCCAGCTCAAGGGACCATAACAAAAGGGAGACACACCATGATTAACAGTTAACAAGGATATTTTATTAGAAACAAATCGAACCAAATTAGACCAAATTAGACCAAATCAAACCAAACTAGACCAAATAAAACCAAACTAGATCAAACTAGACCAAATTAGACCAAATTAGACTAAATTAACAAATAACCAATCTGGAAATTGGGGGCTTTGAGTTTGAACGATACTGCGCTTTAGTCAATCAAAATTGAGGGGGCTGAGACGCCTCAGCCCCCTCAATTTTGATTGACTAAAGCGCTGTAATGTTAAATAATAATAATAATAATAATAATAATAATAATAATAATAATGATGATAATAATAATAATGGTACGGTGTTGCCATATGGCAACCATTACCATTATTATTACCATTGAATTGCTAGCCTGGCATGTTGATAGCATTTGAATGTTAGGTGTAGTAAAGTTAAAGTTATTAGCAATTACATTGGTTTACACTGATCCTCTAGAGTCTACTATAATAATGCACTTTGTGAGTCCTTTCCGCATTGCATATGATTATATTTGACACTTTTTTCTTTCATTTACAGAATGAACGCAACAATGTTTTATGGTTCCTCACGGAAGAAAGCCAAACTAGCCCTCCTTGTAGATGGTAGTGAGGATGAATTAGGATTTAGTGATGAAGAAAACGAGCAGGTTGCAACCAAGCAAGGGGAGAGTGAGAATGATGAAGACTATGAGCCAGAGAATGAGGACAGTGGAGACAGCGAGGATAGTGGAGACAGCGAGGACAGTGGAGATAGCGAGGACAGGGAGGACAGTGAGGGTGAAAGTGCAGCTATTATTTATGTATTGCATTAAATTGGTAGATTCATAACATACTAAGGATATTTGTTTGTTTTCTAGGTCCACCTCCTCCACAGGAAGCACCAAAAAAGGTTAAAGAGCCGGTGTGGAAGAGAAGCAGTAAGGCAATGAAGGCAAAGACGGCAGTATCAAGACACTCAGATCAAATCAAAACAAATATTCAAATAATGATATAGCACAAACATTTGAATGAAATGATGAAAAATATCTTTTTAAATGGTTTTAACTTTCAAATGAGATGCATTTTTAACTTTGATGCTACTGGGGACTGTTGAGACTATAACCTGAGTTTTTAAATAAAGGTTTTTACAATATAATATATTATAAACAAAACTCTCTTGTTTTCATTCATTTCCACTATCGTACGGTGTTGTCGCATGGCAACATCAACAAGAAATTACTAAAAAAATAATATTTCTTGAAAATGTCTCTTGATTATGTTTACTTGGTCTATTTTATGACAAAAAAAACCATCCCAAACATTTTTTTACCAACTGGCATCATGATGCGTACCATAGAGGGTTAAAGGAAGACTCGACCCATTAAATGACCATTTGTAAATCAATTAGTCGTGCTTTCTTACCTTGAACTCGCGGAGCTGTTTTCCTCAAAGGCGTCCACAGAAAAGGACAAACAAATCGGTTTTCTGATGGATCGGGGAACTTGTTCAGCAACAGCACAACTGTATCAAATATTCAGACAAAATTAAATTAATTACTTTGTAAACAGGTTGAAATATTTTGACTGCACTGACAAATATTCAACTTTTTGCATGAAAAACACGCTGAACTACAGAAAAAGTGACAATTAGTAACTTTTTGCATGTAAAAACAGGTGAAGCTGTTTGACAGGATTTCACACTTACATGAATCCTTCTCTGGGTTCAGAGAATGTAGATGTTTTGATGTCTCAGCGTCCATGTTGTATCGTACTCGATAGAAATGTCTCCAAAAAATCGTGTCTGTGTCTCCCCAGTACTTGTGTAAAACTGTGGTCTGCTCACCAGTTTCTGTATGTTCTGAGTTCTTTTGGTTCCGAGTTTCATTTTGGAGCATCACGTTTTGATGTCAGGCTAAAATACCATGGCAACCAAAAACCTACCATTGGTTATAAAACACAGAGCAGGCAAATTCAAAAAGCCAAAATCCAACAACAAGATTATTACACATTTATCATGTGATTATTATGATGTTATTTGTGTATTGATGATAAATTATTGATGAGACCTGCATTCATTGATTTCTTTGGCCACTCCAGGACAGTGCAACAAGCTGCTGTTATGCACACTCCCATGTGCCTTGCCTCTCTGCAGCTCTGCGACAGCTTTCACAGTGTGCAATACTAGCTAATGTTTGCTAACAAATGGAGTCTGGTAACATCTGGAGTCTGGAGTGTACATGGACTTTTTATGTAGCCTCCATATTGTCCTCCATATTGTCAGTTTTAATTTATTGTACAAAACGGGGGAAACAAACGTTGACAAAAACGGTTCCATAATTCATATTAGATTCGAAAGAAAACAAAAAACAGCTACAAGTTAGAGGGAATAGTGATAAAGTGGTAAAACTTGGCATTGATCCACAGCGTCAGACGGATGCGCTCAAGCTGCCGAGCGCACAAGCTCAGTTGGTAGGCTATACTATATTTTCACATTTTTAACAATGCAATTTAAAAGTTTTGACTTTTATTGATAACCTACATTTACCAACAACAAAAAGACTACATTTAGCACCAAAACAATATGTAAAAAAATAAAAAATAAATAAATAATAATAATTTAAAAAAAAAAGTAAATAAAAAAAAATATATATCGAATACCAAATTTTCATAAGGAATGCCTACCCATAGAAACGAATATTCGAATGTTTGGGTACAGCCCTATCTACTTGACAGTCAATTAATGTCACTGGTGATTATACTGTATGGATAACATTCATCTTTTAGTGATTTTTAATGTGATGACAAGCAGGCAGTTATGTTCTCCATCTCACTATTTGATCATCTTCAAGAAATAAAGTGACACCGTAGGGGGCAGTGAACCTGTGTTCATGTCTCCCATATGGTGACATGGTGTGAAGTGTCAGCTCTGATTGGCCAATCAAATACAGTCTTGTCTCTTAAAGGTGGAGAGAGCACTGAGATGTTTCTCATTCAACACGGCAGTTTGGATATGATGACATCTCCAGTGTTTGCGTTCTCTCTCACATGTTTGATCTTGTGGAAAACGGGTGAGTTGTGCTTTTAGAGTGTATGGTCGCTCCTGATGCATTCAAATTATTTTTGTTGGTTATACTTTGTTCCATGAAAATAATTGTGCATTTGCTTCATCTTTCATTTCACTTTAGCTCAGATGATTGAACCGACATTGGCCTCATCTGATCATAAAAAGAGAGGTTTTGTAACAGCCAATGTTGACGATGAGGTAACTTTGCAGTGTTATTATGAAGGTGAAGCTACAATGCTTTACTGGTATAAACAATCCCTGGGACAGGAACCAAGGCTCATCTCTCACTTCTATAAGCATGGAGATAATAGCATTTTTTATGATGAATTCAAGAACAATCCACGCTTCACACTGGATACTGAAAATGGAAAAAATAACTTGAAGATCTCAGATTTACAAGTTTCGGACTCAGCTACTTACTACTGCGCAAGTAGCTATGTAAATATTTTTAAATTTGTAGTGGGTATTACTATTGATGTAAAGGATTCAGGTTTGAACGTTCCAGCTTTGGTCCATCAGTCAGCGTCTGAGACCATCCGGCCAGGAGGCTCTGTGACTCTGAACTGTACAGTACACACTGGGAGCTGTGATGATGGAGAACACAGTGTTTACTGGTTCAAATATTCTGAAGAGTCTCATCCAGGACTCATTTACAGCCATGGAGGCAGGAATGATCAGTGTGAGAGGAAACCTGACACACAAACACACACGTGTGTCTACAACCTGCTGATGAAGAGCCTGAATCTTTCTCATGCTGGGACCTACTACTGTGCTGTTGCCTCATGTGGACACATACTGTTTGGAGACGGGACCAAGCTGGACTTTGAACGTAAGTAACTTTCTAGCAGACAATTGTCCCTTTGAAATTGAATTTGATGAAAAAACTAAAAATGTTCTTATGTTTCTATCTACAGATGGGATGGACTCTATGGTTTTGGTTTATTTTTTGAGTGGAGCTTTGACATTCGCCACCATCCTGGTTGTTGTACTCGCTTTCTCACTGTACAAGATGAAGAAGAAAAACAACGACCAGTCCACAGGTAAGCAGTGTCGTTCTTGTCTCACAGCTCCTATTTAGAAAGCACAGCTTTTAAGTTAAATACCTTTATTCTGTGTTTTCTGACCAGATCCTCGAGCAAGATTTCCTGCAAATGAAGAGGTGAGTTTGTTTTGAGCAGCTTTTACAATTTAAACACATTTTATTGCACAAAACTTAATTTCTGACAGGTCCACTATTGTGATATATGTGGTTCCCAGGGCTACCAAGACACAGACAATCTCCACTATGCTGCAATAGGGGAAAGCATGTCCAAAAGAACAAGAAGACAGAGGAACTACACAGAGAATGAATGTGTGTACTCCAGTGTAAAGCCATAAAACAGGATGTTTGATATTTCATATGTATTGTGTAAGTAAGATCAAACACATTTTTAGCCTCTCTTCCGAGGTGTAAAGTTAATTTAAACATATGCATTGATTTAAAAATTCGACCTTAAGTATGGCATTGTAAATAATTCTTGAATATTTTTTTTTCGTATTGTATCCTCAATTGTTCCAAACGACTTGCTGTAAGTTTAATTTGTGTCAATAATAATAAAAACACGTGTTTTGACAAAACCTGTGTGTGGGCTCGCATTGTTATCTTTGTGAGCACCAATTTCAGTTTTAAACACTCCTAGTGAGGACATTCCTGCATTGTGAGAACATTTTCAACAATCCTTAATACATCAGGAGTGGTTTGAAAGTTAAAGACACAGTTCAACCCAAAATAAAATACACATTTTCCCTCTTACCTGTTGTGCTATTTATCAGTGTAGATTGTGTTGGAGATATTTGGCCGTAGAGATGTCTGCCTTCTTTGAAGTGATGGAACTAGATGGCACTCGACCGCAACAAAAAAAACTGAAAAACTCAACAGCATGTCTTTTTTCAGAAATCATGATCCGCTTGCTCAAGATAATCCACAGACCTTGCCGTGAGCAGTTTCATGTAGGAACTATTTTCTTTCTACCAAACTACCTGTAAACCAAATCACACACTTTGAGTACCACAAGCCAAGTGCCATCTACTTCCATTATATTTGAAAAGAGGCAGACATCTCTACTGCCAGTATCTCCAACACTCTGCAACTTGCACCAAGGTATAGTTTTTTTTCGCAGTGATACATAGCACTACAGGTAAAAGGAAAAATATGCATGTCTCAAACAGTCCAGACAGATAAACAAATGTGTGTGCACATTCTGCTGGGAGTCGCATTGTCATGTAGAAAGCTAAAAAACACAAGGGAGCTGACTGCTAATCCCATTTACTGTATGCAGGGTGTTGGCTCTGACCAGCTTGCTTTTGCTCTGTAAACTGATCAGGTCATAACGTTGGTGCAGCTGTTAGCATAGTCGTCTCTCAGCAAGAGGGTATCAAGTTCAAATACCGGATTGGGGGTCCAAACCCTGAGGTGGGGGAGCCCCTCTGAGCGGAGTTTGCATGTTCTCCCCGTGACAACATATGTCAGGTTTGTTTTTTTAACCCTTTACACTCTCCTGACATTTGTCTTTAAGTCTAGATGTACTTGAGACTGTGATATGGCAATATGCCTGGGTGAAACAGTTGTACTAGTAAGGGTGTGGATGTGTGAAGTATGGGATGGGGACAGCACTAAGTTGCGACGGCTGTCCTATTGTGCCCTAGGCAAACATCTCCTTCGGTCTAGCTGTTTGTTGGGATCTTCTGACTGCCTTCGCCTCCACTTGGTGTCCATCCTCTTCCACTATCACATCCTCTAATAGTCTGTCATGTGGCTCTTCCTCCGATAAAACATATCCAAGCACTCCATCCTGTGCTTGTGGGGTATCTTGCTGCCCTGCCATACCGCAGACACACTTTTAGGTGACATAGTCTCTGTTTGCTCTTGCATGCCTTTCTCAAGTTTCAATGGGCACCTTGACAGAGTATCAGCTTCTGTGTTCGTCTTCCTGGGCCAGTACTTTATATCAAAGTGAAAGTTTGTGTGTGAAATGTTGGAGCATAATACAAGTGGTCTCGAAACTTGTCACAGAAGGCTCATTTGTGGACCAAGAACTCAAGTTTGTGGAGCTGGTAATTTCTCTCAGCAGGTGTTAGAGTTCTTGAGCCATACCCAATGACCCACAGCTTGTCGTCTTGACGCTGGTATAGCACTGCCCCTAAAACATCACTGGATGCATCAGTGTGTAGTATGAATGGGAGGTCAAAGCTCAGGAAAGCTAGGGTAGGTGGATTAGTCAGTGTGTCCACTAGCTCGGCTATGACTTCCCTGTGTTCTGCTTTCCATGTGATGGGTGTTTTTGACAGGAGCTGTCCTTTATCTCAATTTCCAGATCTGTCTCTACTTTTACACGTCTGGTTCTAAGTGTTATTTTCACCAGTTTCAGTGGGTTTCTGCAGCAGTCCAAACAGTGGTTTAGCAAGCTGAGAGAAATCTTGGATGAAGGAGCGATAGCATCCCAGACACCCCAGCAGGGACCTGACATCTCTAACTATGCGAGGCTCTCTCTCTTTAAGCGCCATCACTGCTGCCAAATCCTGTTGATTGATCTTGACGCCCTCTCAGGACACCTGACAGCCAAGGTAACAAACTTCTCTTTTAAACCCTCAATAAACCCTCTGGAAAGTGGCTGGTGTGTTTGTTAAGCCAAATGGGATCCATACCCATTCATACAACCCCCACGGTGTACTGAAGGCTGTAAGGTGTCTGGACTCTTTGCTCACGAACCCTTGGTGTACGTGCTGCCTTGATCCAGTATGGAGAACCATGTGTTTCCCCCAAGCTGTAAAGCAGGTCTTGGATTCGTGACGGTGGTTGATGATCCGGGACAGTCTTTAGGTTGAGCCCTCTGAAGTCCACACACAGCTGCAGACTCTGATCTTTTTTCTGGACACATGAAAGCATAGATTTGCAGATCCAACCTCTGTCAAGGAGATTTTGCACAGACTCTTTCACCTCCTTGTAAAAGGGCTTGGGTATGGAGTTCTAGCACTTCTGAACTGGGCTGTTGTCCACAACATTGATATTTAGTTTAGTCACTGTTTGACTTTGCAGGCTGTTGGGGAGGTGAACACAGGTTTACTGGCCTGCTGTCAATGATTTCTTCTACATTGCCTAAAACTGTTTTTGGTGACAGAGAGATGTCATGCTTGGTGGCGTTGCAAATTGGAATGTTTTACAGCTTTGGAGGCACCAGGGGGCAAATCAACTACTGCCGGAAACAGTTAGAGCCCCTCTGGTGGGACATTATCTAAGCTGGGTTCAATTAGCATTGTTACTCCCTGTGGCAATGACCTTTCCTACTCTAATGATATTATTCATAGTCTTTTCTTGAGATGGAGTGTCACTGATTAAGTAGAAAATGGATTTAGCTGTGTCTCCATGGAGCTTTAATGCTTCTGCTAGTAAATTACTTAAACTGACACTCCCTGGCTTTTCAAGACTCTAGGGTGATTTCCTCCATCACATTGAACTGAAGCAAAAGACCACTAACACAGCTCTGGGTACATTAATGGCTACTTGACCATGTACTGCACTTTTAATTTCCACTAGTACCCCTCAAAAGGTACCTCTGTGCCTTTGGCTGCTGTGATTCTTAGTGGATCATCTGGCAGGAGGTCTTCAAGTGACTGAATTTTGGCATCCGGTAAGTGTTTTTCAGCCAAGACTTTCCCAGTATGGTAACCTCCGATATCTAGTAACATATTAGTTTGCACACCATTGAGATAACAGGTAAGCATACACCTTTTGCCTATCAGTTTTGCTACATGATTTCCTTTTCTTACTCTGTGTTGAGTCACGGGGCCATGGTTGGTTACTGTGACAAGGAACTCTGGTACTTGCTTGGTCACTGGTGGTCCCTCCCCCGCAGAGCTAGTTTCGAGCAGCGCAACCCGAGGCACGCTCAGTTTGGTAGTTTGGCAGACCGAGGTGTGCTGAGATGGGTGTGGCGGCGCAGCAGGGGGAGGTGTCGACAGATCCAGCTTGCCGCAGTGACAGTTTCGTGCCAAAAGGCTTCGCCGAAGGTGCGCTAAAAGCTCTCCAACTGAAACCAGGTCTACTGTCAGCACAGGTGGAGCGCAGCTGGTGTAAGCCGAAGTTTGGCTGACCGGCAGACAGTGCACACACGTCACCAAAACCTCACAGGCAGGTTTCCAGATTGTCAGGCACATTAACAATGCAATAAATACCCACAAACACCACTGTTCAATGCAAATATCTGCAATCAGCACATAAATGTATCTCTATATCGACTGTCTCTATATCTGTCTATTGCATCATCTTCCTTTAACTCATTGCTGATGGAGGCTGCCAACTTGAAGAGCACATCTGTTTTAGCGGGGCCAACCAGCTGGTGGAGCTGCTGCTGGATTTCCCTCAGCAGTTCCTGTACGGGAGCCAGCTTTACACTCTGAAATTGGTACTGAAACACGTTGGTCCAGGTTCTTCACTTCAGGTTCATTTAGGGTTGACTAGCTGCCATCCGTAAAAAGCACTAATCCCGGACGAGCCCCCAATTGTTGCTGGCCTCAGGCCGAGGGTAACCTGGGCCGGGAGCAAACATATTGCTTATGTATCTGTATGTACAAACAAAGAGGCACAAAACTTTAGCTTAAGTTCAGCTCAGCTGCAGGATTTATTCTGCAGCACTTGCGTCAGAGGGGTTTTAGGATCCTCCCAGCTCAATACATCATCTAGTGACCTGTTCAGATCCTGTTTACACCAACACAGTAACAAGTAAAGTACAATGAAAATGTATTACTATTTGAGATACAATAAAATAAAAAAAAGAATGTATGGGGTTGTCTGTTTTTAAACACATTTAATTTATTATTTTAAACATGAACAGTACCATAGCCACATATGAACTGTGCTTTAGTCCCAATGACTTTGTGAACACATTTAACTTGTCATTTTTGTACATACTGTAAATACATTTTAACTCTTTACACAGACAGTTGACATTGTTTCTTAAATAAAAAAAAAAAAACTAAAATAAAATAAATACAAAAAACAAACAAAAGCAGCTCTATAATGGCATAATACTACTGTTGCGGTTACAGTTTGATCTGTCTATATCCCTCAGAAACCTGTTGGCCCACATTTCTTTTTTACTCTCTTTCCCTTTTCGTGCAATGGGCTTTGTGGTTTTCTGCAGAATGTAGTGGGTTGTTTCCACTGTCACATACCAAACATTCTCTTTAAAACAAAGACCACTCAAGCACCAAAGGTCAATGTGTCCTGATTATGCTACATAATAAACATTTAGAAAAAAATAAAAAGAATCATTTATGTAAGATAGCTTTTGTCTTCAAAATGGCACAGATTACTGTTTTAATTCACCAGACTTGATCTTAGGAAGAGATACGGATAAACTGATCAAAATCATAAAAACAGAGTTCAGTTTGTGTCCAACAAGTAACAAACAAATTGCCCTGCCTAGAAACCATTTATTTGTCAGTAATTTTTATTACAAAGCGAACATGAGAAGCTGTTATGCTCTCTATGTATCTCTCATCATTTGATTCTCTTCAAGAAACAAATTGACACTGTAGATGGCAGTGAACCTGTGTTCATGTCTCCCATGGTGTGAAGAGTCAGCTCTGATTGGCCAATCAAATACAGTCTTGTCTCTTAAGAGCAGAGAGAGCATTGAGGTGTTTGTCATTCAACACGGCAGTTTGGATATGATGACATCTCCAGTGTTTGCGTTCTCTCTCACATGTTTGATCTTGTGGAAAACGGGTGAGTTGTGCTTTTAGAGTGTATGGTCGCTCCTGATGCATTCAAATTATTTTTGTTGGTTCTACTTTGTTCCATGAAAATAATTGTGCATTTGTTTTGTCTCTGATTTCACTTCAGCTCAGATGACGAAATTGGCTTCATCTGTCCATAAAGAGAGAAGGTTTTTATCAGCCAATGTTGGTGACGAGGTAGCTTTGCAGTGTTACTATGAAGGTCAAGATCCAGTGCTTTACTGGTACCAACAACCTCTTGGACAGGAACCGAGGCTCATCTCTCACTTCTATAAGCATCAAGGTATTGGCATTTTTCATGATGAATTCAAGAATAACCCACGCTTCACACTGGATGCCAAAAATGGTAATAATAGTTTGAAGATCTCAGATTTACAGGTTTCAGACTCAGCTACTTACTACTGCGCAAGTAGCTCTACATTAGTCATAATATTTGCAGAGGGCACCATTGTTGATGTTAAGGGTTCAGACCCAGCTTCGGTCCATCAGTCAGCATCTGAAACGATCCGGCCAGGAGGCTCTGTGACTCTGAACTGTACAGTACACACTGGGAGCTGTGATGATGGAGAACACAGTGTTTACTGGTTCAAAAACTCTGAAGAGTCTCATCCAGGACTCATTTACAGCCACGGAGGCAGGAATGATCAGTGTGAGAGGAAACCTGACACACAAACACACACCTGTGTCTACAACCTGCCGATGAAGAGCCTGAATCTTTCTCATGCTGGGACCTACTACTGTGCTGTTGCCTCATGTGGACACATACTGTTTGGAGACGGGACCAAGCTGGACTTTGAATGTAAGTAACTTTCTAGCAGACAATTGTCTTTGAAATCGAATTTGATTTGAAAAAACTAAAAATGTCCTGATGTTAGTATCTACAGATGAGGAAGACTCTCTTGTCTTGGTATATATCTTGAGTGGAGCTTTGACATTCGCCACCATCCTGGTTGTTGTACTTGCTTTCTCACTGTACAAGTCAAACAAGAAAAACAACAACCAGTCCACAGGTGGGTAGTGTCGTTCTTATCTTACAGCTCCTATTTAGAAAGCATGGTTTTTAAATTAAAGACCTTTTCCTGTGTTTTCTGACCAGAGCCTCAAGGAAGATATCCTGAAAATGAAGAGGTGAGTTTGTTTTGAACAGCCATTACAATTTTAATATATTTCTTATTGCAGAAAACTTACACATTTGTTCACCAGGGTTACCAAGACACGGACAATCTCCACTATGCTGCTTTAAGGGGAAGCACGTCCAAAAGAACAAGAAGACTGGGGAACTACACAGAGAATGAATGTGTGTACTCCAGCGTAAAGCCATAAAACAGGATGTTGGATGTTACATTTGTACTGTGTAAGTAAGATAAAAAAAAATGTTGCCTCTCTTTCAAGGTGTAAAGTTAATTCACACATATGTATTGATTTAAATATATTTTTTTGTCTGGAGTGAAGAGATTTAACTTTTGCTGATGTTTAGCTGTACTGGATGCATATTTTGGAACCTCCGACCTCCGACTTGGACCTTAAATATCATATTGTAAATACTTCTTGTACTTTTTTGTATTTCATTCTTAATTGTTTCAAAACACTGGCTGTAAGATTAATTTGTGTCAATAATAATAAAACACATGTCAAGTAATACGACATTTTGGGAAAACGTGTGTGTGGGCTCATATTGTTATCTTTGTGAGGACCAATTTCAGTTTTAAACAATTGTAGTGAGGATATTTCTGCATTGTGAGGACATTTTTGCCAGTCCTTAATACATCAGGATTGTTTTGAAAGTTAAAGGGACAGTTCACCCCAAATTCAAAAATCCAGTTTCCTCCTCTTACCTGTAGTGCTATTTATCAGTGTAGATTGTTTTGGTGTGAGTTACCGAGTGTTGGAGATATTGACTGTAGAGATCTCCGCCTTCTCTGCAATATAATGGAACTACATGGTGCTCAGCTTGTGGTGCTCAAAGAGCCAAGAAACACATTTAAAAAACACACTTACTTCTGCATGGTGAAATGGTTGGCAGATGTAGTTTGGGAGAGAGAAAGTAGTTCCTACATAAAACTGCTTACAACAAGTTCTGTGGATCATCTTGAGTAGGCGGATCATGATTTCTGGAAAGAAACACTGCTGTTGAGCTTTGAATTGAGATAAAGGTAAGTCCTGTCCCAAATATAAGCCTGTTGATTTAATTAAGTAATAGCCCATTGTACTAACTGAAGTTTAATGCTTCCTTGAGTTAGCTGCTAACTGTTACTTTGTAAATCTCCCGGCGATGGGTCCCACACATAACACATCTTCAAACCATCATACCCGTGATCCCATCCTGCTGGCTGTCCTGCTTATACAATCATTGTTTACTGTTACCAACTCCAATACCTGCTTAAGGGTGAGACAACTCTGTGCCTTTTACAGAGCATGGTGAGGCAGAATAACAACCTGAAATTCCCACCTTGAGGAGGCAGTGTTAAAGGGGCTATTTTCAGTTAACCCAAAGGCTGATGAATAAAAAGTCAAAAGTGTCTGGAAATTGTTTTTGTTAAAGGGTTAATTTATCTGACTAACATCAAAACACATTTTAATCACTACACCTTAGTGCAGACAGTGTGGTTTTGGTTTCACTAGATCTCTGTTGCATCTAGCAGAAGTGAACACAAAGTTGTTGCTGGCGCTACCAGCTCTGAAAATTTGCATTTGAAAAGAAATCAACAGCAAAATATATTTTTATGTCCTTCGTGCTCAGCATAATCCATAATTAGGTAAAGTCCATCAAAAGTCATCCTTTGTAGTGGTCACAAATGATGTCAAAGCAGATTTTTTTAATTCTGTTATGTTTTTCATAGCTTTGAAACTAGACAAATCTGCAAACTCATGTTTCATTTGTTCTGGCAGATGCACATTGTCCCCTTTCCATTCATTCCATTATCTAATATGAGGCCGGTTTGATACAGTGATCGATGATGAATGTCAAGGGTCCAGATTTGAGAAGTCACATGTCACACATTTCACTGCTCTAAGTAGCTGTAATAGCATCCATTCTGCTACGTCCAGCACAATGCACCAGGCTCACGACACTCAGATCCAACAGTCAAAGTA
Organism: Epinephelus awoara; assembly: GCA_035609425.1. Classification (NCBI taxonomy): domain Eukaryota; kingdom Metazoa; phylum Chordata; class Actinopteri; order Perciformes; family Serranidae; genus Epinephelus; species Epinephelus awoara. The sequence goes on along the minus strand of CM069315.1, from coordinate 8,774,596 downwards.
GAATCAAGGATGGACATAGGATGCACATTTTGTGTACTGTATAGCTGTAATTTTATGAAGTCTGTGACCAAGCAGCCATTTTTTTCCTGCTTGAGAGCAGACCAAGCGCCGCCCCAACTCACATGTGTCGTTAAGCGCTATGTCATGCTAGTGACATGGCTGTGGGATTGGCCATGTCAGCCTGTCAGTTGTTTGATCAGTCCACCACTTGGGTCCAGACTGAGATGTCTCAGCCATTACTGGATGGATTATAATCAAGGTTTGTACAGACATTCACAGTCCCTAGAAGATGCATCATACTGACTTTTGCGATCCCTTGATTTGTTCGTCAGCGCCACTCTGAGGTTCATATTTGTGGTTTTGGGTTTAAGGTCGCCAAAACTGTTAGAGGGAATGCTGTGACTTTTGCTACAGATTTTCATGGTGCCCACTGGATGAATCCTATATGACTTCAGTGATTTTCTGACTTTGCCTCCAACATCAACAGCAGGTTAAGGACAACGAAAATTAGCATCTGCATTAAACAACATGAACTTGTGCACTTTTGACAGTCTAAAAGTCCATTCTCATTGAGGGCGAATATCCGCGCAGATTATTCTCGCGGAAAAATATAAAAGCTGATTTCATGGGTTCTTATGGAAGTTTGCACACCGGGGCAGAACTTTCATGAACTCAAATCTGTTATCATATGATGAAAGAGAAATCTCCATGTAAATACACTGTCTAGGGTAAGCTATGACTCTCACTTTCACAAATTATTGATTAGAGGCTGACGGGAATACTCATAGGTTTTTTTCTTAATAAAATGCAAATGAAATATATGAATTACCTTATTAATGTAAACATCATGAAATGACACAAACACAACATATTGCCTTTTTGTTAGAGATATATTAACACATTTCAAACGCACAAAAACACAGAAACCCTTTCATGAAAATAATAAAAGAAAATACCCCAAGTGGTCTTTAGTCTGTTCAACCTTTTTGAGTGCACTCTTTGTTTGAATAGTTATTTTTATCAGCAAGCTTGCATTTCGTTTCGTTGGCGCGCATTAACGTTGGAGCTCATGAAGAAACAGAGCAACAGTACCTCCGTATGGCCAATGGGAACAACTCCTACCGCAAGGAAAATCCCTCGTGTGTCTCTCTGACTGTTGCGGCACAGCAGCGATGAGCAGCGCAGTCCTCAGCCTCACCCAGCAGCAAGAGAAGTCCATCCACGACACCCGACACACACTCACGATGTCCACTGAAGCTCCGCAGGTCCTGTAATCTCCTCCGACATACATACGGGGGAAAATGCGAGTAGACACTCTCCCGCAATGGCGGTGTCTAAGCTAACTTGGCTAACTCAATTTGCAGCGAAGAAACCACACTCGGTCTTGTGGCAAACAGTCTAAATCACTCATTTAAGTGCAAGGGAACCTGGCAACTGTTCTCAGTCCAACCGTACTGTGCGTTCACACCAAACACGATGGACGCAATGTCATCGCCCGTAACGCAAGTATCGCGTCACTTGATCACAAATGTCACCTTTTTGATCATCGCTTCAATCGCGATGACGCAACCCTCCTCCAACAATTTTCTTCACCTCTCGCTATTTTCTCGTCAACCATGGCTGAGTTAACTACCGTAGCTGCTCTTTATCTGTTGCGGACATCTGATTTGGATCGGAGACCCAAACGCCGCCGTGTCTGGGTTCACAATACCTCTATATGACACAACGTCACCTTTTTACCGGGACCAGTAAAAAGGTGATGTTGTGTCATATAGCTCGGTGTACCCACACACAGCCACAATGATTCTTTCCTCCATTTTTTGAAATGTGCGTCTGACGTAACTACGTCGGTGACGTGGTTGGATATCAACGCTGATTGGATGTCGCGGCACAGCGTCACATGATGTCGATTGAAAAGTTCAAATTTTTCAACTTCAAGCGACACACGCGATGAGGCGATGGACGCGTCATCGCGTCGCGCTTATCGCCCGAAACGCGTCGCCCAAAGCGACATCGCGTGTCATTGCGATAAACATAACATTGTCTGTATCCAGTCTCACATGGCTCTGAATCTCTGCGCCACGCCATTGACCTTTCTGCTCGTCAGCAGCTCGCTTCCTTCTTCTTCCTTTTTTCCGCAGGTGAACCGGAAATACCACTTTCTCTGAGGTCATTACTCCTCAAACATAACCAAAATTATTTTTTATCCTTTTAAAACACTGAACAATGAAATATCTTTTAAGGCACATATTTTAAACTATAACTTATTTATGAATTTTACTTATTTAATTCTAATTCACCTCCATGTAATATGAACTTAACTATGACAACTGAATATTCATCAGGCATCCTATTAATAGCTCGAAATAATTACACCTTTTTAAGGAGAGAAATAAAAGAAAATATAACTGATATCTATCAGGTTATTACATTTATTTTTAAATTCTGGCCAAATAATCTTCACTCTGTTGTATTCTTAGTGTATGTGACAGATAGTTGCTTAATTACTATGCATTTAATGATCTTTTTAGTGCCAAAGGTTTAGCATAACTGAGTACTACTATACATTGTTATCATTAACATTATCATGAAACCTCAAACTGAATTATGAATCAACATCTTAACTTCTTAAAACTGTAACTAAACACACCATGACTGTTAAACCAGTTTTCCTACAGTGGCAGTGAGCATGTGATCAGGTTTTCAAAAGAGGCAGTGTCACTTCTGGTTGGCCAATCAAAGGCAGGCTTGTCTCTGAAAAGTGAAGAAAGGACTGAGATTCTTTGCATTCAGTACGGCAATTTGAACAAGATGACATCTCCAAAGTTTGTTTTCTACCTGACATGTTTGTGCTTTGGAAAAATTGGTGAGTTTTCTTTTTCTCCTGTAATTTGAATAGTTTTAAGTGTATGGCCACTCCTCGTGACATTGCTTCTGATATTTCTTTACGCTTTTCATGTGATTGTGTTTGCTTTGTCTGTCCTATCACCTCAGCTCAGACAACTGATGTGAAAGTCTCCTCATCTGTTCAGCAAGAGAGTGGTTTTATATCAGCTACAATTGGGGATGACTTGACTTTGAGATGTTTCTATGAAGGTGATGTTGCAGCAAGGTTTTACTGGTATAAGCAAACTCTGGGGGAGAAACCAAGGCTCATGTCTACTTTCTACAAGTATAAAGCAAATGGAGTTTTTCACGATGAATTCAAGAACAATCCACGCTTCACACTGGAAACTGAAATCGGTAAAAATCACTTGAAGATAACAGATGTGCATATTTCGGACTCAGCTTCTTACTACTGCGCAAGTAGCTATTCATACAAGTTTGAATTTGCAGGAGGTACAATTATTTACGTAAAGGGTTCAGGTTTGAGTGTCCCAGCTTTGGTCCATCAGTCAGCGTCTGAGACCATCCAGCCAGGAGGCTCTGTGACTCTGAACTGTACAGTACACACTGGGAGCTGTGATGATGGAGAACACAGTGTTTACTGGTTCAAAAGCTCTGAAGAGTCTCATCCAGGACTCATTTACAGCCATGGAGGCAGGAATGATCAGTGTGAGAGGAAACCTGACACACAAACACACACCTGTGTCTACAACCTGCCGATGAAGAGCCTGAATCTTTCTCATGCTGGGACCTACTACTGTGCTGTTGCCTCATGTGGACACATACTCTTTGGAGACGGGACCACGCTGGACTTTGAGGGTAAGTGACTTCTTACTGAAGCTGACTCGTTCATTTTTCGGTATAATGGGCTACTACCTATTGACACTTAAATTCTGTAATGTCTCCTGGTGTATGTCTCTTTACAGATGAGCCGGACTCTATTGTCTTAGTGTATTTCCTAAGTGGAGCTTTGGCATTCACCACCATCCTGAGTGTTTTACTGGTTTTCATACTGTGCATGATCACCAAGAGAAACAGCTGCAAATGCACAGGTACTGTAACTATTCTTTGTCACTTAAAGCATGTACTCACGTTACACAGCATTATAACAAGGGAACTTTTCATTCTTTTTCAGAGTCTCATGCAAGAGTATCAGCTCCCTCCACAGTTAATGCAGAGGTAGTTCTTGTCCAGATTAACTACTGTATTACCATTTTCATAGCACAATATTTTTGGACATTTGATTTCTCTCAAATACTATATTATGGTTTATATTTTACTATCAGGGTGACCAAAGTGAAGAAAGCATCCATTACGCAGCTGTAAGACAACACGAGGTCAACAGAGCTAGAAGACAAAGGGACAACAGCAAGTCTGAATGTGTTTATTCAAGTATAAAGCAATAGAGCTGTATGTTTTTCTGTCTGTGTAACAAGACTAATAAAGGCTTATACAGAAGAAGAGGGTGCAATGAGAGAAGTTTAAACAAAGGAAACCAATGGGTGTATAATAATGGAGAGCACAGCGGACAATGAAAAAGAAAGTTTTGAACAACTAATATTACAGCTGTGTATGTGCTCTTAGAAGAACTCTTGTAACAGCCCTAGCATGTTAAAAGCCATCCGGAGATGGTAAAGAGAGCTTGCAGTGACCTGTGCAATGACGGTATTTGCTCAATCTGTTTTCAGTGTACTTCGTCGCATTTACTATTAAAACTACCCTAAAAACTTTTTTTTTGGATAAATTTTTAAAATGTTTTGGCATTTCCACTGAGGTTTTGTTATGTTCAAAATCATCTGAAAACACCTCTGCGGATAATTCAGCTCCCCATAAAAAACCTCCTTAACATCTTTAAAATTACCAGTGAGAAAAGGTGATCACAGATTAGCAGGTGGAGACACACTTGTTTGTAATGTGAAACTGCTTTATTCAGTTGTTTTTGACCGATCTGCATGAAACTCAGTGAACATAATCTAGGGACCAATATCTAAAGCTCGCTCTTGGCAAAAGTTGGAAAACTTGCTAAAACTGAGCTTCTATAAGGCAATGAATATTGCGGAGGACGCGGCTCATCACATAAAGGTGTATTACATCTCAAGGGTTTCACCGATCACCACACAACTTTGTAGGCATATGACCACACATAATCTGAGGGGACCCCTCCATTATTGACCCCATCAAAGAAAAAGGGGGCGCTAGAGAGCTAATTTCTTATCTAGGCCTAACCGCCATATCGATTTTTACTAAACTTGGTAGATATGTAGAACAGGACGCCTCAAGGTGACTGGAGAAATTGAACTCTAATTGGCAACTGGGTGGCGCTATAACAACAGAAAAATGCTTAAAAATGGCTAAAATGCAACCGATTGCTGTGGCTCCCCCTGTGGCCCAATGTTTAGGGTTTTTTTTCTAATTTTTGGTATGACTAAGTCATGGTATGGTATGCTGTACACAATCACAGAAACTGTCAGTGTGTCATTCTGTCAGTCAGTCATTCTGTCTGTTCCACGTTTTTTGACTCTCTGACGAGGTCAGTCTATGTGAAACTGCACATAGGCATTGAGGATTGGCATAGGTAGAAGGTGACAAAGCTACCCTGGACTAGTTGTATATGAAAGTGCAAAATGAAATCACTGTGTGTATAAACCAGTACTGCTGGTGAAAATTTAGTGAAGCTCTGTGCTGAGCTAGCGTGACACTTTGAACTTGATGTGCATGTGTGTGTGCACCAACAAACCACAAAAGGTTATTTTCAAGTGTGGTGAGCTAAATATGAACTAATGAGAAAATGGAGCTCAGTGGGTGTCCTTTACAAATAATTTGGTTGTATGCAAATCAGTGAAATCATGTTGAGAGATATACCATTGTACCATTGTACAATTCTGTTTCTGCTTTGTGGTTTCTAGGTATGAGTGCCTCAGATCATTTCCAGAAAGCATCTGGGAGGAAGTCACTTTCTTACACAGACATTGCAGAGTGTAGGGGGCTTAATACAGTAATATAATAACTGTTTCAGTGTACAAAAGGGTATGTGGATGTTTTGAGACAGACCTGAAAATATTCAAACTATTGATTAAGACAAAGTTCATGAGAAAGATCCTCTCACTGTGAACAGTCAGAACTTCTTAAGCTCACTGATTAACATGTTTCTCATGTGCCAAAGTGTAAAAACCCAATCAAGTTAAGTACAAACTTGATAAATGATGCTCACAAGATAAAACAAATCAATTTAAAAATTTAGCAGAAGCATGTCGATCCAGAAATAGTGTCCACGTTGCAGGTGTAGGTGGAACTATGTACTTTTTTACTTTCCTTCCTCCCACGGCAGCGACAGCTGCGGCTAGAGACATTATATTTTTGGGCTGTCTGACCATCCATCCATCTGTCTCATTCTGGTGAACATGACATCTCAAGAAGGCCTAGAGAGAACTTCTTCAAATTTGGCACAAACGTCCACCTGAACTCAAGGATAAACTGATTGAAACTTGGTGGTCAGAGGTTACTGTGACCTGATCCATCTCATTCTTGTGAATGTATTATCTCAACAACGCCTTGAGGGAATTTTCTCCAATTTGGCGCAAACATCCACTTGAATGCAAGGATGAACTGATTAGATTTTGGTGCTCAAAGGTCACTGTGACCTCAATCCCATGTTTTTGTCCATAACTCAAGAATTCATTCGCTAATCATGACAAAATTTCACACTAATGTCTAACAGGACAAGATGATGAAGTGATGATATTTTACATTCAAAAGGTCAAAGGTCAACTTCACTATGACATCATAATGTTCTGCAATATATATATATATATATATATATATATATATATATATATATAAAACACGCTTTCAGTTTGAGGCCATCTGTCCCTTTGATAATTTCACAAAAACAAAAACTTGTTTGAACATTCTTCTGGAAAGTTTGCATCTAAACTGCAGTTTCCATTTTGCCACCCTCATTGTGGTTTACCTGTGTGTTGCCATGTAATATCAATGGGGTCATGACTTATTGTCTCTTTACACAGAACAAGCATAGTGTGACAACAAATCATCAAACTATTTTAAACTCTGCTGACACTGATGTAAAAACAGGCCAGGATGAAGGGGTTTTTTGCTTTAGTGTGAACCAGCCAATCGTGTTCTGCAAGACCTGGCATATGTGCCCGAATGTAGGACAAGGGGTGAATCTCTTTAGTCTGCTGTTGCTTCAGTAAGTCACAACAGCTGTGGAGAAGAAGCCGGATCAGTGAAGAAGAGAAGATGTTGTTCTTTGTGAATGTTTCCCTGCTCTGGTCTCTGTGTAAGTAGCAAACATCCACTTATAAAACATTTTCATTAGCCTAACCACACAGAGAAACTCATTATATTGTGTTTGTACATTTCAGGTGCGGCACAGTTAAGTGAAATCTCTCAGCCTGTTCGTTTCCAAACAGTGAAGCTCGGAGACTCGGCTACCATTGAATGTCACATAAGAAGTGAGCTGAAAAAGAGAGTGTGGTACAAATTCAGCACAGGGAAAGGACTACAGCTTGTGGCAGCATTCAATTTTTTCTTTAATCGGAGTATATTTGCTGATGACTCTCATCACCATTACTCAGTCAAATTTGACAAAATCAACAGTCATCTGAGCATATCTGACACAACATGGGAAGACGCTGGAACATACTTCTGTGGAGTCATGCACTTGAACAAAATTCAGTTTGGATCAGGGACCTTTTTGATGCTGAAAGGTATTTATTTTCTGTAGTTTATTATAATAACAAAATAGTCGCCAGAAGAAAATGTTGTCATTGTACATTATGGCAAACCACGGACACATTACAGTTGTACATTTCATAAATATCATATCAATGTTTCTAAAGTGACATAGAATATTTGGGGTCAGATGGCAGGACACCGCAAAGCCGCAGGCCACTGCTGACCACTTTTCAAGACCAACAATCAAAACTGGTTGTGTTTTTCCAGCTGCTTCTTAGACCCTGAACGTGGGCGTTTTTTAGGGACCTGTCGCTGTTCTTCCATCTAGGATAGTGTCATGAAAAGCAATTGTTTTTTACCGGACATTGCTGTGTTTCCTGATGAAACAGTTGCTTTTAGTGGGTATTTCAAGCCAAAACACAATGTTTTCCGAACCATAACCGAGTGGTTCTTGTGCCTAAACTTCATAAGAATGTACAAATGTAACCTATCCATGTTTGGCTACATTTTTTCTGGCGATTAGGTTGTCAAAGCGATCTTAATGCTCAAGGTCATTTCAGCTGAATGTGAACATAGCGTCCCTTGATTTCTCTCCCAAGGTGTGAACATAATCAGTGACTCTTCAATCAAGCAGCCAGAGTCTAAATCAGTCCAGCCAGGAAACTCAGTGTCTCTCAGCTGTTCTGTTCATACTGACCACTGTGCAGCAGAACACACTGCTGTCATGTGGCTGAAAAACTCTCATCATTCTGCTCCACAAATGATTTACTCCTCTGGGAATAAGACCTGCCAGAAGACAGAGAGTGGAGACTCTACCTGTGTGTACAACCTTCACATGAGAAACCTCAGGTCTGATGATGCTGGAACCTACTACTGTGTTGTGACTTCATGTGGACGGACACTGTTTGGAAACGGGACCAGGATTTATATTTACAGTAAGCCAGAATTTGTGCCCAGCGCCTCGCCATACTACTGGCATTTGTAGTGCAGTGTGGGTTTTATTGTATTAAAAATCGAAATGACGCACTGTTTGTTTGCCTCTGTTCATCGCAGACGCTGCTGTCACCAGACCGGCTGAACTGAGTCCAACCATTATTGCACTTATGTTGTCGAACATCATTCTTGGGATTGTAACATTTGTTCTCATATGGACACTTTGCAAGAGACAGAAGAGAGATTCCACAGGTATTTAAAGTCATATTAACAGCTGTATATCTGCAGCACAATCAGATCCACATACTGTTACCTTATGCAGTAACCACAACTGACTTGTCCTTGTTTCCTCAGAGGCAATCGATGGATCATCTGAGGGCAATCAGGTAAGACTGTGTCTCAGCACCCACAGTGTCATATGTCAGCTGTATATGACCTTTCTGTTGATTTGCGCATCTTTCTGTTTCGCCTTCAGAACTTTTCATTTTCATTCCTCACAGAGTGATGCAGTTACCTATGCAGCTGTGCGTTTTGCCCCAAGAAGCCTCCACCCAAAACGAGCTACAGAGAAATACAGAGGAGACTCTGTAGTTTATTCTGACATCAAATACTGTCACCAGAACCGAGAAGTTTCATCTGGACAGGGCAGACACACCAGGGAGATTGAAGGCTGATGGAGTTGGAATGCCTTGCTATCAAATGTATGCATTACTGAGTCTGAATTTGTCTGGCATCGTAATGTATGATATTATTGTTTCTTAATAACACATGATTTGTTTCACTTCTATTGTACCCGCTTTTTTTTTTACTTGTCATTTTTCTGTGGTTACATCAAATAGTGAACTACTGTGTTTAGGCCACATCACAAATCAAGCTGTCAGAGGTTGACGATCAAGTGTTGATACAGGCTCTAGTCTGGTACTGGCCTGGAGTAAAATTAGGTGCTTGTATGGTGGTCAGATTTGGCTTGTAGGGACAGGTGAGCACACCAGTATCTGCATTTTTATCTGTTCAACCAGCTAAATTACTTGTATTCATATTTATATTAGGATAGAGCAAATGTGACCTTGACCTTGACCTTGATAAACGGGGTGTGAGTGGGTGGAGCTTACACTGTAAATGGGTGGGGTTTAACCAGAAGTTGTTATTTCAAGCCTGAAATTGATATGAGTTGATAAGAAGATGCTATATTTATTATTTATTAGAAAACAATATACAGAACAGCCTCGGAATTGGGTTATTTTTTGATCACAAGACTAGAAGTCTGAATATACCTACACAAATGAGGATTTTCCTTCATCACAAGTACGGATATTGACACATTTTACTCAAATACTAAAACGTATGTAATCTGAACCGGAAACTCGCGTCATCTGATGATTCAGCTTAACCCTATTGGCTAGTTTTTGAGAGACTGGACTTTGACTTATTTGATTTGAGAAGAAGGCCCTGAATGCAATTGTATAGACCTACAACCAGTCAGCAGCGAAATGTCACATTGTGCTGAGCGACGGACAAATGTTAATAGTTAATATTGATTGTGAAGGTGCAGCATCAATATGTCTGCGAACAGGTGTTAACATTTTTGCCATTAGAGTACTATTAAAAATAGTACTTCAACAAAAAGTTCCGCATCAGCTGCAGTCATCTTGGCTGTTTTCCAAAATGGTACAGCACTTTTCTTTACCAAGCTAGGTTTATGCACACCAAAAAAGCACTATCATGTATTTTGCATGATGCGCAAAAGCTATGTAAGCTGTTAGTCATCATCTCAAACACGCCCCCAAACTAGATAAATGGTTGTGATTGGCCTAAAGTGTGCCAGGTGAGCTGGAAGTCTGAATGGGAGAGAGGCCAGATGAATCTGCCAGAGCAAAGCAAAAGAGCTCACACATTTGTTTGAATACCAGGCTATCAGTTATTGACCCACAGGCATCAGTGTTGAAACCAGTAATGAGTGTACTTTGGCCAGTTCTGCCTTGTTAGCAGTCTTGCATGCATCCAGTGACAGCTGCATTAAGGCAGCTGCTGGGTCAAGTTACTTTGCCGATTTTTAACCAGCTTTGTGTCACTGCGGTGAGGGTAGTGTGGGAAGATGCCTCATGCTGTAAGCAAAAGGCTACTGCTGATGCAAAATGCATCATTTTGCATCAAGGGAGGGAACTAGTGGCACAAGGGGCAACTTAACACTGTTCATCTGCACACACTCCCCACACCGCAGTGACACAGAGCTGGTTGAAAATCAGAAAAGCATCACTTTGATGCAAGACATAATAAACCAGTACTGAGGATGACTAATAGATGGGACAAAAGTTGAACCTTTGCAGTAAAGTGTTCCTTAAAGGATAATTTATGGTTAGCAAAGGTGTGGTCTGACAAAGCAAGCAGTAACTAAGACACCTGGTTGATTTTAAAGGGCCATTCTACCAAAATCACAATCACAAATCAGACGGCTGGTATAAATGGGCTAGCAGGGTTGACCCCTGCCTATCTTTTACAATAAAGATGAGAAAATTATTAAATCAAAGAAAATATTAAAATATTAGTATTAGTTTTTTATTTTTTTTACAGCCCATACTCCTAGAATCAGCTTCCAATCATTGTTGTCACATCGTGAGTGACAGGTGTTGTGACAAGCCCCCTTGATTTACTGTCAGTTGGGCTAAATTAATTCAGTCCAGGCCACTGACTTTTTTTCAGCGCGTGGAAGTACAGTGAGGGCCTGCCCACTGTTACTGTAGTGGGAGAGTGAGCACTGAGTCTTGCGAATTGCGTTAGCATCATGCTGAACGAGGTGGATTATTTTAAATGCTGTTTATCAAGTGGGACCTCATCCAAAAATCATTGGCCATAAATGACTTGGTGAATAACCTGTTTGCATCCCAGAAAGGCCGTCGATGTGAGCTTCTCTTCAAATAAGGTAGGCCCAAGCCCTAACCTCTTATTAAAGGAGCATTACTCCTTTCCTTTCTTTACCTTTCCTGTCTGTGTGTACAGCAGAAAATAGTCAGCGTGTGTGTGTGTGTGTGTGTGTGTGTGTGTGTGTGTGTGTGTGTGCGTGCGTGCAGCCAGCCAGAGAGAGAGAGGGAGAGAGAGAGAGAGAGAGAGAGCTTTAATTCTTTAGTTTTGTTGTCGTGCATTGTTGCTGTAACCTCGTACTGTATCTCAGTGTGATGTAACTGTTACTCAGTATAGGCCATAGGCCTAATGCGATAGCCCTACCACCCAATTTCACCACGAGCAGCTACTGATTCTCACATAAACTTCTTAGTGTCTGGTTTTGGTTTAATATGCCAAAAACATAATTGTGGTCACCTAAAATAATTCACAGACCTCCCTGTCCGGGGGCTATTTCTTTAGTGTAAAAACTTTCACAGCTAGATCTATGGAACAACAAAAGTAATTTTTCAAAGCTTTTAGCAACGCAAACAAATTCTGTTCACTTCCATTATATGAAAGTACAGTTGCACCACAAAACAAAGAGATGTATATTGTCACAGTGGGCACTTCTTACCTGCCATACATAGCATTTGATGATGGCATCGTCAGAGGCTCCACCAATTACATGAAACAGGAAAAGCTAAACTTACAGCACAAAGTAATCAACAGCAAGTGTTGTTGTCAAACGTGCGGTTTTAGTCTTCAAAGTCTCTGTGTGTAGCCAAAGAAAAAGCTGTAATAAACAACAACGGCACAGACATGCTCAAAAATCCCCCCTGATCTATTAATACCTCCTCTGACCAGAAATGTGAGCGGAGAGTGCAACCTTTACACTAGCCAGCTCTGTGCTTTAGACTTCTGTTCTGACTCCTGTGGTGAATAAGGTGCGAACTACTGTGCACAGGTTTCCGCTGGTGGAAACTTAAGTCCTAGTTAAACACAGGAAGACTGGCCTGTGGCCGCCAGACCACAGCATACTGCTGCTCAGACAGAAGCTATGACAAACAAATAAGAAGTCATTTTAAAAGGGCAGCTGTGGAAAATTGGGGTCATGTCTTAAATGCAGATAATCTCACCAGGAAAAGACCGAATGGTCAAAGTTGTATCATGCAACAGGGAAGTAAGAAAGAAGAGAATCATCTTATGTAGTGCTCCCCTCTGAGTAATTCACTGTCTTACTCAAGTGGTGCATTTGTCCTTCACTGTCATCTGGCAGCCTCTCAGAATCTTCTCTGTGTTTTTTAGTCATCAGGGAAGCCATGCAACTTGGGATAAAGCCAGATTTGCAGGCTGCATGCATTGTCAAATCCCACAAATAATTCCCTTCTGACTGTAGATATGCATCCACAGGAACACATTTTCATGTTTCAAACCCTGCGTGCTTTGCACAACTGTTATTGTCTTTTGTTAGTTGAAAACGATGAAAAGGTGCTGTGTGTAACTCTGGAGAAAGGTGCTGAGGGTCATTCCCGGGTCGTCAAACACTGATGCTTTGGGTTCAGGGGCGCAGTGTCAGGAAAGGCAAATCAAGGAAATGTTAGGGTACCCCAAAAAAGAAGGGCCCCCTGAAGGCCACTCATATTGACACATTTTCCAGTGACAAATATAAACCTCCCAGAGAAGTACGACACAGTGCACCTCTGCTTTCCAAAAACCCTCTATGAGGGGCCCTTAGAGAGACAGAGAGTGTATGTGGGATGATGGTGTCAGTGAGGCTGCAGTTATCAGAGAAGAGAGTAAGTTAAATATAGTGGTGCAATGTGTGTCCAGTTTAGGGTGTCAGTCCGTGGAGAACTGCCACAACTTGTCAAGACCCAAGCCAAGCTCCCACGTCCTCCTTACCACCTGCTGATTACAGTGAAGTGGGTTAGCCCCAAAGTTAGTGAGCAAGTTAGTCTTCCTTTTGAGCCTGAGCAGGCTTGTTTAAGGCGGAGTGTTAAGGTGGACCATCTATTCTCACTGATGTGACAATCTCAGTCACCCTGAAAAAGATAATACAGACATGTCTGGCAGCTGAGTCTCTCCTGAGTTAAGAAGGCAAATATTGATTCCAATTTAAAATTGATTGTTGAATTATCATTGTTGGGTTAGGTTTTACCTATTATGTGAATTTGTTATGTCAATTTGTTAATAGTGTTTACAGTATACTTTCTGTTAAGTATACCGTAATCTGGTAACAGTTCATATGTTGTTTAATTTTAAGTATGAAATTAAAAAAAACAGTTGTTTGATTTTACTGTACCGTTTTATGTACTCAGAATGCATTTTTATAGGGGTGTGAGGTGTGCAAGGGGGGGCAGGGCCTCGGGCTCCTTTAGGGTCAACACTTTTTGAGTTGGTAGTCACACCAAACCACCAACCCAAAGCATCTGTATCCAAGAACCTGGGAATGAGATTAGTATTTGATAACCTGGGATGCATTTTCAACGTTTCCCGGTTGTCAAATACAGACACTTTCTTATACCTTCAGTGTGTGAAAAAGGCACCTCTCACCATCCTTGTGGGACACACCTATGTATATGTGAGACACAGCTGTCTGCAGTGTGAGACTCATTGTACAACATGGTCAGTTGCAGTTATTTTGGGGCAACAAAACTACTTGTATTGGTTAGGTTTAGAAAAACCATGTTTTGGGATGTAGAAACGTCACAGTTTGTATTTATTTTAACCCAAAACTGTATTTTGAGGGGCAGCACTGTGATGTAGTGGTTAGCACTGTCGCCTCACAGCAAGAGGGTTCAATGCCAGGAGGGAGCGTTCTCCCCACGTGTCAATATGGGTTTTCTCTGGGTACTACGGTTTCCTCCCACAGTCCAAAGACATGCGGGTTAGTTGGTGACTCTAAATTGCCCGTAGGTGTGAATAGTTGTCTGTCTCTATAGCCCCTTTTACACTGCCAGATTTTCGGCAAATGTTGGGCCGTTTTGCAGGCAAGCTGCGAGCGATTAGACACAGCGCTTGATTCGAGGTGCCCAATTTTCCCCCACGTAGGGGTAAACATATTGGCAGAACCTTTTTGGTTTAAAAAGATCGAGGCACCCTTCCACCACGGGAGGGGCTGTTGATGACTTGTGGGAGGGGCTGTTGATGACGCCGCATGTGCGACCCACTGGCGGCGGACTAACAGGAAACAGCTGATAGCAGGAATAAGCAGCTAGTAGCAAGAGGGAAACAAATCTGAAAGACACTGTAGAGGTGAGCAACTGGGGAGACAAGGAATAGTGCGCCCTCCTTGCCCTCGCGAACGAAGAGGCCATTAACCGTCAAATGACGGGAACAGTGAAGAATGAGCCGACTTACGAGAGAATCGCCGAAGGACTGACCAGCCGCGGCTTCCCTTGGAGTACGTCATTGTTAACGTCACACGCTGATCTACAGGTTTGTTACTTGTTCACGCCCCCCATTGTCCCGAAAAAGGCGCTTTCTGTATAAACAAAAGTAGGTAAGCAGCATTTTGACGCACTCCCCAATTTTGTTTTTATACTGCCAATGCTGAAAAAAGACTGACTGGGCTTTCCTGCAAATTTGCACAATTCCTATTTAGAAAGGGCTTGTGTGTCAGCCCTGTGATAGTCTGGAGACCTGTCCAGGGTGTACCTTGCCTCTCGCTCAATGTCAGCTGGGATAGGCTCCAGCCCCCCCGTGACCCTCAAGAGGATAAGCGGTTAAGACAATGGATGGATGTATTTTGAGTGAGTCAGTACATGAGGGACAGATGTTAGGTAACATTTTGTGAAAACAGCATTGACTTTTGGTCTCACACAGGAATTGAACAGCGATCTTCAAAGCCCTCAGAGAGATGCCAAAGGTTGCCTTTGGTGTCGGTGACACGCGTCAAGGGGTGTGACCAAGTGTCAGTATTTGATGACCTGGGACACAAATCCAATATCTTTCACTTTTTTTTTTTTACTTATTGTTAAAAAAGGTCTTTTCCAACACCAGAGATTACTGTCTTGGTGTTTGGACTTTTTTTTGGTGTTTGGAAAAAGCCATTCATGTCCTTAACTGTGAATCAACTCGCAGAACTTTAGAGAACAAGATTGTGGTTCCTGATTATGTTATTTTAAAGTCTTAAAGTTTCCTGCCTACACTTATGTCGCAAATAGTTATGAAATAAACCATTTTAAGCAGTTATAACTCGTTAGTATTTTGCCCACATGTTGTGGATTACACCTCTGAAGAACCAGAGTTGCCAGGGTAGGGGCCAATGAGCATGTGATCACTGTTTCCAAAATAGGACCTTCTGATTGGCCAACAAGCCCAGTCTTCTCTATGAAGAGTGGAGAATGTACAGAGATGCAATTCATTCATCAGAGCACTTGAAGCACGATGACACCTCCAAACTTTCCTTTGTATTTCTCATGTCTGTTTGTGGCGACCATGGGTAAGTTGTGCTTTTTATTGCCTGTTGTTTACTTTCAACTAAAACCGTATGTTTGCTTCTAACATGTTTTATGCATTTATACAGACTAGCATTAATTGTCTGTATGTTTTTTAATTTTCTCCTCAGCTCATATGGCATCTTTCAAACAATCCTCATTACATTTTCAATCAGTTCATGTTGGAGAAAGTGTGACTTTGCCATGTGCCTGTGACGATGCAGCAGCAGTGATGTTTTACTGGTACAAGCAAACTCTGGGACAGAAACCAAAGCTCATGTCTACATTTTACAAGCATAATGATGATGGCACTTTTAATGATGAATTCATCAACAATCGACGTTTCTCTTTGGATACTAAAAACCAGAAATATCACTTAAAGATTTCAGATCTGCAGATTTCAGACTCTGCTACTTATTACTGCGTAGGGAGCAATCTATATGACTTTGAATTTTGCAACGGAGCTACTGTCAGTGTAAAGGGTTCAGGTTTGAATGTCCCAGCTTTGGTCCATCAGTCAGCGTCTGAGACCATCCAGCCAGGAGGCTCT
Organism: Epinephelus awoara; assembly: GCA_035609425.1. Lineage (NCBI taxonomy): Eukaryota > Metazoa > Chordata > Actinopteri > Perciformes > Serranidae > Epinephelus > Epinephelus awoara. Next base: position 8,758,210 of record CM069315.1, on the reverse strand, counting down.
GTGACTCTGAACTGTACAGTACACACTGGGAGCTGTGATGATGGAGAACGAAGTGTTTACTGGTTCAAAAACTCTGAAGAGTCTCATCCAGGACTCATTTACAGCCATGGAGGCAGGAATGATCAGTGTGAGAGGAAACCTGACACACAAACACACACCTGTGTCTACAACCTGCCGATGAAGAGCCTGAATCTTTCTCATGCTGGGACCTACTACTGTGCTGTTGCCTCATGTGGACACATACTGTTTGGAGACAGGACCAAGCTGGACTTTGAACGTAAGTAGCTTTCTAGCAAGGGTTGTCTCATTTGATAAATAGTAATGATAAGTCCCTATAGGATAGATTTGTATTGTTTGTCCTTTTAAATACAATACGCACATGCCAGTAGGAATTACTGGTCATTGTGATCTTTACGTCTGTCTATACCATGAGGAGATCCCTCTTGGGCACAACTCCATAGTGGGAGGTCAAAATCTGCAGTCCTTGCTCATGCAAATCTGTATTCCATACGAGGCTTCAGTATGCTGTGGATCTGTTTGTTTTGCCACTTGTATGTAGGAATATCAGCCCAGTCACCAAAAGAAAATGTTGCTATTGTACATTTCTGCAAAACCATGGAGTATGTAAATGTTACCATGGGATGGGACCAGGGGATGGTGGATGATGTGTTGCCTATGCAAGAAAAAGGAAAAAGTGACCCATCCCTGTAGTAGTTTTTGCAACAACAAAAAGACATTACTGCATTTCCAGATGAGGTTTTGCCATGAAAAGCTGGTATTTTAAGCCAGAACATGATCTTTTCCGAACCATAACCAAGCAGTTTTTGTGCCTAAACCTAACTACACATTAACCACAGCACTGCTGAAATGTACAGACGTGTTTCTTTCCGGTACATTATATCGTACAAACCCTAGAATATCTCTTAACCACAGCTCAGCAAGAAAAAAATTCAGTGGAAACGGTAGTAAAAAGATTGATACTGGAAGATAAACAAGGAATGGTCCCCTATTTACAACAGTCATGCTAGGAAGGATACTCTAGTGGCCATGAACCATTGACCAATATGTCTTTCAATTGGCATATGGCATCCTAGTTGAAATCACTTTGGAAGAGATTTCATTATGAACAGAGGGAACAAATTGCAGGACACAAACGAGGTCTGCACTCTGTTAAAGTGAGTTCAGAGCAAACGCAAAGGGAATTTTTTACAGGGCGAGTTTACATACAAAGCCGATGCAAAGACGCAACAGACACAAATTCACTCCAGGCAATGCAAAGAGAGTAGTTGAAATGTTTCAACTTGAGTGAAAAATTTGCTCACTATGACTCACGGTCAGTCCTGTATAGACACAGAACAAAGTTCTGAAAATGTGTATTTCTTACTTGCTCCCAGCTATAGGTTGTACTTTACCGTCAACCAACATAGCAACAAAGTTAGTGTTAGCTGCCTTCCCCAGTTAGTTATTACATGCGTTAGCACAGCTAGCGCGCCTGGCATACTTGTCTGGCTTACTACTTACCAGTGGCCGTAATTTGGCAAGTGATACGACACGAAAACTTGTACACCTCCAGACTGAAAATAAATTGTTTATTTCTCTTTTTCTCTTTGCTACGCTATATATTCATCTACAAGGTCATCCTCGGGCTAACATTTTTTGTCTTGCTTATTGAGTATTTTTGCCTGTTTGTGTGCACACTTGGTTTCTCTGCAGAAAGAGCAAATGACAACGACCGATAACCTTTTTAGTGCACAAACGGACATATCAGTATCGTTTCAATATACACTCAAAATTCAAACCTATCCTTTAATCCAGTGGTTACCAACTGGTGGGTCATGGATCCATTCTGAAGGACCGTGATTGACTCGCAAAGTCAAGTTTGTAAAAAAAAAAAACACACTATATTTTGAAGTACAGTGAATTTTGGAGAGTTTTTATTCTGAAGTGTTGTTTCCTGCTGTAGAGTGAGTGACTAACAGACAGATACTGAACAGAGATGGCAAACTAGCTCGATGACATGGCTAAACGCAAGTTTGGCGCTTAATATATTTAACTGTGTGGACCTTGATTTAATGATTAATGCTGCATTCACATGGAATCAGGCAGACGGCAGGCGGCAGACGGGAGACATCTGCTGGACGGAATGGGAGAAATAAACAAGCGGGACTACATCACATCCAGTTGAGTATTCCGTGGCCGGTGAACAGTAAAAGTTAAAATATTTTAACTTTGGACGGCATTGCTGTCTACCGTTGCCGTGGACGGTATTCTCTGCCGGCCTCGCCCGAGTTTTACCGTCCTTCTCTCGTCCACTAACATGACATCCGGTTTGCCATCTGCCGTTTGCCTGATTCCATGTGAATGCAGCATAAGGAGAAATCTAGGCACCGTGGCTGAACCAGCTGGGAACTACCACTTTAATCGATACTGAGAGAAAAGAAGAGAAACATCTAAAATGTCTTCTGATGTTCGGCTCTCTACAGATGAGGTGGACTCTCCTGTCGTGGTGTATTTCTTGAGTGCAGCTTTGACATTCACCACCATCCTGGTTGTTATACTGGCCCTCTTAGTGTACAAGATGAAGCACAGAAACTGCCAGTGTCCAGGTAACTGTTAGTCCCTAAAGCTGATTGCAGGTATTGACTTGAGTTAACAGGCTGTTGCATTTGAGTAACATGACTTTCATTTGTGTAACATTTTCAGCGACCTCTGCTCCAAACACAGCGGTAAGTATGATTTTCAGAAGTGTCTCTCTTGTGTTGTACCTTTTGTAGTTGTGATTAAACCTTTTATATTTCATTACCAGTCATGTCAAGATGCAGACAACCTTCATTATGCTGCTTTAAGAAATCACAACGTCAACAGATCAAGAACACAGAGGGACAACACCATGACTGAATGTGTGTACTCCAGTGTAAAGCAGTAGAGCTGGACATATTTCTGTGCTTTGTTTCTGTTTCCCAGGACATTGTTGTGAGGGTCATTTCAGCAGATTCAATAAATATGAAGTCTTGCCTTGCAATAAAAGCTCCTCCACTTTAAAAGGTTGTCTTCTGTCAGAGGGTTTTGCTGATTGCTGTCATTATACAGTTTGTTGGTACATTTAAAAAAAAACCTACAGTCACACCTTTGCAGCGCCGGTGGGTTTGCATCACTGACATCACGTGCACAGTATGCACATGCATGAGGCCGAAGTCACCACAGAACATTCTTTGTAGTTTATTGTTCATGCTGCCACAGACACGGAGATACAAGAAGCTCTTTGCAGTTGACAGTAAAGAAAGGAGATCTCAGACTCTGTCTTGTCTTTGTCTTTGTGGTTTCAGGCAGGATGTCTGTATGTCAGTGCTTCTCTGTTCTTTTCCCCCCACAGACTGAGGTGGGTTGTGTGAGAAGCACTACTCCATAGTGTCACCATGTGCGCTCTTCCCCTGACATGATACAACAAGATGGAAAAAGACAACAAATATATGCAACAAGGCTTAAGCTGCAAACGTGATACGTAATATACACTGCAACACTAGTCTATTACATTTCCCCACCCAATGCATCCCTGTGTGCACTCCAATGCACATAAAGCTAACATAGCATCACCTACCTGAGCTAAATAAGATGCAGCTAAAAACAAAAACATATGATTGGTCAATAAGTGTCAGGTGTAAGTTTGTAGCTTCATGTCAGTGGCTTCTATTGAAAATGACTTGTAGCTGTCGTGTGAGCACAGCGTCACTTAGGTAGACGTAAAGATGCCGCAATGTTCCTTGGAACAACACCAATTTTACACATGTACATTAACCAGGAGTGATGACAAGATGCTACTGAGGTGAATTGTGGGACGTGTAGGAATGTGATACACGCTTGGTCAGTGACTTTCGGCGTAAGATACCAACGAAAAAAGACATTCTTTCACGTTGGCATGATATGCAGCCGGTTGCCATTATTGTGTAACAGCTCCCAGTGGCGTCAGGGGGAAACGCATAAGGACAATCACGAAAGTTAAGGCAGCAGAAGTCCGAGTTGCGCGGGCGGGAGGGGTGGTTGGTGGGTCCAACGACCACTGACTTTTTCCTGTGTGATTGTAAAGCCAAATCTTGTTCTTCTTTTTCCGAAACCCAGTCACATGCGTTTGTTGCCCAAACCCAACCACGTGTGTCTCGGCTAAATGCAACCACGTGCGTTTGTTGGTGAAGAAAAATAACTTCAATTTGTGGTGTTGCAGTGACATCGTGTGTTTATTTTGAAAGAGACTGTACACAATCTGTACATTTCCTGTTAAATCGAAAGTGTATTTTGAAAAAACAGGCAGATCTTGACAAGGCGTCCCAGAAGTCAGCAACAAATGCACCCAGGGTACCTTGCAAGTCATATCTTGATATAGAAATGACGTGGACCAAATGTCAATATGTGGTGAGGTCATAGTGAGAATGTGTTGGTCTTTACAGGAGGCATTTTAGCTGAATTGTAGCGTAGGTTCCCAAATATTCGAGGTAAGTGTTGGGCACCAGAAAGAAGAATAAATATATTCCTAAAACTGTCACTTTAAAATTGATAATGTAACGTCTAAACCATCTTGCAGTGGATCATCCCAGCTGCAATACAGCAATCTGCAACTTAAAATGAATGTGAATGTGGGTCAGGGGTTTTAAGTTGGAGGGTTATGGCCCTTTCCCTTCTTCCAGAGTCCTTGCTCAGACCACACCCATCTACAAACCTGGCCCTCATTTTGACTGTTTCTTGGTGACAAAATCTGTCCACAGATTTTCATTGTGTATTTGGCTCTGAGCACGACCAAAACGCAGGTGACCGACACTCAATACTGTGCCTGAATGCACCTTGTGCAGACACTGGAATATGATTGAAGCTACTGCTACTGACATACTGCTTCAGGTCAAGATACCCATGCCACTGCTGCAGGTTTCCCACAAGATATTTATTTATTTAGTTTTAAGCATAGCAACGTATTAGTTTCTGTGACCATATATTATTTTCTTTTCTATTCTATTCTATTCTATTCTTCTATGGCTGCTTGTAATAGAATATCACATCATGCTGCTGGTGTTAATTGTCCTCTCATCTCTTCAGATGTGTGAAGACCTCAAACAGAGACAGACCTCTCAAGTATAATGATGATGGACAAGTGCATTTTATCGCGCACTATTTTATGGCCTTTGTTCGTTTCTTTTTGTTTACAATTTCAGTTTTATACCTTTAAAATCAAGTCTGAATTTTTTTCACTCCGACTTCGTCACATATTAACGTTTGGTCATGGACTTTCCGAAAAACACGTAGATAGATTTAGGCAACAAAAACGAAGAACAGGGTTTGGCTTTACGCGAACACCGCCCTTCTCTGTGAAAGTTGGTGGTTGTTGGACCCATGCACCATCCCTACTGCCCGACCTTCTGGGGACAGTCATCGCCTTAACTTTTGTTCTTGTCCCGCCATGCCTACATGAAAGGACACCTTCTTTCGGCGGTGTGTGACACCGGAAGTCGCTGCCCTAGCATCGGATTTCGATGACTTCGTAGTGAGACCGTGTTGAGTTGATGTCCTTCTCAAGTTGACATTGTTTTTCTTTAAAAGTTAAACATTTTAGATATAAGCAATAAACAAGATCAAGACAAGCCTACTTTTGTATGACCAAACATATGTGGTTTATGTGGAATAAACGCACACATACAGAGCCTGTTGCTATAGATCATGGTAGTTTGCCAATGGTACTGGTACCTAAACATCAGTATATAGGTACAGAAAGCAGACTTTGTAAATGACATATGGAGAGTGGCGTATGAAATGTGTGTATGAATCATGAGTGAGAATGTTATCCTGTACATTGTTTGTGTAGTAATGTTCCGTGACATTTCAGCTTCATCACAGAACACTGGCCACACCCTTCAGTCTCACTGTCTTCTTACAGCAGTCTTGTGGTCGGCAGTAAGAGAAGAGAACTTTCTACACATTAATGTGCTCTCATTTGTATATCGTGTTCATGCGAAGGTGGTTTCAAGCAGGATGTCCTCATTTAACTCCCCCACTTGAGCTTTCAGTGGATCACAGGAACCTATTTTTGTGATCGAACTACAGTACATGTTTAGCAGCAGCAGTTCATTGATGTTCCACAACACAGTGTGTTTCTCTGTGTTAAACCACACACAGCTTGTGAGCTGTATCACAGAGGTTTTGCAGCTACCGCAGTGGTTAGATAAATCTGAACAGAGTTTAGGGGCTGATTAGTCGATATATTCAGTGCCTCCTCACCACTTTGATACTACTTGATTTTATTTTTGGGTTACAAATGTATTGTGTACTGTTAATCATATCACCACCTACAATGATTTTGTCAGATTTGCTTTTATTAAGAAAAGTATAATACAGCCAAACAACAAAATTATGTGATTTTTATTCAACACCTTTTGTCATAATATAAACATTAACTGTAACAGTGATTCTGAGCTACGTGAACATCTGAGCCAAACTCTGCATGAATAAAGATTTCACCTGCTCTTACTGATGTAAACCCAGAAACAAATCGTCACAAGGAAGAAGAGAATCCCAGTTCTGATGATAGAGAGCCAGACTAAGATTGTCATCGATGCCATTTGGTCTTCAGAGTCACCTTTGACGAGCAGCTTGCTTCCATTACCAAACAGCACCTCCCCGCAGGAGGCCACAGCGCAGATGTAGGTTCCAGCATCAGAGGAGCTCAGGTTCACTTTCTGCAACTGGTAGACACACGAAGGAGACTCTGGCGTGGAGGCAGGTTTGCACTGGTCCTCGTGTGTGTAAAGGATTCCTTGGCGATGGCCATGTCTGAACCAGTAAACACTGTGTTCTCCATCACAGGTCCCAGTGTGGACGGTACAGTTCAGAGTCACCGAGCCTCCTGGCTCGATGGCCTCCGTTGCTGGCCCCTGGACTATTTCCTTGAGTTTGGCTCCTACAATTCACAAAAAAAGGATTGTCTTTATTTGATTCTTGGAGACATAAAGTTTATTAAATACAGACAAGGATTAGGGCCACACTGAAAAATAAATAAAATCTGATTTTGATTTTTAATTTAGAAAAAATGTCAGAACATGACAGAAATAACGTTGTAATTTAATGAGAATAAGTCATACTAATTCAAGAAGAGATTCATAACATTATGAGAAAAAAGTTGTAATTTTACGAGCAAAAGTAATTGTAATATCACATAATTAAACTTTCACCTGATTTTTTGGCATTAATTTGCAAGTTTGATCACTTTGTATTGCAACCTTTTTCTCATAAAGTTACAACTTTATATTTGTAATATTACAACTTTTTCTTAAAATAGTAAGTCTTAAATAAGATTTAATTTAGATTTTTTTTCAAAAATTACCACTTTTTTTTCCTGAAAATAGTCTAACTTTATTCTCCTTACATTATGACTTCATATTAGCAATATTACAGCTTTTTCTCGAAATTACAACTTTATTCTCCCAATATTATTATAGACTTACAAATGTATTTTATATATTGGCTTTTTTTCTTGAAATAGTTTGACTTTATGCTCATTAAATTACATCTTTATTCTTGTAACATTACAATTTTTTTTTTTTTTTTTCAAAATTATGACTTGAATTTTTTTTTTTCAATGTTGACCTTATCCTCCTTCATCATCTAGGGCCCTTAGTTGTTCTTTTTTTGTCTTTAGTATTTAATATGAGTATTAGCCTCTTTTTTAAATCAGTAATTTCCTTTGAAATCCTATAAAAAAACTGATAAATATTATATTTTAAATGTGAGAGAAGGGTAGGGGATGAGAACAGAATTACGCTCTTATACTTAGATTCTATGTTCTTTTGATTTAGTACATTTACATTTTCATTTACATTCATTTACATTTATTTTATCTAATTTTCAATTATTATTTCTTTCATTTGGAAAAAAAATCTCTTTTTCTTTTTATCAGCCTATTTTTGATGCTATTCTAATCACATGATAACACATGATTCTATGAACTTATTATTTCAAAACTCTCTTATTTAAACTGAAATGAGCATTGACGTAACAATATGTGATCATTCTTTTTCTGCGATTTCACTTATACTTCAGGTGATCAAATAAACTTTGAATAAAATTATTTGGAAAGCAAATCTCCAGCATCTTCTGCATTTCATTTTATGTCAAAGCCAATGAAAAATAAACTCACACTACCTTTGACACTTAGAAAGACCCCCTCTCCAAATTCCACTATGTTGGAGTGTGAGCTTCCACAGAAGTACGTTGCAGAATCTGAGAATTGGACGTCAGTGATGTGTAAATGATTCAACCCTTCCTCCCTTTCCACGGAGAAACGAGGGTTCTTCTCCATCCAGGGGAACACTTTGGATGGTTTGTCGTACTTGTAGACAGTAGACAGGAGCTCAGGTCCACCTCCTAAGGTTTGTCGGTACCAGGAGAAGTGCATCGCCACTTGGCTGTTGTAGAAGCAATGTAAAGTCACATTGTCCCCAACACTGGTGGTTTTAACCCCGGTGTCCTGTGTGACTGCAGCTGACTGGATCACTGCCGACAGACAAACTACAGCCAAAGAGAGATCATGTTTTAGAAAAATCAACTAAATATTTAATTTTTTAGCCTTCATTAGAATAGACTAAATATAATTTATATCGAGAGACTTACATACTCCGCAGAGGATCATATACAGGTGCATCGTCTCAGACATCTCAAGACCCGAATGTTTTGAGCAAAAGCACAGACAGCATCTTAGAAATTGGGTTACATTTGATTGGTTGTTAAGAGGGTCACACTGTGTCACACCTCAAACATCCGTCTCACCCTCACCCTCCCTCCCAAAGCCACTTCATATTTTATTGTGAGCCAGCCAAATAAAAAAAATGTAGTCTTTGTGAGATTTTTTCTCTCCTGTAGGAGAATCGTGTTATTTATGTAGGAAGGTAATTTTAAAAAAAAAAACAGGAGAAAGTGGGGGGTTTTTTGGTACAGTAAGAGTGGTTTTGAAGCTTCACAAAACACTAGTCCATACCCATTGAGTGCACAGCTGCCCACGTACAGATTCACATGGTGTGTGTGTTTGGGATACAAGTCATAGGAAATTGCAGATTAAATAGTCAACTGAAGCCATTAAATTGAGTTTTTGTGAATTTGATAGTACGATTGCTTTATTGAAAGTACAGTAGTATCATTGCCAATAGTGGGATAGTTAGTGGGCTAAAACTGTACATTAGTAGTTGAGGTAGCACGTTGAAAGGCAGATAGTTAAAGTGTCTATATGTTGTATTGACGTAAAAGTGGGGCACACTGGTAGTTCACATGGGAAAGGTGCGGCTAACCCTTGTTGCAGCAGCATACCAAAAATTAGAAAAAAACAACAACATTGGGCCACAGGGGGAGCCACAGCGATCGGTTGCATTTTAGCCATTTTTAAGCATTTTTCTGTTGTTATAGCGCCACCCAGTTGCCAATTAGAGTTCAATTTCTCCAGTCACCTTGAGGCGTCCTGTTCTACATATCTACCGAGTTTAATAAAAATTGATATGGCGGTTAGGCCTAGATAAGAAATTTGCTCTCTAGCGCCCCCATTTTGTTTGATGGGGTCAATAATGGAGGGGTCCCCTCAGATTATGTATGGTCATATGCCTACAAAGTTGCGTGGTGATGGGTGAAACCCTTGAGATGTTATACACCTTTATGTGATGAGCCACGCCCTCCACAATATTCATTGCCTTATAGAAGCTCAGTTTTAGTAAGTTTTCCAACTTTTGCCAAGAGCGAACTTTAGATATTGGTCCCTAGATTATGTTCACAGAGTTTCATGCAGGTCGGTCAAACTTCCTAGGAAGAGATCGATTTGAAGTGTTTTTCAAAAAATTCAAAATGGTGGAAAACCTATATAACCGGAAGTATGGGTTCTTGAGGCAAATTTGTTCCTCATGAGGAGAGGCATCTCTGTGCAAAGTTTCACGTCTCTACGACATACGGGGCATGAGATATGCCCATTCCAAGTTTGCAATTTCAATCAGTTGCTATAGCGCCCCCCTTTGGCCAATTGATGTAATATTGCTTCATTCGCATCCTGAATTAGAAATAGGAGACAATGCGCTCAACTCACAGGAACAAAAACAAAAAACTAGGTGCTGAATTCCAAATAAAGTGTAAAGTTCAAAAAGATGAGAGGAACAGCACTCCAAGTTTATCAGATTTTATTTTGCCACACAGAGTGACACTTGGAGTGACAGTTCCTGTGAGTTGAGCGCATTGTCTCCTATTTCTGATCTACTTTATGTGACTGTGGCTCCTCCAACGAAAATGATGTACGACGAAGTCGACAAACTTACTGATGCAAGAGCTACTACATTTACCTTCTCTGAGTCTGAGTACAGGAAAATATTGTTCCCGCAGGTCCCATTCAGTCAAAGGGCCGGGGTGGAGACATATTCTACACTGCTGGAGCAACTTTGGAAGAAGGAAACAAGGTCTCTACTTCATGGTACGGTGTTATCCCAATATTGGCGTAGCAGTAGAATTTACAAAGAACCCACTCTCGGTCGAGAGAATGCAGACTTTTGCAAGAAGTGGTGTGAGATTTTGAATAAGTGTTCACTGGACTTGATGTTGTTGGTGATTGAGCATGAAAATGAAAAGCTGGGGGAAATCCGCGCTGAGATGACTACTCTCAATCAGGAGATGACAGAGAAAATTGCCAGTGACAGGCTTAAGAGCATTGTGGAGGACTGTGACAAGAAGACTGATAAATACAAACGTGAACTGGAACAACACAAAATGGCCAAATATTGGCGAGATGCCCTGGATTACAGGGATGACAGAGTTTATCCCTGGTTATCTGGAAGAGCCACTAGGAAACTCAAGCATCCCAGACCTACTTTAAGACATAACTCCACGAGCGCGTCTTTCAATCTTTCAATCAACGTTTTTTACGCTCAAGAGGAAAGGTAACTCCAATGACGTCACCACCCAGAGAGGGAGGAGGCAGAGGCAGAAAACGAGGCAGGGGAGGAAAAGGAGGCCCCGCCCTAGGGATTCCCCAACAGAGTCCAATGTGATTAATATCTTCAGTCAAAAGTTAAGTACTGATCAATGTACATTGTTGTCACGAGGTCTCTCCTTTGTTCCTTCTAAACAGGTAGATTCGTTCACCACAAGAGTAGAATTTTTTAGCAGCATAAGACTGAAAGCTTTCTACTCGAAGGATATTGTTAGGAGTCCCGTGTCTTATCACACTCCCATTCAGTTACAACAAGCTTCCATTGCTAAAAAGTTTTCAAGCCCAAAAGTACATTTACACCACAAGTGAACAATCCGTCGGTCGAAACTTTTTGTCGGCTTATTGAAAAAGAGGTGTTGGACTTGTGTGCGCAGAGTACAAAAAAAACATTGTCCTCTAATCTTTTAGAGTCAGAGAGAAAAGCATTAACAGAACTGATGAATAATGACAACATTATCATACAGCATGCTGATAAAGGCGGAGCCATCGTAGTTCAGGACAAAATGTCATACACGGAAGAAATTGAAAGACAATTAAGTGACAGAGATGTATACATTCCTCTGAGTTTCGACCCCACTTTTAAGTTTGCTGATGAAATCAAGTCTGTGCTGAAATGTGCTTTATGCGATGGACAAATCTGTGAGAATGAATACAAATATATGGTCCAAGACAACCCGATACGACCTATTCTTTATCCTCCAGGCCGGCCAATTGTGTCCGGCATGGGATCTCTCACAGAGCCACTCTCCCAGTATGTGGACTTTCATATTAAAGCCTTGGTGTATACATTGCCCTTGCATCTCAAAGACACTACAGATTTTCTCAACAAGCTGAATGACTGCCAGCTGGAATGTAATGATTTGTTGTGCACCATGGACATTAACAGTCTGTATCCTAGCATACCTCACAGAGATGGTTTGGATGCTCTGCAATATTTTTTGAATCAAAGAACTGAAATGCACCCCTCTACTGAATTTTTGTTGTCTTTGTCCAAAGAAGTTTTGACAAAAAATTATTTTAAGTTTCAGGATCAATATTATCTACAAATTACAGTATGCCAATTTGTTTATGGGGAAATTTGAGTTGGACTTTATTTACAATCATAACCGTAAGTATTATTGGAGGTACATTGATGATCTATTTATTGTTTGGGGAGGCAGTGCAGAGGATCTCAAAGCTTTTCATGCTTTCTTAAATTCCAAAAAAGAATCCATTAAATTTACATTGTCATATGATCTGTATTCCATTCCTTCCTAGATGTGCTAGTGAAAAAAATCGGCACTTCTTTACATACGGAGGTATTTAAAAAGGAAATGGATAGGAATACGTTTTTGCAATCTAGCAGCTATCATTCACCAGCATTAAAAAGAAGTTTGCCGTATAGCCAGTTATTGAGGATCAGACGTATTTGTGGCTCTGATGATTCATTTGAACAACATGCTAAACATCTTTGTGATAGTTTTAAACTGAGGGGATATGAGGAAGATGTGTTAAATGACCATTTGAATAAAGTGCGGCAACTACAACGTTCTGATTTACTTATATCCAGTGGCAGGAACAAATCTTCACAAGATCTGGCTTTGGTGTCGACCTATAGTCTTAAACAGGTTGTGAGTAGATATTGGCATATATTGGACAGCGACCCACAGATTGATGCGGCATTCTCTACTCCACCAAGATATTTTTTATAAAAGATCGGCAAATCTACGAGATTACCTTGTGAGGTCAGACTTGTCCAAGAGACCTACTCATTTTATGTCCAAAATCCCTTCTGGAAATTTTCCATGTCATAATTGTGTGCACTGTTACTCTATGATCAAAGGCAACATATTTTCTCATCCAAAGTCCGGAGTTGACATTAAAGTCAGAGGCAGAATCACATGCAACACAAAATATGTCGTTTATCTGTTAAAATGTCCGTGTGATTTATATTATGTTGGCAAAACAAAACGTGAGTTAAAAACCAGAATTTGCGAACACAAGTGTTCCGTTCGTAACAATGATGAAAAATCGTCCGTTGCGAGACACTTCAATAGTCACAAACATACTATAAGTGACATAGTGACTACATTACATGGGCATTGAGATGGTTAACATGCCACGCAGAGGTGGTAACAGGGATAAGATCCTGCTTCAGAGAGAGACATACTGGATCCATTTCTTAGACACACTCATCCCTATGGGTCTAAATGAGGAAATCTCATTTGCACCTTTTTTATGAATTGTGTATAATCTCCATTAGTTTCAATTTTGTGGTTTATTTGTGGTAAATTTCTTTGTTGTTAATCTTTTTCTTTTGTATGGTCATGTGACTCAGTCACCAACTGACGCCCACTGCTGTGATTTACAAGCTGCACCAGTCGGGTTGATTCATAATTAAGCGCACCTGTGTGTGCTGTTGTATTGTTTGCCAGAGCACACTGAAGAAGGGCCAGACCCGAAACGTCTGTGTGGCAAAATAAAATTTGATAAACTTGGAGTGCTGTTCCTCTCATCTTTTTGTTCATTCGCATCCTCCCATGACCCTCTACCACTGTGCTAAATTTCACATGGATTGACCAAGTCAGTGAGGAGAAAAACGTGGAACAGACACACAGACAAACACAGACAGAGTTTTCGTCATTATATAGTAAGATTAAATTTGCTCCCATTACAACAATTGTTTTTTTTTTATTATTTATTTCGAATGAATATTTTGTGACCATGGATGTATTACTTAACGGGCGTACATGCCCAGGGGCCCAAAGTGTCAGTGGACCCCACTGGCCTTGACCTGCAAAATGTCACGCAAATTACCAGGAAGAGACTCAAAATGACCACGAAGAGATGCAACAATACTACAAAAAGGGGCAAACCAACTACAAAGAGACACAAGATGACTATGAAGTGGCAGAAAAATGACCAAACAAGATATAAAATTACCCAAAGAGACACAAAATTATCTCAATATGACATGAAATTACCTCAAAGGACCCAAATAACTACAAAGAGACACAAAAAAACCATAAGGAGACACAAAATGAATACAAAGCAGTACGAAATGGCCAAAGTAAACACAAAATTACCTCAAAAGGACACAAATTTACCTTGATAAGACACAAAATTAACTTAAAGAGACCCAAACTACTACAAAAAGACATAAAACAACCACAAAGAGACACAAATCCACCACTAAGTCTCTATGTCTTCTATATATCTTCACTATGAATACACAAATGTTTTTTTCATTTAAAAGTTTAAGTACTGGACACAGCACGTCTTCTAAATCCATTCTCAGTGTATGTGAACTGGATGTTGCAATTTTTCTCATCACAATGGTGTATGTTATATGCTGGACCATGATTAGCTTCTAGACTAGATGTGATGTCACAACATTCTGCTCATATATATAAATCTTAAACTGAGATTTAAGGTGAGCACACAGACACTTTCCTCTGCATGACAAATGTGAAAAAAAATCTAGAGGTTGAGTTCAGAGTACTTTTGGCTGTGGGAAAGAAATTGTTTTCAGGGCAGGATATTTTGGCAGACAGAGATCTGTAGTGCCTCCTAGAGGAGACAAGTTGAACATATATATGCAAGAAGAGGAAGGAAGAATGGTAGTTTGCACTTAAGTATTGGCTTTTCTGATCTCATAGAAGAAGCTGTTGGTACTTTTAGTGCTGTTTGTGACAGTGTTTGTTCTACCTGTGTGGTCAACAACCCCCTCTGTCACTGTGTTTTGTATTTCACTGACACAACACAAAGAGTTTTTGGCAATACATCTCTATCACCATCATGCTGACTACTGGTGTCCCTCAGGGCTACATACTTGGCCCAGTGCTATTCCAATGTTAACAGAACTGTATCTTCAGTCATACTATTAAAGTAATACTTTTCCTGTAAATTGTCCATTTGTATATCAATTACTCACCATGTGTTACCTTGAATTTGAATAATCCCAGTCTCATTTATCCAGTGGAATGCGCAGTACTTCCCAAGTACATGCATTTTTTCAAACGCAAGAACACACATCACATTAGTACAAACAGTCACCTGAATGGCTGTCACCAAGACAAATGGCCATAGGTTGCAGCATGAGTCAGGTTTATTTGCTTTCTTTGCACCTTGGGGTTCAACTGCATACTTAATATAGATTAATAACAACAAATGTGTATTATGCATATGTGACTATCTGAGCTGCCGTATCAGACTGAAAGATCAGATGATGATATCTGTCATGACGGCTGTATAAAACTCTAAACATGGCATAAGGAGTGTTATTTTTTCCTTCTGAAACTCTTTGATACTTGTTTTGTCTCAGCTGCATCGGCCACAGATATTCGGTGGTGAATGATTTCAGCTTCCTTGTAGTGATGTATTCAACACCCGCCCCTTTCAAATGAAAGCCCCTTTACACTGATATAAACTGTCCTTGCTGTGACACAGTTGTACGCACAATGGAAAGTTTCACCTTATTAACAGTTTTGCTTCTCTGCAGCCTCAGTAAGTACTGGTGTTGAATTATTCTGAGCAGAAAATACAATTCTGATCTTCCTTTTATGCAGACACCCACCATTATATTTTCACACTCAAATTACTTAGTATTGAACAAATTTAGATGTTTTGTTGTTGCATATCCAAAAGGGGTAAACCTCTAGTTGTCTCTGCTGTTTGTTTCAGGCTGGATCTCTGTCTCAGGCTCTGAGTCTCACACTGTGGAGGTCCAGCCTGGTGAAGAAGTCACACTGACGTGCACAAACATTTCCAGCACTCGGGCCCAGACTGAATGGTTCAGACTGATCAACAGAACCAAGCTCAGCTGCATCTCCTCCATGTACGGGGCTGACGGCAAAGCTTTGTTCTGTGATGGATTTCAAAGTGGATTTGAAATGAGCTCCAACATCTCCACTGTCTTCCTTAAAATCAAGCGAGTGGATTTATCTGACTCTGGACTGTATTTCTGTGGATTCTACATCAACGCACATACAGTCATTGCTGGTGCAACACATTTGAAAGTTCAAGGTAAGATTTAGCTGTACTTCTTTAGGATATCATATTTGCAGTATATCTCAAATTATATTGTCACAGAAGTGTAAAAACAACATCAAGACAAATAAGAACCAATACTTCAAATTGTTTATTTTTTCAAAAAAAGGTAATGGTGAATCTGACGGTGACAAGGATTCTGAGACTGAAAGTAAGGTTTTTTATTATCAACTTCACCAAGCCAGTATTACTATTGTGCAAGTCTAAATCAAATCCTATCATTTGTGTTGTAGAGGAGCCTGATGGAATGACAAACCTAATGAGTGTGATCCTGGGTGGTGTGACTGTTCTCCTCACTGTAGTCGTCATTGTTCTGGCTGTTAAAATCAGAAAACTTCAGACAGGTACAGTTGATTTATTATTTGTTGCACATGATGAACAAATCCAAAGCTGAGTATATGTTCAGTAACAATTAACTAATGAGACTTTTGTCTTTTGTCATTTAGCTATGAATGAAGAAAGACAGGCAGAAAGAAACAAGGTGAACCCAACATGAACTCAAATAAATTCTGTGTGTCGTGGTAGTTTTACAGATTATTTTCCTGAAAGAATAAACACATGGAAATGCTTCAACTAGTCAAACAGATGACATTTTGCTATCACAAAAAAAAAAGAAAAACCCTGAGCCTTTCTGAAAAAATTCAGACATAGTCACTGGGTGAAGGTGAGCTTTAATCTGGCCTATGTCCTGTGGCTGAGAGAGTTTTAATTCAAATTGTCCAACACAGCTGGGATTCCATTAACAATCATGTTTTAGTATTTAAATTAGACTTCGTTAAACTGTGGTTAACAATCACCTTAGATCAAATAATTCTTTTGTAAAACTATTTTTTGCAAACTCAGCCACAGTGTGTGTGATATGTTATGTGACTCTAAATACTCTGATTCACAGGATCTGGACTCAGATGAACTGAACTACGCAGCTCTACGTTTCCAGGCAAAGCCAAAAAGAAGCCGCAGGCCTCCATCTGAGAGAGAGGTGGAGCCACATGTTGTGTATGCTGCCACAAGATAGACTCAGGAAACATCTGGAACAGCAGCTCAGAGTGGAATGGATGCTTTATCATATGAATCTACTGTTGGGGTTTATATGTGGGCCGTGTGTGAGCTGATTCACTGGCAAAAAATAAATCTGAAATGATGCTTCTGTATTTTCTTGCACATGTTTCTTTCTGTCTCTTACTTTGTCTGAGAGTAAAAACAGCATGTGTAATGTGTGACAGAGGAGGAGTCAGAGAGGACACTGATGGCTGAAATGGTCTGTGCACAGAGGAGTGAGTGAGGTACACATCACTTGTTTAACAGGAAGAGACAGCTCAGTGTGGTCTGACAACAACTGAGGTGAAGAGCAATGAGGTCTCTGAAGTCAAAGCTCTGTGGAAAGTATAAAAGGAAGCTGTGACAAGAGGTTTACTGATTCAATACAAAATAAAACCAGCTGCTGTTTTTGGACATTTTGGAGAAACAATGGAGAAGAAAACTGCTATTCTTAAAGACATGAACATTGTTCCCTTAAAGCCTGTCTCTTAATGGAGAGTTGAACAGCAGCTCTGCAGCTCTGCTCTGGTCTCTGCTATGTTGACATTTTAGAGAACGTAATTATTTCCTGATTAATTATGTATTATTTCACCCACCCACAACCCATTCTCATGTCCCTGTGTGTAACAAGCAGAGTGTACACACACTTTGAGCCCCCCCATGTAGGTGCATGGTACTGTCTGAATAATTCATCTTTGAAATAGCAGGAAAATACTGTGCTATAAACTTTAGACCAGGTTTTTGTTGGTAAATGCCACAATCACTCTCTGCTGCCTAAAAATTACATTGTGCCAACAATGCGCCTGACCACACATTTTAGGAGCTCAACAGCCCTCACACAGATGGGCACAAGTACATTTACTACAAACACAACATGGGTGCTGGCCGTGAAAATGACAATCACGTCAGTCTGAAACTACACTGAACAAAAATATAAATGCAACACTTTTGTTTTTGCTCCCATTTTTCATGAGCTGAACTCAAAGATCCAAAACATTTTCTATACACACAAAAGACCATTTCTCACAAATATTGTTCACAAATCTGTCTAAATCTGTGTTAGTGAGCACTTCTCCTTTGCCGAGATAATCCATCCCACCTCACAGGTGTGGCATATCAAGATGCTGATTAGACACCGTGATTATTGCACAGGTGTGCCTTAGGCTGGCCACAATAAAAGGCCACTCTGAAATGTGCAGTTTTGCTTTATTGGGGGGGTCTGGGGGGGTCAGAAAACCAGTCAGTATCTGGTGTGACCACCATTTGCCTCACGCAGTGCAACACATCTCCTTCGCATAGAGTTGATCAGGTTGTTGATTGTGGCCTGTGGAATGTTGGTCCACTCCTCTTCAATGGCTGTGCGAAGTTGCTGGATATTGGCAGGAACTGGAACACGCTGTCGTATACGGCGATCCAGAGAATCCCAAACATGCTCAATCCATCCCACCTCCTGTGAGGTGGGACGAATTATCTCGGCAAAGGAGAAGTGCTCACTAACACAGATTTAGACAGATTTGTGAACAATATTTGTGAGAAATGGTCTTTTGTGTGTATAGGAAATGTTTTAGATCTTTGAGTTCAGCTCATGAAAAATGGGAGCAAAAACAAAAGTGTTGCGTTTCTACTTTTGCTCAGTGTAGGATTGACAGTTACACTGCGCTAGGTGCCAGGTGAAAGATAGGGCCCTAAGAGTCTACAGCCTTGTTAATGTCTCTGTGAGGCTGCACTTACAGTAGGCACAGAGATGCTTTGCGCTAGGTACGTCAGCATGCTAACATGGTCACAGTATCAAGTTAAGGGGCATTTAGCAATTCATCCACAGCTGCTGGGACATAAACTACAAAAGTCAACACAACATCCAGTAGTGGTAGAGAAAAACGTCAGGGAAGCTCCAAGGTCAGTAGAAATAATCTCCTGGATACTATGGATATCTACAAATTTCCATAGCAATACATCTCAATAGTTGATGGATATTTCAGTTTGGACCAAAGTGAAAGACCAATCAGGTGACCAAATGACCAACATTGCCATAACTCTAATAATAAACAAGTCAACTTTCCATTCAAATGTAGCACAACTTTTAACCAAATTTCAAGAAAATATGCAAAAAAAAGTGAACAATGCTTATTTCCATCAGCTACTGTTCTTTGAATATTAGGAATTGGGGGCACCAAGGTGAACAGTCAATGAATTTGCATTTCTAGAATAGTGAAGACCTGACTTGCCCTGCACTGCCTTACTCTGCCTCTGATTGGCTTACCCTGACATCCTTACCCTAACCAATATCATTCCTCTTGCCTAACTCTAACCAGTTCAAACAAAAAAGGCAATGAGTGTTCGCCAATCAGAGAGTAGTGCGAGTCATGCTATCCAAGGAAGTGTTTACATGCAACCAGTTGGTGTTCTCCAGACAGGTGCCATTAAACCATTGTTGATTATGAAATTAAAAAAGTGCCAACAAAATCCCAAACAATTAAAACAATGTCAAAACTATAATGGAAATATTAATTAATACAACAATAATTTGAGGAAGGTTCCAGTATACTTATTAGTCAACATATTTCTTTTTTTCATCTGCTGCGAGTGATGTTTAAAGAAGCTGTATACAGCATTCAGAGCATATCTGTAATTAAGAGTTTGATTAAGAAAGTTTGCACACAGCTGAGGCCCCATTCATCAAAGTGCTCAATGGCACATGAAGCCTCAAAAAATTGACTTCCGTGTGTAAAATTACCCCGATTATCTGCTGTGCTTCCACATTGTTGGACCCATAGGGCAAGTACCCCAGAGACTTGCAGTCGCTGATTCTGGTTTAGCCCTCTGAAAACTTTAATAGGGAAAAACTGATTAAATCCTGCAGTGCCTCTAGACTTTCAAGATGTTATCGGACCAAACAGATCAAATCCGGATACTAAAACAAGTTATTTTGCAGGGTTTGTGACACTATAAGAAATGTATCCACTGATTTACAGATGTCTCTTTCACAGTGAAATCTATGGGGAAAGGTCTTTTTGGGCGACATGGCATCACATGATTGACCCAGAAGTTGTAGTTCCACAGTGCCACTATGTCAAATTGACCTATGGCTAAGCCACGCCCCCCTCCACTCACTCGGACAAACTATCAACATTCAATGACCGGTGCTATGTCAAGTGTCACAATCCACAGCATTTCGCAGGAGCCAACTGATGATTTTTGGGGACATAACAATCAGATGTCATGGAGAAGTAACCAAAAGGGCCTAAACTACGCATTGGAGGGATGTATTCATCATTTTATTGTTGAGAAGGTCGATATCTTAAACCTATGGTCTACATTTAGAAAGACTGATCATTATCATTAATATCATTTAGATGGTGGTTATGGCCCAATAGTGCTAGTTACACAATGTGAAGAGCAAAAGGAACCAAAAAAATCCATTCTCTCTGGCGGCTGCAGGCCTGCAAAGAAATTGACCAATCACATCCATCCGGTCTGCATGGCTGTGATTGGTCAATTTCGCTCCGGTCCTTGCTCAAATTTGCACTCTATCTCTTTTACCCTCCGTCCAATCCCCTCGCTCCATTTTGACACTCATCTGCTCCTTGTCCCGCCTCGTCCCAACCCCCCTCCGCATTTGAAAGTATGAGCGGTTCGTAAGTCCCTGAGTGAGGGGATGTTGTGTTTGGAGTGATTTTCAGGTTTTTGGAAGCAACAGGGCTTGTAAATAGAATTTAATACGTAATATATTCTGGTCCACACTCCAGTCCAGAAGGTGGCGGTAATGCACCTAAACGTTGTTTGCCAACCGCCATAAAACGACAGGAGAAGAGGGAGAATAAGAAGGCCCTGAGTGATTCAGCTACACGAGTTTCAATATGGAAAATAAAGAGAGCAACAGCAGCAAGCGACCTCTGCTTGCTCCACCAGCAAAGGCTGAAAAGAAGCGTAAGTCTGCCTCTGAAAAGGCAGAAACGAAGAGGAAATGCGACAAATTGAGGTCTCAAAACACATAGACATACATAAACCATAGCTTTAAAATTCAAACCAAGACAAAAACGAGGGCCGTGGGTTGCAGAATGGGTCAGATTGATTTGTTTTCTGTTCCCCGAGGCGTCAAACTGCAGACTTGATTACAGATTAATAACAACAAACATGTATTATGCATGTTTGGCTGGATCACACTGTGACAGATCAGATGATGGTATCTGCCATGATGGCTGTATGAAACTCTAAGAGCAGCAGCAGAATTGCTATTTTTCCGTCTGAAACTCTTTGATGCATGTTTTGTCTCAGCTGCATCGGTCACAGATATTCGGTGGTGAATGATTTGAGCTTCCTTGTAGTGATGTATTCAACACCCGCCCCTTTCAAATGAAAGCCCCTTTACACTGATATAAACTGTCCTTGCTGTGACACAGTTGTACGCACAATGGAAAGTTTCACCTTATTAACAGTTTTGCTTCTCTGCAGCCTCAGTAAGTACTGGTGTTGAATTATTCTGAGCAGAAAATACAATTCTGATCTTCCTTTCATGCAGACACCCACCCTTATATTTTCACACTCAGATTACTTAGTATTGAACAAATTTAGATGTTTTGCTGCTGTATATCCAAAAGGGGTAAATCTCTTGCTGACTCTACTGTTTGTTTCAGGCTGGATCTCTGTCTCAGGCTCTGAGTCTCACACTGTGGAGGTTCAGCCTGGTGAAGAAGTCACACTGACGTGCACCAACACTTCCAGCATTTCGACTCTGACTGAATGGTTCAGACTGATCAACAGGACCAAGCTCAGCTGCATCTCCTCCATGTACGGGGCTGATTTTGAAGCTTTGTTCTGTGATGGATTTCAAAGTGGATTTGAAATGAGCTCCAACATCTCCACTGTCTTTCTTACAATCAAGCGAGTGGATTTATCTGACTCTGGACTGTATTTCTGTGGATTCTACAAAGACGCACATACAGTCATTGCCGGTGCAACACATTTGAAAGTTAAAGGTAAGATTAAGCCATACTTCTTTAGGATATCATATTTGCAGTATATCTCAAATTATATCGTCACAGAAGTGTAAAAACAACATCAAAACAAATAAGAACCAATACTTCAAATTGTTTATTTTTTCAAAAAAAGGTAATGGTGAATCTGATGGTGACAAGGATTTTGAGACTGAAAGTAAGGTTTTTTATTACGAACTTCACCAAGCCAGTATTACTATTGTGCAAGTCTAAATCAAATCCTATCATTTGTTGTAGAGGAGCCTGATGGAATGACAAACCTAATGAGTGTGATCCTGGGTGGTGTGACTGTTCTCCTCACTGTAGTCGTCATTATTCTGGCTGTTAAAATCAGAAAACTTCAGACAGGTACAGTTGATTTATTAGTTGTTGCACATGATGAACAAATCCAAAGCTGAGTATATGTTCAGTAACAATTAACTAATGAGACTTTTGTCTTTTGTCATTTAGCTGTGACTGAAGAAAGACAGGCAAAAAGAAACAAGGTGAACCCAACACGAACTCAAATAAATTCTGTGTGTCGTGGTAGTTTTACACATTATTTTCCTGAAAGAATAAACACATGGAAATGCTTCAACTACTCAAACAGATGACATTTTGCTATCACAAAAAAAAAAAAAAGAAAAACCCTGAGCCTTTCTGAAAAAATTCAGACTTAGTCACTGGGTGAAGGTGAGCTTTAATCTGGCCTATGTCCTGTGGCGGAGAGTGTTTTAATTCAAATTGTCCAACACAGCTGGGATTCCATTAACAATCATGTTTTAGCATTTAAATTAGACTTCGTTAAACTGTGGTTAACAATCACCTTAGATCAAATAATTCTTCTGTGAAACTATTTTTTGCAAACTCAGCCACAGTGTGTGTGATATGTTGTGTGACTCTAAATACTCTGATTCACAGGATCTGGGCTCAGATGAACTGAACTACGCAGCTCTGCGTTTCCAGGCAAAGCCAAAAAGAAGCCGCAGGCCTCCATCTGAGAGAGAGGTGGAGCCACATGTTGTGTATGCTGCCACCAGATAGACTCAGGAAACATGTGGAACAGCAGCTCAGAGTGGAACTGATGCTTTATCATATGAATCTACTGTTGGGGTTTATATGTGGGCTGTGTGTGAGCTGATTCACTGGCAAAAAAATAAATCTGAAATGATGCTTCTGTATTTTCTTACTCATGTTTCTTTCTGTCTCTTACTTTGTCTGAGAGTAAAAACAGCATGTGTAATGTGTGACAGAGGAGGAGTCAGAGAGGACACTGATGGCTGAAATGGTCTGTGCACAGAGGAGTGAGTGACGTACACATCACTTGTTTAACAGGAAGAGACAGCTCAGTGTGGTCTGACAACAACTGAGGTGAAGAGCAATGAGGTCTCTGAAGTCAAAGCTCTGTGGAAAGTATAAAAAGAAGCTGTAACAGGAGGTTTACTGATTCAATACAAAATAAAACCAGCTGCTGTTTTTGGACATTTTGGAGAAAGAATGGAGAAGAAAACTGCTATTCTTAAAGACATGAACATTGTTCTCTTAAAGCCTGTCTCTTAATGGAGAGTTGAACAGCAGCTTTGCAGCTCTGCTCTGGTCTCTGCTATGTTGACATTTTAGAGAACGTAATTATTTCCTGATTAATTATATATTATGTCACCCACCCACAACCCATTCTCATGTCCCTGTGTGTAACAAGCAGAGTGTACACACACTTTGAGGCCCCCCATGTAGGTGCATGGTACTGTCTGAATAATTCATCTTTGAAATAGCAGGAAAATACTGTGCTACAAACTTTAGACCAGGTTTTTTTTGTTAAATGCCACAATCACTCTCTGCTGCCTAAAAATTACATTGTGCCAACAATGCGCCTGACCACACATTTTAGGAGCTCAACAGCCCTCACACAGATGGGCACAAGTTCATTTGCTACAAACACAACATGGGTGCTGGCCGTGAAAATGACAATCAAGTCAGTCTTAAACTACACTGAACAAAAATATAAATGCAACACTTTTGTTTTTGCTCCCATTTTTCATGAGCTGAACTCAAAGATCTAAAACATTTTCTATACACACAAAAGACCATTTCTCACAAATATTGTTCACAAATCTGTCTAAATCTGTGTTAGTGAGCACTTCTCCTTTGCCGAGATAATCCATCCCACCTCACAGGTGTGGCATATCAAGATGCTGATTAGACACCGTGATTATTGCACAGGTGTGCCTTAGGCTGGCCACAATAAAAGGCCACTCTGAAATGTTCAGTTTTATCACACAGCACAATGCCACAGATGTCGCAAGTTTTGAGGGAGCGTGCAATTGGCATGCTGACTGCAGGAATGTCCACCAGAGCTGTTGCCCGTGAATTGAATGTTCATTTCTCTACCATAAGCCGTCTCCAAAGGCGTTTCAGACAATTTGGCAGTACATCCAACCGGCCTCACAACCGCAGACCACTTGTAACCACGCCAGCCCAGGACCTCCACATCCAGCACATTCACCTCCAAGATCGTCTGAGACCAGCTACCCGGACAGCTGCCGCAACAATCGCTTTGCATAACCAAAGAATTTCTGCACAAACTGTCAGAAACCGTCTCAGGGAAGTTCATCTGCATGCTCGTCGTCCTCATCGGGGTTTCGACCTGACTGCAGTTCGTCATCATAACCGACTTTCAAAATGTTATTGGACCAAATACATCAAATCTAGATACTAAAACAAGTTATTTTGTGGGGTTTGTGACACTATAAGAAATAAATCCACTGATTTACAGATGTCTCTTTCACAGTGAAGTCTATGGGGAAAGGTCTTTTTGGGCTACATGGCATCACATGATTGACCCAGAAGTTGTAATTCCACAGTGCCACTATGTCAAACTGGCTTGCCATTCCACCTTCATGTGTCAGGATGATGATATCATTGGTAATTGCTGTATGTCCACAGTGCAGAGCAACAGCAATTTGCTAGCCAGCGGGTTACACACATGCACTAACATGCACATGCAGCTAAACCGTCAACCACAACAAAGAACAGAGAAGCTCAAATTAGCGAAGCCTGTTTCTAATACTCTTGGTTGCATTCTGTGGTAAGTTATACACTTTTTTGCCACATTTGGACTTTTGTCTTTCAAATTTCTGCTATTTTTATTTCGGTGGAGGCTTTTTTGTTTGTTTGTTTATTTGTTGTTGGTTTTTTGTTTTGTTTTTTATATCCAGTAATGTAAGAAAAAGGGAAATAAGTGTCCCTTTCTGTTTTCATCAAGCAGCAAATTCCAAGGCTGCGAAATGAAGTCAATGTGGAAGTGCCAAAAACTGCATTTCATCAAATGGCCACTTGAGGTTGGCTCCAAAATAGAATTAATCCCTATAGGTGCAGTCAGTCAGGGGTCCGTTTCACAAAAGTAGGATTCAGACATCCAGGATAAGTAAGTAAGCCTGGCTCAACCAATCCAAAACAACAGAGTTCAGGCTTAATTGGTTTCACAAAGACCAAGCCAGGATGAGCAGACACGGATTCATCAAGCCAAGTGAAACCAATCCTGGATCAGTGCGCGCACGCGGCTTCCTCAAATAGACCCTGCCATCAATCACAGATTCACCGATTCACCATGGAAACAAGAGCAGCGGACTTTTCCCCGTCGGAGGCAGAAATCCTCGTGGAGGCTTATGAAGAGGTAAAAGATCAAATCAAAAAGAAAGGCAACACCGCTGCAGTTATAAAACAACGAGAGAAAGCGTGGCAAAGTATTGCAGACCGCCTGAATGCGTAAGTAGTGCACAAATACACACTCACTGCTCCGCTGAAACCATCAATTACAATCCAAATAGTTAATTAACATCTCCGGAAACGTATTGTACTCTGATTATGAATCAGTTGAAATTGTAAGTGAAACTGACTGTAGATGTGAGTGAAACTGTGTAAATGTAACTCCATCAGACTGTATAACTCTTTGATAAATAGATGAGCTCACTGACTTAATTGAATTTCCCAAATAAAGTTCCTCTTATCTTATCTTACCTTAGCTCCTCGCTCCTCTGCTGTTTCATTGTATGTATGCAATTTTGTGTGTGTGTATTTGTGTGCGTGCGTGTGTATGCTGATTGATCGTAAGAGAATACATATATCTATTTATATATATAATCCCCCTCAGGTGCCCATGAGGGGGATTTTGTGAACATGACTTTTTGATATTGTCGATTAATGAACACTGTGCATTGCTTGTGATGTGCATTGATTGGTTTAATAGTCTTCATTTTATAATTCCAGATGGTCTGCAGTGCTGACTATCTGATCAGCAATGTTGTGGCAAAGTGGCCCGGCTTGGTCCATGACTCCTGAGTCTTTCAGACCTCTGGAATCTATCAGCGCCTATCACAAGGTGAGCCACACAACCTCTATTCATAACCACTTTTTACATCATGGCTGTGTCAAGAATGTCACTCTTTTTATGAGGTTGTGATGATGAGATTTTGTATTGACAGGTGAATTCTCTGGTGTGTTGCTGGGGGCCTTTTCTCCTCACACCATACACAGACCCTCAGGAAGCACAGCAGGCCTATAATCATGCCCATGCCAGGACAAGGGCCAGGATCGAAATGACCTTTGGCCTTCTGAAGGCACGCTTTCACTGTCTTCACCACTTAAGGGTCAGCCCTTTGAGGGCATGTGACATCACTGTGGCCTGTGCTGTCCTCCACAATGTGGCCTGCCTGAGGAAGGAGAGGGCCCCCAGAGTGCCATCACACATGGACTGGGACAATCCTGACATCTTCCCTGATGACGACAGTGGTCGGCTGGTCAGGGACCAATATATGTTAACTTATTTTAGTTAACATGCATGCTTTAAATTTAAGTTAAATATGTCCTGCAGTGGCAGAGACGCATGCTGTGAATTTCAGTTACATATGTCCTGCATTGGCAGAGGACTTTGTGTTTTTTTTTTAATTCAGTTTGAATTGATTTGGCCTCTTATGTTGTTTGTGCTGTATACTGTGTGTATACAAGCTTGCAGGGAGGCTACTGCATCCATTCATTTGTCTGTTCATTTGTTGCGTATGGATTTGTCCTGCATTTATTTCAGTGTGCAGACATGCGGGGTGTATCATATACAGACCTTTGAATGTGTATTTATTCTTGTGTTGTATAATATGCTTTGATTCTGTGCTTTCTGTCTTGTAGAGTCACTGTGTGACTTCAGTTTTGAAAGGAGCTGATGGTTTACTTGCTTTGATTTATCCTTATTCAATAAAGGAACATCATGTTACTCTTTGATGTGTATTTATATTTATGTGGGATGTGTATTGTATATAGTCTATGGGAAACTATAAATTATCTAATGATTGCAAAATCATCATTTATCTAAAATGATTGCAATTAATGTTCACAAATGTTTAAATAATGACAGTGGGTCTGGTTGAATGTGATAACAATGTGCAGTGGGCAGTGGAATAACTATTGGTTTCCGTTTGTGGTGACTGCTGACTGAGATGAGGGATGAGATTAAATAGATCCTGGAACTTAGCCTGGTCTGGAGCAGGCTAGCTCCACAGAATAAATCTCCATGGTAACTTATGTCAAAACATATCCCACTTCCCCCTATCCTGCTTTTGTGAAACTGGATCAAGGATAAGTTGATCCAGGATAACCAAGATATCCCGGCTTAATCCCTTATCCTGGTTTTGTGAAACAGGCCCCAGGTGGAGGTGCGGTGCTGTTGTCTGAAGTGCAGTTACAAATAACAAGGAGTTACATAATGGTTACTCTAAAATTCAAACCAAGACAAAAACGAGGGCCGTGGGTTGCAGAATGGGTCAGATTGATTTGTTTTCTGTTCCCTGTGGCGTCAAACTGCAGACTTGATTACAGATTAATAACAACAAACATGTATTATGCATGTTTGGCCGGATCACACTGTGACAGATCAGATGATGGTATCTGCCATGATGGCTGTATGAAACTCTAAGAGCAGCAGCAGAATTGCTATTTTTCCGTCTGAAACTCTTTGATGCATGTTTTGTCTCAGCTGCATCGGGCACAGATATTTGGTGGTGAATCATTTGAGCTTCCTTGTAGTGATGTATTCAACACCCCGCCCCTTTCAAATGAAAGCCCCTTTACACTGATATAAACTGCCCTTGCTGTGACACAGTTGTACGCACAATGGAAAGTTTCACCTTATTAACAGTTTTGCTTCTCTGCAGCCTCAGTAAGTACTGGTGTTGAATTATTCTGAGCAGAAAATACAATTCTGATCTTCCTTTCATGCAGACACCCACCCTTATATTTTCACACTCAGATTACTTAGTATTGAACAAATGTAGATGTTTTGTTGCTGTATATCCAAAAGGGGTAAAACGTCTGCTGTCTCTACTGTTTGTTTCAGGCTGGATCTCTGTCTCAGGCTCTGAGTCTCACACTGTGGAGGTCCAGCCTGGTGAAGAAGTCACACTGACGTGCACCAACACTTCCAGCATTTCGGCTCTGACTGAATGGTTCAGACTGATCAACAGAACCAAGCTCAGCTGCATCTCCTCCATGTACGGGGCTGATGCTGAACCTTTGTTCTTTGATGGATTTCAAAGTGGATTTGAAATGAGCTCCAACATCTCCACTGTCTTTCTTACAATCAAGCGAGTGGATTTATCTGACTCTGGACTGTATTTCTGGGGATTCTACAACAACGCACATACAGTCATTGCCTGTACAATACATTTGAAAGTTCAAGGTAAGATTTAGCTGTACTTCTTGAGGATATCATATTTACAGTATATCTCAAATTTATTTCCACAGTATTGGGAAACAGTTTAAGGACAAATAAGAACCAATACTTCAAATTGTTTCTTCTTTTTTTATAAAAGGTTATGGTGAATCAGACGGTGACATGGAATCTGAGACTGAAAGTAAGGTTTTTTATTGCACAACAGAGCCAGTATCACTATTGTGCATGTTAAAGTCAAATCCTATCATTTGTGTTGTAGAGGAGCCTGATGGAATGACAAACCTAATGAGTGTGATCCTGGGTAGTGTGACTGTTCTCCTCACTGTAGTCGTCATTGTTCTGGCTGTTAAAATCAGAAAACTTCAGACAGGTACAATTGATTTATTATTTGTTGCACATGATGAACAAATCCAAAGCTGAGTATATGTTCAGTAACAATTAACTGATGAGACTTTTATCTTTTGTCATTTAGCTGTGAATGAAGAACTGCAGCCAGAGAGAAACAAGGTGAACCCAACATTTACTTAAATACACTGTGTGTTATGGTGGTTTAACAGATGATTTCTTTTTTATTGCTACATGTGGCATCAAAGTAAAATTATCCCTTCTAATTTATACTTTTACAAGTTAATATCTTGTGTACACAAGAAAAAAAAGTAATAATCACCTTTTCAGACTTTTTTGTTTTAGATATTTTTTTGAGCATTTTTAAGCCTTTAATTGATAGGACAGACAAGTGTGAGGGGGAGAGAAAGAGAGGGAGTGACATGCAGCAAAGGGCCACAGGCTGGAGTCAAACCCAGGCCGCTGCGCCAACAGCCTTGTATATGGGGCGCCTGCTCTACCACGACGCCACCGACACCCCGACCTTTTCAGACTTAAGGGACTCATTGGATCTTCAAACTTTAAACTAACAGTTGAGGCTTGTTAAGTTGAAGAATGACTGTATTTTGTATCAAAATCAGTGATCAGTGAAGGTTTATCTTTGCTTATCTTACTGTATTTGGCTTACTCAGAATGTGAGCATGTTTGTCATAGCCAAACTTTTTCCCTTCCTGCCAATGATGATTTTTCCCCCATATGAAACACATGGAAATGCTCCAACTAGTCAAACAGATGACATTTTGCGATCAAAAAAAAGAAAAAACTTGAACCTTTCTGCCGTGCCGTTGTGTGTAATTGTCTGAAGTACAGCTACAAACCGTATTATTTTAAATTCAGACATAGTCACTGGGTGAAGGTGAGCTTTAATCTGGCCTATGTCCTGTGGCTGAGAGAGTTTTTCTTAGTCTTAATTTAAATTGTCCAACACAGTTGGGATTCCATTAACAATCATGTTTTAGCATTTAAATTAGACTTTGTTAAACTATGGTTAACAATCACCTTAAATAATCAAATCAAATAATTCTTTTGTGAAATTTTTTTTTTTTTTTGCAAACTCAGCCACAGTGTGTGTGATATGTTGTGTGACTCTAAATACTCTGATTCACAGGATCTGGGCTCAGATGAACTGAACTACGCAGCTCTACGTTTCCAGGCAAAGCCAAAAAGAAGCCGCAGGCCTCCATCTGAGAGAGAGGTGGAGCCACATGTTGTGTATGCTGCCACCAGATAGACTCAGGAAACATCTGGAAGCAGCAGCTCAGAGTGGAACTGATGCTTTATCATATTAATCTACTGTTGGGGTTTATATGTGGGCCGTGTGTGAGCTGATTCACTGGCAAAAAATAAATCTGAAATGATGCTTCTGTATTTTCTTGCTCATGTTTCTTTCTGTCTCTTACTTTGTCTGAGAGTAAAAACAGCATGTGTAATGAGCGATAGAGGAGGAGTCAGAGAGGACACTGATGGCTGAAATGGTCTGTGCACAGAGGAGTGAGTGATGTACACATCACTTGTTTAACAGGAAGAGACAGCTCAGTGTGGTCTGACAACAACTGAGGTGAAGCGCAATGAGGTCTCTGAAGTCAAAGCTCTGTGGAAAGTATAAAAGGAAGCTGTGAAAACTAGCTAAGTTATTTTATGGCAACATTAAACTAGCTGCTGTATTTAGACATTTGTAGAAATTGTGGACAAACACAGCTATTTCAATAATTTGAATAATGCACCCTTAAAACATATACCAGTCTCTTCTGACACTGCTAAATCACTCTACTCCTCATCATTGACACAAAATCACATTTATACTTAATGTCAACATCTGCATTCAAAAAAGATCAGAGATGTCTGATGCAAATGTTTCACTTTTCATTGTGCACATACCTAAGGCATAGTCTCAGGTTACAGTTTAATCTGTCAGGTAAGTAACAGGTTTTCTCATAATCAAGAGCACACACAGCAACAGTAAGGAAAATGTAAATGCCAATGGTATTCCAAGCCAGATTTTACTATAAAAAAACAAACAAACAAAAAACAAACTGTGCAGACTCATTCAAAGGTGATCTATCCTAATCCATCCCTTATATTCCACTAGAAGTGTGTGGTGGTGTATTTATCTGCAGAGACCCTGCTTCCTGTCTGTAGTTTCTTATGTTCTTTTAATTATGCTGTGTTTGGGCTGTTCCTGGGCACAGCAGGTAGGTGAGGCTGAGACTACTAAAAGGTTGTGATAAGGTGTCAGGCTGCAAGCAGCAAGAGGAAGCTATGAAAATCACGGATACAGCTCAGAAAAGAGCGCAAATA
Organism: Epinephelus awoara; assembly: GCA_035609425.1. Classification (NCBI taxonomy): domain Eukaryota; kingdom Metazoa; phylum Chordata; class Actinopteri; order Perciformes; family Serranidae; genus Epinephelus; species Epinephelus awoara. The sequence goes on along the minus strand of CM069315.1, from coordinate 8,726,781 downwards.
CAGTGAGTGAGAGTGAACGTGGGGTTGGCTTTTACTTTCACTGGTGATACTGCTTACAAACAGAAACTAACAATTCCTGCATAGTGGACTACACATTTAAACAATATGTGGGGCCCTGTCTTACACCGACACGCTCTAAATATACTTGCGCCATGCATTTCAGATCATGCGCTAAAGATTATTCAAATAGGGCCACAAAATTCTACAGCCATGTTAGTGTCTCTGTGAGGCTGTACGTAGGCACAGCCATGTTTTGAGCCAGGTGCAGCAGCATGCTAACATCGTCACAGTGTCAGTGTTTGGGGACATCAAATTTCATGGCAATTCATCAAACATTTGCTGGGTATCTCACTGAAAATCATAAAGGTCAACCTTACAGTGGTGCTAGAGGAAAAGGACATTTTTGCCTGGACCAAAGAGACAAAGAGGTAGGCTGATGGACCAATCTATGTATCCATCTATGGTCAAGTTTCCATCCAAATGTAGCTTCAATTTTAACAACATTTTCAGGAAATTGGGAAAAAAAAAGCAAATTAATGCACATTCTCAGCTACTACTAGTAAACACTGGGAGTTTGGGGCATCGATAGGGGTAATTGGGTGCCATTAAATCATTGCAGAGTGACAATCAAATCTCAATGTGATAGAATTCATTTAAGGAATACTCAATAATCAGTTTTTCAGTGACGAGTGATGTTTAAGTGACATGCTTGATGTACGCAGTGGCGTAGTAGTAGCTGATGAGGTGGGTGTATTACGTAGATGGGTATGTTATGAAGCAGGAAGTTTGTTTGGCTGATAGGTGGGTATGCTGTAACCAGCCAGAAATACCCTGTAAACCTGCATATGCCCTTCATTATAACACTTAATGTACGTCATGATTCAGTAGCTCTACTTTTTGTTTTATTTAGTTTATCATTACTCCTTCTCTTCCACCTTTTAGTAATTGCTTTTCATGTCAACGGAGGGAGAGGTTGTTCTGCATGTGCAATTATTTGTGGCAAGTTTTGTCTCAAATTGCATCTGACACAGATATAACATGATATTATATGAGTCTCCTTGAACCAAACTATCCTGAGCGCAAATATGTGTTAAGGCGCTGCATAACTGGCAGGTTAGTGTGAGCGGCAACATCAAAACAAAAGACACCCCGCCTCTCTACACCTCTTTATAAGAGCTCAGTGGCACAAACTATTCTCGCAGTGACACAATTAAACGCACTATGAGGAGCTTCAATTTGACAACAGCTTTACTTCTCTGCAGCCTCAGTAAGTACTGACACTTGATTATACTCAGCATCAAATCATGTAACCAGAGACCCATGAGAATTTCAACATGCAAACTGGAACTATAGTAATTTGTTGTCTTATTACAGTGTGAGAGATCACAGTGTATTATTGAGAGCAGTGATGGCTCTGGGATAATGCTCTTGCTGTCTCTACTGTTTGTTTCAGGCTGGATCTCTGTCTCAGGCTCTGAGTCTCACACTGTGGAGGTCCAGCCTGGTGAAGAAGTCACACTGACGTGCACCAACACTTCCAGCATTTCGACTCTGACTGAATGGTTCAGACTGATCAACAGGACCAAGCCCAGCTGCATCTCCTCCATGTACGGGGCTGATTTTGAAGCTTTGTTCTGTGATGGATTTCAAAGTGGATTTGAAATGAGCTCCAACATCTCCACTGTCTTTCTTACAATCAAGCGAGTGGATTTATCTGACTCTGGACTGTATTTCTGTGGATTCTACAAAGATGCACATACAGTCATTGCCGGTGCAACACATTTGAAAGTTCAAGGTATTAAACCATACTTCTTTTGGAGATCATATTTACAGTATATCTCAAATTTATTTCCACATTAGTAAGGAAACAGCGTAAAGACAAATAAGAAGCCAATATCTTAAATTGTTAATTCTTTTTTTCAAGGTAATGGTGGATCTGATGGTGATGTTGATTCAAAGAATGAAAGTAAGGTTTTTTATTGCACAACAGAGCCAGTATCACTATTGTTTAGGTCAAAGTCAAATCCTATCATTTGTGTTGTAGAGGAGCCTGATGGAATGACAAACCTAATGAGTGTGATCCTGGGTGGTGTGACTGTTCTCCTCACTGTAGTCGTCATTGTTCTGGCTGTTAAAATCAGAAAACTTCAGACAGGTACAGTTGATTTATTATTTGTTGCACATGATGAACAAATCCAAAGCTGAGTATATGTTCAGTAACAATTAACTAATGAGACTTTTGTCTTTTGTCATTTAGCTGTGAATGAAGAACTGCAGCCAGAGAGAAACAAGGTGAACCCAACATTTACTTAAATACACTGTGTGTTATGGTGGTTTAATAGATGATTTCTTTTTTATTGCTACATGTGGCATCAAAGTAAAATTATCCCGTCTAATTTATACTTTTACAAGTTAATATCTTGTGTGCACAAGAAAAAAAAGTAATAATCACCTTTTCAGACTTTTTTGTTTTAGATATTTTTTTGGGCATTTTTAAGCCTTTAATTGATAGGACAGACAAGTGTGAGGGGGAGAGAGAGAGAGGGAGTGACATGCAGCAAAGGGCCACAGGCTGGAGTCGAAGCCTTGACCATGGGGCGCCTGTTCTACCACTAAGCCACCGACGCCCTGACCTTTTCAAACTTAAAGAAGCAACAGACAGCATTTTTGCCTATTTATATCATTATGAAAATAATGTGGGTTGCACAGGGTAGTATACACAGTAAAATCAGACTATCAGCGTTTACACAGGTTACTTAGTGACTTTGCAATAAGAGCAAGAAAGTCTGAGTAGGGCAGGAGAGAGGAGAAGCAGATGGGTCAAAACAAACAGAACACAGGACTTTCAAAGAGAAGACTGCTGTTTGTGTCCAGTGTAAAATGCTGAATTTTTTAACAAGGTTTCGCAGTTGATGTGTCATATGTGTCACATGACACACATGACTTGTTCACTGATGCAAGGTACATGACAAGTGTACCCGAACTATGGTATTGCACTGGTTAGCACTGTCGCCTTGCAGCAAGCGGACCTGGGAACCTGGGGGGGTCAAACCACAGGGTGGGGAGCCCTTCTGTGCAGAGTTTGCATGTTCTCCCTGTGTCAGCGTGGGTTTTCTCCAGGAACTCTGGCTTTCTCCCACAGTCCAAAGACATGCAGGTTAACTGGTGACTCTCTATTGCCCTTAGGTGTGAATGTGAATGTGTGCGAATGGTTGTGTGTCTCTAAATGTTAGCCCTATGATAGAATGGTAATCTGTCCAGGGTGTACCCCGGCCCTTGCCCAATGTTAGCTGGGATAGGCTCCAGCCCCCTGCCACCCCTAAAAGGATAAGCGATTATGGAAAATGAATGAATGAATTATTTTTTAATGTTTTTTCTAAACCTAACCCAGTAGCTTTGTTGCCTGAGCCAAAAGTAGTTTTGATGACAAAACCTATGTTTCCTCAGAACACAGAATTGAATTGTGAATAGACATTATGTATGTATTAAGCAGAAAATTGACACGCCATCTTTGAGAGTCTGATGCTATGTCTGACCAAAATTGATAATTGCGGTATCTCAAGTCACAGTTTAAAGTGTAGGGCCACTGACCAAAGTGCCATATTTGACGAGTCGGGAGTGAAAACATTTTAAAATACTCTGATTTGCAGAATCCATGCACTGACGACCTGAACTCTGCAGCGCTGAGGTTCCTTCCAGAGACAATCAGGAACAGGAGGCCTGAATCAAAGAGAGAAGTGGAGACTCGCGTCATTTACACCGTCAGTAGATAGACTCAGGAAGCAACTGTAACTGCAACTCTCAGTGTAACATTGCGACATTGCAACTTTTTTTTAATAAAGCTCCTGAACTGGTCAGTTCATCTTTGTTTCTTTTGTATTTTGTCTGCCTCCATTTTTTCATTTGACAGGGACAAGAACATAATTAATGAGGGGAAGACAAAAGGGACACTGATGACTGTTAAACTTACTCATATGGAGAGTCAAATGGTTTGTCAGGGGGAGGGAGAAATGAGTGAGATATCCCCTGACAGGAAGAGACAGCTCAGTGTGGTCTGAGCACAGCTAACATCAAAGTCACAAGGCCAAGTTAGTAAGATACACAAAGAAGCTGACTACTTTGTTTGTTTGTTTTGTTGTTGTTGTTTTTTTGTTGTTGTTGTTGTTTTTACAAAATATCGACTTGTATATTTGTACAAACTGAAAAATACTGAAGGAAATACATAATAATATAATAATAGATAATAATAATAATAGAATGAACCGGCACCTAATGGTGACAAACTGTCTGTCACCTTCTTTAAAGCCATGTAGTACAGTTTACTGTTATCTTTCATTCTATTTGCATGCAGCAAGAACTGTATCGATTTCTGTACTATTAAATATCCAGTGTAATTTGCAAAGGGCATTAGGATCACTTTGCCTAAAATCTATTTTTGTTAAAAACATTAAGTATTAAAGTATTTTTTTTTCTTGTTAGTATTTTGGTTCTTACATACTTCTTTCTCTCTTGCTCTCAGTCTCTTTTTATCATTTGTTTGTCCTTGATTGTAATCTCAAGATGAAAAAACAAAAGCATGTTTGAGGTTTGATGGGGGAGGAGCCAGTAAAGGATGTTGATAATTTTCAAACATCCTTATAGGTAGTCTGCAGGGAGGGAGGTACACTATATTTTTCATATATATTTTTAACTTTCTAACTGTCTCCATTGTATACTAACACGTAGTGAAGTGGGTATTAAAAATTGGAGGGGTAGCTTTGTACCCTGGCCATGTTTGCATGCACATGTGGGCAACAACAAGCATTATGTCCCCTCCCTGTTATTTTCCACTGTGGTGAAAACACTTTGTGTTTCAGCTGAAGCGAAAGCCACAAGAAGACTGGCCGTCACCTCTCTGCAATAAAACCACAAGCAACAAGAGCTGTACTACTTTCACACAAAAGCCTAACAACTTTATCTTAAAAGGTGAACATATCTTGTTTATGTATATGTAGAAATGCAGTCCAGTCAGCAGTGAAGTACTCTTTTCTCAAATTGTTACGTTCTTCGCAGACGACACTGACCAATTTCCTTACACTTATTTGACTCTTTTACCTTTTTACATCAGCACCCTGCTTGCAGAAGAAAATGCCTTGTGCAGCATGATACTTGCACAGCCAGATGACAGTGTCTTCCTCATTAAACTGGCATACCTAAAACTTGACTGTACCAACTTGACTATACCAACAATAGATAATAGTCATATGAATGGTCCTGGCTGAATGCATATCTGCAGGTCCAAATTATATCCTCCTGAGAGCCTGTGTCCTCATATGAGGACACTACATTTAAGGTTTACTTCATTCATTCTACTTAACTTAAACCTGTTATCCTCATTTGTGGACACTTTTTTGTGCCTAGTGCATCTAGTGGCAGTAAGACCACAATACACTAATCCATGTAAAAACAAGATGTTAGCCATCTCTGCCAAGTCAGTCCACAGCCGATCCTGACACAAAAGTGGACAAGGTCCAAAACCTGTTCACATTTTATGGTTGAAACTTGTTTAGGTATGACTAACAATGTTTGCAGTTTGATATGGCAACATTTGACCAATTTTAGCAACAGTAACAAGCTAAGACTATTAGGAAGTACTCGTTTGAAGACATTGGGACTTAATTATCGTCTTGTTTGAGGACACTTGGACTTTATTGTTGTCTCATTTGAGGACTTTGGGACTTTATTATTATTGACAATCTTTAGTTCTTTATACTTGTGGTGTCCTATTGATCCCAAATAGTGAGGAGAAATTAAAAGTGCATACCAAACAAAAATTCGGGTCTCAGGAAGACATACATCAGAGATGTCTTTATCCTCACTGCGCTGCATTTTTAGAAACTATGACAGCCTGGTAATTGGTCATATCTCCCACCCACATCCAGATGGCATCTCGTGCTTCCTTCATCGAGGGATGTTATGAAGCGGACCAAGAAAAAAAATGGTTCTCAGTTGTTTATTTTTAGTCTCAAGCCCAATTTTCCACCAAAATACTTACACCTACCCTTGTTATGCATCATGTGACTGCAGCTATTATCTGTTCGGGTCTACTGACAAAGTTTCACTATGCACAATACAGGCAGACAGAGTACACCGCAGCGTCCACCACGTTGTGCTGATTTTGTGCTGACTTGAAAAGAGAGCATTCTGTGTGAGCGGTATTGTCGGTTACTGTGTGGTCAGTGATTGACAAAGCAAATATAGTAAAACCCACCTCCCCCTTTAAACCTCCTTCCTGCAGCTTAGTGACTTGAAGCTCCATAGCAGTGAGACGATCATACGCACAATGATGAGCTTTACTATAATAACCACTTCACTTCTCTGCTGCCTCAGTAAGTACTGGCATCGCTCTTACTACATGTTTAACATTTGGTTAGTTTAGTAAACACAAGCAAAACAGAATTTAGCTGCGGCCACAGATATTTAGGCCTATGGTTACCTGTTAGTGCATTATGAGCTTAGAAGTCTCTGCTGTTTGTTTCAGGCTGGATCTCTGTCTCACTTTCTGAGTCTCACACTGTGGAGGTTCAGCCTGGTGAAGAAGTCACATTACTGTGCTCCAACTTTTCAAGTTCTCCCACTCAGACAGTCTGGTTCACACTGGCCAACAGAACGCAGCCCCGCTGTATTTCCTGCATGTACAGTTCTGTTGAGCCAGCTTCTTTCTGCAATGGAGCTGAGAGTGGCAAATATGAAATGACATCCAACATCTCCACTGTCTTCCTCAAAATCAAGCATGTGGATATGTCTGACTCCGCGTTGTATTTTTGTGGATTTTACATGAGCAGATACTCTGTAATTGTCAATGCAACATTTTTGAAGGTTCAAGGTAAGAATGTTGTACAGTATCATTTAGCCACTAACACAAAGAAAACACACAGAATATATCAACATGGAGTAATGTCAAAATGAGATGAATAATGTGATGATAACATGGAAGGCAGGCTTAAATGTTCTCCCTACCTCTACTTAAAACTGTATGTGACATTCAAAGCATTCATATAGCAAGCAACTATGTGCTATGTAAAGATGTAGTAGTAGTATTGCAGTATTGTGCCATCCCAGTGTGTGATTTTCGACAGCATGCCAGCATTGCAGAAGCAAACGAGGCATGACATCAAACACAACAGCGTCGGCCTCTAATGTGACATAATACATACGCATCAGCAGGGCTTTATGAATAATAACAATGGCATTACCATGGCAATAACAATCACGTACCACCTCTGTTATATGGTGGATGATCTGCTCCAAGGGTAAGGACCTCATTGTTTCTAATTTCCAGACATTTCTAGCCAATGCTCTTCTTTGAGGTTACTGCTAACTGCTACTTGTACTTCCTCTACAACTTTTCAAATTTGAAGAGGCAGGGTAAAACAGGCCAGAGATATGCTCCGAATGTCACCTACAGCTCCTTTAACATTTACAGTGCAGATTCACATTTGCCAAGTAATGGAATAAGCTCATTTTTTCATGGTAATATTAGCCAGGTTCAAGTTCAAGTAAAGTAGATCGCTTAAAACATGCACAAAACATGCCACTTGGTCATTATCCAAGAGGATCTAATTGAATCCTCTTTCTTGTAGAGGTGCCTGGTGAAATAACAAACCTGACGAGTGTGATCCTGAGCGGCGTGACTGTTGTTCTCACTAAGGTCATCATTTGCCTTGTCATCAAAATGATGCAACGTCAGACAGGTACTGTTTGAGGGCGGTCCTCTCATATGGTTATGTTGCTTTTGCACATCCTCTTGTCAATATTAAGATGAAATTAAAAACTCTTAAAAATGTATTAACAGCAGCTTGTATGATTACGCCCCGGACTGTTTCTGTTGCTTGACAAAAAGAAAATCCACAATGACTGTCTGTAAATTTAATGTGAAGATCATATGTTTTATAGTGCACAAGGTATAGAGTTGAAATCATCATGATTGATTTTACTCTTGTTTGTAGAACCTGGACCCTGAAAGACTCAGCATTGATTTTCCACCCACAAAGAAGAAGCAAGTGGAGGCTCGACCTTATTCCTGCTGCATCTAAACAGACTGAGAGGAGCCAAGACCATCACACCACGTGCTTTATCACATTCCTGGATGGTCACCTCACAAAACTATGCTATGAGGAAAGACATGTAAATGAAGCCACCATTTAAATTAATAGTATTACTGTAGTATATTTTCTGGCCAGCAGTGGCAGCATTGAGCACATAGCTGCTGAGCAACACTGCAGTTGGTGAGTGAGGAAGAAATCAAGTGCCATCTTTGTTTTTACATGAGTTGTAAAGACTCTGATGGCAGAGACATTTCTGTGTTTTTATAATCAACTTTTTTCTGCCAATTGAATCAGGGAAACTTTAACTGCACCTCATGGTGAAACATGTTTTGAATGTAATCATCTCACCAGAAACAATGTGATTTTGTCATAATGTTGCAGTATTTATGCAAAATGTACATCATTTTTGTTAGTAATGAGTCTTGTTGCTTCTTTATTCCTTCCTTCACCTGGTAAAATCTTCTTTTCACCTCGCCCTTTAGACACAGAAGAGGAGTGAGTGAGACACACAACACTTGTTTGACAGGAAGAGAGAGCAGTGGTGTCTGAGCACGACTGCAGTGAAAATAAGATGCTTTTAATAACAAAATTTGAAAAAACAATCTGAAGCTAGATGTTTTGTAAAAACAACCACTAGCAGGCAACAAATAGCAATGGCAAAATCTCAACCACAGGAAGACAGATTTTCAGCCATAACCACACACATCAAAGGCCTAGCAGTTTTTAAAAATCACTATCTGCCTTCAGACTTGCGGAAAGGCTCAAACTCTCTTCTACAACCTGATATGAGAACATTTGTGCATTTTAAAAGACTCCTAAAAATGCTTGCACACTCTTGACTGAATCACAAATGAGCTTAAAGCATGATTAAACACAAATTCAGGGAACCTTGCTTAGGGTGTGCAATGTGATAGGTACACCGCTGGAAATCTGAAATGTACGTGAATTAATCCTCCAACAATATTTGTCAAGTAAGAGCAACGCTTTGAAGGGTGATTTTAGGAAACATGTAATGGATGGACAACAACAAACAATCACAAGCCCATAGAACAATTAATAAATATAAGATTAAAATGTGGGGTGCAATACAGTCTTGCCTGTATATGTCTTCACAGGTTACATCTTGTACACCCTAACACACCAGTGGGCCAGGTTTATCCATCTATGTACCTTCAATGCCACTGTCGTAGTGCAGGAACCATCCACAAATGTTTCCAGGCATGGATGGATTACTGAACAGGCCACAAAATAACTGGAAAAAACAGACAAAACAACCACAAAGAGACACAAAATGGCTACACAGAGACACAAAATGACCAAAAAAGACACAAGATGACCTCAAAGAGACACACAGTGAACACGGGTAGACATAAAACCACAAAAAAAATGCAAATCCAACTTAAAAGTTTGGGTCTTGCACCTTTACAGGTGGTGGGGCCCTTTGTATAGACGGCACTCATAGAGAGCAACAGCCACTAAAAACATGACAATGGGACGCTACAGGTTCCTTAAATCATAGCCACAACATGTGGCAGCTAGTTTGAGGCCACAGGTGGATTATGCTTCCAATATGTCAGCACATATTCCAATCAGTGGGAAATAATACCCTCCATCTCAATACTGCCAGGCATTAATGTGTTAACTTTCTTCTCTAACTCTCAGTTATCTGATGATGTTGTTTGATGTCTTTTCTTCCCTGAGAAACAGCATCTTTGTATATTTTCATTGATGTCACTGAAAAGAGAACGTTATCTTGGACTCTAGAGGTTAAACGTGTCAACGCTCAATTTCCTGGAAGCATGAATGTGGTCAGTTTGATTAGCAGGATTAGTGGAGAAAAAGAAAGAAACACCCCGCCTCTTTCTGTTTAAGGCACCCTTACTGAGGCGCACTTCAGTTGCGGACATTGCAGAGTTTCAGTCACACGCACCATGATGCTGAACTTTACCTTGATAACAGCTTTGCTTCTCTGCAGCCTCAGTAAGTACTGGCACTGAATTACTCCTGACTGCATTGTTTGTGTTATGATTGGACATTTAACGTGGCATAATTAAAACGCACTTACTTCTCTGCTGCTTGTTTCAGGCTGTATCTCAGTCTCCGTTTCGGAGACTGTGGAGGTCAGCTCTGGTGAAAATGTCACACTGCTGTGCTCCAACATGTCCAAACATGAATCTGTGACATTCTGGTTCAGACTGGTGAATAAAACCAAGGCCAGCTGTATCTCTGTTATGTTCAGATCTGACAGCAAAGCTCGATTCTGTGAGGGATATCAAGACAGCAAATTTGAAATGAGATCCAACATGTCCACTCTCTCACTCAAAGTCAAACAAGTGAATTCATCCGACTCTGGACTGTATTTCTGTGGATTTTACGCAAATGGACATCCAGCTTTTGGGGTGACACGTTTGAACATCAAAGGTAACATTATTGCAAAGTCTTTTCTGTCATTTTTCTGCCAATATTGTGAAAAGAATTTTAATAATCACCTCAAAACAACATTTTGCATGCAACAAAGTAGCTTTTATCCTCTGATGTTAATCAACCAAGACTTAATTTACCTGCATTTCTTCGAAAGGCAACAATGAGCCACATGGTGACAAGGAAAAAAACTGCAAAAGTAAGTTCTCCTAAAGATTTCGACCACAGTGTAGATCATTAAATGTGTGTAGGTACAGCAGTTTGGCTTAATTCAGCTTGGTGCATTTTAATTTGAACCAGGCCTCTAAACGGAAGATAGAGTTTAACTCAATGATATTTCTTGTGGAAGAATCTGATGGAATAGCAGAGCTGACGAGTGTGATCCTGGGCGCTCTGACTGTTGTCCTCATGATGGTCATCATTGTTCTGGTCGTGAAAAACAGAAAACGTCAGACAGGTACTTTCTCAGAGCTACTGTATTGATCTTTTATTGGGTTTTGTTGCCACTGGAAATTTTCTTCAAACTGCAAGCTCCTGCTTTATCAAAGACAATGTTCAGTGAACTGATATCAAATGTTCTGCCTTTTTCACTTAGCCAGTGAAGAAGAACAGAAACCAGAGCAAAGTCAGGTAAATCCAATTTTAACATTTGTGTCTAAATATTGTTTGATAGAGCTCTACTGAATAAGAAATTCAAAACTCTTAACTTAAGACTGTAAATGTTCTTTTGCAGAATGTGAGCTCTGATGATGTGAACTACGCAGCAGTGACATTTCGAACAACAAGAGCAAAAAGAGGAGAGCTGTAGCCAAATGTTGTTTATGCTGCCACCAGATAGACTCAGCGGGCGACTGGAACTGATGCTGGAGCATATTAATGCGCTGCTTCAGAGCTTTTGTTTGACTTGTAGGTGACAGCAACCATTTATCAATAAAGATCTTATGGTGATTCATTTCCAAGTGTCTTCCTGCTGCAAAGCGCTAATTCTCAGGATTTCCTTTCACTATGTCAAAGTCTATTTAGCAAAAAAAAAAAAAAAAACAAGTGAGGTCCGCAGCAGAAAAGGAGTGAGTGACGTTCACATCCCTTGTTTGAGGAAGGAAGAGACAGCATAGTGTGGTCTGGCATAAAAGAGGTGAAAATCATGAGGCCTGGTAGATTAGTTTCTAAAAATAAACATTTGCTCTCTCTCTCTGGCTATGATTCTGCTCTGTAGTTTCTAGTGTGAACACAGAGCAAGAGCCGTTTTCTCACTTGTACAGGGTGTTTACGGCCTGGTTGTTTCCTTATCACCAGCTGGGCCTATGCCAAGTGATGGTTTGTGTATAGGAGATTCAGAAGTGCTCATACCAAGCACTGGAGGTTGTCTCTTCTGTTCTTCCTTCAACAGAGCCTTTAACAAAATCTGTTAAGGACAACACAGTGACAGGAGGCTAAGTTATCCCAGGTATGAGCCAGTGAAAGACCCAATCCTATAATGCCCTGGTGAGAAGGTGGAAAATCTTCTTATAAGCTGACACTTTGTGGGGTCACAGCAAGGGACAAGGGACACTGCTCCATTGCCGTTCCCTTGACTTGCAGTCAGGTCACTCCTTGGCAGGCTGAGAGGAAGTTCAAAAGTTACCTACTCTATGGCAACGGAAAGCTATTTTGATAGTCAAATGTTCTATTTATCATTGAAAAGAATATTCCACTTCTCAGATTGTGATCGGAAGTTATTTTATGCAAGTTCTAACTTACAACAAAGACAGTATAGATGAATACTTAATTCAAAACTATGTCTTTTGATTAACTTTTCTGCTGAAACAACAGCATGTTCATCTGAAATCAAGTCCTGTCCAACACCAAGCAGGTTGGTTAAGCAACAATCAGTCAATCAATCAATCAATGTGTCATGTAAAGTCATATAAGACACAATTTCCTGACCTCTTTTGCCCCTGGGGAAATGCATCGTGGTTTGTTTATATACCTTGACGTCAACAACATAGCTGCACAGTCGCTCCTCCCAAACACAGTGATCCCACAGCTGCCTTTGAGCGGTGTATTGCAGTGATTCAAACCCCTAGGGGTGCAGGGCAAGCAGGAACAGGACAGCACTGCAATATTATTACTCTCACATCAGCTGCTTTTCACCTTGCCAAAGTCCTTTGTCCTGTTAGATCGGTATATAGAAAAATAGTCAACTGGTTGAGTGACGCTTTTCCAGGATTCCAGGATTAAGAGAAATTCCAGTGACACAAAGGACTGTTCTTTATTTGTCTTTATCATTCAGACAGCCAACTTGCCTCCTCTTCAGATGTTCCAGCCTAAATGATGTACTCCAACACAAAATGGCTACAAAGAGACACAAAACCACAAAAAGATGCAAATCCAACTACAAAGTTTGGGTCTTGCACCTATGTAGAACAGGTGGTGGGGCCCTTCATACATCCATACCCAGGGGCCCATTGTCTCATAATCTGCCCATGTTTACAGGAAATATCAGCATCCAGACGGCACTCATAGAGAGCAACAGCCACTAAAACATGACAATGGGACACTACAGGTTCCTTTCCAAATCATAGCACAACGTGTGGCAGCTAGTTTGAGGCCACAGGTGGATTATGCTTCCAATATGTCAGCACATATTCCCATCAGTGGGAAATAATACCCTCCATCTCAATACTGCCAGGCATTAATGTGTTAACTTTCATCTCAGCCTAAATTATTCCTGCAGCCTAAGTTATGTACTCCAAGGCAAAGCAAGGTTTTTGGCCGAGTTAAGAGTAAATTGCTCTTGCACATACGGGGATTTTTGGTCTTGAAGGTTTTGCCATAGTAGTAAGTGGTGTGACTACCGTCCTTAGGCAGCAACTCACATTGTAACCGATGACATCACCAACTAATCAATATTTGAATTTGATCATTGACTTTGGTCAACTACATCATTATTCTTTGCACCCCTGGCCTTTTCTGATCAGGGCATTCCAGATACTTTCCCATGATGGCTATCGCTGCCTACAACCCCATTCAAGTATTGAGGTTTTTGTAACTGTCTATGGCCAACAAGAACATCAAGCAGGACTCTTGCAACCTCAAATTTCCAACTTTTTCCAGAAAATCTTGAGTGCTCTTGATGTAACTACTGTGCCACATGGAGAGGAGGTTCAAGTAGTGATCCAAGAACTCGGCTAACTGATAGCTTTCACTTCCACAATCCAACATCATCTGCCTCCCTGGGCGTATTTTGAGGGTGACCAGGCAGTGTGTGCGAAGCCTTCGGCAGGAGATAGAAAAACCTCTGCCATGGTGTGCCTTCACTCAACAGATAAGCTCTCTGCGTCTTTGTGATGGTTTAGTCCCAGACTGTGGAATCCAGAATACCCGCTATTTAAGCTGCCACCTTCGTATATATCAGAGCCTCCAGTGGGACATAGTGATTCATACTGGAGTCGTCCAAGGCCTGCTGTTCAAGCTGCAACAAGCTGCTACGTTCTTGTTCTATGTTTCTGGTGGTGTGTTGGTCCATGTGAAATAGAAACAGAAGTTCCTTCAGGAGGTCTGCGGGGTCTGACTCCAAGGGTGAGCTCCTTGTCTGGTGGCTGGCCTAAGAAAGCGCCGAGCTTCAGGCGTCAGTGGTACCCAGAGAGTTGAACTTTTAAGTCTTGTCTCTGATTCCTCTTGGAAGGGGGATTAGGAATGAATGCAAGACCTTTCCGTAGGAGTTCCTGTTGTGCTGTTCCAAGCTTGCCTTGCCCCCAGGTCTGCAATGTGAAATGGCTCCTTATCTTACCCCTTACCCCTTATCTACCAACATGGAGCCAGTTTGGTGCCAGTTCCTCCACCTAATTTTGAACCGTTGAGAGCATTTTGACTAAATGTTGACAAAAAATTTCTGTTGTGCATTGTGCAACACCTTTTATTGATTACACATCCCTGATTATAATGCAGTCTGGTTTGCTAAAAAGCACCAAGGTTCCAAGAGTCCTGAATGGAACCAGCTCAAGAACCAGAGTTAATTGGAAAAGGGGTATAGGACCCCTGGCTGTGAATGATGTATGTATGAATACATTGAAAATAGAGGTTTTGATATGTCATTTCTAAACTTAAGTGACTTCTGTTGTAAAGGTTTTGTCAAATAATATGGTATGAAAAATAACATAATATTATAGCCAACATTCTGCATCATGACTTGTTTTTCTGATAGCATCAGTGTGGTTGGTTTGATCAACAGGACAGGCAACTAAAAAACACACCCCTCCTCTTTACGTTGAAAGCAGCCTCACTGGAGCAGAGTTCAGTGGCGGACATTGCAGAGCCTCAGTCACATGCACCATGAAGAACTCTAACTTGATGATGGTTTTTAGCCTCCTCAGCTACAGTAAGTACTTGCATTAAATTACTCTCAGCTGCATTTAACGTTATCTCACCAGAATTGAAATTAAATTCACTTATTTCAAAGTTCATTTGAAATATTTGTTTGAGGTTTTATGTTGTTTTTTTTCTTTTTAATCTAGTTGATTCTAAATCTTTTTGTCTCTGCTTTTTGTCTCAGGCTGGATCTGTGTCTCAGTTTCTGAGACTGTGGACGTCCAGTCTGGTGAAGACATCACACTGCAGTGCTCCAACATGTCCAAACATGAATCTGTGACCTTGTGGTTCAGACTGGTGAATAAAACCAAGGCCAGCTGTATCTCTGTTATGTTCAGATCTGACGAGGATGCTGTATACTGCGAGGGATTTCAAAATGGAAATTTTCAAATGAGATCCAACAGCTCCACCATCTCTCTCGGAATCAAACAGGTGGATTTATCTGACTCTGGACTGTATTTCTGTGGATTTTACACAGAGGGACGTCTGTTTTTTAGTGTAATACATTTAAATGTTAAAGGTAAGTTTTGTCTTTCTTTTTTTCTTGGTCCCCATGCTTTGGTCATTTATGTTCATAGTTTTAATATACTGTAATTTCACAAGTGTCTTCTACAAAGGCAACAAATTGACTATTTTAACATACACAAATCTGTTAATTCAAGACTAAATGTATCTTCCTCTTTATAAAAGGCAGCGGTGAGCCACATGATGATGAGGAATACAACTGCAAAAGTAAGATTTTCCTAAAAATTTCTGTCATCTTTCAATTATCCGATGTGTGAAGGTAAAGCAGTTCGGCCGAATTCAGTTTGCACCAGGCCTCTAAAGCAAAAATTGAGTTTAACTTCACGATCTGTCTTGTAGAAGAGTCTGAGGGAATAGCAAAGCTGACGAGTGTGATCCTGGGCGCTCTGACTCTTGTCCTTGTGATAGTCATCGTTGGTCTGGTTGTGAAAAACAGGAAACTTCAGACAGGTACTTTGTCAGAGCCGCTGTGTGTATCTCATCTCATTCAAACGATCATTGAACTGACCAGATGTTTTGTCTCTGTCCCTTAAAGAAGCCAACAAAGAAGGACAGAGTCCAGAGCAAAGGGAGGTAAATTCAATTTTAACATTTGCTTTTATATATTTTTTCAAAGAGCCCAACCAAAAAAACAGCCAGGACTAAATTGTATCAGCTACTATACGCTTGTCCCCGAAATAATGGTATATACAAAAATAAATAAATAAATGTGGGAACCGTGGGGCTATATTGTGGTATTAAAAATATGTTGAGTCACCATATTAAGATTGTTAATACTCTTGTCATAGGATGTAAGCTCCGATGATGTGAACTACGCAGCCGTGACATTTCGAACAACAAGAGCAAAAAGAAGAGAGCTGGAGCCCAGTGTTGTTTATGCTGCCACCAGATAGACTCAGCAGGCGACTGGAACTGATGCTGGAGCATATTAATGCGCTGCTTCAGAGCTTTTGTACTACCTGTAGGTGACAGGAAGAGCCACCATTTCGCAGTAAAGATCTTATGTTGATTCATTTCCAAGTGTCTTTGTGCTGCAGAGCGTTAATTCTCAGGATTGTCTTTCTCTCTAAGTCAAAGTCTATTACACAGAAGAAGAAGAAACAGTTGATTGGTGTTTGGTAGAGGAAGAGCCTGCCCAGAGTCTCTTCTAACGAGTCTCATTGAGGTCGGCAGCAGTGGAGGAGTAAGTGACATACACATCACTTGTTAGACAGGAAGAGACAGCACAGTGTGGTCTGGCACAACAGAGGGGAAATTCATGAGGCTTGTTAGATTAGTTTCTAAAAATAAAATCTGAAGTGAAGCAGTAAATACTGGCTGAAGCCTTGAGCTGTATAGAAGTTTTGGAAAAGCATACATCAAGGTTAAAACTTAATATTTTTAACCGATATCATCATAAATTTGTTAAATAATTTGCTACAGGTCTGAATTAACAATACATATACATACATGCATATTAAAAATGATTAAAAGCAGTTATAGTTGCACACCCCTATGAGTCTTTTTTTGCAAGTGGCATCAGTCGTGCAGTCTATCAGTATGAACAGAATGCAGTCTGAGGAGGTGACGCAGTGGGGTTTCAACTCACCTTTCTTTGATCTTGTGAATCCTGCGATGGCCTAGTGGCCCAGCCCAGGGGGCAATGCCTTGGTGGCAGTTGCTGAAAGATTGATAAATCTAATAATTGTTGCTCGGTCTCTTTACTCATTTATTTAGTAGAGTGTCCACACACCTTCTCATTCTACATATACATAGAGGTATACTGGTGGCTTCACAGCCTACATTTTATTGATTATCTCTGATCCCCACGGTCAATTTGATCTTTGCGACAGTGCGAGCAACACTGCTGACGCTAGGTGGCGCCAAGCTAAAAAAAAAAAAAAAACATCCTATCTGTTGCCTCTTTAATTCAGTTGCCTGCAGTCGATAGGAAACAATATCAGTACATATCCTCTTTGTCTTCTTCTTGGCAGCTCTCAGTTATCTGTCTGGTGCTAGGCCACTACAACTGCTTGAATGTTTAGGAAGTAGGTGAGCTTGGACAGAGACATGCCATGGAAATTTCAAAATTAAGGCTTATCCTGATTATGACAACATGTTTCAGTGTTGTCACTTAGCATCAATAATATTGGACTGTTGATCATTGAATTGATATATTGATCCAGATAAATGTATTGTTACACCTCTATTAAAGGGCCAGTGTGTAATATTTGGCATGGTTTATTATCAAATCTGAATCTGAATCTGAATATTCTACCCATTAATATGTTTATATAAGTGTATAATCGCTATAAAATAAAATTCATTTGGTTTTCGTAGTCTTATAATTATGATTTATATATATATAGCAAGGGCCTTGCTTTAGAGAGATCGCCATCTTGCGCCGCCATGTATGTACGGCAGACGGAGCGGACAATCCAGCCAGCCAGAGAACGCGTTTCGCGTTTATAAATAAACCATCAATGACAGCGGAAGGAAGGAAGAAGGAGGAGGAAACAGCAGAGAGTGTTAGTAGTTCATCGATAGAGAGTAGTGAAAAGTTTTTTTAGTTATAAAGTTTGTGAATGGACCACACTTACCACGCAACAGGAGAGAATGAACCCGAACCATCATCTGCGAGGAAAAGAAGACGCACTCCTTGTGATGGTAGCGATGAATCTCAGTCTGTGCAGGGCCTTTTTCCCGAACGCTACTCTAGTCTCCTGCTCGTGAGGGATTCATTACAATATCGTAACATGGTTTAGATTTCTAAATAAATATTCACTTCATCGCTAGATAGACCTACTCCTGAAAAACTTGTGTCTGCGCAAGCCTTTTGGTCCTACGAGGCCACCGTCATTTACCCGACGGGAGGGGTTAGCGAGTGAGCCCTGCAATCTAGAATTTGACCACTGATGTTACTGTTTTCAACAGTTTTCAACCCATTTTACACACTGGCCCTTTAACTCTCTTGCACAAGTTTGCTTAAAGGGATAGTGCACCCAAAAATTAAAAATCAGCCATTATCTACTCACCCACATGCCGGTGGAGGCTCAGGTGAAGTTTTAGAGTCCTCACATCACTTGCAGAGATCCAAGGGGAGAGGGGGTAGCAGCAAAACTCTGAAAGTACTACATAAGTAGTTGTGTGTGTGTCTTCATTTTGGATGAGGGGACTGGCTTTGACAACTTTACATAGAAGTTTTGACGTGTCATTTGCAAATAATAGTCACTTCTGTAGGAAAAGTATTGTCAAATAATACGTTCTGAAGAATGGCATAACATCATAGCCAACATTTTGCATCAACACGTGTCTTCCTGAAAGCATTACTGTGGTCAGTCTGAACAACATGAAAGGCATCACAACAAAAAACCTGCCTCCTCTTTACGTTGAAAGCAGCCTCACTGGAGCAGAGCTCAGTGGCGGACATTGCAGAGCCTCAGTCACATGCACCATGAAGAACTCTACCTTTATTATAGTTTTAAGTCTCTTCAGCTACAGTAAGTACTTGCATTAAATTACTTTCAGCTGCATTTATAATATTGGTAACTTTATCCTACCAGAATTGAAACTATTCACTGATTTCTAAGATCATTTAACATATCTGTTTGAGTTCAGTTGAGGTTCTTTAATTGTTTGGTTCATCTGAATCCTTTTTTGTCTCAGGCTGGATCTGTGTCTCAGTTTCTGAGACTGTGGACGTCCAGTCTGGTGAAAATGTCACACTGCTGTGCTCCAACATGGTCAAACGTGAATCTGTGACATTCTGGTTCAGACTGGTGAATAAAACCAAGGCCAGCTGTATCTCTGTTATGTTCAATGCTGACGAGGACGCTAAATACTGCGAGGGATTTCAAAATGGAAATTTTCAAATGAGATCCAACAGCTCCACCATCTCTCTCGGAATCAAACAGGTGGATTTATCTGACTCTGGACTGTATTTCTGTGGATTTTACACAGAGGGACGTCTGTTTTTTAGTGTAATACATTTAAATGTTGAAGGTAAGTTTTGTCTTTCTTTTTTTCTTGGTCCCCATGCTTTGGTCATTTATGTTCATTTTAACATACACAAATTTTTCAAAGTTAAATCAAGACTAAATGTATCTTCCTTTGTATAAAAGGCAGCAGTGAGCCACATGATGATGAGGAATACAACTGCAAAAGTAAGATTTTCCTAAAAATTTCTGTCATCTTTCAATTATCCGATGTGTGAAGGTAAAGCAGTTCGGCCGAATTCAGTTTGCACCAGGCTTCTAAAGCAAAAATTGAGTTTAACTTGATGATCTGTCTTGTAGAAGAGTCTGATGGAATAGCAAAGCTGACGAGTGTGATCCTGGGCGCTCTGACTCTTGTCCTTGTGATAGTCAACATTGGTCTGCTTGTGAAAAACAGGAAACTTCAGACAGGTAATTCATAAGATCTACTGGATATGTGTGTCAGCACCATGAAAAACTACAAAATTGCTTATAGCCTAGATGTAGTAACAGCAAAAAGTATGCATAATGATTATAAATGAACTAATTAGACATATTGTCTCTGTCATTCAGCTGCCAGGGAAGGGCAGAATCCACGACAGCATGAGGTGAGTCTCGTTACATCTTTATATGTTTTAAAACTTTAAATTTGGTTTGTTTTCTCACTAACTCAGCTATCTGACATGTATCTGTTGGTTCTCTCTTTATAGACTCTGGGCTCTGATGACCTGAAAGATGCAGCACTGGCTTTGTACTTGCCATCAGTGAGGAACAGGAGGCCTGCATCACAGAGAGAGGTGGAGACTCATGTTATTTATGCTGCCCGCAGATAGACTCAGAGAGGAACTGATGCTTTTATCACATTAATCTGCTGCTGTGTTCTTTTGTGGCCTACATGCCTGTATTAAAAATTATATATTTAAAAAGATCTCTGGTTGTATTTATGAATGTGGGATTTTCTGCTGCTCATTGTTGCACTTTGCACTGTGGTGACACACAGCACTGTCTGCATCAGGGAGACATCTGTACCTTTACACCTCTGACAGACTCGGACACCATTTTATCTTCACATGGTTGATAAGCATCTATCTAGCTTGTGAAAGGATGCTTGAAGCAGAGTGACAGTTTCACATCCTCATATGAAACCATTCACTCTACAGGCTTCACTTGTGTAAGACATGGCAGATAGTCTTATCACTGTACTAACTACTAGCGACAGAAAGACAATACGTACATGTCCTATTATTATCTCTGACACAGCCCATTTCCATCGAAGGTGCTTTACAACAACTGTTTCCACTTACAGTTGTTGCAGCCGGCTATAGGGGCGGGGTGATGAGCGAGCTGTCATAGAGAGGAAGAAGGTCTTATACTGTTTGACTATGGAGTAAACGGAGCACATTTTAAAGAGATAGTTCAGATCTTTTGAAGTGGGGGGGGCTCACGCGCCCTCTAGTGGGGCATACGGGCATTACCTTTCCGACCAGAAAACAGCCTTGTACATGGGGCGCCTGCTCTACCACTAACCCACCGACGCCCCAGACTGTGTATATATTAAGTGGATTTGCAGTGGACACTAGATAAATAGACACAACAAGGGCTGAGAAAAGAGACAGAGAAACAGAGAACAGTATTAAATAGGAAGAGAGGGGACAGACAGTGACATACTGATGTCACGTGTTATTTGCAGGACGTGTTTATGTTTTAATGTCCCAGGAAAAAGAAAATATGTTAATACAAGTCTCTTATTTTCATTGTTTGTATTATTGTCTTTTATTTATCATTGTTTTATTGACTGAAAAATATATTTTGGAATCCTGTTATTGAATTGCTAAAGTAGCCAGATAGCTGACTGAAAGAGGCCAAGACAGAGAAATGCATTAAGTAGGAAGAGGAGAGCGAAAGGGAGAGAGCAATAGACTGATGATGTCATGTTACTGGAGGACACGTTCAAATATCCCGATGTCTTCAAAAAAGAAAACATTTTTTAGTGAACAGTTCAACTGAACTTTTCTAGCCTTTCAATTTGTTTCGCTGACAGTTTTTCTTATCACTGAGAAAAGGCTGATTTGACATGAAGTCAAAAAAATAAAAGTGGCTTTGCAATTAGCAAGTTACGCTTGCCATTTTCTCGTAGTTAAGCTTTTCTGTTGCTTCAATATAGTGGAACTTCATTCTGACAGAGGATAACTGGCAGCTTAGCTCACTACATTTTCCAAGTCGCTTGTCCAGCACTGGACACGCCCCCAGTTGAGAAGCAGACAGGAGTACTGACACGGAAGCTGTGTAATGTACTGTTTTGGAGGGCTCAGCAGCAAAACATATTTTGCTCACCTACAAAAATCCATAGCAATTTATGGCGGTCTGCTGTCATCTGTTAGGTCAAAGCTCTGTGAGAATAAAGTTTGGAATGAAGCCACGAAAACTGTATGACTTTGAACAGGTTCGACATTTTTGCAAAACAGTGTCACATGCCTGAAATAAAAGCACAATCTATTTTAAAAAGACTGCCAGTTGAATTTATAAAGAATTAATTGAAAGAAATTAGTTTCATGACTTGTTATATTATCTGGGGGGCTGGAGGGGGATGGTGTGGCAATATAGAGATACATGTACATTTCCAGACAGTCTCTAGTGCAAGGCACAACGACGTTGCACTCGCAAAACTCAGAAATAGACAGGAATAGTTGTTGTACTGTATGGATACAGTAGTCGAACACTAAAGTATGTAAACACCTAACACCTTATCGAGTGTTGCTGCTAACAGGCACTGTATGCTAAATATAGATAACCTACAGTGCAATTCTGAGTACATCATCATCTGTATTTGTTTCTGTATCTGCTCAACCAACTAAATTGACCTTTTGCTAAGTTGCTGGGGCACATTGTGTAGTAATGATACTCGTTACCTGGAGAGGTAGGAAAAAGATATATGTTTCTTCCCTGTTCAAAACCAAAATCACACCCTGAAAAGTGTAGGGTTAGCTAGCTAGCTACTGAAGATATAGCCTACTGAATGAATAAACATGCTTTTTAATGATTATAAGAGTGAAAAAAAGACCGACCCTAAGCATGAAACTGTTACCCAATGATTAGAACTTGGTTATATTTATTATTTCTTAGAAATAAGATCATTTTGGGTCACGCGAGTAAGACATTGAACACAGCTACCCAAATGACAATTTTCCTTTATCGTGAGTATGGATATTGACACATTTTACTCAGATGATACTTGTACTGTAAAAAGAAGATTATCTGTACTTGATACTCATTTCATCTGAGAATGTATCTTCAATAACTTAAACACAGACACAAATTTTTGATTCATGTATTCATAACTGGACTTTTAACAGTATCAACTTTGTCTGTAGGCAAGAGCACAACAAAATGGAAAATAACACATATAAAATAGATAAAAGATACAATTTCACTGCTGAGACAAGCATAAATATCAAGGAAAAAATATCAAGTGCAGCAAACAGAACAAAACTGGGTTGCAGCCGGACCGCAGAGAGCTGTGGCCGGTGGAATTTTCCCTCCTGGTTCCATAAGAGTCAAGATGACAGCGAAGATCACAACAACAGGGATAAACAAGAATAATTTATCTCGTATCGTGTCTAACTTTGGTGAATCATAACATATTGGGTATGAAATTAATCTGCAGATACTCTAGTTCAAAAGAGACCAAACTTTTCTATAGATGTCAGTTTTTGTGCCACGAGGAAGCCAAAACGTCTCCCGCGTCATACAGTAAGGCTTGGTGCATTTTGCTGAGCTTTAAGAGGAGAGAGGAGTCAATGACGGCATTAAACAGTCATCAAAACAGGTTTTTCAACAGTTGTGAATAACCGCAAGCCCAAGAGGTCCTTGAGCATACAGTCATAAAATGTGGACAGGCTTATATACCTGGTGGAGATAATTACGTAGTTCAGTTGTCATGGATACCAATAGCTTCATCAGATGAAACACACATGGGCAGCATCTGTGTGGCAAACCACTGAAGTCTGTGAATAGATAACACATAGAAAAAGGGAAGTTTCTCACTTACACAGCGTGAGAATGTGAAGCTTCAGATACAGACACAAACATGCATCTTTCAGTCATTACATGAGTTTAAACTTTGCTGGTCTTTATGTTCTTCCTACCTGGGCCTGTTAGTTTCCCAGTGGGTTTGCTGTGCAGTTATAAAGCACTTTCAGCATGTAAACTGTTATCTGTAGTTCTGTACGCTGCTATTCAAACAACCTCCAACAAGTCTTTTAAGGACTACATTTCCCAACATCTCGTGTTACTGACGGCATGTATGTGCTCAATTTAACAACTGGATAAAAGAAAAAAAGAAACAGACCCGCCTCTTAAGTTGACAGCACCCTTCCTGGAGCACAGTTAGACGGTGCAGAGCTGCCATCGTACGCACTACGATGAAGTGTACCTTGATAACAGCTTTAATCATCTGCAGCCTCGGTAAGTACTGCCAACATATTTCTCTCAACTCCATCACAACTAAAACATATTTGCATATTATTAAATTTATTAAGATGTGTTTTTATCTTCCTGTATCTCTCTTATCGTGTCTGTTTCAGGCTGGATCTCTGTCTCAGCTGCTGATTCTCAGACTGTGGAGGTCCAGTCTGGTGAAGAAGCCACTCTCACATGCTCTGAGTCGTCCGACTATCCAAGAGTTTGGTTCAGAGTGCTCAACAGAACCAAGGCCAGCTGGATCTCCACTATGATCGGCTCTGCCAGCACTCCTTCATACTGTGATGGATGTCAAAGTGGACCATTTGTAATGAGTTCCAACACCTCCGCTACCTCTCTCAAAATTAAGACAGTGAATGTATCTGACTCTGGACTGTATTTCTGTGTTGTTTTCACACAGAACACAGTTTTCAGCACCACACATTTAAATGTTACAGGTAAGATTATTATTATTAATAATAATAATATAAAACCAGTGTCTTTGTACATTTAATAATTGCCCATGTTTTCTTTTTATAATTTTTGAAATGAGAGAGTTTTTAAGTAAAATTAAGAGTAAATGTATATTCATATTGTTAACAGGCAGTGATGAACCTCATGATGATGGTGACAGAAAGCCTAAAAGTAAGTTTTCTTTTGTTGTGTAACTGCTGGTGATTTTAAGATAATAACAATATGGCTCATTTCAGTTTTGTCAATTTAATGTTCTCACAGTTCTCAAGTGGAAAACAGAGTCTCACTATATCATCTTTCTTTCTTCAGATACTGATGATGTCACAAAGCTGATGAGTGTGATCCTGGGCGGTCTGACTGTTGTTCTCCTAACAGTCATCATTGGTCTGGTTGTTACAATCAGGAAACTTCAGACAGGTACTTTGTAATGGATACTGCTTATACTTTGTGTTATTTATTTACTTTCCTTATTCTACATTTCAACGTTGTGTGAATTAGAGTTTTGCTCCTCTGTCCAAACCTGATTAGGACTGATTCTTTGACCTGATCAAAGCTCTAGTGTTGATATATTAAAATGCAAAATTCCATGTTGCCAAAACAGAATGACAGTTAAGTTTAAGGAAAATCATTGTCAGTTACCTGATTGCACATATTGTCTCTGTCATTCAGCTGCAAGTGAAGAACAGAATCCACCACAGCGTGAGGTGAGTCACTGTTTTTGTTATTGTTTCATCATTTCAAATTATGTCTTGTCATGAGACCATTTGACTAAATTTCAGCTCGGAAAGACGAGTGAGAGTAAATATTGTGTTTTACAGAATCCGGGCTCTGATGATCTGAACTACGCAGCAGTGGCTTTCTGTCAAAAAGGAAGAAGAAGAGAAGTGGAGCAGAATGTTGTTTATTCTTCTACTAGATAGGAAGATCAGGAAGCAACCTGAGGTGTTGTTCAGAGTAAAACTGATGCTTTGACATATTAATCTGCAGATGTGCTTTTGTGTTGTTGTGGACTTACCATTGCTGTGTCAGAAGAAAAATAAATGTGAAGGCCTTTTCCTAGCAATGTGTTCTATTCCTGTTCCTCTTTTGAAAGATGTAATCAGAGTACAGAAAGTAGATATTTTGAATTGAGTGTCTATACTGGTATGAGGAATAAAAATACAAAGATGCAGCAGCCGTCCAGCTTTATGTTTCTTTTCATGTACTGTAAATGTAACAAGTCTCAACCACAGGAGGACTGGCCTTCACCTGAGTTCTATTTATTCCAGTGTGTTACTTTTGTAATGTAGCATCAGCTACAGAGACCACCAAAAAACAAGACTAGGTCAAAACTTTGTACATACATAGTTGGCTGCAGGCAAACCATTCGACTTTGTGAATTAGTGTGTTCAACTTGTTAACTTTATTACTGGGGAGAGCTTATGAACCAGTTTTGAGTTTGTGAATATAAGTTTGTATCTTAGTGTACTTTATAGTGTTATAAGTTGGTTTCCTGGTACTCTTTTGTTTGGTCACTATAGAGCACTTCTAAGCAGTTTAAGTAGGAGTGAGGAGCCCTCTTTGTTTGGCATTGTTATGTCTTTTTTTTTCTTGTTTCATATTTTATGAGTCTTGGTGAGAAACTTGTCTTTTGTTTAATGGGGTTTTTTGTTAGGTAAGTTTGGGGCAATAACTTTGGCCAGTAACTTAGGGCCATAAGTTGTGTTTGTTGTTTTGGGCACTGTTTATCTCTGAAGTCTAATAAACTGCTCGCTTCATTTTCTGAAATACTGTGTGGCTGGCCTTTCTTCAGAGTGGGGAGTCACCCTACATGTTATGGTTCCTCTAGACATAACTTAACAGCACATAATGGCTTAGTAGTGACAACATGAAGTACAAAATTCCTCTCATTATAACTCACGTAGTTTAAACACAAGACAAAAGTATTTTGCTAGTCACATTTTCCCCATGAGTGGTGTTTTTCTCTACTCACATGAAGCCAGCAACAATAGCAACATTTAGCACACCAAGGTGACGTTACAAAGTCAGCTTCATTATGACAAAGTTTACCTACTAGACACATTTTCCCCCAACATATGTAATGCTAACATTATTAGCATAGGTCTTTGACATTTTACGTTGCATAAATTAGCCAAGGAGCTAGTGGACTTTTCCACTACTCACAAGAACGCGGGAACGATAGCAAGATTTAATTGAGGTAAGGTTACAAAATTTGGCTCAATTATGACTCACAATATTCACAGACAAAACAAGGTCATGCTTACCCCACACATACAACATGCTAATGTTATTAGCATTAGCCTATGACATTTCCAATTGTATAAATTAGCCTAGCAGCTAGCAGACTTTTCCTTTTACTCATGTGAAGCCAGGATAAATTACACCTATGACTTCAAATGTTATTTTGTAGGAGCTTTATTGTCTTTGCAACTTATTGTTTATCTGTTAAATAAAAATAAATACAAGCTTCATTTACAGTGAGGGAAAGGGTTTTCAGTTTACAGTAATAAACAGGAGGTCTGCGTCACCACAGCTCAGTCTGCAGCCATTCATTTAAAAAAAAGCAATACTAAGCACATCAACAAAATCCAGCAAATGACGACACAAAGATAAACATGCCACTTTTTCTCCACCCGAAAACAGTCGTACCTTTCCTAACACTCTCCTAACACACCTTGTGGCATCACCTTAGCTGCACATGATTGGTGGAACATATGACAATCAATAAAACAACCAATCAGATGACAGAACATAGAACAGTCCTGCCTTGTCATTCAGTGGCCCTCTAACAATCAGTGTTGAAGGGACAGGTCACCCCAAAACCCTGTCTTAATTACGGTGGTGCTCCAATTTAATTCTACATTCTAGCAAAGGTCTGTCTCTCACTTACTGTGTTTGCCTTAGAGCTCAAATCTGACAATAAAAGAATATGATTGGTGTTTGATGGAGCAGGAGTCAGAGAGAGCTGTCTGTCTGCAGCGCTGCTGTGGAGGAGTGAGGTACACATCACTTGTTGACAGGAAGACACAGCACAGTGTGGTGTGAGTGCAACTGAGGTAAAATTCATGAGGCCTTTTGACTCCAGGCTCTGTGAGAATGGAGTCTGAAATATGCTGACCATCTGCCTGTTGTTACCCATCATGCCTCTGAGGTGACACGCAGCACTGTCTGTATCTGTATCATTGATGTGGTCTGAACCAGAGGAAGGTCTGCCTTCAGCTCTGCATCATAACCACACACAACAAACGTATTTATGTTCCCACAGAGTAAAAGTCATATATGTCTATCTTCATACAGTGAAGGTATTTTTGTATTATTAGATCCTGCTCGTGGTTAATTAGTCTCAAACGCGGTCACTGCTCCTCTCATCACACTCAACAGACTCAACACTCAAACAAGAGCATTGAAGCCGTGTATGAAATACAAAATGAGTGAGAGAATGAATGAATAAATGAACTACGGGGTCAAACGTCTACAGAGTTATGTGTCAGCATCAGTCCAGTGATCTATTCAGTGCTATCTGTTGGATATCTGAGTACTCTGATACATCTTTTTTAGACTTATAAACTTTTGCTAAAACATTACCTTGATAATCTAAAGTGTTATCAGATAAGATAACAACTTTGTCCTGTTCTCCATGCAGCTGTTACCTTGCAACCATGGTCGTGACAGCATTTATATTGTGAGACTGAGCAGCCGGAAAACCAACAGAACAGCCCACCTCTTTACGTAGAGACCAGTCTTACTGGAGCACAGTTCAGTTACAGACATTGCAGCGGTGCAGCTATACTGTACACACAAAGATGATCTTCACCTTGATAACAGCTTTGCTCTGGACCTGCAGTAAGTACACATAACGTTTTTTTGTTCTTAATACAAGAATTGCAGTAATCTACCGAAGCTAAAATCAAGACTTTTCATGAACAACGTAATTTACATACATTGTGTTAAATTTTAAGTTCATGTATTCACGTGATGCTGTTTGTTTCAGGTTTGATCTCCGTCTCTGTTTCGGAGCTCCACACTGTGGAGGTCCAGCCTGGTGAACAGGTCACACTCATGTGCTCCAACTTTACCAGTTTTATCTCTCACATATTGTGGTTCAGACTGTCCAGGAGAGCCAACATCAGCTGTATCTCCTCTATGTGGAGCTCTGATAGAAATGCTTCATACTGTGATGGATTTCAAAATGGCAAATTTAACATGACCTCCAACACGACTACCCTCTTTCTCGCCATCAAACCAGTGGAAGTGTCTGACTCCGGACTGTATTTCTGTGGACTTAATGCAAATGGGAAGTCAGTAATAGACAGTGGAACATATTTAAATGTTCAAGGTAAGACTGTTGTTGCAGAGGTGTCTGCTGAAATAACGAGCCTGACGAGTGTGATCCTGGCTGCTCTGGTTATTTTCCTCGTTGCTGTCATCATTGGTCTGGCTGTCAAAATGAGGAAACTTCATACAGGTACTTAAATGTGCAAATGCAAAACTTCCTGTTTGCCAGAAAGTATTAACAGCTGTGTATTTGAGCCGTTAAGTGACCAGATGTTGTGTTTCTGTCATTCAGCTCATACAGAGGGACAGAATCTACACCACAGTGAGGTCCTCACATTTTAACCTTATCAACATTGATCAAAGTGTATTTTATGTGATGACTGGTCCAAGTCCTTTATGATTGTATGGTTTTATGTTTTATTACAAACTCAGCCATGTAAGATGAGTGACTGTAAATATGTTTATTTACAGAACCTTGGCTCTGATGATCTGAACTATGCAGCGCTGAGTTTCCATCAAAGAGCAAAAAGCAGCAGAGGGCCTCCATCAGAGAACCAGCTGGAGACACATGTTGTGTATGCTGCCACCAGATAGACTCTGGAAACATCTGGAACTGCAGCTCACAGTGGAACTGATGCTTTGTCATACTGAAAGAGGACCACCACTGTGATTAAAAAAAAATTTAAAAAAATCTAATTTTGTGATAAAGATTCTTCATTCATGCAAATTTTGCAATCTCTGCTACGATTTTATTTCTTCTTTCCAGACAAAGTCTTTTTCTCATTCAATGTGTTTGTCATAGATGTTAATCTTACAACAAATGTATATAATTGGTGATTGATGGAGGAAGAGTAAGTCGGGACTCATTTGTTCTCATTTCCTTACAGTTAGACAGACATCTGCAGCAGTGAGTGAGGTGAGCAGTGATCACTTGTTTGACAGGAAGAGACCGCACAGTGTGGTCTGAAGTGAAAATCATAAGGGCTGTCAACTCAAAGCTTTGTGAGAGTTAAATCTGAAATCCAGCAGTGAACACTTGTGTGCTGTCTTCTGTTAAGTAGGCAAAGTAAGAAAAGAATAAAATGCATCAAGGTTAAAACTGAATAATTAAACTGTAATATCAAATCATGCATGTGTCTATATGTATGTTAAATGTCTGAATTTAAAAAAAGGGTTGTATTTAAAAAATTGTCTTGTTCATGCAGCAAAAAACTCTGATTTTTTTTCATCCAACAAGAAAAAGCATCAGGAGCTCTGCATCAGAGAGAGAAGTGGAGTCAAGTGTTAGTTACACTGCCACCTGACAGATTTAGGATGATGCTGATGCATGATGCAGGCTGATGCTTTGTCATGTTAACCTGCTGCTGTGCTTTGTGTGGGTGGCTGTGGGTTACAGTCACTTCACCTCTAACCTGTGTCTTCTTTTCTCTCTCTGAGTTATTGTGGTTTGCCTCAGAGCTCAAATCTGAGAACAAACAAATGTGATTTTTTTTTGTTTGGTTGGTTTCTACTGTTGAGTTGCCTGTAACTTATGTTGCTGCCTGTTTTGGCCATGACACATGATTGATCTCAAAAGGTTTTTCTGGTTAAAAAAAAAGTTAGTGAATAAAATAATGACCTGCTACCAGTGAGTTGTGGAGTCTGTATCTGTGGAGAACCTGCCCTCTGCCTGTATTTTGCCTGTTGGTTTCAGTGTGTGGGTAGTGATGGCTCCTGCCAATAGCAGCACGAGGTCAGGACTCTATAAAACATAGCGACCAGGTTACTTTGCTGTCTCCGTCTCTCTCCTCTGCTCTGTGGATGGGAACTACAGGTCTGTGTATTGAGTATGAGGTTGAGCTTTACACACACACACACACACACACACACAGAGCAGAGGAGCCAAGTGGACAGGATGAAGCCAAAATCTGCCAATGCAGCACCCTCCTGCATCCTTAACGTCACTCCCTCCGTATTTTGTGTCTGTCATTAAGTGGCCAATGAGGAACAGAGTCGACAACATCATAAGGTGAGTCAAGTTTTATCTTTATATGTTTTAATACTTCAAAGTTGGTTTGTTTTCTCTCTAACTCAGCTTTCTGACGTGTAACTGAAGGTAAAACAGGAGTGCAGAGAGATGCGGCCAGTAGAATATCTCTCCCAGCTCCCTCACAGTCAAGATGGAAGTAAAGATAAAAACAACAGGGGCTAATTCATCTTGTATTATGCCTAACTTTAGTGAATCTTAACATAACAGGTATGAAGTTACTCTGCAGATGCTCAGGTTCAAAGTGAGACCATACTTTTCTATGGATGTCAGTTTTTGAACCACAACAAAGGCCAAATTGTGCCCTGCAACAGATGGTAAGGCTTGTTGTGTTTAGTCGATTCTGGAAAACTTGCAGCTCCTTCCTGCTGGTTCAGAGGAGTGAGGAGTCAGCAGTCAGTGACGATATAAAACAGTCATTAAAACAGATTTTTCATCAATTGTAAATTACTATAACCATGAGAGGTCCAGTCAGTCATTAATATGCGCACAAAATATTATGCTGATTGGCCCAGCAGTTGGTGATATTAGCTTACACCTGGTGGAGATAATTACGTAGTTCAGTTGTCATGGACACCAATGACTTCTTCATATGAAACACACATGGGCAGCATCTGTGTGGCAAACCACTGAAGTCTGTGAATAGATAACACATAGAAAAAGGGAAGTTTCTCACTTACACAGCGTGAGAATGTGAAGCTTCAGATACAGACACAAACATGCATCTTTCAGTCATTACATGAGTTTAAACTTTGCTGGTCTTTATGTTCTTCCTACCTGGGCCTGTTAGTTTCCCAGTGGGTTTGCTGTGCAGTTATAAAGCACTTTCAGCATGTAAACTGTTATCTGTAGTTCTGTACGCTGCTATTCAAACAACCTCCCACAAGTCTTTTAAGGACTACATTTCCCAACATCTCTCAGCTGTCTGCTAAAGTCAGTTTATGGTGGAGGTTATGTGAATCTTATTTTGTATAAGAGGTTAAGATGGGACTGTCTTAGATAAAGGCCTTGATGTGTCTGATGTATAGTTTTTAATTTGCTTTGAACATAACTTTGGTAGCTTAAAATGAATCAATAATAACTGTCTCAAATCTCCTGAGGCCATCATTCAGCATCATGACTCGTGTTACTGACGGCATGTATGTGCTCAATTTAACAACTGGATAAAAGAAAAAAAGAAAAAGACCCGCCTCTTAAGTTGACAGCACCCTTCCTGGAGCACAGTTAGACGGTGCAGAGCTGCCATCGTACGCACTACGATGAAGTGTACCTTGATAACAGCTTTAATCATCTGCAGCCTCGGTAAGTACTGCCAACATATTTCTCTCAACTCCATCACAACTAAAACATATTTGCATGTTATTATATTTATTAAGAGGTGTTTTTATCTTCCTGTATCTCTCTTATCGTGTCTGTTTCAGGCTGGATCTCTGTCTCAGCTGCTGATTCTCAGACTGTGGAGGTCCAGTCTGGTGAAGAAGTCACTCTCACATGCTCTGAGTTGTCCGACTATCCAAGAGTGTGGTTCAGAGTGCTCAACAGACCCAAGGCCAGCTGGATCTCCACTATGATCGGCTCTGCCAGCACTCCTTTTTACTGTGATGGATGTCAAAGTGGAGCATTTGAAATGAGTTCCAACACCTCCGCTACCTCTCTCAAAATGAAGACAGTGAGTGTATCTGACTCTGGACAATATTACTGTGTTGTTTTCACACAGAACACAGTTTTCAGCACCACACATTTAAATGTTACAGGTAAGATTATTATTATTATTATTATTAATATAAAACCAGTGTCTTTGTACATTTAATAATTGCCCATGTTTTCTTTTTATAACTTTTGAAATGAGAGAGTTTTTAAGTAAAATTAAGAGTAAATGTATATTCATATTGTTAACAGGCAGTGATGAACCTCATGATGATGATGATGATGTTGACAGAAAGCCTAAAAGTAAGTTTTCTTTTGTTGTGTAGATTCACTGCTGGTGATTTTAAGATAATAACAATATGGCTTATTTCAGTTTTGTCAATTTAATGTTCTCACAGTTCTCAAGTGGAAAACAGAGTCTCACTATATCATCTTTCTTTCTTCAGAGACAAAGCTGATGAGTGTGATCCTGGGCAGTCTGACTGTTGTTCTCCTAACAGTCATTATTGGTCTGGTTGTTACAATCAGGAACCTTCAGAAAGGTACTTTCTCATAGTTCATGTTTATACCTTGTTTTGTATTTTTATTGATTCAGTTTCCGTATTCTACATTCTAATGTTGTGTGAATTGGAGTTTTGATCCTCTGCCCAAACCTGATAGGACTTGATTCTTTGGGCCTGATCAAAGCTCTAGTGTTGATATATTAAAAGAATTCAAAATTTCATGTTGCCAAAACAGAATAACAGCAAAGTTTTAGAACAACGATTGTCAGTTACCTGATTGCACATATTGTCTCTGTCATTCAGCTGCCAGTGAAGAACAGAATCCACCACAGTATGAGGTGAGTCAGTGTTTTTATTGACTTAATTTTTAATCATGTCTAGTCATCAAATGAGAGCATTTGACTTTTCTTTACATTAAAGGGGAAATAATGTTTTTTTCCAACCTGGGCCCTATTTTCCGATCTACTTTTGTCTAAATGAGTGATGGGATGTTCAATATTTGACATTTCTCCAGTACGAAGCTAGGGCTGACCTGCCTGCAGCCTGTGAGCATGCACTATATTAAATAATAGGGCACTCAGACAGTGTCACACAGCGTCAAAATACGTCCTTTTAAAGTGCATTTTTTCCACACAGATAGGCTCGGATTGTTAGTATAATTATCCGACAACATAGTGGAAAGGAGAAATGAACGTCTGTGTTTACCTTTAGCTGGATTCAGACACGTTCCTCTGCCTGTTGCAATTTTAGTATATGTGCTACCGAAATAACACTGCTCCCTCTCTCCTCGTCCGCTCTTCAGTTACAATGAGCTCTGCGTCTGTGTACGTCCGTGTACTCCGTGTTCAAATAAATACAGGTGGTCATCAAATTCAAATGGCTCATCCAGATCCAGTCGGTCAAAATCGGGTAGAAATTCAGCCATGACTACTCCAAACAGAGTAACTGCTTGCATTTGTAAGATCACTCCAGTGGTAACTTCCTGCAACAACTCAAATCTCGAGACGTGAGATTTCAGAGCCAGACTTTCACTCTCTGAGTGAGTGTTTTGACTTGCCACAACAAATGTGTCAGAATTTTTACCCAATTTAGACCAACTGGTTCTGGATGGACCGTATTTATTTGAACACGGAGTACACGGATGCAGAGCTCATTGAAACTGAAGAGCAGACGAGGAGAGACGGAGCAGTGTTACTTCAGTAGCACATATACTAAAATTGCAACAGGCAGAGGAACGTGTCTGAATCCAGCTAAAGGTAAACACAGAAGTTCATTTCTCCTTTCCGTTATGTTGTCGGATAATTATACTAACAATGCGAGCCTATCTGTGTGGAAAAAAATGCACTTTTAGTGGATGTATTTTGACGTTGTTTGACGCTGTCTGAGTGCCCTATTATTTAATATAGTGCGCGCTCACAGGCTGCAGGCAGGTCAGCCCTAGCTTCGTACTGGAGAAATGTCAAGTACTGAACATCCTATCACTCATTTAGACAAAAGTAGATCGGAAAATAGGGCCTAGGTTGAAAAGTTCCCCTTTAAGCTTGGACAGACAAGTGACTGTAGATATTGTGTTTTACAGAATCTGGGCTCTGATGACCTGAAGGACGCAGCACTGGCTTTGTACTTACCAACAGTGAGGAACAGGAGGCCTGCATCACAGAGAGAAGTGGAGACTCATGTTATTTATGCTGCCCGCAGATAGACTAGAGGAACTGATGCTTTTATCACATTAATCTGCTGCTGTGTTCTTTTGTGGCTGGATGGGAGGAGGTTTTCTTATTAAAATACATTAAATAGAACTATTATATGTGATCTTTGTCAAAGAGCTTTTACTCTCTCTCTCTGCGTTTTGCTGATTGGATGTAATTTGGTGACTGTCACTAGACAATAGACGGATGGAGGTCTGCAGCAGTGGAGGAGTGTGTAACCCTTATTACGATGGTATAACAGGAGTACAGGTAAGTAATAGTAAATGTAAGAGATGGACCAGTAACAGAAGACTATAAGCTAGTGAGAGCCCTGGTGGTTGAGCAATCAAAAGACACAGGCAATGGTTTAAGTTTTGTGTGGCCACTTGTTATTATTAATCAATAACACAATGAAAATACAACAGTTGTTGCAAGGCACTCAATGAAAAATAACAAACTAAAATAATAAAGCCGGCAAAAAGAAAAACCCTTTGTGTCCCAAAATCACCGTTGGGGCCCTTGTTTCTTTGGATCCATGTCAAGTGTATCAGTGTATCAATGTTTGTTCTGTCCTACCACACAGTCCGTGAGGAAGGGGGAATGAAGGAATTCTTCTCCACTCTCAGAGTTCAGTATCAGTAGTTTCAATGCGGCTCGCCACCCAGCTCACGCTGGGAATCTGTGGATCTGGGACAATCTCTGGATCTCTGGAAGCTTCACACGAAACCAGCCGAAGCTCTCCACTGGACGGTGGAATGTGGCTGGGACGTCATCTAATGATGTCACAGGGGAAAAAAACCTGACCGAGTGATCAAGCTAGGAGCACAGTTTCAGCATTTACCCTCGCCAGGTCGGCGGAAATCATCCGGTCTCACGGAGCTCCCGTGGATGGCAACAAGTTTACTCGCGGTTTGGATCAGGTAGCACCTGAGGCAGCAGAGGTAAACATGACCGCAGAACCGGAAGAGAAGACCGGACGTGACCCTACGGGGTTGATCACCTGAGCCCAGAAGGGTTCACCGATTGGGTCGTTCTACGTAGCCCTCTGCAGCAACTCTATTTTTTCCTTTTTTCTCTCTATTTCTCCTTTTCTCCATTTTAACCACTTTTAACTCAGGTTGTAACAGTTATTGGTGCATACAAATCAATTTCAATGATATTTCAAAATAAAATGAACTATTTATGAATCATTTATTTATTCCAAAATAAAATGAACTGCTTTTAGAATTTTTAATACCATTTCCTCATTAAATTGTTTCTTCCACCAATAAAAGGAATTATTTTAAAGGAATAGTTTCAACAAAATAATGTCACTTTATAGCCTGGGCTACAAGTGACTGAGGTACACCTCACTTGTTTGACAGGTAGAGGCAGCACAGTGTGGTCTGAGAACAGCTGAGGTGAACATCATGAGGCCTGTTAGATCAAAGCTCTGTGAGAATAAAAGTCTTCATGAAGCAGTGAATACTGGCTGACTTTGATCACATTCTACACTTTTGTAAAACATCAGTGTTGAAACTGGATCTTTTAACTGTGATGTCAATGTGTCACATGCCTGAATTAAAAATACGATATATTTGAAAAGATTTCTGGTTGTATTTATGAATGTGGGAATTTCTGATGCTCACTGTTGCACTTTGCACTGTGGTGACACACAGCACTGTCTGCATCAGGGAGACATCTGTACCTTTACACCTCTGACAGACTCGGACACTACCTTATCTTCACATGGTTGATAAGCATCTATCTAGCTTGTGAAAAGATGCCTGAAGCAGAGTGACAGTTTCACATCCTCATATGAAACCATTCACTCTACAGTGAATTTATGACACCTACATGACCAGTGCTGCACTTTAAACGGTCTGTATCGGGGAAATATCTGTACCTTTTCACTTCTGACAGACTTTACCAGTATTTTATCTTCACATATGTAAAAGCATGTTGAGGCCCCGATCACACAGAAAGCGTTTTCCTTACCCTAACCCTCCTGTGTAGGCAATCTACCATTTTTTCCCCACAGTAATTCGTATCTAGTTCCTAAAATGTTCAGGCAGGGGGTACGTGCTGTAGCTCTGGTTGAGGGTGAGAGGCTGTCAGCAAATAGTTTGTTGGGCACAGGGGAATGAAAGATCTGTGTGGGTACATAAAACCCTAAAAAAAGAGGGTTCATCACGGGGGAGTACCAGCAGTCGGTCCAGGAGCTAAGTCTCGATGATGGTCATTTTAGTAGGCTACTGCTCATATGTGCTTCCATGTCTGCTGTTTTCTTTGGAGATCATGGTACCTGCGGTTTCTGAAGGCGTATAGCTCCGGGTATCCAGCAACCGCTGTTGTCATGGCTACCACAGAAGGAACGCCTCTCAAGTCGTCCAGTGGGATAATGGGAAAAAAGTGGAGATGATGTGAAGTGCTTTACGCTCTGAGGTAAAGCTTTTTAAACTCAAGAAGGTCAGAGTGCTCGGCTAAAATTGCCCAGAGCACAGGAACGCAAGGCGTGTAGCAACACAAAAACGGATTTTAAACAATTACAAAAAGCCTCCTCCAGCTGCTAAAACACCTGTGTTATCATGGCCCTAGTAGTAATAGGAATGAACTTGGCTGTTCACACACTAAGTGACTAAAATAGTTGTTAGGCTACTGAGAGAAGATCAAACCCTGCCAGAAAATTTTGGACTCAGATCCTGCACTCCCACATCAGGACGGTGTTTCACAAGACAACACTCACACCCCATGCACTGTAGCCATTTTGTTCAGATATTTTATATAGTATCTAAAACCTAAACAGCAAGACAAGGCTCAGTGAGCTGCTGTTGTGAGAATGGGTGGATATGTGCAGTAATGGAAACACAGATCTTCACATCACACATCTAAGTATGTAGCGGGAAAAACCCAAACCATTTAGCTGCACAGCCTCCCTACTTACTTATGGTGGAAGCACAAATATCAAGAGGAAATCGGCAAATCAACAAAATCTGCAAGTCTACAAAATCGGGCAAGTAAAACACCCGGCTTCTGAAATGCTCCCAGTGACAAGTGACGCTGTGCAGACTGCAGAAAGCTGCTGCCAGTGGAATATCTCTACCAGCTCCCTCACAGTCAAGATGGCAGTTAAGATAACAAAAACAGGGACTAATTCATTTCATTTTGAGCCTAACTTAACATACCAAGTATGGAGTTATTCTGCAGATGCTTCGGTTTAAAATGGCACCAAACCTTTCTATGGATGTCAGTTTTTGAACCACGACAAGGCCAAAACATGACCTGCAACAGATGGTAAGGCCTGTTGTCTTTAATCATTTCTGGGAAACCTGCAGCTCCTTCCTGCTGGTTCAGAGGAGTGAGGAGTCAGCAGTCAGTGACGGTATAAAACAGATTTTTCATCAATTGTAAATTACCACAACCATGAGAGGTCCTTGAACATACAGTCATTAATATGCGCACAAAATATTATGCTGATTGGCCCAGTAGTTGTTGATGTAAGCTTACACCTGGTGGAGATAATTACGTAGTTCAGTTGTCATGGATACCAATGACTTCTTTATATGAAACACACATGGGCAGCATCTGTGTGGCAAACCACTGAAGTCTGTGAATAGATAACACATAGAAAAAGGGAAGTTTCTCACTTACACAGCGTGAGAATGTGAAGCTTCAGATACAGACACAAACATGCATCTTTCAGTCATTACATGAGTTTAAACTTTGCTGGTCTTTATGTTCTTCCTACCTGGGCCTGTTAGTTTCCCAGTGGGTTTGCTGTGCAGTTATAAAGCACTTTCAGCATGTAAACTGTTATCTGTAGTTCTGTACGCTGCTATTCAAACAACCTCCAACAAGTCTTTTAAGGACTACATTTCCCAACATCTCTCAGCTGTCTGCTAAAGTCAGTTTATGGTGGAGGTTATGTGAATCTTATTTTGTATAAGAGGTTAAGATGGGACTGTCTTAGATAAAGGCCTTGATGTATCTGATGTATAGTTTTTAATTTGCTTTGAACATAACTTTGGTAGCTTAAAATGAATCAATAATAACTGTCTCAAATCTCCTGAGGCCATCATTCAGCATCATGACTCGTGTTACTGACGGCATGTATGTGCTCAATTTAACAACTGGATAAAAGAAAAAAATCAACAGACCCGCCTCTTAAGTTGACAGCACCCTTCCTGGAGCACAGTGAGATGGTGCAGAGCTGCCATCGTACGCACTACGATGAAGTGTACCTTGATAACAGCTTTAATCATCTGCAGCCTCGGTAAGTACTGCCAACATATTTCTCTCAACTCCATCACAACTAAAACATATTTGCATGTTATTATATTTATTAAGAGGTGTTTTTATCTTCCTGTATCTCTCTTATCGTGTCTGTTTCAGGCTGGATCTCTGTCTCAGCTGCTGATTCTCAGACTGTGGAGGTCCAGTCTGGTAAAGAAGCCACCCTCACATGCTCTGAGTCGTCCTACTATCCAAGAGTTTGGTTCAGAGTGCTCAACAGAAACAAGGCCAGCTGGATCTCCACTATGATGAGCTCTGCCAGCACTCCTTCATACTGTGATGGATGTCAAAGTGGAAAATTTGAAATGAGTTCCAACACCTCCGCTACCTCTCTCAAAATGAAGACAGCGGCTGTATCTGACTCTGGACAATATTACTGTGTTGTTTACAAAAGTGGACGGACATTTTTTACCACCATACGTTTAAATGTTGAAGGTAAGAATATTATATAATCCATATCTTTCAACATTTTCTAATTTAATATTTGATCTTAAAGAACCCATGTGACTAATTCATTTTCATAATGAGAGTGATAGAATTATTTCCAACTAAAATTAAGAGTAAATATTGTTGAAAGACAGTGATGATGATGATGATGATGATGACAGAAAGTCTAAAAGTAAAATTTCTTTCATTGTGTAGATTCACTGCTGGTGATTTTAAGATATAAAAAAAACAGTATGGCCAACTCATTCAATTTAATGGTTTCACGGTTCCCAAGTGGAAAACAGAGTCTCACTAAATCATCTTTCTATCTTCAGAGTCTGATGATATAACAAAGCTGATGAGTGTGATCCTGGGCGGCCTGACTGTTGTTCTCCTAACAGTCATCATTGGTCTGGTTGTTACAATCAGGAAACTTCAGACAGGTACTTTCTAATAGTTCATGTTTCTACCTTGTTTCATTTCTTAGTCTACATTTCTAATGTTGTGTGAATTAGAGCTTTGATCCTCAATCAGCCCAAACCTGATTGGACAAGACCCTGCTGGGTTCAGAACACAACCTGTGTCACAAATATCTGATACACCACTGAAAAGACTTTACTTTACAACAGCTTGTAATAAATGTTAAACATGCACACAAAACAAATTACAGTGGAAACTCATGTTTTTGCTCCTGTGGTTCGAGCTCAGGTCGTGCTTGAACAGAAATATACGGGTACATGTCGGGTCGGCCTGATTCTTTGGGCCTGATCAAAGCTCTAGTGTTGATATATTATAAATATAAATATATTATAAAAGAATTCGAAATGTCATGAATAACAGCAAAGTTTTAGGATAATGATTGTCAGTTACCTGATTGCACATATTGTCTCTGTCATTCAGCTGCCAGTGAAAAACAGAATCCACCACAGCGTGAGGTCAGTGTTTTTATTTACTTAATTTTTAATTATGTGTTGTCGTTGAACGAGAGTATTTGACATTTCTCTACATTTACCTTGGACAGGCAAGTGACTGTAGATATTGTGTTTTACAGAATCTGGGCTCTGATGACCTGAAGGACGCAGCAATGACTTTGTATTTACCAACAGTGAGGAACAGGAGGCCTGCATCACAGAGAGAGGTGGAGACTCATGTTATTTATGCTGCCCACAGATAGACTCAGAGAGGAACTGATGCTTTTATCACATTAATCTGCTGCTGTGTTCTTTTGTGGCCGGATGGGAGGAGGTTTTCTTATTAAAAAAACATTAAATAGAACTATTATATGTGATCTTTGTCAAAGAGCTTTTACTCTCTCTCTGTATGCGTTTTGCTGATTGGATGTAATTTGGTGACTGTCACTAGACAATAGACAGATGGAGGTCTGCAGCAGTGGAGGAGTGACTGAGGTACACCTCACTTGTTTGACAGGTAGAGGCAGCACAGTGTGGTCTGAGAACAGCTGAGGTGAACATCATGAGGCCTGTTAGATCAAAGCTCTGTGAGAATAAAAGTCTTCATGAAGCAGTGAATACTGGCTGACTGTGATCACATTCTACACTTTTGTAAAACATCAATGTTGAAACTGTATCTTTTAACTGTGATGTCAATGTGTAACATGCCTGCATTAAAAATACGATATTTTTAAAAAGATTTCTGGTTGTGTTTATGAATGTGGGAATTTCTGCTGCTCATTGTTGCACTTTGCACTGTGGTGACACACAGCACTGTCTGCATCAGGGAGACATCTGTACCTTTACACCTCTGACAGACTCGGACACCGTTTTATCTTCACATAATGTAAAGGCATGTTAAGGCATGACAGTTCACAGCAGAGCTACAGCAGGTGCAGCTCCCATCCATCTCCACTGTGATATGTTTTCTCAGTGTAGCTGCCTGCGTGTTACCTGACAAATGTCAAACACTTGTTCCTTACTACTCATTTAGAAGAATAATCACATGACTGTAACAACTCAACAACAGAAAGACATTAGTTTCATTACTTGCTATCACTGCATGAAATAAGTGTGAATAGTTTCAGAGAGTTACAGAAAGTGTCAGACTCCGATCCCCCCAATCAGACGTCAGAAAGCTGTTTCACAATACAACACTCACAAGAGACCACATGTACTGTATCAGTTTTGCTGAGACATTTCTAATTTCTACAACCAAAACAGCGAGGCTCAGTGATCGACTGCTGGGACTATGTGAGTATGTATGGATGCGTAGAGCAATGGAAACACAGATCTTCACGCTTAAACACCACACACTTAATCAAGTCTTCCTGCTAACAGGCACTGTATGTTAGATATAGATTATACATGATGTAACTCTGAGGATGAATTAGGGATGAGCGACTATATCATTATCCTTATTTGTATCTGTATCTGCTCAACCAAATAAATTATCTGTATCCATGTCTGTACCCAGAATGGGTGGGGGATGAATTGGAAGTGGGTGCTGCCTACTGTTGCTGCTTCCTCTGCAAGCTGCTTTGCAACCTGCCTCCACCCCAGCTCCTCCTTTTCATGCTGTGTCTGACTTTTCTGTTTGTCAGTTATGCTGCTCTGTTCTGTTCCCGGGGTCTTTGCTGCTGCTCTCCCTGCTTTAGGCTTTCTACAGTATGTAAGCGCATGGAAGGGCAGAGAGATGTGCTCTCTCTGCTTCATGCTTTCCACGCAGGCATGTGGAAGAGGCTTTCTGTGTAGGCCTGAGGAAAGGCAGAGAGGCCCCAGAACAGAGCCATACTGCCAAATATAATACTGCAAATGGAAATAAAGTTTTCTTTGACTAAAGTGTTCCTGACCAAAGTCTGAAACTGATATCAGATTATCAAAACTTGGTATATTTATTATTTATTACAAAACTATTTCCAAAACAATCTGAGAATTGAGCTTAAGGTCATTTTTGATCACAGGAGAAAGACAATGGACACAGCTACCCAAATTACTTTTTTTCATTGAGATGATACTCATACTCATAAAAAACATTATCTGTGCCTGATAGTGATTTCATTTAAGAATATGGTTCAAATAACTAAAACACAGACACAAAACTTTGATTCATGCATTCATAACTGGACTTTTAACAGTATTAACTTTGTCCATAGGCCACAACACAACAAAATGGAAAATAACAACAATAAACACAATTAAAATAGACAAAAAAAGATACAATTTAACTGCAGAGACAAGCATAAATATCAAGGAAAAAATATCAAGTGCAGCAAACAGAACAAAACTGGGTTGCAGCCGGACCGCAGAGAGCTGTGGCCGGTGGAATTTTCCCTCCTGGTTCCATAATAGTCAAGATGACAGCGAAGATCACAACAACAGGGATAAACAAGAATAAATAATAATAAACTTTGGTGAATCATAACATATTGTGTATGAAATTAATCTGCAGATGTTCCGGTTTAAAATGAGAGCAAACTTTTCCATTGATGTCAGTTCTTGAACCACAAGAAAGGTAAAAAGGTGTCCTGCAACAGACTTGCTGGTTCAGAGGAGTGAGGAGTCAGCAGTCAGTGACAGTATGAAAAAGTCAATAAAACAGACTTTTAACAGCAACCACGAGAAGTCCTTGAGCAGACTGCCACACAATATTTGGCTGATTGGTCCAGGAGTTTGCGAGATAAGCTACGCATGCACACATGGCCAAACCCATAATTCCCTCCAGGCTTATATACCTGGTGGAGATTATTACGTAATTCAGTTGTCATGGATACCAGTGACTTCTTCAGTTGAAACACACATGGGCAGCATCTGTGTGGCAAACCACTGAAGTCTGTGAATAGATAACACATAGAAAAAGGGAAGTTTCTCACTTACACAGCGTGAGAATGTGAAGCTTCAGATACAGACACAAACATGCATCTTTCAGTCATTACATGAGTTTAAACTTTGCTGGTCTTTATGTTCTTCCTACCTGGGCCTGTTAGTTTCCCAGTGGGTTTGCTGTGCAGTTATAAAGCACTTTCAGCATGTAAACTGTTATCTGTAGGACTACATTTCCCAACATCTCTCAGCTGTCTGCTAAAGTCAGTTTATGGTGGAGGTTATGTGAATCTTATTTTGTATAAGAGGTTAAGATGGGACTGTCTTAGATAAAGGCCTTGATGTGTCTGATGTATAGTTTTTAATTTGCTTTGAACATAACTTTGGTAGCTTAAAATGAATCAATAATAACTGTCTCAAATCTCCTGAGGCCATCATTCAGCATCATGACTCGTGTTACTGACGGCATGTATGTGCTCAATTTAACAACTGGATAAAAGAAAAAAAGAAAAAGACCCGCCTCTTAAGTTGACAGCACCCTTCCTGGAGCACAGTGAGACGGTGCAGAGCTGCCATCGTACGCACTACGATGAAGTGTACCTTGATAACAGCTTTAATCATCTGCAGCCTCAGTAAGTACTGCCAACATATTTCTCTCAACTCCATCACAACTAAAACATATTTGCATGTTATTATATTTATTAAGATGTGTTTTTATCTTCCTGTATCTCTCTTATCGTGTCTGTTTCAGGCTGGATCTCTGTCTCAGCTGCTGATTCTCAGACTGTGGAGGTCCAGTCTGGTAAAGAAGCCACCCTCACATGCTCTGAGTCGTCCTACTATCCAAGAGTTTGGTTCAGAGTGCTCAACAGAAACAAGGCCAGCTGGATCTCCACTATGATGAGCTCTGC
This sequence comes from Epinephelus awoara, assembly GCA_035609425.1. Lineage (NCBI taxonomy): Eukaryota > Metazoa > Chordata > Actinopteri > Perciformes > Serranidae > Epinephelus > Epinephelus awoara. The sequence goes on along the minus strand of CM069315.1, from coordinate 8,682,992 downwards.
CAGCACTCCTTCATACTGTGATGGATGTCAAAGTGGAAAATTTGAAATGAGTTCCAACACCTCCGCTGCCTCTCTCAAAATTAAGACAGCAGCTGTATCTGACTCTGGACAATATTACTGTGTTGTTTACAAAGGTGGACGGACATTTTTTACCACCATACGTTTAAATGTTGAAGGTAAGAATATTATATAATCCCTATCTTTCAACATTTTCTAATTTAATATTTGATCTTAAAGAACCCATGTGACTAATTGATTTTCATAACGAGAGCAATAGAATTTTTTCCAACTAAAATCAAGAGTAAATATTGTTGAAAGACAGTGATGATGATGATGATGATGATGGTGACAGAAAGTCTAAAAGTAAAATTTCTTTCATTGTGTAGATTCACTGCTGGTGATTTTAAGATATAAAAAAACAGTATGACTCATTCAATTTAATGTCCTCACGGTTCTCAAGTGGAAAACAGAGTCTCACTATATCATCTTTCTATCTTCAGAGTCTGATGATATAACAAAGCTGATGAGTGTGATCCTGGGCGGCCTGACTGTTGTTCTCCTAACAGTCATCATTGGTCTGGTTGTTAAAATCAGGAAACTTCAGACAGGTACTTTCTAATAGTTCATGTTTCTACCTTGTTTCATTTCTTAGTCTACATTTCTAATATTGTGTGAATTAGAGCTTTGATCCTCTGCCCAAACCTGATTGGACCAGACCCTGCTGGGTTCGGGCCAGGCTGTAATTTCTGATCATTCTCTCAGCTTGAGTCAGATCAGTTTCTCTAACATGAATTTCCTGCTTTTAGAGCTTTCTATTTATGTATGAATTAACAAACAGTTAATAAGTTTCTCTCACTGCGCCTGTTGCTCTGTTGCTCTGAGATTGTGGTGCTCTGAACTGAACGGTGTATTCCAACAGCACCCTGAATTAGAAAACACTTCAAATTGTGCCAGAGTGTGTTCTGGTGCTCAGAGAGGATATTTACAAACACACATCGTGTCACAAATGTCTGACACAGCGCTGAAAAGATTTTACTTTACAATAGCTTGTAATAAATGTTAAACACGCACACAAAAAATTACAGTGGAAATTTGGATTTTTGCTGCCATGGTTCGGGCTCAGGTCTGACTTGGACAGAAATATGTGGGTTCACGTAGGGTCAGCCTGATTCTTTGGGCCTGATCAAAGCTTGAGTGTTAATATATTAGAAAAATATAAGATTTAATGTCGCTTAAACAGAATAACAGCAAAGTTTTAGGATAATGATTGTCAGTTACCTGATTGCACATATTGTCTCTGTCATTCAGCTGCCAGTGAAAAACAGAATCCACCACAGCGTGAGGTGAGTCACTGTTTTCTTTTACTTATTGTTTTATCATTTTAAAGTATGTCTGATTATGAGACCATGTAATTTCTCTCTAAATTTCAGCTCGGAATGACGAGTGAGAGTAAATATTGTGTTTTACAGAATCCGGGCTCTGATGATCTGAACTACGCAGCAGTGGCTTTCTGTCAAAAAGGAAGAAGAAGAGAAGTGGAGCAGAATGTTGTGTATTCTTCTACTAGATAGGAAGATCAGGAAGCAACCTGAGGTGTTGTTCAGAGTAAAACTGATGCTTTGACATATTAATCTGCAGATGTGCTTTTGTGTTGGTGGTGGACTTACCATTGCTGTGTCAGAAGAAAAATAAATGTGAAGGCCTTTTCCTAGCAATGTGTTCTATCCCTGTTCCTCTTTTGAAAGATGTAATCAGAGTACAGAAAGTAGATATTTTGAATTGTGTCTATACTGGTATGAGGAATAAAAATACAAAGATGCAGCAGCCGTCCAGCTTTATGTTTCTTTTCATGTACTGTAAATGTAACAAGTCTGCCGCCTACTGTGGTAAGAAAACAGTGCTGTGGGTACCAGCCTAAAGAGAAGTCTCAACCACAGGAGGACTGGCCTTCACTTGAGCTCTATTTATTCCAGTGTGTTACTTTTGTAATGTAGCATCAGCTACAGAGACCACCAAAAAACAAGACCAGGTCAAAACTTTATACACAGTTGGACCATATACTCTATGAGATGCTAGAGGGCTTTTAATTTGAAACAATGGCTTTTAATTTGAAACAGGACACAGCAGTATGGCATTCACTCAGTCACAGACTTTCACTTACAACATTAAGTTGTGGCCTTTAAGTGGTCTACACATTTATCATGGTGCGTATAACATAGATGTGTGGTGGTGTGTTTGGGTCGCTCTGCAATTACACCACCAAAACAAGCTTGCAGGGAGTTTTTATGAAGTGCAGTAAAGTTTAATTGATTCAACTAACACACATAAAACATGGCTTAATAGCGACAAACAAACAAACAAAAGAACAAGATTTGTCTTGTTATAAATCACAAGGTTCAAACACAACATCTAACAAAGGTTATGTTACAATATTCAGCTCCATTATAACTCGCAAGCTTCACCAACAAAACAACTGTCTTCCCTGTGAGCACCAAACGGGATTTCAGTTGTTGAATTCTGGTTGAAACTGGTTAATATTCGGTCTGAACATCTAAGACCTCTACACCCATAAATTTTTTAAATTATTTTGAGTTCAGTTGTAGGTGAAAAGAGAGACAATACTGATGAGCGAGTAAGGTATTTCTCTAAGTCACTGCACAGCACAAGATGCACAGTAAGCCTTAATGGCATCCTCCTTAGTTAAGTTGTACTGTTAGCTAGCGCAGTAGTGCTAGGGGAGCTAACAGTAGATAAACTTTTCCTTCTGCATGGTGATACAGTTGGCCTCAGAAAGAAAGTAGTTCCTACATGAAACTGCTCACATCAAGATCTGTGGATTGTCTTGAGTAACCAGGTCATGATTTCTGAAAAGAGATATTGCTTATTGAGCTTTCACGCCTTTTTCTTTGGATTTTGGAGTGAATTGTCCCTTAAATATATTTTGTTTTTAGGTCACATTTGATGGACTGTGTGGCTGTCAGACTTGTGTAGCACTTGAAGATTGGTCAGTGTAGATTCCAGAGTTTGAATCCATCGCAATGGTTCAGCATATTTACTTATATATAAATGGAAGTCAGAAACGGAAATTCGCCTCCTGCGCCCAAATCAAACCGGAATGCCAAAAAATCAGGGCTCGGAAGTCAGACGCCAAATACAGCTGATGGGTTCCAAGAATGGTCCTTCGCTGATTCTCTCATAAGACGGCCCGTCCTTCACCGTACCCATCATCTGACGGTTAATGGCGTCGAGTCAAATCAACTGGCCTGGCTCTGGCAGCTGTGTCACAGACAGGAAAGCCCCACGTCAACGCCCAGTCAGGCCCAGTTTTGGCAACTATCAATGGATTAGAACAGATGTTGGTCCCGGCTGCTGTTTTGTCCAGGTGCCGTGTCTCAACCAGAAAAGGTCTGTGTCTATATCAGCTTAAAGCTATAGTTGGTAATCCTGTTCAGAAACACTTTTTGTTACACTGGGTGAAACGGTCCTTCCATCCTGAGAGTAGTCAATACATAATGTGTTCAGAAAAAGGAACAAAAAAAATCCGACCTCTGTGGCAGCTGCAGGCCTGTAAAAACTCTGACCAGTCCCTGCCTCTCGGTGCGAGTGGAAAGAACCAATCAGATGCCTTCATGTCTAGTCCTTATATATCGCTCTGGTCCTGCCTACGCCCCGCTCTGTCCCTCCCTCCTCCCTGCGTGCACTCATCACGTGTCACCGTTGCCGGAAATATTCAGCACACTCCTCAGGACAAATACTGAGTTAGCAGGAGTTTGCTGAACAATAGCAGAGAAAATGCAGCTAAAAGTACCACCTTCAGTGTTACTTAGCTAAACAGGTTAAGAAAAGAAAGTCTGAGGCAGAAAAGGCTGCGATGAAAAAGGCTTTGGATAAAGCGAGAGGACAAACCAGAGTCAACATCGGTGCAGCTTTTGAACGGTGGAGACAACTGAGGGAGCTGAAGGGCCTGAAAAGTGATGCAGAGGTTGCTGTCTTTCTGTAGGACAGGTAATTATATGTTTTGCTTCGGGGGGATTTGTTATTTTCGTGAAATATGTAAGGTTAGCCAACTTAGCTACTTTTGTAAGCTCGTATTAGCCCAATGCTAACATTAGCTTCTCTGTCGGTGTACTGCAGGATGTGCGCTCAAGTTTGTGGGGGCGTGGCTTTGGACGGAGCGCTGACGGGAGGGGGAGGAGGGTGGTGGAGCTTAGAGGAGGTGTCACTTTCAAATCTTATAGCTCTCCAACATTACCAACTATAGCTTTAATGTGGGCCAGATTTGGCTGAAATAAATGGGCCAAAGCTGGCTCACACTTGGCACCATGGAGCCAGAACACAGCCAGTTGACACCTGGCAATGAAGCTATATATATATATGAAACTATATTTTAACTGTTATGTCTGAATTGTCCATCATATCTGAGTTGCTTTTTTTTAAAAGACTTACAGTTGCATTTATGAATATAGATATTATTGACACCCACATGCTCCTTCTTGCACTTTGCACTGTGCTGACAAACACCACTGTCTGCATCAGGAGGATATCTTTATCTTTACACCTTTGACAGGCTCAAGCTTTATTCACACAGTGGATAAGCATCTATCAAACTTGTAAATAGATGTGCAAAGCTGTGTGACACTTTCATATCCTCATATGAGACCATTTACTCGACAGGCTGCTCATGTTTAAAATACGGCAGATCAGAACAGAGCCACAGCAAATGCATCTCTAAGTTCTCAATCATTAATACCCTCTGAAATCTGACGTCAGAAAGGTGTCTAACAGCAGACATTTACAACAGACCACAAATACTGTGAACCTTTTGCAGGATTTTTTTTTTCTTTTTACTGTATATGTCAGTAAGATATCTTACTTTTATTACTATGCCCAAAAGAGTAAAAGAAAAACACAGCACAGCAGCTGCAGTTTCAACAGTCAGTTACACTTCCAGATTTCCAATTCAAGATTTTGAGTTTTTGTTTTGCACCTGGTGTTTCTTGTGCTGATCATCACAAAGCTCTGCTAGCTCTGATTCCCTGGAGGTATTTTCACCTGCCAGAAAAGAGTGTCACTTTAGTTTTTCTATCTGCTCTTTCCTCCCAGGCTTTTTTCCTTTTGATGAACACCGTCTCAGCTCCACCTTTTCTCTTCCTCTTGTCCTCTCTGTCACCTGCCCTGTCCATTCTGTCTACACTTTGCTTGGTCAAGCACATTAACACAAACACCCCGCCCCTTAAGTTGACAGCACCCTTCCTGGAGCACAGTTAGACGGTGCAGAGCTGCCATCGTACGCACTACGATGAAGTGTACCTTGATAACAGCTTTAATCATCTGCAGCCTCGGTAAGTACTGCCAACATATTTCTCTCAACTCCATCACAACTAAAACATATTTGCATGTTATTATATTTATTAAGAGGTGTTTTTATCTTCCTGTATCTCTCTTATCGTGTCTGTTTCAGGCTGGATCTCTGTCTCAGCTGCTGATTCTCAGACTGTGGAGGTCCAGTCTGGTCAACAGAACCAAGGCCAGCTGGATCTCGACTATGTCCAGTTCTAATGACAAGCCTTTTTACTGTGATGGATGTCAAAGTGGAAAATTCATGATGAGTTCCAACACCGTTGGTATCTCTCTCAGAATTGAGGAAGTGCAATTCTCTGACTCTGGACTGTATTTCTGTGGATATTTCATTGACGGACTGCCAGTGCCACGCAATCCAGTATGGTTGCTAATTTAATAATTTCCTTTAAAGAACATGTGGTTATTTAATCATTTTTATAACAAGAGAGTTTTGGTCAAATTAGGAGCAAATGTATCTTCATTTTGTTAACAAATAGCATGGCTATCTTAACTTTTGTTTAATGTTTTCACAGTTCTCAAGACAGGAAGTGGAAAATAGAGTCTAACTATATCACCTTTCTTTCTTTAGAGTCTGATGATATAACAGAGCTGATGAGTGTGATCCTGGGCGGTCTGACTGTTGTTCTCCTAACAGTCATCATTGGTCTGGTTATTAAAATCAGGAACCTTCAGACAGGTACTTTCTAATAATTCATGTTTCTACCTTGTTTCATTTCTTATTCTACATTTCTACTGTTGAATTACTGTGAATTAGAGCTTTGATCCTCTGCCCAAACCTGATTGGACCAGACCCAATTCATTCTTAACATTCCCAGACTGGGTTCTCTATCAAGAATTTCCTGCTGTTAGAGCTTTCTATTTATATATGAATTAACAAACAGTTATTAAGTTTCACTCTCACTGTGCTTGGCGCTCAGCTGCTCTGAGAGTGTGGTGCTCTGAACTGAATGGCGTATTCCAACAGCACCCTGAGCTAGTGAACAGGTCACTTTGGGCCAGAGTATATTCTGGTGCTCAGGGAGGATATTTACAAACATACCCCATGTCACAAATGTCTGGTACTGCACTGAAAGGTTGATTTTGTCTTGTAATACATTTTTTGAAAAAAAAAAAGAACTAAACTAAATTAATTTTTTCAGTGAAAATTCTGTTTTTTAATCTGGCTCGGGCCTAAAATTGCTGCCGTGATTCAGGCTCAAGTCAGCCTTGGACAGAAACTATGCAGGTTCATGAATGGTCAGGCAGACAGAAATCATGTTGCCAAATCAGAATAACAGCAAAGTTTTAGGATAATGATTGTCAATTACTTGATTGCACATATTGTCTCTGTAATTCAGCTGTGAACAGCTGTCCATGCAAAAGTCTCCACCATAACAGAGTGTCCCCTCCCGTCCACTAGAAGAGCCCTTCGCAGGTTCTTAGGCATGGCGAGTTATTATAGGAGTTTTTGCTGTAATTTCTCCACTGTCGTCCACCCATTGACAAGTTTGATCAGTTCCAAGGTGGATTTTGTGTGTGTGCCTCATAGTGTAACTTTGTGTATAGATGTGTGTTTCATGCTGAGCAGGCTGTGTGATTCCTTGCCCCTGATGTGCTCACGCTGAGGAGGTGTGCCTTCCCTCCACCTTCCATCTCCTGTCCACGTCTCCTTCGTTTGGATTGGTACGGTACCACATCAGCTCCACCAATCCCCAGACTGCAGCTGAGGAGCAAGGCTATAAGACTCAGCCAGATCATCAGTCGGGGTGGCAGTAGAGCAGCTTGCCTAACGTGCCTCCTGAATTTTGTAAATGTTAATGTTGCATTAACTTGAAAGTATGAAGTACATAAGGCACTTGATAGATAGGACTGGGCGAGTTTCAATAACTAATTCCACTACTTGTAGGCATTTCTTCTGTTTAGAGACACTAGGTTAAGGGGTGCTGTTCTGATCGTGTTACGTTTTGAACTAACCAAAATTTAATTGCCGATTTTGTTTTGCTTTTGATTTACTTAGTCTCCTTATTAGTACTAGTTTTGAGAGCCCTCTTTTGGTTCTATTTGTTTCTTTGATTTGAGCAGCATCCATCAGCCCTTTTCCTTTAGCTTTGCCTCACAATTTATGTTTGCCAAACCTTGTTTAATAAATAATTTTACGTTTACCAATTACAACTGGTTTATGTTGCTTCCCTTTTCACACCACAAGCTAGGGGGTCGTAACAGTGGTGGACTTGTTATATTTTTCTAAACCTAACCATGTGGTTTTGTTGCCTAAACCTAAGGAAGTAAATCAAAAGACAAAGTTTTTTCCAATGTTCTAAGTTTATTTTGAAAAGCATTTATATGCATTTAATGAGCAGAAAGTGTGCATTTCCTGTGAAAAGTTTATTTTGAAAAGACACAATGCATGTAACAGGTGTAAATTGACAGGCTGTCCCTGAGTGTTCAAAACAGACGCTGGAGGTGTGCAGCATCTCAGTTTAATGTGTCTGTATTTGAGGAGTTGTTAATGAGAATGTGTTTGATGATGTGGAAAGACTGAACTGTAGCACCTGCACAGTCATTGCCTCACCAAGCACAGGGCAGGGTGGTAGTTTAGGGGATTAATGGCAATAAACCAAATATTTCCATAAATTCACTCATGCATTATGTTTAATAATTTAACACTAGTCCATACACATTGGTAGCTTTGTCACCTTCTACCTATACCAATCCTCAATGCCTATGTGCAGTTTCACTAAGATTGACCACGTCATTGAGTCATATGCCTACAAAGTTGCATGGTGATCGGTGAAACCCTTGAGATGTTACACACCTTTATGTGATGAGCCACGCCCTCTGCAATATTCATTGCCTTATAGAAGCTCAGTTTTAGTAAGTTTTCCAACTTTGCCAAGAGGGAACTTTAGACATCGGTCCCCAGATTATGTTCACAGAGTTTCATGCAGATCGGTCAAACTTCCAAGGAAGAGATGGATTTGAAGTGTTTTTTTAAAAAAAATCAAAATGGCGGAAAATCTATATAACCAGAAGTTATGAGTTCTTGAGGCAGATTTGTTCCTCATGAGGAGAGGCATCTCTGTGCAAAGTTTCACGTCTCTATGACATACGGGGCATGAGATATGCGGTTGCTATAGTGCCCCCCTTTGGCCAATTGATGTAATACTGCTTCATGTGCATGCTCCCATGACCCTCTACCACTGTGCTGAATTTCACATGGATTGACCGAGTCAGTGAGGAGAAAAACAGGGAACGGACACACAGGCAGAGTTTTCATCATTATATAGTAAGATACTGTATGTTTCTAAATGCTGTGATTCAGAACCAATCAAAAGCTTACCAAATCATGTTTTAGCTTAAGCTGGTAATTGTACAACTTTTCTAAAACTCTATATCAAACTGAAAGAACAGGAAGATTATTTTCTTTTTTTTTCTTATGCTGATAATGCACATGCACACACACACACACTCGCACACACACACACACACACACACACACACATGAACAGTTGTATCTTTTCCAGCACACTCTTAATTAACAGTGTAATTTGAGCGTCACCTTGTGGCATCACCTTAGCTGCACATGATTTGTTGCACAAATGAGAATTAATAAAACAACCAATCAGATGCATAGAACACAGAACAGCCCTGCCTCCTCACTCAGTGACCTTTATACAATCACTGTTGAAGGGACAGTTCAGTCCAAAATCCAAATACTTTTCCTCTTCCCTGTAGTGCTTCTTAGTAACCTGGGTTGTTTTGGTGTGAGTTGCAGAGTGCTGGAGATATCGGCCATAGAGATGTCTGCCTTCTCTTGAATATAATGGAGCTAGATGGCACTCGGCTTGTGGTACTAAAAGCACCAAAAACTACATTTGAAAAACTCAACAGCAATGTCTCTTTCCAGAAATTGTGACCTGGTTACTCAAGATAATCCACAGATTATTGTTGTTGTGAGCAGTTTCATGTACGAACTATTTTCTTTCTACCACACTACACCCATCAACCATATCACTGCGCAGAAGGAAGCATGCATGTACTCATGGACGAGAGGCTCAGGCTTGTGACAGCAACTAGTGACAGCACCCATCTTTCACTCATTGTGTATAACTTTATACCTTAATATAATTCAAATGGGTGAGTTATATAAAAATGCACCCTTGTACAGTTGTCAGGCTGTAAACATGATTATTTCTGCTGTAAAGTTGATTATTTTAACACATGGTGACTTACTCTGTTTTAGAGGTGGCCTCAAGTTTCCATTTAATGAATTGCAGTTTTTGGCAGTTCCACATTTGCTTCATTTTTCAGCCTCGGTGGTTGCTGCCAAGTCATGATAAGATGCTCTCAGCTCTCTGCATCTTAACCACACACAACAAACGCTTTCATGTTGCTTCCTAAAATGGTCATAGGCACGGACGCTTCCAGTCACCTCTCTGCCAGCTCCTCTAAATTTATGCTCTCATTTATATTTTGCGAGTGTTGGTGGTGCTTTTTGTGATTGGTGTTAGACAGTGGTGGCGTGTGGCTGTGAGTCACTCATGAGGATCTGAAGATCAGCTTACCTGACTGTAGAATATCCTCCTGCTGACTGAAGTTGAGGAGAAGATGGGCCCCAGTGGAACTAGCATCCTGCTAACAAATGTGCAGGTGCATCAGTTTCTAACAGGACATCAGGAACTGTATCCTACATCCTTTGATTCACCAAAACGACGGTGAATAAGGACTGGTGTGTCAGTCGGAATGTGAGTTGCTGTCCTGTTCCTGCTGTGATACACTGCTATATACCGTTCAGAAGGAGGAGAATGTTGGCAAATACAAGAGGGACCAGCAACAGAGTTTGTAAAGAGCTCATAAAGTAGCAGCCAACAACGTAAGAAGACATAAAGAAGGACTAAATTGCAGTGCACAAATTAAAAGGGCTAGTGGGATCACATTTCACTGGATTTATACCATGTATAATTCCATGTGAGAGATAAATGATTGATTAATGTTCCCAGAATGTAAAACTATTTTGTAAAGTGAAGGTATTTTTGTAGACATGTGAGTAGTGATCATCCTGTCGGTGGTAAATCAATCTCAAACAGTAGCTGCTTCTCCCATCACACTTAACAGACTCAATACGCACACAAACTCACACTACTTTCTTGTGAAAAGATGCCTGTTTGCAAGGTGACACTTTCGCAATCTCATGTCAAAGCACTGATTCTTCTCAAGGCTGCATGTTTAAGATGTGAAAGCCACAAGTGCATTTGAACCTACTAAGCCAAACATTCATCAGTAAAATGACAAAGTTGACACAATCTTTTAATCAGCTTATTTTGAGTGTACATTATAGTCAAGCAGAGATCATGACATTGTAGATTGTTTTAAGCTAATGTAGCAGATTTGCTATAACATTAGCATCATCAATACACACGTTAATCTTATTTCCTCATTTAGATCGTAAGAGCAGTTTCTAAAATACACAGTCAAATAATTAATTCATTAATTTTCCACAGGGTCAAACTTATATGTAGGGATGTGTCAACAGCAGTCCGGTGAAAACATCTCTTGGATGTGTGAGTACACTGATACATCTTTTGTCGACTGCTATCATCTTGCAACCATTGTCGTGACAGCATTTATATTGTGAGACTGAGCAGCCGGAAAACCAACAGAACAGCCCACCTCTTTACGTAGAGACCAGTCTTACTGGAGCACAGTTCAGTTACATTGCAGCGGTGCAGCTATACTGTACACACAAATGATGAAGTTGACCTTGATAACAGCTTTGCTCTGGACCTGCAGTAAGTACACTTTTTTTCTTAATACAAGAACTGCAGTGATGAAACTTTGATAAAAAATGATTTAATAGGAATTCACATCATGCTGTTTGTTTCAGGTTTGATCTCCGTCTCTGTTTCGGAGCTCCACACTGTGGAGGTCCAGCCTGGTGAACAAGTCACACTCATGTGCTTCAACTTTACGAGTTTTATCTCTCACATATTGTGGTTCAGACTGACCAGTGGATCCAACCTCAGCTACATCTCCTCTATGTTGACCTCTGATACCAAAGCTTCGCTCCATGATGGATTTCAAAATGGCAAATTTAATATGACCTCCAACACGACTACCCTCTTTCTCACCATCAAACCAGTGGATGTGTCTGACTCTGGACTGTATTTCTGTGGACTTCACCCAGATGGGAAGTCAGTAATAGACAGTGCAACATATCTAAATGTTGGAGGTAAGAATGTTGAAAAATCTTTTCTGTCTTTTGTTTGGAACGTGACAGATAGGTGGCAAAATAGGACTGTCATGTTATACAGTAAAAAATAACATCAGTATCAGATCATAATAGCTTCAATCCCCCTTCCTCTCATTAAAATGTCTTTCACTGTCACATCTGTGGATGTGCTGTTTCAGTCCTTCACAAAAAACAAAGTCAGGTATGTCTATTTAAACACCAGTCATTTAAAATAAAGCCCTGTAAAGAGAGTCTAATGTAATAATACCTCCTGCAGAATGTCCTCATGAAACAACGAGCCTGAGTGTGATCCTGGGTGCACTGACTGTTTCCCTCACCATCGTTGTCACTGCTATGACTGTCAGAATCTGCAAACTTCAGACAGGTACTCGGTGAAAGCAGTTTTCTGGACATATACAAACTTCTTGTTTGGCAAATTACATGAACAGTGTGTTTTTAAAGATTGAATGTCAATTATTTGAACAGATGTACGTTGTTCTTTAATTTTAGCTGATGGTGAAGAACAGAATCCACAACAGAGTGAGGTGAATTTATTTTTAAACCATATTGTGACTGTGGTTAAATTGAAGTCCAATTTTATTATGATATGTTTTATTGTTTCAAATGTGCTGGAATTACTTTGTTTATTATGATGTGCTGTGTGTGTGAATGTAAATACTTTTATTTACAGAACTTGGACTCTGATGACCTGAAAGACGCAGCGCTGAGTTTGTACCCAGCGACAATAAGAAGCCGGAAGCCTGCATCACAGAGAGAAGTGGAGACTCGTGTGATGTATGCAGCCAGCAGATAGTTAACATCTGTCGGCAGCTGTGGAGGAGTGAGGGCCGTGTACATCCGTCGTTTAACAGGAAGACACAGCACCGTGTGGTGTGAGCTCCGTGAGAATAAAGTGTGAAATGAAACGCTGAGCACTGGCTGACTTTCTACTGTCTGTCTGTCTGTCCGTCTGCCCACTGTTACCCATCATGCTACTGTGGTGACAGGCAGCGCTGTCTGTGACTGTATCTGTATCGTTATTGAGGTTTCAATGAAAGGAAGCTCATAACCACACACAGCAAAGATCTTCATGCTCCCACAGAAAAAAAAATACTTAATACAGTGAAGGTATTTTGTATCTGTACAGATAGAGAGTGAGTAGTGAGCATCCTGTTAGTGGTAAATCAAACTCAAACCGTTTCACTGCTCCTCCTGTCACACTTAACAGACCCAATACAGACATAAACTCACACCAGCACTTTCTTGTGACAAGATGCAAGATGCAAGGTGATACATGTCTCTTATCAAAGCATTGCCACTACTCAAGGCTGCACATGTTTAAGATATGACAGATCACAGTAAAGCCACAGCAGGTGAAGGTCCCATCTGTCTCCACTGTGGTGTGCATATGAACCTACTAAGCCTTGCAAACATTGATCCAATAACTGTCATTGGTCAGGTAAGATTTTCACTGCTATTACTGATGCAACATTAGCACCTCTGTGCAATTTCACTGTAACTAACTGCTGTGCATTTATGGTGGATTTACAACAGTATCTTACAGTTTTATGTAGCAATTGAAAAATACAGTAAATATTCATCTTACAGTCATCCTACAGCCATATGCTATAATCCAATATATATACTGTTAAAATAAACAACAATGGATGCACTATAAACTACAGATACCATGCTGGTGTCTCTGCTGCCAGCACTTTACTGTGATTTTACAGTAAAAGTACTGAGATGACATATTAGTTTGAGGCACAGATTTAGAAAAGGTTCTCTTTTTTTTTTTTTTTTTTTTCATTTTTAGTGGTGACTAAAATTTTAAATTCAAATTTACTGGCTTTGATCTATTTTTAGAGATCCGTCTGAGCATGAGATCAAATCACACGGACGAATAAATGACTTTGTGTTGAATTGAAAAAAGGAAAAATAATCACAGGTCCTTCTGGTTTAGTCACAGTTTATGGTATGTAAAACAGTCGTTCACAGTAGTCTGAGTCATGTTTCGATACCAGTTATGCAGCTCTTACAGATGAAACTCGGCTGACCTTGGCTTAAATGGACTAAAACAGCAATAATAGTTTAAACAGTATAACCACAGCTTCCGATTTTGCCTGTGCCAGGTGGACACGGTTTATAATCATGATCAGAGACTGTGAAGTGTCCCGATGTGGAAACATTGTAATCAGCAGATACTTTAACTATATTTTTATTAAATATCAGGACACCTTGTTGTGTATTGTCATTAACTATGACTCAGCATAATGCAGGCAGGAGAGTTAAACCTCTATGGAGTGATGTCTAAAATCATCTGTTGTATATGTGTTTAAGAACACACTCCTGTTATATCAGTATCCTGATATACTGTGGGAACAGAGCATCATATGTTGTATAGACTTACATATTGATATGTCTCTTGAAGACTTCTAAACTTTTGCAAAAATATTATCTTGACTATCTAAAGTGTTGTCAAAGAGGACAAGACAAAGTTATTAACATGCAACCATGGTCGTGACAGCATTTATATTGTGAGACTGAGCAGCCGGAAAACCAACAGAACAGCCCACCTCTTTACGTAGAGACCAGTCTCACTGGAGCACAGTTCATTGCAGCGGTGTTCACACAAAGATGAGCTTCACCTTGATAACAGCTTTGCTCTGGACCTGCAGTAAGTACACTTTTTTCTTAATACAACAACTGTAGTAATGTACCAGAGCTGAAATGTGCAGACTTTTAATTAACAACATAATTTACATGCATTGTGTTAAATTACAAGTTTTAGAAGTCATGTTCATGCTGTTTGTTTCAGGTTTGATCTCCGTCTCTGTTTCGGAGCTCCAGACTGTGGAGGTCCAGCCTGGTGAACAAGTCACACTCATGTGCTCCAACTCTACCAGTTTTATCTCTCACATATTCTGGTTCAGACTGAGCAGGAGAGCCAACATCAGCTGTATCTCCTCTATGTGGAGCTCTGATAGAAATGCTTCATACTGTGATGGATTTCAAGATGGCAAATTTAACATGACCTCCAACACGACTACCCTCTTTCTCACCATCAAACCAGTGAATGTATCTGACTCCGGACTGTATTTCTGTGGACTTAATGCAAATGGGAAGTCAGTAATAGACAGTGGAACATATTTAAATGTTCAAGGTAAGACTGTTGTTGCAGAGGTGTCTGCTGAAATAACGAGCCTGACGAGTGTGATCCTGGCTGCTCTGGTTATTTTCCTCGTTGCTGTCATCATTGGTCTGGCTGTCAAAATCAGGAAACTTCATACAGGTACTTATATGCTTTTATTTAAGTGCAAATGCAAAACTTCCTGTTTGCCAGAAAGTATTAACAGCTGTGTATTTGAACCGATAAGTGACCAGATGTTGTGTTTCTGTCATTCAGCTCATACAGAGAGACAGAATCTACACCACAGTGAGGTCCTCACATTTTAACCTTATTAACACTGATCAAAGTGTATTTATGTGATGACTGGTCCATGTCCTTTATCATTTTATGATTTTATGTTTTATTACAAACTCAGCCATGAAAGATGAGTGACTGTAAATATGTTTATTTACAGAACCTTGGCTCTGATGATCTGAACTATGCAGCGCTGAGTTTCCATCAAAGAGCAAAAAGAAGCAGAAGGCCTCCATCAGAGAACCAGCTGGAGACACATGTTGTGTATGCTGCCACCAGATAGACTCTGGAAACATCTGGAACTGCAGCTCACAGTGGAACTGATGCTTTGTCATATCAAACTGATACTACATATGCCCTGTGGTGACAAACAGCACTGTCTCTATCGGTGGGGTACTTTGTCAGTATGTGCATCATGACTGACGTCTCACCCACAGGAAGTTTGGCCTTCAGCTCTCTGAAGCTCAACCACACACAGTAAAGACCTTTATGTCTCCAGAGATCAACTGTAATTGATCATTTTTGTTAAAAGTCAAGACATTTTTGTGTTGTAATTGTAGATATGTAATCACTGAGCATCGTGTCAGCCATAAGTCAGTCTCAAAATTGTCACCACCTCCCTCATCACACCTCAAACTCACACCATCTATCAAACTTGTGAAGAGGTGTATGATGCAGTGTGACACTTTACACAGTCAGACACACATAAAGCTTTTACTCTGCTCAGGACCACCTGCCTGGATGATAATACGCCTTAGAATCTGTCTGTAAATAAAATAATGTGAAAAAGTTGGGGTCTTGTTTTGTGTTTCAGTTATTTCTAGTTGTCTTCATGTTTCTCTTCAGGCCTCTTTGGAAGGACTTCTTTTCACTTTACAGTATATAACTTGTCATGAAACATAAAACAAAAGTCTTTTTGTGGAGTTTGACACAATAACAAAGCTGGGTAGTGTGATCCTGAGTATACTGCCACCAGAGAGACTCAGGACACAAGTGGAACTGCAAGTCTGGGTGGAAATAATGCTTCATCTGTATTATCATCAGCAAACAGTACTTACAGTACTATAAGTACAGCGTCAACCTATAATAGAACAACAGGACTGTGACTTCAGCTACAAGGTATTTTTTACAGTGTGATTCTTTCACACTGTCAGCAACGCCCACAAAACAAAAAATAATCATCGATTTTATGTTTTGTCTATGTATCACCATTGTTGTGGCTGTGTGTCAGTGAGGTGTCTCGATCTGTATCATTAGTGAGGCCTTCAGCTCTCTGAAGCTCAACCACACACAACAAAGAGGAAAAAAGCGCTATCATGACTTTCAGTATGAAAAGATGGTTTTGTATCCACTGAACTTCCTGTTATCTTTTAATGTGTGAGAATATGTAAAATGTTTCACATCCTCATATGAAACCTCAGCAGGCTGTGTTTAGAACATGACAGGTCACAGCAAAGCTGCAGCAAGTGCAGTTCCCTGATTTCACAGAAATACGTGAAATGACCACGACCTTGCTCCATGGTGGCAGCACGTAATGGTTTGAAATTAACAATGCCAGTGTAAAGTCAATTAGGATTCTTTATCATGGTGGACACACGGATTCCCTGATTCAACAACGTCCTGTATACACACAAAAACACAAAGTGTTCTTGATATTAAAACGGCAAATATATTTCTCTGTTATAATTTCCCACCAACAATAATAACAATAATGATAATAATAATAATGATAATAACATGATAGTTCGGCTGTACTAGATATTTGATATATTCAGTAGATTTACTTTTTTATGACACTATTTTTGACCACTCTACAACCGGACGATCTACTGTCCCAAAAATGCCGTTTCTAGAGAATTTGCTAAAATATCTGAAATTAGCCAACATCCTTACTTTTTCTTATCACAGTTCATCTAGATGCAGTGTCATTACTAGTTCGGCTTTACTACATATTAGATATATTGGGTAGATATATCTTTTTACAACCCTATTTAGAACCCTACTTTGCAAATCAGAAGAACTACAACTATGTTGCTGATATGTATCAAGCTGCATGGCGTGATCCCAGGGAATTGTAGTTTTTAAAAAAGATAAGTGTTTTTCCTAGATTTGGAAGTTGTACATACTGAATTGAGAGTACACTGTGGACTTTAAGGGGATGGTAAACACACTTGTGTAATCAGATTTTAAATATCTAATTTCTAAATGGGTGAAAATGAATTTTATCCATATTTTACCCATATCTGACAGCACCCCCAGTTGTTGACTACACTCACATGATAGTTGAGGTCAAGAGCTCTCTATAACAGCTGGTCCCATGTCTGTACCCCCTTTTGTTGCTGAGTTATAAGCCTTCAAACATGCACTGAGGTCAAGGTTCAAAGGTGAATGGCTGAAAGCAGGAGCCATGCAGAATCATCATACTGACATATGTTGCTCTCCAGGTTGAGACCTTTCCAATGATGTATTGTTTTGATTTTTTCATTTTTTGGACACAAGCCATGCCAGGTGGAGTTTCAGAGAGCACTCTGAAGGCCCAGTGTATGAAACGATTTTTGTTTGTTTCTTTGCTTGTTTTTTCTTTTTACTGTAGATAGTTACTAAAATGAGTCATCCTCAGACAATACAATACTACTAAAAAGTAAAACCAATAATAACAATAATGAAATAAACACAAATAATATTAAAATTATATTGAAATGTTAAATTCTATTTACAGAGTGGAATGGTAGCCTAATAGATAACGTAGATACTATTTACTATTGCTTAGACACTTTATTATTGCTTAGATACTATTTAGCCTATTATTGTATTTACTTTTAGCATGTTCTACTATTATCTACTGTAGGCTCTATGTTTTAATTTATTTAATAACAAATTTATTTTATGTTAGGCCTACATCTTAATATTTTATGTCATTCATCATGGTTTAGTTCTTAACTCCAGTGTTTCCTCAGTGGGAGCCGTGTGCGCCGGGGGAGCGGCCACTGGTTCTGTGGAGCTGGTGCTGGCTTGGGGTCCGCTCTCCCCTGGTGTAGTGGAGGGTGGCTGGGTTGCCAGGGGTGGCGGCAGCATTGTGCTGTGGTTGGATGGTGTGCATTCAACTACTGTTTCGTAGCTAGCTACTGTCTGTGGGCTTCATTCCATTTCAAATTGCCATCTGTCTGCCATAACTGAATCCAAACACCACTAATAAACAAAAAAAAAAAAAAAAATGAGAAGAAAAAAATAAGGCTGAGCACGGAAGAACCAGAGAGAAAACATCAACACATGGAGCCGTCTGCGTCAGGGGGCAGCCGCCACCCCTGGCAACCCGGCCACCCTCCACTCCACCAGGGGAGAGCGGACCCCAAGCCAACAATTCTTGTTATTTGAATGGCGAAACGTGGAAGCATGATTATGTAATAAAACAGGTGTTTATTTTAGGATCCAGGTGGTGAAGGGCTGTGCGCACACAATGTCGCACCAGGGGAGAGCGGACCCCAAGCCAGAATTGCGGTTTAATACTCTTAATTATAACAGCCAGCTTATTAAAAAATGCAGGTTTAAATCGGGCCCACAATTACAGTTAATTGGACGGGCTGGACGGTCCCGGACATAACGTGCACGGGTCGGGCTAAATTTTTTTGGGCCCGATCTAAGCTCTATTAGCCGCTCTCGTGGAAAGGGGGTCAGTTCTGAATGTCTGAAAAGCTGTGTCCACAAACAAGCTGTGTCTAATTCGCAAAAGGGCAAAATGCAAAAAAAAAAAAAAAATGTTTATGAAAACACAACTATTGATTAAAAACATACAGATGGAGGTTTGCAGCATTTAGGATCCAAGTTTTTTAAAACTCTGAAATTGTATCCGCCCATCTAAACACAAAATCAGGGAGAACAACATCAATCTTTAGTTAAGCAAAGCGTCTAAAGACTGACTTGTGAGTCTAGGAATAGTGAGCTTTGGTGATTTCTTAGCCCATATTTGTGTCCGTGTTCATGTGCACGTGTGTGAGCATGTCAACGTCAATGTCAATGTCAAGTTTATTTATATAGCACATTTAAATGCCTAAGGCCAACCAAAGTGCTTTACAAGATAAAATCATCAGCACCAATAAACAATACAAGCAGAAACAGTACAAAAACAGAGAGGTAGAAGAAAACAAAAAACAAGTCATAACAACAGGTGACTCAACTCAGCCAAAGGCCAGGGTAAACAGGTGGGTTTTAAGAAATGTTTTAAAAATAGAGAGGCTAGTCGCAGACCGCACAGACAGAGGCAAAGCGTTCCACAGCGTGGGAGCCGCCACTGCAAAGGCTCGATCTCCTCTAGATTTTAAGAGGGATCGAGGAACGTCCAGAACTAACTGGTCAGCTGACCTCAGGGCTCTGGAGGGTCGATGCACCTTAATGAGGTCGGATAAATATTCAGGGGCTAGTCCATACAGAGACTTAAACACAAATAAAAGAATCTTAAAATCAATCCTGTACCTAACTGGAAGCGAGGGAAGTGAAGAGAGCACTGGTGTTGTGCGCTCATGGTTCTTTGTCCTGGTAAGGAGACGAGCTGCTGCATTCTGCACAAGCTGTAGACGGTTAAGCTCTGATTGGCCGATGCCGACGTACATGGAATTACAATAATCTAAGTGCGATGAAATGAGCGCATGGATAACCTTTTCTAGATCAGCCCTTCTAAGATAAGGTTTGACTTTGGCTAGGAGCCGAAGCTGAAAAAAGCTAGCCTTAACCACAGAGCTGACCTGCTTGTCCAATTTAAACGCCTCATCAATAATCACACCTAGGTTTCTTGCCTGGGAACCTATAGGTGCTAGTGGGCCAAGGGAGCTGGCAAGAACCTGGACAAGGTCAAGACGACCAAACAGGACAATCTCCGTTTTGTTTTCATTTAATCTTAAAATGTGTGGATTGGGTGGCCTGGGTGGAATGGACTCCCGGCCTGAATTTTTGTCCCAGTCCGGCCCTGCTTGAGTCATGGCAAAAAAACATGTTTTGTGAGGTCATGTTGATCTAGTCAGTGATCTAGGCAGTTCAGCATTGGGCCAGGATAAATCACACACAAGACTTAAATGCTATTCTGTGGAGGCTTTATTGTCTTCACAATTAATTGTTTTCTATCTGTGAAATAAAAGTAATAAATGCTTCGTTTCCACTGAGGGAAATGGTTTCAGCTCACACAGATAAAAAGGGAGATCTGTGTCACTGCAAGGTGTAGTTACATTTCTGGGGAGGTGCACGTCAGGCTACGGCATAGGCTACGGGGTAGGTTACAGCGTAGGTACGGCGTCGATTTGACACAGAAGTATAAATTTCGCTTTAACCAGCACTTTCAAAGCATTTGAATAGCTCTAGTCTCTTTCTCTGCCTAAAACAGCACTGAGTAAGTTAAAGAATATGACTGACTGGTGTTCACACCATGATAGGCATCTGTGCAAGCCCACAAACTCTCCACACTACTCATCCCCACACTGAGATATAAAATTTACAAACAACATGGGTTTAACTTTGTGTCATATGATAAACTTCTTAAACCACACCTTCAGAGTGTGTGTGTGTGTGTGGGGGGGGGGGACGGGCTCAGTGTTGTTGAGCTGCATTGCGTTGACACGATCATACACACAATGAGGAACTTCACCGTGGTCACACCTTTACTTCTATGCAGCTTATGTAAGTACTGTCATTGAATTACTTCACAGCACTGACTGTATTGCTTACTGTTAATAAGATTATATAAAGATACTGATCACTTTCCTGTCAGCCAAATGATTAATAATTCTGTCTGTCTGTTTCAGGCTGGATCTGCGTCTCAGTTTCGGAGTCTCAGACTGTGGAGGTTCAGTCGGGTGAAGAAGTCACACTGCTGTGCTCCAACTTTTCAATTTCTCCCACTCAGATATTTTGGTTCAGAGTGGTCAGGAGATCCCAGCCTCACTGTGTCTCCTTCATGTACAAGCCACGTGAGCCTGCTTCACTCTGCGATGGATTTCAAAATGGACATTTTGAAATGAGCTCCAACATCTCTACTGTTTTTCTCAAAATCAAACAAGTGAATTCATCTGACTCTGGGCTGTATTTCTGTGGCTCTTACATAAGCAAAAAAACGCTTATTGTGGATGCAACATATTTAGAGGTTCAAGGTAAGATTGTTGTAAAGTTTGGTCTGTCTTTTGGCGAACTTCATGATCTAGACTTAAATGTTAGATTGTAGATTCATCGGACAGTTCTAATTTTGAATTTTGAAATTCTGTTTGTCGTATTTGTCCATTTAAATATAGTAAAGTTAAAGTCTAATTTAACAATCTTTTCTGTTGAAGAGTTTGATGGAATAACAAAGTTGACGAGTGTGATCCTGGGAGGTCTGATTATTTTCCTCATTATGGTCATCATTTGTCTGGCTGTTAAAATCAGAAAGCTTCACAAGGGTAATTTTATGTAGTTTTATTATATTTTCACACCATTATTTCTTATAACTTCACATTTAACAAAATGTATCAATAGCAAAATTTATAACCAGTGTTAATAAAGTGACCAGACATATCATTTCTGTCATTCAGCTCACGTTGAAGAACAGAATCCACAACAGACAGAGGTGAAGTTTATTAAGTTTCATTTTAAAATTTTTGTATTTTAGTGCTAAAACCACTAAAAGTCATTTTTTAGTTCAGGATAGTGTCTTTTTCTCATTTCTCATACACTCAGCTGTGTGAGAGGAGTAACTGAAAATATTTGTATTCACAGGCTCAGAGCTCAGATGACCTGAACTATGCAGCTGTAACCTTTCGTCCAAAATCAAAAAGAAACCACCATTCTGCACCAAGCAGAGAAGTGATGCCAAATGCTATTTATTCAGCCACCAGATAAGAAGCACCTTAAAACTGCAGCTCAAAGTGGAACTGATGTTTTATTATTAATACACTGGTTATCAAAGTTATATTATATTCTTATGTGCAATGTTCTTGCTCAAGCTGAGTTTTGATACTTGTGCACTTCCTTATTTGTACCTGTGTGTCATGCTTTTGATTGACTTACATTTCAGTCCCACAGGGGAGTAAAATGCATCATATGTGAATGAGTTACAATGTGGTGTACCACAAGGAAGCTGTCTGGGGCCATTGCTATTCTCGACCTTCCTGTTGTTCTCAACAAAGAGCATTTTTATATGCAGATGATACCACACTGTATTTACCATTAGTATCACCTGGGGAAATTGTCAAGTGCTTTGGAAAAGGTCATTACAATCAGTTGTTATGTGGCCTTGGAATAACAAGTTTGTTCTTAATCTATAAAAACAAAATGTTTGGATCTACTTTTAGATGTAAACATAAGCCACAGCTAAAGTTGTCTGTGCAGGGAGTGCCTGTGGAACAAGTAAAGGAAACCAAACTCCTTAGAGGAATATTAAAGCCTAGATACTTTAAAACAACAGCAAAGAACTAGTGGCGACAAAGGCAGACCGTTGCATTGCCTCACCTCTGGTGTCTCGGCCAAAAAGTGGTATTTAAACATGCCACAAAGACTGCAGCCAACAGCTGACTAGCAAATACATTCTGCAGCTGAGGAAGAGGAAACAACTCACCATAGCAGTAGGCAGCAGTAGTCTGTATTCGTCATTCAAAAAGAGAAAAAACAAGACAGACAAGACAGATTAAAGACGCTAGTTAGCTAGTTAGTACATTAGCAACACAACCCAATGTTGAAATAACAAAGCATACTTACCAAGCAACAGTGAACAATAACACAAACAATTATTAACTGTTTCTGCTAAATAGCTTAATGGCTAAAATTTTTTGGTGTATTTCTGGTCTTTTTTGTCCCTCTGTGGTCATTCTGTGTCTTTGTGGTCATTTTGTGTTTGT
Organism: Epinephelus awoara; assembly: GCA_035609425.1. Classification (NCBI taxonomy): domain Eukaryota; kingdom Metazoa; phylum Chordata; class Actinopteri; order Perciformes; family Serranidae; genus Epinephelus; species Epinephelus awoara. The sequence continues at coordinate 8,660,146 of CM069315.1, read as the reverse complement.
TTTGTCCCTTGTTGTAGGCCTTTGTCTCCTTCTTGTCTTTTTGTGTCTCTTTGTGGTCATCTTGAGTCTCTTTCTGGTCAGTATGTGTTAATTCAAGTGACATTTGGGTCCCTGGGTCTGTTCCCTTGTAGACCTGGGCCCGTATTCACAAAAAATCCTAAGACTAAAAGTAGCTCTTAGTGACGTCATTCTAAGAAAAATTTTAGAATTCCTCGAATTCCAAGATTTTTCTTAGAATTCGAGAATTTTTCCCTCTGTTGAAGCAGAATTCAAGGCCTGGAGCTGGGCCTGAAGGCTCCCGACCTCGTTTTCTACTTCTCGAACAAACTTACTTTGTTTTCTATTAAGTGTCTATAACTCAAATACTCAGAGGTCAAAGAATCATTGGAGACACATAGAATCAGGTGCAACTGAGTTTAATGTGCTTGCAGGCAACAGCACATACAACTCAATGAGTCAAGCTGTACAACGAATCCTAAGTACTTTTCCACCACAATGCTTAAGTGCTCAATGAGAGTGTGTGTGTGTAATGAAAATACATGAAATAATAATCCAGCGTGTGACTGTAAGTGCACAGAGTACATTGCTTTAACAGAGCATAAACACCACATTGAATGAGTACATTACACTACACCTCTTAAAACTCCTTTGTTCTCCTCCACGGGCTGCGCCAACAGCAGGCACAGCTCTTCTGTCCAGTTCGGCTTTCTCATTCTTTTTTCTCCATTTCATTTATTGTTTTGGTCATTCTGCCAAATCAAACCGCTTTTTACAAGGAGGCCAGCAATCACAGTAATTGCTGACAGCTGAGTGTGCATCCACCATTAATATCAAATAGATTAAGTAGTAAAATTACCAGCATGGCGAGTAAACATAACAATAAGCAAATAAATATAATAATCGGCATGTGAATGAGGTGCGTTCCAACATTTTGAAGCTGTGTAACAGTTAATTTAATTTTACTGAGTTTCATCATCATGACATAAAATTATTTTCACAATTACACATTTCTTAATACAGTCTAAGTTCTATGATCGGTTGGTTTCACTGTCCATTCATTACTAGGAGCTCTTTTTTTTTCCTTTTTGTAACAACCAATCACAGCTTTTAGAAGACTGCATCATAGCAACGGGGTCAACCACATCTCCTCCCCTCCTTGCTCAGAGTTGCTCTCAGAAACTTCTTGAATCACTCTTAAACTAAGATTCCTTGCTGGGAATTTTTAGGCTAAGTTAGGAGCTCTCTGAGAGGACTCTGAGAATATTTGTGAATACGGGCCCTGGTCAGTATTCCATCCATGGTCATGCTACTGTCAATTTTTGAGCTGTATCAAATGTTTTACTGAATGTTTGAAAATTGTGTACTTGTTGTCATTGTTCAAATTATTGTCATTAGTAATTTTATTGTACTTTGTTTTATAGTTTGCCTGTTTTTCTTTGCCTTGGATTGGATTCTTAATTAAATATTTGTTTTATTTTATGATGTAACGTTTACTTGTGTGGACACCATGAAGAATTGTTGCTACCTTGGTAGAAGGAAATGAGGATCCAAATAGATTTTTAAAAGGTAATGATATCTGACGTATTAAGGTCAAGTAAAAAGAGTGTTTCGATTCTCTTATGATTAAGAGTTTGATGAGTTAGATGGAGGTCTGCAACAGTGCAGTTTCAAGTGTAGCTTTTATTTCAACCATATAAAGACAGCTGAATGAAATACTATAACTCATATAAAAACAGTAACACCTCAGTTGCTTGGCAGGAGGAGACAGCACAATGTGCTTTGAACACAACTGAGTTGAAAATTATGAGGCTTGTTAGATTAAAGTTCAGTCATGAAATGTATGTGATCATGAGTGTCAAAAGCACTGATCATTATTATCATGTTGGAAGAGGCTGGGTGATGTTGTATCAGCATCATCAACGTCAAAAGTATACTGATAATTCCATCTGACAACAAAAAGCATCAGGAGTTCTGCATCAGAGAGAGAAGTGGAGCCAAGTGTTGGTTACACTGTCACTTGACAGATTTAGGAAGCAGCTGGAGCTGCAGCTCAAAGTGGAGCTGATGCTTTGTCATGTTAACCTGCTGCTGTGTTTTGTGTGGGTGGCTGTGGGTTGCAGTCACTTCACCTCTAACCTGTTTCTTCTTTTCTCTGTCCCCCTCTCTGACTGACAGCAGTGGAGGAGTGAGTGAGTGCATCACTTGTTTGACAGGAAGAGGTTAGGCCTGTGGTGAAAGTCATCAGGCCTGATAACTCTGAAACAAGGTCTGAAGTGAAGCACAAACTGTCAGAGACTATTTGAGCACAGCTTCAATATGATTTTTTTCTGTCTCATTTAGTGCTATGTTAATATGGGGACAGTTGTAAATATGAAAAAGATTATTTTTTCAATAAAAGTTACCAACTAGCTTAAATGGCAAACTTAGATGGTAAACTTCAGACAGGTAGTTGTTGAAAGCTGTCTCTCAATATGCTGGACAAATTCAAACTTCCTGTTTGGCAGATTACATTAACAATGTTTTTAGGGATGGAGATGTATTTTTTCTTTGTCTTTTAGCTCAGTAGTTCTTAAACTTTGTACACCACATGTTACCTCAGAAAATATTTGGTTCCTACATTATGACCATAGTTAAAATACAATAGCGTAGGTCTTCCCTGTTCAGCCACAGAAAATACTGTCTATAAAATATTCTCCTCCTCATCCAAACTTCTCCTCCTAATAGTTCCATTTTGAGCCACAATTGCATTGAAAACATTCATTTTATCTCCACTCACTATTGTGCCCTCGCAGTTTAGCAAATCATGGACATATGCACACGCTTCATGAATGTAACTTCAAAACAAAATATTACAGGAAAGGTAACATTTATTTGAAATGGAAAAAACACACTCATTTGCAGTTCAAGAATCCCTTAGTTTTAACTGTTTTTATTTCAAATTTTGGAGTATTTTTGATAGCATCATATATACAGTATATTTAAATCAATTGATTTATTTATTTATTTTTAATATTTGAGCAATTCCCCTACGTACCACTAGAGGGAGCTCCCATACCAATAGTGGTACACCACAGTCTGAGAACCAGTGTTGTAGCTGCTAATGAAGAACAGAGTACACATTAGAGTGAGGTAAATCAGATTTTAAAATGGTATTAAGATTGAGGTTGTATTAAGGGACAACTTCATCATTTTATGTTTTCTGGTTTAAAATGTGCTGGAATCACTCCAAGTGAGTTATCAGTGGATTATTTTATTTCTTCTCACCAACTCAGCTGGGTTTGATGTGAGACTTTTATTCACCAAATCTGGACTCTGATGACCCGACAGAAGAAACAGAGAGAGAGCAGTGGAAAGTCGTGTTATTGATGCTGCCAACAGAGTGACTTAAAGGGACAGTTCACCTCAAAATTAAAAATAGATATTTTTCCTCTTACCTGTAGTGTTATTTATCAGTTTAGTTTGTTTTGGTGTGAGTTGCCGAGTGTTGAAGATATCGACCTTACTTATGTCTGCCTTCTATCCAGTACAATGGAACCAGATGGCACTTGGCTTGTGGTGCTAAAAGTGCCAAAAAACACTCTGAAAAACTCAACAGCAATGTCTCTTTCCAGAAATCATGACCCAGTTACTCGAGATTTAACAGTACATCTGAACATTTAACAATACATCTGAGCATTTATACCTCCAACCGCGGCAGCGGCTGAAAATTATACATTTTGATACATACAGGTAGGCTATACATATTGCAAAACTCTGTAAAAGTGCACCAAAGCATACATTTTCGTTTCTAAATGTTTATTTGAAAACAAAACCATTCATACGGTCAATAAAAAAACATTTTGTTAATAAAAAAAACGAATGTAATCTCAACAGTGACCGCGCCAGCCGTGTGTGTGCGTGCGTGCATGTGTGTGTGTTGTTAGTATGTCAGAGAGGAGGAGTATCAATAAAAAAAAGTTTCCACTAATTATTTCGGTGTTTATTTCTTTTATTCTTAAGGTTTTTTTCATTAAAATGCATAATATAGCGAACAATATTATAGACCAAAAGTTAATCTAATTTATTATTGTAGAATGTGTTCAGCAAATCATCACTTTCAACTGGAGACACGGCACAGCAGCAGCGCAGCAGCAAAAAAAAAAAAAAAAGGCATTATAAAAAGCCAACAAATAGTGTTAATTAATTGACATGAGACATTGGATGGGTTGTCAGTCCTATTCTATAGTCTGTAATATTTTTTTTTTTTATTTTATCATTTCTCGGAAATTACACAAAAATGTATTCATTGTGCGCTTCTGAGCACACGGGCAGCATAAACAATGAAGTTAGATATGATGGTCTGGCAGATCTTTGCTGCGCTTGGGGGCAGTTGACAGTGACAGTTTTGTCAACAGCCATTTTTCTTCCTACCAATAACCTATGGTTGAGGCAGCTCCAGCTCCAGCTCTGCTCACATGCTCTGACTCACGCCTGATTTATGGTCCTGCGTTGAATCAACGACGTACCTACGTCGTAGGGTACGTGGCTACGCAGGAGGCTCGCCGTAGCCCCCGGCGTAGCCTGACGTGCACCTCCCAAAAAATGTAACTACACATTGAGGCGATGCAGACCCAGCGCAGACCGAGAGAGCTGTGATTGGTTTGTCTTGGTAGCAACGCATTTCCGGTTCTGTATTTCCAGATTGCGCCATCCCCGCCATCTGTTGCGATGTAGATGTTGCAGTATTAACATACTTTCTTCGACATCCAACAACTCCAACTCCAAGATTCTCTCTCTCTCGGTCACCATTGTTCACTGTGACCGGAAAAGCCGGAAGCTAAACAAAGAATCAACTAGAGACCACGATAACCATTCAGGAAAGGAAAGCGATGAAATGGAGTGATGGAGAAGTTTGAAGGGTTCATGACGGCGTCACGGCAACGACGTAGGTACATCGTAGGTATGCGCAGGACCATAAATCAGGCTTCAGGCATCAGAGCCTCTGAGCTACAGTGATAAATGCATTGGCGCTGTCCGTGGTGCTTTAGGGCCGCCAGGATTACAGCGCCCCTCCAAACACTGCAGTCCCGCCGGCTGGCGCGGTCAGTGTTGAGATTACATTCGTTTTTTATTAGAAACAGAATGTTTTTTATCGACCGTATGAATGGTTTAGTTTTCAAATAAATATTTGGAAATGAAAATGTATGCTTTGGTGTACTTTTACAGAGTTTTGCAATATGTCCTGTATGTAGCCTATCAAAATGTATAATTTCGGTCAGTGGTATAAATGCTCAGAAGTCTAGTGTGTTTCATTTTTGTAACTTAAAGGCTTCAGAAAACATACAAGACACATTTTTAGGAAAAGTCATAGGAAGAGAAGCTTGTAGATTTCATCTAAACAGAGTTATTTGCATTATAAAAACCGTCTTGGCGGTTGTAGGACAAGTGCACTTACACTGATCACTTCCATAAAATAAAACGAGAAATTGGAAAAGATTGAAAAAATTGTTAAAATTAAATTAGGGAACTGATCACAGATGCATTGTGTCTGTGTTTTTACATCTATTGTTGCTTTTAATTTGCAGCTATACTTTTAATGAAGCTGACATGTCACGACTGTCTTTGCTGAGACAGAAAGTTAATCCTTGACCTCGTAAACCCAATTCGACAGAACAGTCTCACCACCAGGTCTGTGTATTAACTGACATGTGGTGAGATTGTTTTGCCAGCTGTTGTTGACGTACATATTTAGCTATTTAGCTATACAGACGGCAGACAGTAGCTACGAAACAGTAGTTGAACGCACCCCATCCACCCACAGCACAATGCTCTTAAAGCCCTACGCTATCAAAAGCTGGCAAATACATTTATTTTATTTTATGGCCTTGACAATAACCTGTCATATTGTTGAGTTATCAAGGACACTTTTGCATTTTTGTGTGTATACAGGAATGTTAAAGATATCATTGAAAACGAGGTTCACGTGATGTTGTTGAATCAAGGAATCCGTGTGTCCACCACGACAATGGATCCTAATCAACTTTACATTGGCACTGTTTCCATGGTACCGGCATGTAATTTTAACTCATTACGTGCTGCCACCATGGAATGCGGTGTTAATAGGTCGTGGTCATTTAACGTATTTCTGTGAGATCAGGTTGTGCAGTTCCCATCCATCTGTCTCTACTTCAGAAAAACAGAGTATAACATCCTGAGTATACTGCCACCAGAGAGACTCAGGACACAAGTGGAACTGCAAGTCTGGGTGGAAATAATGCTTCATCTGTATTATCATCAGCAAACAGTACTTACAGTACTGTGTCAACTTGTAAGAGAACCACAGGAGGACTGTGACTTCAGCTACAAGGTATTTTCTACAGTGTGATTCTTTCACACTGTCAGCAACGCCCACAAAACACAAAAAATAACCATTGATGATATGTTTTGCCTATGTATCACTGTTGTTGTTGCTGTGTGTCAGTGAAGATTCTTCATCTGTATCATGAGCGAGGCCTTCAGCTCTCTGCATCAGAACCACACACAGCATGTGTGAGAAGATGTAAAGTGTTTCGCATCCTCATATGAAACCTCAACAGGCTGTGTTTAGAACATGACAGGTCACAGCAAAGCTGCAGCAAGTGCAGTTCCCATCCATCTGTCTCTACTTCAGAAAAACAATGTTTGTATTGTACATTTTTGCAGACCTCAGATACTTTACATTTGTAGGCTTACATTATCTTGTAGCAGATATGTTGAAAGTTAATGTTTCTCAGCAACAATGTGGTGAAGGTGTGGTTATATTTAGCTACAAAAAACACTTGGTTGTGGTTTGGAAGAGATCATGTTTTGGCTTGAAACACCCACGTTTTGTGGCACTAATCCCGCAGTAATGCAAGAAGGGGATGTTAAGAGAGGGTTCGTATCAGGGTGAAGGTTAGGCGTAACCCTAACCCCTAACTCTCACCCCAACTCCAAGTTTGGTGGCCCAGACACCACTGGGAGATGACATAGTGTGTCAGTGAAAAGCATGGTTTAGTGGCCTTGCAGTTTTAATATATTTACAATATGTTCAGGAACATGAACAGCAAGGAAAAATGTTCATTTTGATGTCCATGATTTCTACAAGTGATCATGTCCTTTGGCCCTTTTGTTTAGGCTTTCTTGGGGTAACTTTTTCATACAGAACAGAATGAGGAAAATGGAAATCTGGGCAGGTTGCAGTTTTTTAACTAGAATTATCACCTCAGGATTGTATGGCTCCATAAACCAGTCAAGTTGCACTTGCAGTTTAAATCCATGTCTGTGAAAACATGGATGGTCTCACACACATCAATTCAGTATCTGACCGTATGTCTCCCCTTCTGTTCCTGAGATATTATGCTGAAAAATGGCCAGAAAAATGTTTTTGCTGAACATTATAATGTCACAGGGAAGTTCACCTTTGACCTTTTGAATAAAGTGTCATCACTTCATTATTTTATCGTATTAGACATTGGTGGCAAATTTGGTCAAATAAGTGTATGAATTCTTGAGGTCACATGGACCCAATGCTGAACTGCATAGATCACTGACTAGGTCCAAGTGGACGTTTGTGCCAAATTGAAGAAATTCCCTCAAGGCGTTCTTGAGATATCATGTTCACAAGAATGGGACAAACATACAGACGGACGGGTGATCAACCCAACTCACAAGGCTACGGTGTAGGTTACAACGTAGGTATGGCGTCAATTTGACACAGAAGTATAAATTTCGCTTTAACCAGCACTTTCAAGGCATTTGAATAGCTCTGCCTAAAACAGCACTGAGTAAGTTAAAGAATATGACTGACTGGTGTTCAAACCATGATAGGCATCTGTGCAAGCCCACAAACTCTCCACACTACTCATCCCCACACCGAGATATAAAATTTACAAACAGCATGGGTTTAACTTTGTGTCATATGATAAACTTCTTAAACCACACCTTCAGTGTGTGTGTGGGGGGGGGACAGGCTCAGTGTTGTTGAGACGCATTGCGTTGACACGATCATACACACAATGAGGAACTTCACCGTGGTCACACCTTTACTTCTATGCAGCTTATGTAAGTACTGTCATTGAATTACTTCACAGCACTGACTGTATTGTTTACGATTAATAAGATTATATAAAGATACTGATCACTTTCCTGTCAGCCAAATGATTAATAATTCTGTCTGTCTGTCTCAGGCTGGATCTGCGTCTCAGTTTCGGAGTCTCAGACTGTGGAGGTTCAGTCGGGTGAAGAAGTCACACTGCTGTGCTCCAACTTTTCAATTTCTCCCACTCAGATATTTTGGTTCAGAGTGGTCAGGAGATCCCAGCCTCACTGTGTCTCCTTCATGTACAAGCCACGTGAGCCTGCTTCACTCTGCGATGGATTTCAAAATGGACATTTTGAAATGAGCTCCAACATCTCTACTGTTTTTCTCAAAATCAAACAAGTGAATTCATCTGACTCTGGGCTGTATTTCTGTGGCTATTACATAAGCAAAAAACCGCTTATTGTGGATGCAACATATTTAGAGGTTCAAGGTAAGATTGTTGTAAAGTTTGGTCTGTCTTTTGGCGAACTTCCTGATCTAGACTTAAATGTTAGATTGTAGATTCATCAGACAGTTCTAATTTTGAATTTTTGAAATTCTGTTTGTCGTATTTGTCCATTTAAATATAGCAAAGTTAAAGTCTAATTTAACAATCTTTTCTGTTGAAGAGTTTGATGGAACAACAAAGTTGACGAGTGTGATCCTGGGAGGTCTGATTATTTTCCTCATTATGGTCATCATTTGTCTGGCTGTTAAAATCAGAAAGCTTCACAAGGGTAATTTTATGTAGTTTTACTGTATTTTCACATCATTCTTTCTTATAACTTCACATTTAACAAAATTTATCAACTGCAATATTTATAACCAGTGTTAATAAAGTGACCAGACATATCATTTCTGTCATTCAGCTCACGTTGAAGAACAGAATCCACAACAGACAGAGGTGAAGTTTATTAAGTTTCATTTTAAAATTTTTGTATTTTAGTGCTAAAACCACTAAAAGTCATTTGTTAGTTAAGGGTAGTGTCTTTTTCTCATTTCTCATACACTCAGCTGTGTGAGAGGAGTAACTGAAAATATTTGTATTCACAGGCTCAGAGCTCAGATGACCTGAACTATGCAGCTGTAACCTTTCGTCCAAAATCAAAAAGAAACCACCAGCCTGCACCAAGCAGAGAAGTGAAGCCAAATGCTATTTATTCAGCCACCAGATAGGAAGCACCTGAAACGAGTTACAATGTGGTGTACCACAAGGAAGCTGTCTGGTGCTGTTGCTATTCTCGATCTTCAAGTTGTTCTCAACAAAGAGCACTTTTATATGCAGATGATACCACACTGTATTTACCATTAGTATCACCTGGGGAAATTGTCAAGTGCTTTGAAAAAGGTCATTACAATCAGTTGTAATGTGTTTGTTCTTAATCTATAAAAACTAAAGTATCATGTTTGGATCTAATTTCAGAATTAAACATAAGCCACGGCTAAAGTTGTCTGTGCAGGGAGTGCCTTAGAGGAATATTACAGCCCAGACTCTTAAAAACAACAGGGAGTGCCTGTGGAACAAGTAAAGGAAACCAAACTCCTTAGAGGAATATTAAAGCCTAGATACTTTAAAACAACAGCAAAGAACTAGTGGCGACAAAGGCAGACCGTTGCATTGCCTCACCTCTGGTGTCTCGGCCAAAAAGTGGTATTTAAACATGCCACAAAGACTGCAGCCAACAGCTGACTAGCACATACGTTCTGCAGCTGAGTTAGAGGAATTAACTCACCATAGCAGCAGTAGTCTGTATTCGTCATTCAAAAAGAGAAAAAAACAAAAGACCGACAAGACAGATTAAAGACGCTAGTTAGCTAGTTAGTACATTAGCAACACAACCCAATGTTGAAATAACAAAGCATACTTACCAAGCAACAGTGAACAATAACACAAACAATTATTAACTGTTTCTGCTAAAGAGCTTAATGGCTAAAAAATTATCTTAGCTAATGACAAATTTGTTTGGATCTCACTCCTTCTTGACTTCAGCCATTTGTTTGCTTTCCTCACTTTTGTTTCGCTACTCATGCCCTGAACTGAACTGCCAATCACAGTCATTTCTCTCAGTGACAGGCTCTTCTGGCTCCTATGCATATTTAATAGGGTTGGGAATGATTAACCGATAAGACAAGCGAGACAAGCGAGACAAGCGAGAGATACGGCTGCGTGCACATGCGCAGTGTGACTTGAGCTGCGATGCTGGAGGATGACAGCAGTCCTGCAATTGTTCCTGTGTTTTGTGGTGTGTGACATCAAGACAATAATGAAACTGAGAATACTTGAATACTGGAATATGTCAAAATGTGTCAATAAGCTCTTTTTTCAATATCATTTAAATTTGTTTTTCTTCCTTAATAAAGTAGCTAACCTTAATTAATGCCTCTGGTAAAGACCTAGGGCTGCTGTCATTGGTTTTGTTTCTGAGAATCATCCTTCAGTGTAACACTAGATATTATCACAATATATTTTGCTGTTAAGCCAGAGCACAGATTATCAGTTTTGCATAATAGTTAAATTCTATTGCAAAAACAAGCATTTTCAAATCATTCATAAATTCCCAAATGTAACCAAAACTACAAATTGATACATAGACGCCGCATTGACTGCCTGAGCACGTCCTAGCCGGCCGCCATCTTGGATGGGTCTCGCTTCGCCTCCACAGTGCATTCACTTCTATTGAGGAAGGAGCTGTATATGCACAAGTAAAATAGAATAACTCACTGAATTTTCAACTGATTTTCACGCGGTTTGGTTTGTAACAAACAGCACACATGTTATTTAGGTCACAATACAGTTCTTTTATTCACCTCAACCCGAGTGGGATATATATATATATATATATATACATATATAAATACACACACACATATATATACACATACAGTATATATATACTGCGAGTGTACATATATATATATATACTGTATAAACACAATATACCAATACAAAACATAGTATAGCATATTAATACATTTCTTAATATATTTTAATAAAGAAAATGCTTGATTGTTGATTGAGTTTATTTCTCACACACTCACTCTCTTTAATACCCACAGCCATCAGACTTCATAATTCTTTGTTAAATGATCTTACAGACCTCTTTGAAATTTCCTTTTGGGATTTTATAAAATTCTTCTTATTCTTATTACACTGACTGCTGTGATCCCTCAAAAGTAGTAAAAAAAACATTTTCAATATTTACATAAACACTGAAATTAATTTTGGTATTTGTATTATAACTGTGAAATGGGACTGTGGTCAAGATAATTTGAAAAAAGGATGAGCAGCAGGGGATATTTGCAGCACAGCTGGTGGAAAAGTGAGTATGTGCACAAAGGTGTGCTATACTATACTATGTTTTGTATTGTGTATATTGTGTTTATACAATATGTTTATACAGTATACACACACACACACACACACACACTGTATCGAATCGTATCATTCCTACACTGCATCGAATCATTCTGTATTAAAAATATACCGTTTTTGAATTGTATCGTAACCCGTGTATCTAGACACGTATCGAATCGTCTGTCACAGAGAGATTCCCAACCCTAGTATTTAACATGCTGAATTGACCAAAAATCAGGCAACAAGGGACGGATAGTGCCACTGGTGCTGGACACACCACAAAACTAGGGCAACAGATGCTCACTGACAGCCTAACACTGACCAACAGCAGTCCATCGGCTTGGTGTTTCAGAGCCCTGACATCACAGGAGTGTTCAAAACTAATGCAAGGTAATGTGTTGTGTTCAGAGGAATGCAATTCTTGAATGGTTTGCCATTGGCCGTTGTCGCTTAAAGGTTATTTTGTGTCTTCTTGTGATTTTTTTTCTGCCTCTTTGGTCATTTTTGTGTCTCCCTGTAGTCATTTTGTCTCTCTGTCTCGATTTTTTTTACCTCTTTGTGGAAATTTGTTTGTTTTTTTTAGCTCATTTTGTCTTTCTGGTCAGTATGTGTTAATTTAAGTGACATTTGACCAGTAAGTACCATGTCGTTAGTACCTGGTTAGTATCCATGGTCGATTTTTTGAGCTGTATCAAATGTTTTAATGAATGTTTGAAAATTGTGTACTTGTTGTCATTGTTCAAATTATTGTCATTAGTAGTTTTATTGTACTTTGTTTTTATAGTTTGCCTGTTTTTCTTTGCCTTGGATTGGATTTTTAATTAAATATTTGTTTTATTTTATGATGTAACGTTTACTTGTGTGGACACCATGAAGAATTGTTGCTACCTTGGTAGAAGGAAATGAGGATCCAAATAGATTTTTAAAAGGTAATGATATTTAACGTATGAAGATCAAGTAAAAAGAGTGTTTTGATTCTCTTATGATTAAGAGTTTGTTGAGTTAGAACACAACTGAGTTGAAAATTATGAGGCTTGTTAGATTAAAGTTCAGTCTTGAAATGTATGTGATCATGAGTGTCAAAAGCACTGATCATTATTATCATGTTGGAAGAGGCTGGGTGATGTTGTATCAGCATCACCAACGTCAAAAGTATACTGATAATTCCATCTGACAACAAAAAGCATCAGGAGTTCTGCATCAGAGAGAGAAGTGGAGCCAAGTGTTAGTTACACTGTCACTTGACAGATTTAGGAAGCAGCTGGAGCTGCAGCTCAAAGTGGAGCTGATGCTTTGTCATGTTAACCTGCTGCTGTGTTTTGTGTGGGTGGCTGTGGGTTGCAGTCACTTCACCTCTAACCTGTTTCTTCTTTTCTCTGTCCCCCTCTCTGACTGACAGCAGTGGAGGAGTGAGTGAGTGCATCACTTGTTTGACAGGAAGAGGTTAGGCCTGTGGTGAAAGTCATCAGGCCTGATAACTCTGAAACAAGGTCTAAAGGGAAGCACAAACTGTCAGAGACTATTTGAGCACAGCTTCAATATGATTTTTTTCTGTCTCATTTAGTGCTATGTTAATATGGGGACAGCTGTAAATATGAAAAAGATTATTTTTTCAATAAAAGTTACCAACTTGCTTAAATGGCAAACCTTAGATGATAAACTTGAGACAGGTAGTTGTTGAAAGCTGTTTCTCAATATGCTGGACAAATTCAAACTTCCTGTTTGGCAGATTACATTAACAATGTTTTTAGGGATGGAGATGTATTTTTTCTTTGTCTTTTAGCTCAGTAGTTCTTAAACTTTGGACACCACATGTTACCTCAGAAAATATTTGGTTCCCTAAGAACCACTACATTATGACCATAGTTAAAATACAATAGCACAGGCCTTCCCTGTTCAGCCACAGAAAATACTGTCTATAAAATATTCTCCTCCTCATCCACATTCTCTTCCTTATAGTTCCATTTTGAGCCACAATTGTATTGAAAACATTCATTTTATCCATAATATTTTTGATAGCATCATATATACAGTATATTTAAATCAATTGATTTATTTTTTAATTTTTAAATATTTGAGCAATTCCCCTACGTACCACTAGAGGGAGCTCCCATACCAATAGTGGTACACCACAGTCTGAGAACCAGTGTTGTAGCTGCTAATGAAGAACAGAGTACACAGTAGAGTGAGGTAAATCAGATTTTAAAATGGTATTAAGATTGAGGTTGAATTAAGTGACAACTTTATTATTTTATGTTTTCTGGTTTAAAATGTGCTGGAATCACTCCAAGTGAGTTATCAGTGGATTATTTTATTTCTTCTCACCAACTCAGCTGGGTTTGATGTGAGACTTTTATTCACCAAATCTGGACTCTGATGACCCGACAGAAGAAACAGAGAGAGAGCAGTGGAAAGTCGTGTTATTGATGCTGCCAACAGAGTGACTTAAAGGGACAGTTCACCCCAAAATTAAAAATAGATATTTTTCCTCTTACCTGTAGTGTTATTTATCAGTTTAGTTTGTTTTGGTGTGAGTTGCCGAGTGTTGAAGATATCGACCTTACTTATGTCTGCCTTCTATCCAGTACAATGGAACTAGATGGCACTTGGCTTGTGGTGCTCAAAGCGCCAAAAAACACTCTGAAAAACTCAACAGCAATGTCTCTTTCCAGAAATCATGACCCAGTTACTTGAGATTTAAACGTTAATGGCGTCTTCCTTCCCTGACCTGTAACATAGGCTAGCTCACTGATGCTAGGTGAGCTAGCAGTAGATGTATGCTTCCTTCTGCACAGTGATACAGTTGGTGGGTGTAGTTCGTTAGAAAGAAAATTGTTCCTACATTTAACTGCTCACAACAAGGTCTGTGGATTATCTTGAGTAACATCTGGCTTTGAATTAATGTTTGTAAAACTGTAGATGTTTCCTTTTTTTATAGCACTTTATGGTCTCATCTTCTCATTCATGCTTTGCTGAGACAGAAAGTTAATCCTTGACCTCGTAAACCCAATTCGACAGAACAGTCTCACCACCAGGTCTGTGTATTAACTGACATGTGGTGAGATTGTTTTGTCAGCTGTTGTTGACGTACATATTTAGCAGATATTGGTGGGCCACAAGTGTTTCAAACCCAAACCATAATCTTAGCAAAAGAGAGTAGTTTTTGTGCCTGACCTTATTATAAGCTTCATAAAGATTCAGAAGTTTATTGCAGGGCTATGCAGGGTTATACTGTGTCAGATTGTATCCAATAAACTTTGTGTAACTCTTGCAGTACTTGCAGTTTATTATGTGATAACATATCACCTTTGTACAGGGCTGAATCTGAGCTCATGAGCCCAAATTCCCCAAAACTTTTTGACTCTAGTCATCATCTGATTTTTTTTTCTTTTCTTTTGTTTCACTATTTAATCGTATTCTTTAAATTTGATGTTTGTAATGCCCTGTCAAAGCCTCTCCCTCTCTCCTGGAAACATAATTCTGGCAAAGAAAATCCAAGTATCATGTTTGGATTTAATATACAACCTTTGCCCCAAGGCAGTCAAATGTATAGATATGTACTCCGCTATTATTTACTCATCTTTTATATTAAAAAATCAGCCTTCAGAACACAAAGGGCTTGTTTGTGTACATTCCCAGAAACAACTCAAGATATGACCTCTTTATCTTTATCTAAAGAATTAACTGCTGTAAGTCTGTAATAGTTCCTTGTTTCGACAAGTTCTTATTGTTGGAGGCAGCAAGCCTGTTTAGCTGTAACTTCAGATAGACATTCAGTCGTCACAGTGGGTTGGGTTGTGACCGTAATTTAAGTAATAAAAATATATCCTGGAGGCCAAAGTCTCAAGTTCAGCCGTTCAGCCACGAATGAGGTGATTATGTTATCGCTTCACAGGTAAACAAGGAACGCAGCTCTGACAGTAAGTGAGTCTTTTTGATCATTAGATCACATTTCACGGTTTTTGATTGGATTTGATTTTTATTTTTCATTTTTGGGTTGAAAGTATTTATCTATGCTCCTTTGGTAAGTGTCTGAAAGCAGATAAATGCGTATTCAAGTCCAAAACTACTTCTTGTAAAATGTCTTTTGTGCCAACGTGAATTTCTTAGTCAGAGAATGAAAGTGTAACTGAGAGATCATTTTAAAATGCGTCTGACTGGTCTAATGGTATTAATGAAGTCCATCTGAGCTGAAGAAGACCTTCCAATTGTCTGTTTCTTTGAGCTGTTTATCAGACATGTATGTAACTGTGTTGAACTGTTTCTATCTGCATTAGTGTGGTATGATAATTTGATTTTGACTTTATCATGTAAATTGTTTTAGGTTTCCACTTTTTGTCCTGTCTTTTCTCACCATTGCCCTTTTGTACCTTTTATTGCTTTTACCTGTATTGAGGCAGATCCTGGAAAGCACCTTGTGTCAACTGTTATTTTTTAAATGTGCCATATAAATGCAACTGACTTGACTTGTTTCAAAGATGGAGAGAAAATGTTGCTAACAGTTCAGCCTTCTACTATTCAGACATCAAGGCTCATGCGGATTCAAGTTCATGTTTATGTAGCTAATTCTAGTTAGAGTTTCAAATCACAGTGTGTCCTCCGCCTCACTCCCCGCCGCTACAGACCACCTCGCTAGGAGAAGAGCAGGCAGCATCTCTGGAGACTGACCCACAATCAGCGGCCGCATAAACCTGTATGCAGCCAGCACAAATCCCGGGGACCAGACAGTCTTGACTCCCCACCAGAACAGCAAACTTTCTGTTGCTGCTTTTACACAGGTTAGACTTGTTGCTGCTGCCCGGCGTTGGGGGGTTTGTGCTGGCCAAAACTGAGTTGCTACAGCCACTGATTGAAGATTCGTCTCCTGAGTTGCCCAGCGATGGGGAGCACAGGGCAGAGAACGTGGGGTGGTTAGCTAGCTAATTCTTATCTGATTTGTATTTTGATGAACAGAGAGAGAAAGAACAGGGCAAGAAGGGGCTGAACGAATGATCTGTGTGCAGCTCTACAACAAAATGAGAATAAATAAATCAATGTACAGGAAACACTGTGTAACTGTATGAAGTGTGTACATATGCCCGTGGTTGTCTGGGGTGAGGGGAGCAGGCAGCTGCAGGAGGAGGGTGTATTTTCAAATTCTGCCATTTTTCCTTTCTTTCTGCCAACCTGTGATAGTACGGAGCTTCATGTGATGATCCGTTAAATCACGCGGATAACAATGCATGGTTTTCTCCTCAAAGACATTCATAGTGTCGCACTTGGTTGTTTACATGAAATTGTAGTGTATGGAATTTTTAAAAGAGTTTGAGAGAGGAGTTTAAACCCTGACAACTTTATCACCTCCAAAAACTTGACCAACCACTGCGTGAAGTGTTTGTTGTCTGTTTTGGAAATGTAAAAATTAAAAAGTTCCCACTTCCTGCAATGGCATAGATAACTCTTTCTGTTATTGCCATCATTAGGGTCATTGCTTGTTATATGCTGGCATCTGTTTAATGTTGTTACATGTCTTTGCCTGCTGTGTATCTCTCAGCTAACTCTTGATGGAGGATGGCGACGAAACCGTGCACCCCTGCAGAGACCAAGGCTAAATCCACACTCACCAAGAAGCAGGTATTCTTGTCTGATGGGCACCTTAATACATGTCTCTATAATTAATGCAAGCAATACAACATTGCCACAAGCCAAAGTAGCAAGAATGACCTTAGAGTTAAATCAACACCTCTGACAAGAGTTTAAAGAAAAATGTATCACACTTTAAAGTACAGCCCCCACTTACTGTGTACATTAGGTACAAATGGAATTGTGACTTCTATACCAGCAGCTCTGACTACATGGTAGTAAGTAAATATTATTAGGAGATCAGACTTTGCATTCAAGTGAGGGCTACAAATACATTCATACACTGTATAAAATAGTGGACATAGCCACTGTGACATCACCCACTGGTCTGTTGCTTTGAGTTTGGCATTTTGGCGTCACTATTTTGGATTTTTGGAGCCAGTAGTGACCATGTTTGGACAAGAGGATTAAGCTAACCCTAACGCCAGCAGATAGCTTGGTTAGCACGGTGCATTTACAACTATGGTTAGCTGTGATAATGCTAATGGAAAAAAATTCTAGCTAATAACAAAATGTATTACCGAAAAAATTAAACATCCGACCCCTTACTGGGTCTTTCAGTACAACCGAATGCTGAACAAGACTTTTTTAGGACATTAAAACGTTATCTTTAAATTTCATGAAGTAAAACCACACTGAAATAGTGTAAGCTGTGGCTATGCTGATACTCTGTGAATCTGGGGTTGCGCTATAGTGACGTTCCCTAACCGACGTTGTCCCTGTGGTAGCAAATTGTTAACGGGCAGCACCCATCTGTCACTTAAAGTGCCATCATCTCCACAACACCAATAACAACCCTGCAGCCACCTAGACACTTAGAGCTGACTCATTTTGCACCTGTAACTGACAAAACTGTCCAAGAGATCATCACCAGTCTGAGTTCATCTACATGCTGCCTTGATGTGTTACCCACTAGATTTCTAAAGTCTGTGCTGAGCAGTTTGTTACCACCACTCGCTCACATAGTTAACATGTCACTACAGTCTGGAACATTCCCAAAGGCCTTGAAAACTGCGGTCATAAAGCCTCTCCTAAAGAAGAGCAGTCTTGATGCCACAGTACTGAACAACTACCGGCCCATTTCAAATCTGCCGTTTTTAGGCAAAGTCCTTGAGAAAGTTGTTTACCAACAGCTGACTGACTTTCTCCTAATGAACAACTCCTTTGATGTTTTCCAGTCAGGTTTTAGACCCCATCACAGCACTGAGACCGCTCTTATTAAGGTGACAAATGACATCCGCCTGAACACTGACGCAGGCAAAGTCTCAGTTTTAGTCCTGCTAGATCTGAGTGCTGCTTTTGACACTGTCGATCATGAGATCCTGTTACAGAGATTAGAGGACTGGGTGGGCATCTCTGGCAATGCCCTAAATTGGTTGAAGTCCTATCTAGAAGACAGGAGGTACTTTGTTGAAATTGGTAACTGTGCCTCAGACCACATGGCCTTGACCTGTGGGGTGCCCCAAGGGTCAATCCTGGGACCCCTTCTGTTCAATCTATACATGCTGCCTTTAGGCCAGTTAATACAAAGTAATAATGTGTCCTACCACAATTATGCAGACGACACTCAGATCTATGTGTCACTGACAGCAGGTGAATATGGACCAGTAGATTCACTCTGTCACTGCATCCAACAGGTCAGTTTGTGGATGCAAAACAACTTTCTCCAGCTAAATTCAGACAAGACTGGAGTCATCGTATTTGGTCCACAGAAACAAAGAGAAAGTGTCAGCAGTCACCTCCAGTCTCTCTCTCTAAAACCTACAAATCAGGTTAGAAATCTCGGGGTAATAATGGACTCAGACTTGAACTTTAACAGCCACATCAAATCAATAACATCAGCAGCCTTTTACCATCTAAAAAACATTGCCAAAATCAAAGGTATAGTGTCTAAACCTGACTTGGAGAGACTTATCCATGCATTTGTCTCTAGTAGGTTAGACTACTGTAACGGCCTGCTCACTGGCCTCTCCAAACGGGCCGTAAGACAGCTGCAGTACATCCAGAATGCTGCTGCTCGGGTCCTGACCAGAACCAGGAAGTACGAGCACATTAGTCCTGTGCTCAGGTCTCTACACTGGCTTCCTGTGGCTCAGAGAATAGACTTTAAAGCAGCTCTGCTTGTGTACAAGTCTCTCCACGGCCTAGCACCAAAGTACATCTCTGACATGTTAGTGCCATATGAACCATCTCGGACTCTGAGGACCTCAGGGACCGGCCTCCTGCTGGTGCCCAGAGTCAGGACTAAACATGGGGAATCAGGGTTCCAGTTTTATGCAGCTAAAATCTGGAACAGTCTTTCTGAAGATGTGAGACAGGCCTCTACTCTGACAATGTTCAAATCTAGGCTCAAAACAGCCCTATTTCACTGTGCATATGACTGAAAGGATCTTATCTGCACTCTTCTCTTTTAAAGTTCATTTTATAATGATTATTTATGTTTTTATTTTGTATTGTGATTTTAATGCATTTTCTTCTTCTGTAAAGCACTTTGAATTACTTTGTGTACGAATTGTGCTCTACAAATAAACTTGCCTTGCCTTGCCTAAAGTGGCCACATCTTTAGTTACGCATAATTTTAAGCCTTAATCACATTAAAACAGGTGAGGTGTATAAAAATTCATCCCCTGTTCAATTGTCATGAAGGAGGAAATTAGCTATAGAGACCAGCCTCAAGTGGCCATACAAGGAACTGCAGTTTTTAGCACTTGGCCAATGGCTTCATTTCTCAGTCCTGGAGGTTGCCATTTAAATAAATTATGCTGTAAGAGCATTTCTCACTACCCAGTAAGCTTAGTCTGTGGTCATTCATATTAGGTATGTGAATAAATATCATATTTCATTGCACATTTGGTGCTTTTATGGTGTTTACTCTGTACATCTGTGGATGGCTTTGTATTAACCAAATGCTGTATTCTCTTCTACATACACAGAGTAAAGCCCTGGAGAAAATCTCTTCATCCAGCTCGGCACCATGGAATAAACCCACCCTCAGTGAATTAAAGGTAAATTTATAGCACACTCTGCATATCTGTGGTTTGATCTGCAATAATCGAATGTTGTATTTTTTTTTTCTGCATACATAGAGTAGTGCCAGCTCATCACCATGGGATAAACCCTCCCTCAGTGAAATCCAGGTGAACTAACATCCTATAACATGTTGATGACATGAGGATTGATCAAAAGAATTAAAAGTTTGATCTTGTTTGCAACTTTTTATTTCTAAGTAATTAGTTCCATACCTAAATTAAAACTGGGGAATAAATTGGTTGAAAGACTGAACTTTGATTAAAAAAATATAGTGGAAACTCTCTGAGGTTCTCCTCACCTGTTAAAGGTGCAAAATGGTTCAGTCCGCCCCTGCACTAACGCAGCCAGAGCCAAGTGAGGGACTGCTTATGCTGCAGGAGTGCCAACGTACATTGTCGTGTCTTTCACTAAGAAGGGACATGTGGGTTCCAAAAAAAGACAGAAATGAAAGAAAGAAAGGCAAGGGAGAGAATGCAAACTGAATTCAAATGTGAGAGAAACATGGATCAAGAGAGGAAGGGCAGAGGGCCCACAGAGATTGCTGATGCATGGGGTCCAGAATGCTTCGCCCCTATTGATGAATGCATAAACTTTCCAGTTGTCCCTGAGAATGTGTCTTTTGATTCTGCTCCTCAGGGTTTGGAGGAATCGTCACACACTTTTCCACTTAAGACCGGTCCCTCTACAGCAAAGGTAAGCAAGTAGTTACAATGTGTAAATGTGTGGAAGATTGTGAAAGTGTAAAGGAAGAAAGAAAGACACTGAATGGACCCCATACTTCTTTTCAGCCTGATCTAAAGTCAATGCAGACTCTGACAGAGTGCCTGCAGCTTCTTCAGCAACTGGCAGAGGAGGTCAACAACATCAGCCAGGTACGCACTAGATCCCACTACACTCCTGTTTGTAGCTAATCAAAGCAATCAGTCCCCTTGAAGACTTTTTCTTGTGCTTTACTATTAGGCCACAATATATTAATGGTAGGGTTTATAACAGTTACATTTACTTAGCAACAATTTTGTTTTCTTTTCAACTTGTCACATTTTACAGTGTAATTTGTTAACATCAGCAGTGTTTATTAAAACAGACCCTATTACTGGAGGTTATGGCTGGCAGTATTTTACTTATTGTTGCTATCACCAATTTATTGACTAAAAAAGTCAAAAGTCATAAATATGTATGTGAACATACACTTCTTTGCTGCACAGAGGGAAAATAGCATGCACCCATATTGAAGACAGATAATACTGGCTTATTTCTGATTTCTAGCTCCTTTCTTGCAAAGCGGGAATACCTTCAATTCAAAAATTTAGATTAGATTATGAAAACATTATTCACATCCATTTCCTTTTTCACCTACTGTAATTTAGGTGAAGTGTGGCAGTAAGGAGACTAAACCAGAGGAGGGCACCAAAGAGCCAGGCAGCCTGGAGACCAGCAGGACACTGATCCTCCGATGGGCCAAGGAGCTGGAACAAAACATGGTTATTCATTCAATCCCTTTTCTGTTTCCTTCATCTTCAATTCTTCCTCTTACCTGTATCTAATTTCTTTTACATTAAGCATCTCTCAACAAGTATTGTGTGTATCCTCAAGCATGTTCATGTGTTTCCTACTTCATAGAGCATTCGCAAAGGGCTTTTAAACTCTATTTAAACTGGCATTGTGTATAACAAATGAGCTCTTGACCTTCATCTCCACTGTTAATGTCACACAAGATGCACATTCAGTAAACTGCCTCCAAATGACTGCCCCTCTCTATTCTCAGGTGAAGAAGGAAACCAAGTCAGCAGATAAGAAGGCAAGAAGAAGAGATGATCCACGAAAGAAAGAGGAAACAGAGGTGGAAAAACACAATGAAAGGCTTCAGCAGTGGGCAATGGAGTTGAAGAATATCACAGAGGTGTGTGTGTGTGCGTGTGTGTGCGTGTGTGTGTGTGTGTGTGTAA
This sequence comes from Epinephelus awoara, assembly GCA_035609425.1. Taxonomy (NCBI): domain Eukaryota; kingdom Metazoa; phylum Chordata; class Actinopteri; order Perciformes; family Serranidae; genus Epinephelus; species Epinephelus awoara. The sequence goes on along the minus strand of CM069315.1, from coordinate 8,638,113 downwards.
GACAAGCAGAAATCAAACTCCTTTCAAATCGAAGCTCACTCCTGAAAACACTCTGTCTCCATGTGTGTGTGTGTGTGTTGGCAGGCTAACGGCGTGTCTGATGAGGAACTGAAGAAGCTGCTGTATCCCCGAGGAGCAAAGGAGTCGAGGATGGCCGCCATCCTTCCAATGCTGGAGTTTGTGGCTTGGTCTCTGTTATCAGAGGATACTGAGGTGTGTGTGTGTGTGTGTGTATGCACAGGTTTATGCTTTAGGCATCCATGGAGCAATGAGCAAGATTTCTAGGGCTATTTTTACTTTGCGTGTGACTCCTGGACAGATTCTAGGATGTTTAACAAATACAGGACGCAGTGTCCTCAGTCAAAAGCTTCCTATGTTTTTCCTTGTACTCCTTTAACCTGAAAAAGAAACTGTCCTACACAATAAGTCAAGTTACTGCTAAAAGTGAGGAATATTTTTATATATTTTTCATGTGCGTGTAATACAGAACTTTTTGGAAAACATGAGGTGAAGTATATATATTTTTAGCTTCGTCACAGCTAATCCAGGCTTGTTGCATTAACAAAGCATTAACTGTTTCTCTAATAACACAAGCACACAGTGTTGTTGAAGTGAATCCATACTGATGAATATGACTGCAGGAGGCTGTATCGATGCGGTGGCTGCCGACCAAACAAAAGGCCTGGAGGACAGGAACTGGAAGCCCCAAATACATACCCAGCTCAGGTGACTCAGCTGCTTCCTTTGCTATGACAAATCCTTGAAATAGATTAGATTACTGTGTGATGAAGAAACCTTTGAATATGTTGTTCAGTGGGAATGGGAATTTGGATTAATACGTGCTCTGCAGGGGTGCCTTTCGGCCAAGCAGAGAGTAAAAGTACACAGCTTAATAGGAGGGAATGGAATAACCATTTCCACGTGTGCTTTTAGATGTCTGAATACAAACATGTACTGTAGAATCACAGCGTTACGGCTGATTATGTGCAAAATGACAATAATAGACTGGTGATGGAACACAAGCAAATACATGCTGAATACTTATGATGTAATATTTTATTGTTTTTCAGTGTGGCAGTGGATTCAGAGTGCTTCAGGTAATCTGATTTACCTAATTTATTTCCTGCCATTGTGAATGAAGAATTTGGCTAAACAAATACAACTGCTAGCTGCTTCCAGCACTTTTACAAAAAAACAATATTCCTGTACTTGAATCCTAGTGTCTGTCCGGTTGGACGCCAGCACCAGCCATCCCTGGCTGTCTGTGTCCTCAGACCGCCTGCAGGTGCGGGAGGCATCAGTGCGCCCCCCTGCTCTCTCAAACAACAGCCAGCGTTTTACTGAGTGGCCCTGCGTGCTGGGTGACACCATCATCACCGCAGGGAGACACTACTGGGAGGTGGAGGTGTCCCCTGATGGTAGCTGGAGAGTAGGTGTGATATCAGAGTCTGCTCCCAGGAATAAAAAGCCCACCATGTCACCCAGAAAAGGATACTGGGTCCTGTGGAGGGGCCCCAGTATGTGGGCCTGCACAGACGAGCCCACAAGGCTGCAGAGGGCGGCTGTGCCCCGACTGATCGGGGTGTATGTGGATGTTGGAGAGGGTCAGGTGTCTTTTTATGATGTTGATCGGAGGGTTCACATTTACACTTTCTCTGATACTTTCAAGCACAGTCTGATCCCTATGTTTGGCTGCCTGGATGGACGCACAGTCCTTAAAATCAAACCAGCATAGATGCCAGATCAAAAGAGTAGCTTCAGTGCTTCAAACTGATCTGAGAGCTAATGGATTCATTTACATTTCTGAATAATTACCTGGATGCCTTTTTATTAACTAAAAGACATGTAAATATGAACAAAAAATAAAATAAAAATATTAAAAGATACTTTAAAAATGTACAAACATAACTTCTTAAAATGAAACAGCGAGGAATGTGCAAAATATGTATTAGGACACTTAACTACTCAACTTTTGCGAAATGACAGGAGACCTGGGGCAGTTAGTGAACAAACATTATAAATATTTATCAATATATATAATAAATGAATTGTCTGTTTTCAACCTTTTGTCATTTGCTGTCCTCGCTCATCTTTGACCAGAGGTAAATCCAGTCGCAGCAGCCCCGCATAGGTCAGGTATACGCAGATTTGAGGACATTCAGGGCATCCTCTACTGGCACTTTTTTCATAAATAAGTTGTATTTTCATGTTTTTTTTATGCATCCTGTCACCCAATATACATTCAGATTAGGAAATGAATTCCCAGTGTGAATCATTTTATTGTCATTGTGAATAAGAAAATGGTTGGCGGGCCACCCAGCACCCTATCAGCTGCATTTCACTGTTCTGGGGTATGTACAAAGATTCATAGTATTCAGAATAAAATAATTAAGGGTTTATGCAATGTACAGAGATTTAAACCCAATGATATGCATGTTGTGTATTTCTTTCCTAATTGCACTTGCCATTGTCTGCACTTTGTTACATTAAAGCAATGATGTCAGATATTTTGTGTTTGTTTATTTAACAGAAAGACCCTGGCACAGTTCCACACATTCTCAGTGTTATTCTGTAGCATAACATCCAAGGTATTATCTTATCTCAGTTGTAGGGCAGAGAACACCCTGAACAGGAAGTCACCAGTCTACTACAGTGCCGACACATACAGACAGACAGAGTCATGATCACAGTCATATCCACACACAATTTCCCCAGTATGACCTGTGGGAGAAAACCAGAGCTCCCAGTGTAGGTCTTGCAGGTTCCTTCTGTCAACAGGGACCCAGGAGCCTATTTCTGTGACAGGACAGCAGTAGCCATGGAATTGTGAGGGTTGTCCCTAGTAACTGTACAGTAGTTTAACAGTAGGTTTTGCTCACAATGTCATTTTGACAAACATATATATGGTAGTCTGCCTTAAACAGAGTTGTCTTAAAAATTATTCCAAGTTAATTTTATAGCTAAATCCAGCTGTCAGTAAATTAAAATCTTGTAAAATCTGATTTAAAAAAAAAAAAATATCCAATTTCTGTGTTTTATGCACAATTTCAATACTTTTATCAATGTTTATGGTTTACTGACTTACAAAATTTTAAGCCTAGCTTGTAGGCTTGTAGCAAAGATACCAATGTCAGCACTGGCAGATCATTTCTATTACAGAGTTCAATGCAGTTGTCAGTGAATGTTATCAAATAAAATTTTGTAAAATCCGATAAATAAAAAAAAAGTATGATTTTTGTGACACAATTTCAATTGGGCCACTTCAATTTCAATATGCTTATGTTATACAGATTTTAGGGATATGAAGCATTTGAAGATTCTCTGAGAAATGACATTACAATAAGCAAAAATACCAATGTCGGCACTGGCAGACCAAATCTATTGCAGGGTTCAAAGGGTTAAAGTTCAAGATAGTATATAATTTACTAACAAAGGAAGTTGTTAGGCTAACATCAAAACAGACCTAAGACACAAGACACATATACATATAATACATACATAATGCATATACCTCTCATCCCAACCCTCCAGCCCACCATGAACACACAAAAACACACATTATATTAGTTCTGTGTCCTGTATCTATGTCCCTTTCCAGCCATGCCAACCATATCCTTTTAAAGATGTATTTATTTAATCATTTATTTAATTATTAGTCTTTTAGGGCCTCATAAGTGTCCATCCCTCCTTCCATTGCTTTTTATTGTTGCCCTCAGACAATGTCTTCTCTACGGTCAAATAATATCTCAAATATTTCTGTTTAACGTTACGTCTCTCGACTTAGCCTACACAGAGACAAATTTCTTGCATGTGCAAACCTACTTGGCATTATTTTTGTTATTGTTGTTGTTGTTGTTAGCCAAGATCTAATACTTGAACCAGCGGAACCTTTGTCTTATCGGTGGAGCTGCCGGGGCTCTTTATGTGTTACACATTTAAGTCAACGTCACTTGTATCGCTCCACAATGGCGGGGGAAAGGGTTTTGGATAAAGGGTCATCCTTTATGGATCCCTTTAAAGGACTTCTGTTGTCATATATTATGCCAGAAACATGTTACGATGAGTTCTTTCTTAACTTCAACTTCCTGGACGGTGAGTGGATCATTTTAGTTCAACAGTGACAGAAGAGACTGGAGGAGGAGGATGTAACGTTATGGCTCAGGGCTGAACGTCATACTGACAGTAAACCTGATTAAACTGAAGATACGTCCACAAAATATCTTTATAAACCTCGGTTTTTCCAGCTGTGTTTATATCGAAGCGTTTGTACCTGAGTTGTTCATGTCCACTCGGAAGTCCAGGATGTGTTACTCATGTCTCAGCTCCTGTCAGCTCAGTAGTCTATGTGTGTGTACTGGTGGTTGACATGTCATTCATTACCATAAACACACACACTGTAGTTTAACTCGTATACACGTCCTGCAGCCTCAGCTCCAAGTGTGGATTAATCCGACCCTGAAAGTAGTCCTCAACAAAAACACTATTTTCTCCACTTTGTGTTATGTTTGATAAAAGCTGTGTGTGTTCAGATATTTACGAAAATTACTGAGTTTTTATTTTAAATATTTACGATCGCAATATATGAGTTTTGTTTAGCTTCTCTCTGCACTCTTCCTCGTTTCTCTTCTGGTCCACTCTTACTTTAGATTCTCTGGTGTGTGTGGTGTCAACCAGCTAATCTTTCTGATATATTTTTTTTCCCAGTACCATGTCTGAAGGTTGTACTGAGCAAATGCCTGGGGCTCGGCATCATCCTGGGATCAGTGATGGGTAAAACACGTCACCTTCTCTCTCATAACTGTCATTTGGACACATTATATAGTTAAAGTCTAAAATTTCGATGTATTTTAATCCAATTTTTGACATAATTGTTTCAGTCAAGGTTTGGATGATAAAGCATAAGACAGTTTAGTAAGTTTTGGGCAGTAAAAATATATTTGATTCATTCATACATTTCTCAAAGTAGGATATTTTATTTACATATATAAAAGATAGTAAATATTCTCTTATAAAATATACAAATTTAAATTTGGTTTTGACAACTGAAGTTTTATTTTGCTTTATATATAATATTTGAATGATGTGAAATGTTCACAGTGAAGCTCCCGCAGATCTTCAAGCTGCTGGGAGCAAAGAGCGCTGAGGGGCTGAGCTTCAAGACCGTGCTACTGGAGCTGCTGGCCATCACAGGAACAATGGCCTACAGTATCATCAACAAGTTCCCTTTCAGGTTGGGCCATATTCAAATCCACTCTGTGAAGTAAACCTCTACATGGAGCACTCTGATATCTACAGCTGTGCTATTGCAAACACTGTAGAACTGCATTAGTGTGTTGATTTCAATACAGCTGTCCACCTTTTGTTTCATGTATTGAGTCACATGTGGTGGATGTTTCTACAGTGCCTGGGGCGAGGCTCTCTTCCTCATGCTGCAGACAGTTGTCATTGGCTTCCTCATTCAGCACTATGGAGGAAGAACCAGCAGAGGTACAACTGTCACACACACTCAACAACCACTCATGAACAAAAATAAAGCTTCACTTATAAGACCAGTACTGATATTTGGCCCCTGAAGCATAGATAAGTATTGAAACAAGTGTTCCCAGACAAGATGACAATTTTGAAGAGTAAACTTGGAATGGAAATTAGATTTTAAGCCATTATTTAGCATGTGCTAGGGATGGATGCTATTTTGTTACATGTTGGTAAAATACATTCAATAAGCCGACAAATCTCTTATTGAATATTTCCTTCACTATGTCTCTTAGTCTAACACTGCATGTGTGTGCAGAGAAAAAAGAACTGGTTATGTATATAAACATGTTAAAAGTCTTTTCACACGGGGGCCAAAATCAAAAAACTAAACGAAAATGCAAAATATTTGTTGAGGATTTTTTTGCATCCAAACCTTTCATACCAAGGCCGATATAAATATTGACACTATGTGCATTCCACCAAAAATTTAATGTCCGCAACATCACACAATCATCAGTTCATTTTTGTTGTCACTTTAATAAACCCATACTCGAATCTGCACCCTGGAGACAGGCTCGATATTCCAAGTGTGAAGTAATGTATAGAAAAGTTACAATGTGGTCGTATTTCCTGTGGGTGGCGCCATGTCATTGTAATAAGTGTAAATGCCGAGCTTCAGCGCTCTGGTTCATTCATGACTGGACTGCACAAAGTCCAAATGTTTTTATCGTGTGTGTTTACGACACATGGCTTTTAATACACGGCTTAATGTTCTGTTTATAATAGTAATAACTGAATGGAACGTGAGTGTAATTGGACAAGAGAGACACAGTGCGCTTTTATGAGCTGGACAGACACCTGTTTTAGATTTATACCTGTCACTTGCTTTGACACCGCCACAATGGGCAAGGTAAGGCATATACTCCAGGCAAGTGTAAACTGGCTGCAGCCCACCCCACTGCATTCCAATCTTTACATTGTGAAGTCAAAGTGAAAACCCAGAAAACCTCAATGGCAGATTCAGGGTAAACAAAATCCTTTGACGTTACCCTTAGATCAGCACCAGTGTGTGTTTCTTGTCTCCCAGGTCTCCTGTTTGTGGTTGTGTATTCCGGCCTGCTGGTGCTCCTGCTGTCTCCTGTGACTCCCGTGTCTGTGATCACCTCTTTACAGGCGTCTAACATGCCGGCCATCATCATCGGCAGGGTAGGTGGCGGTAACACAAGGCTAATACATTTATAGTTTTATAAGTAACGTAGTGTATTTTAATGTCATCATTGATGGCAATGAAAAGTGTGACTAAAAATGTTTTTTTATGATGTTAAACCAATGAAAAGTTAACTGTTTTTCAATCTGCTTGTCTTTATGACTTCCTTGAGAATGAATGGCTTATATTCATACGGAGCCACTACAGTCCCAAAAGGTGATATTTTTTATTCATACACAAATTAATTATCTTGAGGTAATTAACTTGTGCGCACTAGATAATAACTTGTTCCCACAAATAGCTAATTGGTTCCCACAATATAATTAAATTGTGTGCACAAGATAATGACTTAAAATTACTTAGTAATAATAATAACTTTATTTACATAGAACCTTGGAAAACTGAGTTTACAAAGTGAATGACAAGCAAGCAAAAGCAGGATACTCAGAAGGCAATAGACAAACCATCACAAAGCATTTCTGCTAAAGAGCTCAAGGGCTAAAGAAAAGTAATCTTGCCTTATGTAACAAGTGTGTTTTGATCTCACTCCCTCTTGACGTTAACTCTTTGTTTGCTTTCCACCCTGTCATTTCTCTTCACGTGCGCTAAACTGAGCTGCCAGTCAGAGTGATTTCATTCAAAGCTCTAATCTAAAGCTCCAGACTGGCTCATGTGGAGTCAACAATTCTGCTATGTAGCTTGGGGCCAGATCCAGACGAGCTTTAAAAGTGATGAGTAAAATCTTAAAATTAATTCTAAAACAAAGAGGAAGCCAGTGAAGACAAACCAGGTTTGGGGTGATGCGATGTCACCTGTTGAAACCAGTAAGAAGCCTAGCTGCTGCATTCTCACCGAGAGGCGCGAGTGACTTTTGGTTGATGCCAGAGAGAAAAGCATTACAGTAGTCAAGTTTTGTTCCCACAAGAAAATAAAATCACCTTTTTGGGCTCTGTATATTCATGACATCCAGACATTTTCATCAGTATTAACAGTCGTTGCTGCCTGTTTCCATGGTCACAGAATAAAAAGGAAGTAATGCAGCATGACTTTCCATGTTGCAGATTCACCCAAATGTAACATAATACATACTAAAAATAAAGAAAGTTCCTAATGCGCACGTGCAAACACACAACACGGGAGAGACTGACAGTGTGTGTGGTTGTCTCAGCTGATCCAGGCAGCCGCTAACTACCGTAACGGGCACACTGGCCAGCTGTCCGCCATCTCCGTCTTCCTGCTGTTCGCTGGATCCCTCGCCCGCATCTTCACCTCACTACAAGTAAGAGGACTGTGTGTGTGTTCCTAATTAGCCTATGTTCACATGTCACATAAGTATTGTTTTGAGCCGTAATTTTGACTCTCTACAGGAAACTGGAGACTCGCTGATGGCCCTCACCTACGTCATATCCTCCGCCTGTAACGGTGTCATCGCTCTGCAGGTCCTCTACTACTGGAACAGCTCTCCAGATCGCAAGAAGAAGAAGAAAAAGAAGAGCGAGTGAAAAGGACAGCGGCTAAACTTCTTTGATAGAGCAACACTTTTCTTTCCATGCCTGACTTGAGACATTCTCAAAGAGGTGTCTTTAAAACTTGAACTAATTGACTATTGAAATGCATGTACAGAGCCACTGGCAAGTGTGGGACATTGATCTGCTGGACAAACACTTGACTTTGAAGTAAGAATGTGAACATAACATGCCAAGCAGATCTTCCGTGTGGGTCCACAGTTAGCTGGATATGTTGGTGGTGTTTAGCTGTGAGCAGGGCTGCTGGCTCCAGAACCCCGCTGTGCAGTACACTGTTATTACATTCCTCTTGATCCAGTTTTCCACAGTACTGTCAGGCTGTGTTCACACCAGTGTGTTAAAAAATTTGGAAACAGTTTGTGTACTTTCCCATTGATTTTTCAGGTTCTCTGATTGCCATTCTTATTTTGTTGATTTAAAACAGTTTGGATCTTGGACACATGTAAAGAATGATTTGTTGTTTTTATCATTTCACATAAACAGAATTCCACACTCCCCTTTATAATTGCAAGGTCTGTTTTATGGTCTGTATCAGAGGTGACACCAGGGGGTGACATTGATGCTGCCATGAAGAATCACATTTGCCAAATTTGCACAATACAATACAAATTTCCACGGAAACCAAGGAACGTTATCTAAAAGAGAGTTTACAAATCCCCTTTTTACACAGAGTTAACACTAATCTGATTATTTGACAGATTTCTGATGCTGCCCATGTTTCCCATAAACACCACAGCTTCCTCTCACCCCCTCCATGACAACGTCGACATGTAACATGTTGCATGTTCCTCTTTCACCCTTCACTCCCTCTGCTGTAGCAGAACCTGTTTGTCCTGAAACCGCCTGTTATGTGTGGTGGAGCACACCCTTTATGTGAGTCAACCAGGTACAGAGAGATACACCAAGCCAAGATGAGTGGAAGTAATCAAGGATGTGTCATTAACAAAGGGCACTATACCGTCACAATGGGAAGTACACAATATCTGCAACATGGCAGATTGCATCGTGAGCGTTTGTTCTGATAATACAGATGTTGCTTTGTATTCAAAAAACAAGCATGAAGCAGTTGTTATTGTCAACAAGATGAAGACTTACATGCCAAAATTCATCCTCTCTTCACAACATGGCACGCCTACTGATGTCATCATGGTTTGTGCTTCAGGTCAAGGAGAACCTGCTGTTTTGGGCGGGTGGTTGGTTGGTTTAGTTTTGTTGTTTCAAACAGTTCAAATATAGGTGTGCCACCTGAAACATAACCTGTTTCATGTTGGTGGAAATGGGGTAAGAATGGGAAATCCCAGGAGCTAGATGAGTTCCAAACTACGGAATTTGACAAAACTTAAAGCGACTCTTACCTTTCTTGCATTTCACACAGCACTTTGAACATCTGCAACTCCCGCCTCCCTCCAAAGTCCCATCCCTCTCCTCCTGCAGCTCCACCTACCTCCAAAGGCCTACTCCCCCCTCCTCCATTACGTCCTCATCACGTCTATGATAGATGTAGGAATTGGCAAGGTAACGTTAGATACACGGAAGAGGAGAGCAAGTGTAACGTTAGATAGTAGCGTTCACGTTACTAGTGAGTGGAAACACACAAGGAAAGTAACGTTAATGTTTCAGAGGCTACGCTCACAGTAGGCTAATGTTACGCTACGCAAGCAGTTACATCAATCGGAGGACTCCATGTGAGGAAGACAGACAGGACGCTCGGCCAATCATTGCAGTCAGAGTTTTCTTAGAACCATATGAGACTGGTACAATTATGAGTTTTTATCTCTGGTGGAATTCACTTACATTGTAGTGTGCCATCAGCCTATTAATCGCATTTTAACCTAAACAAAATAAAGTGTAAAATTTCCAGAAAGGTAAGTGTTGCTTTAAGTGAAACATGGTTATACTTCCAAAATAAGGTGACCAGATTTCTGAGATAAAAATCAGGGACATTTTGAGTGCAGCAGTGAAAAATCATAAAATATTATCATTATGAAATAAAAAAACAGGGACTTTTTCATGTATTTTGACCAGCTTTTATGACAAAAAAGGTTTCAATCAAACAAATGAGTGACATCACCAAACATCCATCCACTGAGGAAGACAAAAATATCTTAATCTTACTAGCTTGAGTTAGGATGGATTTTTTTGGTCGAAGGTTTCAAGTCATAACTGAATACTGAACTGATATTTATGACACAAAAGGTGGCAATCCAAAAAAGGGATGACATCACCGTGATCCCCTCATTTATCCACCTCCATAGCCTCCGGTCAGGAGCCTGGGTAGAATAAGAGCAGAGGAGAACATGAGAAAAACTGCAAGAACAGAGCCAATAGTAAGTGAATAGTTTCTTAAAGAAATAACATCAGTTTTGGTAATATACTTATATAATTCAGTCATTGTGCTCTTTTTTATATGCTCTATGTAACTGCCTCTGTTTGAAATGTGCTACATCAGAGGTTCCTAAACCTTTCAGACCATGTATCACTATGTACCAAACCAAATTTCCAAAGTGCAACTTTCTACTGCAGATATGATTTTTTCATGGAATAAAAATAACTGTATCCCCCATGCAACAGCATCAGCAAGGCTAAACAACATCAACAAAATGCTACTTCATTAAAATCAAAGAACGGCCTGCATTTATAAAGTTCACTCACAAAAGATAGAGATAATATTGTCATCTCATGGTAATCTAATATAACAAGTTACACCTTCACTAACAACAGTGACATACAAAACAGTGACATCACATAGGGCATCATCTAATCAGACGGTCTGCATTTATAATTACTACATTCATTGGTTACCCACACAGCAGTGACTGGTGCCAGCCCGACACAAAATACAGCAGTTAACACACGCAACTATTAACCATTTACTTATTATTTATTTATTATTTTAACACAGTCTCAGGTCCCTATGCCTCCAGGAAAATCCTATGCTACCAAAGCAGTCTTCCACCTCTTCCTTTTGTAAAACAGAGCCACATACAATGTCATCACCTGGTAATCTCACGCTAACGTTGCAGCTTCACCAATGACAGATATAAAAACAGTGACATAATGTTAACGTTCAACACAGTTGACCTTTTTTTAATGTTTTTTTTTACCGGGTAAAGGCAGCTAGTCTGAATGTTTATGACATTATGGATATATTATTATTATACATTATTGGAGCCAGAAGTGACCAGATGAGAGGGTAGAGATGACTGTAACTCTAGCGTGCGTTTACAACTGTGGTTACCCATGATAATGCTAAACTAAATATCCTTAGAATCTTTTATTTAAATCAAATGCTGAAGACTTTTTTTAGATGACAAAAACATTAAAACCAGCTTTGATGAACTGAAAACACACTCAAATCGCAACAGCTACGGCTCTAATGTGCAAATCTGGGGTTTCGAAATGCTTCATTACCTAACCAGCAGCTTGTCAGCGGCTGGCCCCCACCTTTCACTTAGATAAGCCACACCTTTAATTACGCATAACTTTAAACCTTAATAACATAATAACCCATACAACTGTCATGAACAAATAAATATAGTGATCAAAACTTTTCTTTGTACCAAGCTGTAAACATGTTGACAGCCTGCAATTTTTCACACTTCCATGAAGGCCTCATTTTTTAGCACCGGAAGTTTCGGGAGCGTATCTATGTTTCCAGAGGTCTATGTTTCCCAGGTTCTTCCCCGCTTACACAAAAAGGGTTCTATGTTTCTCGCTAAACCAAGCGGGAAACATAGAACCCTTTTTGTGTAAGCAGGGAACATAGAAGCTTTTTTGCAGGGTTAAGTGGAGAACATAGAACCCTGGAAACTTAGTGATGACCCCGAAGTTTCAGCTTGGTTACCACCTGCACAACATCTGCATGTAAAACAAGGTTGGCGAGAACTGTATTCATTTTCAGGGTACCTGTTAGTGTGCAATAAATTACAAGCAATGAAAAAGAAACATCCATGTTGCAATATTACAATATGTATGCTATATTTTATGTTACTAACTTAAAGCAAGAAAATATAAATTAATAGAATACAAGACTATGAGTCTACAGCGGTGCTTTGAGCTAAATGCTAACAAAAACATTGCAATATGCTCGCAATGACACAATGCTAACATACCAATGTTTGCAGGTGTGATGTTTACAATGGTCACCATCAGTTTAGCATCTTAGCATGCTAACATTTGCTAATATGCACTTAACACAAAGTACAGCTGAGGCAAATGGCAGATCCAGCTACTTGTCCTCAGCCACCTCCACATCCTTTTTTCTTATTTGCGTTGAGCTGCGAATAATTCAGTCCACACCTTTTGACAAATCTGTCTACAACACCTGTTCATGTAATTAGTGTTACACCCATAAAAACCAATGTGTCACAGTTTCAGTAAACATAAACACAGCTCTAATGGTTACGACCATTGCCATAATTACACCAGCAACACCCATAACTGTAACTTCAGCCATTAAAATGATAGCATGCTGCCTGCATGCTTTAGTAGATCGCCCCTGCTGCTTCATGCTGCTTCTTGTCTATTTCTCAGTGTAGATTGATGTAGGTCATAAATATGTTCCAAGAACATCAGATAATAATACCAACAGCAACAGAATATTACTGGATGCAAGACGCTCCTTCCAAATCAGATACTTTTGGGAGCAGATGATACTGCAGTGCTTATCAGGAGCTAGTTTGCAGTGTTTGTTTCTGCAGATGAGTGCAGATCGAAAATTAAGACTTTGCATTGAAACTGTGTGTTTATTTGTCAAAGATAAGATAGAACTTTACCACAAGGGAAATTGTTGAAGAGCAGTTGCAGTAGAAAGCAGGAAAGAGTGCAAATATACAATATCAATAAGGTGTAAATCCAAAATATATGCAATGGCAAACGGTAAGGATCATTCTTGATTGGTCAGATATTCAGTGTCGATATTCATATTCATATTCAGTGTAGTTATGTAGCCTATGAGAAGTGACTTAGCTATACATGTAATATATGAGGTCTGAAGTAGTGGTTCATGGGTTGGTCAATTCGAAGTATTCATGTTATCCATAATATTACACATTATGTTCCATAAATTAGAGCTGCACCGATTGTGATCGAGAGAAACACAACAAAGCTGAAACAGAGGCTGGAGCCAACACAATCTCTGCTGTCCATCTGTCTACTGGAGGTAGATTAATTGTAAAGTCTGAGGACACATCCACACTTAAATGTTTTCATTTTATAACAGCATTTTAAAGCAAAAAAGCGATCTCTTTACACACGACCATTTCAACACCATTTCAGAAAGAATCTCTGGCTGTATGAACATACCTGAAAGTACATATCACATAACCATTCACCTTCACTAGGCATGCATGTGCCTATTTGAACAGGTGGCAGATTGTCTCCTTTGTGATTGGTTGCTTAGTTACCAAAAGGAAAACAGAGCTGAAAAGTAATACCAAAGATTTCTTTGCTTGGACTGACGACGAGAAGGAAGTATTACTGAAAGTAACATGAGTATAGTGGTCAAGGTGGTGAAAAACAGACTGGGAGTCAACAAATACAGCATCAAATTAGTAGTACAGGGAGCAACATGCCAGAGTAGTGTGGAAGCTAGACGTCAACGTAGAACAAAACAAAAATGTATTAGTGTGGATGTAGTCTGATTACCACAAGAAATAACATCCTGTGATGTTATTTCTTGGCCAGGTCCCAGGTGCTTGTAGTTCAGAGCATTGTTCACATCCACCCTCTGAATGGAAATAGGTATGGGGGGTGTTTCTAGCCTACCAACTCCTTCCTCTTACCAGTGTTACACTGCACGTGGTTCAGCTCACATCACTTATTGAGGGAGTCCACTATGCCCTTTTACTTAGCCTTCTTCCCCTTTCCAATCATCTGAGAACTTCCACAGGTGGCAGGACTTGGAGTTATACATGTTCAAGATGTAGCTCTAGGGTGAACAGAAAGGGTACCAGGACTGTCTCCTGTGGGACCCCTGTGTTGCTCACCACAGTGTCACACATGCAGCCTGACTGTCTTACATACTGTGACCAATCACTCACGTCCACAATCCAGGAAACCAGGGGCAACCTTGCTCCTTAGCAGGGCAGGCCGGATGGTGTTGAATGAACTAGAGAAATTGGAGAACATGACTTTGACAGTGCTACCTAACCTATCCAGGTGAGCATTGACATGGTGAAGAAGGAAGATGGGGATTCCACTCCCATCTCTGGCTGGTAGGCAAACTTAAGGGGCTCCAGTATTGTTTTAACATGGTGCCAAAGGTGTGACAGAATCAGCTTCTCGATGAACTTAATCAGATGGGAAGTCAGCACCACTGGTTTGCAGTCATTGGAGGTGCTTGGGTGTCCTTTCTTAGGAACTGGAACCAGGCAGGACATCAGTACTATGTCTGCCCTCTCCAGGCATAGCCTTCTAACAGCTGGCACAGGCTTTGAGTACTCTTGGGCTGACGCTGTCTGAACCTGTAGCCTTGCCTGGGCGGTTGTACTGTTGTTGGGGAGAAAACAAGCTTGGTGCTGTGACAGAGAATAGACGGGGGAGGAGGGACAGTAGGACAGGGGGGCAGATGGTTGAAGAGCTGGGGGAGGGTAGAACAGGGCCCCCACCGTCAAAGCTGCTGAAGAAAAGATTCAGCTGGTTTACCCTGGCCATCAGACTGTATTTTCCACGGTGTGAGAAGATGATGTGGATGGTAACGTCAGGGGGACATATTCACACGTCACTCACTAACTGCCTGTTGCCACGGCTCGACCCGTCACCCCTGCCAAGACGAGACCCTTACCTGTTGCCAGTCACTCAGTCAGTGGGCTTTTGATGAGTGCGCTGTGGGTTCAGATGTTTTCGGTCACGGTAATCAGATCGGCCATGTGCACGACAAGGGAAGCCTATTCACCTCGCTTGACGTGTCTCCTTTCCTCCCTGTCCCAGTCTGTTCCCCTTCAAACAGTGTTTCCTTCCAGTCAGAATAGTGTGGTACCCTTCACCACTCCAACAAGATAAGTGTAATGACCACTTGTGACAGCAGAGGCTGCTGTTGCTGTTGACTGGGAACACACTCAAATTCATACACTGCTTCTTCCTTAATTTAAACACTGTGTACATTTTTAGTATCATTGTTTTCAGCTATTTCTGCTGCATCTAACAGTTTAAAAATCTGAGACCTACAAGTTGTACTTTATGAGCAGTTATTGACTCAACAAGGGTTGTCGCTTTCCATTTCTCCCATCATGGCTTTTGTTTTGGCGCTGTGAGCATAGAAGTCTAGCTGGCAGTGAAGTGTACTTTTCCCTTCAATATCCACTTCTGCAATACAATATCCACTCATAGCAACTAAAGCATGATCCAACTTTTGTGTGGGTCTGTTTAGATACTCACAACATTTGGGTGACGTTAGGAAAAGATGGAGATGAGCCAGCTCCCTACAATTTGCAAATCGTAGGGAGCTGGTTGATTAGGGCTTTCAATGTGCATGCCAGAGGGTGTCTTACATCACCTGCATGACTATTTTACTTGCCGTTTAACAACCATTTCTTCACCATCCTAACTGGTGTGTGCCAGAGTTCAGGGAAGGGCCAGAGCAGGTTGGTTGCCTGGGATCAACAACAGCATTTTGTGAAAAAGAAAAGAAAGGAAAACTGCTTTTAATGAGAGAGAGAGGGGGGGGGGGGGGGGGGGGGGGGGGCAGAGTAGCCGCAGGCTGGCTCATATCTGATTGTGAAGCAGAGATGGTACAGATTGGTGTGTTTGTTAGGCTCGATCACCTGCCACTTTTCATCTTGGGAGGTCCTTCTTCCCTCCTGCTCCAGGCCAGGCTCGCCACTCCTCTGCTGTTCTGTTGTAACGCACCATAGCAGAGTTTGGAACACAAATTCGCACAGAGTTCGCAATTCTCAGATGTTAGCGCTTGGTGTAATGTTGTGTAAAGTACATTCACCTGCCACTTTATCACAAAACATTGCAAAACGAATGCAAGCTGCCAGGACTGGTTTTAGGTAGATAAGCTACTGACGACGTATCATAAGATTACAACATTCTAAGCTGGATTTACATGGTAGGTAGTTAACGAAATGATAAAGAATAAATGATGAAATTCACTGTGAAGATCCAAGATCAGGACCAATCCAGTCATGTTTAGTGGCTACTGGTACTGGCTATCCTGATGTTTGTGTGGGGGGATAACAGCTATACTTGTCTACTTCTGCACTTTTAAAAACTACCAGTATGCATTTGAAGTACTAATAAATACAATTTAAATGTTTTTTAAAAACTGAATCCCCTCAAGGGAACCAGAGGGCCAAGGGCACCAGAATGGGTGGAAACGACCCTGCAAGTAGCAACTTGTATGTCACAACAAGGACAACAAGACCTTTGGTGGGACTGTAGAAAATTTTAATTGTATAATTGTATATGTACCTGAACTTGAGGACCAATCTTCAAACTAAAATATGACCCAAATAAAGTCTTATTTTCATTTGTGAATAAGCAGGTCTACTCTGTCCTGAAACTAGAAATGGAACAGGGCAAAACCAGGAACAAAACAAGTTTGAGTGACGTAAAGTAGATAGAATGGAACAGTTTCGGCTACCTATTTATACTGCATGAGGAGACCTGTCACCACACTTAAACATGGGGGGAAAATGTTTGTACCTTTCAAATATAAAATTCGTAGGGAAGGTTAAGGCTTGTTCAGACGTTTGAGGCATCTATGACTAACTTTAGGAATGACGTAAGAGTTACTGTTGTTTGGCTTTGAGGGACTGTACACATAGTGCCTGTTTTAAATCTTTATCGCACCTGTAATCAGTTTCATGTGTGGGCTGTTCATATCGGAGTCATCAACATGCTGCATATCCTATCTCAGGCTACCTGTAAAACACATGCTGAATACACCAAAGTGAAGGGGTTGGGGTTGGGTGGCAGAGAATGGAAACACTGATGAAGATGAAGTGTGCCGACACTGCTTTCATCTGCTCATAAGGCTTAATCACTGTGGTTCATGGTAAGTGTGGTAAACATTTGTTTATCAAAGCATCTAGAAATGCAGGGTGTTTCTGTGTCACAAATAACAGCCATGCACGCTACGGAAAGGTTTGACAGCCAGTACTGATAACGGTATTTCTCCCCCAACCAGTGTACCACTACTGCACTGTTCTATATTTATTTCCAGTTTGAGTATATAACTGTCCCTAGAATTATGATATCTTTGTCTGTTTATTAAAACTACAACACAAAGTTGGATATAACTAATCTTACTCTACTGCTCTAGCTTCTCCAATTAGAGATCACGTTTCCCATAAACCCCTGTGGCTTTTCTACTCTGCTTTGCCCCCCTTTTTTCTATTTTCATAGTGGTGTGTTATAGCAGTGTGTGTGTGTGTGTGTGTGTGTGTGTGTGTGTGTGTGTGTGTGTGTGTGTGTGTGTGTGTGTGTGAGAGAGAGATCAACCAGCCTCCAGATAACCTACCCGCTTACCCACTTATCAGCCAAAAAGCCACTGGAAAACATAGGAGAGTATACCCACTTCCTTTTCAGTAACCCACCCATCTACTAAACCACTGGTCAGTGCCGTGCACAGACATTTTGGTGGGCAGGTGCTCAAGTGGGGATTGAGGGGATCTCTTCCACAATTTATTTATTTTCCACACAAAGTGCTGGTACAAAAAAAATGTTTGCATTCAACGTACATCCTGCTAGGAGGTTTCAATCTGTCAGCACCAGAGGGTTGCTTGAGGTCTCAGTACATACAGTACTGCGCATTTGTGCATAGTAATGAACAAAAGAGATGTCTGTCAAGGTTACATGTGAGGTGTCTCAAGATCTATACTATATACACTTAACGGCTACTACACTTACACATTCACTTTCTACATGTAGTGCTCTATAAAATAAATAACCAACACAATCAACAACAAGTCTTTACATAAATTTGAAAAACGCTGTTCTCTATATTAAAAAAATAATGAACCAACCAAACTACCCTCCAAAACTACAAAGTAGGTCTATGTTAAGTTGTAACAATCAGGCTAAATGCGTCCTGTTCTCCTCCTCACTTTATTTTCAAATCATTACCTTTAGTTTGAGTTTTGGTTTATAAAGATATGCAAGAGAGGGACAACAGAGAGTTGGAGGGAGACGGTGTGGTTTTACACCAGACTAGCTTACTGTTGTTTATCTGTTGTTACCTGGCTGTCCATTAAGATGCAGTTGAGAATTGGTGCCATGGGCCAAATTTATAAACTAAATATAAAATTATTGAAGGAAACAGAAAAACATGTCTTGCACTTATCTAGACAGAGAGCAAGATGGCAGGTGCTTGAGCACCACCTGGGGTCTATCTATCCACATGCCCGCCACTGGTTACAAGCCAAAAAGGTTGGGGATATCTGGTTTAAAATTTCTTGTATTTTTTATATATTATCATATATAATTTTAGATCAAATCTTAAAATAAAAAGTAACTAGTAATAACAGCTTTCAGATAAATGTAATGAAGTATAAAGTACATTGCCATCAATGAGTCTATCCTCACTTCCACCATCATCTGGTATGCTGCTGCCACTGCCAAGGACAAGGGCAGACTGTAGCCTATCATTCTGTTTACAGAGAAGGTGACTGGTCGCAATCTGCCATCCCCCCAGGACCTGTATGCCTCCAGGACCCTGAGATGAGCAGGAAAGATTGCAGCCAACCTCTCCCACCCCAATACTCAAGTAAAGGACAAGTACTTAAAAATTGTATTTGTGGTAGTAGGTATGCTTGCTTTTTGCTGCTACTCCAATCAAACCAACGATAAAACATCCTGCCATCAGAGGAAATGCTGTTAGACCACAGGGAACGTTTCTGGGTTTTCTGTTAATTGAAAACCGCCATGTATACTAATGCTACTACTGTCTGTCTCTGTGGCTCCTCATGAACGTAGCAAACACCCATGGTCACATTAATTATATTTGGTTAAATATTTAATTACACAAATATAGAAAACAGAGGCTTTACTGCTCCTTTACCCAGCCTCTCCTCCCACATATCCACCTTCTCTTCACCTCAGGGTGTGCCTCTCCACACCTTCTGCACTCTCACACACACACACACACACATACACACACACACACACACACACACATACACACACACACACACACACACACTAAACACACCTCATTAGAGTTACCTGTCAGTCAGTCTTTCATGGCTTAGCAAACACTTCCCTCTATTAGTGGCAGTGGGCCTGTATCTGCTGACAGCCCTGCTGGCCATCATGGTGGTCTGTCTGAATCAGAGACTGATGTGAGGAAACTCCCATTTCTAAAAAGAGTAGTTCAGTTTTAAATCTCACCCCAAACTGTGTTGTCTTTTGTGGCCCACTGCTCACTCTAACACATTTTTCAGTAAAAGGTCTGTGGTTGAAAGTCTACTCAAACAAAATATGTATTTTTAGTAGAAGATTGTTGTTTGCACATATCCTCCCTCCTCTGTTGGAGGATGTGACTTCTGCTTTTTTAGACAAAACAATGATCCTTATCGTACCTTTAGCACTGCTCAGCCTCGCTTTGTGCGTGTGCATGCCCTCTCAGTCCCACCCAGGTATTGCATGCCACCAGCTGCACGCTCAAAAATGTAGTTGATCTCGTGTTCAGGGTGACGTTCATTACAACTGACGTGGCAAGCTGCCAAAACAGCAGCCACCCACCTCTTTACCTGCGTGCCAGTAAACAGCACTGTAGCTCACCCAACCACTTGTGGAGGAGGGTGTGCATGCTTTTGAGTGTATGTATGAGGGCCACGTGTCCTCACAAAGACAAGACGATGGGAAAAGCCTTCAGATCTGAGAGCATTTTGATCAGAGGTTTATGATTAAGATGGAATCCAAATCCTTTTTTTAGCCAAGTATGTTTGGGCACACCAGGAGTTTGACTTTGGTTTCCAGTGGCTCTAAATGTACCCACATACAAAAAACAAACATATGCTATTATATTAATAGCTAGCACTCTTTGTGTTTCCCAGGGCAGTGCTTTCCTGTTGAGCTGCTGTTTAAGGATAGTAACAAAAGAGGGAATTAAGTGCTAAAAAGGCTGTAACTTTGGACGACACCCACTCACTTTGTGTGACTCACTCTTCTTAGGCCTCATGTAAACTTCAGATGACCTTTGGAAGCTTTAGGAATAATGGATCTTTTAATGTCCAGTATGGGAGGAATAATTACAGCAAGCAAACCCTGTTCAAATGTTCACATGGACACCTGACTATTGTTTTAAAGTGGGAACAGACAAAATTTTATACCCTTTGGTGACTGTGGATGGCTACCAAGTGGCAACTCCCGAGGCTGAAAAATGAAGCCAATGTGGAAGTGCCAAAAACTGCAGTTCCTCTAATGGTAACTTGAGGCTGGCTCTAATAGTGAGTAAACCCTGATGTGAAAATGTCCAACTTAACAGCAGTAATAGTCGACAGTTCTCTGGTCGAGAAAATGGTTTTGGTCTCTACAGTTTATTTCCTCATTTAAGACAACTGCATGGGGGGTGAATTTTTACATAACTCGTTTACATAATAATAGTATAAGTATGACACACGATCCAGGCGTAGCCCTGATTTGAGGGAACCTGCGAGACAGTGGAGCACAAAGGCTCTGGAAAAAAAGGCAAGTTAGTGACATGCAAAGAGAGAAGAGAAGGCTCTCAGTGTATTGTAGAAGGGTCCCCCAGCAGACTAGGCCTGTATCAGCCTAACTAGGGGCTGGTCCAAGGCAAGTCTGAGCCAGCCCTAACTATAAGCTTTACCAACTTGAATAGGGATAAAATGATTTAATGTTGTAGCTCTTCTAGACCAGTGGTTCCCAACTGGTCCAACCACGGGATCCAGATTTCTCCTTAGTCATTAGTTCAAAGTCCACACAGTTTATTAACTTAAGGCGTCATGTTTGTGTTTGGCCATGCAACCGGGTCTCACTCCGAAGTAGTCGAAATCCGGCTCTTGGGCAGTGACTTCCAGGTTCAGACACTGATGAAAAAAACAGTCCTTAAATGTCAGCATGATAAGCGGATGACCACCATTATGTTATAGGAAATGGCACCTCAAAATAAAAGCTCTGATTGGAAAATTTGCTGTACTTAAAAATAATGTGTGTTTATTTTGAATTTGAGACATTTGCACATCAATTTCGGTCCATTCAGAATGAACCGGCGACCTACTAGTTGGGAATCACTGTTCTAGTCTTCACCAATGTTATCAGACTGAATGGATCAAACCTGACAGTTAAAGTGGGTCATTTTGCAGGGCTTGTGATGCTTGAAAAATTTATCCACCGACTTACAGTCTTTTTGGGCCACAGGGCATCATGTGACAGACCCGAAAAATTGCAGTACCACTGTTTGGCCACTATGAAAATTGGCTACAAAGCCCCAAACCAATGGGCAACAAGGTATCTATGGTCAATATTTTTATACAGTCTATGACAGCTACTGAAAAGAAAAGCGCTATCCTCCTGCTTTGTCTGCTGGTGGTGGACGCACTTCCTTTGTGCCATAACTCAAGCATTCATTTTCCCGGGAGATCGTACTCAGTGGCAGAATTGCAGAGTGAAAGTGAGGCTTATAGGGAACCAATCTAAACACTGATGATGTCATTATTCTATTGCCACTACAATATGCAACTAACATTTACTTCATAACTGAAAACAAAAACCTTGTCTATTTACCTTTTCCAACAGACTCTGACATTTTACTTTATGCCCCCATTTAACATGTACAGTTTAAGAGGTATATGATCGATAAATGGTTTATACCACACTTATGTGTTTATTAATGTAATTAACAACTACAACTCCTCCTGTGGACACCCATAACTGGAGGCTGGTATATCTTTGCAAACTGGTTTGTTCTCGCATACTTTGTTAAGCATCAAATAACTATACAGGGATGGGTTGGAAGGGTGCAGGATCTGAGTTTCCAGTTGTGAGTTAGCAAGTTTATGTAAGAACCATGCAAGTACATGCAACAATGACGAGGATAAAATACAAATGGGTGTGTATGAACAGCTCTACATGGGCATCTACTGAGACTACTTTAGGTTTTTGATAGCATTTTTTTTTTTTTCCACATTTTTAAAATCCACACCCCTTTAGTTCACATATTTACATCTCTATGTGAATGAGTGTGTATATAAGAGGGTGTTGGCCCTGCTATGCATGCAGATAAGAGTTGTGTCTGGGCTCCTGCAGGAATGCAGCAGGTACTATACATTAAAATCCAGACAGCGTTTCCATGACTGCTTTTGAAGTGGTGGTTTCCTGGAGCAGTGTTGCCAAACTCATTCCTGTCTTTTTGTGTTGATATAATTCCTAATTCCTCCTCTTACTTGTTGGAATGTTCATTGAAGAAAGAGACAACAGCAGCCAGTGAATGAGAGCTTGACCTGCCAGTGAGCGAGCATAAATTAACTTCGCAGGAGCGGAGCAGGGATTCAAATCCAATCGCTGCAGAAACATGGAGGTTATGACTAGATTGTGTGTCACCACAGTAAATGCCGACTGGCCCTTAAAAAACCCTGTTGGTAACCACCACCTGATTCTCAGGCATACACTCTCTCTCACACACATACACACACACACGTACACACACACATGGGCTGACCACAGCTCTTTGTGGAGACTTTTAAGTCACTCTCGGGAAATCCATGGCAACCACTTGTTGAAGCCTCACTGCTTGTTGCTAAGTGATGGGATGTATTGGACCAGAAAATCCCTCCATTGACACTCCCTCCACCCCCTTCTCCACCCACTCCTCTCCCTACCCCATCCCTCCCCGCCCATGGACCGCAGCCAAAACAACCCACATATATGCACTAACTTCCGTTACAGGGCGAGAAGCGCTGCTTTGGGACTCTGCCAAATTCAACCTGTATTTAAATACGCTGTACACCAAAACAGGTTAGAGGATGCTGTTAGAACTTTTAATTATTGACAAAGTACATGTTCCACACATCTCCATGCTTTAGTACAATCTAAAAATGTTGAAAAAAAAATCTACAGCAAAATCAAATTAACTGCACCCACGCTGGTTCTTTGCAAAGATTTTTTTTAAGTTGGTTTACATTGATTCCCCAGTTAAAACTTTTTTTTAAAGAACCCTTCTTTGTGTCTATATGGTTCATGAGCCCTTGAAATTGTTTCAAAGGTTCCTAATGAGGTTTAAGGGATTCTTGAGGGACTCAGGAAGTTCCATAAGAGGTTCTGGGGGTCCAGGAAGGAATAGGATTTCTAATAGTGAGTCTGGTCTCTTAAGAAAAACATGAAATAAGCACAAAGTCCTCACACCACATGACATGGTGACCAGTAAACACTGCCAATGCAAAGTCAGTGAGGATCTTTTTTTCATGGTGGACACAGGAATTGAGTATAAACAGTGAGAAAGTCAGCATACGGGCAAGTAGGAGGGGTGGTGGATGGGTCAAACAAACATGGACTTTCAACCAGGAGACCGCTGTCTGTGTCCCGTGTGAATCCAAAAGTCACATAGGTACATGACTGTAAAGACTTCACATAACTATGCAAAGTACTTTACAAGGTACTTATAGCCATTACAGTTATTTTAACCGAAACCACAATGTTTTCTCTAAACTTAACCAAGTAATTTTTTTGTTTTTCAATCCAACCAAGTGTTCCTTCTTTCCCTAAACCTGACGTATCTGCGACCATTTCACCACACACTGCAACTGTACGTAATAGACTTTGTGTTGTCAGCTCATTATCATGTCCCGAGTGAAACCAAAACTCACGCGACTTTACAGACTTAACTTCACTATGCAGAGTACTTCACGTGGGTACTTTAAGTAACTATGCAAGTAGTTAAGTAAATAGGTTTACCTCACTTAAGACTCCTGCATAGTTATTTTCACAAAACCATGATCTTTTCCTAAAAATAGCTAGTCTGTTTTTTTGTTCTCCAAACCCAACCAAGTGGTTTTTTCCCTAAACCTCACGTATCTGCAGCTGTTTCACAACAAAATTGTAACCGTTCGTAATAGACTTGGCTTTGTCAGTGTTTTCAGCAAGTAATTGTAACATATTTCATTACCAGTCCCACCACCACCCAGAGACTGCTGTTCGTGTTCCCTATGAAACCAAAACTCAACGTAGTTACACAACTCTACAGACTTTACGTAACTACATAAAGTAGCTACTTTACGTGGGTACTTTGTGTAACTGCGCGAGAAAAAGGGTTTACATCACTTAAGATCCCTATGTAGTTATTTTGAACCTACCCATGATGTTTTCCTAAAGTTAACTATGTTTTTTGGTTCTCGAAACTCAACCGAGCAATTTTCTTTCCCTAAAAGCTGAAAAAGACAAACAAAAACGGACAGTTTGCTACAAACTTTTGTATTGTTTTTGTGCTTTCAGCACAATATTTTATCACATTTCACGCCCACCACCATGTAATGTTAATGTTAAGAGGTCGTCTCCACTACATATATTTCTGTGAGACTGTGTTGTAACAGGCCTGGATAAAAGCATTAAAGCAATATTGAAACAATGTTTAATTGTGATGTTTCTAAAAAAAATTCTCATAAATCAGCACTGAAATTTCAGAAAGAATTTTGAAACATTTAAAGTTTATAGAACAACATTGTGAAATCAGTGAGTCATATTTCAGAACATAATTTAACAGTAATTCAACATGGTGAACTATCCAATAGTGGACTAGCAAATCCTCCCATACACACATGACTATCCCAGCTGTAGACAAGTTTCATAACGAAATACTGAAATGTACCGTATCATCATCATCATCACCTGTGAACTCTGATCACATTCACAGATAGTTTGAGAAGCTACTGGTTTTACAGCGACCCCCCTGCATCTGTTCTCCTCCTCCTCCGGTTGATCCTGGTGCCCTCATCTTTTCTCCCCCTCCTCTCCCTCCTATCCCCTCCCCTCAGTGACCGATTAGCCGGTGCGGGGTTCTCTCCCATTTCCATGAGAAAGGCGGCGGTCGGTGAAAGGGTTAAGCCAGAGGACGAAGCCCCAAAAAGCAGCCCTAATTTTCTGCCCGGCGGGGGAGTGGGGGAAGCGGGGAGAGGGAACAAAGACGCCCGGGGGAGGAGCGGAGACTCCGGCTTTACTATATGCACCTGCGGCCTGAAAAGCCTCGGACAATGCGCCTCCGACACGGCCAATTACGAACGGGCCATCCACCCGCTTTCTCTGTGGAGAGACGTGGGGGAGGAGGGGAGTGAAAGGGAGGAGGAGGGGGCGACGGGGAAAGTGAATTTTAAAAGAGGGTAAAGATAAGAAAGTAAATAATCGAGCTTTAAATCATTCCAGGCACTATAGACTGCCGCCCCCCATTCACCCTCACCCATCACATCTTCCCACCCCGGCAAGACACCCGTGTTCCCCCGCTAATGTTCACTTTTGTCCGCAGGTTTATTCTGAGCGGCCCCGGGCAGAGCTGACGGCTCCGCCTGTGAAGACGCTGTGAAAGTGGAAAAAAAGGTCGGTTTTGATTGCTGGTATGCCATTCTTATTTTCTGTAATGATGCGGATGGGTGAGGTCATGTTTGAAGCAACAGCTGAGAAACAGCGAAACTCATCTGGTGACACGCACATAACCTGAGGAGATTATAAAGCCCGTGGTTAGATTGGGAATGGGCAGATTAGGCTAATAGGATCAATATTAATAAATGTGAGAAATATATCAGGAAAAATACATCTTCAATTTGCCCATTTAATTTAAAAACAATAAATATGGAGAAATATACCATGTATACTTTAGGCCTACATTATCCAGTTTGATCCTCATCCTGATCTGCTTTAGAATTTTAAATAGTTGCCCGACTATTGACTTTCATTCATTTCCGTGGGATATAAAAACTGTCTTGTAATTAACCACACAAGTCGGCATTCATCTTTTCAAATCAACCTGCACTTCCAAGTGGATACCATGCACCAATAACCACAATTTAGCAACAAAAAATTATATCACATTTGATGTTTGTTGGGATGATTTGAACATTTGTAGCAAAAAAAGCTTTGTAACTTATTTTTATATCATAAGGAAGTTGGGAAAAGCATTTCCTGCTGAAATGCGTGTGAACGCTGACAGCTGAATCCCAAAGGCATTGCTGAAAATGCAGAAAGATTGAACAAAGTGAAAGACATGAAAGCTCAAATACACTGACTTTACTGTTGAAAACCATGGAAGCTAAAATGCAAATCTGGCAGAATAAGAAGCTAAATTGAAATGCTCCATACTTTAAATAGGATAAAAAGTAGAAAACCATTGAACACAAGCATAATTGTCTTCAAAAGGCATAAGGTTTTGACATTTGAATGGTTTCTGTAGCTGAATGTTTGCAGAAGTAGTTGTCAATTGAATTAATGCAATGCTAAGAATAAATTCAGATCTGAAACAGCCTGGTTTGCCAAATCCTCTGTGTAAAATATATACTTAATGCTTTGTCATGGGTTAAAACCAACAATAACGGTATGGCCAACAATTACGGTCTACTTTAACTCAGTGGCCACTTTGTTAGGTCCACCTTTGATACAGTGGCTCAGCCATAAATTGTATCTTCATAAAAATTATAATGTACAGTTTTGGTGGATGTTGTCTGCTCTGTTATTGGGGTTGTATTAAGTATTGCAGATGGACTGCATTGTGTGTGTGCTGAAAGTTGTTTCTAACACTCTGCCTGCTCATGTATGTTAATGACTCAGTGTGTCAACAGGTGTCAGACACTTCAGTTTAATGCTCTTTAAGACCTTTTTAAGATAATTTCCAATAAAATAAAAGAAGATAAAGATACATTTTTGGACAAACCATTTCTTTTTCAAGCACTGCAGGTATGTATAAGGGTAACACGTATATGTGGTTCCATGAGAAAGTCAGTTTTATATAGGAATATGGTTGGCAGAGTTCAGTGTTAGGTTTAAGGATTTGTAATTTTAGAGATATGGACTTTGACAGAGAACAGCTTGACTAATTCTGACAAAACAAAATTAGATTTATAAATGAAAAAAGATCAGATGTTTGTGGCAATTAAGCAGTCACAAATTCAAGACTACTAAATGATTTTAAGGCCCAATACTAATTGAATTTAAAGACACTTAAAGACTTTTTTAAAGACCTGCAGACACCCTGTGAATGCACAAAACACCTCTCGATATAATGCATGTACCTGTATTATGACCTGTAGACCACAAATAGACAACTTAAGAGTTGAACAACTGAACATTATTCAGATTATTAGACACCATCAGCTGATGAAAGCTTCAGATAAAAACTATTGAGTGGACGTGGACTTTTTTTAGTCAAATGATTCTAAGCTTTGAAAAGGCCACATTTGTGGCAAAGCTGTTGAATTAATTTGCACAAGTGTACCTAATAAAGTGGCCAATTAATGTTTGGGGTTTTTTTTGTGGTGCGAGAAGGTTTTTCACTCTTCGGCTGAACTAAAAGTACACAAACATTTACCGTGACATCATTAATGAAAAAAGGATTTGTACTTTTTATTAATATTGTCATGAATGCCATAACAAAAGATTTTTTTTAATAAAAAAGGAATCAAGACTCTTAGTATAAGAGCCTAAAAATGTATACATTATTTACATGAATGCTACATACAGTAACTCTAGCATATGGCAGCATTTACATACAAGAGAATTCATTCTAAAAAATAGAGATACGAGTCAGTATAAAAGTTAAACACTTGGGTAACAATGTAAACATTCACGCATTACTTTAATAAAACTGCTCTCCCTTTTTTTCCATAAAAAAAAATAAGTCAGGCATCTGTTTCCAGTGCATGTCGAGTTAGTAATGGAATGCTTCAAAGTTAAAACTGTCTGAATCATCTACCACATTCAATATTCACAGTTTCTGTAGGCTGAAAATAAAAGTTCCCTTTAGGTCCATAGCAGCACTAGTAACCAGACAGCAGGCTAAGACAGAAAAATAGACAAATGACAGCACTGTCAGATTGAGAGAACCACGATTAAAAGCACTTGTTACTTTATATAATGATAGAGTTACCCACAGGTAAAAGCTGGAATGTGAAACTCACTTTGATACATTCTCTTTACTGGTAGTAAAAACACAAAGAATTAACAGGTCATTAAAAAAACATGCCTGGACGGCCTTTTGTCAATCCAGTTCGCTTTGTGGAAGACGTCACTTGCAAGTCTTAATCTGCTATTTGGAATAAAACAACTGAAATGTAGCATTTCATATTAAATTTCATTCACTTACAGGAAAAAAAGAGCCTAAAAACAATATCTTGCCTAGAGCAAAGTGACAACTCAGGATGCTGCCAGAACAACGCATCATTTACATCAAAAGATCAAATCTAAAACTAAATATAGCGAATAAAACTCATACAGGCAGCAGAAACAGCAGTGACGTGGTGTGACCGAGGACACTAGACCTGCTGAAATGTACCAGCATGGCTCTCCGTTCTTAGCGACACCACACATCAAAGAAGCCAGTGTGCTCTGTTTGTCTCCCGTGGATGCGGTGCTGATTGTCCAACAGGTGTTTCCCGTGTCATCCAACAAGATTTCATCAGTTAAAAATAAAATATAAAAAAAAAACACAAGAGTACTAAACCAAAGTCAAGGCACAAAGAGTTCATTTTATGAAAAAAACAGCTCTGTCGTTCATGTTGTGCATTTCCTTCCCATGATCCCCACCGGCGCCTGGCTGCTCTCCAGCTCCGCTCGCACATCAGGACGACGACGAGCGATTCAGCTCAGGTGATTCGTCCGTCACCGGCTGAGAGATTGTGATCCGTCGACCAGGTTAGCAGGTCATCTGTGCATCTGTGTCGGCGGCGGGGACTGGCTCTGTGGAAGACTAAACCCGCTAACTGGACCAGTCTGCCGGCAGCTACTGGGTGTGGTGGAAGTGTCATGAGTGCCAGTGTCGCAAGTGTTTAGAGTGGTATTAAAGGGGTCTTTTGACTCATTATGGATAAGTTCTAAAATACAAAAAAAAGGACAGAGAAAGACATTTCCTTATATGTACACAATAAACAGACGTGGCCCCTGTCTTCACTGCAGCCATCATGGAGAGAAGTCTGCTGGAGGGTGGAGGGCAGGGAGGAGTCTCCGCTCTGTACGTGTGGTGGTGGGTGTGTGTAACTCATGTGGCACCAAAGAGGTAGAAGAACAGCTTTTTGGGACTGTAAGACTACTGAATGCAGGGAAAAGTGGTTTTTCCTTCACGTTTGTGTCTCATTGCTTTGCCAGTCTAAAGCCCACCCACCCCCCACTCCCAACACCCGACTCCATCTCCCGTCCCGCCAGCTGTGCATCGTGAGCATTTCTGTTCCTCCCACTCAGATAACCCTCCCGCCCCCACGACTCCCACTTCCAGTCCTAGATGTGTGTGAGTGGGACGGTTCCGGTGAGGTAGTGCTGCTGGACGCTGGTGTAGCCCCTCTGTGCTGCTGTGGGGTCGCCGGCGTCCCCTCCTGGTCCGGGAATGTACATGCTGATCATGTCCCTGAGGTCGCCCTGCAAAGGGCCGCGGTGGTGGTTGGGTGTTCCCGTCGGAGGCGAGTGGGACACTGGTTCTGCTTTCACCATGGACATGGTGACGGGGCTGGGCTGCTGGGGACTGCTGCTGTATGACATGGGGCTGCAGGAGAGACGAGAACACGAGTTAAAATTGAAATCTAGACGCCTGATTAACGGGAGAAATCAGACCATACATGCACCATATAAATGCAGAAGTCAGACTTATCTCAAAAACTTCTCCCATGACTTTCAATTTCTATGATACTCTGCTGCAGTAATAAGTTGTCTTTCATCTTGCTGCACTTCAGTCACGCAATATCAAGCCCCTGTCCTGCACTTGCAGTGGAGAATGTGCCATGTGCAGTGGATCTGTAATTTTTAACACCTGGTTTTCTTTTATGAGATTAAAATAAACTTGAAAATATAGACAAAATATTTAAATCCTCAAGACGACAACACTGTCCCAAATCAGCAGCATTAAACTAATGAACTAAGGGGAAGGAAGCTCCGATTGCTTTTGCCAAAACAACAGACTAAACACATTGATTTGTATCTTCTGTGCTGCAGCCGTATCTAAATGATGATTGATGTAAATCACCGTCATCAACATCCTAATCTAAACTGAAGCAGAATCTTAAGTTTCTCTCAAAGGTTAAGGAAAGTTGCATCTACTTTAGTACAATCTTAAGTCATTTGTGTATCACTCACGATTCGTATTTTGTGCTACTTTTTTTCCACCACCACAATACTATCACAGTCAGGCACCTCTGCTTTTCACCAGTCTGAGCACAAAAACTTTAGCTTGCCACAGGACAAGTGAATTCATTGTAGGGTACAGTGATGAGTCTTGACACAACATCAGGTGATGAAAACATTTACACAAGTCTTACGAATAAGAACTTTAAGGTTAACTGTCATTATCACTTTAAGAGAAATAAACCAATGTGGGAGAACAGGACATTAGAGCTGCTCTACTACCACCACAATATGACTAGGACAAGACGCTCAAACATGGGTAGATGGATGATTCTACTTGAAACATGTTCGGAGCAATGGAGCCTTGGAGCATGTCAGCTACATGCTCATATTTAGGACCAAAAAAAATCCTTCATGTGGTCAACACAGTGTCAGGACAACAGGAGACACAATGGGAGAATAGGACTTCGTTATGCCCAAATGACTGAGGGGAGAGTCATGGAGATGTGTCACTTTAGTGTCGCTGTGGAGACACCTGCCAACACACAACATCCCATCCAGTTCAGATGGTTTTAATATATCAATATTTTATTAATATCTTGATAGGAGACAAGAAATCATCTTAGATTTGGGATACTGGCATATCTTGAGTGTTGTCTTTTACTGGTTTTAAAGGAATTACAGTAAAGTGCTGTAATTTTCTGGGCTGATGTATTAATTGCCTCTAGCCACTGCCTGATGGTTAATTATCAAAAGTCTCATTGTGGAAATATTCTGTGAAAGCACCGATAGTCTATCCTAAAATATCGTCACAATATGGCTATCGAGGTATTTGATAAAAATGTTGCGATATTTGATTTTCTCCTGAGTTTTATATTATATAAAAACAAAAAAAGTGAAATTTGTTTAAAAAAAAAAATACTAGTTGAATTTAAAATTGGTTGTGCCATGACCTCAAACTCACAATCCAAGTTTTCTGAGTCTCGGTTGACAAGAGGTTCTGACCGATCTCTTTGTCACTTTAAAAACTTTTTCGTTTGTTAGCGTTCAGTACAGGACGGGACGGGCACCGACAAGTTTGGCCTCCACACACGACTCAAAGCTCCTGACGAACTGATAACACGCATCAAAACATCTCTCAGGGGAAGCTCTAAAGGATTCCACCTGCTGGAGAACAAAGATGTCTGAAACGGTCACACTGAAGTAGAGTCATCAGTCAAAAAAAGGACCCAATGATCAGATACTGGAAAAAAATTCCATCCATCCTCACATTTGTCAAAGTCTTTGTATTTTCTGGGGATGGGGAGAGAGGGGGGGGGGGGGGGGGGGGGGGGTAGGAGACCTGAAGGCAGGAGGCAAAGACCCCAGAAGTGTAAGTGGGACAATGCTTTAGCAGGAATGGGGGATTGTGGGTAGAGGACCACACACAGAGCCGTCCTTCCTACCGTCAAGTCATCCTGATCAACATTCCGGGCAGGACCCAGCCCAGAGCAGAGCGTCACACGCATAACAAGTAGGCAGCAGACTGAAGCCTGTTGTTCCATCGTAGGCAGTGTTCCTCAGTGACTCAATGGGACTGAATGTACTTTATCTCAACATTTCCACCTGATTAAAGTCTCACTTCTGAGTGCCATCTCACATCAGCCACTCTGGAGACTGAGGGTGGATTTTTAGACCATTTCTGATCACTTTAGTTTGTGTTATTTCACATTTGTCCAAACTCTAATCAGATAGTTAAAAAAAAAAAAAAGTGCATTAATGGAAGTGAAAGCTTTATTGTTGCTTCTTAGTTTGTGAACTAACCATCAGGTCACAAACTTTGACTAAAAACTAAAAAACAATTGTGTGATTGTTCATGAAGGAAGTATATTTAGAACGGGGTTCTGCATTTTGAACTGCTTTTGACTTCACTGCAGAGGTAGTGGCTTGGAAAAATAAAATAAACTTCACTGGTATTTCATCTCTGCGCATGCTCTCTCTGTCATTTAAAAGCACAGACACTATTTTATCCGATTCATTTCATTGAGGAGGCCATCTTCAGGTCAATGAATTACTGGTGCCTTGTGTTCAGATGGTACATTTTAATAGAATTTGTTTTTTAAAAAAATTGCGCCAGATTGCGTGTGACGCAGGTGGATGCGCTGGCACATGTTGGAGACCTTGTTCGGGATTTAATAATCTTAATTAGGCATCTAGGCCTAGTAAGATTTCATTAAAATCGGCCAGCCTATTAAAAAATGAAATTAAATACACGAAAACCACAATCAAATTTAGCAGTGTTGGCCTTTTACTGGCCTTCACAGTAAAAAGAAAAGGTGCCAAATGCGTCAAATCCATAGACGTTTTTACGCAAATCTTAGTTTTAAAGTGGACACTATTATACACCTGTCCGCCAAACTTCTTGTGGCCTCCACACACTCACCTGTAGGAGTTGGCTCCGTTCATGTACGTCTGCGCCGCCGTCATCGCAGGTGGGTACTGGAGAGCTGACAGGTCATACCGGTGGAGCTGCTGCGTGTAGCCGAGCGCCTCGCCCTGCATGCCGGCGTACCCCCCGGTGGGACCCCAGCCGTAGCTGTCCATCCTCGGGCTGCCACCTTGGCCTTGCGCCGCCGCCAGCAGGTTCCCCGCTGACAGCGGATACTTGCCCACCTGAGTGTCCTTCTTGAGCAGGGGCTTTGTCTTGCGGCGCGGCTTGTACTTGTAGTCGGGGTACTCCTTCATGTGGACCGCGCGGAGCCGCTTGGCCTCGTCGATGAAAGGCCGCTTCTCGGCGTCGGTTAGGAGTTTCCACTCCGCTCCGAGCCGCTTGCTGATCTCTGAGTTGTGCATTTTGGGGTTTTCTTGAGCCATCTTGCGCCTCTGTCCCCTGGACCACACCATAAAGGCGTTCATGGGCCGCTTGACTTTATCCATGGGGTCCACTCCAGGTGCGCACGCCGTTTTGGAGCTCGGGTGAGAGTTGCCGTTGCTGCCCATGCTCCCGGTCATGTTGCCGGTGACCGGTGACATTCCCTGGGTGGTTTGATGAGAAGGAGGCTGGCCGGTCGGCTTCAGCTCGTGCTCCATCATGCTGTACATGTTGGACAGGTGTAGGAAAGTTATGGTGAGTTAGAGAGAAGTTGAAACGCTGAGCACTCAGCAGCCTTTGTCGCCGTCCACCTGGCGACTTGTGGCCAGGTTTCCCTGCAGATTGAACCGGGAGCGCCGGGTGGTGCAAATCAACTAATTACTCACGACTCATCCGGGACACACAAACACCGCAGCGGACGAGCAGGTTTCTCTTAAAAGCTGAGCGCGGTAGTGTCAGTCATTACTTTGTTAGTGAAACACACTGAAGACACTGAGCAGCTGCCTCTCCTCCGAGCTGTGAAATAGTTCTCAGCGGAAAACCACTTGTTGTCAGTCAGCCAACTCACACACTGAACTCATCTGCCCGTTCACTCCAAAAGTTCCCCTATTCTCGTGCAGTCAGCCGGCTGTGGACCAATGGGAGAGCGCAGAGCTGCGGCGTGTGTGTGCGCATGCATTTGCAACTGAAAAGGCTCCGAGGGTGCGCGAGACACTTGTTGATGACGGCGGTGGAGAGAGGGGAGGCATTCCTGGGAGACAAGTGTCTTAACATTCAATTATCATCAACTACCTGATGAGACGGCTCACATTTAATCAAAGTTCTCCACCAACAGAGCGTGTTGATAAAAAATCACTGCTTTTATTTAACCAAATAGATTTATTCTGTTGCTGTACTGCATCAGACAAACAAAACACAAGTTCTAGTTAAATATATAAATTAACTAAGCTACATAAAAAAAAAACAAGTTTAAACAACAAAATATATAGAATTCATAAAATTACATTGTATTTTGCAATTAAAGGCGACATCAACAAAGTCATTTAGAATTTTGGGGAATCCAATTTTTGTCTATGGATGAAAGTGGATTTTCCATTTATTGCAAATGTAAAATGAGAATTTAAAAAAAAACAGTGATTGAAACTTTAAAAAAACATCCTGTATCTAATGTAATGTTGACCATTACAAAAGCAATCAGATGTCTTTATAATGAGGCCAGAGTAACCCCTTCAGGGCTCCTGTTGACCTCCACTTCCTCCCATTCTGCATTGTGTGTGTATCCTATTGTGATTAAGAGCCCATCAGGTACAGTGCAGCCTGCAGCCTAGTTTACATTTGTGCCCAGAATTCAGCCAGCCAACTTCTTAACAGTGCCTTACGTGGTGGTGAGCATGAAATTGGTTTAAATCATGTGCTGGCACTGCGAAAACAATGCCAAGTTTATGGGTTTACAGTAGCTTGACTTAGGAACTGGAGGGTCAGTGGTTCAAGTCGCCGTCTGGACCAGTCTGGACTGGTAGCTGGAGAGTTGCCAGTTCTCCCCCTGGGCACTGCTGATGTGCCCTTGGGCAAGCCTTGGAACCCCCAACTGCTCAGGGCGCCTGTCCAAAGGCTGCCACCTCGCTCTGACTCATACGTAGGTCCTGTTTGTTCGTGTGTGTGTATTTTGGGCCTGTGTGTGTATGACAACAGAGTGAAAAGCTGCAGTTTGGGTCGGTTTATGATAAAGGTTGGTTTGGTTTAGAAAACAAAAAAAATTTGGAGTTTCGGAAATGATTGTGGTTTTGCTTAAAATAACTATACAAGATATAAGTAACATAAACGTATGTACTTTTCATAGTTATGTGAAGTCTGTAAAGTCATGTAACTATTTTGACGGGACATGAACGGCGTCTTCCTGGTTGAAAGTCCATGTTTGTTTGACCTTTCCACCACCCTTCCACCTGCCCTACACAGACTTTCTGGCTCTTTGTGCTTAATTCATGTATCAACCATGACAAGTGTTACCTCTCTCAGTGACAGCTTATCGGCTATCTAACTGTACTTGGGAGCACTCAAGCTTATTTGCATTAGTTTTAGCTTGACTCATTATTAGCCGCTAACTAGCTTCTTACAGGCCAAACCACTCTGCTGAAGGAAGGATAGCAAGGCATTCGAGTATCATTCACAGACAATGGCTTTATTGCAGTCTTCACCACAAAACAATACACATAGCCTTCCCATGAGGTTAAGATGTAGCCCTGAGCTGACTATCACATACAACGGCCCACATACAACGAAGCACATGTCACACTCTTAAGGTTACCCACAAGGCCACCAGCCATAAAGGGGAAGAGAGTGAGCTGGTAACCCAAGAGATCCTCATTGACTTTGCATTGGCACTGTTTTCTGGTTTCTGGTGCATTTCTGGGTAATTTTATACCCAAGAAATGCACGACTAAGGCCCAGCCTCCAACACTGTATCTAGTTCTCTATATGCATCCATGACTGGCATTACATTTGTCATCACTTTATTTACTTTATAAGTACGCAAATACATTGCAAATACTTTTTACAAGGTATCCCTCCTCCATTTACAGAGTGAACTAGCTGACTCAATCAAAAACCACAACATTATTATTTGTCCAACTAAAGGCAAATGAAATGCTTGTTGTCTCTTCTTTAAAGCCAAGCTTTTCAGACGCCCGACCCTCTTTTGAGAGGATTGTGCTGAAGACATGTCCCTATACACGGGTATTGATTCAGCCACAATGGCCACAGAATTACTTTAGAGCTGCGGGAGAATGAGGAAGATCTTTGTTGGTCTGGAGATATAGACCTCTTCTTTTGCTGTCCTCCAGAGTCTTTGTTAACAGCAGTGTTCCCCGAAAGTACAAGGACCATGCTGTCTCCGAGTCCACTCAGCTCCTTCCGAAGTTGGCTTCAGTGATGTGGTAGGCAGATCTATCCATGTAACCTGCCATGTTAAGTCGTACAGTGTGTAAACAGTATCATTGAGACATTAATTACAGTCATTTATCAATAAAGAAGCAGTGTTTCCTGGATCTAAAATAAAATATTTTGTAGTTGCTTGCCTCGTGATGATCACACAGGAGCTCAAATATACTCTTTACCATTACAGCACTCGTCAGCTCTACCATGGAATAATGCACACGGCTGAAATGAGCCGGTGGGCTCCCATTACGAACTCATCAATTACTCCCCCACTCCTCCCGCCCTCTGTACAATGCACAATATGACCTCGGCTTTGTTGTGTGGTCATTTGGTTAAACATTTACAATGAATATGCAACAAAGTACAAAACTGCAATGATGGAAGTCTCATTAAAAAAACCGAAAACATCTAAGATAGTGTTGCATTTGTGTAATTGTGTCTGTGTGCATGTCAGTGGCCAGCAGAAAATGTTGACTGTACCAAGACATGGCTGCGTTTCTTGCCAAGGTAGTGGCACAGAAAGTGGTTGTTTTTCACAGAGAAGCCGCTGCATTTTCCTGCTATTGTGTTGTTGATTGGGTTGTCAAATGGAGGGTTTTACAGGTTTCCCACATTCATAGAAAACCTGAAAAAGTCATTGAATTTTACAATCACATTTTCAAGGCCTGGTCATTTGGATTGTCTATACTGTAATTTAATTATGTTGGTTATTCTATACACATCCGTCCAGGCAGAGGGGTCTATTGAAGTTAAAAAATGCATACACAGGTTAATTTTTGTTGGAAAAGGGTTAATAGAGACAGACAGCCATTCACATTCACATTCATACCTATGGGTAATTTTAGAGTCAGCAGTTTTCCTGACCTGCATGTCTTTGGACTGCAGGAGGAAGCCAGAGAAGCTGGAGCGAGCCCAAGCTAACATGTGGAGAGCACGCAAACTTTATAGTAAAGGGCCCAAGCTGGTCAGTGGGTTGATCCCAGTGCTGTCTTGCTGTGAGGTGAAAGTGCTCTTTTCAGATTTTCTTGGGACCTGAATTTTGCCATAACTATGATATTCACTAACTTTAACCATACCATAATGTGTTTTAGAGGGCAAATATTGTCCAAAGCAAGATTTAAAACGTTGTAATTGGATGCAATTTTTTTTTTAAATGAACCAAGACAGCAACAATCTGTTATTTGTTATGTTCTCCCCAGCAGTGCATTACCACTTCTCTCCTACCAATTTAAATTACTAAGAGCATTTTGCTATAAATGACTCAACACAGTAGCATACAGAAGTTACACATATATATTTGCTGAAAGCTAAAAGGCATCTAGCAACACAGCATCACGTGATCTTCTCATGCAAGTTGAAAAGTGTCAGCTCATGTGAATAGTGCCAGTTTCCATCCCATTCTCATTATAATGGGGGATGGGTTCAACAGACCCTGGACTTTCACCCAGAAGCCCAGTGTTCACTTCCCGTGTGAATGTCAAGCCAAATAATGATGTTTTTGTTGCACAATGAACAGAAATACGATGTGTTTTACCAAGGTTTGAGTTTATTTTGAAAAGATTTTGATCCCTTTTTCAAACTGTCCATCATGAGTCCAACACTGTCACAGTGGAGGAATAGTCTTTTAATGCTGTCTTCACCATCAGCCGTCTGCACCTGCATCAGAAACACAGGAGAGAAAACAAGCAGCCAATCACAGTTTGTGTGGACCCTATGTTGTATCCAACAAATGGCGGTTACATGAGTCAGCTCCACGGCTACAGTACCCTTAAAGTACAGCTACAAATCAAGTTTAACGCTTGTTCTCAGAATAAAGTATATTTTTTAAAAATAGGGAGAGTAGCAAGGAGTGCCACAGCCCTCCAGCACAGAGAGGACAGAGCACAAATGAGAATCTCTGACACACACATAGGTGAAACAGGTGCGATTTCCCAACGCTTGGCTGACAAATGCATGAATTTGTGCATGTGTGAGCAAGTAAAAGGTGAGGGGTGTGTGTGTGTGTGTGTGTGTGTGTGTGTGTGTGTGCAACATCTTACCAGAAGTGTGAGTAAGAGTGAGTTTTCCTAAGTCAGTTGGAGAGTGTATTATGCAGATGTGTGTGTGTGTGTGTGTGTGTGTGCGTGTGTGTGTGTGTGCGCGCTGCAGGTGTGTGTTTGTGGCCATGTGTTTGTGACTAATTGGGAATTGTGAGGCTCCAGTCTCCCGTTTCCATCTCCATGACAACCTTGTGTGGAATCCCTTCCAAACCTTGCCCTCTCCCTCCTCCTCCTCCTCTCCCTCCTCCTCCTCCTCCCACCCGCTCCCCTGGCTTTCCTCTTTCAAAAACAACTCACCAACACTCACACTCTCAGCTTTTCTTCATCGATCTGTCAACTTCTGTGGCTTCAGATGGAATGGAACGGCAGCTGAGTTTTTTTGGCTCCCTCTGTCCCCTCACACACTCTTACTTTAGGTTTGCGTGTCACATCAGACACAACATGGCAGTCGGTTTCCTCCTCTCTGTCCATCATCACAGAGCTGTGCTCTTTAAAATGTTCTTTTTCTGCTTGTTAAAGTTGATAGAGGCGGAGTGGAGACAGCAGCAGTTCGCAGTCCTCTCCCTCTCCGTCCCTCCCACCACCACCCTCTCAGAGCTGGCCATGATGCTCACCACCTGGACTTTTCTTTGTCAGGTTTTCCATTAAAATTCCAATAATCAATATACTGTGTAACACTCCTCTTCTCTACAAGTGGTGCTATACATTCATTTGTTGCTATTGTAACAGCCAATAATGTGTGTGTTCTCCCATTTTTGTGACACACACAGCCAGGGTGGGTGTGTCGATCCTTATGTGGGTGTGAATGTTCCGCCTTCTTTGTTCAGCTTTTAATTACTTAAGTTTCACCTGTGACAGAAAACTGGCTGACAAATCTGTTCCCTGTTATCTGAAGACAGAATGAGCGTCTCTATAATATTATAGGCTACTGAAAATAAATAATATCAGTATATCAGTCCATCTAAATAACATGCTAATAACACAGATATACAATAAGTTGCTGCATGAATTTCAAATATTATATTTTATGTCAACTTGACAAAATCAAAAGAGACTTACAGCTCAACTTTAACACCAGTGACTCGTGACTTTGCCTGGACTTGAGCCTTTTGACTTAAAAATACTTGATACCTTCCACCAAGCCCAAAGATTAAAAAGTGTTATTTTGACAGTGTGCCACACATCGCTTCATTTCTGTTCATTTCCTGAATAAACTAACATTAACGCAACAAACTGGCACTTAATTCTCTACATACCCTTTGCTTGAATTAATTGAGGATAAGGTCGGAGAGGTCGCCTGCCTATCACAGGGCTAACACATAGAGACAGACAACATTTTACACCTATGGGCAATTTAGAGTCATCAATTAACCTATCCCCAACCTGCATGTCTTTGGACTGTGGGAGGAAGCCGGAGTACCCTTAGAAAACCCACGCTGACACGGGGAGAACATGCAAACTCCACACAGAAGGGCTCCCTCCTGGGATTGAACCAGGAACCCTCTTGCTGTGAGGCGACAGTGCTAAACACTACACCACTGGAAATAATTCATAATGAAGGAAGCATAAAGAGACTGTAATTATAACAAAGCAATGAAGCCATTTTCAAGCGATCCAGTCATCTGACTCCCACATCCACCTGCTCACTGCTCACTATATAACCGGCCCATTTCCCCATTGATGGACAATGAATAATAACCCTCATCCCTTGAGTATGAGCATCATTATCTTCATCATCATCATTATTTTAGGCAGAGGTTATGAAACTATGAGACATACCCTCCCATGGCAGCGCCAGAGAGTTGAAAGGGCAGTGCAGAGTTATGAAAACGGCAAGTAGCACATGTGGTGGTGCTTTACCACAATCTGTAAGCTTTCCAGGCCAAGTTCCAGTGTGCCAGTGCCAGTGAGCCTGGCGTTGTAGTGATAACAGTGAGGGCAAGCAATTCTCTCACCACCCTCTGCTACATGCCCTATTTGAGGGCTGGAGCAAGTCCAGGCTAAGGCTGACTTACTTGGGGGTAAGATCACTGGACTTCTCTGCTGTTTGGTAGCTACCCAGCAACAAACATGACATGTTTTCTAAGGAGTTGATGGAAGCCATAGACTGTATAAAATAATGGAGATAACCACCATGTCATCACCCATTGGTTTGTGGAATCCAATTTTGAAGCTTTGAGTTTGGCATTTTAGCAGTTGCCATATTCTTTTGTTTGTTTGGTTTGGTTTTTTGTTTTTTTTTAGCCAGAAGTGACCATATTTGGATAAGAGGGAGGAGATAACTCGAACAATAGCCCCTTTTCCACCAGCATTTCCAGGAACTTGTATTTCCAGGAATTTATTTACCTGGGTAAAAGAATCCCTGGTAATCTGTGTGGGTTGCATTTCCATCACACCTCAAAGTTCCGTAAAATGTATTCAAATTAGCGTGATGATATAGATGATTCAGTGTGTGCCCCATCTTCAGCTCCGCAAGCTTGTTTACTGGTAACAATGCTGGAAGAGAGTTGGGGCTGTTTGTATTTTAAGATAAGTGTCAAACTAAGTTAGTCTACATACAGACAGCTGTCATTTGAGCTTATTAGTAACAATTCACTATCAGCTGAACTAGCGTGCTGTCCTTGTGTAAGACATAACGTTAGTGTCGGTGGATGAGAGACTGTGGACGGAGCATATGTTCAAAACAACACAACAACAACCCCATGAATCTCTTTATTAATAGCCTATAAAATGACGTGTTTTCTCCTGCGGGATGGGAGAAGACACAAAATCAACCTACCCCCCTACTGGGTACTTTTTTCAGGGAAAGTTTGCGGTTGAGGGAATGTGTTTTTACCCCAAGTAATTTTGGTGGAAACGTGCGGAGGGTTTTCAAAATCCCGGGTAAATGATAAAAGTTCCTGCAGTGGAAAAGGGGCTAAAAGCTGCTAGCTTTGTTAGCATGGTGTATTTACAACTATAGTTATTAGTGATAATATGAATACCATGGTAAGGTGTCGTTGCTGTGGTAGCTACTTATCAGCGGATAGCACCCACATGCTAATTTCACACAACTCACACACTGGCCATTAGAGGAACTGCAGCTTTTGGTACTTCTGCGTAGCCTTCATTTTTCAGCCACAGAGGCTGCCTCTTGGTGGAGACCAAAGCAGAACAAAAAGGAAAGCTTATACTGGACTTATATTCATCAGGTGGACACAAACACCACTCAAAATGATTGCGAATATTACTGGATGTGTAAGTGGATATTAAATACATAAGTAATATCAGCTTTACAAAGCGTGACAGGCTCATGGCTGTATATCTGTTTTGGTGTTTTTCTGCTCCCTAGTGGTTAAAAATCATTGAATGCAGCTTTAACCTAATTATGCCATAATATCTCCTGCTGACTCAAATGTGGACTCACTAAGCATGTCAGAGCATCAAGTCACATGACTTCTTTTAGTGTTAAAGAGCTTTGACCATGACATTTCCATTATGGCTTCTCATTCACAATGCCCACAAAGTAATGAGAGGATTCAAATGTTATGGAACTCGCCGAGGTAAAAACAGCTTGATGGAAAGGAGGGAAAATCTGAATGAACAGAAATTAAGTGGGATGAAATCAAGAAGTAAGGAGGGCAGCGGAGTGGGGGTGGGGTGTAGAGTATAGGGTGAGAAAGAAGCAGTGAAGACGGGCAAATAAAAGCCACAAAATGAAGGAAGAAAAGGAGACCAAGATGGCGAGGGAGAACAAGGGAGGAGGAGGAGGGACGAAAGGATGAAGGGATGGATGATGAAGGGGTGGGGTGTGAGGGTTCAGTGCAGGAGGGTGGTTTTGGGTGACAGGCCTCATTGAATAGACCTCTATTCTCCCCTCTGCTGGCTTCTCTTCTCATGCAAAACAGGCCTGTTCAGCCTCCCAGCCATCCGTCACACAACAGAAAGACCATGGCAGGCCCTTTACGAGCCTCACACTCGCATAATCCACCCCCCCACCAACCCCACCATCTCTCAACCCCACAATCCAGCACCCAACAGGGGGTGGAGTGGGTAACGGGAGTGTGTATGTGTGTTGGGCAGTTGGGGGATGGGCACGGGGTATCTTCGCCAAAGTGCCTTTGGAAGAAGGGCCACCTAGGCTGAGAGCAGGACAAAAAAGCAGAGAGACGTAACATGTTTTGAGGCTGCATGGACGTCATATTGGGACACCGGGGAGGTTAGGAGGGGTTAACCTGCCTGGGGTGTACTGTGTGTGTGTGTGTGTGTGTATGTGTGAGTGTTTTTGGAGATTGGGACAGGGGGCCATTGAAAGTGTTGGTGCGGGGAGTTACAAGTCAATGACAGCTGGAGAGAGCACAGTTTTTATTTGCGTTATTCGTGCGTGCTGGTGCAGGGCGCATACTCACATTCACTGTGCATGACAATGCCTGTGTGTGGACGCTGCATACATGTGTTACATACAGAGGAGGTGGATACGTGTAGATGAGGATCGCCATAGTGTGTGTGTGTGTGTGTGTGTGTGTGTGTGTGTCACTACTTTAGAACTATTTGAAGGTTAAGCCTCGGTTTCAGGGTTATAGGAACACTTTACCCCCAAATCAAAAAAACATATTTCTTTCTCCTACCTGTAGTGCTTTTCATCAACTCAGATTTTTTTGGTGTGAGCTGCAGTGTTGGAGATATTGGCTGTGGAGATGTCTGCCTTCTCTCCAATATAATGGGACTAGATGGTGGTGCTCAAAGCACCAAAAAATTCATTTGAAAAACTCAACAGCAATGTCTCTTTCCAGAAATCCAACCCTATCTCACTTCAAAGTCGTTGAAATGTTGAGGCAGAAAAAGTCCAAGTAGGGCGGGTGGGAGGGGTGTTGAATGGGTCCATCAAATATTGACTTTCACCCGGGAAAGCGGTGTTTGCGTCCGGTGAGATTATAGAGCCAAACACTGATTTCGTTGACAAAGAACACTTTAATTCGCAGTGTTACACCGACGTAGTGCATTTTGTTGAGAGACTGTCAGTAAATGGCACATTTCCTGTGAAACACACAAGGGTATTTTGAAAGACGGTCAAAACAGTCGTATCTTGACGTGGAAAGTCCATGACCAAATGTGGGTATGTGACGAGGTCGGAGTGAGAATGTGTTGTTACTTAAGATAACCCACAGACCTTGCTGTGACCAGTTTCATGTAGGAACTATTTTCTGTCTACTGAACATAACCGTTAGCCAGCCAACTGACTTATTCATCATATTGGTCCTTACTTAAGTGGATCACAACATGCCGGGTATAGAATTAATCTGCAGATGCTCTGGTGTTAAATGAAGTCAAACTTGTATGTGAATATCAGTTTTTGAGCCACAACAATGGCCAAAATTTGGCTTGAGCTACACCAAAGGCCCAAATGTGGCCTGCAACAGACAAAAGGGCTTGTTTTTGGCCAAGACGATTTCAAGAAAAACTGCGGCCCCTACCAAGTGAGGAGTGAGCTGTTAGTGATGGTTTAAAACAGTCCGTAAAACAGGTTTTGTAACAATTGTGAATCACTGAAACCGTCAGAGGTCCTTTAGCGTGCAATCATAAATGTGCTCACAAAATATTTGGCTGATTGGTCGAGTAGTTTGCAAGATTAACTGTGGACAGACAGATACATACAAATGACAGAGCACGTGATGATAATGACGGACGAAAATCAAATCCAAACGAGCAACAGAAGAAGTCATTCACAGACCAAAGTGTTCCTCAGAGCACCAAATCAAGTTCAGTAATAAACCAGTTTTTCTCTAAAACGATTTCCAACTGTCACTTCATTTTTTGTGATTACACTCACACAAATCATACCTCCCATTTTTATCAACCATTTGATATGGCTAACTTTTTTCAATAGCACAGGAAAGGAACGGAATATGATGGAATTTGGACCTGGTGACCACCGACCATGTGAGCACTACATTCCACTGGGAAACAGCAGCAACATGACAACATATACACTGTCCATTATGGATGTCGTCCCGAAGACGCTGGGCTAGTAGACACTATTCCAGACAAGATGCATCACCCTAATAAAAATAAACCCCTGCTGTAGTGTAACCACCACGCCATGTCAGAACTTGTGTGACTGCAAATCAAAGAGAAATAAATCATTCATCCACTTAAACAAATTCATGAATTCTGAGTCCATCTGGGAGTG
Organism: Epinephelus awoara; assembly: GCA_035609425.1. Lineage (NCBI taxonomy): Eukaryota > Metazoa > Chordata > Actinopteri > Perciformes > Serranidae > Epinephelus > Epinephelus awoara. The sequence continues at coordinate 8,593,703 of CM069315.1, read as the reverse complement.
ACATAAACCAGTCACGTGGGTAACTGAGTGGGTGGCCTGCACACTGGCACTCTGAGGCTTATTAGTACAACTACAGTCTGACGTGTCGGCTGGTGAGCAGCCCCACCGTCGCAGATTAGGGCCTTGCTCAAGGGCACCTCGGTAGTGGTGATGAGGGTGCTAATTTTAATATTTATCTTGTCAGTTGGAGAATCGAACAAGCAGCATTCCTCTACATCATCCGTCTTTGTAAGGGTAGCTACTTTATGCCCGCCTTCCATTTTCACATCACTTTGCTCTTTGTATTAACCACTGACTGATGATCACATGAACTTAAATACCTGGGAAGAGAGACATAACTTGGTTCTTCCTCCAGGTTGAGATGCTGTCAGACTGTGATTACCAGTTAACCGAACAGCTCTGCCATAGTGATGAAAGGACAATGTCTCCCTCTAGTGGAGTGACTGTGTTCTTGACTTTAAATCCAGAGTCCACATTTCTCACAGTAGGAAGTCAAGAGCTAAGCATTAGTCCAACTTTTAGGACTAAAAGACTACTTAACTAAGGGCTTAAATATTGTCATAGCTATAATGAGGTTATTTGCGTGTCATTGATTGACCTCTAAATTGCATCAACAAAAATGCCAATAGGACTCGAGTATTTGCTTTATACTGGAAAAAATACTGTACCAGCTGGATTACAAGTATGTCCACTGAGCTAAAGAACAACTCACAGCAGCCTTGATAACAGACTACTTTATAAACTATTTATACACTAAGAAGTTATGGTGTCATGTCTTCTATACTGATTTTTTAAGCTCCACATAAAGATGTAAAGAATTCCTCTCAAAGGCTCAAGCAGTCTACCATAGTTATATAAGAAATTATTCACTTATTTGCAGGGGTGGAATTTTGATTAAGATTTAGTTATTTTTTAAATCTCTTTTATGCTGTTGGTGAAAATGAGCAGGGAAATGTCTGTATAGCTTACATGTGAGGTGTTTGAGGATCTTTATTTTATCCACCTAGCAGCTGCAACACACACGCACACACATTTATTCTACATTTATTCTTTATTTATAACAGGAAAAACAGCAAAGAAACAAAAACAATGCCATATTGTGCACAATCTTTACACAAAATTGAAAAACGCTTTAAATAATTAAGTAATTAATACACTAATAAACCAACCACTGTACCCCAAACCACAAGGCCTGTTAATTGTCACAATCAGGCCAGCGCGTTCTCCTCTCCTCCTCTCTCGAATAGCCACGCGCTAATTCTTATCATCTTAGAAATAAGCTTTAAATATTACATATTCTTGACGATTTCCAGAGAGCAGAAGCATACAGCGCCTCCTCCGCGTCCTTTACGCACCGCAGCACCAAACTACACGTCATTTTTGTCTAAATTAACTATCAGAGACGCGACGTGGGAGACATGAGGTATAATTCAAATTGAATTTTGGTTTTAAAAGACGTGTGGAAGTGGGGAAGCAATTCGGCGTTTGTCTCTGCTCTTACCGGGCAGCTGGTGAACCTCAGTCTGGGTTTGAAAGTTGAAAGGCGACGGTTGATTTTACACCAGATTACTTCTTGTTAGTAGTGGTTTAATTTCACAACAGTGATAAGCAATGCTGGGGCTGAGGGCAAACATTACAGTTACCTGGCTGTGACGGCACATGAGGGAGGGCGCTGGATTTGCGTGCGGCTGCCAGATGGCAAATTGTAGAGGGAGGGGCGGGGCTGACACTACACTTGTGAGGACACGCGTGAGGGATCCGTGGGCAAAATGCTCCTGTCCCCCGGGATTATTCACTGTATTAGCGCACGTGACTGAATGGACATGACACCGATGTACAATTACATGTTTATTGCGCAAAGACAACAATCAGTAATGACATGCTAGAATGTTGTAAATAAAGTCCAGGCTGAAGACGGCTGACGTCACTAAGATGCAGCTGGAAATGTCAGACCATTAAAAAAAAAAAAAAAAAAAAAACACGAGATAAATCAAAAGGGCATTCAAGATGTTTCACGGTTCCTTCAGACCTACAGCTGACAGATACTCTGGCCTTTCAACCAAACGACAAGAAACCTTTGGGAACAGCTGTCTGTCAACGCCGGAAGTTGGACCAAACTGTGCTCTCAGCAGCCAATCAGCGACAGGTATCTGTCCATTACAAGCAGTGCTGGCTGTCATTTGGTTAAATACTAGCCTTTCCACAAAGGGTTTGGCCGTTACAGCTTTCATGCTATTCAACAATGCAGAGGCCAGTTTACACTGTTAAAAGGAGAAACCTTTATTTTTTTTTTTTGAAAGACCATTAAAATAAATACTATACAGAATCCAATGTAGAAAACTTGATACTGTTTCTGTCTCAAAAAGGTTAACAATTGCGTAAATTCATTTTTAAAAAATAGCACTGACTACACACCTCAAAACATGACGGTTCTCCTACACACCAAACCCCATGATGACAGGCATTTTAATATGAGAGCGCTTAGAAAGAGTAGAGAGAGGAGGGGTCGGGGATCTCTATATACTTCATCTGTAGTTTGGTCCTTTCATATCAGACGGGCCCCCCCTTTCCCCCAAACATGTTGGCGAGGTAGGTTACAAAGACACCGCCACTTTATCAAAAATCCAATAATTTGTTTAAAAATAAAATCTAAATGAACAGTAATGTCAAAGAGTTAGAGGTGAAAATCCAACCAGGTCGTCAGGGTCGAGAGGCAAAGTCTCCACAGCACTCACCGTCGTTTTGCCTCCGAACGTCTGTGGCCACCGGTCGGTCTTCAACTGAATGCTACTGCACAAGTGACTGTACAAGTCAAGCTGTATGTACAATAGCAATTTAAAAATATATATATATGAAACAGCAGTAAAAGGATCAAAAGGGTAAACAACTCATTCATGATGGATTTTACTATATAGGTCTTTTTATTGAATATGCCCTGTGTACTCTAGCCCCAAAACCTCTTCTGAACATGATAATGGATGTGAGTTAAAAGGCTGTTTCCAGTACACTGAAGGTTGTTTCAATACTGATCTGGTCAAATGCAGCAAGTCCCGTTTCATTCACATCATTGTTGGGTCCAAACTGGACTGCAGTCTAAACCGTGGAGTCACAGAGCAGTGCGGCACCTGGTGACGCAATGCAGGTGCAAACCACAGCTGCGTTTCACAAAAGCAATGCTGATCTTCCTGTTAGCATCATGCGTGTTTATCAACGGAGCCGCGTTAATTTAATGTTAAGCTTTTGCCAACAGTCAGAGCTAGAGTCCTTCTACAACAACTTTGTTGTTCGTGTGCTTTTGGAAACGCGGCTATGTTTTGCACTTGTGGGACCGAGGTACAAACTCTTGTTTGATGTTAAAAGTCCTCAGTTTGTAAACCATCAGCGGGATTCGCTGCAGGCAGAATTTAGGTGCCAATATGGGGTAGCGGACTATGGCAAGCAGTTGAAGCAGGTCAGTAATTCATCCTTCCAAAAAAAACGGCCAGAAAACTATTTCAAAGGTTAGGAAGGAATAATGGCCGTGCTCTTCCTTCCCTTAGAATGTAGAGGGTAAAGTCATGGTGGAATTTAGCAAAAGGAAGTTCTTAGAATTCAGATCGCATAAGAAACAAAGTTTTGACTGCTAAAATAAGTGGGGAGGAGGGGGTGGAGATGGGCACGTGGGTTCTTCTAGATCAGATCGGCCACATTCATGGGCATCTCCTCAACGGTGGTGTTGTAGAATGTCTCAATGTCCCTCAGGGTTCGCTTGTCATCGTCGGTAATCATGTTGATGGCTACTCCCTTCCTGCCGAAACGACCACCTCGACCAATCCTGACCAAAAATAATAAAATGAAATCAGTTTCACTGAGCAAAGAGCATTTGGATGACTTGTTTTCACATCATTCAGGATGAAAGATGGGAAACTACAACAAGGTCTACCAATTTTAGTTTGACAACCCTACGCTTGTCATTGTCTTCTTACCTGTGGATGTAGTTTTCTCTATTGGTCGGCAGGTCGTAATTGATGACTAGGGACACCTGCTGGACATCAATACCTCTGGCCTGAGGAGGAATACATTTACCATTAGTTACACAGCAGTCATTTGTATGCATACAGAACAAAAGAGAAAACATGACTGAGCTCACGAGCTAATCAGTGCACTGCACGTGGGACCGCAAAACACAAAACTAGCTCAAACATGGCCATTTGTGTCGTTTCTCTTGGACTTCCAGACTTCCAGAGTGCTGCAGGTATGAGCGCTGAAACTTGGAAACAAGTTTGCATTTTAGCACTCGACGCAAAGTCAATGGGTTTTGGATGCCTGAACTAAGGTCTGTGGTTAACACACTTACCAGCTTCAAAATTCACGAGTACTGAGGCCGTAGAACAAAATGTGAAAATCTTGCATCTTAAAAGTGGCTGTGGCTGACACGTGTCTAAATAAGACTACAGGTTGTTCCTAAACAGCCTCATTGCGGTGGCAATGTCAAAGTCATGCGACCAAAGTGCTGCTAATTTACTAAGATGATCTGAGGTTGTGTTTACCACAGAACTAAGTAAAGCATAAACGCAATCCCTGCAACACTGTGTAAATGTGTTTGTGTACAAGTGTATGCAGTCAAAAGCAAGTCCCAAATGTTACGAAACTTAAACAGTGAAGGACAGCACTTAGTGTAATCCGCCAATAAGTTGTGAGTCAAGGACTTAAACCCAGCTACAGTGGAGGGCAGATAGCTTTCTGTACCAAGGAACATTCAGTCCTTCACCAACACTGCAGATGGGAGGAGAGGGAACCTTGGACTGCACACAGCAATCTCATCTTAAAAGCAAACACGGCAGCTGTTAGATAGCGGGTGTAAAAGGCTGTTAGTGTACGTACCAGCAGGTCAGTGGTGATGAGGACTCGACTGGAGCCAGAGCGGAACTCCCTCATGATCAAGTCTCTCTCTTTCTGGTCCATGTCACCGTGCTGAAAGATAAGGATGGGAGGTACATGTGAGACAAAGGCTGAATCCAAACGTCCACCCTGTGGACTTGCTGACTGAGCCATTACAGTTATTTTTAGTGCAACATGTTTGCTGTCACAACATAGTCTGTGAGGGCAGAGACTGCAAATCACTGATAGACACTGCTGTATCAAGTCAATTTGGAATTTCTTTCAGTGCCCTCAACAACAAAACATAATAATTACATGGTGTGTTGCTCACAGCAAGGAGTGTCGAACAGTCCAACTTTATGGCTCATGCCCTTAAGTTACAAGTTCAAGTGTTATAGCTTTAACCCCTGGCTAACACAGCCTCTCCTGAACTTGGTGTCTTGTTTTCACTGGTCGAATTATAAATACAGTGGAATTCTTTCCATAAATTAAAAATGTCTAAATGCATTACTTCTCACAGAATACTCTAAATCCCACACAAATGTTAAACACCAAAGTATACAGAGGCAGAGTGTTCCAAGACATGAATATTGAATATTTATGACTACATAAACAGAATGGAGGATCAAACAAGGTTTGACATCATTCAAAAGGTTGCCAATCAAAGAATTTTGTTTCTAGTTCATGCAGTTCAGACATGGTCAAAAAAAAGGTTCTTTAAATGCAGTCTCTTACCAGGGCAGACACGGTGAAATCTCTGGCGTGCATCTTCTCAGTCAGCCAATCCACTTTCCTCCTTGTGTTGATGAAGATGACCGCTTGTGTGATGGTCAGTGTCTCGTACAGGTCACACAGCGTGTCCAGCTTCCACTCCTGAGGATCACCACCAGGTCAGACACACAGCAGGCTCAACCAAGTTCACTTCCTCTTTACACCACATGCCCTCCTATCATCTGCATAGTTTGCTGACTAAACTCAATAATGGAAAATGTTTGCTCACCTCTTTCTCCACATTGATGTAGAACTGGCGGATACCCTCGAGGGTCAGCTCCTCTTTCTTTACCAGGATTCTGACAGGCTCACGCATGAACTTCTTTGTGACCTCCAACACGTCAGCTGGCATGGTGGCCGACAGTAGGACAACCTGGAGGGGAGAATAAGGAAGGGCTGTTTAACGTGTGTAGTAAACTCACTAGACACTTTTCCCCCTTGAGAATGCTACACTGAGAACAAAAAAAAATAAAAATACCCAATCTGTTAAAAAAAAAAACCGACAGGAGAGCAAATTAGCTGGTGGCCCGAACTAGCAGCTAATGTGCAGTTAATGATGCATTTAAGCTCTGTTCAGTAGAAATGAGTATTGGGCGAAGGTAAATTAAAACCTTATCATGATGTGTTTAAATGTAATCATGTAAAATTAAATTTTTGGCAAGAACCTTGAATAAATACAGCTGTGTGAAGGAGAAACTGTGTTGGGTGTTTTCATAGCAATATGACATAGATATTAGAGGGCATTTTGATCCATTATATACACAGTTAAAAGCCTTAAATATCAAAACCAATACATTTGAGAACAAGACTGAATGTAATCTGCCAATTAGTTGTGAGTCAAGGACTTAAACCAAGCCACAGTGGAGGGCAGATGCGCCTCTATACCAAGGAACATTCAGTCCTTCACCAACACTGCAGATGGGAGGAGAGGGAACCTTGGATTGAACAGAGTACCCATATTACAGCTGGGCAATAAGGAGAAAATCAAGTTTTATTATATTTTAACCAAATATCATCTTATGAGCAAACAATAGAGAGTTTTACTAAAGACAGTTTGGATGGATGGCTAAGAAGAAAACAAATTAAGAAGGGAGGAGAAAGCGCATAGTTCGTACCTGTGTGCTGCTTGCCAGTTTCTGGAAGATCTCATAGATCTGGTCCTTGAACCCTCGACTCAGCATCTCGTCAGCCTCGTCCAGCACAAACATTTTGATGTACTTAGAAGCTGCAAGGAAATGTAGACCATGAAATGAATGAACCAGAACACCAACATGTTCAATGTTCTCATATGCTTGGTGATGAGTGCTGTATTCAGAAGTGATGTATGATCACGTCTCTGGAATCCTGCTGTGCCGAGGACCCAGGCCAGCAAAACGCCAACCCGAGCAACAACACAACAGAGAGTTACAGAGTCAGCTGACACGCATGGGTTTCATCATTATACAGCGGGTCTGATTCTGCACAAAACTACAAGACTGGTATGATTTATCACTTGCGAGTAAAAAACTGATCTTCCATTGTCAGCATTTATAGAGCATTTATCAATAACACGGGTCTATGTCCTGGTAATCAATTTGGGGAACCATTTCAATTAAGTCCGCATACTGACAGCTTGACACATGATCACTTCCCATGATGACTTACAGAGGTTTTTGCGGGTTAACATGTCGAAGACGCGGCCAGGGGTTCCCACCACAATGTGAGGGGCTTCAGCCTGCAGCTTCTGGACTTCACTGCGGATGTTGGTCCCTCCAATACAGGCGTAGCAACTGGCTCCCATGTAGTCACCCAGGGCCAGCACCACCTTCTGGATCTAGAGAAGGGGGAATACTGTGGGTCAATTGATGTTTGGGCCATAAAAACCCTTAGTCAGACACAGTAGAACCAGTTTACCACCAATCATCTTCAATATGCTATGGATTCTATTGAACTAGTAAACCTGTTTTGAAACACAGCCAAAGACTATCTTTCACCACAGTGACCCCCCCGGTAAAGGAACAAACCAACATGTTTTATGTTCTCATATACTTGTAGTGTGCATGCAAGAATACAAGTGATGGTGATTATTCAAAAGGTGGTGAGTGCTGTATTCAGAAGTGATGTATGATCACATCTCTGGAATCCTGCTGTGCCGAGGACTCAAGCCGGCAAAACGCCAACCAGAGCAACACCACAACAGGGAGTTACAAAGTCAGCTGACACGCATGGGTTTCATCATTATACAGCAGGTCTCCTGATTCTGCACAAAACTGCAAGACTGGTTTGATTTGTCAATTTTGGAGTAAAAAAATAAAATAAACAGATCACATTTTACAAATTAATCTTCCACTGTCAACATTTAGAGCATTAATTAAGAACATGAGTCAATCTCAAGGGGTAAAGGGGTAAACCTTTACCTGAACCTACAAACTGTGATTAACCACGCTTGTGGTCAGCTTATACATTACTATGGGATTTCTCTTCCCGTAGCACAAAGGCTAAACCTTTGTTCAGCTATGAGCACTGCACAAAGGCGTTTATGCTTAATGTGTTTTCGTTACACATGCACGGAAATGCCAAGCAACGTACAAACAAAATATTCTACGGATAAGCAAATACTCATAGGGTTAGCAGTAAAGTAGGCTGCCTGGCAGTGGCAGTAAACATTGATGAACCGCTAAGTGTTGCATTTGGTTAGTGCAATTATTGTCGCTCACCTCCAAGTCAAAGTTATTTTATACTGATTTCATAAAAGCGGTCAGTCCTCCTAACACAGCATAGTACAAGTACTGATTGCTTAAAATTATTATATCATTAGGCCTAAATAAAACATAAGACATTGGCCTTCCTCACGCTATTAGATAATGGCTGACTCAGCAAACCATTACAATAAATTAGTCCTGCTTATTTGACTAGTGCTCACTAAAGCAGCGGTTAGACCTCATGAGGAGGAGGAGGAGTCTGGAGCCTAGGCACAAAACTACCAAGGCTGATGCGCCTCTCCACAGGCACACTGGATGCTGTTGCTATGTGCACATTTAATTTTTTTGTCTGCCCATTAAGACAATAACACAACATAGTAATTGTTGGATTAGTAACTAATATGATTACTAAAGATGTGTGTTATGTGACTCCCAACACTGATTCTTTCCTGATTTTAAGGCCTTTGGCTATCCCTGGGTCGGGTACCCGCAAAAAACAGCTGATTTGCAGGTTTTTGTTTTTTGTGTTGTTTTTTTATTTCCCGGGTTCATATCTGGGTGGAAAAAAATAACGCATCAAAATTAACATAAAATAATAATTGAAAAAAAACAAAAACAAAACAAAACCTAACAACCGTTTAACAAGCGCTGCTTCCAAAACATTAAAAAATTATTTAGGTATTTGAGAAATAAGTGGATAAAACCTACAACTATCACTTTATAATGTTTCTGAAGTGTTTCCCTGATGATTACTACGGGTCGGACCGGGTTGCGGTACCAATTGGCCTGATGTGCGGTTCGGGTGTGGTTTTGTATGTCCGGGTCGGGTCGGGTCGGATCTTGAAAATTTGACCCGTGCAGGACTCTGCTGTGGTCTCTCATACAAGAGCTGCAGAGATTTCTGTACAGGCAGACCTGCTCGGCCAGCATTCCCTCAGACAACCATGGCAAACTAAAAACACAACAGCGCCTAGCTACAAAAATTCACAAATGACACAGCCAAAGGCTGTGATAACTTTCAGAGCCTTGGGGCTCGACAGGAAAGAAGTTACGCAAGTCATGTAATGGCCGTACGACCCTTAAGCCTAACACCACTGAGAGGACACACCTAGTTTAACAGGGGCTGGGACTGGTCTAGCTGTAGGAACTTGCAGGGGTCACACTAATATTCCAATAATGAGTGTTATTGTGGTTTTGACTGCATTTCAGATATGGCCATGTTAACATCACTGTTAGTCATCCTGTATACATGATGATACAGTGTTGTGAACCAGTTATCCATGCTGCAAATAGTCCATGCAAAAGATGTCATTAATTATGATACAACAGCCAGCATCAGGAGCTCCGTGCTGTTACAGGCTGAACTCCATTTCCAGTTGCACCATGCTTAAGAATTAGATCAAATAGTTGAAAAATGCTACTGCCATGAGGCAAATGTATCAGGTAGTCAAACAGGAGCGCATAAGGACTGGAGCATGTGCAGATACTTGATAAAAGTCTGAAACTCTACATCTTAAGTTAGGCATCAACACATCTGAAATGTGTTGCAGTTCAGACCTCTGTTCAGTCTAGTCTTGAGGAACTATAAGGGAGGAAGTTGAACTGAAACTGTGTCTGTCACGTTGTAACACTGGTTTAGCCTGAGGTGACACAAAAGCTCTAACTCTTGAACCCAAGTGGGAGAGTCAGAGGGCAAACATTTCTATGGCAATTCAGGTTAGACTTCATTTAAAGAACTTTCCTGAAAGTAATCCTGATTTACTGAGCCTGGCTGAACTGTAGTCGTGTTCTTTGAAACATTGCCGTCACCAACAGGCTGTACCGGAACACATGAGACCATTTAAGCAGGGAGAAAAGTTGGCCTCTTACCTGCTAAAAGAAACTGAATTACACCATCCCTCTAACCAGGGCAGGAATTTCACAATTTGGCCCTGTGCCCTTGAAAAAAATATCTGCCCTAAGCCCAGAGTGGCCTTGAAGCCCTGACCGCCCCGCCCCAGGTGATTTTGCGGTTTCTCCTCTGCCTCTTTCCTTTCAACACGGCTTTGACACCTGCGTCTATTGAGAAAAAAATAATATGACATTCTAGAGTCTAATTGGGCAACATCAATTGAGACGATGTGTAGCCTACATCACCAGTGGGGGATTTGATTCGAGCCTGGCATGAATCGCTCGGACGGGCTATAACGACAGTTTGACACCAGTCTATCACCGGCCAACCAGGAGACTTCAAACGCCCGGGCAGGGATCAGCACCGAGACACAGTATTAAACAACCCAAGGCAAGTTTAATCAACACCGTAATAACAGTAAGCTCCACCATTATCGGCGTTACATTTTAAAGTTTCGGTTTCATGTATCATCATTCTGTAGCCTCTCTCCTGCTCTCTGCATGTCACCCCTCACAGCGCACGCACACACAGACACACACAAACTCAACAGCAGAGAGGCCGCGGTGCAGATGAAGGGAATTTAACTTCAAGATAACTCTAGTTAACGACAACTACGCTTGTTACTGTGAGTAGGTGCAATAAAACCTCTGCCAGCCAAGCCAATACTTTATCAATACATGTGATCAGCATGTAGAATATTTCAATCCGCTCTGTCCACAGTCTCTCATTCATCCCTATTATGATGTATGATCGCAGTCGACACAAGCACATCGCGCTCGTGAGGCTAAGAGCAACGTGTTAAAGATAAACTAAATGAAAGCTGTCTGTATGTAGAGTAACACTTTCTGAACATGTACCTGAGGCAGCCAACCTGCAAGAGGAGGGACAGAGAGCAGGACGAATGACTGATACTGATGTTTGTCTTCATGCTGAGATAACGTGACTTTCTTCACTCAGTATTGTGATGTCAGGAGGAATATTTATATTCCAATGAGATATTATTGGGTTTTAAATAGTGACTTGTTGTTAACATGACTGTTGCTGCCATGGACTATATACACAACTATATCCTGTGTAACTGACCTATAAGGAAAGCATCAGGAGGTGAGGTGTGTGCATGTGTGTGTGTGTGTGCATGTGTGTGTGTGGAGGAGAGGAGATGGGGAGATGCTGGTAGAGATAGTGTGTTATTAGATACTGTTAATGTCACTTATGCTGCTGTGCAGTGATAGCTCTTTTTTAGTCTGTTTCTGCATCATGTTGAGGAGGGCCATGCCTGTGTATATACGTATGCAAAAAAAGTGGATCGGTTGCTCGCTGCTAAAAATGTGGCCCATCGACAAGATCTGGTTTTGAAATGTGGCCCCGTTGAAACAGTAGCCTAATTGAATAGCCCTGCTATAGTTTGTTTGCTTGCCTACACCACATCAAAAATAATTGTAAGCCAGTCTTGTTCAGTCAATAAGTTTATCATGTACACTCAAAAAATGTTTAGGCCTAATATTTAAGATTGTTTGCTTATAAATACATGAATCTGATTGGGTTTGTTAGTGCTATTAAATAAATCACATTAATTATTATACTCATTATTATCACTTGAGCTTGTTTTATTTATTTATTTCACAGATGGGTATATATCTTTAGTCCTTAAATTAAATTTATTATGGACGTGGACTTAAAATCATTGTTTTATAACATTCAGAGCTATTCACACAGGGTGACATGAAATTCACCCAGCTTCTAAATTGTTTCAGTTTCCTAAAGCCATGTTAAGCTGATATACTGCAATACTTTGATAAAAATGATCAAAGACTGGTTGTTTTGTATTAAAAATGTGTCTTAGACACACACCCCACACAGCACAATATCAGTGCAGTTTTCTCACACTGTTTCTGACATTGAGTATACCTGCTGAGCCAGCTCCCTAGTGGGAGCCAGGACCAGAGCCTGAGTGCCTTTCAGCTCCACATCAATTTGCTGGAGGATGGAAATGGCAAAGGTGGCAGTCTTCCCAGTGCCAGACTGGGCCTGAGCGATCACATCGTAACCTAAAAGAGATAAACAGAGGACATCAACCACTGTAGCGCAGTCAGAGAGCAGAAGCAACAAGAAAACTCCAGTAATTGTCAATGTCCTGTAAAAGCCAGGATGGGTACAGGGCTAATTGCACAGAGAAGAGATCTGTTGCTCTGTGGCCAAGATGGCAGTCTAAAAATATCCTATTGGCCAGAATAAACGACACTTTCTGGAAGCGTTTGAAAAGCAGAGTGTACTATATTTCAAGGACAGTCCACTGTGTGATCACAACACCAGGTATTTTCTTTGAATGAAAATACAGTGTCACACTTTGTGTAGTTTGTCACATTAGCCCATTATGCAAGGCAGGAATTTCACGCTATTAACCCACCTCTCCATTCCATTTAAACAGTACAATCGCTGAATGGGGAGACCAAGTTATCTTGCCTTTAAGCTGAGGAAGTAACAGCGCTTAAACAATGTCTGTATGAAACAGTCAGCGTGTGGAATAGAAGTAAGGATGGGATGGTTAGGACATTTTGACAACATGTTAAGCATGTGACCCATCACTGGGAGATATAAAAGGAGTAGCTGATAGCAGTTAGCAGCTAACTCAAAAAGAATAGCCGCTGAACTGTCCGCATATTGAGAAAACTGTTGTAGGTTCTAGGGCTCCTTACTGTCCGATCAGATAACAAGATCAGCTGCCACGTGTAAATAATTGTTATTGCCATGTTTATACAATTGTTATCATTTAGAAAGCGCTACAGACACGTGTCACACTAGAGGCCAACACTGTTGAGTTACATCACATCAATCCACCTCTTTTGCTTCCGCAATACCACCACGCTATCTGAACACCACAAACTGGAGTGCAACGATGCCACTGTTGTTTGGTTCTGAGTAAACTGCAGACGTACAGAAGGGACTTGTAGCAGCCCCATAGCGCAATCTCTGTAAAGAGGGCATGTTTCTATGCTGGAGAGTTTCTTCAAGTCTGTTTAAAGGTTTGTTTGTTTTATATTAGACAGCCTGATTAAACACACAGGAGTTACTGACAGTTTGTCACAACTTGCCCAAAAAACACTTTGGTTTAACTCATCGATGGACGACAGTGAGCTAAAAGAACACATTTCAATCAAGTAAATCACTATAATTTTCATTTAAACAGCAACTAATGTGTTGAAGTTACTTAGCTGACATGGGTGATGCATTTGGAATCAAGACAATTTTAAAATGATGGCAGGTAAGACAAGCTCAGTGTCCAGTTGGGTTGAATCTCTAGTGTTAGATGGGATATTAAAATCTGGATGTTAAGAGTTTATTTTTGTATTCGTGATTAATCTTCATGCAATTCAAGCTTTGATTTTAGTACATTTACTCCACGTATATCAGTAAAATCACTCCTTAGCTGCGTCGCTAACACAGCCAACACAAGATAACAGCACAGCAGGCTTAAAAACTGGAAACAGAGGTTGGTGGAAATGGAGGATAGCATAACACTTGTTTCGCTTGGCAGAGCCGACTACCTGCTCTGGTGTTGACACTTAGCAAAAGTCAGCTTAACCACTTTCGAACCAGATGCAGGTACAAACTCCTCTGTCGCTATCCAGTGTAAGTGAGTCTTCGCCAATACTACTTTGGGTGCAGCCCTTATATTGTGACGCTTTTGAGCCTGCCATAGATATGTGATTTGGTCACTCTAGCAGCATGCAGCAATAAGTGCAGATGTGCTCATGCAGTTGTTAGGTGTGGCATTTCTGAGTGTGAATAACACACAATATCGCTCATAACTGTAAATAAGGTGTATTGAAGAAATAATGGTGACTTCTATAAAGATAAGCACTACTTACCCTTGATACAAGGCATAATGGCCCTCTGCTGGATAGCAGAAGGCTTCTCGAAACCATAGGCATAAATTCCCCTGAGCAGAGCCTCGCGCAGGTTCATCTCATCAAAACTGTCCGTGATCTGACTCCAGTTGCTCTGGAAGGGGTTAAGATAATTGCGGAGACACACAAAGACACCATATTAAAAAAGTTATGATCTCAAATCAGCTTGTTTGTGTTATTCAAAGTGCCACAATTGTAGGGGGCTCACCTCGATGACCCCATCTGGCTCCATGCCCTCTGGGCCATTGTCTCTGTGAACAGGAGGACAATTGAGTGTTTAGAAGCTTTCATCTTTCACACCACATCAGAACATAATGTTTTAGGCCAAAGCACTGTAGATAGTCCATTATGGATACGGAAATGCCCTTAGCAGAAGGACAAACATGACTGCTGCCGTCATGTTAATGAATGTGGATGGATTTAAATAAATGATCCTGATGTTTAAATACAACACTACGTCTCATCTCTTAACTGGCACTTAATATAATCTTCTGAATATATTTTTAGTTTGACAAACGCCTACCTAAGTAGATAGTATTCCCCATGTCACAAACTCGCTCCTAAACAGGCAAAACACCAATTTCTGGTCTGCTAAATTGACATTTAGCATCAGTTTGCCGTTTACTCCTTGTGCTTGTAAGCAAACGCCTTATCACGGGTCCGCCATTTCTACTGCATACATTTCAAGATGGTCGTTTCTCCACTCAGGGCTGAAAAGTCGGAAGCTCGTCGATGGAAATAACGGCCTAGCCACCTTAAATACTCTCTAGCTAATAAACAACTTCTCTCAGACTGGACAAGACGCAAATGTTAATGGCGGTTTTTAAGACGTGGTTGTAATCCGAAAAGTGCGACAGTAAGAATAAAGGAAAGCCTCGGCTGGCTGGAGCCCCGGCCCGCCATTGCCGCTGCCAAAAGGCCCTGCGTGTCTACATGTAGCATTTTAATTAGCTTGTCACGTCAGCGAAAGCCATATGAAGCGTATACCAACACAAACTGCGTATATGCCTCACGGGAGTAACATATACCGTCCCCTACAGCAATGTCGAGGAAAACGCTTCCGACGGCATTTAGCGGCCTAAGCTACCGGCATTGTCCTAGCACACCCCGGCCACTACGACGACCATGTGCGCCCGTCGTAGAAAAAGAACAAATATCTTTACATCTGAGGCGCCAGCGTCGACAACCGACCTGTACTGTAACACAAGCGGAGAAATCCACCGCTCCGCTACAGCGATACGTTTTTATACCGAGTCATTAACGACAGAAACATCTAGAGCAGAAATCTGGCCTAACGTTAGACCAGGCGCATTCACGTGCTACCCAAGGCGCCGGCTGCCATTTAATTTGCTTCGCTGACGTTCAGGACGAACAGCCATCGCTATCATTCCCGCCGCCAAACAAACTCACAATTTACCGAGTAAAATAAATATATTTCACATAAAATGCCAACATCTGACATGCGGTCGTCTTTTTACTAGATAAAACGTAAAGACCTGTGACGTTTGTCCGAGCCACCAGGCCTTTCCGTTAACGTTAGTCGAGCACTGAAAGCACTAGATGCTCCGTTCAACGTCTACATCCCCAACAGTCATCCATAACTAACATTTACATGCCGACGTAAACCGTTAAATTACACTCTAACACACAAAATGCCCCAAAAACCATAAATACATTTCCTTACCTATTATCATATTCAGCCGACATTATTCCAAAGAAAGAAACTGCGGCAGAGATGTCTTAT
Organism: Epinephelus awoara; assembly: GCA_035609425.1. Classification (NCBI taxonomy): domain Eukaryota; kingdom Metazoa; phylum Chordata; class Actinopteri; order Perciformes; family Serranidae; genus Epinephelus; species Epinephelus awoara. Next base: position 8,577,848 of record CM069315.1, on the reverse strand, counting down.
ATACGTTGACAACACACAAAGAGGCATTTCATTGCAACAGCTCGCCGTCATTTAGCTGAACTCCCGCCCACAGAGGCTTGTGATTGGTCAATCTGTGCGTCACATATAAATAGGCGGGCCGCAGCGTCTAGAGTAGTGCGCGATTGTGTCACCTTTAGCATGCTAGAGGGGCGGGTTTTACATTTTACAGGCAGACTGTGTCGGAGCGAACCAAGCTCCGCTCACCTGCGCTGCGCTGGTGTGTATTTTTAGCCTCCCTCATTTCCAGATCAGTCATTGGTCAACGCGGACAAAAGGCCGTACCCCAGATAGTTTTTTTTGTTTCTTCCTGAGCCACATTTCCTTGTAAATTAGCGACATATCTCGTGTCCAGGGATGTAACAAGAACATTGTGAAACTGATTGAATGAGTCATACTGTCGTCACCTGTATCATATTACATCGTGATTCATAAGCTTGGAAAATGAATGTTAAGTATTTAATAAAACCAAAACACTGTTATCCCAAATTGGAATAATAATTATAAATGAACTGCATATTAATTGTGCTCATGGCCTGAGCTGGGATTTCAGGAGTACTGAAGTAATAGTGTTCATAGAAAGAACTTTGCCAGAATAAAACAACCTAGCTAATTCTGAATGAATGCCATTTAAAAATAAGTTAAGATAGGTCTCAGGCAGTGGTGAAATAAATATTTAGTTTCTTTACTTAAGTAAAAGTAGCAAAACCACACTGTAAAAATACTCCATTACAAATAAGTCCTTCATTTGAAAAGTCATGTAAATAGAAGTATATATGAATTATTAGCAAAATGGTCTTTAAAGGGACAGCACACACCAAAATCAAAAATACATATTTTTCCTCTTACCTGTCCTGCTATTTATCAACCTTGATTGTTTTCATGTGAGTTGCAGAGTGTTGGAGATATCAGCTGTAGAGATGTCTGTCTTTTTTCCAATATAATGGAACTAGATGACACTCAGCTTGTGGTGCTCAAAGCGCCACGAAAGCACATTTGAAAGACATTATTGTGTCGTGTAGCATTTTGCTGTTGTAGTTGGCTGAGGTGGAAATGATTTCAATATATTTATATATTTTGGAGGGTACTTTAACTGTAGCAATGCATCCCAATTATAGGTATTCTTCATTTGCAAGGTAAAACTGTGGCTGTAAGGTAAATGTTTTGAGGTAAGACGGACATTATTTCCTTGAAAATGTAGTGGGGTAGATGTGTCAAGTGGCATTAAAATGGAAATTCGAAAATAAAGTATGAGAAGAGCCTCAATTACAGTCACAGAATATCATCATATCCAGCCGATAGCCATTCGGAAACATTAATTAAATTCACAATTGCTCATTTGCCGCATATTTTTATTTTTAGCAACCATAATGCATTGTAGAAGATATATAAAACTGTCAACTCTGTTGCATCAACTCCTGTTTGAAAAAAAAAAAGAAAAAAACAAACACACAGCTATCAACAAATTTGTATTTCATTATAAAAAGAAGAGGAGGAGGGTGCTGTAACTCCATAGTGAACATAACTGGATCTGTTGTGTAGCTGTCGTGGTCCTCACCAAAAAAAAAAAATGGCTCTCGAACTTTCAAAGAAATACTAACCAGAGGATCTCTTTTGTACTTACTCCGAAAATAACACATATTAGTAGTCCTCCTGTTAACACCGTTTGTTTAAAGCAATAAGCATATCAACACATTTACTGACAAGATAAAACACAGAAAAGATAAATGCAATGTAAAGATACCCCTTCTTTGGGCCAATATGTCGTTCTGGCTTGTTTGGGCGGTGATCCACGGGTGCAGATCCAGTCTCCCACATGACGATGTCGTATCTGGGGGAGGAGTGATGGAAGCAGAGGAAGTTTCCGGCACAGGGGTCAATATGTGGTGTGTTCCATGTAAATTCTGATTTCCCATTTTTAAAAAATGCACAAGAATGGCTCTTCACACGCTCAAAGTGTGTTTTCTGTTCTCAATATGGCAGCATCAACTAGTAAGTTCCATTTTCACTTTGAATTCGTCTAAACATCTTGTAGGAAACTGTTAAAACAAATATTATACATTGGAAATGTAACGTCGCACTACAGTAGCAAACATTATGTGCTGACTAGATAGATAGAACCGTCAACAACACACTGGCTGCAGCATGAGGAGGTGGACTTTATGTTGGGTGTTTTGCTGAGAGTACACACTGCATGGACTGGATGGATAGAAGGCATGTACATCCACTAGTACTATTCAACCACAAGCTTACACAGACTGGTTCAGATCATTCTGCCGTCCTCACACCGTGTTACGTCTGCACTCACTGTTCAGGCATCTCAACGTGAAAGTAAGTAGTCGGGTTGGACTAACTGTGGTCCAACCCTTCATCTGGACTGTATGCTTTAGATATCTTCATCATCTTCTTCATGCTCCCATTCAGACTGTAAAACAAAAATGGACTACGGTAGGATGGAAGATTAGCACATTCCCAAAACGGAAGCTAGTCTTGGCCTCTGTCAACCACAAAGGAATAACCATGACATGGTAATCAAATTTTTCAAAGGGTGGAGAGAGGGAAGCAAAGAGAGACAAAAAGTGAAACGATGACATCACCTACAATAGAAGAAGGGGTTTCTCTGGATGTTGGCAGAGAAAAATAAAGTTTTTGAAAAGTTTCTCTTTTGCCAGTCAATCGTTTGCTCCCCTTGCCCTCTTCTCGTTGTATCATTGTCCCTCCATCTTGTTAGGGTTAAGGGTGGGAGCGGGTGGAGATGGCGGGCTGGGGCGGGGATGGTGGGTCACAGGGTGAGCTTGCAGTGACACAGTTCTTTGTACATTTGCCTCCTCAGCCGGGGCATATCCTGTTGGCCGAAGTTGAATGGCTGCCCTAGTGCCAGACACTTGCAGTACTGCGGGATGACGGAGGGGAAATGAGGAGAAAAAAAAAAAAAGTTACTGGCCTGTATTAAGAACAGAGTCACAACAACATGTAACATGATTCAGTGTCGTTGAGGAGTGACCAGCTCGACACAGGAGATGTTCAACAGGCTTTTTAAAACACAATTATTGCTGCATTTACGCCTAGCGTCCACACTAACCTGGTGTTTGGAACCCTTAAAACAGAGACCTTTGAAAACACTGCTGACCATGTTTTAGTTTGAAAACTCCGTAGATGCATTTTTGTCCGGGCAGGTGAAAGTGGAGACTTTAAAACAATGATGGAGACACCCACGCTCGCTTCCCGCCTGAGTCTTATCAGTGACAAGCCATAACATTATAGCTAGGCCGGCATACCTTTTGTGATTTCATCCTTTTTTTATGGGTACTCTTGTGCCACTGTCATGGCTTCCTCCGGCGATAATTGATGCTCCCATTATCGATTTAATATGTCGCCATATTTGCTTGGCAACAACTCCCAATCTGTTTTCCACCACCTTGACTGACTCGTACTCGTGTGTTTAAGTAACATTTCCACCTTGTCATCAATCCAAGCTAAGAAATATCTGTTCCTACCTAGGCCAAGCAACCAACTGCAGAGTAGACAATCTGCTTCCTGTTTACATCACCATCAACATGCCCAGTGTACGTGAATGGTCATGTGATATACGTTTTTTGGGCATGTTAGAATAAATGGAGATTCTTTCTGAAACAGTGCTAAAATGCTCATGCTTTAAAAGGGTGTTTTAAAATGAAAACATGAGTGTTGGTGTGGCCAAACTTTCTGCAAGGCAGCTGTGTAGCCCCTCACTGTAGGAGGTTTGGCCGATGTAGTCTGGTGGAAACATGGCAGTCCTTTAGGAATGGCCTACTTCCCCATACAGGCACATCAGTGTTGGCTGAGTTAGCTAAACACAATACATGAAGTATGGCCAGTGCTTTAAGTCTCAAAGCCACAGCCTCTATTTGTTTTTTAAGGCTCCCACAATAGACAAATTAATGTTTGTGTGGTTGGGAGGTATTAATTCACCTTTATGTGCACACGGACTGTGACATGACAAACTCACCTGTAGCACAAAAGCCCCGCAGTCACTGTCGTTGTTCTGACGACCCACATTCTGCAACAAAAAAAATCCATCAAACATTAGCACTAGCAACACAGCAGTACAGTAGCTGAAATGCATGGCAGAGCTGTAGTGATGTATGACTGCAGCAGCAGCAACAACCCATTTCACCCACAGCAAGGGCTTTGTGAAATGATTAACCTGTGTCAAAGAAGATTAACAAATAAATCATCTCACCATTTTGAAAAAGCCTTTCCATCCCGTCAAAAAGTCTTGCTGGTCTTTCTTGATGGCCTCCGCTTGCAGATACTTAAAAATGTGCTGGAAACAACAACAAAAGATTTTATGAGAATACTGCAGAGATAAATCACAAAGTGACACAGAATAATGACACGAAAAATATTATAGCGTGCTCATTTGATTAGTCCACCTATATCCATAAACTACACCCACTCCATAAGAACATTGGATCAGAGCATTCCGAGTCTCAGGGCTTCAGCTGAGGGCTGTACCATGAAGTGAGACTGGAGAATTTGCGATGTATGTTGAATCTAAAGTCAGAGTTTTCTCCATTACAAAGGTGACTCTCTTTTAACCTGGATCGATCACCATGGTAACTCATGCTGCAGACGCTTACGTTCAGAGTTTTGGATTTAAATTGGCTAAAAAGCTAAAAAGAGGGAATGTGTTATAAAGGCAAAATTGTTGAGCCATGACGTTACATCAGTAATGCCACCAAGAAAAGATGTGCAGGTACAACAGTGCTTACTGTCTGTATCACGTTGTGTTTTGTTTTGTTTTATTACATGGGAACTTACAGTAGCTCAGTGATACGGAAAAGCTGAGCAAAAATATTGTTTAATTTTATTTACAAGGTTGCTCTCGCTCTCTCTGAACTACTAAATATGTTTGCCATGTTCTCTGGTCCAATCATAGTTCACTATATTATGAATCAAGATGATGTTTATTTGTACATGAAATGTGGTATAATTCCTTGATAACCACCGTTGTGGAACCAGCTATCTCCGGCTGGGGTTTTTGTCTTACAGCCCTGTGTTTTATTTTCCAACACTGACAAACTACTTGTTAAAATTAGACTGATACACAGCTGTAATCAAAGCTGGAACCTGATACTGCCAGCTGTTTCCACATCTGATATGACATGCAAAGAAAAACGTAAGGGTCTCTGATGGCTTTTGTGGGTGTTTTTCATTTTTCCAAAATAATCTTCTAGTGTAAGAGCTTGCTGTTGCTGTCCGGTCCTACCTTTGGGCAGCGTCTGTTGAGAGTTCGCTGAGAGTCAAAGTAAGTGATGGCTCGGCGAGGAATGTCAACACTGACCAGCGACCAGTGGACCTCCAGGTGGATGGGGATCAACAACAGATCCTTCTGAAAGATGTCAACCTGACAGAAGGAGAGCATGGTGAGAAGAGAGGGGAGGACAAAGCAGTAAAAGGAGATATAACAATCTACTAAGGAGCACTCATTCTTCTTAAGTTCAATTCTTTCTTTAACATGATGGATGGCAGACATATTTAAGCAGGGGACTTGTCCTCTGCTTTGTCAGGAGTGCCAATCCTCAAATATTTGATCCCTCAGTTTTATTGACTTAATAAAGATCCAAAGCGAGATCCAGTCTGAGAACGCTTAAATACACGACAGACAGTGCTGATGGAAAGAGGCGCTTAGAGCAAGATACAAGCTATTACACATTATTTATGCCAAGATGAGAATAAGCTAAAAACTTTCAACTGATAACAGACTGATTTAACTGCTAAGCATATAGGAGGGTCTTGGTTAGTAGGGAAGGAAAACTCTTCTGACTTTGTGGTCCCACTTTGTGATCTTCAATTACATGATCGCTACATACTTACGTAAAAAAGCACAATTGTCGAGCAAAACTTCAACTTGAAGAAAATCCTCCCCAACAACTTACATTTTTCGTCCACCGTTTGACTCCGTCATAGCCTTTTGTCCTTAGCTTATCATAGAAGAAGCTGTTGAAAAAGTGAACCTGAGGAAGAGAACAGGGGAAAGTAAGAATCAGGGTAGATGACCACCTGATTTTGTGGTCCCCTGTTTTTTGGAGGGAGGTGGAGTTGCAGGAGGAGATGGGGTGGAACTTTGGAGGGAGGCGGGAGTTGTGGATGTTCAAATGTTTTCTAAGTGCTGTGTGAAATGCAAGAAAGGTAAGAGTGGCTTTTACAAATGTGACTGGTTGTCACAGACATGCCCTTTTGTAAGCATGCAAGGTGTGGACACCTAGTGGAGATCAGATGAACTGCATCACAATATGAGGGTGAAAAGTGTTATAACTGTCAGTGTGATCACTCTGCTGATAGAAGATAGAGACAGACCCAAGTCATCACTGCGGCACTGCTTTGTTTTCTAGTTGCCAAATATCTCAGTGTTGACATTAGTTTATACTTTATCTTTGATGATATATCATTATTGTGTTAGGTGGAAGATGTGAGCACATGTGAGCACTGTCATTCAGAGTTTGGAGAATATTGCTCCTTCCTCTTTGTCTTTCTGCCATTTTCTCCTCTGCTTAAGAAACTCTTAAGCCTCTCAAATGTCCTCCTCCCTACTCATATTACTTTTCACCTTAGGAAGGGTTAAGAAGCTTTGTGAATAACTTTTATCTTTATAAGGATCTAGTCTTAACTGAGGGAAAATTTCTAAAAAAAAAAGTCATAATTCTAGGTATTTTCTCAGAATTACATCACAGTGAGCATCTCTTCATAACAGGAAGCTTTGTGAGTATGGCCCCAGGTCTGTACATCTGTCCAGTAGTTGTTGAGATATTTCAGTCTGGGCTAAAGCCAATCCTTTAGAATGGCTAAAAATCTTGGCTTGGCACTTTGTTGATCATTGAGTGATCACAAGACATCAGTAATGGACACTATCTTAACCAAGGCAATATATAAAGCTACAAACTTCATTAAGCGTGGTCCATGCATGCTGTTTTACCAAATATGGATTAAACCTTGTAAAGAACAAATGTCACTGTGTGTGTACAGTATCGCATGGGTCAAGCTGGATCGACATTTCCAACACAACTCATTGTTTAGAGCCTCTGCGTGCTAAATACCCACATCTGTAAAACCTCACAACCCCAGCTGGAAATATAGGCTTCCTTTTCATAAACTAATATCTTAAGCTCAAAGCAAGATAGCCCCAATGACGTCATGAGGGCTATTTTATCAGATTTTAAAAGGCTCCTTTCAAAGTCACAGAAGACACTGTATTACTGTTTTCACAGAAGCAGTTCTCCACATGATAAGATGAAATGTGCAAAATCAGTGAGCATAAGCCATTGGTATTAATCCTTTATTTCCTTACCTTCTCTGGCACAGCGTCCATGACCAGGTCACCATACATGTTCATAATCTGGATAAAACAGAAAATATAAAAAGGAAGAGGTCACATGTAAAGAAACATCTTCAAAAAAGGCAGTAACCTTTTGGATCAGTGACTACAGAAGGTGGTGTTTAACCCATTTGGTCCATCTGTTGCTTTAAAAGGACATCTCCCCTCCGATGAGCCACCTGAGATTCTTGCGTGTATCTATATGTTCTGAATACACTTTATAGTTTGCCTGACTTCAACAAGAAGTCAGATAATTGTATTGATCTTAGCACAAGGAAGTGGAAGTGCTAATTGTGTGTTGGGGGATGATGTGTCAGAATCTAGCATAGCGTACTTAATGCTGTGCTCTACCTCACTTTGCTCCAACTTCATTTTCGGCACAGAGAGGACAGTCTTTTCAGAATACTGCAAAATCTGTTTGTATTGATGTTATAGAAACTAAAGGCCCTGACACACCAGGTCGCCTTTTTCGTGTGGCCACTCCAAGCACTTTTTAAATGAACTGAACTTTTCAGAAAAGGCTCTGGTGATGTCACTGCAGCTGGTTTAGCTATGCTACTGTCTAACCGAAACAACAAAGACAGAAATGCCCATTTTTGGGAGCAGATCAACAAGCAGACACTGGATGTTGCTGGTGACTGTTGTGCTTTTATTACTGTTTGCTTTGTAAGCTGGTTGTTAACTGTGTTGTAAACCTTCTGTTAATGTGGCATTACTAAAGCTACCTAGCTAATGTTAATGTCAAGATACTAGTGTCATAGAAACATACTCATGCAGAGCCTGTCATTACAAAAAGTGCTATTAGTGCTTTTTTATGAAGTGCTGGGATGAAGCTCTTTCAAGTGCCCTGCCACCGCTTTTCTACTGAAGAAAAACACTATGTGGACACAGACCCTCATGCAGGTACAGCATATACGTGCTAGTTGGCCGTTGGCTGTAGTCTTTGCTGTGTTTAAATGCAATATTTTGGCCGAGGCAACATAACAGTCAGCTTTCATCGTGTCTGGGCCATAAGTCCAATCACAAATACACCCTGTAATAAAGGCATGAGTTGGTCTGACACAAGATTCCCACTAAGGTTGCTCTTGTGTATATTCGCTCAGGCCTTCTCGGGTATTTTTCTTCACTGCTCAGAGCAGAAATACAGCACTGAAAAGCGGCTCAGAACAATTTTCAGGTCAAGCAAGAAAAGACCAATTAAGGGAATTCAGATGTACAGAACTAAGATCATTAGGTGATCACAAAATTGAAATTACGTGTGTCTAATATCAATCAAAACCTATGTTTAGTGCCACCAATTGGTCTTTCAGAACCAGACCAGCATGACACACCCAAGAATCAAGTCGTAGTACATTCATTTATTGCATGTCCTTAGTACAATTTACCAATGCAAATCATGCAGCATTATGCTAATAAGCTTCATCGTGGGCCATTTTCTCAGCAGATATTTTGGCATGTCAGAGAAGGAGCAGCACAGATGTAATTGTGCTTGGGAGCTCACTGAGACAGCTTACTGCGCCCCTTGATGGAAGTCAATGGTAGTCATTGTCACCGAATTGTACTGTATTGTTTTACCTGGTCGTTGAGCCAGTTCTGTCCGTACAGAGTGCCCAGGTCATCCATGGTCAAAACGTGGCGTTTGTAATTGACTCTGAATGTTTTAGCCAGGGCTGATCCCGACGAACGTTGGAAGGATTGTATTAGATGCTGGACCACTGCTTTCCTAATGAGAAGCAAATCACACACATGGACACATTAGTCAGTTCTTTGCTTAAAAATTCATTTATGTACATAGTGTTCCTTCAGAAGTAATAAAATACCCCCTACTAGTTTAATCAATCTCCAGATGCCCTCATGAATATATTAAGGATTCATATGACATTTGAAAATGATTAGTCCACTAATAATTTACTCAAGGGAACAACAAATGACAGGACTGTTAACTATTCATGGGATTTTCCCTGTTCAGTGTAATTGTAAGTCAATTATTAAGAAAAGAACAGATGAATAACAATATTCTTTGCAGCACCAACTCCTCTACACTATATGACCACACAAAGAAAAAGTGACCAAACACTGTGTCTGACCTGTGTGGCTGTGAGAAACTCTCGCTGAAGATGTCCTGAAGCTTCTCCACGATGTCATCCACATGGATGGGGATCAAACTGCCGTACTGCTGTAGAGACTCTTCAAGAATACCTTGACAGAAGAAAGCCACAAGATGTTATAATCAAACCATCATTTTTACAACAAGCCTGACAGGCATACATATATGGAAGTCCATTCAAGAGGTCCTGATCTTTAACTTAACTCTTAAAAGGTCCAGTGTGTAGGATTTAGGGGGATATATTGGCAGAAATTGAATATATTATTATCAGTAAGTATAATATATAGTATCAGTATAATCACCCGAAAAACAAACTTAAATTTTTGTTACCTTAGAATTAGCCATTTTTATCTATATAGGGACCAGGCCCTCGGCTACAGAGATTGCCATGATGCACAGCCATGTTTCTACAGTAGCCAAGAATGGACAAACCAAACACTGGTTCAAAATAGGGCCATTTGCGTTGTCATGTCAGCCACCATAGTTAGCAGCCCCTCCACTACAAGAGTGTCCAAAAAACATTGATTTTTTTTTCTTATTCTTCTTTTTCTCTCTGGCAAAACCCTCTGCATGTCTGCATCTTGGGTTATCAGAGAAAAAAGGTGAGCACACATTAGCAGGTGCTGCTCGAGCAGCTTGTGTGTGACGTGCTAAACAGCATAGGAGAAACACTGAATTGCATCTTGAAGCTGCTTTATTCAGTGTATCAACTGGTTTAAATTACTTTGTCCCTTTGTTCTGGAGAGGAAAGACCTCTGTGGATGATTCGGCTCTCAGTAAAAACCTCCTGAATAATGAACACTGAAGGAATTCTGACCAGGAGAAGCTTTAGCTGGTTGCAATCTGCAATACTCACCACTAGATGCCACTAAATCCCCCTAAATCTTAAACACTGTTCCTTTAAAATCCTGCTTTGTCCAAAATCTGTTTCAAATCTATCTGACCTACAGTGAACAAGAGCTTATAGCCTGAGTCTCCGATTCATACCTGTCACACAACTCATGTGCTCCTCAGTAAGGGCCAGCTCGGCTGGTTTAATCTCCACTTCTCGCCTCCCTCTGTCCTCTGGCTTGACTGGAGAGCAGCCGTTCATCCGTTTATCTGCCAGAGAAAGAGAAAGAATTACACACACACTTCTTTTGACTCCATGCAGATTCTTAGACTTTGTCAGTATTTTTCATTTATTCCCAAGAAACAATGTGGTGACAGTGAGATGTTTTGTCATGGTATAAGTTAACTCTGCTACTTAATACACTGACAGTCCAGCTTTAACTGTGTGACATCTCAATAAAGAAGCTGAGGAGAAGCTGGAGGTTGTGAAGGACGAGTTTGCCAGTGCTGCTGTACTTTACCACAGCTAACACAGAATGTTACTGAAGCACAATATTTTACTGATAGCAAGTAAAGAACTAAACCTTTACCACCCCAAATCTCTTCCAGGTTTATCTTACCGCAATAAAGCCAAGAGCAACTTCTCAACATTCTGAAAAGTGTGACGGGTGTGGCAAACTCAATACTCACTACTAGGGATGCACAAAATATATCAGGCCAATAACTTACGGCAGATAATGTGACATTCTTATATTAATGCAGTATTCCGATGATTAAAATTATAGCCAATAAATAGCACTGATAATATGAAGCCAGACTGCTTTCATTGATTTAACTCGGGCAGCATCTACACACCTGACACAGTGGGTGGCGGTACATGTTCCTTTAAACTTGGTTTGCGAGCCACCAATAAACACAGAGAAGAAGAACAACAACTGCAGTACACTGTCAGGAGGGCAAAACATGTTGCAGTGTGGACGTCTTTCACAGTTCCAGAGGAAGACAACAGGATTGCGCCGAGGGTCTGATTTCCCAATGCCCCTAACAGGTTAGACACAGTGCTGAAGGGCTGTCTCCAGAGTGTTAGCATGAGCTGATTAGCAGCAGCAGCAGCTTACATCCAACAATCAAGCTTTTAAAGGCTCGAAAATGTTAAAATTATTAATAACCACTATCGGTTATCGGCCACAAGGAGAAGGTAATTATTGGTTATTGGTATCAGTTGAAAAAAAAAATCTATATCGGTGCATCCCTACTCACTACTGTAGCACCAAATGTGGATTTATCCGCTGCTTAAAACAGTCCCCAACAAATGCACTATTTCCTCCAGTTTGGAATGACCTGCTAAAAACTACAATATCAAGAGGTTTTGAAATTAAACTACATCTTTGTCAGCTGTTTCCAAAGACTCATTACTATTGTCCATTTCAACTAGCCTTATTAGAAGTACATGTAGTGTATGTCAGTACCTCTCTCAGAGTCTGTGAACCTCTCGTCATTGCTGTCTTCCTCTCCATCGGTGTATTGTCGATACCTTTTTATCCTCCTCTGCTTGCCGTACAGATTGTGCCTTCGCCCTTTCCGGCTGTACCGGTACCCTAGGGAGCATGCCCACTGCGCCCGCTGGCGCCAGCTCTTCCAGTGCTGGGCGAGCCGCAATCCAAGGCCTCCATGGGATCGCAAGCGGGGCCAGCGCCTGAGCCGGAGCCTCCTCAGAGCCCTGTACCTGCTGAAGCTGGACCTGAACAAGTCCCCTGCCTCGGCCTGGGAGACAGTATCCTCTGCAGGGACACTGCCGCCTTCTTCTGCCTTGTGCTGTGGTCCGTGCTGTTGGAGTTGTTGTGAATGAGGGTGCTGGTTGGACTGGGAGGGAAAGTCTGGGATCTCCCACTCCACCTCCGCCTGGTCTCCTTCATCTTCCACCTCCTCTTCATCCTCCTCCTCTTCTTCTTCCTCCTCATTGTTATCCCAACCCTTGCCCTCAAACTCTGCCTCGTCGTCTCCATCCAGATTGTTTTCTTCATCCTCATCACCTATTGGCTTGATCCTCCCCATCCCATCCTCCTCCTCCCCCTCCTCCTCCTCTACATACTCGCCCGTCCACACCTTCTCTTTCTGCCCCAGTCTGAGGTGCATGGGGCTGGGCACACTGTGGCCTGACACTGGGACTATGAGGTGGTCCCCAGGAATCCCACCTAAAAACAGACACGAGCAGTGATTAACCATGTTGCAATCGTGACCCAAAAGCTTTCAGGTTTTCACTTTAACCAAATACCACTGGCTGGCATTTAAGTTATCACACTACTGCTGAATGAAAATTAGTTGGAGAACAGAGCAGCTAGTTCATAAAAAAATCGCCAGAGGCAAATCGTCATGGCTAAAAATCTGGAACAGGAAATGTTTGGCATATTTGCTTGTAAAACAACAAATTGATTTATCAGTTATCAAGAATAACTGCAAACTATAATTCCTTCAAAAAACTAAATGATTAAAAATTCAGTTCTACTTTAATTACTTGAAAATAATGAAAGCTAAACCTGCTTAGTTTTGAAAATGGATTTGAGAGGACTCAGATTCCACAAACAAATGTGATACTGGTTTCAGTTTTGATAAAATGTCATCAAACCACAACTAATCCACTTGGAAGTGGACTGAAGCACACATTTAGATAGTGCTTGCACCCAGGGTCCAAAATGAACACCCGCCAAGCGCCAAATGCGGATTTGTCATTTGGCAAGCTAATTTTTAAAATCTATCTACCACATAGGCGGTTAATGTTTGTGCAGCAGTAGTCATGTAATTCATTACTATGCTGACAGTATCTACCATATTTTGGTGTCATTTAAAGGCGCGCTGCTCTGCTGCTCCTCTCCTGTCAGTGTTGGAGTTTGACACACAAACACACAGACACACACACACACACTACACAATGTGTTTTTCTGTGTGTCTAAATGGTGCTTCTAGTTTTGCAGCACTGTTTACTGTACCAGACATCAGCTGATCCACTAAAGATCACACTACCGCAATGCTAATGTATAGCCGATGATTATGAGCTGCACCCATGCTAATGAAGATAATAAAATAATAACACTGAGGCTCCATAGTCTGAACCAAGACGCATTAGCCTCACTTCTTCCGTCCTTACATTTCATAATAAAAGCTCTAGACATAAACACTACATCACTGCTCGACATAAATTAGCATGCTGAGGCGATGATGAAAAAGAAAAATAGAAAAATAACCTGAGTTACATTTACATTACTTAATTCTTAACTGTATTAGCAGGCAGAAACACTTCTTTTCTTAGAAATTTTGTGCATCAAATGCATTGAATTTTCTCAGTTAACTGGAAAAAATCCTTCTCCTTCTGTGGAGCCTCTTTACAAAGTTATATTCAGATTAAATGCTCTGGAGCAGGTATGTACATCTTATCAGATCACACCATTTAGGGTCCATGTAAACACTTCAGTTGGAATCTCTAATCAGAATGATTTCAATGGGGCTGAAGAAATGTTATCCATGTAAGTGCAGCTACTGACAGCCAGCGTGACTGTGTGGGAGTGTGGGGGCTGCAGTAAGGTGATAATGATGATGTGCATATGAACTCAAAACAAACTGTTATTGATTTTAAACTATGACGCTGCTATGGTGTTAAAATTGCCTTCACAATAAAAACAGTGTTTACAATGATATATGTTCAAAGTTTGCATTTTTAACTGAGGTTTTGCAGTGATGCATTTAATGAACACACAATTATGAATAAACAACAAACAGTAACTCAACCAATGACTAAAATAATAAAGAACGGTGATCATGGCCAAACACCTAGGGTGATTTAAATTATTTTAGTCAGATATATTTGCAAATTGCAAACAACTACCAGAACTTCCATGGCGGGCAAGAGTGAGTCAATGAAGTGACATCAGTTAACTTGCAGTTTACAATTAATTGTTTAGAATAAAACTATATTTATTATGGAAAATAAAAGAAAATTGGGACTTGGACAGCTAGATGTAAACTTTGTGACAGTTGCAGGAGGAAGAATGTTTATTTCAATCCTTGTCTTGGTCACTCATGATCTTCTATCATAATTATGACCGGGTATCAGTAATTAATACCATTAAGGCACTGACTGAAATAACCCAGTACCAAGAAGCAGCAAAACTCCTACAGTCAAACAACACCTGCATTCCATCCTTTTTGTACGCAAATCTAGAAAAAAAAATACTATTTGTATGGTTTTGCCTGCAGCCATCGCAGCAAACCTTCTTCAGTTTAATGCAACATGTGATTGGCTGGCGACCACAGCAGCTACAACCTATACAGTCTGTGTGGTGAGTTTAAGCACAATGTATTTGACAGAGTTAGCAGTTCAGCATGCCAAGATGCCACCGAATGGTTCAAAAAGTATGGCTTTACTACAAGCCTGTGCCTTGTGGTGGCATTTTACACAACTGATTGTTTCCATTCATATTCACGTGATAGGTATTGAATGAACCTAAAAAAAAATCTTCTAATCATGATAATACAAGCCTTATTAGAATGTAAACATATTAACCAGTAGTAAAATGCCTACCTCCTCCTGTGTCGTCCTGCCCCACAGCGGTCAGACCCAGGTCTCCCTGCCAGCGGTTCTGGGCCAGGCTACCGCCGCTGTCTCGCATTATCCACGGACAACCCACGACCTGCGCCAGCTCGTCACCTGCCAACAACAAACACAATCTAGAGTGGGGGTATAACTACTTCACTTTCTATAGAACTGTAGCTTGCACGTTATCTTTGAGTGAGAGAGGACATCACTTGGAACACAGATGACCCACAGCGCTGCACTCTCACTCCTCACTGGTCACACTGGCAATTTGTAAGATTCAGTGGACGTTGTTTAACACAGTCACATCCCTAATCTAACAAGATATGGTTCAATAAAACAAAAGGTCAGGTGAAAATCATTGAAATTCAGCTGCCATATGGGTTAGGGAGTGAGAAAAGATTCCCTGACACTCGTAACGTTTTTCTCTCATCATTCCAAACATTACTTTGTGATTGTGTTGCACGGTGCTACCACTACAAACCTAAGGGAAAAATGTAAACCCAAATATCTCACCTGTTATCCAGCAGGGGTTTACATCTTCACATGTATTTTTGTAATGTGAAAGATATCTGCTGTCAGCTTGGAATGACAAAATGTTTGACCAAGTCAAAAAAAAAAAAAGCACAACGTTGAAATTGTGCCAGCTGCTAGCCTGGAGTTTACATGTGCCCAGACACAGGTAAGAGAAAATTAGAGTGGCACAATGGGTAATAATTATTCATGTCAGTGAGATAATCAAAGTCCCTTTCATGATGCAAACCGCTGCTGCATATCAGGTAGGTTATGATTCTGCTATAATTCTGTTAAGTTCAAGAGGCAAATTTGCTCGGTATTACCATCAAAGGGCAGCTGTCATGGGAGAAACACATTAAAATATTGTGCAGAACATGGATAGAGGAATATCATGCATAAGAAGATGTTCCTCTTTTTTAACCTTGCCTCTTGGATGCTAGTGACACAAGCACTGGCAGCCAAAAAAAACATCTAAGCTCAAAGTAGCCCAGATGAATGCAGCAAGGCTTGTACTATACTGTCCGGTAGGTGTGAGGCAGATTACGGAGAGAGTACATGCAAATCTAATGTTTTCCTCAGGAATATCTAGTATGAAAAACAGCCACATTTTTTATACAAATTATGTGAGAGACCAACGTGGTCATACTGCCAGGTAGGCTGTTAGTGGTTATTTAGGTAAAATACCAGAATAGAGGCAGTTTGTAGCTCTGCAAAGTATCAAGCCACCAGAATGTGAAACAAGTTACCAAAGATGTTCACTGAAGCACCCAGTAAGGAGAGTTTTAAAGGACTACTGCAGAAACACATTACTGGTAACCTTGTCATAAACCAAGCTTACCACAGAGATTGAATTCAGTTTGATATGTTGTTACATTTAGTTTCTCTAATTGCTATTTCATGTCTTGAACATGCTGTTATTGAGACTTTTATGTGTTTTATGAAACAGAGATTATTATATCAGCCTTTTTATGTGCTACATGTCTAATGCAATGTAATGTATTGCAATGTTTAGATGTTAACTTGAGTTGCATTTGTCTTGGACACATTCTTACTCAGACTTTTTTTGTGTGTATGGCTTCTTTTGTTGTGTGTGTGCCACCAGAGAGAGTAGCTGCTACCTTAGTGGGGCTAATAGGGATCTGAACAAAGATGATATACAATATATATCTTATGAAAGCACTGTTTATGCCTTGTGATGACAGTGATGCAATGGGCACAACCAAAGTTAGCTGGACTAAAGCATCACTTTTACATTAACTATATAACAGGCAGTAATAATGGCCTATGACCTTCCTATGGAATATTACTATGCGTTAATTCCCAAAACTATGAGGCTGCTTGAATAGGAATTAAAGCCTTCTGGTCAGACTTGCTAGTGATGGCACAGTTAAAGCGTTAAGCAAGCTACAATCTTTATTATATTGTCCAGTCTTCCTCCAGAATACATAGTGTTGTCCTTTCTCAGGCAGAAACACTGCTGTTAACACCGGTAGACTGTGGTTACCATGTGCACCTGGCCAGACAGCGGGTATCTCATTTAGCTTGCTAGCTTGACTGAGTAGTGTTAGGACAATAACTGAGCAACGGAGCCAATTAGCTTTAATAATAGTGGATAATTTGGTGCGGCCTGTGTCCTGTGCAGCACCAAATTTTATTGAGAGAAGCTGCTCTATGATGAGAACAATTCTTTCCGGTGCAGGAAATAGTCCTTACCACGGCTAGCTTGTTCGCGTTGAACGCTAGCAGCATCACCGTCACAGTTTTACCACTTAAAACCTAAATAAAACTCGCATTAATTGCAAACCGTGTTTTGTCAGTGCCTATGGATAGCCGAGGCCCCGGCACCACCATTAATTATAATCCGAAACAGCCAGAATCCTTTAGTAAGTCGTTGTCTATCGGTGCTAGCATGTTAGCTAGCTAGTTAGCCGTGTTGTCGTTAGCTAGCTAGGCGTTAGGTAGACAGATACCGTGTTAGCAACAACAAAATAAAACGCCCGGCGCGCTGTATTCATGCATAGCTAGGTGTTTCCTTTGTATTCTTACCGTTAGCCTGCAGATTTATATGAATGTGTCCAGCTGCTTCCGACTGAATGTTGGGCGTGTTTGGTATTGTACGGTTATCGAACCAAAACAAATGCTAATTGGTGTTAAACCTCATTCAATGAAGTCAGGTGTGGAGCAGCCAGATGTCACCTCCTTGCGAACTTTGATTTCTTTTAGGTCTTCCGGTTCAAAGAAAAACGCAAATGCTGAACAGAAATGATGGATTACAGTATGTGAAATCGACAAGAGGAATCTATTTCAATTAAAAAGGTCTGCAAGGAAACGAGAAATGCGCTGAGCCGGATCACTGCAGATTTTTCGCTCTCATGTCAACTACAACAAGTCCGTCGCGCAGCAATGGCGTCATACAGGCTCTGTTTTAAGGATAGCCTTTAGTTTTAGAGTTTTCTATGTAATTTCTTCTATAATCATAATGCTGTTGACTTGTTTTACTTCCCATGAATGCTTACTGTCGCTGTCAGTTTATCTGACACTGCAGTGGATGATTTGAGCTTTTCAAGCGGGCATCAGAATAATAATGGAACAATTAGAGTTTTATCACAATTCCTCACATAATCCCATTCAGAATGATGGGAGTGGTGATGCCTTGGAGAGAAGTGTGGTCCATGCCTCTTAAGGATTTTCTCACTAATAAACTGAGAGAAGTTACCTCTACATTAATTCACAGATAACACCTTGCAAAATCTTTTTCCTGAAGAGATTTGAGCAGGACACTGAGTCTGACTGCTGCTTTTGTAAAAACTGGCATGAAATTGTCTCACATTTGTTTTGAAATTATCCTCATATGAATAACTTTTGGTCAGACACTCTAACGTTCATCCAAACATGTCACTGCAAGTTTCTCTTTTTGTTTTAAGGATGGTTTTTTTGGTGTGTTTGACTTTAAGAATACATGTTTTATTTTAACTTGCTAAAATACCACATCCACAAATGCAAATTCAGTGTTTCTAAGCTGTTCTTTCCTCTACGCAAGAATGTATTCAATTAACATATAGATTCCATTAAATATTAAAGACCCGTTTTACCTCCTGAGTCACAGCCAGTCAAGTTGTTCTTGCAAAGCATTTAGCGTCCATCCACTGTCCTTAGAAACCTTCAGTCTAGCCATGACTGGATGCTTACAAAGCCCCTCTTTGCTTAGAATAACAATTTGGCTTCTGATGCAATGTTCCCCACTATCACAATAATACTTAGTGAGCAATAATCTGCTGTAAAATTGAGGCACAGTCATATTTATGACAGGTGAACACTGGTTGCAAGTTACTAGCAAGTTACAAGTTACTTAAATGAGCCTCAGCTGAGTAGATTAAATGTCGTCTGAACGTATGTTTCAGTGGGAGAGATGGAAATGTAATCTTTTGTACCAGGAGTTAAGTTGATCAGTGTCACTAGATTGGCTCAAATTTCATTGTTGACTTTAATGTTTCTGAAGCCTCAAATTTTCTGATTATTTCCAGGTTTA
This sequence comes from Epinephelus awoara, assembly GCA_035609425.1. NCBI lineage: Eukaryota > Metazoa > Chordata > Actinopteri > Perciformes > Serranidae > Epinephelus > Epinephelus awoara. The sequence continues at coordinate 8,558,902 of CM069315.1, read as the reverse complement.
CATCAACATTAGAGATTGTCTGCAGTATGTGGTTGCAGACATTTGGACCCTACTCTACTCTTCCTTTGCATTCCCTGTTATATTGTAATATTTGTATTTGGTGATGAGTTCATCAAAGTTTTATGTTTTACCAAAATATCAACTGTGCTACTAAACTCAAACCTTTAAACCAAATAAAGAACGTAAGTGGCACCTCTTACATTGCTCACACTAGTTTATAAATTGTAAATCTCTCTTTGTGCTGGTAGATTGTCTTAAATGATATCATCTCTATTAGACAGGTTAATGAAAAATATGCAAATTTCTGATCATTTTCGCCTTGTTTTAAATTTATTTGATGACTCATATTTTATAATGAAGAGGCCCATATCCTGTCCCTTGACTTTTGTAAGGTCTTTAATACTTCCGAAGAACCTTTTATGTATGAAACTCTGCATTAGGTTGGCTGAAGTTACAACTTCAGAAACATGAGAACATTAGAAAATAATACCAAACATAGTAGCCTCAACCTCTCCCAGATTTGTCTTTGACAGAAGATTAAAGGTGTGTTCCCTTTGCACTGGGAAAACCAGAATTTTCAAAGTTCTCAGACGGGAATTTCAACTGGAACACCGCCTGAAGTCAGATTTCCAACTCGGAAAATCAGAGGAACCTCACCAACCCCAACCTTAAAATTCAGTGTGGCTGCTCTGCACCTTAACAGTAGCGAAAGCTGTAGTAACGTACTGTTTATTAGCACTATTTTATTATCTGGGTCTCATTAAAACAGTCATACACACAGTCCAGTCCAACCTCTATCATGGACATGTTGCTCCGGTGTTTCGATGCACAAAATGAAGCATAATGCATTATTATCAACTGGTATTAACAGTGTTTAACCTGGCTTGAACAGATATCCCTAACGACATCTTGGTTTTATGACTTGTTGTACTGGAACATGATCAACTTAGGTGTGACGTCAATCCCATCACCGACCTCCAACTTCAGAGGTAAGTGGAACACAGCATCACTATCCATTATGCCAAAGTTGAGAGCATCTCAGCGAGCGACAATGGTCTTTATATTAGCCATCTGGCTCAGAAGAAAATCAGGTCGAACTCAAATAAATGTGAAATACATGGTTCGTTAGGTGCTCCCAAGGCCAACTGCAGGGCCAAGAGTTTCAACATTGGTGATAACTGATAACAGTTTAAACACAGGAACACATGAGCTGCCCTGGTAGTCAGGCACTTAAATATGATGCTGCACCTCTTCTCATTTCTGCAGCTCACCTTGATGATGTAAAGGCCAATGCAATCCACCCCTTTTGAATAAAAGGCAGTATCCAATATCTCCGCCTAGCTTCAATAAACCCTGTTCCTGCGTCAGATAGACATACAGTATCTTTCCATGTAGATCCTTAATAATCAGCTGGATGTCCTTGTGCTTGGGGTCAAGCACTACAGAATGCATGGCTGGTTGGTTGAGGAGGAATATGATGGACAAAGCAGCTTTTAATACCAGTGAGCTTAGTGTTATTGTCCAATTCAGGGGCTAAAGTCATCAGATTAGCTGCTTTTCTCTTTTATATATTTATGCAACACAAAAATGGGCTTTTGTATTGTATTTGTATTTTTAAGTTGTAAAAGCATAGTGAGCTGTTTAAGTCAAATCTCTCCTAAGCTATCCACAAATATCAGTTTACTCAAAAAATTGAGGTAGATTTACTATCGGCCCTGGACATGCATAAGACATCCATTTCACATCTGGCATTCCAAGCCCACTTTTGGACATTATATTGATGGTGTAACAGTAGAAGCTCACCATATATAAGAACACAGATGGCCTTTTTTAAGTCTCCTCAGCAAGAACAGATGCTGGTGAGCCTTCTTGAACTCCCTTAAACTTCAAACCATCAACACGCTCAGTCTCTGTCCCCTTCATGTGAATGATGTGTGTGTGTGCCACATTGGGTCTTTCTAAAGTCCACAATGAGCTCTCTTGTCATCTTGGCGTTGAGGGCCAGGCTGGACCTCCTCCCTGTAGGATGAGTCATCCTTGTTGTCAGTGAGGCCAGCCACCGTTGTATCGTCCGCAAACTTGAAAATAATATTGTAGTCATGTACATGTGTGCAGTCGTATGCAAAGACAAAGTAGAGGACCCAATACACAATCCTGTGGGACACCAGTGTTCAGGATGAGGGTTAAGATGGTGTGATTCTACAACCTAACATTGTCTGTTGGTTAGGAAGAAAGATATCCAATTACAGAAGGAGATGTCGATACCAGGGTCACAGAGTTTTTTGACTGAAGGGATGAGGATGCTGAATGCTTAGCGGACGATGTTGCTGTCCACGTAGGAGATGGCATCCTCTGTACACCTATCTTGGTGGTAGGTGAATTGGAGGGGGTCCAGTGTGGATGGTAGGCAGGTTTTGAAATGAGCCAGGACCAGCCTCTCAAAGCACTAAATGATGGTAGAGGTGACTGCAACAAGGGGAAAATCATTGAAAAAGGATCCTGAAGGAGTTGTATAGCCTGTATTTATTTTTTTCCCCATGGAACCCCTGAATCTTAAATTAACAACATACATGAACAATCTCTTGCTGCAAAACTACAACAACCTCTCATAAGACTTAAATATATGGACAAGTAACAAGTATTCTTTACAACTCTTTAAGTGAGACTTAATTTTAATTCCATCCACTGTAAGAAAATTGAGGTTTTGATAGTGCACCAGGTATAAATGTGAACAGGGACGTAATTTGGATAAAAACCTGATCAACTTATTTCAAACAATCTGAAGCTTATTGCATGAGGTGTGGGAAACTGCTGTACCAGAGGGTGACAGCATAATCAAAATGACATTGAACAAAAGCCAGAATGTTTAATGTTGCACAGTCAAGCTGCACAGGGTGGAATATTGTGACAAACTGATAGTATGCGTTATCTAATATTTTGCTAATTTAATGCTAATCAGGTAATGATATACAAAAACAAAAAAATCAAAAATATGTTGTTTTTTCAAAGAACGGCTGCTTAAAATGTGAATGACTGTGTAAAATATTAATACACATCTTTGTATAACACAAAATATACACATTTCCAATACAGTATGTTCAAATTAGTCAGCAAAGGAGTAAAAAAAACATTCTTTGGCAATAATAAAAAAAAAATATTTACGTTCATATGTCACCTATACTATAGCCTGTTATGAATACTGAGCCACTTGCTGCAGCTATACAGCATAGTATTAAAATAATTCTTAACACAATCCTTCAACATGAAATAAGACTCTATGCAGATGATATCTTACTGTACTTGTAAGACCAAAAAAGAAACCTTTTATCTCAACAACACCTTCAGGGTCAGGTATTTTCTTATTATAGGTTGAGAGTTAGGGTTACGGAATTAGGTCCAGAGTGTGTCCAATTAGTATTCCAACAATTAATTAATTCTACATAGTTCTCAAAAGTCTGCTGAGCATGTAAAATGTAAAAGTTGTCTATTGACCAAATGTAACCACATCAGCTCAGGAGCTCCACATCATGTCTTGGATACATCACCCTGTGTATTGTTCTGATTGGTCATAATGTTATCCAATTGTGTGCAGTGATATTTTCAAATACATGCTTGGTGCCGCCCCTCGAGTTGGGCCAGGCCATGCTATATTTATTAACATGTGCATGTAAGAATGAAAAATGTGGAAAATCTTTGGCCATTATACCCCATTGAGATGGTATGATTTAGGGAGCATGATGAATCCATCGTCCAATAGGGAACCCCCAACAGGTCTACATAGTGGTGATGGCAGAGGTGGTGAAGATGAGATGTGAGGAAGATGGAGAAGTGCTGATGATCTGGATGAGTAGAGGAATGAGCCTTTGTTGAGCTTGTCCTGGACTCTGGATACACTGGCTGGAGGTGAACAGGGTGGAAGAGGGCACTGCTGTAAAGCTTTAGTAGTTCAACATGTTGGGAAACTCAACCGTCTGTGAGTTTTCATGTTTTCCTTTCAAATTGCTGCTAACTTGCTTTATGTCTTTGCCCACTGCCAGACAGCCTCTGCATGGGTATGTATGCTGTATCTATTATAGCCAACTTTCTGTAGCATGGCTTGTGCATCAGTGCATTTGACCGTACACAATGACTATTGTGTTTTATCTATTTTTACTTTCCATTGCTACTCTGCATGTCTAAGTGTAATGCCAATCTGTGTGTTGGTGCTTGGTGTATGTCTTGTGCTATCATACAGTTTGTTGTTGTTGTGTCATTGTATTGTACTGGTGCTCTGCTGTTGCTTGCTGCTTTGCATAGCCTCTGTTCTATCTTGACAATATCTAATTGCTATAATTAATTCTATCTTTATGGCCTCTAGTTTTGCAGACCGGGTGAGGCGGAGGCGCAACGCACCTGAACTTCACCAACTGGTTGGGGCCAGGCGGATTTTGCAAGTTTGGCACACCATGCGCAGACATTCTGGAAACCGCCACACCCATCTCAGTCTACCTTGGTCTGCCAAACTACCAAACTGAGCGCGTCTCGGGTTGCGCTGCTCGAAACTAGCTCTGCACAGGATTCACCACCCTGCACCACCCTGCGCCGTGCCGGGAAACTAGAGCCCTATGTCTCTATGCTGCCGTTGTCCTGTGGATTGTCCTGTGATTTTTTTTTATCCTTTTACTGGTTTCAAACATCTTGCCAAAGGACTGCAGTTGAAAATTAGCCAGCTGGCTGACACTGGCACATTTACAGAAATGTTGATTAATGTGCATTGTCCTTAGAAAAAAAATAAATCTGAAAACATTTGAAAAAAAAAATCTTGCAGAGAGGTGGAAAACTGTGGCCAGTGAAGAAATTGTTTCTTCAACATGGTGCATCCCCTGGATGGCAAACCATTGTCAGGTCATCACCTCCATGAGTCATTACAGTTTGAGTCAGTAGCACAATCACATCATCACAGTGTAGCAGGGCACAAAAACAGTGCATGCCCTGAATGGTAAAGCATCATATATTTAGTTATTTATGTGTTCATTTATAATGAACAATGAATTTATTTATTTGTTTATGACATCAATAGTGAATCGTAATGTTCATGTCAATAAAGAACACTGAAATATAAAAAAAAAAATATGAATGGAATCATGGAATTCTAAATGTAACAACCAGAACAGAATTCATTTCCATATAATCTCACTACACTGCAATTAAGAGTATGATAAACACTCAATGTGGACCAGGTCCTCAGAAGTTTAGGTCGCTCTGGAGGAATGGGTACCAGGCAGCAAAGGTGACACAAGACACAGACTCTTCAGTTGCGTTTGAAAGGTAAAAACAAAATATTTAATTATCTTTCAATTATTTTTTCTCTTTTCAAGTGTGTATTCTTTTGTCTTGGAACAATATTCACAGTAACACTGATGTACTCAGCTCAATAGCATGTATCATAAACCAAAAAGAAAACAACTCTCCCCTTTAACACTTGTTTTTTCCCTCTTTCAGGTTAAACCAGGAATGAACCTGTCAGGTAACTATAACCATTTTATTTGCATTTTCTTAACTTTAAGATTTCCGATGAAATGCTATTTCAAATGCTATTTTAGTTCACTGGTATTATTAAGGCACTCGTTAATTTATTTATTCCTATTTTATCTTTTCATATCGCTATTTATAGTGCCTCTATGTACACAGGTGATTCCTTTAACTTTTTGTTATTACTCTCGACTCAGAGTACCAACCTGTTCCTTTAATGGAACCCGATAACTCAAAAGCAGATAAATACCAAACAAAAACAAATCAAAAGCAAGAACACATTTCAATTTAAACAATGCAATAAAATTCGACCGAATGCTGTTGTGTCAAAGAGGCAGTGAATCAATTCAGTTCAATGAGTTACTGTGTGAGTCCTATCAGTTCAGCTCAGACTGTGTTGTGTCCTTTGACTCTTTGAGTGCAGTGTATTAGTGTCTAGTCACTCCAGAAATTCCTTGTATTCTGCTGCGTGGGGCAATTGAATGCGATTGTCCTACCACTCTTTATTCTGGATTACTGAGCTTCAGTTATCAAAGCATCTCTCTCTCTCTCTCTCTCTCTCTTTAGATTCATCTCATGGGTTGGCTCGCCACTCCAGGAGCGACTACACCTCTCTCCTTCAGAAGCAAGCCAGCTGAAGAATTGGGTTCTTGTGGGATCTTGCACTTGACAGGATGAAGAAGACGACGAAGAAGAGCAGAAGACCCACAAAACCAGGAAACTATTACTGCACAGTTCAAATGTATTTTTCCACTTAACATCACTACAGCATTGTTATTTTTTCTATATTTAAAAAATGGTATAATGCCTTGTAACATTCAACTGTAACCTGTTAATAAAGTATCATTGTTTAACAGCTTGTAAATTCATGTGTCATTCAGGGCGTCTTTTTAGATGCGCGTTTTTGTAGACGCTTCTTTTTAAGCGTGCATTTCTAGACGCTTAAAAGTTCAAATATTTTCAATTTTATTAAGCGTCAGACGCCAGTAGCTAGCGCGCATTGAATAAGTGCTTCCAGTGTTTCAAGCGTCTTTGAAGCGTCACATTTCTGTGTGATCACCCCCTTAAGCTCAACAACTCAGCTAGACATCAGTTCAGCTAACATAAACAGTAACATTAGCTTACGTACATATTAATGTAAACAAACCTTAAACCTTTACACATTTCCCCACAATCATAGCTGCTAGCAACTTAATATCAATAGGCCCCAGGCCTGAAACAACCGAACTACTATTAGCAGTTATTGATAGAGAAACCCAATTTTATCATAGCTAGCGCGATGCTAACGGTTGCTAGCGCGGCTAGCGCGACTATGCTAACGGTTGCTAACGCTAGTGCAGCTAACGTTTCTGCCACTAACGTCGGCAGAATTTCGTCGGCACTATTTTACTTCCACGTGTCTACTGCTCTCTGCTTCAACATACATCTGCCTCAGTCACCTTCCAGTAGGAAAAGGAGCCGTGCTGCGTCTGACACCAGCTTCTCAACAACTAAGAGGTGGGTTTAACCTTTTTGATAGGTGGGTAACGTGAATAAAGTTAACCATGAAATATTTACAAAATCCGGTCTTCCAGCCACAGATTCACCATCCCACAGTTTTTTAAAATATGTTTTCTCATACTAATCACCTATTTTACAGGTTTCTGGTAACCGGGGGTTACATAAACATCAGAGCGGAATAGAATGACATCATCAGCACACTGACACGGAACGTGATGTCTTAAAATGCCTTTGTGACATTACAGTGCAAGGGTCTCAAAGTTTGCAAGTAGGACCCGTTAACATAAGCATTTAGCTCGTCACTACAGTGGGTGAAATCACTGCAGACCTTTTAAAGAGTGACAAATGCAAGTGAGATCTTTGTAAGATGCAGCGCAACGGAGTCCTCAGAGTAAACAGGAGGACCGCCAGACAGAAGAAGAAGAACCAACTTAGCCAGGAGACAAAACAACGGCTGGCTAAGCGAAAATCCTTCTGGACCGATGAGATGGAGGAGCTGATCACCCAGCTAAACAGTCTCTCTCTCAACCATGAGCTTTCAAAGGAGCTCAAGGCTGAGAGAGAAGAGAATTGTCAGCCACCAAGAAAAAGGGCCCGACGAGAGGAGGAACCACGCGATGGCCAACGCCAACAGGAGCCCACGACACCCATGGAGACGGCTGAAGTTTGTGTGATGGATGTCCCTATGATGGATGTCTCCATGATGGATGTCACCATGATGGATGTCTCCATGATGGATGTCTCTGAGATGGATAGCTCTTAGATATTAAGGGGGCAGCCTTCAGTGTGGAAAAAGAACCTCCACCATCACCATTAACACCCCCTACCATCACCACCACCACCTCCATTAGCAGACGTTTTCACTTGTGAGAAGTCAGAATGTCGGCTGGAATAATGTCTATTTATGGGGGGAGGGGCATACTTTTTTCTTTTTCTGTTTGTGTGTGTGACTCTAAATTGTCCGTAGGTGTGAATGTGAGCGTGAATGGTTGTCTGTCTCTATGTGTCAGCCCTGTGATAGTCTGGCGACCTGTCCAGGATGTACCCTGCCTCTCGCCCGATGTCAGCTGGGATCGAAATTTGCATACTGCAACTAGAGACCACGAGCAACTTTATCAGAAAGAATGCCCACGATTCGTCCATAGGTGGCGCTGTATTAACTGATTCAAATCTTTTTGTGAATAACTCAAAAAGTCCTGACCAAAAATGCTCAAGTAACTATGCCACAAAGATTGATTCATACATTAATGGCGTGATAGTAGCAAATTTGGTCCCAGCTTTTGCAATTTTGCGCTTGTTTTCTCACAATTTGGTATGACTATCTGTTGAACTTGGAAGACGTGAGCAGCAAGGTAGTCTTCTGGTAGCGTGGGTCCATCCAAAGTTAACAACTTCTGGCACTAAGTTTGCTCCGTAGAGAAAAGGCCCAAAGCGCACATAAGAGTAGTAAAATGCTAATTGGAAGGTTTTTCATGAACTTGTTTTACATCATAAACAGCTATTACTTTGAAGGAGGTCTATCTCTGACAGCTGTGATTGTGTAGGTCATTAGTTGTGTATTTGCCTTGTTGCATAACAGTCTTGCTTCCCTGTATATTCAGTGTAGATTAGATGATTAGATATGAGGTTTGACGAAGACGACAAACTGATGAATTGGCAGCACATTTGCAAGACAGAGAAAGAAATACTTACCTTGGGATGTTGGGTTGATGTTGCTGGTTTTATAAAAAGGTGATGTCGACAGGATGAGAGGTGATTTGTTTCAGGTGGAGGCTGAATACAAACTCGTCAAATGTTTCCTTATCAGAGCTTCCTCTGTACCAACACTGGAAATGAAAACCCTGCTACCTCAGCATGACAAACACACTGTAAAACACCAGGTCTCAAAGAGCACGCTGCATTGTAGGCCACTTTTAGTAGCCTTTTACATATTAAGGCAACACTTTCACAAAATAAAATGGACAAACATAGCTGATTATAGCCATTTTGAGATGACACACACATAGAGTTATAAATATTTAAATACTATTACTGAACACCATTAAAAGTTCTGATCGACTAATATGGTATTTGCAACACACTTTACATTTAAATGGCCATGGCCACCCTGATATAGCTACACATCCACCCTATGGCATGCTTTATTTTAATTTAATTTAATTTAAAATGAACAAAGTGGTGACTTTACTTGTACAAAACAAACAAATGTGTTTATAATAATACTGCATTTATATTATTGTCTGGGTCAGGTATTTTCTTATTATAGGTTGAGAGTTAGGGTTATGGAATTAGGTCCATATTATAAGAAAACCAGAGTGTGTCCAATTAGTATTCCAACAATTAATTAATTCTACATAGTTCTCAGCAGTCTGCTGAACATGTAAAAATGTAAAAGTTACCTATTGACAAGCATACAAATAAACAAATATGGTATATAATGTGTTCAGTAGTTTACATTTATTCATTTGATTTCATTTCATTTTGTCCAGCTTAGAAAAAAATGAGAAGAGACAAGGCAAAGCTTCACATTATGTATGAGGTTTATAATGTATGATATTATGGATATTAAAAAGTATCCAAAAGAAGTAACAAAAAATACAGGATAGGTTGGACTGTGTCCCACTGCAGACTCAAACTGACCCCATTTGAAGGTCTTGAGTTGCTCACAGCAGATTTTCACATTAAACCCAAAATCATGACCACATTGTAACATGCATGTTGATAGTATGTGATCTGATAAAGCAACAGAAGCTGCAGTTTCTTTAAAGAAGGATGGGCAGGCAGCTGGTTCAAGTGGTGCAACCATCCACACTTTTCATGATGCCCTTAACCCAGGAGACATTTGGATCCACACAGATATGACGACCCCTTTTTGTAATCAGACTGAAAGAGAGAAATGTCTATGTCATTATAATGTCCAACACCTGAGACAAAAACAAACAAAACAAAACAAAAAACATAACAGAACTAGAAGAAAACCAAATTGGAGGGAGGAAATTTATGAATTATTATCAGAAATAAATTATTTTAACATTCAAGATTTCTGCAATATTTTTTTTATTATTATTTTTATATACTTTATTAATCCCCCTGAGAGGAAATTCAATTTTCAATTTTTTCACTCTGTTGTCATTAACACACAGGTCCAAAATACACACACATGCACAAACAGGACCTATACATGCACAAAGTGGAGAGATGTCAGAGTGGGGGGGCTGCCATGGACAGGTGCCCCGAGCAGTTGGGGGGTTTGCCTTGCTCAAGGGCACCTCAGCGGTGTCCAGGAGGTGAACTGGCACCTCTCCAGCCACCAGTCCACACTCCATTTTGGTCCGGATGGGGACTTGAACAGGCAACTCTCCGGTTCCCAACCCAAGTCCCCATGGACTGAGCTACTGCCGCCCCAGATATACTGTGTGCATCTCATGAGAAAATGAAAATTTAGAGTATGTAGTGTGCAGGATGTGTGAAATGTGCACTTCATCTATGATTTATGATCAATTTACAAAAGTAACAGTCACACTGAGTAATACTCATTGTGCTTACATAGGTCACTGTATTAAACATATTGTGGGTGAAGTTAACTTACATGACTCCATCCTTTGTGCATCGCATATCAGTCATGATATATGAGCTGATGAGATTTTTGTTCAGTCTTCTCAGGTAGAATGAGAAGCAGCAGTCGTCAGCATACAAAGGCATTCGTTTCTGAGGGCAACGTGGAGCGGTCAGTACCAGTTTAGGGGGACTTCTTGGAGTAATCGGCTCCAGTTCAGAAGGATTACCTTGGGTCGTCAATCCCAGTTCAACCCAGTCCCTAACAGTGAAAATACATGAATTGATTGTAAAAATAATTTTGAAATTTCAAGTACTGATATGCATTTTAAAAATCCCCAAAAATGAATAAAAATTGTGTAAAAAAAATTCTGACAATTCACCTCCTGGCATAGATTCTACTCACAAATGCACATATGTTTATTACTCTTCCTGTCATTCCCATACTCATTAATTGTCTCAGTACTAACACATTTTGGATATGCAGATAAACGCAATGTTTGTTTTTGCTCCCATTTTGTTTCACAGGTTTGATTTAGAGATCTAAGACTTTTTTCATGCACTCAGTAGATATATTTCTCTCGAATTTTGGTTGCAAACTTGATAAAATCAATGTTAGTGAGCGTTTCTCCTTTGCAATGACAATCCATCCACCGGCAGCTGTGACATATAAGATGCTGATTAAACAGCATCATTACTACACAGCTGTGCCTTGGGATTTTCACAATAAAATGTCACTCTAACATGTGCAGTGTGATCACACAACACGATCCTATAGATGTCCCTAGTTTTAAGGTAGTGTGCTATTGGCATGCTGACTGCAGGATAGGGAACCCCCAAGAGGTCTACATAGTGGTGATGGCAGAGGTGGTGAAGATGAGATGTGAGGAAGATGGAGAAGTGCTGATGATCTGGATGAGTAGAGGAATGAGCCTTTGTTGAGCTTGTCTTGGACTCTGGATACACTGGCTGGAGGTGAACAGGGTGGTCATGTTGTAGCATGATAATGCATGGCCCAGTGTTGCAAGGATCTGTACACAGTTCTTGGAAGCTGGCAAATGGTGGTCACTGACTGAGTTATTTTTGGGGGTGTCTGTGATCAAACATGTATTTCTGTAGTGCTAGTGATGTGAAATCCTATTAAATGTCTTTTTTCAAGATAAAACTGCACATTTAGAGTGACCCAAAGCACGCCTGTGTAGTAATGCAACCAAAATTTAAGAGAAATATAGATCCATTGAGAGCATTAAAAAGTATTTCATGGTAAACTCAACCTTTGAAAAATGGGAGCAACCACAACAACAAAATTTTGCATTTCAATTTTTGTTCAGTATATATAGCATAGAGTACAAAGTCACTTACATTGTTACAGATTCACTTCCTGGTGCAGGAGTAGAATGAGCTGTTATATAAAATCATGTACAGGGGGAAAAGAAAATATACATCAATCCAAAATAATGCTAATGATAATATAAATTAATAATAAGTAGATGCAGTAGTAGCCCTCTTTATTTTTTTTATGTTTTTTGCACCTTCCACACTAATTGTTATTGACTTTGAAGCTATTTTTGACTCACAAAACACTCACTAAACCTAGAATCCACAACAGAACAATATTTCCAATAATCCCAAACCATACAAATAATAACTTACAATCATCAGGTTTCACTTGTCTCCCATTTTCATCGAGGGTTATCAAAAGTCTCTTAACCCATGCAGCATTTGGATCAACACAGAGGGTGGTAGCTGTGAATATTCTGTTGAGAGAAGGGATCATAAAGGTGTTTGTTAACAATGAGTGTTAGACATAACCATAAGTCAGTAGTGTGCTTTATGACTTGTATTTATTTATTTATTTATTAATAAGATAGATTTACTCAGAGAGTGGGAGCTGGAATCAAATAACAACATTTCTAAAAATGGATGCAAATTGTACAGAGTATAACCAGCTTTAGACATTATGGGAATAAACAGAAATATACAGAATTTATCATTTCATTTATGCTGATAAGCTAAATTATAAACTTTTACTTACACAATGGCTTCAACAGGACACGTGGGGGGGGATTTTCTGTATCCCTTTATATCTTTTAGAGGTACTCGTCCGCTGAAGAATTCAAAGCAGCAGCTAACTGGAGTTGGCTCCAGCTCAGGATAACTACCTTGAGTCGTCTGCTCCAGCTCAGGATGACTACCTCGAGTCGTCTGCTCCAGCTCAGGATGACTACCCCGAGTCGTCTGCTCCAGCTCAGGATGACTACCTCGAGTCGTCTGCTCCAGCTCAGGATAACTACCTCGAGTCGTCTGCTCCAGCTCAGGATGACTACCTCGAGTCGTCTGCTCCAGCTCAGGATGACTACCCCGAGTCGTCTGCTCCAGCTCAGGATGACTACCTCGAGTCGTCTGCTCCAGCTCAGGATGACTACCCCGAGTCGTCTGCTCCAGCTCAGGATAACTACCCTGAGTCGTCTGCTCCAGCTCAGGATAACTACCTCGAGTCGTCTGCTCCAGCTCAGGATGACTACCCCGAGTCGTCTGCTCCAGCTCAGGATAGCTACCTGTCAGTCCCAGGTTATCCGAGTCCCTAATGTGGAAATACATAAATAAATTGTACAAATAACTTTGAAATATCAAGCACTGATGCACACAAACAGCCGTATCATCAAGAATGCTTTCAGTATGTTTCAGTATGCATACTGTACGTTTTGCAGACTTTTTGATTTCAGCCGGTGACCTCTGTTGCATGTCATACCAGAAACAATGTAGGAACAAAAAAAACCTAATTTCCTCTTCTTCCTTGCACCACTTTCCATTTTTCATAGTCCATGGGAGACCAAGAAACATTTCATTATTGTGGGCACTACAGTGTAATGTAGAATATAAGTCACTTACATTATCGTAGGTTCACTTCCTGGTGCAGTAGCAGGGTGAGCTGTGTGTGGAAAATACTATGATATGACAAACTAAGATTAACCATGGACTGACTGCACGTCTGCTGGAGAGGTCAGATCCTTACCTGGAAATGTTGCTTTGGTGTTGTTGCTTTTATTAGAGGGGATTTCGACTGGTGGAGGAGGAAAACAAAACATCTCCTCCTCATCAGGGCCGTCTGTCTGCTCAAACTCTGCAAATCAACACTAACCTCAGGATGGCTGACGCAACACTAATAACCTCAAATGCGACACTGCGGTAATTTGCGACACAGCTTACCTGAGAACGGTTGTGGTGTTAAAAAAAGGCCAATCCATAAAATGTTCAGGAGAGCTACGGTGGCCTGGAGAAGCCAGAGCATGGTTATACCTGCAATACAGTGTCACTTAGTTAGTACTGAGAACACACCAGCTGCTGACAGTGTGTGTGTGCTGCTCTCTGTGCAGCGCCAAGAGCTGGAAAGCAGCAATAATATGTTTTATTAGTATTAAAGATATTATTAAAGTGTCATCTCTGTCTGCGTGGGAGTGTCATTTGGTTGGTGATTGGATTAACCAAACCTACTCACTTGTTATTATATGTGTGAACATATGTCACAAAACAGAGAGAAAACATTTCCTGCGGTGGGTATTTTATGTTAAGCATGGCTCTGCTTCCTGTGAGATATGCTTTCAAGTGTATTCTCACGTCCAGCTAGCTGATGTAAGATAGCACCAAAAGAGAAGAGACGAGACATTTGTGCATTTCATACGTATAATATCAGTGCTTCTAAAGTGATGTAGTGTCTCACCTGCCTTTCATGGCGTTATCTCAGCATGAAAGGCAGGTGTTTTTTACAGAGACATGACTGCGTATGGTGATGGGATTTTTCCCCCAGATGGGGTATTTTGAGCCAAAACATGATCTTTCTCTAACCATAACCAAGTGGGTTTTGTGCCTAAACTTAACAACCTAAAATGTAAAGTTTCATTGTATCCACAGCATAATACCATGCAAATGTTACCTCTCTGTGGTTTGCAGAAACATACAACACTTTTTCTACACTGAACACTCACATTACTGTTTCAACTTATGCTACTTTACTATAGCACTAATACTGCCGTTTCCTACTACAGGTATTACAGCACTGATATTACTGCACCAGTTATAGTGTGTAACCAGCACTACAAATGATAATACATAATTTATAAGACATTCATGATTTAAATTCAAAATGTATTATTACATTATATTTAGTACATAAATATAATTTGAAAAATAAGGAGCCTCTAATATCTCGAAATATTTTTTTTAGTATTAAAGTGCATTACGTTATCAGCACAAACAACTTAGACAAAAAAATTATTATGTACAAGATGAGTAAAAAACAAATTGTGTGTACAACTTCTGGCACTAAGTTTGCTCCGTAGAGAAAAGGCCCAAAGTGCACATAAGAATAATAAAATGCTAATTGGAAGGTTTTTCATGAACTTGTTTTACATCATAAACAGCTATTACTCTGAAGGAAGTCTATCTCTGACAGCTGTGATTGTGTAGGTCTTTTAGTTGTGTATTTGCCTTGTTGCATAACAGTCTTACTTCCCTGTATATTCAGCGTAGATTAGATGATTAGATATGAGGTTCAACGAAGACGACAAACTGATGAATTGGCAGCACATTTGCAAGACAGAGAAAGAAATACTTACCTTGGGATGTTGGGTTGATGTTGCTGGTTTTATAAAAAGGTGATGTCGACAGGATGAGAGGTGATTTGCTTCAGGTGGAGGCTGAATACAAACTCGTCAAATGTTTCCTTATCAGAGCTTCCTCTGTACCAACACTGGAAATGAAAACCCTGCTACCTCAGCATGACAAACACACTGTAAAACACCAGGTCACGCTGCATTGTAGGCCACTTTTAGTAGCCTTTTACATGTTAAGGCAACACTTTCACAAAATAAAATGGACAAACATAGCTGATTATAGCCATTTTGAGATGACCAACACATGAAGTTACAAATATCTAAATACTATTACTGAACTCCATAAAAAGTTCTGATCAACTAATATGGTATTTGTAAAACTACATATAAATGGCCATGGCCACCCTGATATAGCTACACATCCACCCTATGGCTGCTTTATTTTAATTTAATTTAATTTAATTTAATTTAATCTTATTCTATTTTATTTTTATTTTTTATTTTTTTATTTCTGGTGCAAAATCAACATAGTGGTGACTTTACAGGTACAAAACAAACAAATATGTTTATAATTAATACTGTACTGTATTAGTCTATGTACACCAGATAATTAGTCATATCAACTGTAAAATAAGAAACCAAAGTATATCAATAACTATCTGATTCCTTAACTGGCTCTAAAGAGAACCTTTTGCAGCTTTACGTTACCTACTTTCCACTGTAGTTTCTCTTACATGCTTTAAAAGGGAGATGTGAAAAAAAGGGTATTCAATCTGCAACCTCGCCACTAGATGCCACTAAATCCTACACACTGAACCTTTGAAAGTCATGTATGATGATATATTGTAACATGTTAGCATCTTATTGTACGTTTCTTTTTATTCATTTATGTGACTGATTTGCCATCTGACTGTTTTCAATTTATTTTTGGAGATCCCAGTTTGTACAATTTGAATTAATTTATTCCAAGTAGTACTCGGGAGGTCAAGATACAATGGGAAGAATGTAAAATGTGTGTGTGGACAAGTGTATAATTAAACAAACACGAAGGGTAAATTGTTCAGTACTTTTACATTTATTCATTTGGCAGATGGTTTTTCCAGTTTAGAAGGAATTAAGAAGAGACAAGCGTGTATGATATTGTGGGGATTACAAAGCATCAAAAAAGAAAAACGGGATAAGCTGGTCAATGTGCCAATACAGGCTCAAAATGACTCCATTTGCAGGCAAAATCTTGATTTACTCTCAACAGATTTCTCATTATAACCAAAATCATGACCACATTGTAACATGCATGTTGATAGTATGTGATCTGATAAAGCAACAGAAGCTGCAGTAAGTTTAAGGAAGGATGAGCAGGCAGCTGGTTCAAAGGGTCCTTTCATCCACACTTCTCATGATGCCCTGAACCCAGGAGACATTTGGATCCACACAGATGCGACGACCCTTTTTTGACATCAGACTGAAAGAGAGAAAGCTCAGTGTCATTATGAGACAAGGAATAACAAAACAAGACGGAAACCAAATATAAAGTAGGAAATAGTTCCAAAATTATGATTTATTATCAGACATTTTTTATTTATTAAAATAAATTTTAAGCAATATGCTGTATATCTAAAGATTAAATGAAAATTTAGAGTATGTAGTGTGTAGGATGTGTGAAATGTGCACTTCATTTATTTAAATGTCCAAGAATTGTAATGCATTCATAAGGTGGTAGTCATTCTGAGTAATACTCATTGTGCATATTGAGGTCACTGTATTAAACATATTGTGGGTGAAGTTAACTTACACGATTCCACTCTTTGTGCATCGGAAATCAGTCATGATATATGAGGTGATGAGATTTTTGTTCAGTCTTCTCGGGTAAAAAGAGAAGCAGCAGTCGTCAGGACCAGTTCCATCTTAAGAAAAACAAAAAGAAAACACTGTATTGTCAGGCTGTTCTGAAATGTAACTCAAAATATATAGAAAGAAAATTAAAAAAAAACGAGGCACTCAGGGAGTAGAAAAATAAAAAGCCTTTATTAAATCATGGCTTTGTTCTGATTAAAAATGTCAACATGCTTTGGCCGTGTGGGCCTTCATCAAGACAAAATGAAATTTTGCCATGATTTAATAAAGGCTTTTTATTTTTCTACTCCGAGTGCCTCAGTTTTTTGAATTTCCTTTCTATCACTTTTTTGATCCCCACATCGAAGAGCACCAGAAGCACACTTTTTCTACACCCAGCAGCACTCCATGCACCTCATGTTGTACTGTAACTCAAAATATGTTTGAATTATAAAAAAAAGAGATTATCTTACGCTGGCAGATCACTGAGGAAAGCATTGCGTATCCCAGGATGCAGAGCAGGAGGATGTGACTGGCCCTCATGATGACTCGATATTCCTCTGGATGCGGCGATTGAGATTAATATCTCAACTGCACTTCAACTGCAGTAAGGGGCTTCTAAGCAAAAGGTGGAGCGATGTTACTTTTATCAAGAGCAAAAATGTACTTAAAAAAAAGGTGTCACTGGTGTGTGAAGGAGGGAGGGCAGTTGTGGTTTACAGCGACTAGAAAATGCCTGTCACAGAAACTTTCCACTTGGTTTTTAAAAAGGTTGAGGTAGATTGCAGGAAATGCAGTTGTGGTTAGCCCAGAGGTGTAGCTCAAAGTTAAGACGGTGACTTACGGCAAAACCAATTGCTTTAATATTTCTACAGCCCCAAACAACTCTTAAGTCATTATAAAATGATAAAAGCAAAGACTAACTGAATTTATAAGTGTACACATGCCAAGATTAATATGTTTTTGTATAATGAAAACACAAATAAAAAGAGATTTAAAGGGACAGTGCAATCAATCATTTATTTGTCATGGAATTATAAAAAGTAGCGAAATGTGATCCCTTCTGCTCGTTAAACTTGCGCACTGTAATTTAGTCTGTCTTTGCGTCTGCTTATATTGTTGGCTGTTGCTTTATAATTGTCCATGTTTCTGGATGGTTCTGGTAACCCACGGTTTTTGGCTGTGGAAAGATTTAACTGTCCACACATCCTGACCTCAAAAGGACGGCCACATGGTCCCTCCTCCTGAACACACACTGCCACACTGCACATGCATATAACACTGCACAGGCATATAACAGTGATCTGCAGCAGGAACAGGACAGCATCTCACATTCCCACTGACACACCAGTCCTTATTCACCATGAATTCACATGCCTCCTCTCCTTTCTCCTTTTAAGTCCTAAACTAGTCCCTGACATCCCGCTGGAAACTGATGCGGCACAGAGATCATCCAATTTTTTTCCCCAACACCTGTACAATGATGAGAGGATGCTAGTTCAGCTGGTGTCCAACTTCTCCATCTTTTCTCGATATTTACTGATTTGAAAACCTAGAAGTCGGCAGGCGGAGAGTTCACAGACTAATGAGTTGATTTCTTCATCTGGATGAGTGACTCACAACCACATGCCATCACCACCCAAAGCCAAGTACCACCAACATTTGCAAAAATGACATAAGAGCATACATTTAGTACAATTTTAGCGCAAAGGCAGCAAGAATTGTCCGTGCCTCACCCTAAAATCACAAACACATGAGTAGATGCACTCTTCCTTTTGCGCTGTGATAGCTAGCTGTAAGGTTAGCTAGCTCAGTGGTGCTAGGTGAGCTAGATAGATAGCTTTGTTCAGCACAGTGATACTGTTGGTGTGTGTAGTTTGGTAGACAGAAAATATCTCCTACATGAAACTGCTCACAAGGTCTGTGGATTATCTTGAATAATTGGGTTGTGATTTCTGGAGGGAGACATTGATGTTGAGTTTTTCAAATGTATTTTGTTAGGCGCTTCACGGCCGATATCTCCAACACTCGGCAACCTCACACCAAAACAATCGATTGATAATTAGCTCCACAAGTAAGAGGAAGAACACGTTCTTGACTTTGGGGTAAACTGTCGCTTCAAATTTCTTTTCAGTAGTGTTTTTATGATATAAAAATGTATTCATCCCATTAGTGTTTCATCATTTCGTAATGACATAAGTGTTGTTTGGGGCTGTAGTAATATTGGTTTTGCTGTGTGTCACCTTTACTTTGAGCTACATCTCTGGGCTAACCAACGCTGCATTTCCTGTAATCTACCTCAACCTTTTTAAAAAACTACACCACACACAGTCCATTATCATGGACTCCATGTTTTCGCTTTAATATGTCCCCGTTACCTGAAGTTGACAAAAAGATATGTCAGCATGTGAACGAAGACACACTGAGGCGCTCCTGATTGAATATGTACAGCTCTTTATTTTAATAAAACCATTGTTTATATACAGTTCAAGTGAGATAAAGTTGTATGGTAACCCTCTGCTGTCTCCATGTACATCCTCTACAGTACAACAGGTCTCTTGAGGGGACAAAAATATCAGACAATGCAAAACAAACAAAACCCAAGAAATGACAGCATATTACACTTTTTATTCAAATAAAGTTTGAATTTTGTTTCTGGCCATTTTGGATCATACAGTGTTGCCAGTGTGTGTTTTGTGATAGAGGGGCAGGAGGCAGGTAGTGTCGATAGAGCTGGAAGGGTCATTTCATACACAGGCCAGCCTTTAATGTAACAACTAACTAGTAACTGACATTTTACAAATGCCACTTAACAACAAGTAGACATGAAACACATACACACACACACACTTCAACTTGCATCATCACTACTTGAGCACAAAAAAAAAGTCAATGATGGAAAACCCGTTTAAACCTGCGAGCGATCACATGAAGTGATGATGCGAGGCACAACTCAAAGGCGTACATATATGTGCAAAAAGCTTTATTGCAGTCCTGCGGTGTGTCACCACACTGGGGCAACTGGGGGTGGGGGGAGTGCATCGAGATGAGTGATCAGAAAGCGTGCTGCATGGTGCTGAACTATTGCACACACTGAAACACAATTAGTGTACCAGTTAGCGGGCATGAGCCAAGGTTAGAAGATGATTTATAAGTGAAAGGCGCTTCCTGTTTTTAAAGTGTGTTATACCTCAGCTGTGGTCTTCAGTATTTTTGAACCTGGAACCTATTTTCCCACATTTTTGCGTCTAAGTGACTGCTAGAGGCAACTATTTTTGAAATTTGACTAGTATTAAGAGAGACGCAATACAGGCTGCATTGTAATCCCTATGGTCAGTTTACATCCATTAAAAGTGCTTGTTTTTGCCACTGCCAGGCTCAGATTGTTATTATGAGTGTCTGACAACACTACAGAAAGGATCCCTACAGAGAAATGAAAAATGAGAAGATTTTTGAAAGAGACTTCTCCTTGAGCGAGACTTGGTCACAATAACAGGAAGTGAAGGAAAGACGTCTCATGTCTCTGTATGGATCCTTTCTGTAATGTGTCAGACATTCATAATAACAATCAGAGCCTGTCAGTGGCAAAGACAAGCACTTTTAATGGATGTAAACTGACAGTACATGATTGCCCATAGGGATTACATTGCAGCCTGTTTTACCGTTGTGACAGCAGCGTACTTGCTTAATACTGGACTAATTTAAAAAATAGTTGTCTCAGTTTGTTTTTTAGACATAAAAACACAGACAAATGGGGTCTAATTTGAAAAACACAGACGTTTCACCTTAAGAAAAAAAATTGATATGACCAATAGTACAGGGTACAAAAGTAGCTGAACTCTATCGTACATAAAATCAGATGCACAACACATCAGATGAAACAGCTTCCCAACCAATAAAACAGTTACTGTGTTGGAAATGCCAGCAGCAGCTTCTTCAGATTCAAGGTTGTTGGCTGAAAACATCTAATAAATCTTTACTAACAGCCAATGAGATATGTGCACTTCTCAACTTTTAATTCATTTGATTAACAGGTGTGTGCAAAATGGGCAACTCAAAAAAAAAAAAAAAAAAGATATCTAACATTCCAGTATGGGATCATTAGTAAGATGGTACTTCGCTTTCTTATCTGATTATCCAAGAAAATAAATGCAGGTCTATAAACCTCTAGCCTTAACTGTTAACTCAAAACAATGCAGGTAATAAAACCTCAACCAACAATGATGCAAATATTATCCCCACCCACTGCTGGTCAGGATGAAGTGACACATCAACCACAGTGTGAACAGCAGCGTCAGGGCCTTTACACACCGCTGGCGGCTGCAAAGCTTGACTGATGACACAGTTTCACGTGCGGGGCCAGGAGACCCCTGATAAACACATGTTCTATGTGACAGGAAATAAGAATGTGCAGTGCAAAACAAACTGGCCCCCTATTCAAATGCCTTTGTGAACCTGTGAAACAGTCTCTTTAGCCTTAGTCAAAAGCAGACGAACATGATGACAAACTGCACTGATGGGTGAAATCAGTGATCTGCAAAGCTGAACAACCAGACGGACAGATTCTGTTTAAGGACAGATATGTCACACAAGCTACAGGTCACTATCGGCCACACATACTCAACAAAAGCTGCACAGTTACCGACAGCTGGTGGTTAAGATGTTGTGTCAGGGCCCTTGGATTACAGCGCCTACGGTACCGTATACACTTGCTTTTAACCACACACACACTTGTGTGCATATGTTGACTACTCTGTGTAGGGCTGCCTTTCATTAGCATACAGTGCACTCAGTGTTGTTAAATTCAGCATGTGCGTGGGTGGTGAGAGGCTCAGCAGCAACCCTTCATTTGACCGGAACAAGTCCTGTTTATGTCCTTTTGATAAATATTAAATAAATACAAAATTTAAAGACATTACACTCACACCAAGACGTCGGGAATCAAAACACTAACAAGCTGAAATGTACCTCAAACAGTAAAGGGACAGTCCACCCCAAAATCCAAAACACATATTTTTCCTCTTACCTGTAGTGCTATTTATCAATCTAGATCGTTTTGGTGTGACTTGCTGAGTGTCAGAGATATCGGCCGTAGAGATGTCTGCCTTCTCTCCAACACAATGGAATTAGATGACACCTGGTTTGTGGTGCTCAAAGTGCCAAAAAAACACATTTGAAAAACTCAACAGCAATGTCTCTTTCCAGAAATCATGACCCAGTCAATGAAGATAATCTACAAACTTTGTTGTGAGCAGTGGCATGTCGCAACTATTTTCTTTCTACCAAACTACACCCACCAATAGTATTGCTGCGCAGAAGGAAGTGTGCATCTACTCATATACAATAGGCTCATGCTTGTGACAGTGCAACATCATGTTAGTATGTATACAGACATGGATTGCACGTTCTCTCCGTACTCTACATTCAATTTTTTGGTATCTGTGCATGTTTTTTGAAAGTGTATGATACAAACAAGACGAAGCAGTGCCACTGGAAACTGTGGGGGTGGTATCACATAGTTCAAGCGAGGTATGACCATGGGGCAAGATGAAGACTTTTTAAAAATGGCAGAATGGAACAAAAGGGTAATACAGTAAAAAGAATTCCCCATCCACACGTCAATGTATTTTAAGGCTTCACAAAGCACCGCCATCTCCAACACTGCAACCAAAAGGTACATCATGACGACCTCTTCCACCATCACCCTCTCTGTTGTTGTCTGAAACTTTGGACTCCGCCCTTTAGTGCCATCTAGTGAAAGTATCTAAGCCAACATAAAGGATGCGTGGAAGTATGTGGGCAGTGACGTTTACGACATGTGAAATGAATGGATCTATTTTCATACACAAAGGGAGTATTAATAGGCCTTAAACATTATTGTCATTCTCCTCGGCTGAGCTGTGACGTTAGCTAGCTCAGTGGTGCTAGGTGAGCTAGCAGTAGATGCACGTTTCCTTCTGCACAATGATACGGTTGGCAGGTGTTGTTTGGTAGAAAGAAAATAGTTCCTACATGAAGCTGCTCACAACAAGCCCTGTGGATTATCTTGAGTAACCAGGTCATGATTTCTGGAAAGAGACACTGATGTTGAGTTTTTAAATTCATATTTTTTTGCATTTTGAGCACCAGTGTTATCTAGTTACATCATATTTCAGAGAAGGCAGACATCTCTACAGCCGATATCTGCAACACTCGGCAACTCATGGCAAAACAATCTAGTCTGACAAACAGCACTACAGGAAAGAGGGGGGAAAAAAGTGTGCTTTTGATTTGGGGGTGAACTGTTCCTTTAAGGGTAGGGGACATCCATGTGTGACACTGCATGTTGTGTGTGTCTAACAGCAACATGCTTCGATATCAACTCAGTTTCACTGACATAAATACACTGTAAAACGTGTTTTACAGGCAGCTTATGACCTGTTTTTAGAGGGTTAAAACGAATGTAACAACATGGTGCTCTCAGAGACACCTAATATGTCTTCAGCATGAAGGTTATGTGCATATCAATGATTTTAACTCAAAACTGAGAGTTGACTTCATGGAATGGTTCAGGGACTAACTGGAAAACACACAAATGTAAAGCACACAGGACGAAATCGAATTTAAGGAATGACTGAAGTTTTGAGGGAAAAAAGGTGCAGAGACAAAGAGATGGAAAGACACAAACTGAGGCTCCACTTAACATATTTCACACCCACAGATCTGACTCTGGTGATGCCACTTTAGGGACTTTAGTATTTCTTTCCATGACCAAATCTTTTAGAGATTGGGGAGTCACACTTTGACTTTTGTTTTTGTCATAAAAAGCCACATTTAAAGAAAAGACACATATAAGTGTTGCTGGAAAGAGCAGCAGAGAATTCAAATCTAAGTGGGCGTAGTAGTAAGTAGTATCTCTGTGACGCCCTCTGCTCTGTGGAGACCTGAATCAGCCTGGTGTACGTGGGAGTGTGTGCATGATACATTCTTCAGCCTCTGCCAGCTACACTTTGCAGTCCACTGCTGGGCCTCTGAGCACAGGTGAGAGATAAATAAGGCCTCATATTCCTTTTCACACCCCACCTTCATTGCTGACAGACCCCAAACCCCCCCTCCAGGGTCCTGGTTCCAGTTAGAGCAGTGAGACGGCTCTGGGGAAGAGGTTTATCACAGCAGCTACAACCAGATAAGTCCCGTTGAAGTTTTCTCAGGTCCATCCGAGCCGGTTGAGAGTCCAGCGTCCCCGAGGGCTGGAGGGGAACTGGTTGAGTCTGGTGATGTTTTTTTTCTCTAGCGCTTCAGCACCGGGCTGCCTCGCTCCTGATCTTTCTGTAACGCCTGCAAGACCTGAGGAGATGTAGGGAGGTAAAATGTAAGAAACAGTACCATCCGAGAACCCTAAAATGGAAAAGCTGTAGCAGCCTACTGTACCTGCGCCCACTTCCTGTTGCGGCTGGTCATGTGGACAGCAGCGATATGCTGGAAGAGCTGCTCTGCGGGGATAAGGTCGGGCAGGCGGGTGAGGAACTGAGCCATGTGGATGAAGTCCATGCTGGTCAGTACGTCCTGGTAGAGACGCAGCAAGCCCAGTGCCGTGCGGAACAGGAACTCCTCGTTGTCTCTGCAGAACACATCCCACACCCGACACGCCAGGTCCAACGGCAGAGACTTGCTGTACAGAGTGAAGATCCTGGAGGGACGGAGAGGCAAAGTGCACAACACAGTCAGTCACTTAAAACAGATGAAAACAAAAACAAGCACATGAATATCTGAACATTTGAGATACATTTGCAACTGTGTATTATCAATGCAACATTATTAGGCATTTCAAAGTTAGTTGCTTTTATAGTTCCCCCTCAAAAACCTCAAGCATGACATTAGTCTGTAGGTTTATTAGCAGAAGGATGAGGCAGAGATGTAAGAAAGAAATGTAAGAAACTCACCAGTCGATTAAATAAATATCTGGAGTCAAGTTATTTTTCTGGAAATGTGCAAAGAGCTTTGGTAGATTTTCTTCAAAGAACACTTCAAATGCCGCAAAGTAAGTCAACATCTGTGAAGAGAGCAGAAGGTGGTCTTATAAAGGAACACACTCACACAGAAGCAACCCGACTGAGTTCAATGAGCAGTGCGCTGAGTCATCTGTGAAAGTGGACAAGTGGTTTCTGTGTCTGAGAGCTGAGTGTGGAGGTTTCAATTAAAACCTGCTGCACAAAGCTACACCTCCACAACACTTGCACTGCAGTTCGACATTTATTGGCTCCAACTCCAACACGATCTGCTCAGTCTAAGTTGCCATGTTTGTTGTGTTTGACGAAGGATATGGAAATGACCTGTTTTGGTCATGGGGCATATAAACCCCACTGCCAGCTAGCGGTCTAGTGGTGTGATCCCACAGTGAAGAAGACACACTACCTTACTTCCTTACTATGTCCTTACTTAAATATGAACACTTGCTTGTTTCATTAGTCTTCCACAATCAGATCACATTGAATCGAACTGAACAATAAAATAATCAACAGATTAATCAATAATGAGGAATGATAGTCTCATTTATGTTGTAGTTTTGATGTTGAAAATCTTTAAGTGTCTGTGTGTGTGTGTGTTTGTACTGACAAGGCTGTGGTCGACTCTGAAGAAGGCCATCTGACAGGGCTTGTTGAGCAGGTTGGCAAAAGCTATAAAGGCGTCAGCTGTGTCAAGGTTCAGGATCAGCACTGCTGCGATGAACGACATTCCCTGCACCTAAACACACACACACACACATACATACACACAGTTTAGAAAAACAAACGCAAGACAGAAAAAAAAACTGTGGTCTTACTGGGGGCTTGTTGTACAAAAAAAAGTGTTAAAATGAAGCGTGGACTTTGACTTCCGTTTCTAAAATCGAGGGCAGAGAAAAAACCCTAATGGCAAGTTCACACCTGCTGAAGGTTAATTTTGCTCCATGACCTCATTTACACTGTCGCTAATTGAAAGTGCTCCATTGAATGTATTCAGAATTGTGATTTACAATCATAAAAAGTTGAGCTGCAGTCTGGATATTTCAGATAGAAAGAGATATGAAATGCTGACGCAGACTAATGCAAAGAGCAAAACCCAAAAACCTGCAGAGAGGTGATTGCATAGATTGTGTGTGTGTTTGTGTGTAGCAGCTTATAGGTTGGGGTCAGTACAGGAAGTCATAGTCATTTCTACCGAAGTATAGAGAGCGTGGGACTGCAGTGAGGAGCAGTAAGGCAAACCGCAGCATCTACCAGAATAATGTGGCTTTTGAAAAATTACAGTGGTGAAAACATGAGTTCAACGTAGGAGTATAGCATCAAAGAACATTGATCACTTGTTTAAAGCCCCCGGCTGATTACAAAGTTTCACACTGGACACAGTGATGATGTGTTGAGCTTCATGTGTGCTGCAGCAGCGATGTGGACAGAGAGAGAATCAACCACAACCACCATTATATATCTGTCACTGACCTAATTTTACACATTCTTCTGGTTCAGTCAGGGACATATGATTTGTTACTGTAAATACCAACTAAAAATGAATACCAGACTGCTGTATTTTGTATGTTATTTTTTGGTGCTTTAAGCACCACAAGCTGAGTGCCATCTAGTTCCATTATATTGGAGAGAAGGCAGACATCTCTACAGCCTATATCTCCAACACTATGCAACTCACACTAAAACAAGCTAGACTGATAAATAGCACTACAGGTAAGAGGAAAAATATGTGTTTTTGATTTTAGGGTGAACTGTCCCTTTAAGACAGTTGACTGGAAATGACTGAATGCAGCATAGTGACTGTGATGTTACTATCAGAAGGCTTCGCAAATGTTTACAGTAAAACTGGTATACCTAGGAGCATCTTAACAAAACACAACTTTACTATTATTATTATTTAGGAAATAATACCAATAAATAACAATGATTTTTTTAACTCTAAATAAATGACAAACCAGGCCTTATTCAGAGCCCTAATCCATTCCAATTTCATGGAATGCAAATTTTGCTAATCGCATCCAAACCACACTTGAAAAGCCCCGTCACTAGCATAACTACGTAGTTACTGAGGCCTACAAAGTCACCACAGCAGCATCACTTGCAACACCTAACATTTGATCAGTAGTGGTAATAGTAATTGTACATATCAGCAATTGCTTTTGACTAGATATGTTGGAGTGGTAATTCTGACTAGTAGCATGTCTAATTAAAGATACCTACAATTCATTTCTCACTAGAGAAAAATATTAATTCTGTATATCAACAATTGAATTCTTACTGGTGGAAATGTCAAATGATCACTGCAAATATCTATAACTTAATCACTACTTGTCAACTTCTGCCATTGACTTCTTATTAGACTCAATTACAGATATCTATAATTCAATTTTGACGCGTTACAATGCCAAGTCGACATATCCATTATGTTACTTTGACTAGTCGCAATTCTATTAATGATACTTAGAACTCTAGTCTCAATAGTCTAAATGTCTATTTCTAATATTCACAAATTCAGTTGTTACTAGTGGCAATGTTCATTGTAGAAATCTACAATTCTGCTTACATTACAAATATCACAATTTATTTTCTTCATTTCTAAACTTAAAATCTGACCAGTCAAAATTAACTTAGTGATATGTCAGCTTGAAAATGTAACGAGTAAGAATTTATTTTCAGATATCCAGAATTATATTTCAGATCTGAATTACAACTGTAACTTGTGGGAATTTTATTTGTACTATTTTATTTGTTTTTATTTATTTATTTGTACTACTGTAATTTTTTTTTTAATTTTAGATTTAAAAATGGGAATTTCCACTAGTCAAAGTGACACTGTGGATCTCTTCAATGACGTACATATGTATCCAAAATTATTAGGTTAATTTAGTGTCAGCCAATGGCTTTGTAGCATTTCAATGATATCACGCTCACACACCCAAAATGGTCTGATGATATGTCAGACATATCCGACATGCAACTGTTGATATCTGACATGGGCAAGTAAATTTCCACTCGTCACAACCCTTTTCCCACATGCAGAAATTCAATTGTTTCATATGTGCGTATGTGTTATTGTTATTCTTACCAATGGAAAATGAATTACTGTTATCTATATTTAAATCAAATATATGTGTTAATCAGTTTTGACTCGAAATGTGATTTCTGCATGTGAAAATGTATTTGTAGCACGTCAAATTTGTTTGACAGATATCTTCAATGAGCCTTTTAACAAGTCAAAACGACATTTGACATGTCGAAATGTCATTTCCACTAGTGAGAACTAAATTGCTACGAGTCAGTCCTACTGATAAAATTTTAAAGGTGCATGGCACAGTGCAGACAGTCTGTCTGAAAGATCTGATCTGAGAAATAAATTTGATTTTCCGGCAGTCTAAACGTAACCTCTGTGCCCTCAGTGAGAGGAGGAAAAATAATGATGAAATGACACTCAGTGGAAATCAAATACCAGAAGCTGCCAGTCACACAGACCGCAGTCCAACTTTAGTTATTTCAGATAATAATAGACTCTGTAGGTGTTACGTGGGATCCAGGTCTGTGCTATGTCATGACTCATTTTTAACCTTTGTAATATATGAGTAGCTACTACTGTACAATACCATAAGAATTTACCACATATAAAAGAAATTCAGGTTTCTCACACGTATGGAGACCCATAACACAATATTCAATGTTTATCCACATTCCAGGCCACTAGTGAGGCCTGTTTTCTTAAAGGGGCAGTACACAGACTTGTTTGTGTGGGTGTGTGTGTATGTGAGAGACTTACGTAGCCAACGTCTGGCCGGTAACAAGTGTATGCTCCCAGAATGCTGTGCAGCACATCATGATATGGCCCGCCCTAATGATTGACAAAGAAATTATGAAGATAATGGATCAAAAAGGCCACACACACACACACACACACACACACACACACACACACACACACACACACACACACACACACACACACACACACACACACACACACACAATTTCCTATAAAGTTCAGTGCGATTTATGTTGATAGAATAATATCAGAGTAATGACACTGTGCTGTTTCTTGCAGAGGTTACCAGGGTTAATGTTGGACTGGTTAAAAAGGTGATGAGACATCTTCTTAATAATGACAAACAACAATGTTTTGTACAAGTTAAGCTGAGTATTGCTGAGGATGGCTGAGGTTCTGTCACTGACCTGCTGGAAGATACACAGTTGGGGGAAGGTTCTTGAGATGTCCAGCTTGATCAGCTCCAGGCTTGACTCCCGATCTGATGAACCAGCATCTGGAAGACATCGCAAAGCATTAGGAATCAAGGGGAAAAAACAGATCATAAAACACATTAAGTGTAACCTCTTATCTGACATGCAAAGCTACTTTACTTTTCTGTTAAGTTAAGATGAGTTTAGTTGCATTGATCTTTGAATTAATATGACCAAAATGATGGAAACAAGCAGAGGATTTTTATTCTGTCTCTACCTTCAGTTTCGGTCTCTAAGGAAGGTGCTGCCGTGTTCCTCCACTTTTCTTTTGCCCGGGCCAAACAAATGTTATACAGCTCTGCAGGGACACGTAACAACACCACAGTACAATCAATATGAGAGAGAGGGAGGCAGACAAGAGGCTACAGACACTGAGTGTAGAACACAATGACTGGACAGAAACCACTTCAGGTGATAAAAGCATTCAGCTCTTGACATTACTCTGCAGCAGTTACACTAAGGGTGATTACAGGATCTTGGTGCAGTACATTGAATCTCCGAGCCTGTGCTTTGATCTGTGGCTGCCCTCTAGTGATGAGACACTGGATGGATATAATGAGATCTCTGAGACATGACGTGGAGCTCTGCACTGGTGGCCCTGACCTGAAAGAAGATCCATATTAACTGCAGAAAATGGCAACGACAGGCCAAGCTGAGCAGGCGTGCAAGAAGCTGAGATAAGAACAGCAGTCTAATGTGAAAATATACTTTAGGGATATAACAGCAATTGTATTAACATATATATGCAAAGGACAGAGGGATGTCGTATGCTGTAAAGCCCTGTGAGGCAAATTGTGATTTGTGATATTGGGCTTTATAAATAAAATTGAAATTGAATTGAAAATTGAATTGTATATATTAACAAAATTTTATGTAATGAGTCTACAATGTAATACAGTGGGACTTTAAAATGGTTTCACACAAGAAACACAACTCTAAGCTACTATTCTGAACGGATTAACAGATTGACTGCAGACTGCTTACTGTTACAGAACATGTCTAAGCCTTTATCGTGGCTAAAAAATCCATAGAAAAGTTTGGTCTCATTTGGGACTGGAGCATCTGCAGATTAATTCCATACCCAATTTGTTATGATCCATTGCAGTTAGGCACAATACAAAATGAATAAGTCATCTGTCTCTGTTATCTTCGCCGCCATCTTGACTGTAAAGGAGCCGGAAAGGACAATTCCACCGGGCTAAGCTGTGCCACATTCCGTTTGCCACGACTGCAACCTGGTTTTGTTACATCTCCCGCAGGGTCATGCCACTCCAAGAGCATTTCAGGAATGGAGTGTTTTGCCTGCCTGATTTGATAGACTTGCAGATTTTGTTGATTTGGTCATTTTCCCTTGATATTTGTACTTCTAACATAGGTAAGTAAGTAGGCTCTGAAGTTAAATGGTTTCTTTTTGGGTCTGTTTTAGTTGAGTTTATTGATGATATTTCCTTCATTGTTGTGCTGTAGCCTACAAAGTTAATATTGTTAAAGTCTAGGAATGAATATATGGATTATTTCTGAATGTTTTATTTAAAATACATTCATCCTCATCACTACATTTTATCTTTATGACACATACAGTGCATGTTGGCAGGAAAAACGTAAGCTGTCCTGTGCAACATGCTGCAACTCTGTCAAAAATAGACATGGTCGGCATGAATTTTAGCTTCTGGGACACTCCTGAAAAGCGGTGTGCCGCTTCTGCTGCAGTTGCAGCCAGCCCAGGCAGCCACTTGGTGGAAATCTGCACTCTACTGAACTCACTTTCCTAGTTATTCGTTGTCGTACTTCTACCTGGGGGATAATCACACTCTAAGTTTTGGAACTTCAGTTCCCATTGTTTAACAGCCAACATTTATTTATCATTTTTTTTATCATTATTTATCATTTTGGCATTGATAGTACGCTGAATTAGTTATTAGCAGTTCCTGTCTATGATATATCCATAAGTGTACACAACTTTCAGTGGATTAGTTTGACATCAAAGACAGAGGTAACATCATAAGGAAGCACAGGTCACACTGAACCCAAAAATATGTGTAAAATGTCAGATTCAGATTTCACCTCTACATTTTATTGCACTTCTGTCCCAAATAGCAGCATTAGTAACAGTCACCACTTAGCAGTAGAATACATTAGAAGCAAGAGCAGAGCTTTCCATTTACATTAGACGTACTAGTAGCTGTAGGTTGCAGTGCTGTGGCAAGAATACAAGTACTAACAGTGGTAACCTCAGAACCACTAGAAATAGCAAATTTAGCAACAGTAGAAATGTTAGCAGTAGCAATAACAGCAGTAATAAAACTACTTCATTTAAAATGGGGGAATACTGTCATTGAGCTGCTACTAGAACAAGACAGACAACATTAAAGAGGACTGAGCTGTGTGTGTGTGTGTGTGTGTGTGTGTGTGTGTGTGTGTGTGTGTGTGTGTGTGTGTGTGTGTGTGTGTGTGTATAGAGTGCTAATGCATAGGACTGTGCTCCATTTAAAAGGCTGAGTAGTAAAAAGCAGAGTGGGCCAGCTCAGCAGTCAGTGAGTACTTATCTGCAAGCAGCCCTGAGGGTGCTGAGAAGCTTTCACCGAGTGATACGAAGTTGGTGCTCTTTTAGCATGTGGATGAATCTGCAGTGTGTGTTTTCGTGTGTGTGTATAATCTCCTTTCAGACTTGACAACTCATTGAAATGCTGCTTGCTCCCTCTTGCACTAGGGATTAATTGGCCTCTGCTCCCTCTTAATGGATACACTCTTCCTTCCTCTTATATCCACCTTACAGCCACATAATTAATCAATTACAAACACTGAGACAAGCTGCTACACCCATCTGTGTGTGTGTGTACAATATATATGTACACTAGTGTATTTCTAAGTGATGAACAAAGAGCAGTCATGTAACCGTACAAAAGTACAGTTATGGCAATTATAAGCCATAAATAACACACACTCTCAGATGCACACTCTCTCACTGCCACGTACCATGTGTGATGTTGAGATCGTTGCCCACAGCCAGGCTCCACACTTTGCCTCTTACACTGGGGGGGATGCCCTGCCACCAGAGGTCTCTTACTCGTCGAGACGTACACCTGAAGGAAGGTTAAATGTTGAAAGTTTAGCACATCAGAGGTTTCTTAATATCATTTATTGATCAGAGCCACAAGGTGGCAGTCACTGAATAAATACAAACCTTCACCCAAGTATTACACCTGTAGAGATGGCAATACCACGGATACTTAAAAAATTTGAGATTTATTGATTTAAAAATGATGTTATTGCTTCCACTATGCATCTATGATCAGAACTGCGTCCACAGCAACAGACTGGAATGCTGTGTTCACTGAAATCAGGCAGACAGTAGACGGTATGCTGGATATCATTTTATTGCCACGGCTACTGCCAGCGTGGGGGCATAATAATAAACACAAAATAGTCTATTCACCATATGTTATTCTATTCTTTGTAAATAATTGGACATCACCATCGCAATATTTCATCATGCATGTTTCATTTTACCATCCTGCCATTCCGTTGAACTGTTTGTTTTTCCCGTGCCGTCCAGTGTTGTCCGTGTGCCGATTGCCTGATTCCATATAAACGCAGTATTATTCAGAAATAACTGAGTGTAGAATGGCATAATCGACCAATCAGAATC
This sequence comes from Epinephelus awoara, assembly GCA_035609425.1. NCBI lineage: Eukaryota > Metazoa > Chordata > Actinopteri > Perciformes > Serranidae > Epinephelus > Epinephelus awoara. Next base: position 8,525,993 of record CM069315.1, on the reverse strand, counting down.
AAGCATTCAAAAACAACCATTCAATAAGACTGTATGAAAAAGGCACTGAAGTTGACATCAGTTCAAAACAACATGCAAGAATGACTATGTGGCAGCTTTGCCTGTCAAACAGGTTGTGTTTTGTTAAGCTCATAATGGATCATGATGTCAGCATATGATGTGTTTGGATTTTCTCCCCGCAGTGCTCATCTGCAGCAGCTGTTCAGTGTAATGATCGGTAATAATAATTTGATGCATAGTAGAGAACACTGACAATTAGTATTCCCCATGAAGGCCTTAAGGTTATAATATCTTGATGATCATTTCATAGATGACTTAATTAATGACTGAGATACACACTATATTGACGGTGTAATACATTTGATGTTCAGGGCAACACACTTGTACTTGGATTTCATGTATAAAACTGAGGGCCTGGTCATTCAAAATTCCTACATTTACTTCTATACTGTGGTGTTGCTTTAAAAAAAAAAACAGTATGTAGCAGTATAAAACAGGATGCTGAAATGTACAGTCACTTACATCAAGACAGTAGCATCCTTACGTTTGCCAAGATTTTAAGTCCTAGTCATAAGTTACTGAGTACAAATGTGGGCACAGAACACAATATTGTTTCTCTTTTTCTTCTGTGGACTATGAAAATAAGAGAAGTGACTAAACTGTGTGGTCAGGTGTATGGTCATTACCGGTGTTGGTTTGGAAACTGATCCTCTCATACGCCCACACAAACAAAAGTGGAACTTAGAAAACCCAACTATTTGTGAAAAAGAACAACTGTGCTTCCCAAAGAAACCTGGATGCTTTTCAACCTTTATTTTCCACGACAGGTCAAGTTACCAGTACTAATAGGAAACAAACAAAAAAACAAAAGAGTTAAGAATCTTTTTTTCTAATTCTTTTCCGAAGCTACAATTCTTTGTTTAAAGTACATTATACTACATTTTTTTTGTCGATCAGTGTTTGTATTGGTAAATCTCTTCTCTGTACAAACAAGTACCTACTTCAGTATTTATATCATTCCAAACTCAGTCGTCGTTCGTACTCACATTGTGCTCCAGTTAGGTAAGATCTCCTGGTTCCAGATCTGGGCAGCTGTGCCAATGCTCTCCTCAAGCTTACACCGATCCTCCAGCTGCTTCTTTCTCTTCTGAGCGTCCTTCAACTCTACAGACAGCAAAGTGGAGAAAACATCAGTTGTTGATGTTTGTCAAGACAGGAAGGACACAACTACATAGTGATGGTTGGTTCGCAGCTATGGTGGATTTCAGAGCTCCAGAGATGACCTGACCTCGGGCACTCACAGGAAAATGGCATCAATCCTTTGGATGATACAATATTTGCCAATTTCACAAACTCCGCCACAATATGATTTCAATTTGTTGCGATTCAGGGGCCTGTGATCGATATGAGATGATATCATACGCAAATTTACAGCTCACAGTTAAAGAAGCAGCTGTCATCCCTGTTTTTGTGTATTTGGCCATGAGAGATAAAAACACCACATAAATCATCTGAAGTAACTGTGACTGACTCCACTAACACATAAAACGGCACATGGGATGAGTTAACCATTGGGCTTTCTGCAAGAAATCTTTTCCTATCAACCCAAACCATGATCTTTTTCCTAAAACATCAGGCTATCTGGTTTACAGCTCTGAAGGCAAACCTCTCTCAACAGCCAAGGACTAACAAAAACATAATTTAATAAAAGTATAAAATTCAGCTTAATAATATCTGTCATGGTTAATAAATAAAGTGTTTTTTGCAAGTCACCCATTATTAGCTTAAGCACTTCTACACTGCATAAATTAGCCAAAGTGAAGAATTAGTGGAGTGAGGAGTTTAATTAGGTGGCGGTAGAGGAAGTGGGCAAAACTTCAACAATGCATTGCGCAGTTTGCTCCAAGTTTGAGAGCAAGGTGGATAAGCAGGTGTTGTTTGTTCATTGCAATTACCTTTAATATTTGTTTTCTTTGATAACCACTAATACATACAACAGTTTCTATGGGGGCAAGTAAATACTGACTTACTGACAGTAATGTTAAACCCTGCCTCACTTCTGCCCCTGAGCTCTCTGGAAGAACACAGTAAAGGAAAACACTGATTACTCTGTCAAATGAGCTCACCTCTCTTCTTGGCCTGGGCCACCATCTCTTCATACTGCTGTCTGTGTTTCTGGGCCTCCTCTGCTGGCTTGGCAGGCAGGTTACTGTAACACACAAACATGAGCGCAGAGAAATGGATGGGGAACTACATGTCCTCTGAGCTTAACATGTATTATTCATGTTGGGCAACTTGTGTGCTATAAAGAGAAAACATACACAGACAGAAGAACAGAGCAGAAAATGTTCCCTGACTTCAGCCTTGTATCTTGCCTGTGCTTATGAAGTAAACTTTGATCCAATTGACATTTGCATATCATGATGATGATCAAACTAACTAGCATGCATTTTCTAGCTTTTTTGGAACCCTGTGATATGGTTGAAAGCCCCAGAAAAAAAAGCTAGTAAGTGTTCATTTTGTAAATTGTGATGGAAGTGTATTTTAGAATTTGTTTTTACTGGAAATATGATCTACTTTTACACTTTTTGAAAAGAAATGCACTTTTGAACTACTCTCCTTCTATTCTACAAATACACATAAATTGTGCACTCTAATTTTACTGGCCAATAGCACTGAAACTTTAATGTACTATGTGCACTTTTCTGCACTATTTTTACCAGTAGGGGGTGACAGTAAAGAGAGAAAATAGGTTTGAGGTTGCACGCAGTTGCTGAACTTTGCTAGTCATGGTGTTAGAATAAACTTCCTCATGTTCACACAGGAAATCAGGCTAAGTTATACTATTGTTTTCTTTCACCATGTTCCCCTAGCAGAAGTGCTAGTGCTGCAGCTGAGCTAGCACCACTCATTGAAACATGAGGGCAACTTTATGTCTGTTATTTGTTCTCAAAATGTAAAATGGTCTAAAAAGAAAGGTAATGGAGCCAGGCTGAGGGAGGGCCATTAAACTTTCAGCAGCACCTCTCTTTTACCCTCTGTGATACAAACAGGGACACAGTGAGAGCTGGAACAATGCTGAATGGAGTCTAATGACACAGGAAGGAGGACTGATAAAGAAGGAATGAAGGGAAGATAAAGACTGGACAGACAACAGACATGGCTTTGTTGTCTGATGAGCAAACTACATTGGCAGCAAGAGACAATGGAAAATGTGGGATAGTCTAATAACCTAAGGATCTGAGACAGCGTGTCTGTGTGTTTACATACGCAGGTCTGTCCTCCAGTATAAGTGCGGTGGTGGAGAGGGGCTCAAAGTCCAGGTTTTTCCTCACACCCTGCCTGGGAGATGTCGGGTTGCCAGGTCCAGCTCTGCCACTCTTTGTTTCATATTCCTGACAACAAAAACACAGGATTTAGACGCAAGTTGAGTTTTAATTACAACAAAATAGCTTAGTCTGCAACATTTACACACACACACACACACACACACACACACACACACACACACACACACACACAGGAAAAAAACTGATGGATAAGTCACTTTATAATCCATTTTAAAATCTGAACAGGTCATGCTTTGCAGCTCCATAGCCAGAGAAAGTAGGCACAAGGGCCATCAGCCGGTTAAGAGGAGTGCAGAGTCAGCAGCCAACAACAGTAAAAAAAAAAACAATTTAAAAAAAATAAAAAATAATGTTTTTTAACGATTGAGAATCACAGCAATAGCGACAGGTCCTTGAGCATACAGTAACAAATGTGCACATAAGATCTTAGGCTAACTGGTCCAGTAGTTTGTAAGAGCAGCTGTAGACAGACTGATTCAAACTGGTGGATAAGTTACTTTATATTCTATGTAAAACAGTAATAGGACATGCTATGCAGCTCCAAAGCCAGAGAAAATAACCCTAGGGGTCACAGTTGACCTCAGAACTAATGGTCAGATACAGACTTCTAGCATTTAATGACCGAGGAGAGGAGAGGGAAGGAAATGAAAAAATGAAGAGCAATAATAAGAGAGAGAACTATGTGTGCATTAAGTCGCACATAAACACTGAGAAATGTCTTGACAACCTTGTGACACTGCTCTTTTGGCCTCTGAGCATTTGTCAGCTGGTGTCTAATGACTGTGTAGTTTCTGCCCCATCAACGGGAGTATGATGCAGGCCTATAGAAAGAGGAGGCCATGTGACTTGCAGTCTGTTACAGCTGAGCCCGCAGAGCAGTTTAACACAAGGCCAACTATCAGCTGACTTACAGGTTCTGTGTGTATGTGTGTGGTAGCACCTCTAAATTTAAAGGGGCAGTCCACCCCCAAAATCAAAAACACACACTGTTTCTCTTACCTGTAATGATATTTATCAGTCTAGATTGTTTTGGTGTGAGTTGCAGAGTGTTGGAGATATCAGCTGTAGAGATGTCTGCCTTCTCTCTAATATAATGGAGCTAGATGGCACTCGGCTTGTGGTGCTCAAAGTGCCAAAAAATTATATTTGAAAAACACAACAGTAATGTCCTTTCAACAAATCATGACCTGGTTACTCAAGATAATTCACAGACCTTGTTGTGAGCAGATTCATGTAGGAACTATTTTCTTACCTGCCAACTGCATCACCACGCAAAAGGACGCATGCTTTTAGCCAACATTACAGCTCAGCCAAGAGCAGGCTATCAATGTTTACATCTCACGCTGCTGCAAACACAACCCTCTCATCCATGAGTAGATGCATGCTCCCTCCTGCTCGTTGAAACGGTTGGCAGAAACTTTAGCTAAAACGAGGGGAAATATGTATTCTTGATTTTGGGGTGAACTGTCCCTTTAAGTCCAGCATTAGGCAGCTGAAAGGTGGTGCAAATAGTTCAGGGAACTGTTGGAATACACTACATTGTAAGTAGGAAGCTACTGTAAATAGGACAAGTGCAATATGAGCACACACCCCACTGTGTGTCCAAAATGGCCTCCAGTGTGCATTGAGCTGGTTAATAATGCAGGCTGAGGACTGCAAGCAATCAGCTTAACACAGCGCTGCCACAGGGACGTTCACATTGATCAGCGCAGGCCACAATACGGACAGGAAAATCTATTCCTTCAATACAAGCGTGTGAGTGTGCATGCGTGAGTGTCAGTGATGCAGCCCTTGTTATTAATCTGTCTTTGTGTTGCTGTCTGTTGTACTAGATCCTGGGGGATGAATAAAGGTAATTGAATCAGATTCAAAAGGACAGGGCATAACACAACAAAAGTAAAAGGAGAGAGATAAAAGGACATAAAGACATCACAAACTACTGAAATACCCATAATAACCTTAATTGTGTGCTCATGCACGCCATTGAGTTCAAACACAGGCGCACAAGTTGTGTGAGAGGTTGTAAACTGATTTTTTTTCCATATAATTTTGCCGCTGTTTAACAGGGACCCCATTTACCACCAATTCATCAAAAACTTTTGCCTTTTTTGGATTCTTCGTTTATCATGGAGGCATGTGGAAAAAAACTGTTGTCTTCACAAATTCAGTGTAACCTGGGGTAATTGAAACACAAATAATAATTCTGTGGGTAAGTGTGTCTTTAAGGAGTAAACTGACATGTGGAACACACACACACACACACTTCTTTCTTGGTGAGACTTTGATGAAATTGAAACTGTCACATCTCTTAAATATGAAGCTAGGAGACGATTAGTTTAGCTAAGCTTAGTATAAAAAGTGAAGGCTAAGGGAAAAGAGCGAGTTGTGGTTTTAAAGGGAGGTTTATGCAGGACTTTCTTTATATCTAGTGGGCAGATATTAAAGTTGAACTGAACTTCTCATCCAACCTCCTATCAACAAAGCAAAACAGAGTGAATGAAATAGCTGAAAACTCAAAGAAAGCAGAAAATTTAGCTTTAAAGGGGGAGTAAACACAAAGTGGCAGTCATCAGTATCCTCTTTCCTTATCTTGCAAAGACACAAGAAAGACCTTCCCAGAAAAACGGTGGCCACATTTCAAAGTGACAGCAGGGTATCATCTTATTCGCACACAGCAGGGAAGCTGCTTATGTGAAAATAAATGGACCAGAGTGACAGAAAGGAGTTTGGAGATGATGGGAAAGCCTGAGAGTAAATGCCAAAACATCTCTTGAGGATTGGGCATGAAGGGAGAGCAGTTGACACAGAAGACAGAAGCAAATGAGGGCAATGATGGGGAAAGAGTGAGGCAGGAAGTTAAGAGTGCTAATTGAAAACCATTCCTCCGCCACTGGAGAACGGAGGTGATTCATGGGTAAGACTGCACTCAGCACTGGGATGAGAGTAGGCCTATACACAGAGGGTGAGTCACCATTCTCATGTGTGTGTACTTTCCCCTACTTTTCTTCTTCTTTGCCATCTATACCTCCCTTTCATCTGCTCTGCATCCGTCTATCATCCCTAAATCCCCTAGAAGCTTTGTGACTTGTTGGTGTATTTGTAGTGCCAGCTGATTAACTACTGTAGCTGGCAAGTTAACCTATAACAAGCTGAGAGCATGCTAGCACTAGACACTAAAATAGCCCTCTAAATTGTTAACAGTCAGTTAGCAACAGAGCTAGCTTGGTCGCTAATGGGACAGCAAGCCTCCAGTTTATTCAGGATAGAGGATTAAAAAAATGGATGGTGTGACACAACTGACAGGATAGCTTTCTCACAAAACAATATTTTTCCTTGTGTTAATGACTGACAGAGTTTGCCTTTGTTATTATTTAGCCTCATGTAGTGGCAGACTTTAGTTCGCTGCAGGGCAGGGCCAAAAAAATAAGGTCACCAGCGCAACATTGAGCTTTCTAGCATGTAGGCCTGTTTTTCTCAGTTTTAAAGCCACCTAGTAGCGCACTACATCTCAATTCTCCACTGGAAGGACACTTGATCATGTTTTTCATACTTGAAGGGCACCCTAGAGGGCCCTACATCATTTTTTAATTACTATAGGGGCATCCAGGGTATGGAATTAATCTGCAGACGCTCTTTTTTGAAATGAGACCGATGAGGCCAAAATGTGGCCTGCAACACACTAGGTATGGCTTGTTGAGGCAATTTCTTGAAAACTTATGGCCCCTACAAGCTTGTTAGAGAAGTGAGGAGACAGCAGCCGTCGACAGTAAAAAACAGTCACTAAAAAAAGTTTTTTAACAACTGTGAATCAACCCAACCACATGGGTCCTTGAGCATACAGTCATTATTAAGTATTGGGCTGAGTTTAGCTGTAAACAGACAGATTCAAACACGCACAGACGCACATGCACAACCAACCACATGATCCCTCCGAGCTTACACCAGGCAGAGATAATGAATAGGTTAACGTGCCTGTATTGTTGCTTGGTTTATTAAAGACAGTGTGTACCCAAGGGAACGCCTGCAGGTCGATAAAAAAGGTTAACTGGAGCTTTGCACCCCGAGAATAGATGGGAGACTGCAGAGAGTGTGAGGTACAGTGGGGGAGGAGGAGGGAAGGAGCAATTTGGCATCTGTCCAGCAGCAATGCAGGTGCTACCAACAAGGTGAAACAAAAGACAGGCTGGAAGCTGCACAGAGGTGCGTGTGTGGAAGGGAAGATTTGTGTGAATGTGATGTGAGAACAAGTACGGTACAAACAATGAAGTAAGTGGTGTCAAAGTATTTCAAGTATGTGAGGGGGAGAAACTACCAAAAATGATAAGCTACAACAGTAACAAACGAACTGATGGTGCCAAATTAAGTTATATTCATATTATGGCTATCAGGCAGCACAAATGAAATAATTAAAACTCGGACAACAATGATAAGAAACTCCCCCTTATCCTCTCACTTTTACGCTGGAACTTTACTCTTTCTGTGTGTGGTGTGGTAGCTTTCAGCTGCTGGAATAGCAACTGTATCCCATGATAACCTGCCGCCAGGGCAACCAGCTTTGTCACACTGGCTTTCAGTTGTTCTCCAATTTCCTGGTAGTGGTGTGAGAGCTCTCTGGCTGCACTGACTGGCTAGCTGGCTGCTAATGGCCTTTGTGCTCTAAGAAGCAGCTCTCTGAAGATGACATCAAGTTGTTTTCATATTCAGAACTTGTCTGTAAACAGCATCACACTATGTGGCCTTACAACGTTATACACAATTATACTGAAGTGCCGCTTGGGTAAAAGCATCTTGTTATGTTACACAAAAAGACACAAAGTGGGCTTGAAAAGACAGTTCCGTTAGAGATGTTGGTCAAACTGTCCTACTGTGTCACCTTGGATTAGAACTTATGCATCCTATCCTCGTGAAAACACCACTGGCTTTCTCAATAATGAAATCTACGAGATGAAAAGCCACAGCAGGGTGCTTAGCCTGGTTTTCCTGCATGCCAAACACACAGCTTTTCACTGGAAACTGCTTGAGGCAGTCCCAAAGTAATTTCAAAAGCAAATCGAGCACAGAACAATGAATGAATGAGTAAGACGCCTTCTGTGGTTGGCTGTACTTAGATGTGTGTGTGTGTTTGGCAACTATTGCAGGACAGGTAACATGTGCACTAATCAGAGCTGTTATTTAATTTCAAAAAGTCCATTCCACTGATTTCTTTTACAGACAATGACATTAAAACTTAATGTATATACCAGCATTTGAGAATAGGTACACTGTTAAAACCCATTTTCCACCAAAATTAGTGCATATATGCAGGGTTTTTTTAAACACGAGAAAATGAAAATGAAATGAAAATAGCCAAAGGACTCCTTTCATATTGGCAGAAGACAAGTATGCTTTTCTGTGTTCGTTTTTCTGGTGTTTCACATTCATTGTCACGAATGTGCCAGGAAACAGGTTGGTAAACAGTGAAATTCAGGATGGAGGCCAGTGAAAATGTTTATTTTTTTTACACTGGTTATAGGTGCAGACTAATTTGGATCAATGTTCGAGTGCTGCTTGGAGGGAGACGGACGGAATTTGTGGCTGACAATACAAGAGTTGCAAAGTTACCAATGGTCATGCAGGAAAAGGGGTCAGAAGTAGCGTGTCCACTTAGGTGTCATGTTTCCATTACTGCTGATTGGAGCTGGAGCCAGAGTTCCCACAGGTTTTTACCAATGAATTTTCAAAACTTTTCCATAACATTTTTCCCGCATTTCCGTGACTTTATATAAGTACTTTAAAACAGATTAGCAGATTGGACGTGGTAATGAATTGGTTGAGCGTCGGTTAAGGTTTTCACAAATGCCGTAACATTATCTCACCTGGCCAGAGCAGGCGGCCTTTTGGTAATCTTGATGCTACTTTCCTTTAGCATGGCTGACATAACTTCCACTTGGCCCATGTTGCCACCGTCATTTGATGTAGGGCCTACATCTAGTGCGGCTGGAGTTTGCCTTTCTCCTGAGCCATGTATTATATTTGTCATTTTAAATGCATACATACATTATCAAACACACACTTCCCAGGCATTTACAGATAAACAAACTGCTTGCACTCGCTCATGAGACATTCTCACCACAAACTAGCTTCATACGTATCACGTGATACTAGTGACATTTCAACAGTTAAGGAGACACAGCACTAGATTTTAAAAAAGTAATACATTGAATGCATTTCACGTAACGTTAGACATGTTTGGGGATTTTCATGGACATTATTTAAAGAATAGCCAAAACATTGTATATCCAAAACTTTCCTTAAACAATCTGTTAACTCAAAACCATTTTATGGCCTGAAAACTCCTTTTTCTAATTTCAAAACCTTACCAGGAATGTCATGACTGTGGAAACCCTGTGGAGCTGATAACTATCTGTAATTACTGCAGAGTCTTTTGTCCAGGGAATGAATGACTGCAACCTTTCCCACTACAGACACAAGCCAGATGTTAGCAGGTGTTAGTGGGGGGTTTTGTCCAGTGGGAAAAGAGTTTAAATTTTACACGTGTCCCTTTGAAACCTGAATTGGAAAAAGCACTTTTCTACTTGTGAGGCAAGCTTACTTCTAAATCTGTGACAGTCAACCCATTTAATTTACTTATATTGCTTCACAAGTATCATTTGAAAAAACTGACCTCATTTTCAACCAACTCTATCTCTTGTATAGACTTAGCTACACATTGCGATCATATCTGGTTATTCATAGTAACAAAAAAACTTGCAAATGACACCAGGTTTTGAATGAATGATTTCATTTGTATGTAGTATTTTTTGGCAGACTGCATCTGACACACGGGCAGCTGAATTACAGTTACCACAGGGGAGCTGAGGAGGAGCACAAGTCTGTTAGCGAGGCTCTAATGATCTGGCAGCTTTGTTGAGACAAAATGAAGAAATTGTCCAACATCCAGACAAACAGATGGAAACATGAGCACGGGCATCAAACACTCAGATACAATCCAGTACTTTTTATATCCAAGCATGTTTTGCTGGAAAGTGGAAGTCCCACTGATTCAGATGGCTCCTTAACTGCATCAGTAATACAGCAGGATTAAATCCCTCGACAGGATTCAGAAAGCCAAAATAAAAAAAGACAGCACTGTCACACTGCTGCACGTGCTTTCGTTGAACGAAGTTGAAGGCTTTACGTCAAGTTACATGCAATAAAGATGGGTCATCTCTTTGGTGGACATTAGTCCATCAACAGGAAACCAAATGTTTCCATCTTTCTACATACATCCTGACCATCATCAGCCCGTTCCCCCATCACAACCACCATGAAGCACAGCGCTAAGACAAGCTGAAAGAGGCTATTATGTGAAACCTGAGCCATCCTCCTCCTCTGCTGCGTCTCTTTCACGCTCTGACTACCAATGCCCTCTGATTCTGCCAGACAAGGAGAGAGACAGTGGGTCATCGAGCTCACCCACTTGTCCTCACAGTGCGAATGCTCACTCACCATGAACGCTGCGGTTCCTTACAGGCGGCCAGTCCTCCGGTGGGGGTTAGTTTCCAAAACCTTAGCCTAGCGTCATTGCTGCTCCTGGGGGCTCACTCCTGGCAACAAGACACCCAGGAGCAAGAAGACGAGGAGGAGGAGATCAAAAAGGAGGGCAGAGGGACAGTCAAGCTGCCAATGGTGGGACACACCCCGCATTGGAAATGATGCAGCAGCAGCATGATACCCCTCTATTTTCCTCCCCCTCTCTCTCTCTCTCTGAGCAGTGACGCTACACCGCACGGCTCTGCATCAGGTCTATTGCTGCTGCTGTGCGTGTGTGTGTCAGCAAATCAGCACCGCCGTGTGTTATTAGTCACCATCGCTGCACTGAAAGGAGCTCCGTGCTCTGCTTTGCCCTGGCAGCCGTTCTAATCAATCCCAGAGTAATGGATCGGGTTTCAGCCTCTCAGCCTTCTGCTCTTTTAATCCAGTCAGGACTGAACAAGAGGCTGAAGCTAAAGTGCTGGTACAAGTTACACAGCTTGTGCCCTGGGAGAATTTCTTCTCTTTCCCTGCCTATTAGATGATTCTCACTATACACAGGTGAAATTACTGCCCAACAACACAGCAATCAGACCCGTAGGAGATGTGCCATTTACACAAGATGCAAAGTTTTTAAGTATTCCAATTATGACTTTTCCCCAAACTGGGAGAGTGGCTCCAGCAGATTCCAAGTACAACATCTGAGGTCCCTGTCCAGAAGAGCACTGCCTAGGATTATTATGTAATTTTCAGCTAGCTGGCATTCATGAAGGAAGAGATGAAATGAGGGGAGAAAATGAAGAATTGTGTGTGATGGCAAACAAAACTCTGTCAAACAAAGACGCATATTAGAGCTACATTTCATCAACAGCTACAGAAAATAAATCTGCTGTTATGTTACATTACATGGAAAGTCTACGGAAGATCACTGTAATAATTCCATTACACACAAGCTTTTAATCATTTTTACAAATGCGATGACTTTTTCAGGCCTGGAAAATGTGACTGTGAAATTCCCTGACTTTTGCAGGTTTTCCATGACTGTGGGGACCCTGGCTTTAATTGATAATGCTGCCAACCAGAGAGAAGTAAAGCTAAAGTAGCAGTGGTAAAAGCAAAAGTTTTCTACAGTTCTGGAAACTAAACCGAAAATGAGGAAGGGTTACATGATTTCAGTATGATGATGTCGTGCAGCCGATGCTTTAGCAGGTGTGCTGCTGAGGGTTTGTGTGCTTGTTTGTCAGGTGAATCGTTAGCGCATCATTATACTAATTAGTAGTTGTGATGTATTGTGTGACGATGAGATGGTGCCTGGATGCAGGCGACAGATGTGTTTATGAAAATGCAGGGGTGAAAAATGCACGTTCTGAATAGCGAGGGGGTTGCGTCCGATGCGTTCCCCCTTAAATCAATACCTATGGAGTTAATAAAATAGCTGCATTGACGCTGAATACCCGTGTAGGCCTGGTTTTATTCCACACAGAAAATTTAGCAAGAATCAATAAGGGAATTGATAAAGAATCGGACAGACAAGTAGGGGTGGTATCAATAAAGTCTTATTAATTCCCATCCTTAATTGCAATCTATGCACAGGAGCACTGAAGCTGTTCTGGAGGCTCATGGTGAACCAACACCTTACTGAGATACTTTGCTGGTGTCACCTATGCGTAAATGCAACCTCTAAGATAATGATCATTATGATGACATTTACTTGATTTATTGTCCATAGTGCCTGGTTAACTAATATAAACATGTTGATCAGACACCACTGCCTTTATTGTCATCATCATCTTTCTATGGTATTAAAATAGTTAGAATATACTGAATATCAGCAAAAAATGACAACTTTAGCTGAGCTTTAGCCAATTTACGCAAAACTTTCAGTAGTGGCTATCACAATCCCTCATTTATCTAAGTCTAGAAGGTGTTAAAATGAAAATTCAGACATGCCAGGGCTGCCACACAATGTGATTTAGAGACTCAGCAGGTAACAGAGCAATAACTTTCTTCAGCAGGCAGCAATTTACTGTGAGCAGACATTGTACTGTGGCCTCCAGATACCCTGAAGTCCCCAGACTGAAGTGTTGTAAATTAGAATGTAAAACTTGATTCGCAGTTTTGTTCTCAAAGGAGAAACGTCGCCGGTGGAAAAAGCACACAGTGTGTCTTGTAGCAGCTGTACAATAACCTTGGCAAATAAAGCATTGCTTGCACACACGCGCACACACACACACGCAAACACTGAGAATTTACTGACCCCGCCTTTGAGCAGCAACGTCAGCGGCAAGACAAAAGCTTGAAAGCCTAGCCTTGTTATCTGATTCCCAAGGTTCAATATAAGGTTACAACCACAGATGAGATGGACTTCAGACATGAAGCACATGTGGGTGTGTGAATGAGTGTTTGTGTGCACACCAACACTTATGGAGGAGCCAGCATGTCAATCCTGGAGGTCTAATTTCTAACCAACACAGCCAGATAGCCAACATTGCAAGCTATTATAAAATAATGTGTGACAAGTTAAAGGGCTGACAGGTAAACTGTGGAAACTACAAATTAAAATGCCTTTCAACCAGGTTTCAACAGCACAAAGAGCACAGAGAAGAGTGTTACTTCCCTGGTGTCAGACTCAGGGTAAATGGAGGCAAAATAACAGGCTCCTACAGGCTCTAATTACAAGCTGCCATCTTGTTCTTTGGCTTATTTTACCAGTGGGGAGATGTCGTGCTCTTTAATTGGCCCTGAGACACTTCCCTATCTGCCTTTTGAATGGCAGTGGGAAATTATAAGAGCATTCAGTCACCAGCTTGTTATCTAACAAAGCGCTCTCAAAGACCTTGACATTTTGAATTTCAGCTTGCTGAGCAACACAAACACAGCATTACATGCACGTGGCATGCAAATGCCACACAAGGATTAGAGTCTGGTGCAGGAAAATAGTTCAATTCCTGTCACCTGCATGTTTAAAAAGAAAATCATCAATGACTAGTAATCAATTTTAGCATAAACAATGTTTCTATATGGACCTTTTCATTGTATTTTGATTTTTTGTTGTTGTTGGTGTATGTCAAATACTTATTTACTCTTCCATCTAAGGACACAGATGAAGATTCAGAACAGAATTACATTTGCTCTTGCTACTTTTTCATTTTAAGTGCTACTTTACAATAGCTACTATAGCTACAAGCTATTTCTCATTGGAAATTACACTCAAGCTACAGCAACATCACATTTTGTTTGAAAGCAAGAAGCTATAGAAATTGTAGCTAACTACAATGTTGCTACTTGAGTAATATAATAGCAAATGGTGGAAAAACAGCTAGCTCTGGAAATGTAGCTTGTTAGCTACAAGATCTTGAAATGGCTACATTTAAATAGCTACATGATTTTGAATATGCCTCCTAATACTACTGGGAATGTGTAGTTAAACTAGTGGCACCACTACATAGCATCACTAACGCTACGTGCAGCTTTGCTACTCGCTGTAAATTGCATCATTATCCTAGTGTGACAGACCTAATCATGTGTCTATTGTAAGGTAGTTCAAGTATGCTTCTTCTAAAAATACATTGTGTTTTGATAATTATTCATCCCAGCCCTTTCCATTATGTTTCTAATAGCTGTTGGAAAAAGCACTATGTGGTTGCTGGCTTTGCATGTGGCATTCTAAAAATAGCTTAAGAACCTAAATGTCACGAATGGGGAGTGTTGTTGCTGAGGGCATTGTGCTCTTTGTATTCAAGAACGCCACTGAGAGTGTACTCAGTTACAGTATGTTCCTGATATTTTAAAAGTCCTCGTCCACAGAGTCATTACATAACGGAGTCTTAGACTTCAGTCGGTATTGTTATCATGAGTCATAATGTTGGTATACAGGACTTGCTGGTCTTTATTGTCCCACGGTACATGATAAGCTCCCCTAAAAGGCATTATTGCACCAAAAGCTGGTTGCTCATCCATTTGACCTTTGAACAACAGCTGTTCTGCAAAACAAGCTGCTGCAGCACAGTTTCATGGCGTTTTTAAACAAATGTTAAAGCCAACTACACTTAAAAATAATGCAATTAAAATAATATCAATCCGATATATTCAATATCTGGGGTTTAAGACTTAAGTCATATTCAGTGTGATACTATCTAGCACTGAAATGAATGCCAAACAAGCCTAAAAGTTATGTTTAAAGATGGCTAACAAACATGGTAACATCATAGCCTGCATTACAGGGCGAATGCTGCCGTCAATGATGCTGTCCATTCGGTTCAACATAGTGCAGGGGATTTAAATGTGTGTCAGGCAGCTGACCCTAATGGCTCATGACCAACTGCAAGAGCCAAAACCACAACTGACCAGGCCAGATAAACCAAATCCATATGATAAACGATCAGGGGCTACAGTGTGGGAACGGTACACAATGAAAAAATGTGGTGTACAAAATGGAAGTAAGTAGAATTTTAAAATCGAGTAAAAAAAATATATATATATCCTAGATTAGATATTAGTCACATGAACTAACAATAGACTTGTTTGTTTCACAGACCATTTGCTTAGTTTTCGGTGTATTCATATATATGTATATATATATATATATATATATATATATATATATATACACATATATATATATATATCTCGTTTGATTTTCTTCCGGTAACTTTGTATAGCTGAGAGTTTTCTTTTGTATCATAGTCAGAGGGGATTGACTGCTTAAAGGAGACGACTCCTGCTCTATCAAAGTCATAAAAGCCATGTTGTCTGTGATAGGCTCAAAATGAATACACCGAAAACTAAGCAAATGGTCTGTGAAACAAACAAGTCTATTGTTAGTTCATGTGACTAATATCTAATCTAGGATAGCACACAAAACGCCGCTGAGCGGAGCTTCACGTGTTGCTATGTAAACAATAAGACACAGTATGCATAAGGGAGCTTATTTTAAGATCAGTGAATAGATTAATGCTTTTATGAGAAACTCTACACACTGGAGTCAAACCACATTTAAGCTCCATCAAACAACAGGCGAGCCGCAATCTGAGAAATCTGAGAAAATGCTCGGAAATCTCTTAAGGCATCTGATTACTCCCAGCTTTTAGATGGGATTTCTGAAAAGTCATCTTTCTGTGACAAAGCCAAAAAATTACTTTAAAGTGTGGAAAAGATCTATGCAGCTTTAATGTGTGAGAGGTGGAGCGATTGTCTGGTGTCTCCTGGTATACATTGATCATGTGACAATGCTGTGATCCCAAAAATGAAGATTCTACCTTTTGTATTCTCTTTGGGTCCTTAATTGGGGCTTCCCGTGGTGGGACTTTCCCAAACAGCTTCCACCCTGGATCCCTCTGCTCCACTGGCCGACTGTCCTTCACTCTCCGGGCAAATAGGCTCCTTAGAGACAAATGGAGAGGGGGAGTTAGATTGAGGACAAACATATTAGGTCATTATGATGAAAGAGCAAAACACAGAACACAAGCTATGATTGTAGTGTGCACTGGGGTCAATGTTTGAATGTGCCTGTGTCCTCGCTACTACACAAGCTCCCTACAGAGATAAGCTCACAAAAGGAATCTGTGGATTTAAGAACAAAAGTATACAACCACCCAGAGAGCACTTTAACAACCAGGGTGACATCATGTGAGCTGGCAGGCTGGTCAAGGTCACAGGACTAATAAAACAAGATGCAGAACCCATTACACAGCAGCATTTGGAGACACCAACATGCTGTATGCTGCAGTAATCAGCAATTATACCTGTAGCTGCTGAAAACATGATAATCTTTTCTTCTTTCATTGAAGAATATGATCTTTCCACTTCAAATAACCACTTGTCTGTCTGCTCTGCCCTGCACTCCAACCTAAAAATCACCTTAATGCTCAGATGGAAGTGAGAGCGATCCTCACACCATGTTTAGCTTCCATCCACCTGGTGTTTAAATACCACATGCGACACTGCTGAAAAGCCTCTCTCTTTTCAGCAGCATTCACTGTATCATTAAGCCAGCTATTCCTTTCATTGATCCATCAGCGTGGTGTCGTCACAGAGCTGTTAGTGGGGGCTTTAATTAAAAGCCTGAATAGAGCCTGGCTGTGAAAAGACATGAAGAAAGGGGTCAAATAAAAAGGCCCTTCTGGTGAGGCCACGTGACATAACAGGCAGAGTAAAGGGCTGTAACATCAAAGAGTCCATATCCTGCTGTTTGTCTAAGCTGAAGAGGCAATCTAAAGATTATAATCTATTAATTAATAGAAAATATTTGATATATTCAACATTTCTGCTGTACAAGTCACGTTGACACCACCTGGCCCTAACCCACAGGAGCCAGGGTTAACTACTGACTGGTTTATAATTCCGTACATTTTAGTTCCAACAGTTAAGCTACGGATGCTGCACTAAATCACACGTACAGCAGTTGTGCTTCCCTGCCAATCATTGCTGTTTCCCTGCCAATCATTGCTATTTTCCAGCCAGTGCTCCACCACGCAGCCCCCAGTCAAACTACACCACACATTACACAAGTATCACCATCATTCCCACCTCAACAGCAATGGGCTGGGGGACCATTTTGGCAACTAGGCCACTGTGAAATTGCAGGCTTCTGGATACCTTAGGGCCTAGACAGACTTTCAGTCACAGGCTGCATTTCCAGCCAAGCATTGTCAGTATAGTACCATTACAACCGTACGTGACCCATAAGGACATGAACCTAGACCCTAGATCTGCTTGGCAGTTTAACCTCAGACAGTACTCTCAAATGTAGACTGGGTTGTTCCCAGATGGTAGTAGCCACATCACTGCTCCATCTAGCTCTCACCATATTTCCTCTTTACGGATGACGTAGAGAGACGGAATGGAGTCCTCCACAGTGCGAGTAAAAACGAAGCATGAGATGAACAGGTGGTTTGGCGTGGCATCAGCAGTGATGCAGGCGTTGCACCATCACAGTGAAAAGGGAGCCGAGTTGAAAGGCAAAGCTCTCACTTTTGCCAACCCATCTACGTTCCGACCTTCACCTGTGGTCATGAGCTTTGGCTGGTGACCAAAAGATTGACATTGTGGATACAAGCAGCTGAAATGAGTTGCCCCTGTTGGGTGGCTGGGCTCAGCCTTAGAGATAGGGTAAAGAGCTCAGACATATAAAGGGTTCTCGGAGTAGAGCCGCTGCTCCTTTGCGTTGAAAGTGGCCAAGTGATGTGGTTCAGGCATCTGATCAGGATCCTTCTGGGCGCCTCCCATTAAAGGTTTTCCAGGCAGGCCCAACTGGTAGGAGGTCAGGGGTAGACCCAGAACACGCTGGGGGGGATTATCTATCTCATCTGGTCTGGGAATGTCTTGGGATCCTCCTGGAGGAGCTGGACAGTGTTGCTGGGGACAGGGATGTCTGGAATACTTTGCTTAGCCTGCTGCTCCCACGACCCAGACCCTGATAAGCAATGAAAATTGATGAATGGAAGAAATGAAGTGGAGCAACTTTCTTGGTACCTTCCACAACTTCGGACAATGGAAACATAAAAATGACCATCCTGAACTGGTTGGTGGAAAGACAGCTATACACAACCATGACACTCCAATCAATCGCTCCAAACTTGTCATTTATGCTCATTTTTAGACACATATACAGACATGGATGTAGCCTTCTGTCCATGGTCTGCGTTCATTTCATCCGTATTTGTGCACGTATTCTGAAAGCTTACAGATATGGATGAAATGTAGCAGTACCACCAGAGACTGCATGAGGAGTGTAGTGTAGTTTAAGACAGATACAACCAGAAGAGACAACAAAGGCATTCAAACATGTCATTAAACATGTCATAGTGTATTTAACGGCCTCACAGACCTTCGCCACCTACAACGCATCTACTGAATGTATCTATGCCATCATAAAGGATGTTGGAAGTATGAGGGCAGTGATGTTTACAACAGAGCTATCTATTTTCATATGTAGTGGGAGTATAAATTAGCCCTACGATGCTTTGCCATGCCGTATATGTTGCCCATGTTGTAGAGTGTTCATTGATTAATATGGCAACTCAGCAGCAGTTACTGCTTTCATTATGCTTCAGGATTATTTATCAACTTTAACACAACAATTCGGAAGTCAGATGCAGGGCATTATTATTGTTGAAAAGAGAAGGTGAATAACATATAATGGAAAGATGCCACTGGCTTAAAATTTCAAAAACCTATACCACTGTGTTGACTGTTGCAGCCCTTGTAAGAATCAGTTTCCAGCTAACTAGCTAAAGTAGCTAGCCTAAAAGAAATGCCGCTAAAAACTGCAAAATCTTTTTAATACAAGTATCTATAACGGATGCATTTCATAGGTCAGCATTATCAGGAGTATAAAATCATCTAGCCCTATTTATGTGAGTTATTGACCAAGACAAGTTGATTAAGTAATGCAGCTGTTATACATCCTGACCAGGCGTTCACAGCCAGCAATGATAACTTATGAAACCAACCACAAATACACATTAACCACATTTCAGTTTATCTGTGACATTTCTGTCTCAAATCTAGGTTTGAGTTTTAGGACAGCTCTGCATGCTCAGTGAATGTGGCAGAGCATGTGGCTGCGTGAGCCAGCACGACACATTTAACATTATTTACCTTCCAGTGGTAACACCTCAATCTTGCTTTGGCACGTTTTACATCAGTCTCACATATTTTCCACTCTGCTTACTGATGCTGTAGTACACAAAGATAACGCAAGCATTGGAAGGCATTTCCTCATTGTATGAGTGACTCAAGGCTTTAATAGGGAAGCTGAATGGCAACACAGACATTAAAGGCCAGCACATGCAAGCTGTGTCACAGATAGCGAACACAGTGCAACATACAGTGACTTATCTTATTCAGCTATTTTCACAACAGCACATTGGAAGCGCAGAGCCAAAAAAAAGCAACCTCCAGCTTGGAACAAATTTTCCAGGAAGATGTGATGGCATTAGAAACTTGTAGAGCAACATTTTTCATGAATAGAGCTGCGAAGAGAAGTTGTCATCTGAATACGAGAATATCTACTGTAATCAAAGCAACCCAACTCCACCCGGAAAAAATGAAAAGAAAGAAAATATCAGCTTTCAGATCACAAGGAAGCAATGGGAAAGGATCTGAAAATGTGATCTAAAGAGAGGATGATAATAGAAATGCAATGACCAATATCAACCTGAGAAATGAAAAAGAAATCTCAACTCAAGGTCCACTGACTAGCTTTAATTAGAGTGCTAAACTGCACATTTCACAGCCTTCATCAGCAGTTAGATATCATGTCCCATACTCTTGTTATCGCCCATTGTAATGCGGCCAAAGTGTGATAGGTCATGTGATGACAACTGAGCCATCTCCATTACAACTAAGCAAACTCTATCTGCTAAAGAAGACCATGAAGCATGGCTGAAAGCTCTTGAAAAAGCTTGAACCTTGTCAAACTACTATTTCCAAAGTCAACAGTGAATCATTTGTGAATTGTGAATCACATATCACATGAATCAGTTCATTTTGGGCTTCATATTATGCAATACTATCCAAAAAGCCAGGTTAGTTGAGATGGAAAAAACTATGTGTCAACAGGCTGTGAACTACGGGCAGTTATGAACTTGAGTAACCCCATGAACCACCATAAAACAATGCCACATGGATCAAAGTGCAGAGGCCACCTTTACAAAGCAAAGCCTGACTTTCAACTCTCAACACTTACTACATCAGTTTTCTGTACAGTTCATCAAAACATCACGTTTTCAGCTTTAGTGTACACCACCAAACAAATGTTCACAAAGCAGGAACATGATTTGCATTCGGCCCAGGCCAAGTATGCCTCAACATGACAGCTGAATGGCTGTGGCTATGGTCGAGTGCTCAAGTGGAACGGCTAGAAAATGGCAGAGGTGCTTGTTTCTGTGTTGAGTTAGAGCTGAAGCTTTGCACTGCACTGGTTTGTGGTCAAGTCTCCCAAGAATTTTAGGATTTCAAAACACTTGTGTTCAGTCATGCTGTTTGCAAATAAGGTGATAAGATGTCCCAGTGGTTCTTATGCTTCAACTAACATTGAGGACACCTGGCATGGAAATACCAAACAAGCTAGTACAAGAAGAGAGAAAGTACATTGAGTCTTTTCCCCGTCAGAAAAGACAGTGAGTGGGACGCGGAGCTGCTCCAGGCGGATTTTTATAACAGTCAAACAGAACTCACTAAATCCAGAAAATAGTGTGCATTGAGTCCAACATAAAACAGTCAAACACAAATGCCATATTTTCAACTTCTAATCACAGCACTGTTGCTGCTTGCATACAAAACACAGACAGAAATGAGCAACTACAGGCTACAGTAGTTCAAAAATGTCAACCATGAAACTCAATTTTTTATGTCATCTGCTGGTATCCTACCTGTCAATGAAGAGAAGAAGTGATGGAGTTGCCATTCTGCACTCTCACCCCAAAAAACACTGAGTCAAAATTTTCCTCCCCAAAAAACAAAGAGAAACAGGCACCTGGAAGCTGAGCGCTCAAAAAGGTAAAGAGTAAACAAAAGGAGAGCAAAAATTGAAGCTCTCCTTCAGTCAAGATTCAAACCTTCCATAGTCTGAGTACAAAAAGTCCCACACAGCTACTTTGTTGAGGCACAGTGAGATTGTGGAGGAACAGGCAATGAGAGGCCTGACTTAACAAATGGGAGGGGAGGACTGGGTGTGAAGAGAAGGAGTCTGAAGGGCACTGAGGGAATGAGTAACTACTCCATGTGAGGAAGGAGGGATAACAGAGAGAGATAACAGGGCAGAATGTTAAAGGGGGGTTCTGCCATTAGACACATGCTGTATCACACTAAATCCAATTATTCTATTTCATCTAAAAGTATTTACAGTAAAAACTAGAAAAGTGCAGTCAGAGTGCAGATATCGGAGAGACCACGGCTCCCAAATCCCTTACAGTGAAGATGGAGGTAGGATGAAAAAGATTTTTTTTCATCTCGTATCTTGTCTAATTTCAGTGGATCATGACATATCAGGTATGGAATTAATCTGCAGAGGCTTTTTGCCATGTGATTTTGTTGATGATTTGCAGCCCCTACCAGCCGGTTGAGAGAAGGGAGGAGTCAGCAGTCAATGACTGTATAAAACAGCCAATAAAACAGCTTGTTCAACAACTGTGAATTGTGAGTCCTTGAGCATACGGTCATAACAAATAGTTAGGCTGTTTGGTCCAATAGTTTGCAAGATTAGCTGTTGACAGATAGATACACACATTCAAAACTGAATGCCTGACAAATATAAAAATCACATTACTAAATAATGCGATACTGCCCAACAATGTCAATATGATTGACAGTGGAGCATACTCAGAGAGGCTGTACCTAGGCACAGGAATACTAAAATCAGCATACTCACAATGACAAGGCTCATTTATTTTTACCATGTTCATAATCTTAGTATAGCATTTTAGCATGTTAACATTTGCTAAACACAGCTCAGATGAGGCTGATGGAAATGTCGTTCATTTTTGCAAGTATTTAGTCAGAAATCGAAACACTGAACACAGTCAAATTTTGACCTGCTGGTGGTGCTAAAGGAAAAGTTAGAGTATCACTAAGGTACTAGTATTAATGCTCTGGGTGCCATGAATATATCAAACTCAGAACCCATCGGCCATCTGTTTTAAGGACGATTCAGCCTCTTGGTAATCATTATAAGTTATCTGCATATGAATGCAAATTCATTTTAATAAGCTAATACAAACTAAATCATTGTCAGACAATAGCCGTTGGGTTTCAAGACTACATTTCAGTCAACTCTTTTGCTCACCACACAGACTGTTTACCTGCATGCAACCAAAGCCTGCTCAAACATGATTAGTCAATACTTCAGACTACAAACTGGAACCTGAATGCTTCCTATACCAAAATCTGGTCCTGCTGCCTGTGGATTCTGCATTCATATGCAGTTATCTGTTTATAGAGATTATGGATATATGCACCAAAATTTCATGGCAATCCAACCCATAGTTGTCAGGAGATTTCAGTCTGGACCTAAATGCTGAGACAACCAACTGACATACTGGCACTGCCGTCTATCATGGCCACACTGGTTATTATTATCAGCCCTGAAATTCTATAGCACTACCTCTCTTCAAAACAATTTCATTTTACTGCATGCAATTAAGTATTAAATCAGTATTATATATGTAGAGTTATATAAGTTACAGCAATCACTGCAGGATTATTACAATTCTCTGTAATGCTCTAATTAAAGGCACTCTAAAGGCACTTTAAAAAAAACCTTGAACCTTATCCAATCACACACACACACACACACACACACACACACACACACACACACACACACACACGGTAATAAACTAGCACAGCAGGTGTCAGGTTACAGCTGCGTTTACCAGAAGCCTGGTACAAAAGTGAAACAAAATAAAATAAAAGTTTGAATAGGTGCTGTGAAATCCCCTTCCCTGTTCATTCAAGGAAATCTCTGGGCCTCAACAGAAAGTGGAATGTGGCAAAGCAGTGAGAGGAAATTAATTGGCTGCCTGATGATTTCTTTCATCAAGGCCAGTGAGTGTGAAACCAACTTTAGAAATGCTTCAAAGAACTACAAAATAACATCTCTAACTTGGTCGTTCATCAACACAGTCAGAACAAAGCACATAACTACTGTATGTAAATTAATACTAGAGGGGTAAAACTAGAAGGGAAGAAGTCATGGGTAAACAGAAAGTGCCTATCAAGGATCTTGAGGCAACTTGCAAGTCTTTTTGGTTTTGTTTTACATACTTTCAATAGGTTGACTTATGACCTAGCGGCTCTGCTCTACTGGCTGATTGCTTGTTGATGTGCTCATTGTTTCTTTCAAATGTCTCTAAAGTGATTTAATTATGCATTTGACTTTAAAGGAATAGTGCACCCAAAAAATGAAAATTCACCCATTATCTACTCACCCATGTGCCGATGGAGGCTCGGGTGAAGTTTTAGAGCCCTCACAACACTTGCGATGTCCTGAAGCCCCGGCATAAAAAGTTGTTTGGGAAAATTGTCATTTGAACTCAGTTTTTAGCCTTACTGTAGCCTGTAGCTCTAACTGCCTCTGTGCACCACGCTCACGTGTGCGCGCTTGCGCGAGACATGGGCACCGCATTCGCTGGTCTCGCATGCAAGCGAGCACACGTGAACGCGGTGCCCAGAGAGGCAGTTAGAGCTACAGGTAACAATGAGGCTAAAAACAGAGCTCAAATGACGTTTTTCCTAACAACTTTTTCTTTTGGGGCTTCAGGACACTTGGATCACTACGGACGAGCAGTATGAAGATATTTTGTGGTTTCAATTATGCGTTTTTGAACGTTTCAATCTGGGGTGTCGTCAACCTCCATTAGGTGGAGTTGTGTTGCTACCCCCTCTCCCCTTGAATCTCCGCAAGTGTTGTGAGGACTCTAAAACTTCACCTGAGCCTCCCTCGGCATATGGGTGAGTAGATAATGGTGAATATTCATTTTTGGGTGCACTCTCTCTTTAATTAATCAATTAATTAAATAGT
Organism: Epinephelus awoara; assembly: GCA_035609425.1. Lineage (NCBI taxonomy): Eukaryota > Metazoa > Chordata > Actinopteri > Perciformes > Serranidae > Epinephelus > Epinephelus awoara. The sequence goes on along the minus strand of CM069315.1, from coordinate 8,501,606 downwards.
TGCAAATTAATTGTCTGTTGATTATCAATTAATCAACTAATCATTTCAGCTCAACAAAAACCCCTGAAAACCACAGACTGATGATACCAAACAGACAATCTATTAGTGACAAATAAATTAAAGCATGGCTATGCATAAGCTCCAGCCTTATTGGCAGATATATTGAAAAACACTGGGTGGCTAATGGCTGGTTGGAATATCTGAAAAGGTTAAACACTGCTCCCTAAGCCGCTCTCTCTGCAATACACGTGTACCTATTCAAGAGGAAGAACACCACACTCCCCATCAAACCCATTTAGAACTGGGAAGTAACACTACATGCAACAGTATGACAGTATCCTCTTTACAAACAGAGCAGCAGTTTGGTCCCCCAGAGTGATGCAGCTTCTCTGTGGGCCAATCAGTAACTTCCAAGGAAATTCCTCAGCCAATGAAGGTGGGGTATGTGGCATTAGGACATGAAGGGTGACACCTGATTTACGAAGGCCAGAATAAATGACCTTGTTTTTGTCATCCATGTTTTATTTCATGCGTAGTCATGTGTTGGTCTGTAATTAATCTTCCTGTCCTTGCTTAACTTCTCAGGGAGGGTCAGTTCACTAAACTGCAGCAGGAATATGCAGCCTTTTGTTCAAAAGACAGTCACATGCTATGTGAGCTGTAACATGCAAGAAGGTGGGAGGGGTGAGGGATGTCTTGGCTAAGCAAGGCTTGTAAAGCAACTTTGAGCAATGCCTTCCTCTGTATAACTACTATAAGGCCTTTAACAAAGACTCTGATGAGAGGAAGTATAGAGAGGATAATCATCTCACTGGGGCAGCCTACAATGATTCTTTTTCTATTTTTTGCCACTCATGACCAAAACACAAAATATTATCCATGTTTTTTTTCCTTGTTATATCCAGATGCTGTAATGTGCAGATAGGCATTTATAAATTAAGTGAGAGGTTTAGAAAGTTAACCACACCTGCCATTATAAATCTTGTCAGCCTATTGCTGTGTATTATGCATAAATATAGGTCTGGTTTTCACATTCTGACCCGACGAAACTGTCTTAATTAAATAAAGTAAGTGTGGGGTTGTCACATTTCATGCCTCCTTGCCAGCGATAGCCATGGCTGAACGCATTACGTTTTTGGGTTGTCTGTTTGTCTGTACATATCTCCATGCCATTCTTGTGTGAACCCTTTATCTGAACACCTTGAGGGAATTTCTTTAAATTTGACACAAACGTCCACTTGGACTCAACAATGAACTGAATGGATTTTGATGGTCAAAGGTCGCTGTGACCTCATCTGTCTCATTCTTGTGAATGAGCTATCTTGCCTTGAGGGAACTTTTTTTCAAATTTGGCACAAATGTTCACCTGGATTCAATGATAATTGATTAGAATTTGGTAATCGAAGTTTAAATGTCACTGTGACTTTGCCTCCATCTCATTATTTTCAACGCAATATCTCTGCAAGGCAAAAACTTTCACTTGGACTCAAGAATTACCAAATTAAGATTTGGTGGTTGAAGATCAAAGGTCAAGGTCAATGTGACCTAAAAAAACATGTTTTGGCCACAACTTAAAAATGCATGCACTAATTATGAGAGCAAAAAAAGACATTTTATATCCAAAAGGTCAAAGGTCAGTTTCACTGTGACATCATAATGTTCTTCAAAAACCTTTTTTCTGGCCATTACTCAACATCATAACTCAGAAACAGAAGGGGAGACATTTGGTCAGAGTTGGAGTTAGAATTGTTGGCAAATATATTAATAAACTGCACATAACTACACTGTAGTGTGTCATAAATCATTTAATACATGTTAATATACTGCTAATTAATGTCAAATTAAGGAGGTTAATGTAACATGTTATCGCATCAGTGCTGGCTAAAATCTGTGGATATCTGCAGGTATGCCTGCAATCAAACTATATATGGAGAAATTTTTCACCTTCATCTTATGTAACTTTGTGCATATGTCTCAGTGGAGGTGACAAATCCAAATAAATTTTTAGTTATGAAGAAAAGATGAATTCAGTTACATCACTGACACCTATTTTGACACCCCCTTGCAATTTGGGGACCCAAAAGAATGAGTGACGACATAATAAAGAATATGGAGTCATGCATTTCTAGTTGACTCAAGCTCAACAACCATCTCAATTTCCCCGTGTAAATATGAACATACCTGTTGAATAAGCTTGCTAGAGGTCCCAGTTTCTTTTGCCTGCCATCCTCCTCCTGTTGCTTGACCCCAGACCCTGGATGAGGTCGCACAGGACTCCATAAGTCTCCGAGGTTTCCCGGTGATGATGACAGCGTCACATCTGAGAAATGACCTACACTGCTGTCATCTGTCTCTAAGGTAACAATGGCGCTGGAGTCAGAGGTGACGGTGAAATCCAAGATGTCTTCATTGGAGACCGACAGCTCAGTGCTCATGCTGGACACACTGCACACAGAGATATCATCGCTGCGGTTTAAAGCTCCACCCCCGAGACCCATCCCTGTGGTGGCGGATAATCTAAGGCCAGGGCTGAAGAGGCGGATGGAGTCATACCCGCTGCGGGGGAAGGTGGAGGATTTGCGGATGCCGCTGCCATCAGAGGGATCATCATCCAAAGTTAAAGTGGCGGGAGAGTGGTCACTGGAGTCCGGGATGAGGCCTCCCTCACCTGAGCGTTGGTGGCTGTGGAGGATGGGCTCTGGAGGGTTGATCTCCAGAGTCGGGATACCTGAGTCCTGAGAGGTCAAGCTGTGGCTGTCCTGGTTCAGGTCCGAGTAGCTTTTCTGGGGGCTGCAATAGTAGATAGGGGTAGAGGAGCAGGAAGGATTGTAACTGGACAGGACGGGCTCGCTGTGCGGGGTTATGCTGGGTTCATGGCAGTGGTGGTTGGTATGATCGTGGAGGTCAGAAGCAGGCGGGTCCGTTATTACACAGCCATTCTCCACAATGGCTTCTCCAGACACACCTTTAAAAGAATATGAGATTCAGTTAGCTTGTTTTTTACGCATATTTTCAATAGCTGGTATTCAATTATATTTAGTAAGTTAAGTTCTGAATGATAAAGCTAAATTAATTAATTCATTAATTTGTAGTGATGCCTTCATGTGACATGAGCTCAAAAGGTGGCCAGCCTTTCTATCCAGCAGCTGCAGACATAAAAATAATGAAAATGTAAACATTTTAGCTATACTTTTGAGATGATAAAAGCCAGTCATAAATGTTTTATGACCGGATCCCTTATTTGTTAGTATCTCGGGAATAGTCACAAGGACAGGGGCAACGTGACAAATATTCTGGTCAACAGTTCCACTGGTGGTGATATAGAAATGAAGCAAGGAAGTCAAGGAAGAAAAAACTGCTAGCTTGTAAACATAGATGTAAACAATGAAGCTTTAAAACTATTTTTTAAACTGACTTTTCAAATGTTTTACAAAGAAGATGATGCATTTAGCACATTTGTTAGGCCTCAACTACTCATTTTGGTGAGAAATACTGAATGTAAAAGTAACTTTTCAAAGCTCCACAGGGTACCTTTAGTTCTTGATCTGTCTGTTGTATTTATTTTACAGTATCCTATTGTGTTTTCATGACATTTTATGCATTTGTATTCATCTTCTAGTGCCATAGTTCTTTTATTTAGCTTCTCTCATATGTACTGTAAAGCACACTCTACAATGTTCTATATACGGTCGCTACTACTATAGACCAAATCACAGCGTTTGTTTGCAATTACCTCCAGGTAGGAAATCCCTGTGTCAAGTACATGAAATTAAAATTCGCTGAGCAAACACTCTATATCAATTTAAGTGTACGCTATATTTCATATATTTTCCCTGCTTTACCTTGCAGACAGCCCTCTCGACAGGAAGCTGAAGCCATTATCTTAAAGCGACCAGACTCCATTGACAAAAACAGTAATTTCACTGTTGGTCTGCCACTGCCTCCATTGGATAGTTTATAAGGTAAAGTGGAGCAAGTATTCCAGATATAGTGTACACTGGAACTGATAAATTTTTTTATGTGGCTAAAATAAGTTTCGCTATGGCCCTGTCCACAGCAGTACACTTCTTATTTTCCATTGCAGTAGATTTGGTACATCTGAAACTCTACCAAAGCAACACACTACCTAAAATAAGCACAGCAGAAACATCAGATAGGTCAAACCACGGTTTATAACTGTATGTATTTAAATGTTACAGTTATGGCTGAAAATGCCAACAGAAATAAACAAGTTTGCTGATTTCCCATTACCACAATAGAAGTCAAGTGCCAGTTGCCTGTCCAATAGTAACTGTTGTTGTTAGTGTGACGTCACGATTAATTGATTGTTCAACAGAAAATTAATCTACAACAATTTAAATAACTGATTAATTGGTTATTTGTCTATTAAAACTGACAAACATTCACTGGTTCCATCTTATCAAATTTGAGAATATGCTGCTTTCGCAATCTTTATATTATTGCAAACTGAACATTGTTAGCAGGTGGAGTGTTCGTCAGAGATAAGTAATTTGAAGAAGTCACTTTGTGAACAAGGCTAATTAGCAACCAGGCAAAGTGGGAACTGGGGGTGCTTACCATCTGGCCATTAAGTCTGTGGCTGTTTAATTACTGGTTTGTTTGGTATATGCACCATGGAAGCACAAGGTGAGGTGACATCTGCATTAACACACTACTTATAACTACTAAGCAATACACACACAATGCAGGGAAAGTGGGCTAAAATTTGGGGGTCATGGGGGCCCAGAGCTCATTTTGCCCCTGGGCCTTCTATGTAGTTAATCCGGCCCTGACTGTGATAGCAATTAACAAACATTTTAAAGACTACATGATCAATTTGAAAAAAAGAAAATGGCATGACCAACTCTATGAAATACAATACTACCAAAGGTTTCTTCTGATTAAGCACAGCGTCTGAGATAATGGGCGTGGAAGCCTTGAGAGGTGAAAACTAATCCCAAGCAGCTTGTAACTGGAGTCTGTGCTGTAATGTGAACAGGGCCCCAGTGGGGATACATCTTACTTTAACACCAGCTGGGCAGCTAAGCTAAAGCCTGTGTGTCAAGTTCTCCGGGCTCTGAACACACACACACTTCTATAAAGAAATAAATAAGTAGGTAAAATAAATACACTTTTGAAGTTCCCTTTGTTCTCCTAATGGTTGACACACAAAGCCAAATTTTTAGCCAAGCTCTAAACCCTGACCTGCAGGTTGTCATGTGAGCCTGGTAGACTTTGTCCCAAAACACAGCAACAGGTTGGTCCTGTGCAACTGTGGAAATGATCTACAACCAGCCGTCACTAAAAATGTCAAAATCTGAACACACAGACTCATTGGTTATTATCATACTGCTGAAAAACTATAATTGTTTGAAATGCATTAAGTACAAATGCAATGTCCCTCATTAGGTTTTAACCACAAAGTATTAGCAGTAAAGGCCACACCAACATGGACATGCATGCTCTTGTTTTTGTAAGTCGTAATAAAAGGTTGCTGTTATTATCTATTAACTGAAACACCCATTTGAGTAAACACACACAAATCTTGTTCTGTGAGTCATGACATTACTATCACTAGTATCGCTTTCAACTTAGGTTAACATTGCATCGAAAATGTGTAAATGTGGGCAAACGCTTGAGTGACTTTTTTGAGAAAGTGGTTCTCTGTTTGGATTAAGACATAATACACATTTTTGAGTGGCACTTCTTGAGCCACAGATTGGAATGCATGGTGCAATGCATATAAGACGGGGCACATGACATGGGAAATAGTCTCTGGTTTTCCTGCCTGTATAAATATGAATTCAGTAGTTTTTTTGCTTTTAAAACACAAACATTTCCTGGCATTTTTAATATTCAGAACTTCTTCTCAAGTAGTTTTACAAATAAAACCAGCAGGACAGTGGTGAGCAATGAACAAATCCAAGTAGAAAGAAAGTTCAAATTTTATCTGAGCACGTGCAGCTTGGTATTAATATGCAGAACTGACCAAAACACTGGCTGCTAAGAGTCATTACATTAAGTTTGTGGTTAAAAGTTAAATAAATAAAGTGGCCTTTAGTGTGTTAAATGTATGCCGAATAAAACGCTGGGTTAAAATATTCACAAAATGCTATGTGCCATGGTTTATCAATTGTATACATGTACAATATTTGGGATCATATTTAACTGACATAATTTTAAAAAGCAGTTTAGCGTAACCTGAGATGTTATTATGGAGAGCAGCGCACACTGCATCAGGGCAGAGTTCACGTGGTGTGAGTGTTAACAGTGGTAAATACACAGAGGGTCTGACAGCACATCATGGTAACCTACCACAGCGGCTGTCTCTCCGGTCCTGGGTACCGTGTGCCGTGTTCGCCATGTTGCCTCTTGATGCTACAGGTGGGTGGCAGGTAGCCGCCGGCTGGAGCGGTCCATGGTGATGCTCTGACCAGTGCTGTACCGCCCTCACCTCCCTGCCTCCTCAGCGCAGCTTAGAGTACACAGACAGCAGCAGGGTGAGGACATTTGTCGGGACAAACACTTACATTCACCTCGGGGAGGCAAACACAGGAGGCCGGTAAACATAAACTCCACGTCGGTCGGACCGGACTTGCTCGCCAAGTGCACTTGCTGTTGACGCCAACTCAATGATTTCCCCAGCGCTTCCTCAAGTGCACTCAAATCAAGTTAAAAAGCGAAAGACATTATTTTGCTGTCACGGCGTTACTAAGAGAAAGAAAACACTTATCCGGTGTTATATGAGCGAGCACGTTTCACAAGTTTATCCGGTATCGTTAACAATTCATACCTGTTTTGACGCTTCCGCCGCCATTTTAAAACAAACTTGTACCGCGAGTGCGGTGTAATCGAGTCAAGAATGCTCACCGTCGATAGATTCACCTGTCTGCTACTGAAGGCATTAATAATCGACCGAGCGACCTGAGCACCTACAGGATCGTAAGAAGGCGTTTTTGTTTGTTTATTTCGACACGGTGTGTAGTTTTGGAAATTTAAGTTCATTTCTTAGACCGATAATAGTTGTTACAAAATGTTACAATTGTTGTTGAGGTAGTAAGTAAAATATTGTAATTTTATTTCCATTTTCAGGCACCAAAATAGTGTTTTCTGCACTGATATTAGGAATAGTTTCCCTACAGGTATTTGACTGGGCAGTAAAATTGCTATGTTGACTTAAACCATGGGCATATTATTAGACAGTGGGCCCCTGGGCGCAGATATGCAACGGGCCCCACCAACTCTCCTACATAGAAGCAAGACACGCAGATTTAATTGTATTTGTGTGTCTCTATGTGGTCATCTTCTTTTCATCATCTTTTGTCTCTTTGTGGTCATTCTGTGTCCCCTTGCAGTAGTTTTGAGTCTTTTTGTGGGCATTTGGTTATTTTTGAGGTCATTTGATGTCTAGTTAAGGTCTTTCGTGCCTCTTTGGGGTTATTTTTTTGTCACTTTGCAGCTCCTTTGCATCTCTTTGTGGTCTTTTTTTCTTTGTCATTTTGAGTCTCTTTTTCATCGGCCCATGTTAATTTGAGATAAATCTGGCAAGCTGTGCCAGGGTGCCCTCTGAAACTTTGGGCCCCTGAGCCTGTGACACACAGGCCCATTCAGTAATCCATCCATGACTGAAACTTAATCACATTCAATCAAACTTATCTTTGTGTAGTTACATGTGTGTAGATTATAATAGTCAACTTTGGGACAGCACTTCTTCCCAAAAAAATATATAAATATATAAAATATACTGAAAGTGCAGGGGAAATTTAATTCAAGTCAATAAGGTTTATTTTGTTACCACCACTAGTGCCACATTATACAAAATATTGTAATTCCAATGTGTAAGCACAAAATATCAAATTATGTCAGACATACCTCTTTGTAACTTCTTCGAATGGACACAATCATGTCCAAAAAGTGTATAGCTCGTTTTTTAAGTGGCCACTCACAACATAAATGTGAGGTTTTTTTAATGGATGGTTCTGAAAATGTTTGAAGCTTTTACTGTGATATTAACTGAAAATGATAATGAAACTAAAGCCTGACATGTGATATGATTAATGAGCTCGATGCTCCTCCTACAGCATTGTCACCCTGCCCTCTAGTGTCACCGTGAGGTCGTGGACTTAAATGTAAAGCTGCTTTTGTCTCCTGTGGAAGTCACCGCTGGGGCAAATACAGGAAGTGAAAAGGTAAGAAGCAAAATAAAACACAGGGAAAGTCATAGGCTGAGGTTTGGTTTATTCCTTTATTAGATGTTAAGAAAATCCACAATGAAACAAAATAATTTACTCAGGGAGTACATGAAATTAGAACAACACAGCTACTCGGGACAGATGGGATCGAGGAACGTAGAGGAAGGGGGGAGGGGGGTGAAGGAGCATCTAGGTGGGAATGAAAAGACGAGGAAAACTCAAGTTTTCAGTGCTGGATATGTTCTTCAGACCACAGTGCAATCGAAACTCAGCGACCCCTGTCAGTGTCGTTCCAAATGCATATACCCTCACTGAATGCATTTTCTCATCATACGTTTGTTTTTTCTTTAACACGGCCGACCAAAATGGAAGAATTCAATGGAGAAAGGTGTGATGCATTCCTTTCAACTCCCATGTAAGTGCTTTTTTTGACTTTGCTTCTTGCACTCATTCACTCACAGATTCAAACAGTCATAACATTCTTTCAATCACTGATTTAACCTCACTTTATTTTTTTAACCAAAATATTTTGTTGAATCCAACATAAAACGAGTGATGTTTGCATGCTGCATTTTTAGAGAAACCCCATGGGTTTTTTCTCCCAGGCGTCCCTCACTCAAAAGTAATCAACATGCAAAATTAACTGAATGACTTTTCTCCATATATTCTTGAATGTTAACATGCGCCAAGGTATTGCATAGAGGACTCAGGGCTCTTGAATTCCCCTCCACATTGCTTATGCAATCTACAATGGCTTAGTTCTTTTTTTTTTTCCCTCCTAAAACTATAGCTCTAAGTTAATGACAGTCACCTCTGTGATTTGCTTGGAAAGAACTCCTGTCAATAATTTCTGCTCTACAATCAAAGAAAGGTTTTACATTAATGCATCAATGCACTGTCACAGGTCTGAGTGTAGATTATGCAGTATGCTTATATTAAAAAATTCCTGAGTGTCTGATGACTGTCAAAGAAAGGTGACAAGACCCTGAAGTTGGAGTACCTTTCATTCAGCTACTTAGGGGTCCTTTTTTTTTTCAATTGAAGTGGCATTGGATTGAACAAACCGTGGGCCTGTATATACAATCTTTGCATTTTTAAAATGAGGAAGCCATTTCCGAAGCCATGCCTGTAACAGAGACACCTTCACCTGCGACAGTGCATTACAGAGTGTCTGCTCACACTGCTGACACATTTTAATTGCCCATTAATGGAGGGATGGTTTTTAGTTATCTGTGCTTCAGTTTTATGCTAAGTGACAGATAAGTCACCCTGTTTCTGTCCTCATAACCCTTTCGGAAAATTTTTTAATTGAAGGTCCAGTGTGTAGGATTTAGGGAGATATAGTGGCAGAAACATAATTTAAGTATGTTTTTAATAATAATAATAATAATCATCTGAACATTAGAACTGTGTTCACCATGTTGCACCGCCATGTTTCTAGAGTAGCCTGGAACTGACAAACCAAACACTGGGTGCATTTTTTTAACGTGGAGCTACTTCATGAATCGTTTTTACGGATTCAAATCACTGTGTCTGTGTGTCCTGGAGCGATGAGACCTCCTTGGATAATTCTGCCCCTGGTCAAACCTCCTTAATGTCTGGATCTTAAGTAATCAAAGAAGAACTTAAGCACAGATAAGCTAGCAGCCCGTCTCTGACATGCCAAACAGTGTCTGAGAAACACTATTTGTGGTGTGAAATACATTTATTCAGTGTTTTTACCAGTTTTAATCACCAGGTCTGCTTGTTTTGGAGAGGAAGAGACGTCTGCGGGTAATTCGGCTCCATGTAGAAACCTCCTGAACAAAGAACACTGAAGGAATCCTAACCAGGGGAAATTTTAATTGGTTGCAATCTGCACTGCTAGATTCCACTAAATCCCCCTAAATCTTACACACTGCTCCTTTAAAAACAAAATTAAAAACAGTAGATATAACGAAACGCAAAATGCATTTATCTGCATATGCTTTGACTTAATTTTCAAAGGACAGGTCGCAATACGGGCCGGTCCAACCACACCTCAAGGACTTGATAGCTAATTCGTTTAGGGTGTGTTTCAAATTTAGGGCGCACAAATACATTTGCATTTTTTGGGAATGTATGTCTTAGCATACATTCACATTTCTCTGAGATAAAGTTCTAGTACACTCATTCTGAACCAGTGCCTTCACAAGTTCTGCTGCCAACACACACACGCACACACAGTGAGACATTACTCAATATTTCAACAAGATATATTGTAAACCAAAAAAAATAAAAACACACCTCATATGGAAAAAAAAGCATTTGTACCTTAGTGTAATTATGTCATGTTTTTGGTTTGACCACCGCCCCCCGCCACTTGTTTTGATATACGTTTGTTTAGTTGCAGCGTGGACAATGAACCATCAGTCAGTGCTGATTTTGTCCGTTCTGCTTGGGGACAAGCAACTGAATAGATGTGTAGCAACATGAGATTTAATAACCTGCAAGTATTTCTGCTTCAGCTGTTACAGGCCTGACAACTAAGAGGTTACCTTAAAATAAAAACCAAGCCACATTAAGCAAGAAACGCCATCAGGCTAAACTTTTTTTTCTTTTCTTCTTTTCACAAATTTCGCAAAAAGATATTCATGGAGTCTGACTGTCTGGACTACAAACAAAACTAGGCTATGCTGTCTACTTATCACAGCCATATTATGGAACTGCAACTTCAAATTGAACATATTTATAGCACCAATAGTCTGTACCATAGAAATTACAAAAAATTAAAACAAAGTTTCATTCAGTTGAACACAGGTGTCTGCAGAAATGGCTGTAGTCATGTCTTTTCATGATGGGTCTTTACCCCAAAACACAAACTTTTTTTTTTCTTTTTTTTCTCCCCAATTCTTTTACAGCATTGCATTTCAAGTAGATTATTAGTATTTTTTCCAACAAAACTCCTTTTTGATTTCCTGTTTTTTTAATTTTTAAAGGTTTTTTTTATATTTTAGCCTCACAAACCATACTATGTCTACTACTAGCTTTTGTAAGACTATCACCATTCAAAAATCAGACTCATTTATAACTTTTCACACATGGGGAATTTAGGGATATTTAGAAGAAAGCTGCACACATTCTCTACTTCACATTCAGAAAGTCGTTCAAACAAACTATTTAAATTAAACTCTCAAATTCTTACACAACTCAAAAATCTCAACATCCTTATATTGTCTTTCTGAACACAAGATGGAAAGTAGAGGATGCGATAGCAGTCATTTCACACAACATTATGTTCAACTAGAAAAAGAGGAGTGAGACTGGCTGGACGAACGTACATGCACAACCATTCAGATACCACCAACTACCAGTATCCTAGCTCAAAAGCAAAAATGGTGGGAACATAACTGACGAGGATAGAACAAAAGATTGTCCCTACAACCTAACTGTGAGACTTGAATGAGGACCAGTGTACAGAAGAATCAAATGAAACAAATTCTAAAATGCCTAAAATGCATGTCTGCACATTGCATCACTCAAAGACAGAACATATTTTTTTCTCTCACTTTTTGTTGATCTGATTGTTGATTACACAAGGTTTTAAGTTAGTAAATGAAAACCAGCAGGGTTATGTGTGGGAGTTTTGGAGGGGTGTGTCAGAAAATTAGCCTACATTAGGTTTTCCAGCTCTGAGATGACCCTGAATCTTTGCTGGTAGAGGTCCAGTCACAAAAGGAGAGGAAGGTTTCCTCTCTATGGACAGGTGTCCTCTGCAAAACTGGAGTATTCAAATGTTGCTGCTCCCTGGAGAAAGAAGTCAGGCAAAATGGTTAGACTGTTGCACACGTTATATCCTGTTGACTGTTCACTGCACTGTACTTTACCTTCTGCTTCTGTTGCATTTTCTAACTGACCCCTCTGATTCTGCAGCCCAATTAGGAATTACAGCTTGATTCCCACAGTAAATGTTTTGCTCAGTATCCCTCAATGGATTCTGGTAGCCATTAGCAGAAGCTGGTGGCCAGACGTGTGTAGCACTGAGTTACATCTATAGAGAGTGGACTGTGGATCTTGTGACCAACCCTTCCTCCCACAAAAGATGGACTGCTCTGTACTACCCACTACAACCATCATCCAATCCCTTTTAAAAAGGACAGTTCAGACCTATTGAAGTGGCGCTGTATAGTCAGCATATTACATACAGAAGATAACAAACAACCCAAAAAAGTCTCACCTCAAACAATCAATATCAGTTTACACTATATAATAAGAATATTTTCCCTGCTTTAATTTATTGTAAGACAACAATTTCCGACAGGGAAGTAAAGCAGGAATATCGCTCTCTTCAAAGCCAGACTCCATTGAGAAAAACTTTGAGCTAAAAGTAATTAGTATCGATTCACCAAAGTTACACATTAACACAAACTAACTTAATGATCGAGGCAGCAGTAGACCAACAGCTACTTTGTTAAGCAGGCCAAATTTACAGTTTTTTGTCAATGAAGTGTGGTGGCTTTGACAAGAGCATACCCCTTCCCGATCAGAAAGGGCTGTCTGATGGAAAGCTAAAGCTGTGAAAACATACATACAATTAAACTATTATAGTTTTTTTCAGGTGGCTAAAATGCGTTCCATTGTTGTCCCCCATCCACAGCAGTACACTGCCTTGCTTCTGTGTCAGCACTCCTGCCCATCTACTGCCAGTAATACACTGACTATGGATAAATTCCCCATACAACCTGATTTCAAAAAATCCAAGCTATCCCTTTAAACAGTGTCTAGACCTGCTACCACAGATATCGAAGTGATAGATTATTTAAATAACAACTCTCAGCTGACAAGTTACAAGAAATTAAGACTGTTCTCACCCCGTACAAATTACAAAAATATTGTCTGCAGAGGGTTAAATGAATTGATCAATGCATGGAGCAAGATTTGTCAATTTTAGGACCACTGTTCAGCCACTATTCTGTGTTGGCAAATATATATACAGTACATTTTGCTGCAGTTCTGGACTGGTGGAAACAGTTAAATAAGTTGTGTGTTACCTTATGACTTCAACCCTTAAAACAAAAATTTGTAAATGCCTTTCATCTCTGCTATTTAATTACAACAATGACAAAAAATTAGCAGTGTCACTGGTGTTGCCAGAAAGTATCGTGAACAAAGTGACAAAAATTAAAAGTATGTTTTTGAAAACCAGTTTACCTGTACACTGAGATCCAGGGAAAAGGGGGGAACAGAGTGTGTTCTGCCACCAGCACTCATCTTGCTGGTTGCCAGTTCCTCCCTGTCCACTTATGTTCAACAGAGGGAACTGAACAAGACAAATGAGAAGTGGTTAGTTTGTTTCAGCAAACTGCTGCCTGAGATATTACAGGTGGAACCCATTTTTACAGCTGACGCCCGATTATGAAACACTATGTCTTTAGGCCAACACTTCTGTTCAAATTCTTTAGCACTACATATGCATATTAGGAGATAATTTTAAGAAACCCTCACCTCTGGCACATCTCCAACAAAGTCATAAGCAATCCCATACTTGGGGATCTGACCTGCTGGTGCAGATAAGCAGGACTGCTTTTCTCCTGAAGATTCCTCCTTTTGAATCTTGCCGACTGAGACGTCGGTCTGTCCACCTGCAGTTGATGCAGCTGCTGCCGTTTTGCAGTCTAAGCAAATCTCTTGCTCAGCAATTGGCAGGAGGGTACTGGAGCCCTCCTGTGAATCCAGAGAGGTCTGGGCACTCTTCTCCATGCCAGACTTCTTTAATCTGGGTAAGAATTTACCAGATTCCAGTTCTGACTTCCCGTAATAAGGGCCCTCACATTCTGCATCCTCCTCCAGAGGTTTGAGATCTGCCTGAGGATCATCAAAGACGTCCACCGGCGCCAGGACGGGAAAACTCATCTCCTCTTTGTCAGTCTCAGCCTCTGAATCACTCACTCCACCAGGAGATAACTCCGAGGCCGATATTGGTCGGAAATGAGTCCTGGGGGAAATGCGAATGGCCCTGTACTGCGTCCGGTTGATGCCATATATTCGTGGGTGGAAGGCTTCATTCTCAGAGTCCGAGCAAAGAATAGATTTGGGCTTGAACCCTGGACTAAACGAAGCCATGTCCTCAGGCTCAAAAGAACACTCAACATGGAGGACTTGAGAGAAGGGATTGTTCAGGTTGAAGGATGCGAACGGGTATTCTAAACCTTGCTCCTCACTATGCAAGCCTCCGTAAGATCCGAGCAAATCTTCATGGAAGATGAAAGAAAATCCCTTATTCAATCCGTCTCCGCCTCCTCTAATGGCCTGGTCACTCTGCCCAAAGGACACAAGAGGCCTCCACAGGGGCCTGTGTCCAGGGGCAAAGCAGCTGCCAGTGTTCATGAACACATCTGTGCCAGTGATGGTAAGCATATCTGAGCTGGAAGCAGATGCAGATGCAGCTGCAGCGGCACACTGTAGCAGGCTATCTTGGGTGTCACTTGGCGGCACAACAGCCCAATTCTTATCACCACTTAGTGTCTTCAACTCTCCATACACCCCTCCTAAGATGAACGATGTACTCTCCTTGTCAGAGTTCAAGTCCCAGGGCTTGGACGGAGTCATGTAATCCCCTGCACCATCTACCTTGGAGAGTTTGTTTTTGGCTAAGTCCTGTTCTTCTTTCTTGCCTTCCCAAAGGTGATACTCTGACCGCTGCACTGCTTTTTTCTGAGGTCCCTGAATTGGAACTCCTTTTGCCTGTACTTCCAGACAGCTGCAGCAGTAACCGCCTGACTCATCAGAGAATAGCCCCTCGCTTGGTTTTTCTGCTCCTTGCTTTGACATTACAGATTTGTCATCTCCTATTGCAGTCCAAATGTCCTTTATTATCCCTGAGCTGTAATCATCACTGTGTTGGTTTGTGTTGTCCGAAAACATGCCAGTGCTGTACTGTTTACTCTCATCTTCTTCCAATGCAATACCACAAATGGACTCCAATTTAGATTTTTTGGTGAAGGTCTGGTTGGATGCTGTACTAACGCTGACCTCCTCACACTTACGGCCAGAGTCTTCTTGCAAAAAATCTAAGATTTCATCCTCCAGATATGTACCAGAGAGAGGAGGGATTATACAATCAATCTCTTCGTTGCCAATTTGAGCAGCATCCTCTGTCGGAACATTTCCTTGCTCGTTGTCTGAACGAGTCTCTTCTGAATGTGACCACGGACTGCAAGTTCGTGTTGAAAGGTTAGAACAGTGTTCAGTTTCGTCAAAGGCACTATTTTTGGTCCATATTAGCAAACGAGACTGTTTATTAGAATGTGGGTCGAGACAGCTACTAGAATCTGTGTTGTTTTCATGACCAACAGAGATTGAGTCGCGAGGAAAAGGAAAAGTGGGGCTGTCATACTGCAGCTCAAAAAGAGAGAAGCAGGATGAGTTCAAACCAGGTGGTTCACTGGTGGCTTCGGGGACAGGCGGCTCCTCCAGGTTTCCAGATAGTTTGCTCAGGGTAAATGAAACACTATCGAGAAGGGGGGAGAGCCGGATGGGAGAGTCTCCTACGAAGCTTTCTCCATCTATATCTTCTGAAGTAGATGGTGAATAACATCCCCACACTTGAGCCATGTCAAGATCCTCCATTAAGAATCCAACAGATCCCGAAGCTTCCTGTGAGTCTGCCCGTATTGCACTTTTCCCTTGCTGCTCAAGGCCATCTAACACTAAACAACATTCTGCCTCAACGTCTCTTTGCTCTTTGCTTTTTTGTCGAATCATACTTAAGATCCGACTCTCTTGTATAGAGTCTGAGGCACTAGTATCCAATATGGATTGATAAATGTCAACTTCATAGAAGTGAGTGAATTCAGACAGATGCTTGTCATCTAAATCTCTACTATCCTCTGGCTGAGGGCAGCTTGAGGTCCCAGTGAGTTCAACAGTTTCATCTTCTGCTTCGCCAGGCCCTTCCACAAAGTGCCCATCCACAAACGAGCCTGCTGCTAGGTATGCTCTCTGGTAGCTCTCATTGGCAATGCAGATTCCCTGGATTCTCTCCGGCAGCCTCTCCATGTCGGTTGACAAAGCAAAGCCATCAGGAGAGTCTACCTTGTTTCGATATTTTGTTTCCAGCTTGCTTTGTCTGCTGCTGAAAGGTACAAAATACTCTGTGATGGGCTCAGTGTACCAAAGTGGCTCCTCCATGTATTCCTTTTTGTTTCGGGCCTCAACTCCGGACTCTTTTGCCTCCTTCCAGCCTGGATCTTTACGAATCTCCTTCAGAGGTCTCTTCCCCTTTTTGTAAAGCTGTGGTTGTTTGGCAGCGCCTCCAGTGGTGCTGCTACTGCTCCCTCCTGTGTTTCTTCGCTCCTCTTTGTCGATTACCTTCACCTGCAACTTCACCTGCCCGCTGTTGCGTGTTCTCTTATTCTTTGCAGCCTCCCTGGATTTGTGCCTTATTCTAACTGCCTTGCTTCTGGATGATTTCAAGTCACCCTGGTTCCCACTTGAGCTTGAGCCCGCCTCACTAGAGCCAGAAGACCAGGATCTGGGTCTGTATTTGCCCTCCGATCTGTGTCTAGTCTGTCTCTTTGAGTGGACGGTAGATTTCTCCTCTGCTGCTGCACCACCATGGTATCGATTTTCTTTCTCCTTCTTGCTCCGTCGTTGCTGGCCTCTCTCGTTGGTCACAGTAGTGATGGTACCACATGCTTCGAGGTTTCGCTCCTTTGCAGCCTCACCTTCACTGTTGCAATCTTTTGGGGAAGAGGTGTCGGTGCTGGTCTGTGGGGCTGCAGAGGATGATGAACTTGAGTATGCACAGGCCTTAGCCTTGTTCCACACCGTCATGATCTCTTGGAGACAAACAGGTTTCTCTGACAAAGGAGGAAAGGCTTCATAATACCTGCCATCACAACAGACACAGAGAGAACTTGATTTAAATGCATTCATAGCAGTCAAGTCCAAATAAACAAATGAATGTGGGTGTGTTCTGCATCCACTTCTGCTAACTACACATAGTCACAGATCCACGATGTAGCTTACATTTCCACCTGGTCCTTTGAAGAGGGGGACTCAGCTCGCTCTGGAGACTGAGAGCCATCAGATTTCTTTTGAATCTGTTTTTCCTCTATAAGAAAAAAGAGAACATTTTAAAAGACCAATTATTATTCAACTTTATTTTTTGTTCAATCAGAAAGCTCTACATTTGAAAATAAAGGATATCAACCATACCTTTCTGTTTGTTTTGGATGTCCTTTAGTTTAGAGCAAAGCTCTTCAACCAGGCTCTCAATTCCAGAGTTCTGCACAAATTAGAAAGAAATATTATGAATGACCAATATCAGTTCCATTACATGATGCATTCATGTACTTTAGAATGTGACAAATACAACTTCGAGCTTGAACAATAGGTGGAAGTGGTCTGAGCATATTCCAATTTACAAAACACATTTGGCAAAAGTTGTGTGCCCAGCAATGTGAGCGAAAAAAAATGTTACATGTCTGAATACTTCGTTAGAAATCCAAATCCAATCAAATGGCACATCTTAGTATATCACATGAATGACTGAGGAACATCTACACATCACTGTAGAATATTACTGATACTACATAGTAGTGATACACTGTATTGTACAGATCAGCTGACTTAACAAAAACATGCCCCTGTATTTCAAACGAGCCCAGCCCCAGAATCTGTCTTGTTATTTGTGATAAACAAAGAAAAGATACAAAAACAAGCCATGATATGAACACAAAAGAACCATAACTTTTTCAAATTCCAGAACAACATGACAGACCTTAGATAAGAATGCAAACGCTACACTGACCCTTAAGGTGACCCAAAAGAAAAATGAAAGGCATGGCATTGACACAAGTCAAGCCAGCTGACTTGTGAGAGCTTAGGCATGCTCAGCCATGACTGTGCTATATTTAGCTACGGTGCAGAAATGCTTTCAAAAAAAATAAAACTAAGAGAGCTAAGCAACAGTTCAAGTGATTGCCTCACTATGTTCAGAGACACTGAACATTTACTACATATCCTGTTTAGCATACTGCTTCTCACATTGAGCAAAATTATGTATGAAAAAACAAACACAGGTTTGAACTAAACGAGACAATGTTCAAACGCACGCTTACACCAAGTAAGCACTGTCAAAGCAAATGGCCTCAAACAAACACAACATTGCTGCTCCTCAGCACCAGTCCTGCCAGACACTTCAGCTCACTCATTTCCGACTCACTCTTCCAAAAATAATATTCCTTACCATGCCACCTCATGAAAAGCAAAGCAAAGTTTTCTCCTGCCCTGTGTTTCCTCTTGCATCATTGTGCTAATGCCGGTCAGCTGACAGCCGACCGACTCCGCTGCTCACTGCTGCAATCCTGTGCAGCGTGTGCTGGTTAAAAAATAGACTGCAGAATCCAGTCCCCAGAGAAGAGCTCAACACTCCTCCTCTTGCCTTGCAGACCCTTCCCCCTACCCTCCCTCCAGCTTTATGTTGTGTCATTCTTCACTAAATCACACCTCCCTTACTACTGCTGGCCACTGAAAAAAATGTCAGGAAATCTCTCTGCAGCTTTTTCAGTCACACAAATGTATGGAATAAAATGAATACACTTCTGAGATATATGCATACACGCAAAATATAATCCTTTGAAGGTCATGCATTTAAAGTGGGGATAACATTATTTCAATGTCAAGTAACAACTTTAAACTACTGACCCTCACATAACCTTTCCAATGAACACTAAGTAAAGGTGTGGCAATCCAGGCAAATGAGGTGACGATGCATTTCCAATGAAGATCTTTCCTTGTTTAATGCTTTAGCTTCCCACATTGACATGGCTTTATTCAGTGTCTATTCACCGTGATTTATGCAATTAATATCTGCATGACTGCACCTTAACAAACAACAAGGAATACTACTGTGACAAATTCCTGACATGCCTTCTGTATTAAGAATGCTTTTCATTCAAAAGTTTCATATAAGACAAAGCAGGTCAAACAGTTCCTGCTTTGATGCATGAGTTTAGACTTGCTTGCAATCATCTAAAGCTAAACTGATTCAAATGAATGGTTATTTTACACTAAAGAAAAATTAAGTATACTTTGACGAACACCACTCCTCATAAACATCATAAGAATCATAGGATTTCAACAGTGAGGCTGAATGATGATGATGCTTACTTCATCAGATGCAGAGCGGAGGCATTGCACAGCAGCTTGCTTCTTCATTTCCTCAAGACTCAGGTCGGTCCCTCCTTTCTTCTTACTCTTGCCCCATTTCTTCCCAGTTCCCTTCTCCCAGCCCAAGAAGATGTCATTTTCCTTTCAGACACAAACCGAAAAATGTCAGTCACAAAAGGACAAAATAGAATTTAACACAGAAAAAGAAAGGATCTTTCTGTGCTTTTTTTTAAACATTTGATATACATCAATACTATAATAAATGTGTATTTACATTTCTACGCAGGCTTATATACCATAACAATTTGCACAAAAACACATCAAAATTTATAGAAAAAAATGTAATGCCAAATGACAGAAATCAAAGGAGAAATTAGTCAGTGCTACAAGCACACTGATGTGAAAGAAAAGCCCCATTGTTAACCTCTCCTGGCAAATTGATGTCTTCCTCTAACGAGGCCATTATAATCATTTCACACACTAACTTCCCTTTCTGAATAAAGCCCCCTGCCCACTCATGTGACAATGCAAAACACAAACAAAGAAAAACAATAATTTTCTAAGTTTTTTTGACTCTATTACAAATGTTTTTATGGTTGTGAAAGCCCACCTGATCCTGCAAGTCATAGTCGTAACTGTCATGCAGGAGAAGGCTGAGGACGTAGCGGGTGTATATCATGGCATCAATCCCGCACTTCTCAAGCTCCTGGCCAAGCCAGCTTTGTACTGGACCCAGCGACTGGAGCAGGGACATCTCTGAGGCAGGCAGGGGGCCCACGAGGGGGAAGGGGCAAGAGAGGTTTTCAGGAGGAGCAGGACCGTCTGAATCGGTGCTCACTGGACGCATGGGACCTCAGGTGTTGGCCATTCTCAGATGGAGCAGCATTGTGATGGGAAGTTACTGTAGGGTGGTCGGTGGAGAAGGGTACTGAGAGAGGACGAGGCAGAACCTTGGGAAGAGGGGACAGTCACTCCAGCAGGACGCACTGAAGGGTCTCTACATGGGGTGGCATGTAGGGTTTTTTTTTTTTATTGCTTTGAGCAAAAAGGGAATTTTACTCGTCAGGCATGGCTTATGCTGCTGATAGATCTCAGCTGCTGAGCAAAACACAAGACGTGTTTGCGTCTCAGTAGGAGGGGGCCATTTTGGGGCTACGTCTTACTTCACCGGCACAACCTGAAAAAAAAAGCAAACATGCATTAGGTTCACTGAAATATTTTCAATGTTCAGTGCAAGCATTTGAAAAAACAAAGATATAGTCAACAGACTTATCCATAACCCCACCCACTGCCAAACAGCAAGAGTAAAGACCTATTTACATTTTTTTAAAATGCATGGAGGGATGAGGTCACTGTTTTTAGAATAAAAAGTGATATTCTTTTATAAGAGGGAAGGAACAGGAAGACAAATATTATGGCCTATTCTACCACAGCATATAAATTGTGTTCCTTCTCCCAAAGGGTGTAGCCTGACTGTTCATAGCCTTGATTACCAACAAGCTAATGGGCTCCTAAGAGAGCATGAGTCCCTTAAATAATGCAGATAGTCACAATCATGATACATTATGTTAGTAAGCCCTCTTTAAAGTGAAAGTTAACGATGTGATGTGCATTTTCCACAAAATACAGCACACTCACTACCTCTCACTTTCATGTAAATTGATTTCTAACATCAGATATTCAAGTGTAATGACCCTCCTGTTAAGTAAATGCATTGTGAAACAAGAACTAAGTAACAGGAGAAGTGGTTATGACCACGTCATTTTGAAACACCTGGATGACAGCAAGGCTTTGAAATACTCCTAAAACAAGAAGCACTATTTTGCCAATCATTCCCTTCATTACAACCACAAAAAAACAATAGCTACATATTTCCAATTGTGAGTAATACATCCAAATATGTCCGGGATTAGTGCCCATGACAGAACAACAACAACAACGCGCTAACTCCAGCAGTTGAGTAAAACTGTGTGGGCAACGGGCAGGACAACACTTGCTGTCAAGTGCATGTGTTTCATATGGCAGCAGCGGATTAGGGGGCCGACGTGAAGAGCAAATGGAGGCTGCGCCGATTTGATTGGCTGGCCCGGTCGTCACTCAACAGTGGCATATTATATCTTAGTCATTAGAGGCAGGCGGCTAAAGGGCATAAGTTTTGCAGTGGCTTATGCAACCTTACTACTTAAGTAGCCATCACTCTTTCGTAGAATAACGTTGTCAGTGAAACAATACAGATGGACAGCAGCTGAACGGTTAGCTAGCCACATCGATAAATGCTAAATATGGCTGACCAGTGTCTACAACCCAGCTGTTTCTTGTATGCACATTAGCCCCGGCAGCTAGCTCCTGACTGCACTGCCCACATACCAACTTTATCCATTACTTAGGGCAGCTTCTCTAACATGGGAAAGAACATACTAATACCGCTTGAGCAGCATTAACTAGCGAACAACCTACTTTACTTAAGGTGTATTGTAAGGTTGAGCAAACATGTTTGGTTTAGTGACATTAACGTTACATTGCTGGGCTAACGAGTGCGGCAATGCAACTACAAAACAGCCGGGAATGACAGACTATATGAGATCGAATAACGTTAACGTTACTAATGTTGTTGATGTGAAAATATGGCACAGAATCTGTGATTTGGTGACGGCTGAATGACCACTATCGATGTGCTGGCTTGTGGCATTAACATCGGTTAGCTAGCGTCACTGTGCAAGTCAAATGGCAAGGTTAGCTGGACCACCGACCTTTAACGTTAGCTAATGAGCTAAGTTAGCCAAGTTAGCTAGCGAGAGCTGCTAGTCCTCTGTCACTAGGCAGGTTAATATTATTTGCGTAGACCCAACATGTATCCGGCTAAGTTACGTTGCAGTCTAATTAATTTAACGGTAACTACCACGTTTGCCCGTCCCCGCGAGGACTAACGTTAGTTTGACAGCGTTATGTCGGGCAGGTGAACGGAGGCTGCTGCTTTACTGTGACATTAGAGCCCTGACGGTTCTCCATTTAATAGTTAGCTCTCGTCACGCTAACGTTAGGCCAAGTCTAAACTCTCAGTCGGAAACGAAACACACAAAATGACCAAAAGTCAATACAGTATTGCAGAAATGTCCGGTTCAAACTGAAACAAACGTTAGCTAGCGTTAGCTTTCACGTTCGCTTGTTGTTGTGACCGAGGGGGAGGAGGAGCAGCTGCCCCGGTAGGCTACCAGAGGACTGTCAGACGTTTTCCCTTCAAAATGTACGCCATATCGTCACACAGCAAAAGAGTAAGCTGACTAAACACGAAACACGGAATGGAGACAAAAACACCACAGTGCGACAACAGGACCGTGAGCCGGTTCGCTGGTTTACCTACCTGCCGTGGGCTGAAGTAAAGAGGAGCAGCGAAAGGGGAGCGGCTATTTCTCTCCCGCTGCCGTTCCGAGCTCGAGCTCTGGAATCCGCTGCGGTAGCATCGCGTATCATGGACGCCGACAGAAATGGCGCTGTTTTCAGATCCAGTGCTTCTTCAACAGCGTCAAGGAAACCGGCGACATTACGGCTCAAGCAGGAGGAAGGTCATTCCTCGATGACACTTAATACGTAGAACCACAATGTCCGCGATCAGAAAGCCAGTTTCATTCAAGAGAGGGACTCCTGAACGCGCCACCCTCCGCGTTCGTATCCAAGCAACAAGGCAAACCTCTGCCGTCCTATTCGCATAGATTTGATTCCTCCGCTAGGGTATTGCATCAGAAGCCCAACTAGTGCTCTTATCGTTTGTACTCGCAGTAAAGTCTGATGATGAATGACTCTGACCAGATTAAACTCGGCTCTGAAAATTAGATTAGCGATTAAATCCTCTCTCTTGGGTATATATTTGAGGAATCTGTGAAAAGTAAAAACATACAAACACAAATAACTACTTATGTCTATTGGCACAATATAGGCTACAATTCAACATGCTTAAAGTTAATCGGAATTGTTTATTTATTGTGCCATTATTATTTACTTTTAATGTACTTTTTCTATATAATTTTAGTTATGATTCATGTAAAAATAATAATGATAATGATAATAACATTCATGTATACAGCGTTTAAAAACAAGTTACAATTAAAAGACAAGAATATAACATTAAATAAAGAATAAAGAAAATCTAAAAAAAAATCTTATGATCAATTCAACAAAAATATGATTTATGTGAAAACTTACTTATTTATAAACCAGTTTCTGATTCTAAACCTAAAACAGAAGTAAAATTGTTTTTTTGTTTGTTTTTGTTTGTTTTGTTTTTTTTGTTTGCAAGTCTACAATTGTGTGTTACAGAGTGTCACAGAATGTGAAAAATGAATATTAAATTTTTTAAATTGCTAAAATATTTTTTGGGGATGGAGGCGGAATGCATGGGATCATGTGATTATGTAAATTTGCAAAATGTAAGACATTTTCACCATAAATTGATGCAGAAAAAGCACCAAATGCAGGAAATTAAGTGTTTGATGTATAGTAGTTTGATGCATAGTTTTTTGGCGGAAGACCCCCTTAATCCCTGTTTCATATGTGGCCCCCAAAGTCGAAAAGAAACCTACATCATCAATTCAATTCAATTCAATTCAATTCAATTTTATTTATAAAGCCCAATATCACAAATACAATTTGCCTCACAGGGCTTTACAGCATACGACATCCCTCTGTCCTTTAGACCCTCACATCAGGAGCCAATGAAGTGATTTTAAAATTGGTGTGATGGGTTCTCTCCTGTTGGACCTGTTGTGGGTCCGGTTGCTTGTGTGTGCACTGCAGTTATCTAGGATGACATAAATGCACAAATTGCTGTTTCTAAACTCTCAGCAGATGAAAATGATCTAATTTTTGAAAATTTCTTAACTGGAAAAGACAAAATTGGACCACAGAATTGTTTTTGTTGAAGTTGAGGTGATAATTATTACACTGACTACACACCTCATCAACATAGCCAACAAATGTTATTAATTAAACCAGAACAGAAGTTACATTTCTTTGCAACTTTGCCATTTGTTTGACTGTAACTCTGAGTTCTGCACAAATCTAACCAGAAGTTGTACAGTGAGATCCTGCAGCCAGCAACAATTTTCTGCCCCTCAGAGGTGACCATTAGCGTGTGTGTGTGTGTGTGTGTGTGTGTGTGTGTGTGTTTGTGTGTGTGTGTGTGTGTGTGTGTGTGTGTGTGTGTGTGTGTGTGTGTGTGTGTGTGTGTGTGTGTGTGTGTGTGTGTGTGTGTGTGTTGGGAGTGGTGCTTATTTGTTAGACTGACCACCTGGCCCCAATCAAGGGTCCATAGTGTGGCACACTTCATGTGCCCTCTGGCCCCTGGGGTTATGACCTCTGGGACGAGATGAATCCAGGCCTATTGACCATCTGCACTCTTGCCACTACCACACTCACACTCACACCAACAGAAACGCACTCTCCTGTGCTTCATTGCCTCTTTAATTACCTCGGTGTATGTGGTGTGAGAGTGTGTGGAGAGATCAAAAGAGGTCAGGACATGAGTGTGTAGAGTTTGTGCATGTGCAAATGAGAGAAAAAAAACAAAAGCACGGATGTGTAGAAGTGTGTGTGAGGGGCGTGTACACAAGTGTGAGTGAGACAGATTATATCTCTGCCAGCTGACACGGTATAGAGGCAATATGTGTGTGTGTACTACAGTTCCCAGGGCCCCTCAGGGCCAGTTAGCAGACTAATATTGAACTGCTTTTGATCTGTATCTGAAGCCAGAGCGGTGCAACCAAAGGCCAAACACAAATTTACATCCTGCAACACTGAAACCTGATCGATGAGGAAGTTGTGTGGCTTTTCACCATCATCCTGCCACTGATAAAAATGTATCTGAACCTCAGCAACGAGCCCAGTGACATGCAACAACTTAACATTTGCAGAGCAATGTATAAATCTGCCCATGCTCTTTGCACTGACAGCTTTCTCACTTGCCAGTGTTAACTGAAAGTCAATTTGGAGCAGATGGCACAGTTAAAAGATGCCCAATAATCCTCTCCCAGGAAGGGGGTTAGGGAGATTGAGGGAAGGGGTGGGGTAAGAGGCCTCTGGGTGATTTCACTGCGAGGTTGAGAAAGACAAACGAGTCCCACAAAGCTTTGGTTTTGCTTTCCACCTTAACAGGGAGTTCACAGTGCTGTCTGAGGTGAAGCTGGTTATCATCTGCAGGGTGGGTCACTGAGGTAAATCCTTTATTAGTCACAGCTCACGAGTTAGATAACCATAGACATGTGTTATACTGTACACACTCACTTGTTTACATTGTCTCTGTGTCCTTACACAACCTCATAAGTATTTTGATACAATCAAAGCTGACGTTTGAGTTTTGTCCTTAAGGGCTAATTAACATCAGTCTGAATATGAGACAGTTCAAAAAGCAACTTGTACAAGAACACCTCAGGACATGTGTGGGCTTTTGAAGTAGATTAATCTGGGACACACCTGCAGTGACTAAGGATGATATTGAAAAAACATAACTCCATGATGTAATTTAATCACAGTGCCTCTTCAGAAGGTCCAGTGTGTAGGATTTAGGGGGATATATTGGCAGAAATTGAATATAATTAGTGTACAATCATCTGAAAACAGGAATTGTGTTTGCATTACCTTAGAATGAGCTGTAAATATCTACATAGGAAGCAGGTCCTCATCCAGAGAGATCGACATGTTGCACCACCATGTCCCAGAATGGACAAACCAAACACTGGCTCTAGATAGGGACATTTGCATTTTCATTTTGGCCACTATAGTTACAAGCAGCGTGACAAGCAGTGTGGAAAAACCGAATTGTTTTGATGTGAAACTGCTTTATTCAGTGTTTTTGTCAGTTTTAAACACCTGGTCTGTTTGTTGTTACGGATAATTTGGCTCCCGTTAAAAACCTCCTGAACATCTGGAACTTACTTTATCAGAGTAAATGTGAGCACACGTAAGTAGGTGGCTTGGCTAACAGCCCGGCTCTTACATGCCAAACAGCATCGCACAAACACTGATGAGCTCAGTTCAGTGTATCTTTATACAACGATAGCATAAATGGCATCATTTCGTTTGGTACTAAAGTGGAGTAAAGTTATGCAGTTTAGGAAAAGAAACATAATGATGATTTGCCTTCAAATAACTTTCACTTGGTTTCACATTGGACATGAACAGCGGTAACAGCTCCTGGGGAAAGTCCTGTGGTTGTTTGACCCATAGACCACCACTACTTTCCGACATACTCAGACTTTACTACTTCCTTCTTTATTCCAATCAGTGCATTTGTCACATGATTGCAGCCTTCCCAATTATGTGGGGTATATTCTAATTACTGGCTCATGATTACAATGGTTATACACAAATTCTGATGTATTACGTTTCCTAAGTATACACATGAACAGTGCATGAAAATATCCTGCTCAGTTGGCTGCTTAACAGTTACATCTGGTTGTTTGTTGGTGTAAATATTTTGTAACTACTGACCATTACAAAACCTTTGTAAAACATTGGAAAGTTTGTCATACCAGGGAGGAGGCCTACAGAAGTGGGGACAGACTACGCTGAAAAACAGGTTTTCAGCAAATAACCTGACATCAGTGTGAAGAGGCCTGCAGGACATCACAGGTTACAGAAAACCATCCCCCCACACACTTCAAGACCCATTAATTGGCAACCTGAATGGGTTTTGTTGCAGGTTTGATTCACCCACTTTCACACCCCTCACCCGCTCCTTCTCAGACAGCAGTCTGCCACCCCCTCACCCCTCCCTACTGACCCCCCACCTGCACTCAGGATCTGTGATCTCTTAGGAGGACGTGTGCCAGCTCTTTCAGAGACAGAAGATTAGGTAGGTTTCAGGCCCAAATGGCATGTCACTCTCTTGTCTAAAAGTCTGTGCAGAGCAGGTGAGGTGATGCAGCAGGTGAGGCTGGGTAAATTCACATTCAACAGTTGAAACTGGTGTCCCCTAGGAATAACTGTTCTCCTTCTACACCTACAAGTGCACCTCAGGAAAGAGTCTGTTAAATTCCCGAGACTTCCAGATGATAGACTAGTCATCGGCCTCATCTGGGACAGTGATTGGTCTGCATACAGACAGGAGGTTGAACAACTGGCCTTTTGGTGCAGTCGGAACAGCCTGGAGTTTAATGGTCTAAAAACATTGGTGATGAAAGTGGACTTTGGGACTAAACAACACTGTATCTGTGGAAACCTTGAGATTTAGGGAACCACCATCTCTCAGGACCTCAAGTGGACTTCCAACGTCCACACCTTCAGGAAAAAAGGTCCAGCAGAGGATGTACCTCCTGCAACAGCTCAGGAAGTACAATCTGCCTCAGGAGCTGCCACTTCTACAGTGCAATAACCCAGTCTGTTCTCTGCAGGTCAGTCACTGTGTGGTTTGGACAAACTACAGTGGACAGTCAGGACTGCAGAGAAAATCATTGGTGACAGCTTCCCCCACATATACCTCCGGAGTCAGGAAACGGGCAGGTAGCATCACTGCAGACCATCACACCCTGCACCCAACCTGCTCCAGCAACAGGTAGCCACTACTTCCAAATTAGTCGGCAACAAGTTTGAAAGGGAGACTGACATAGTAAGTAACCATCACAACATTTTCACTGGCCTACATGCTGCTTTCTACTGTGTACTAACCAGTTTTACAGCTGTGACATAAAACGTGACTCACCAGTAAAAACAAACAGAGAGGCATGCTTGTCTGCAGCAAAGCCATGTGCACGGCTATAGTCTACTGACAATGGGACAGGAGCCTATTTTTAGCAGGTTTTTCTTTGTTTTAAACCCGCTCATGCGCCAATTTTGGTAGAGAAAGGGGGAGGGGGGTCGCAGTGGCTCTATGGTAGTCTTTCTGAGATGTGTTAAATATAAGATAATTTTGTAACTAACAACTGGAAAATAACAGTGAATCGTGTGTTATCTAGATGATCTTTTGTAACTGTCAGTTTCATCATAGGGACTGGTATTCTCACCTCCCATTAAGTTGACACACTTCTCTGACGCTAATCCTTTTACAGAATTTAAATACTTGCCTGTGAGGAAACCAATTGCAGCTTGAAGCATTAATCAAAGTGACCAATCAGGATCTTTGGGAAGGAAACGAATCCCACCCCAAACAAAGCCATATGACTTTGCTTCCTCTTTCTTGTCTCCAAAGCTGTTTACCACTGTCTGTGCTCTGTCTGGACGCATATATGCACTTGTATGTGCTCTCACACAGACTGATGTAACAGTGACTTGCCTGCCTGAGTGATGTTTTGTTTCCTGTGCTCACAGTTGCGCAATGCCTCCACTGGCACTCAGCCAGTATACCATACCTCACCTCAGGCCATTCAGAGAGATAAAAAAAAACCCTGCAGATCAACTCTTCTGAACATAATAAATACTGTACGTGTATGTATTTACCTGTAATCAATCTACTTCCCTCCTCTTTTTATTACTTGTTACTGTAGACATGCTGCATGTTGCAAAGTTAAACATGCCGCAAACTTTTACCATGACACATTAAAACACTGAGAAGCAAAAGGGTGCAGTTATGTGATTGGAGATTCATTTTAATTTCTACAATGTTAAAGAGCTGATCCAGTTGTTGCTTTCAATGCATTCCTTTGCAGTTCTTCACTTATGTACTACCAGTGTCTGTGGTAGAGAGTACATAGTGTGTTTTCTGCCTCTGTTTCACATGAGTGTCACATAATTCTAAACAAGAACATCTCTTTCACCCCTTTGTGGTCTTAATTCAGATGCTGCAATGCTAATTAGAAATCACTTAGTTTCTATCTTTCTGTGACATGTGTAACCAGCAGTACAGTTTGTTCCAGCATTGGCAGCAGCAGCAACAGTACATACCTCTACAGAAGGTCACTGAGTTCTTTCTGCAGTAGGTATGGCTGTTTCCAGCCTGACAGATACTTTGTCTACACTTGTGTATAAGGTCAACAACAGTGGTAAACATGTATGATCTTCTTTGTCTTTGTTCAGTAGAGTGATGTAAAGAGACTGATTAGCCCTGTGACTCAATCATTACTCCAGCAGAGAGATCAATCAGTGGGTCAGCCGATACAGATCAACCAGTCTGATGGTTCAGGGTTGTTGGCTTCTGCCTATAATTACACAACAAAACCTGATGCTCTTAAATCAGCATTTAAAAAGTTGAAAGATTGTATTAGGATTAACAGCTAACATAGAGTGCTGCAGGCATGATGTTTTTTGCTCATTTTATTTAGCGTAAATGCAATTGTCAGAAGTAAAAAGCTAACATTGGGCTATAAATGAACTACACTATGGTCATCGCCACCACAACAAGGCTATAAAGACGTGTTCAGTGTGATGATGTTCTGTGGTGTAATTTAGCCATTTGTTAGCAACCATCTTTTTAAAGACTGCGATATTTTCTGATGTATTTTATGTCAAAGAACAAAAAATGAAAGTCTTAAGCTTGTGTTAACCACAGCCCTTTTTTCAGGCATCTAACCAAAAATCCGTTGACGTCAAGATGAGGGGAGCGGGAGTGTAAAAATGCTAACTCATTGCTGGGTTTTGTGGCTCATTTTTGTACCACTCCATTATCAATAGATGGATTACTGAATGGGCTACCGGGCACAGGCCCAGGGATCCTCATTCATCTGCAAAATGTCACTCAAATTAACACATACCGACCAGGAAGAGGCTCAAAATGACCACAAGAGACACAAAAGACTCAAAATACATTTAGAGACACAAAACAACCACACGACACACCAGTGGTGTAGTGGAGGTTATACTCAGGTATACGTGGTATAGCCACTTCTTTCTCTATCCAGTTACAGTATACCCACCAATCAGCTAAAAAGCTATTGTAATATATAGGAGAGTATGCCTACTTCCTTATCGGTAACCTACCTATGTACTTACCAGTATACTCACCTCATCAACTACCACTACACCACTGTAACACACAAACCACAAAACAATGTATAACGACTACAAAAACACAAAACAACAACGAAAAAGAAACATGCAGCTTGAGAAAATCAAATTATTGGTTTAGTCCAACTGAAATCGGACTTTTAAATGCATGTAAACAGCCTGGTCCGACTGAAATTGGACTATCCGTAGCTCAACTAACACACCTAGATAATTCGATTGAAAATCGGACTATTGCTGCATGTATCCACTTAGTCCGACTGGAGTCAGACTCTGCGTTCTGCGCATGCACCACTTTTTCTTTCACGGGCTTTCACCTGGAAAAAGGAGATGACTTAGCAGCAGTTCAGTATATATCAGTGCAGTAACTACCAGAGAAACAGACACCATGGCGACTGAGAAAAAGAACATGCACTTCTGGAGGAACGAGGAAACAGAGCCACAGCAACATCCATCTACGCCATCTTTCTTTCGTCGTTAGCTTCCTCTTCGGGTCAACCAGAACTAGTTCAATACGCACTATATTAAGTCCGACATACTTGGCCAGAAATTCTATTTTCTGTTCTGCATGTATACTCAGACAACACGAGAAGTCGACTTGACTGACTGCGTGCAAATGTACTGTGTGTGTCTTGCCTACATGTAGGTCAGGTGGTGGGGTCTTATGCATAGTTGTGCCCAGGGCCCTCTTGTCTCATAATACGCCCATGACATTAACCTATTTTGTATTGTAAAACAGTGCAGTCTGGGGCATCGGTAGCGTAGTGGGTAGTGCTGGCACCCCATGTACAGAGGCACTGCCTCGCTGCAGCAGCTGCGGGTTCGAATCTGGCTTGCAGCCCTTTGCTGCATGTCAGTCCCCACTTTCTCTCTGTCTTCCCATTTCACACTCTGTCCTGTCACTGAAGGCAAAAAGCCCACAAAAATAATCTTAAAAAAGAGCAAAAAAACAAAACAGTGCAGTTCAAACAAATGCTGACTGTCATCATGTGATGAGGTAGGAGAGCCGGTTTATGGTTGTTTCAATTTTGAGCTAAACCCTGGATGTCCAGGGATCTGCACCACTGATTTTTATATTTCACAGCTCATGTCAAACCTCATGCTGTGAGAGAAAACCTGAGGGCACCGGGAGCATTGCAGGATTTCTGTGGGTGCTAATGGCTTTGGATGAGTTCAGATACGTGCTGGCTGACGGTGATGTAAGGCCATGATAGCTCTGACAATGTGTAAACGTGTCCATGCTGAAGGACCTTTCTATAGGCTGCTGACGATAACGAAGGACAAAGTCTCTTTGTCATGTATTT
The DNA here is from genome assembly GCA_035609425.1 of Epinephelus awoara. Lineage (NCBI taxonomy): Eukaryota > Metazoa > Chordata > Actinopteri > Perciformes > Serranidae > Epinephelus > Epinephelus awoara. Next base: position 8,470,051 of record CM069315.1, on the reverse strand, counting down.
CGCTGTGTGTCTGAGTGAGTGACTGACTGAGTGAATAAGAGCGCAAGACAGAGAGCAGGCCTGTTTGCATCCAGGACAGTGCACAAACATTGTTTTGCTTTACGTCACAGGCACACAGCAATAAAAGCAGGGAAATGTGGATTACATCATGCGGCCACAGTCTATCCACAGTGAGCCTGTTATCAGCACAGTACAGGCATGAATGTGCTCTCAATGCAAATAGCATGGCCTCTCCGCCCTCTGTTAACCTGTCTGCTGTCTGCACTTCTGCACTAATGAATGATTACTCATAGCTGTTTCAGTGGGTTTACAAAGTGCTCCCAATCAAACATAGCTCGGACAATTTTGTTACTTTTTCTTCTCTCTTAGAACAGAGCTTGCTTAACAGACAGGACACTTTCCAGGAGTTTCAAAGGAGCTGAAACCAGTATAAAGTAAATGTATCCATATTTTCATTTGCAGAAATGCAGAAATATGATTTATTTAATTCCTCTGTGCCATAGAACTAAAAAAAAAAGTTTAAGGGGACCTATATTCTTTTTTTCTATTTTTATGCCCTATGTTTCCATTTTGGATGTTCACATTAAATGACGAATGACGAATACCACTGACTGCTGTTATGGAGAGTTATGTCCTCTCACACAGGTGCAGTATTTACATGCTGTTAGGGCATTAGTTGTAGTCTTTACAGTTGGTTCAAGTGCAACATTTTGGCCAAGACACAGACGATGCGAGGTGATGCAGCATTCGGCCTTTGTTGTCACTTGTCCTTAGATCTATTCTTGTCATTATGGCTTGGATTTAAAGGAGCTGTATATGAACAATGCAACATTCAGAGCATATCTATGATTTAGAGTTTGAGTGTGGATTGTCGGAGATCGGAGAAGCTCAGATGACAACACACACTGCACTAGAGTGACTTTATTTTCTTCTCAGGACGCCATTACTCTACTGTATCTTTACATAGCAAATGGTTGTTTCCTGCTATACTAATGCTCTGAATGAGGTACGCACGTTTAACACTCAGCTGTGAAAAATCAAAAGACATTACTCAGATCAGCTCGAGCATCACGTGTTCTTGTGTGACACTGCATCAACTTGGACTCAGCTCATTTCCTCATTCTTGCTTTTGATTGACCTTAAACGTCCTTCTCAACCTATCAAAGGAATGAATAAAGCAGTCACACCTCTGGCCAGAAAGCAAGAAGATGCGTTATTATTTCAGGTTTCAAACCATGTGAATAATGGAGCTAACAAGCTAAGCAAACAAAAGTTCCCTGCATAATAAGGCTGCTTATCATGAGTGTAGGTCAAAGGTGACAGTGCTGACAGTACTGTCTGGTATGAATGAGGGCTGTTTTGTGTTTCCTTCCTTTCACTATCAGACTTTAGAGCGTCTTAGAGCTTCTCGGTCGTGTCGATAAAGACCGCAGTAAATCTTATCAGCAAGTCACGTACATTGTTTAAAAGTCATCTGACGATGGACATTCAGAAATCACAAGTCATCAGTGGAGACAAGACTCTTTAAAGCAGACAGATACCAGCATCCTGTTTGACAGAAATGGCCTCTGTGACACTAAGTTGAAAGGAATGCGGGGTATGGGACACACTGTTGAATAAGCCCTGGCAATTGTTTATTAGATAATACACAAACCTCCACTCCAGTCACAACAGGCTGTTCCTGGAAGACAGGTTATGAGGAAAAGGGTAATGACATGCCCATTAACAGAGCCTTTGTTTGGCGAATGATCCTTGGGTTGTCTCCTGTTTTTTTGCATTGCAAAATGAACACATGAATAATTCCAGTGATGCATAATCATAAAGACTCACTCAGCAACTATTTCTGGTATAGAGAAACGCCTCACATGGTTTTGGCTGCTGCACTTTAAAGGGCCATTTCACAGATTTTTAAGCTTATCGACCTCCTGAAGATGAGGGTTTCACTCTCTCACATTTTTTGAAAGTTTGCAAATGAATGATAGTCATGTAGTCATTTGATGACCAATTCATAGCAATAACACTGCTAAATTTCTAATGAAAGTGAGTTTCATCTTCAGAACGAAAAGACCAACCAAGGGAATCGCTCACTCCCAGCTGGCCACTCACATTGTTCGACGTTGATATTTGATTGAATTTAGGTTATGACGCGAGGCAGGCAACATCTAATGCCAATGTCAGTTTGATAACTTTACTGACATGATGTTGATATTTTGTTGGTTTTAAGGTGTGTTGTTAAGTGACCAAAATCCAGCGTCTTTCAAGCATCTCATGCCAATGTCATCTTTCTATGGTCACCAGTGAAAAGAAGTTCAGAAAAGGTTCAAAGTGAACGTTTTTTCACCGACTAGTTGAAGACGTCTCTCTTTTGGTCTACAACTGAACAAATTATCAAAATGATAAACCAATTTTATAATTAATAAACCACCTCACTGGGTTTAGTCGTAAGGTATGGAGAACAGCACCTATTGTCTGTAAAATGTCTTAATGTAACAACGAGAAATTCTAATGCTGTTAGAAATTTAAAGTATTGTCAACTTGATTTTCATTTCAACAAAAATGAAACCTCTGTCCAATTTAAGAATCCAGTATCTTTACTATGTCATATTGGTGTTCAGTGCCAGTTGGGCTAGCTTGTCCCTAAGTTTGTTTGTCTGCTATTTGGTGGTGAAAGGTAGTGGACAGTGGGTTTATCACAGGTTTTAACCGGCAGACTAGGTTGATGACAGCAGTGGGAGTGAACCAACGATGATTGTAGCAGGCCAAAAAACAATCAATTAAAAACAAGCTGAGGAGCTACTAAAATGTTCGACAGAGCAATGGGGAACTGCTGAGATAATTCTCTCAAGGTTTTTCCCTACAAGCACGTCTCCAGTGACGACACAACATCACAAGCTGAAAGTTGCTGTGATCAATATTCAAACAACCCATGAGTCCAACAGTCATGTGTCAAATAGCTTGTCGATCGTAGCAGATGTAGAGCAGACCCTAGGGTAAACCCAGTGACGCCCCATTACGCCTCCCGGAATAAGAAATCACACTAGGTTAAAGTTTAAAGACAAAGAGCAGCACTGTGTTTATGGTGTTTATGCCACGAGATGAGCTGGACACCCTGGCAGCTCATATGACCAGAGATGTGTGGCTTTAAAACAGAATGAGGTATTCATAACTGCTTCGTACCTCCTCACGTGGGCCGAGCTAAGCTGTGTGTGCATGTGTAAGTAATTGGTGTAAACCTCTAACCACAAATGTCTTACATCGGCACTCTGTTTAAGATTGGAGCCTCTGGGAGGACTTTTGTTCCAAGATGAGTCAGCAAAAGTAGAGATCCAAAAGAGTGCTTTTAAAAGAAAATTTAATTTATTAACTATTAATAAGGCCATTCATTATGACCAATAAAAGCAACAACTGTGTTAACTATTCTTAATGCAAAGTCCTTTTACTTAGCTATTCCAGAGGCTGATTTTTATATCCACCATTTTATATCCGCCCCCATGATACCCTGTGTGAATTATAGGTGTGTCTCCAGTGCTAACAGTATACTAATCCTCTTTCTTAGAGCAATTGGGTAATAAAACGTGGGACACACCATTGTTACAGATGTCATGTCATGTTAAATTTAACAAAGCCAGGGCTAGCTTATGGTAAACATCTAATCTTATTGAAAAATGATTTATGATTTCTTATGACTCATAAACAGATACTACAACGGTCCATAAACATGTTACAGTTAATTCTGTATTTATTCTTGCTTCATGTAAAGTGACGTGAAGTTTCCCAGATAATACTCCAGCTCCACATGTCTGCCTCAACCAGTGGCAATTTACTAATGTAGGTCGAGATCGCAGTCAGACAGTAAAAGATATATTATGTATTGACGTTGAGCGACGGATCTGTTATTAGGTGTCATTCTCTTCTGCAAATTCTGATTTAATACTTCTCCGTTAGCCCTTGTGAAACACTTTTGGTTTCAATATAGCTCAGGTCAATTGTACTGTTGGTTACAGGAACAATCCCTTTGGTTTTGGATTCATGTTCAACCCACTGTTGCTAAAGCCACATATTGAGCTACAGCCGCAGCCAGTGCAACAGGTACCAGAGCTCCACAGAGACATTTTAAAAAGTGCTAATTTAGTAGCAAAAGGACTCCAGCACACTGTCCAACTTGCAATAAATCATTTATTTATTTATTTATTTCATTTTGCCTGACGAAGGTCTAGTACCGAAACGTTGCAAATAAATGCACTCTGGAACCTTTTTTCAAAACGTTGCGTTTTCAGGCACCCAAAATACCACTGTCATGTAAACGATCTGCCAAAACGCAACTAAAGTTTACCATTTTCCGTTGAAATCGTTAAATGGAACCTAACTAGCTGACTGCTACTTCCCAGTCTCACTGGAAGTTGCACCCATTACCATTTCTACAGTAGCACCCCCGGGAATAGGCAACATAGCCCTTCCACACCCAACAAAAAAAGAAATATAAAGACATTAAAAATGGTTGGTCTCTCATAGGGGTCCCACCTGTGGTGCTAACAATGCAGCTGACCCATTGTATTTATCAGTGAACATTCTCGGAACCCATTGGCTGTATTCGGCGTCTGACTTCCGGCAAATGTGATTGGTCAATATCACGCGGACTACAAACAGCCTACAACCGGAAACCAGGGCTCTTCCACTCTTCTTCCGGAAGAACATGCTGGAGTGAAGTGTATGTGGAGAGCATTTGGGTAAGAGAAAATCAAACAGTGAAAGCCATCCAGAGCAATTTGCAAATTTGTGTATACCATATTATTGTAAGCTTGCCTAGGAAGCTTTCCACCGTATCCCACAGCCTGCATCAGAGAATAGAACTTGCCTGTAAAGACATAGTAGAAAGTGTTGGTAATTTATCATATTGTAAAAGTGTAATGTGTTTGTGCTTCTGTGTACATTATATATTGCTAATAATGCAGCAAGAACATACGTTAAAACTAACAAACATCAAATTATAAAATCACATGTCTTACAAAACACAAAGCACTCACCCACCCTACCACACTTTTATTCTTCCCACCTGAATCTCCTGACTCCAGAGCTACATCCTCCTCCACTCTGGATACCTAATCCCCATAAGCCTTTATAATGCCCCGGACAGAGCGAGAGAGAGAACCAGAGAGGAAGCAGAGAGAGGAGAGTCTGAGCTTAATGACCTTGCAAGCCGATTACAGGGCAGCCACGTTCCACAAACAGCCCCGTGAGGCCTTGCGCTCAGCCTGCACACTCAACTACAGCCACACAGAAAAGGAAGGTCACAAATCGAGATAGAGTGACTCGTTCAGGGCAGCAGAAGTGATCAATGATGGTACTGATGATAATGATGTCACTGTGCACTTCCTCTTCAAGTGTCCTGGTTTATTAAAGGGAGAATTTATCTACCACTAGAGGGCAGCAGAGGCGTTCTGTAATTACACAACTGTCCCGGCTGGAGAAAGTGTGTCACTTGGCCAGTGCTCCCTGGTGGGCTAATAGAGTGCTGACCTAACCCCAAGACAGAAAGTATCACAGGGGTGGATTAAGAGGCAAGCCTCACACCAGTGCTGGAGGAAGTATTCAGATCCTTTACTTATGTAAAAGTAATAATATCACTGAAAAATACTCTATTACAAGTAAAAGTACTCAATGCAGAAAAATGTCTTTTGTGACTATTATACTAATATAACTTATATCTCTGGATTATTATGACTCATGCATTTATGTAAAGGCAGGATTTTACTGTTGTAGTTGGTTAAGGTGGAGCTGATTTTGAACTTTTAACGAATAATTTGTTTCATTATTGATTAATCTACTGATTATTTTTCTTCATAATTGATTGATTTTGTTTGTAACACCCCCACGCCCAAAATATCATTAAGAAATGTAAGCATAACAACTTCTAAATAAAAAGCAGCAAAAGGAAATAATATAGTTTGTCATATAAAGTCATAAAGATGGCAACTTTCCCATGCGGCTCTCAATCATGTACTAAAAATAAACTCTGACCACCCTTGATCTAAGATTATTGTTTCAAAGTGCTCTAATGCTGGTCAGTTAAGCTGTTGAATTTCCAAAAAATCCTCCCTCCTGGAGGAAGGAGGATTATTTAAGTGATTAGGGCCTGAGTGAGTGACACCTTCACAATTGAAAATAGATTAGAATTATTAAAATAATGAGAAGAAAAACATTTGTCAAGCTCGACACATGAAATGTTTTACATTAAATATGATATTATAACCAAATAGCTGCCAATTAATTTCCTGTCAGTCAATTTGTCCAATTGATTATCAGCTATTCAACTCATCATTTCATATTTTGTATGCAAAAATTGGAATGATAAAGTTACCAGCTGTCAGATAACTGTAGTAGAGTAAAAAGGACTATATGTGGAGTAGAGGTGGCATGTGAAAAAAATACTCAAAAAATTACCTCAAAATTACACTAAAGTAAAGTATGTAATTATTTACACATCAGCACTGTCTTAGATTAGTCAGGTGTTAACGTCATGCAGACAAACAGCTATTGCATAATTCCCTCTTGAATTTGTTGTGGTCTTTGTAAAGATCCTGTTGTTGGCTTTTAACACCTACTTGAGTTAGAAATAGCTGTGCGTGTGACCGCTGAGATGTTTGCAAGATACTGCTCGTGAAGTGTCGACATACTTTGCACGACACTGTGTTGCGTTCTCTACGAAGCCACCGCTCTGACCACTCGCTTGAGATTTTCCAATTGTCCTCTTACTGCGCTCTTCTCACAGGGCAAGATGATCTCCACTGACAAAGCAACAGCTGTGTGCTCAGACCTTTGTATTTACACAACTTCTTTTTGGTTTGAGCTTGAGATTGTGTCATCACACCAAAGCTGGTGGTGTTGTATCAAACAATACACACATGTCTAATCCTTCAGGTGAAGTGAGAATATGAAAATGTTGATTTCCACCTCGAAGAAGACAAAGTACACCATGTACACTTGTGCATGGTCCCTTGTCCTAGTTAGACAGGAAGTCTGATGATGGTACTAACATGGGTGAGGCTATTTGACCAGCTGCTACAGCGCTTTGAAACCATTTCCTATCATACACCATCTACCACATGAGATGTCAGCATTCGTTTTGCTCTTCTTCTTCTTTTCAGTTATCTGTTGCACATGTACTTATTTTTATTCTTCTGTATTACTATAAATGACTGTGATCATACAATGGATTTTGATGGTGTATAAATTTGTCAATATAAAGTAGAGCATGTAATATGCAACTCAATTCACAAACTATTCACTTCACAGTTACCTCACAAAGCACAAGCAGCATTTTTGTTATTTCTGTATCATGTTTTCCTCCCTACTATTGTCATTTCCCGTGGCAATACTGGTCTATGGTCAATTCTGTATGACCAAAAAGTATATTCTTACTGCATGTGATTTCATGTCAGTCACACAAAACATTCAAACAAGCCATACACAGGTAAATAAATCATTTTATTGAAATGTTTCAGGAAACAGTCACCACAGGGATTTTATGCCATCGTTGCTGCCATTTGGCCACACCCCAGGTGGCGGTGGCCCTGCTCACTTCTTACAAGAGCGGCCGTGGCAGGCGCAGGTGAGGGCAGCTACCATCACTATGAATTCGCTGAAGTCGACCTCTTGGTCTCCGCTAAAATCCATACCCTTCAGCAGCTTATCCACCTGGCCTTTGTCCTTTGCAGCCTGCACAGACCAACAAAACAGTGTTAATATTGTTGGACACTGCTAAAAATCTAAAGTCTTTTTTTTCCAGTCATATTTGGTTACTTTAAAGAGTGCATTATTCAAGTTCAAGATAGGTCTGTGGGTGCAGAAATGGCAGTAAGTGAATGCTGAGGCATGACACTACGGCAGGCGGGAGTCTTTAAAATGGTCAAAAATGCATATCTATCTATCTATCTATATAAATAATTCATCATGGTTTTATTGTTTGAATTTTTACCAAGTAATCACCAAAACTGTTAACCACAAATATGCCCAGGCCAAGAACTTAATACAAATTTGACGTAAAAACACAAGATTATAACGCCTGTTTTAGCATCAATTTAATGAGGCGCTTTACACCACAAGTCAATACATTTTCAGTAGTGAGCTTGCGCTATGAAGCATAAACTAAGTTTAGTGGTTAAATCTTAAAAGCATGGTCAGCACAGTTACCCCTCCCCAATGCCGTACGTTACCTTGATCAGGTCAGGCAGCTCCTTCTCCAACAAAGTCTTCACCTCGTTTTTCGTTAGGGTGTTCTTATCTCCCTCAGCAGCAGCATATTTATCAAAGGTCTGCATCAGGAGGGCCATGGCTGTCTCTAGCTGGCTCATGGTTGCTGTTTGAGAGGTGGTTGGTCGTGAGGAGGAAAATAAAAGATCAACAGTGATCGACAGAGCAGTAGATGTGTCGGGACTGGAAAGGCAGACTGCTGGCCTTTATAGCTTTTGAATAATGGCTTCACTGGCCACATTTCATATAGGTGGTGGCTCCAACTGTGTCAACACAGCCTCAGTCCTACAACGCCCTGTGTACATATTACTTCATAAACTATATGAGGCTTTTGTCATTTACTTGTTGATTTAAGGTGGGGTCTTTTCATGAACTAAACCACTATATATTTGGAGATCTCTTTGATTTTGAGACAATTATTCTACAGTGCAAGGTATGAACCCTGTGCTGGCTGTCACTTGGGTTTCATTACAAGATGATACGGAAACACATAAACCAAGTGTCACTGCACCTGCTGTGGTTGGTGGTTATATAGCTGCTGCGTAAGGGTGGACATGAACCATGAAAGGAAAGTTCAAACTGCAAAAAAGTACTTGAGTGAGCGTGTTTGCACGCACGCTTTTGTTTTCTGGCCTGGTTTCTTGGAAACAGTGCTCTGTTACAGTATAGGTAAGATATAATACACAGAAGCATCTCTCTGGCCATTCAGTCAATAACTCAGTTGCAGCACTGCTCTCTGTCACAATCAGACAGAAACATGTATGTACATTTTGTATCTCCAATATATTACTGCAGGATGCATTTAACAAATTGGACTCCATATGAATATGGAGTGACATATGAATTTTAATGCAATGTTACAGCAGTGATACCCAAAAATATTTTGCAAACATGGTTGAATAGTTGGTCTATAAGTAATGTGGAGTATCACTTAACAGGTGCCACCACTCAGCAGTTAAAAACAAAAATAAAATTAACTTAAAAAGACTTGAACAACTACAAAAAAAGACACAAAATAACTGCAGGGAGACACAAAATGACTACAAGACACAAAATTGCCTTAAAAACATATAAACAACTACAAAAAGATACAAATCATCCACAATGAGAGACAAAATGACCACAAAGCAACACAAAATGAACAAAAAAGACACAAAATTATCTCAAAGAGACCCAATGACTACAAAATGACACATAACAATAACAGGGAGACACAAATTTCCTACAAAGAGACTCAAAATGATGATAAAGACACACAAAACAATTACAAAATGACTGCAAAAGACACAAAATTACCTTAAAAAGATGGAAGATTACCTCTATAGGACACAAAACTACCACAAAGAGACTTGAAAAACTACAAAAAGATACAAAACCACAATGAAAGACGAAACTACAAAGCATCACGAAACAGACAAAAAAAGAAGCAAAATTACCTTAAAGAGACACAAAATTACCTCAATGAGACCCAGACAACGACAAAAAGACACAAAACACCCACAAGGAGGCACAAACTGACTGGTGGGGCCCTTTGCATATCAGTGCCCAGGGGCCCATTGTCTCATTATCCACCCGTGGGTTTTTAACTCATGTTTTTAGGATTCCAAAGATCAAATTTATGAGCTTGATAGCAAAAGCAATGTATCACTGTATTCCACTGGTTTTGTGAACATGTATGTACAGGGGGGAATGTTTGCAAGGGAAAGAAATAGTGCGAAAGTGTGAGAAGGCTACAGTCACATCGTGTGGTGGTTAACACCTTTTGTAGTCTACTATATCAGCAGGTATGGTTTACAGCTGGTATGCAGGTTAGAGGTTGTGCAAGTTTTTTTTGTTCCCATGAGTAAAGGAGTGTCTCTCTTTTGCCTTTAATATTTTTATCAGCCTGAGAGGGGCTGACTCATTAGGCAAACTGGCTCTGTATCACCAAGTACCAACCAGGCTAGTATTTATTAACGTATTAGTCATTAACTTTACAATATAACTGATATCATCTGTCGTGTCGCCTGGCTGTCCAGTAAATAATTGGCAAAATTTGTAAATAATTGGCAAACTTTCTGGGGAAAACCTGGTCTGATTAGGAGAGACGGCATTCATCCCACTTTGGATGGGGCTGCTTTCATATCTAGGAATCTGTCCAAGTTTATTAGTAATTCAAAACCCTGACAACCCAGAGTTGAGACCAGGAATCAGAGTCGCAGTCTTAAACACTTCTCTGAGCTTCTAATGCAGTTACCCACCCATAGAGTTATGCAAACAGTGTCTGTCCCCCGACCACCCAAATTATTTAGATCAAAAGTTAAACAAAGAGGAGTTGTGCTTAAAGACCTAATAAAAATTAAAACCTGTTCTGTGACAGGAAGACAGAACAGGAGAATTGAACGTGGACTGTTAAATATCAGGTCTCTAACATCTAAAGCAGTGTTAGTAAACAAATTAATATCAGATAATCATACTGATTATAAATATGTCAGTCTAAATGAATCCAGTCCTCATAGCAATACCCCACATTCCTCGAGGCAGTCTCAAAAGATAATAGGAGGGCCCTCCGCAATGCCAGAGCAAACTATTACTCCACATACATATATATATATATATGTGTGTGTGTGTGTGTGTGTGTGTGTGTGTGTGTGTGTGTGTGTGTGTGTGTGTGTGTATACTCAGTGGCCACTTTTTTAGGAACACTTGTTCAACACCTCATAATGCAAATAGCTAATCAGCTAATCATGTGGCAGCAACTCAATGCATTTAGATATGTAGACATAATCAAGACAACCTGCTACAGGCTACATGAAGAAAGGTGATCTAAGTAACTTTAAACATGGAATAGTTGTCAGGCAATAGTTGTTGCCAGTTAGGCTGGTCCGAGTATTTCAGAAACTGCTGATATACTGGGATTTTCGTGCACTACCATCTCTAAGGTTTACAGAGGATGGTCTGAAAAAGAGAAAATATCCAGTGAGCAGCAGTTCTCTGGGTGGAAATGCCTTGTTGATGTCAGAGGTCAGAGGAGTATGGCCAGACTGGTTCAAGATGATAGAAGGGCAACAGTAACTCATATAACCACTGGTAGTGTACTGACATGTTCAATTTGATATAGGCTAAACCTTAAAAACCTTTAATGGAAGGGTTATGAGTATGTTCTTTTGACCTGTATGTATAAACTCCTGCTAACTTTAAGTGTAATTCTGCTTTCACTTATGCTGACGGTGTTTTACCAAGGTGGTCTCTGGAAATTTTTGAAAATTCACATATGACCTGAAATGCAGAGCACATCTATTGATAGATGAGTAACTACTAATGTAAAACACTGTGTCAGCAAAATGTTTTTACAGTGACTCAGCTACTAAGTATTGTCCATTTTAGAAGCTCCGTATCAGTTTGTGTGATGAAAGTGCACACAGAAAGGCCGGGGAGAAACTACATCGACCGCCGAAGGAGCTGTTTCCACTTCCTGTCGATGACCTATAATGCAGCCAACCTGTAACACCACAGTTTCCACTCAGTTCCCTTTTTGTGATGTGATGTCAATTTGAAACCTGTATCTTTGCTTCACCATCAATACCAATCTGTGATACAGAACACTGACTAGATGGTATGATAAAGTCAAAACAAATGCAATGATACAAGTAAACCTGTCTATAAGTGCACTCACACCTTGTCATCATTAAAATGAACTCAGACCACAAAGATGGAAAAGACTGACTTTATGGAAAAATATAAAATATTTACACGCATTTAAAATAATTTACATAATTCAGGTAAAGGTAAGTAAATTAATGTACATGTATAATATATACATAATTTAAAGTATGGATAGAAAATACTGGAAAATGAAGAAATTCCCCCGAGTAGATCCTCATCCACTTTCTTTTGTCTGGACACTTTCAAAGTAATCAAAGGATTCATACACCGGTACCTGACACTGCAAGAGACAGAGACACCAAAACAATTATTGTAACCACACATCATCAGTGAAAGTAAAGCAGTATATCGACATGTGTCGAAAGACCTTTGTCAATGTGCAGATTAAAAAAACTGAGTGGGCGTGAGCACTGGGAACAATTAGTCAGACACAGGATGTCAGCTATATTTCATAATAATGTCTCAATGCTAGAAGTTCCTGCATTAAGTATAGCTGTACAAGTTGAAAATTGGACATTATACTTAAAGTGAGTGATCAAAAAAATGTCTTCACGCTGCGTCGTGATCCAGTACAGCAGTATGAACGACAATAATGAAACACGCTTTTTGGTTTTAATGCCAGTGTATCATCTGTAACATCACACTGAGCCTGTTCAAAATTTAAAACCTTATATGGAAAAAAAGAAACATTGAGTGTTCATATTGAATGTGACGGCGTGTCATTGCATCTCGCTGGTTAAGGGGCGTAAATGTCTGTGACTAATACAGAGTCATTCTAACCAGGATTTAATGCCGACTGTAACCTTCTCATTTACATAAAAAAGCCAGATGTCAGTGGGTGATTGTGGGTTTTTTGTGCCATAGGAAATTGGCTTTGCACTATGTTGCTTTACCATGTATGTCAATGGGATGGAAAAAACATATTTTAAAAAAACTCCTCATAACATAAAGCAGTATAATAAAACAGAGTACAACCTCAACAACTAAGGTAGTAGCTAAAGTCTCAACAAAAAGTGAACATTTTAAGTATTGCACAGGTATTTTATCGTTTATGGGGACTGTATTACACCATACAGGCATTACAGCAAGAGAAATCACATTTAACTGCAATTTATGGTGAAGACAGTTTAAACAATATATGGCTGACAGAGATTTTCTCCACTGAAGTCTACAAAGTAATAGGATCACATCAAAGGTGGTTTCCGTTATCTTCATACTATCTGACACCTAAAGACCCAGCCTGCCGGTTATTGCCACCTTTTTTCAGTTTGCTAGAGTTCCTCTACACGCAACATTCATGCTCAAGGGTCATTGCACAATTTAAGCCATTGACTCACCCACTGAGAAGAACCTCTGGAGGAGCTGGTGCTGTGTTTGTCCATTTCTGCCTCCTCAGAGTCAATGTGGGGAACCTCGTAGATCACCCTGGCTGCTTGTGCTGAACCCATGGGAAACACACACACAAATGATTCATTGTAATGTTGAACAAAATAAAACCTGGGCTGTAAATACACAGAAGCAGCACACTTCAGATTTGTTTTAACTTGGCTGTGTATTACAGTTTGCCTCTACCACTGTTTACTTCTGCTACAAGTTGCTATATTAATACTATTTTTACATTATTACTCATCACAAGGCTACTACTAATACTAAAACAATATATAGAATGTCACAGTAATGAGGCATGGAGCCGAGAGAAGTACAAACAGTGCCAGGAAGTGACACTGTGTTTGGACTGTAGCAGGAAACCATTTCTACCATTTTACCTGAAAAACTGTTCTCACCTTTACTAAGTTTGCTCATGTATCCCTAAAAGCTCACCACACTGTAAAAACCAACTCCTCTTAAAGACATTGTGCTTGGTGTACCCCAGGGTTCAATTCTTGGTCCCAGACATTTTTCATTGACATGATACCTTGTCACATCTGTGTTAAACTGTATAAAAATACCCTGGATGAAAAAATATTTCTTGCTAAATTCTGCTGTGACAGTGCGCTTGTTTATCGGATGCACACTGTCACAGGGGTCATTTGCCGTGACAAACTATCCAAAAGATCACGCAACTTTGCAATTCCTGTCAGCACAACACAAAGTGTGCAATTTTAACTCATTGTTTTGCTTTACAACTCACTTCGCTTCAGGTAATAAGCCACTGTTTGCTTACAGCATATAAGGTGATAATATGTTAGTATTGTGTTTTCAGCGGCCATGGGTTTGATGCTGGCCTGCGGCCCTTTGCTGCAGGTCATTCCCCACTCTCCCTCTCTCCCCATTTCACACACTGTCCTGTCCATTAAAGGCAAAAGCCCATAAAATAAACCTTTAAAAAAAATATTATTTATTTCTCAGCTCAAACTTAAGCTCTTAAGTTGCCATTCTGTAAAGCTGTTATACTGTATCACTGAATTTTAAAATTGCCTAAAACAGACAATGATGCTCATGATTCCATCTTGTATTGTGTTATCTAAAAACATACATCAAATAAATTACATCTGACTACATAAATGCTGTATATATTTCTAATGTAGATTTGCAATGCTGTATGTACCACAAACAAAATTAGATGAACCTACATTTTATTTGGATGGAGGCAGAAGACACTGAGTCAAACTGAGCAAAAACCATCTTCATGGCTACACTAGAAGCAAGTAAGAATTTTATTTTATTTTTTAATTTGAGTGAAGCAACCATTTAATCTGGGACAAGGCATCAATTCTATTTCTGATGCTACCAAAGGCTCAAAGGACTGAGCTATCTCGCTTCCTTGTCATCTCTATTTTTTATTGCTATTTGATACCCGCTATTTTTCTTTTTTTTCTTTTTTTTTTTTATCTTAAATAAATATAATAAATAGGTTTGTGTGGGGGCATGTAAAAATGTATGTCAGGCAAGTACATTTCTGGCCCACTTGCTCGACCAGGCAAGTGAAAGAAAACATTAACGCTTAAAACTGCTATTAATTTTTCTTTGTACCTCGTCTCCTCCTCAGAGTGCAGAAACAGATGAGAATGATGAGGAGCAATGAAGCCACCGCAGCCAGGGAAATTATGATGGCAAGCTTTGGAGGATTGCCGGTAGAACCTGGATATCCTCGTTGTAAGTAAAAAATGAAACACAAATATTGTTATGTAATTAACAGGATTTAATTTTTTTTTTCTTTTCCCAAAAATATAATTTGTGTGCAAGGTAGGATTTCAATGAAGCTGCACTTTAAGATGAGAAAAACAGATTAACAGAGCAGATTCTATTCTGATGACACAACATTATTAGGAAAAATATTAGTCAAACCCTTTATGCAACACTGTAAAGCAACTGGTGTTTTGTCCCTACCTCCTGATGCGTTGTCCATTGTGTTGTCTTTGGTCATAACTGTGATGACAGTACCATTTCCATTAACCTCGTTTAAAAATGGTATCTCTACAATCACCATGCAGATGTATCTCCCTGAGTCCTCTCTTGTGACATTCATAAAGGTCAAGTGTGAGCAGTTAGATGTCTCGTTTGACATCGGTCCTTGAGACTGATTTATGAAGCTTGAAATCTCAGTCTTATTAGTATTTGTTTGATTTTTCAGCCAGGTAACTCTCACTCTTCCAAACCCCAGTGTCCAGCAGCAGGTGATGTTTACAGCCTTCCCCTCCATGACAGAGACATCAGGACTCTGGGTAACAACAAGTGCACCTAAAGAAACACCTATAAAGAGAAAGGGATACATGATTTGATAGGTCATCATGGCACCGTACATATTTCAAAATTTCAGAAGCAAGTCAACAGACAAAGTGGTAATGCCAGTTCAATAATAAAGAAATAGTGTAACTTTTCTTTGCCAACTTCCATTTGCTCAATACACATTTATCAGTTCGAAATATTTAAACAGTGGAAACATGTTCATTTAAATAATAAGAGATACAAATGTTAATGTTAACACACACTCAGAGCACTATCTATTAGAGGAGCAAAACAATATTTTCAAGCAGTCTTTATGTATCACCTGTTTGATCACTGACATTATCAGTGTACGCATTAATCACAAACAGCTGAAAAGGCATTTTGAGCATGAGTTTTAACTGCTGCATACATCTATTAAACAAATGTGATGTTAAAGGTCATCGTGTTTTTACTCACTCCAGGATGAGATGGTACAGAGAGAAGCGAGCAGCAGACTGCTCAGTAGAAGCTTCATCTTTACTCTCCGATTCAACGCCGACAACTGACACTCATCTCGTCACAGCTGCTCTAAGTCCTTCCTACGCACGCACACACGCATGCACACACGTACGCATGCACACACAGAACTTACTGGGCATCATGTTTTCTTTTGTCTTCCTCTGTATTTTCTGCAGAGAAGTGTGAAAACCACAGCTTTTGTTCCTTCCTCCTTCAGATAGAAGGCAGATGAGATTCACAAGTGTTTCCCTCTTCTGTGTTCTCACGATGGAGTTTGAACATAAAAGTCTTGTTTTATTTTACTCTAACACAGAAATACTGAAAGAAGGCACCAGCAAAATAGATGTTGAGGAGAGAAGCAGTATAATATCCGTATTTCCTTTGAGACATTTTCATTGATTCAGGTGTCATGTTTGGCCATACTCCATTTCTAACCCTGAACCTAGTCCTAAGTTTACCCTTTAGTTTCTTTACAGGAAGTTAAATACTCTCTCCGTTTGTAGACACTGTAGACAATCCTGGTGGAAACTGGTGAAGTTTACCAGTTTCTAGTTAACCGGGTTGTTGTGTATTCATCTGCATCCAGGGGTCAGATCCAGTGGGAGCTTATAAACTGCTGTCCGTTGTGGTGTATTTTTTTACTACCACCACTAGGAGTCACCAGAGTTTAAACTTCTCAAATCCGTCACAGGATGGCTCTAATTTATCTGAACCACAGGAACCTGGATTATTGACAAGTAGGTTTTCACATACGAGTGATTTGCTTTGGTGTTTATTGTGCACATATATGAAACATTAATATAGAATAGAAAACATTACAATAGAAATATTAAAAAAAAAAGAAAAAAAAAAAGATACTATAAAAAAACTTACTACAAATCTTTTAATGGGTCCATCTTTAGACCAAATCATAATCTGTTCCTTTAAATTTCTGAAGCTTTGCCTTTATATGATCATGTACATTTTTAAATTAGGATGAAAACGATTGTTGTCCTGTAACAGTTTTAACATTGTTCTAATGAAATGCATTTAAGAACACAGCTGTAATCAAAGGACATACAGGCAGCTGACTAGTCCACTTGGCAAATACATCAAAATAAAAGCATCAAGATTCATCTCCCAGTGCAGATTTGTACAACGTTAACCACTTCTAGTATCCTAAACGTCAGCCACTCATAAAAAGCTGATACCATAGATCGATTACTGAACAGGCACAGGCCTAGGGGCCCAAAGTATTATGGGGCCCTTACTTGCAAAATGTCATTCAAATAAATACATAGTGACCAGGAAGAGACTCAAGTGAACAAAGAAAAGCAAAGGAACTGCTAAGAGACACAAAATTATTACAAAAACAGACAAAACAAACCACAAAAAGACACAGCATGACTACAAGGAGACATAAAACAACCCTAAGCAGACACAAATGACTGCAAAGAGACAAATAACAACCCAAAAAGTCAAGAGTACTCCAATAAGACACAAAAAAGAAAAGCAAAGGAACTGCAAATGTAAAATGTAGAAAAATAAAAATAAAAACAGACACAAAACAACCATAAGAGGACCCAAAATAAACACAGTGCAGCACAAAATGGCCAAAATACACACAAAATTACCCCAAAAGACACAAGATTAACTTGAAGACACTCAAATGACTAGAAAAATACACAAAATGGCTACAAGAGACACAAAACAAATCAAAAAGAGACAAGACTGCCCCCGAGAGTCACAAAACAACCACAAGACACAACATGACGAAAAAAGAAAGAAGAAACTGCAAAGAGACACAACATGAATACAAAACAACACAAGATGACCTCAAAAGACCCAAAATTACTTCAATAAGACAAAAAAATGCAGGAGAGGTGGTGGGGCCCTTTGTATATCTGTGCCCAGGAGCCCAGTGTCTCATAATCCGCCCATGGCTGACACATGTTGATTTTTTTTTGTCCCAATCAAGACCCTGCGATCAGCCTTTCTTATTTCACTCTGCCTCTATTTCCCCTTCATCTTTCTTCTCTTCTTCTTGGTTTTCTTCTGTTCTTTGGGCTGCAGTGAGTTTATTTCCAGTAGCACCTGAAACATGAATACACTGGTCTTAGTAATATTGAACTGTCACACGCTATATACTATATCATCATAATGGAGTTAGTTATATTGTACCTGGTGTGTATAGCTGAGCTTTGGCTATGAACTTGTTGATGCAGAGGAAGGTTATGATGAGGGCGAGGATGGGCAGGCACCTCAGAACATAAATGAACACTACCTCCCAATGTGAGGAACCTGAAAACCCACAGAGGCAACAGGCTTAGACTACATGTACATGCCATCCAAACTTTTTAGGGGCAGCTGTCACTTACCTCCTGCTGTGTCTTCATTTGTGTTGTTGTTGTCCATTGTGTTGTCTTTGGCCGTAACTGTGATGACAGTACCATTTCCATTAACCTCGTTTAAAAATGGTATCTCTACAATCACCATGCAGATGTATCTCCCTGAGTCCTCTCTTGTGACATTCATAAAGGTCAAGTGTGAGCAGTTAGATGTCTCGTTTGGCATCAATCCTTGATGCTGATTTATGAAGCTTGAAATCTCAGTCTTATTAGTATTTGTTTGATTTTTCAGCCAGATAACTCTCATTCTTCCAAACCCCAGTGTACAGCAGCAGGAGATGTTTACAGTTTCCCCCTCCATGACAGAAACATCAGGACTCTGGGTAACAACAAGTGCACCTGATGAAACACCTATAAAGAGAAAGGGATACATGAATTGGTAGGTCATCATGGCACTGTACATATTTCAAAATTTCAGAAGTTGAACTACGAGCTAGATTTTCATCTAAATCAGAGGATATGCTTTATACGGACATAATTTAAAATAGATCATGGTAATTTGCTAAGATTTTTGGAGCAAGTCAACAGATAAAGTGGTAATGCCAGTTCAAATAATAAAGAAATAGTGTCACTTTTTTGTTCCCACATAATGCCTTTTTTTATTTTGAGTTATCCTTAGTAAATCACTTGTTAAATTTATTGTGTGGACATCCTTTGTTTGTTATGTGCTTTTGGATGCTAAACATGAGTAAAAGTAAATTTTGGTGCTTGATCAATGGAGGCCAACCACATTACCTCTGCGCCAGTATCAACACAATTGTAAGAAATTTGATGTTATAATTTTGTCCCTTAAGAGTCTTAGTATTTCTAAATAATCTTTGTGTATCAAATGCTGCTGTCCATTTATGCAGATGATACACTTATCTACTGCTCATCTCCCTCAGTAGCAAAACTCTTGAATTCCTTCAGTCTGTTTTTGATGTTGTTCAGTCCCATTTGGCTCAACTTCAGCTGGTGACAAATCCAAATTCATGCTATTTTCTACTGGCAAAAAGTTCTAATCTTCCTAAGATCTTAACAGCTCAAGGGGGATAAAATTAAAATGGTCATAACATATAACTATTTAGGTATTATTATTCACCAGAACTTGTCACTCAAACTACACATTTAAAACCTTGTTTCAAAACCTAAACTTATGAAGTTTGTTTTTCTTGAATAAATCCTTCAGGCACGGAGACGCTTGATTTCTGCAACTTCTTTGTCTAATGAAGTAAGATACTATATACTGTTTAGCTTTATGTTTTATGTCTGGCTATGGAAACTGCATACACCACTGCATACTGTATGCTGCTGCTAATTGGCTTTCTCTGTATATGTACGCAGAATCTGTCATTGGTTGGTTTTTATATATAAATCTCTGCTTAGGCTGGTTCCTTCTTATCTGTGTGCAGCTATGCATAAAAACCCCAAAATCATTAAAATCATTAAAAACCAATACAAAACCAGTAAAAAACAATATCATAAAAAACAAAACCAATTTTAAAAAAAAATGAAACAAAATCAATATGGCCTGTGCTCTCACAGTATTCTACAGATGTTGGGCCCTAAAGTTTAAACAGAATTATAGCTGCTGCGCAGCAATGGTCGGGGCCGGGCGAGGGACAAGGGATAACAGAGAAAAGTGTTGATAAAGAGTATTTGTCTCTGTGAAACTGCCTGGATCATAATTACTATAGTCTCTAATCCACATAGCATGATGTCTGAACATAGGACCTCCACATTAGAATGTCTATTCTGCCTTAGCTGAGGCTTGAACTCATTACTTCTGGGACTGAGGTCCATCGTCTTTCTCACTGAGCTAATTGGCAAGTGGCAGTTCATGCATCAGGGTGCCAGACAGTCGCCATCCATGCCATGGAAAAGCAAATTTCAAAGTGAAGGTTCCAAAGCTGTAGCACCATATGGTTGATTTGTTATGAATTTTCAAAGTTTTGAAATTTAGAGGCTTGCTGTAGCGCCACCATCAGGACTATTGTCTTGTGTGTTTGAGGACATCTGGCATGGGACTGGACCTTTGTGGAAAGTTTGGCTAGATTTCTCATGTGGAAATGTTGCATGAGCTGGCTTCACAATCTTCAACACCAAGAACCATCCTCTATCTCACTGAGCTAACTGGCAAACAGAAATGTAACATGTAGCTTCACAAACTGACTAAGCCAGTCACCTGTGTGCAAGACAGCAGTTGTTAGTGTGTAAAGGCAGATTTCAAACAGCTGTCAAAAATTCAGTTATTAAGACAAAAATTTGAAAATACATAAAATGCATGTAGACAGCATGGAGATGTTGGTAATTTGTTTTTAACAATGATTTATTGGTTCCATAAGTGAAAAACTGATGTTTAAAAATGCCATTTTTGCATTGACTCCAATTGTTGGCATGAGAGCGAAATTCAAAATGCTGTAAAAAAAAATTCAGTTTTTGAGATAAACTCTGATATTTTCCAAACATCATCTACCATGACTCTAAAATGTTGTAATTTTTTTTAATGAACATTGAAAATGTATTTAGCAAGAATTTGCAAGTATATGTTTACAGTACCGTTTACCGTCAAACATTTTGATACACTGTAGGCTCAATTTTCGATAAATCAAAAATCTGTGTGGATCGTTTGTGTAGATGCTCTGTAGCAAGTTTGGTGCCAATTGAGCAAAAATTGTGGGAGAAGATAGGTTTAGTAAGTTTTACAGTTTTTGAAAAAAAAAAAAACAGTGATGGACTTCATAATTTGCAATAGGTTTAAATGTACAAAAGTTTCTTCAGTATTGGGGCTACATTTTGAAGAAGAAGAAGAAGAAGAACATGCAAGATAACAACTTAGGCTGCCTGGACCCTAACTATGCAAACAAATGAAACAAAACAAAACATAATAATAACTCTTAACTATGCTGCCCCTTCTTCCTGGAATCAGAAATATTTTATTGATCTCGCAGGTAAACTGGGATACATTTAATGTATAGCATAGAGAATTATAAGACAAGTATGAAAATAAGAAATATATGAAAAAATAAAAAATAAAAAAATACATAAAAAATAAGTGCATTATGCTACATTACACTATATAGAAACCTAGTATGTCAAGTTTTAGAAATACAAAAAATATATTGATATAATAAAATGTGTATTACTATAATAATTACCACCCAATCTTGACACAATATATTTCTACAAATTTTGTAATTTAAATGAATCCAAATATTTCAGTTTTATTAAATATGACTTAATGAATAGTCACTTGTTCCACGTCATTAAGTGTCGGCCCACAGTAATTTCAACAAGAAGCTTTGCTTTGTGCACATCTTTAACTCAGTCTATTAATATTATTAATTATTTTTTCATTCCCAAAACACATAAACTTTGATCAAATCAAATCATTTGATCAAATGTTATAATTCACTCCTAAATAACTAATACTGAAACGTCATAAGATACTGAACGTGGAGCTTTAAACAGAGGTAACGAAATATTAATATTGTATTTTTACTTACACCAAGAAGAGAGGGCACTCAGAAAGGTAAGTAACAGACTGCTCAGAAGAAGCTTCATCATTTCACACCTCACCAATGAATACTGATACTCAGTTCTCACATCGAACACACACACACGCACAGACACCCACAGACACCCACACACACACACACACACACACACTCATTTGGGTTTTTTTTCAGACTTTTGAAGATAAATGTTCTGATGAAGGTCTCAAAGACCAAAAGCTAAACAATAAAGTGTAACACTGCAGATATAAGTGTGCGGGAATATTTTCTATCAGTTTGAAGATATGGTAGATAAGATATTTTTAAAACCACAGCCTCTCTTCCTTCCCCCTCAGATGACACACAGATATAATTTAGTTGTATCCTGTCCTCTCTGTGAAACTGGAGGAAATACTATATTTTCATCTTGTCTGAGCTACGGTGGCTAACAACAAACTAAACAAACAAAGAAACTATGGTTGTTTCCCTTGCGGAAGCCAAATAATGTAATGCAGAGGGTAGCACATTTGACAAATCAGTCAAACATTTTAAAAAGGCAGTTAATGGGGGGGGGTGCCAATAGCTCAGCGAGTAGAGCAGGATTCCCATGTACAAAGGAAAGGCAATGTCCCTGCTGCAGTAGCCATGGGCTCGATTCCAGCCTGCAGCGCCGCGCTTCCTGCCACACCCTCTCCCTCTCTCTCTCTCTCTCTCCCCCCTTCACACAATACTGTTCTAACAACTAAAGGCAAAAAAAGTCCTCTTAAAAAAGGCAGATAATGGGTTATATTGATTCTCAGTTTTTGAACCAGTACATTTAGCATCTGTTGTGACTCTACATTTAGCCCTTATTTAAACACTGACCCAGTCCCTTAATATCTAGAAACTGTCTTCCCTCACACATAAAGAACATTAATAAATGGCAAACCCATGCAAAGTTCAATACCAGCAATATTTTACACATTTTTTCTTAAGATCTCATAACTTCCAAAGATAGTATATAACAATAACCAAAAAAAGGGCAATAAAGTTTCTATAAACATCTGTGTGGAAAGACTTTGTTTATGATCTTTAGCCATGTATCAAATGAACTAGTTCCTCACAGTGACGTGCCCATATTAAATTATCATCATTGTTGCAATACCCCTCATCTCAACTGAGCTTTTTAGCTTTTTTTCAAAACTTTACCATGAAGAGGAAAATTAGGGATTTATTTAAAAAAATGGAGGAAACAGGAAGATTATATTGGCAAAACTATTGTAGTGTCTGTACATTTTATGACACGTGGGGACAAATTTTTAACTTCTTTTTATCTCTAATTTTACTTCAGGTTCAGGTTCAGGTTACTTTATTAATACCCGAAGGTAGATTTGTTCTGCAGTGAGATAAAATGATGACGTCCATTTGTACACAGTTACCGTACAGATATAACATAAAACAACCACAAAACAGAAACATGATAAAAGTACCCCAAGGCTCCACCAGTCAGGACACGAGGAGGGGAGAAAAAAACATCAATACATAGAAAATACTAATAAATAACCCAAATAAACCGCCTCTGGATAAAAACCAGGGTAAAAGCAAGTTTAAAACCAAGATAAATAAATAAATAAATAGTGATTATCTTTTCTTGATTGAAAACATTATACAAGATTAAACCCATGTATTCAAAAGGTGTTTCAGCACAAATGCACAATGTGAAATACTCTTAAGCAGCACTGTCATGAGGGAACTGATCTTAATTATCTATCTATCAATCTCAAGCGAGCATTTAATGGTGACAGGAGTCAATGAGGGTTTGTTCATACTCATATTTATTTACGAGACAATTTTTTCAGAGCACGCACAGTCAGCCTGCTTCATTCTGCAGTGTTTTATATGGTCTAGTGAGCAGAAGTGGGCTCATGCACTACTTTGGCCTGTTAGTAAGATGAGAGAGAAAAACAGGAAGACCCTTAACCTCAAACTGCTGTATGTGAAGTCGTCACACCCGTAGCTGGCATAGACCTACAGCCTTGAGGTCTGCTTGTTTGTGACATGCATTAAACAGATCAACAAACAACTATAATAGTACTTAATTACAGACAAATGCATTCATTCTGCTTGCTCTTGTTGTTCCCTTTGACTTCACTGTATTGCCAGATTGTCAGATTTGATGATTTAATAGGTGGGTGTCTGCTGAGGAATACATTATGTACAAATCTGTGCTTAGTTTCATGTAGGATTCCCATTACCTGCAGCATACCGACCGCTGTTCTTCCTGGGAAGCAAATGAAGCAACAGTTTTGTACATATTTCACAACAGCCACAGCTACCAGTGAGTAACAGGAAACCCTGACTGACCCTGTGCATGATTCATGACACTGACAGTTCAGTTCCCAGATTGTTCCAGCAGAGGGCACAGAACACCAGTAATTCACTGGTAGCACCACAGATAGGTCACAGTTGCCTCTCTCTGAGAGACAACTGTGACCTATCTGACCTCTCTTGAGTTTTTTATGAGACTGTGTATTGTGTAGGTTAAGACTGGGGAGACAAAGTAGTAGTTGGCAGAACAAAATATATCAACAATAGATAGTAAAGGAGGGGAAAAACACCGTAAACAGGGGAAATTAATGATGAAAATGTAGAAATAGAGAAGAGTTAAAAAAAAAAAGGAAACAACAAAAATAGACACCTGTATATGTGCACACATACATACACCCTCACCATCATCCACCTGATAATAAAGTTCAGTAATAGAGGCCTGGCCATGATTTCAAGTAGAATAAGAATAATAATATGAAAAAGAAGAACAAGAACAAGAACAAGAACAAGAACAAGAAGAATTATAAAATGGTTATAATGATAAACAAATATGAGAAAGAAAAAAGTCATGACAATTAAAAAAAAAAAAAAAGAACAGAAATAATTGTGGTGCTGGACCAATCATAACAATAATTTTAAGTGAGCTTTTTAACAACTTTCAGCTAATTTCCTTGGGGGTGGGTCATTTTGATCCGAAAGAGAAATGGCGGACTCCGCCACTACCAATTAAACCTACTATACAGAGGGGTAATTACAGAATGTAAGTACACTAGATGGAGTTTGTATCGTTATAAAAACAGATTTTCTGTAATCTGTAATGATAGTAATTGTACATAATAATTGTACTGATAAAGTAATGATAATAATAAACAAAGAGAGGAAAAAAATCACAGCAATTAAAAAAAAGAACAGAAAGAGTCGTTTTGGTAAAGTCATCATAATAATGGGCAATAATAACAGTAGAAATAACAATAATAATAATTTATAAATAATAATAAAAAATGCGTACAGAGGGGAAAAAACAAACAGTGATTTGAAAAATACATCAAACATTTTTGCAACAATAATAGTAGTAGTAGTAGTAGAAGAGGGGTGATAGAGTTGAATCCCACTCTTTGGTTAAATATTGAAAATACTTAAGTAAAGTACCTCAAAACTGCAAATACACTTAGCTTCTTTACACCAGTGCGAAGCTGAGATGCAGCTGATCAACCATTTCATTTACAAAATAATGTTTTGACACATCAAGTTACGGCTGAAACTTCATATTTAGTATAAATATTGCCCAATATAGGTTTATCCATCAGGCATTTGGTAGGGTTAACAAAGTTAGTATGACCCTAAAAAGCAAAAGACTATTAAATGTGCACCATTTATAAAACCTGTTCCCCTGTGTGTTGCCCGCCAGCCTGCTGTCAAATGCCCGCGAAGACAAAACACAAACTGGCGGGGATACGTTTAAGACGACACCGGAAGTACTCTGATTGTAGCTTTGCGTCTGTGACGTTGACGCTACGTACACACACACAAAAAAAAAAAAAAAAAAAAGAAAGCTCACCGAGGTGGTGTTTTAACACCGTGGCCATTGTACATTCCCGCCACGTGTATGACCGACAAACACATATAGCTGTTAATTTGTGTCCTGTTGAATCATCTCGGAGCGGCTGGATATCACAAATGCTTGAATTCACCGTGGGAACATTATGAAAACGCAGTGACAAGACCCAACAGTTTCTCCCAAGGTGAGTGTGTTTGTCACATTAGCCAGCAGCCCCAGCGTTATGTTAACAGGAGGTAGTGTTGTGTGACACTGGCAACGCTGTGTTTCATCAAGAAATGTCATTTCCCTTATCTTGTGAGAAAGAGCAGGTTACTTCACTGTCGACTTTGAGATGCGACGACATACGGTTATGGCTCTCTCGTCTCTCTCGTTGAAATTTAGACACCAGACTGACTGTAAACTACACACCATCACGTCGTTTCACTAAAATGCCTTTTAATACCAGTGTTCGTGTGATATAACTAGTTTAATTTACTACTAGTGTATCTGTGGCGCTTTTTCTGCTTCTCAGCAGAGCGGAACAGGTGTCGTCAATGTAGCCATGTCCTGAACACAATTATAGTTCGTATATTCCTCTTTGTCAAAGGGTTTAGCTGCTCATATTCAGTCATGTATCAGCCTGTGTTGGGTCTGTGCTGCTCATTAAGCTCCCTGTTACAGTACATTGTTGAGTAAGGCAATTAAATAACTGTATTGAACACACCGCTGCACCTGTCTAGACCCACATTGTGAGTTGTACTTCATGCACTTAATCTTAACCTGGTTAAATTGTACAGTATGTCTGTGTTCCTGTTGTTAATGGCATCATGGCCCCTGCCTCAGATGAACACATGTGCTTACTGTGACCCAGGTTTATTGTAAGGACCAATAATCTCTTATGACTCAGCAGTGAGACAGACACCCCCTAGGGTTTCACTGACAACTTGATAAGGGTTACTAATAAGCAAAGTGAGGAACAACAAAACACTAACCTAGTAGTTCCTAAACTGAAGTCTAGAGATTTAGATATGTTCTCATGGATTGTAATTATTTCTTTTAACCTTCCTCGACCATGTATACTTCAAGGTCCAGTATGTAGGATTTACGGGGATATATTGGCAGAAATGGAATAGGATTTTATAAGTATGTTTTCTTTTTTGTATAACCACCTGAAAATAAGAATCGTGTTTTCGTTACCTTAACATGAGCCATTGATATCTGCATAGGGAGCAGGTCCTTGTCCATGGAGTCCACCATGTTGCACCATCATATTCTACAGAAGCCCAGAATGGACACAACTCACACTGGCTCTAGATAGGGGCCGTGTGTAGTTTTGTATCTGAAAAAGCAGATTTTTTAATATGAAATGGCTTCATTCAGTGTTTTGCCCAGTTTGAAATACAGTAACGTTTGTTTTGGAGAGGATGAGACCTCCTGGTTAAAAAACAAACAAAAAAAAACCTCTTGATCTTAAGATATCAGAGAAAAAAGGTGAGCACACATTAGCAGGTGCTGGGCTCGCAGCCAGTCCTCGATGTGCTGAACCGCATCGGAGAAACACTGATTTGTAGCGTGAAATTGCGTTATGTGGTGTGTTTACTGGTTGAAATGGTTTGTTTGTTTTGGAGAGGAGCAGACCTCTGGATGATTCATATTCCAGTAAAAACCTCCAGAACAATGAACACTGAAGGAATCCTAACTGGGATTAGACGTCGTTTGGCACATTGAAGTTCCCACTGGTTGCCATCTGCAGTCTTCACCACTAAATCCCACTTAATATTATGAGTCTTAGACACTGCTCCTTTAATGAACAATAGCTGGGTTTACCAGTTTTCCCATAACATCTTTAACAACTCCCATACTCTCGTCTGAACATGTTTGTTTTCAGGACTGATTCTCAAATTATGCTGTTGACTTAGAGAGATTAGTTTCAAATCTGTTCTGCACTCTGCATGTTATTCTCCAGCATCGTAGCATTTTTAGTACCATCAGTGGATACACCCACAGGAAGACATTGATCGATTGTGCCACTGACAAGAAAAAGCTGAGTGTGTGTTTGTGCTTAGATGTATGTTGTTCAATTACTAAAAGTGATGCTTACTGGAAAATGTAAATTAAAGTGGACGAGGTAAAATCGAATCTACAGTAAGTAGTTAGCTGTCTGGCGATGAATGACCGTTGTTCCTAAATAAAAAGAAACAAACCCAAGCAAGTGTTATGGTGTTGCTGGGACCACAGCAAATCATTTCAGCCCTGTGTTCAGCCTGATGTTCATTCTCCACACTTTCTCATCTCCCGCCTAAGTGCCTTCTTAGGAATCCTCAAGCTAAACAACCAGTGTCTGCAAAGGAGTGGTATTATCTCACCTACTCAATATGCTGACAACACCCATAGTTAGGAGTGAAAGTCCCCACAGTAAAGTTTCTCTGTGAACGTCTCTTAAGAGCTGCTGGATTTGAAGTGGATAGGCATCTGAAGAGAGTAATGTGCTCGCTTAATTCAAAACATAAAAATTCTTCTCACGTTTTGTATGTTTGTCTCAACGATGAAGGAAGTGTCTTACACATGGGATAACAAGATCACTTATCCTGTCTGCCCTGCTCATTGCCAAAAGAGGGAGTGGAGAGACTTTGGACAAAGAAACCATTGTCACTTCACTTGTTTGACCCTCACTTTGCACTGTTAAGATTCACCTGTTGTAGGGGGGAAAGTTTCGGTATGCATGAGCAAGATTTTGTGACATCACCAAAGATGTGTTCACTGCACATAATAATACTGTTATACCCAAAAGACAGGATTTATCAGCATTGTGCATATCAATTACTTATTCTGAAGAACTACTTTTGTTTTGTTTTTTTAAACTTTTTCTGTTTTCTTGTACTTAGCAGCACTCTTCTTTTAGTGTTGTCAATTTCCACCTTACTTTAGATGATGCGTTCACAGCGGGCGTCAGCTAACACAACTACAAGAAGGTGACAAAGGAAATATTTATTTATAGGCCCTTTATTTGTTTGTTCTTCTTCCTCCTACTCCTCGTGCTGTCACTCGTCCTGCCTCTCCGTTTTCCATGATGCGGCAATTTTCTAACACAATAGACATCACCTGAGGCATCGTTCACGCTCTGACACGAGGTGAACGCGGTGAACGTGGTGTGTTTTGGTGAGTGAGTTTGAATAGATGAGATATAAGTGAGACCAATTGGTAATGCAGGTGTGCCATTATGAAAGAACGTCCCATTTTTGTGCATAGTTCCATGTTTTTGCATGTGGATAAAAACTGTATATCAGGCTCTTGGCAAGGCAAGGCAAGTTTATTTGTATAGCACAATTCAACACAAGGTAATTCAAAGTGCTTTACAGAGACATTAAAAGCAACAAGACACAATTTAAAACAATAAAAACAGTTGATTAAAAAGGGAAATAGAAATTGAGAATAATAGTGATAATAATAAAGTACAGTAACATAAAATAAAAACAGGCTCAATACATTGAACAGTCAGGATAAGAAAAGAAGCAGAATAATAAAAGGCATAAATCAGCAGTGTGTAGTTAAAAAGTACGGGCAGTAGAATACAGCAGGTAAGTATTTAATCTAAGAGTATGCTTCAGTAAACAACAGTGTTTTTAGCCTTGATTTAAAGGAGCTGACAGTTTGAGCAGACCTCAGATCTACGGGAAGTTTGTTCCACAGGTGAGGAGCATAATAACTGAATGCCGCCTCACCTTGCTTGGTTCTTGTTCTTGGATCACACAACAAACCTGTTCCAGATGACCTAAGGGGTCTGGATGCTTCGTAGGGAACCTGTAGGTCAAGCATGTATTTTGGTCCGAGACCATTTAGGGCTTTGTAGACCAGCAGTAAGATTTTAAAATCTATTCTTTGACTCACAGGAAGCCAGTATAGCGATTTAATGACCGGTGTAATATGGTCCATTTTCCTGGTGTTTGTAAGGTATCTGGCGGCAGCGTTCTGAATCAGCTGCAGCTGTCTGATTGATTTTTTTGTTAAGGCCTGTAAATAAGCCATTGCAATAATCCAACCTACTAAAAATGAATGCATGAATAAGTTTTTCCATGTCTTGTTTAGACAGAAACCCCTTAATTCTAGCTATATTTTTCAGGTGGTAATAGGCAGATTTAGTAATAAACTTTAAATGGCTGTTGAAGTTCAGGTCTGAGTCAATAATAACACCAAGATTTCTGGCTTGATTTGTAGCTGTCAATGACATAGAGCCAAGGTGGGCGTTGATCTTTGCCCTTTCATTTCTAGGGCCAAAAATTAATACCTCTGTCTTTTCTGGATTTAGCTGGAGAAAATTCTGGCACATCCAGTCATTGATTTGATCAATACAGTTATTCAGTGAGAGTAAGGGACTATAGTCGTGTGATGACACTGAGATATAGAGTTGTATGTCGTTGGCATATGTATGATAGGAGATGTTGTGATGTTCCATAATCTGGGCTAGGGGTAGCATATAGATGTTGAATAGAAGTGGTCCGAGAATGGACCCTTGAGGAACCCCACATGTGATCGTAGTTCGCTCAGATTCATGGTTACCAACTGACACAAAAAAGTCCCTATCTTGTAAGTAAGATTTGAACCATTGTAGTACAGTGCTGGTGAGTCCCACCCACTTTTCCAATCTACTAAGTAGTATATTATGATCAACTGTATCAAATGCAGCACTGAGATCTAGTAATACCAGGACAGAGGATTTGCATGCATCATTATTCTGATGAATATCATTTAAGACTTTGATAAGTACAGTCTCAGTGCTGTGATGTGGCCGAAATCCAGACTGAAATGTGTTAAAAAGATTGTTTTGCATCATAAAAGTATGGATTTGCTGAAAGACAACCCTTTCAATGATTTTCCCCAAAAATGGCAGATTTGATATTGGCCTGTAGTTACTAATTGTTGTGGCGTCCAGATTTGATTTTTTTAGGAGAGGTTTTATTAGTGCAGTTTTCAAGGCCTGGGAAACTGGCCTGCTATAAGATTAGTATTTATTATCTGCAGTACATCTGGAGCTATGCAGTTAAAAATGGTTTTAAAAAAGTTTGAAGGCAGAATATCAAGGCAGCATGTTGTGGGCTTTAATTTTGAAACCGTTTCTGTTAGAGTTGTGCAATCTAGGAGGCTAAAATGTCCTAGATTAACTGGAGGACAGGAAGGCACAAGTGTTATCATTCCGGAGCTGGAGCTGCACACTGCCTGTCTTGTCTGTAATATTTTGTTTGTGAAGAAGGCTGCAAAGTCATTACATGACTTGTTAGACAGTAGTTCAGGAGGGAGTGATGCTGTGGGGTTTGTCAGTCTGTCCACTACAGAAAAAAGTGTGCGGGCATTATTACTGTTTCTATTGATAATCTCTGAAAAATATGATTGCCTTGCATTCTTCAGTTCCTGGTTATAGTTGTGAAGACTCTCTTTATAAATGTCGTAATATACCCGGAGTTTGTTTTTACGCCACCTGCGTTCAGCTTGTCTACATACACTTTTGTATTCTTTAACCAGTGTGGCGTTTCTCCAGGGTGCCTTTTTCCTACCTGACATAACGTTGGTCTTAATTGGGGCGATAGAATCAATAACATTCATAACATTGGAACTAAAACTACTTACAAGGTCATCAACTAGAGCTGAGGGCAGGGTTTGTGATGGTGTAAAACGCTGGGTGAATAATAATGCACAGGTGTTATCATTTATATAACGCTTTCTGATCACCTCTACTTCACTTTTCATAGGATTAGCAAGGGTGGTCATTTTGAATGAAACACAGTAATGGTCAGATAAAGCGACATTGTTCACCACAACCTCAGAGATATTAAGACCTTTGGAAATAATTAGATCTAATATGTGTCCTGTGTTATGTGTCGGTTCTGTGACATGCTGAGAAAGCCCAAAGTTATCCAGAATATTTAACAGTTCCTTAGCACACCCATCTGTAAGATTATCAACATGAATGTTAAAATCTCCCACTAAAACAACACAGTCAAAATCCATGCACACAATAGACAGCAATTTGGCAAACTCATCAAAAAACCTTGCATCATATTTGGGGGGTCTATAGATGGTCACTAAAATTGCTCGACAGGGGGATTTTGACTGAGTAGCAACATATTCAAAGGAGTCAAATTGACCATAAAACATTTGTTTACACTGGAAGCTGTCCTTGAACAGAGTGGCAACTCTGCCTCCTCTCCTATGTATTCTTGCTTCACTGAAGAAACTAAAATTTGGAGGGGCTGTCTCAATTAAAACTGCTGCACTATTTTCCTGACTTAGCCAAGTTTCAGTTAAAAACATAAAATCAAGTTTGTGCTTGTTAATAAAATCATTGATTAAGAAGCATTTGCCAGCCAGAGACCTGATATTTCGAAGTGCTAGTTGTGAAACGTTATTTGGCATAAGTTTAGAGACAGACTGTGTTTGACATGAGATACATATCAGATTTGATGGGTTGACTGTCCTTGATTTTCTGCAGTTGTTTTTATTTTTTATTTCTCTTAGTGAGATTGTAGCAGCAGATGTTCTTGTTGACACTGTGGATCTCTGAAGATCCTTTGGGACCCTGTTATGTCTTTTTCGAGCCCTGACCTTAGGCGGCCCCATGGGCGTTTGCCATGTTGACTTCTGGGTGTCTGTGTTATAAATACACAGAGGCCAGACCACTGCCAGTAGTTTGACTGGTTTCTATCAGTTAAGATATAAGCAAAGGGTTTTTGTCCACAACACAGCCTCATTTTAGTCAGAGGAGCTTTGAAGCAGCAGGCAGTCGGGTTTAATTGAATTGTAGCCATGCACAGTAACTGTCTGTGACCATGTCTGTTATGTTTGATGAAATAAAACACACCTACATTTTTTCCATCCTGCGTGTCCACATCACTTGTGTATGATTTACTAGCTCATTCTAATTAGTTCTGCTCAGCTGACTTAAACACTGTTGCTTTCTAGTTAGACTGTAATGACTTTTTGACTGAGCTGATTTACTGGCTGACAGGCTTTGATAATCATGTCCGGTCTCACTGAGATGCAGCCAACCATCTCACCGGGGAGAAAACGGGCTTTAATTAAGTTAGTCATCAAAGGTGGCAACATTGCGTACGAGCCCTGTGATCCATGGAAAATGAAGGACGTGACAGGAAGGAAACTCAACTGAATTTTGTAGTTTTACAGTTAATGTCTGTGACACACCCCTTTTTGTCTGTAGGCAGAAGGAGGTGTCCATTGATTTTTTTTTAGGGGAAGTAGACTAAACGCTGACAAACAAATGTCAACCGAAAAACCCTCAGGCAAAAAATAGTGGAGTCAGTGGAAAGTCAGGCCACTTCCTCCTCCACAGCTGCAAAACGCCAATGGGTTCATTTTTTGTTTCCACTGTTTGACAAAAGTTGTGAAAGATTTGTTGCGTGTTTCCAAGCTGTATTTTAGGAACTAATGCAGACTTCCAAAGTTGGATAAACGTGAGTCCAGCAGCTGTAATATTTGTCCAGCCTCAACAAGTCAAAACAAGTGATGCAGCCATACGGTGTACTGCCGGTGGCTGTACTGTGATTAGGGAAATAGCTTTGGGAGTGAGTACGTCAATACCTTTTACGTCCCACTGTGTGTATATAGGGAGTGGACCACACATTAAAGAGGGACAGAATGTGTACCCAGCCCCAGGGTGCTGGTCCTAGTGCCAAAACCTCAATGGAAAGTTTTTGAAACTGCACTTGGTCAGGTCATTTGGGCCCATACACTCATTGGCTTTGTCACATTAAACAATAGGTTGTTAAAGATTTTAGTTAAAGGAGAAGTCTGTTATTTTGCACTTTGAGCCCCCTTTCTGGGTTGTTTATGAGGAAATAGAGTGGTTAAGACCAAAATTTTGACGGTTGCTCCTTTTCGAAGAATTTGGCTTTCCCCTGCCTGGCTTAACAATGCTGCCTATGGCCATGTGTAAATGTGTCCTAAAACCACCCTAAACGTTCCTTTTCAAAGCCATGAAACTCACCAAGTGGTCAGTGGTGTTTGTTGATTTTTTTACATAAAAATCGTAGTAAACTGTGGTTTCCGTGATGATTTATTTGACATTTTGTCTACCCCATTGATTTTTCTATAGGAAGCATAATTGTCCATTGGTAGTAATCCGCCACCGGAAATAGAAGTGGGTTGTTTACGTAGTCATTTCGTAGTCATTGTAGTATTTTAGCTCAGCAAAAGTGCCGGCTGGACAGTGCTGTGTGCGCTCCTGGAGAAAGAAGGAGAACGAACGAAAAAGTTTTGTAATAAGTTTAAAAACTGCACAATGGATTACTCACTTGTAAACAACCTTGGTCGTATGATGCCTTTGAAGACAACGTCAACCTTCTTCTTTTCTGTGTCCCATTACATTGCAATGGTTTCCTGCCAGTTGGTGATACCCACGTGAAGGAGCATTATCGCCATCAAGTGGGCTGGAGTGTATGAGGCTTCAGGGTCAAACGAACGATCAAGTGGAAGTTTACACACGAGTGGGAGACAGTTGAAAAAAATAGTTCAACAGTCGAGATGACGAGTGAAAACACGGATGGAAACCACAGTTTCCTACGATTTTTATGTCAGAACATCAACGAACATCACTGACCACTCTGTGAGTTTCATGGCTTTGAAAACGAACCTTTAGGGTGGTTTTAGGACAGGTTCATATCCATCCATGGCCATAGGCAGCACTGTTAAGCCAGGCAGGGGAAAGCCAACCATCAAAATTTTGGTCTTAACCACTCTATTTCCTCATAAACAACCCAGAAATGGGGCTCAAAGTGCAAAATACTGGACCTCCGATTTAACTAAAATCTTTAACAAGTTATTGATTAATGTGACCAAGCCAATGAGTGTATGGGCCCAAATGACCTGACCAAGTGCAGTTTCAAAATCTCCCAGACACGTATCCAGCCTCAGTACTGGAGCATTTCTCGCAGCCTGTTGCCAGAATGTCAGTGGATTTCTGCATCTATAAGTAGTGCAGCCTTTGCTGGGGAGCGTTCAGACCACAAACTACGCACTCTGTTATTTCTGAAGATGGAGCTGACCTTTGTTCTCTCCTGTTGCCCTTGCAGTTTCACCAGAACTTCCTACATCAGAATGAAGGGACGGACAGATGCTCCTCAGGACCGGTGAGTTAGACCTCGATGGAAACTCTCACTTCCTACTAGCTGCTCTCGACCACAGTCCCTCACGTGTGTTTGCTCTCGACCATGGTTTCTGTGCTGCTTTTAAAAGGGTTGTGTTGCTGACAGGCAGTAATGTAACAATTTGAATACACTGTGTTTCTTGTGTCTACTGCTGAACAATAAAGTCCGCCCTGTTGGTCACCAGTCGGATGCTTTAATGTGAAGCAGCAGCAGAAGGATTTGTTGACTTTGCATCAGCAGTAACTTATCACTGCCCTGTTAGAGCTGTAAGAGGCTGTGATCAATAAGCAGTGAGGCTGATATCGCTGGGATCATATTACAAAAAGCAGCACATGGCGTATGATTGCAGTTTGGGAAAAATACTGTACATAGAGGTTATTACACAATGTAAATATTAAATGGCCAGTGCTACAGCATCCTTGCTGTATACTGTAAACCCTTCCTCAGTAACACCCTTTACCTCCATCCACAGGGGCTACTTGGTGGGGATCTGTTTCTTCATTCTGGGCCTGGGAACGTTGCTACCATGGAACTTCTTCATGACTGCCTCATTGGTAAAAACACGGCAATTATTTAATCCCCCAAAGACAGTAGAGCTAAAACATTATCTGCATCTCCTGCTAAATATTTTATGACATAAACAAATAGACTCAATCAATAACATGGTAGTATCTCATCACGTTCTCTGTCTGATCTGCATAAAAGCTGCACAGTGAAAAATGTTGGTCCTGTGGTTCACTACTTAAACCTCTTAAAGAATCACATGCTGGATGGATGACAGTGGTCCTATGGACAATAAGCTGTTTATATAATTCAAAGAAATGTCTGGAAAAACTATAGTATGTAACGTAAGTGTACATGATGGACTGGATTAGTCAAATTTGTATTTTGAAGCAAGTGGTTTAGTTGGTCTGTTGATGTGTTATGCAGTCTGGGTTTAGGGTGTTAAATCCACACACTCTATCATATGACTCGTGGATCCCCTTCAGAGAACATGTGAACATGTGATCCACATGTTTGGGTTCCCACCAACGATGAATGTGGGGAATGTCTGGCTCTTTAGCTGCTCCATGCTCCACTGTGTTCACCAGCGAGAAGCTGACGCCTCTCTGCTGTTAAGTGCTGGACATAAAGTGTGGTTGTGGATCTTTACAAAATCTCAAAAGGCATTGAATTCATCTTTTTAAAAAGTCTTAAAAATGCTAAGATGTTGGAAGTTGTTGATACTGAGACTCTTCCTGGACTTTATTTTACTTGTACACTTGAAGAGAGGGTGACGCTGTAAAAAATGACTCGGTTTCCAGCATTGGTTAATAATGTATGTGTGTGCAAGTAAAGATGTGATATATGTGCAGGATAATTTAATAGTGTTACTTCAACATTTGTCTCGTTTCCTTCGCTTTTGCAGTATTTCCAAGGTCGCCTAAACACAACAGAATGGAGCAACGGCACAGTGGTGGTTCGCAAGGAGTACTACTTCAACAACTGGATGACCCTGCTGTCCCAGCTGCCCCTGCTGGTGTTCACCCTGCTAAACTCCTTCCTCTACCAGAGGTCAGTGACAGGGTTAGAGGCTAATGTAGTGTCAGAGGAGGTCAATATTTCTACTGGGCAATGTGTCAAAGCTTTATAAGACATGAAGTTGTTTCTCCACACACAGAGGGATTTGTATCTTATCCAATTTTGAGTGTCTTCTTCGTGAAATGTTTGATGTGAGTGTTTCCTGTTGCAGGATATCGGAGGCAGTGCGCATCGCAGGTAGCTTGGTTTTTATCCTGCTGCTCTTCATCCTCACAGCAGTGCTGGTCAAAGTGCCCATGGACGAAGACCGTTTCTTCTCTGTCACCATGGCTACTATCTGGTTCATCAACTGTAAGTCAGTCAGTGTGACTGTGTTTGAGTGTGTGTGTGAGTAAAAGTGTCAAAGAAAGAGAGGTTGAGAGTACTTGTGTTTCTTTCCCCTCAGCGTTTGGTGCCGTGCTGCAGGGCAGTCTGTTCGGCTTGGTGGGTCAGCTGCCTCAGAGGTACAGCGCCATCTTCATGAGCGGCCAGGGCCTCGCCGGGACCTTCGCTGCCATCGCCATGCTGCTAGCCATAGCCAGTGAGCCACCCACATACACACAGAACTCAAACGGGTGCCTAATCCCTCATTGCCTAGTAACAGAGGACATTCAAAGTGGATGTAGAGCTAGTCAAATCAGCATGATTTGAAAACAAAACACACTCTGTTCCATTTCAAAGACGCAGCTCATGTTTTGAAGAGTGTTTTCATTTATCTGACAGGTCTCTCTCCCAGAATTCCTAATCAATGTGTGTTCTGACTCAGGTGATGCAGACTCTGAGACTGCAGCGTTGGGTTACTTCGTCACGCCATGTGTGGGGACGCTGGTCACACTCTTCAGCTACCTGCTGCTGCCCCGCCTGGTCAGTTGACCCTTTAAACATGAGATCAGTATACACAAATTTAAAGGGATAGTTTACCCCCAAACCAAAAATACATATATTTCCTCTTCCCTGTAGTGCTATGTATCAGTCTAGATTGTTTTGGTGTGAGTTGCAGAGTGTTGGAGATATCAGTTGTAGAGATGTTTGCCTTCTTTTCAATATAATAGAACTAGATGGCACTCAGCTTGTGGTGCTCAAAGCCCCAAAACATAATAATTTGAAAAACTCAACAGCAGTGTGTCTTTCCAGAAATCATGGCTGAGTTACTCAAGATAATCCAAAGACCTTGTTGTGAGCAGTTTTATGTGGGAACTATTTTTTTGTTTCAAAACGAACTGTGCCCGCCAACCATATCACAGAGCACAAGAAAATGTGAATCTACTGCTAGCTCACCTAACAAGCTCAGCCAAGGATGATGCACTGTCATGAGCTCAAGCCTCTCACCCATGAATAGATGCACATTTCCTTCTGTGCATTGATACTGTTGGCGGGTGTAATTCCGTCGAGAAAATGGCAATAATTGTATGACAATTTACTCTTTTATCTGAGTTAGTCAAGAGAAATGCATTTTTTGAACTCCATATTCATCAGGTCTACAGAGGTATTTGCCAAACAGTATAAAGCATGTTTGTTTGTTTTTCACTTATATTTCAGCTGTAAGGCCTAATTTGTGTTGTCTGGTGTTCCCATGTAGGAGTTTGCCCAGCATTATCTAAACAAAAGCAGCAAGTACGAGGCAGACACCACGGACGAGTTGCTGAAAGGTGGGAGTTTTGGCTTCAATAAACTCTTCTCCACTCCGTTGGAATTTATGTAATTGATCTCTGTGTTGGCACCAACTTTGAAATTCTTTAGCACCAGTAGAATTGAGATCATCAAACATTTGTCCGACAGTGACAGAACATCTGTTTGCTTTTCCACTGACTCTGATTGAATCGAGTCAATTCAGTGGAACATTATCTCATTAAGTGAGCTGACCCTCTGTTTATCCAATTAGAGTCCTGGTAGTGCCCAGACAAAGACAGAGCCTGTTAGACTCAAAGAGGCCCAGACAGACTCTGACTCTTTTTTGGGGGGTGGGGGTGGGGGGGGGGGGCTTTCTATAATTGCTAAAAAGCTTTACTCAAATAATTGACCTAATCAGATGTCATGTTTGAAATATTTCCTTCGAGCACATTGTGGACAATTATATTTGTTGTGTATTTTATGGAAATAAAACAGTGGAAGTAATATGAATATATTCAAATTGCAGAGAGCAGCACAGTGGAGAACGGCAAGCTGAACGGCCATGCTAACGGCACAGTGAGCAGCAGCACGACTAAGGACAGCAGCGCAGCTGAGACTGAGGTGGACCCCTGCCCAGACGGGCCCAAGCAGGCCTTCCTGTCAGTGGAGCAGGTCGAGAAGGGAGAAGCCAAGGCCTCGGTCATAGAGGTCTTTAAGAAGGTGAACCCAGTGGTTTGATGTTATGATCTAACGCTCACTAAGATGGTTCCATCTGTTTACACGAGAAAATCACATGTTCTGTGATGTGTTAGCTGTGACAAAAGCATTTTAGTCCCATTAATTAAAACATGATCATGAAACATTAAAGCGTTTTCTCTCTCCTTTAATTTTTAGATCTGGGTGATGGCGTTCTGCGTGACGTTTGTGTTCACAGTCACTCTGTCTGTCTTCCCTGCCGTTACTGCAGATGTCAGGACCTCGTTCCCAGGAAAATGGGGTATGACCTCAGCCTCAGTTCCTTTAATGATTGGATTAAATCTTTGCTGCATTCAACATACGCTTACTGATTTAAGTGACTTACGTGACTGTGAAATCCTCCTGTCTCATTTTTCTTTTGCTGTCTATTCATTCCTCAGAGCGCTTCTTTATCTCAGTGTGCTGCTTCCTGATTTTCAACATCCATGACTGGTTGGGCCGGACCATCACCACTGTGTTACGTTGGGTGAGCAGCTGATAAAATCATTTCCCCATAGAGATAATTGGTAAAGAGAACCAAATGTGGGAAACTGGTCTGTATAAAGTTGATACAGTAACAGCTGATGTAGTGATACAGTTTTTTGTATCAACTTCATACAGTGTTTCTAAATTTAGTAGCAGAATTGATTTTCGGAAACACAGTACAGCGTGGGTTTGGATTTCTGCAGCTATATTTAAATGACATCAGCACATTGCTTCTGTGGAAAAAAGGGAAATTGAAATGATCTACCATGGTGTGTCTCAGCCTTGTGATGTCTCCTAGTTGTGCTCAGAGAGTGATTTCCGTTCTTGTTTGATATAATTGAATGAGTTCCATGGTATTAAAGTGGTGGTATTAAATTACATTATTTCCTACTGTACACACAGTATTGTTATAGTTTAAGCTGGGCTCAGATTACAGCAGTTTTGAGCCAGTTTATCCCCGATTCACCTCTCTTGACAATCAGAGGAGAAATCCAGTCTGAGACATCAGTCGGTGAAGATCTTTGGCTCAGATTATTGGGTAATGTGAGAGGTTTACAGATGCAGTCTCAAACCGTCTGAACCGCTCTCATGCTCATTAGGGTTGTCCCGATCATTTTGAACAGGTGTGATATTAAGGATTTAAGATATGGCTTCTACAAACTCTGCCTCTTTCCACCTATCATCATTAAATTTTTTTCATCATCCCCGTCTCCTCTGCAGCCGTCAAAGGAGTCCCGTCTGTTCCCAGTGCTGGTTGTCTCCAGGGTGATCTTTGTCCCTCTGCTGATGCTGTGTAACGTCCAGAGCCGCTACTTCCTTCCTGTCTACTTCGGCAATGATGTTGCTTTCGCTATCATCATGGCTCTCTTCTCTGTGTCCAGCGGCTACTTCGTCTGCCTTTCCATGTCCTACGCACCACAGTGAGTCCAAACAAGTTTATCTCTGCTTCGTATGATGAGATAAAGACTTGTGTCAGTGTCGCTCCACAATGACAACTGTAGGACATCAGTAGCTTTCAAACAGATTACAGATCTGACGTTGTTTTATCATATTACGTTTGGTTGCAGTTGAATTTTGCACTGTCCCACCTATCATTATACGTGGTTGTTATATTTTTACATCCAGCTGCAGGTTACATAATCATAACAGGTGCTGTGGTTTGGTTGGAGACAAATTAACAATGCCTGATAAAGGTCTTAGTCAAACAGTACCTGCATTAAATGTGGTAGATTAAAATCTTACCTTGGAGAGAGAGCCACCAATCAGACAGCACCAGCACCTTGCCGTCATACCAGTTAAGGTCAATAAACTCTACTAGTTGTAAACAAATGGCAGTATTGTGCTTTGTCATACAGGCATATAAACCATGATTCATGCTGTCTCATTCAATGGAAAAATTAATGGAAATTTTTTAAATAAAAACTATTCAAATCAGCCAAAATCACAAAATGACAACAATATTAAAAAAGGTTACTGATTAGAATAGGTAAATAAATGCAGGGCAATTGCCTAAAAATCTAATTGTAGAAGAATTAATAATCATAAATGTA
This sequence comes from Epinephelus awoara, assembly GCA_035609425.1. Lineage (NCBI taxonomy): Eukaryota > Metazoa > Chordata > Actinopteri > Perciformes > Serranidae > Epinephelus > Epinephelus awoara. The sequence continues at coordinate 8,429,185 of CM069315.1, read as the reverse complement.
ACTTTAAGCTACAGTTGGTAACTTTTATTAAAAAAAAACTGCTTGTCATACTTACTGAAACTGTGACTACCTCCGCACAGTAGTACATGAGACAGATAATCTGAAAATATCATGTTCCTCTTGTCTCATGTGCTACTGTGTGGATATAGTGACAGTTGTAGCAAATATAACAAGGACTTAATTTCATTAATGTTACCAGCTACAGCTGTAGGACAGTCCCATCCAATACCCATTTCCTTAGCTACCACTACACCACTGGCAGTCACTAATAAACAGTGAAGCTAATATCAGTGAGAAACCCCCCCCCCCAAACAAACTATTTGAATCCTGTGTGGTTATGACGGACTCTGCCACCAACAATAAAAAGTCCTGTAGAGAGAGGTAATTGCACAGTGTGATCAAAAAGGGGCTTTAATGTTATTAAAATCATAAGGGTTATAACCTTAAATAAACAGGTCATGAATACCACGTGATGCAGCAGCCGACTCTTGAATCACAGAGTGTCCTTGAACGCACCAACAAGGTGTGTTCAAAATCATTCCTTGTTCTAGTTGGATCCCCATGGCAACATTACGTAACTTTAACACAAACACTAGCCCAGACTTGACAAAAGCACCAGTGTGGTCCTTGACTAAACACTTCACAGCTGATTGCCTGCTCTCTCCTGCTCTCCCATCAGGTTGGTGGAGCCCAAGGATGCAGAGACTGCAGGAGCCCTGATGACTTTCTTCTTAGCCCTGGGCCTGTCAATCGGCGCCGCCCTGTCCTTCCCTCTCAGAGCTCTGGTCTAGTCACACTTACATACAGCACCGTGTAGACACTGTAGAATATTTTCACACACACACTTGGAGGGGGGGTAATATGATAGATGTGTTTTTCGTCAGTCTCCCCCTTCTGGACAACCTCGTTTTTTGTCCAGTCATCTGTCGTGTGTGTGTGTGTGTGTGTGTGTGTGTGTGTGTGTGTCATGGCATACCAGCCTTGACAACCAAGCACCCCGGATGACGCTGTGAAACAGCTCATGAGGTGGTATTGGTCATAAACGACTGATAAGGTTCCTTTTTAAAAGTAGGAACAAGGGAAATGATGTATGGTACTCTGACAACTGCTGGTTCTGTTACCTGCTGCTAACCTGCTGGAAAAGATTTCCTCTCTGTGCAGCTTCTATAGGGTTGATCGTGTTGGACTTTCCATGTTGACTGTTGCGTGTTCCAACATTTTTAGGTTTATTTATGTTCCATTTAGGTTTGTTGTAAGTAGATTTAGAATTATCCTTTCTATTTTTTTATTTGATTGATGGCTTGAATGATTACTTGTTAGATTCATTACATTAGATATTTTTGATGTATTTTTCTTCCCAGGATTATTTTGTATTTTCTAAAGAAATAGTTCAATGTTAGAGACGTAGAACACGCAAAAAATATTGTTTGTAATATGGTACTGTAACTGACCTGCCCTCATGAGCATGTATGGATCAATGAATGGTCAAATTGGGCACAGGCTCAAGGGTCCAAGCAGCCAGGGGGCCTCTGACCCAGAGCTTCTGTTTGAAGTAACATTTCTTGTTGTAAAGTCAGTCAAATTACCATGGAGACACACAGATGACTGCAAAGAAGCCCTAAATCACCACCAAAAGACACAAAATTACCACAAGCGTGTAAAACAACGACAGAAGGATGCAAAACATCTCTGCCATTTGTGTCTTGTCTCCTGTGTAGCAGAGGTGGGGGATCTTTTACACGTTTGTCCCCCATTGTTTTCTAATTCGTCTGTGCTCATGGGATGATTTGCAAATTACCTTGCAGTCTCCCTTGTGTCTGTGCAGCATCAAGGCTCCTGCTGCCATCTGCTGGTCAGAAGACAGAGTTTCATTTCCTTTGCTGAAAACCTCAAAGCTCATCACAACTGACTGTTGTTGTGTGGCACTGACTATGTTTACATGCACAAAATATTCCAGTATTTGCCTTCATTCTGAAGAAGACAATATTCCTTCTGAGCCAATACATGGCTTAGGTAAATGAATATTCCTGTAAGACTCCCATTTGCATGCAGCCATACACTGGTTTCCACTGGTGGCAGACTTGTTTGGTGAACTTTCATTCCTTCAACCACCTTTTTTTTAAAAGGTTCATGTTGTAATATTTGCACATTCCCAAAACCTGTTGATAACCAAGTCTTTCATTGTGTGTAAAAGTAGACATGTTTCTCCTTCAGACCAGAAATATGAGCTTTTCTTTTGGACATGCATGTCTACCACAGAGTGGGAAACTGATGGCTAGTTGGTTTGTGTACACACAGAGCTGACGAGGAACAAGGAAGAGGCTTTGTGTCGCAAACTGCTGTATAATCCTCAGCCGAGAAGAATCCCGGCATAATCCCACATCTTAATTTGAAGATTCTCCATCTAGAATTCTAAATGTCCAAACAGAAATGTTGTTTACAAGACCCATATTAAATTCAGAATATTGTCATTTTCGCAGTAATAGTGGAATATTAGTGTGCATGCTAACATAGTCATTATGAGGTCATAGGACAGCACTAACTGACAGGAAATGGATGCCAGAGTTTACAGGTTATATGAGCACATTCTTCTACTGACATGACCCCAGGCTGGCACTGAGACATGAAGCAACTCTTGGCTCAATACAAGAAGTAGCTTTACTTAAAATTAATTTAATTTCCGAGAACAGCTGGCAGCTGCTGTTTAGTTACGAAGTGTAGTGATGTAGTGATGCTGCTGTTTCTGTAAGCCATTAAAACACCATCTAACCATGTGGAAATAAGACTACTTGTTTTCTTCAGTTTTGTATTGTACGGACATTGTATTGATTATTAGCTATGTCAGATAGTATTGAATTTTTTAGACATTGCTACCAGTGTGCCATTGATGTGGATCATTTCAGGTTGTTGGGACTATTTTTTCATTGTAGTGTGCAGACATCTTCACATTTATAGGAACTGACTCATTGGTCCAGACTGATGTAGAATTGTTAATAACCTGCGTCACAATCCTTTTGGCAACAAATATCTTCTTTTTTTTTCCTTGTACAATTTGCATTGGTTTATATTCATATTATTCAAAGTGTTGTTGTTTTTTTCATTCATGAGTGGTTTACTGTATGAGGTGTCATGTAAAGTTTGTGTCATAACAGCTGCTGCTAATGAAGGGAGCAATATGAACGTGACTTGATTTGTGCTGCATCCACATGAAGTGGGAGTTTTCAATCTGAGCTGAACAAACATGCATTTATATTTGAGGTGAAAATATGTCAGTGTAAATAGGCAAACACAAGAAAGTGGTTGTTATAGCAACTATAGTAATAAAAATAAAAAAGTTGTCTTGTTGAATCCTCAAAACCCTTAAGTTTAAATTAAGCTGATTTTGAACAATATATTTTCAGTAGGAAGTTGAAGTGACCCATATTTCCTACAGCCTGTCAATGCAGCAGCATCAGTAAAGGAGATGAAGAACTCAGGCCATGTTGCAGCGATTTAACACCATATGTCATACTTCAAAATGAGGAAACCAGTGCGGGTCATAAGATTTCGAACACTTTATTGTTTATTTCAATTTCCCCTCTCTATTTCTTAACTACCTGTGCAAAGAATGTGGATTGGGGTCGTTCTCAGGCCGTGTACAGTACATAGTTGAAGGTATTATAACATCACAATCAGCCTTAAAAAGGTCCGTGTTGTGTTCACATCATATTGGGTTGAGTGTAAATACTGCTGACTGCCTCCTTGTGGTAATGATGCTAATTGCAGATGTGTCATTAAAGAGTGCAGAACAGCAGGAAATCCTTCAACATTAGCAATAAAATTAAGAATCATCTTTCAATGCACGAACGTGTGTTTTTCCCTGACATGGTACTGCTGCAGCATTAATACTTCATGTGATTCATTGTATGCAGATCACCTGCGCTCTGTACAAACAGATGCTGGCAGACACACGGAGGATCTGGACTGAATTACCAGATCATGTCTCTTGAGTTACCGTAAAGGGAAATTATGCCAATGCATGTGCATAATGTATCTTTATAGATTTGACTGTTAATAAATGGATTGTTTCAACTGGTTGTGTGTTGGAAATGGTTATTTGTGTGAAGGTGTCAACTGGGGCAGCCTCACTGATGTTTTTAGTTTTTTATTATGAATCCAATTCAAATTCAGCTAGAGCTAATTTATTTTAATCTGAATGTAGACAGTATTTAAAGGAATGCTTCACCCACAATATGATCCTTTGTATATCAATTACTCCCCTCATTACACTGACTTCCTGAACAAAACTTTTTTCTTGCACACGTCCACGGTGAACGGAGAATCCAAAAAAGGGGGCACATTGTTATGCTATCCTTGCTACAGTGGCCATAGGTTCAATTCCAGGCTTGAGACCCTTGTTTCATGTCATCCCCTCTCTCTTCCCCTTCTCGTATGCTCAGTACTTTTTGCTACCTCGCATTTTTGCTTACTGTGGTCTGAAATTGTAGAATTTTAGCAAAAATGCATGTTTTAGAAGGACAGAGCATACGACTGGATGAATTAGACTTGGGCGTTGCCCGCACAGATATGGGTATGTTTGTGAACAGCTTTTAATGCACTTTGGCTCTCCGTCCACATGCAAACTACATTTTAGGTCACTAAAAACCAACCTCTTGTAAAACTCCAGTCTAGGGTGAACTCTGAAATGGTTTAAGCGTTGTATATAAAATAGAGCTGGCTCTTACCTTGCTAACAGAAGGGTCAGAATGTGCTAAGGAGGTCATGACTAGTAAAATTCCAGTAATGGCTTTTTTATGCCACCGAGCTGGTGATAGCCATGGCCCTAGGCATTATATTTTCCGGTTGACGTTAGCATTCTTGGGAACAAGATATAACAGCTTGAGGGGATATCTACAAACTTGACACAAACATCCACTTTGAGTCAAAGATAACCTGATTAGAATTTGGTGGTCAAAGGTCACCGTGGCCTTGTGTCCCTCTCATTTCGCAAATGCCATATCTCAAGAATGCTTTCGGGGAATTTTTCAAAATTTGGCACAAACGTCCACTGGTGGTCGAAGGTCATGGTCACTGTGACCTCACAAAACATGTTTTTGGCCATAAGTCAAGAATTCATTCACAAAGCATCACACAAATGTCTAATAAGATAAAATTTTAAATCCAAATGGTCAAACGTTAACTTCACTGTGACATCATAATGATCTGTAAAAACACTTTTCTGGCCATTATCTAACATCATATTTCAGGAAGGGAAGGGGAGATGTGTGGTCAGACACTGAGTTGATGACACTAATCTTGGGTGTCTATCTTGAAACTGTGCTGATTGTTTAAATCGACTGTGCTGCTACGAAAAACATTTTCTTCACAATCAATACAAGGTACAATACATGCAGTGAATAACTGATAAACAAATGGGAACTATGTTACAAAAGTATAAATAATTAGTTTGAGTTATTAGTTAATCCCTTAAGCTCACAGTTTTTCAAAATAACGTGATCAGGAGAAACGCATCAAACCTCCTTTAACTGGAATAACCACACACAACATTCAGATGAATTCATTTCCTGTATTATTTATTGAAAACCCAGCAATCGTCATTAATACCTGTTGTGTCTGTACAGGCAGGGGAGTAAAGAGATGTGGTAAACTAAACTAGTTGTCATTCTGTTGTCAAGAAAATAAAAGGCAAAGGACAAAGACAAAAAACAAAACAAAAAAAAAAACACTCCGATATGCTACAGAATGACACCCCTGTATTGTTTTTTTCTTTTAACACTTGTTTTTAAAAATGTTACACAGATGCAGAGAAAAAAAAAGCCTTGAGGAAGAAGAAGAGAGTGTGACAGCAGTTCAGAGGGAGATAAGAAAGAAAATGAAAGACAGGTTTGGGTGTGTCTTTTAAAATAGTTGTTTTCATCTGTTTTCCCTCTCTGCCAAGTGTTGCTTTGACTTATTTTGTGTTGTGAAAAGCCAACAGGAGACAATCTTTGCCATTCATCTCCCTCTCTCGTTCTCTGCGTCTCTTCCTCCCTCCGTCCTTCTTCATCGTTTCTTTGGAGGTTGGGCTGTGCGGGGAGGAGTGATGGGCCGACCGGAGCCCATCCCTCCGTACTGGTACTTGGCTTTCTTCTCAGATGGCTTCAGGATCTAAAAACAGACACAGGGATAACAGAAAGATTTTAGATTATAGAATAAAAATCTGCTGTGCGTTTATGTAATAAGAGGCTTACGAATACAGGCCCAGACTTGTAGTGGTTGAAGTAATTGTGTCCTGTTTTATCAAGTTATTCAGAGCAGGAAGTCACTCCTAACTGGCCAAAACTTCTCAGATTCATGCAATTTGGTCCCACTGTGAATTAGGGGTGGAAGTAAGAAAGCATTTACTGTCTTTCCAGCAACAAAGTTGTGTTTTGTGTATTTTAAAAACCAGGTCATTTTACTTTCACCTAAGTGCTTTTTATCATGAATATTGTGCATCACTACATTTCAAGTCACGTATCCACAACAAAAAGAAAAGTCATATAATTTGATAATGAAAAAAAAAGAAAAGGTGATAAATGAGCAGCTTCTGCAGAGTGCTGGGATGGGAATAGCAGTCACAACTGGATTGGGGCTAGCATTTAGTGAACAGTAATTAAAAAAAAAAGCTCATCAATGCAATAAAATTAAGGATCACGTCCTTGTGGGATATCACGTTTCTGTACCTCTACATAGTCAAAAAAAGAAAAGAAAAAGTCATCACTGATTAAATGCTCCATCCAGCCAGCAAGCTGTTGCCAAATGGTGTGCAGGAACCAATAAGGAGCTATAACAATGATGAGCTAGGGCTGGGCAAAATGGCTTAAAAGTAATACTGCAATATTTTTAGGCTACATCACGGTACACAATACATATCCCGATATTCTGAAATTGCCTTAAAACTACTGTAGGCTACTAAAATAGAACATTAATACATGAACTACGGTCACAGCAAAGTTGAATAAAGTCGCTACTGTCATAATAAAGTACTGTTCAAACAGAGTTAAATAAAATACTGTTATAATAAAGTTAGATAAAATACTGTTAAAATTTTAATCCCAGCCAAACCATGGATGCTTTTATTTTGAAACCCAAGCTCATTTTAGGCTGGATGTGTTGATGTTTTGCTGTTTTTTTGATGTTGTTTTTTCACTGTAAGCAAGCACTGTTAAACATGATGATTTATTCACTTCAAGCAAGGGAAATACAAGATAAGAAAATATAAGATACAAAGACACAAGCTTCGCTGGTCTCTAGTGACTGGTTAGGGGAAATAGACGTGTCCTTTAAGTTTTTGAAAACTTAAAGTAATGCAGTGGGACAGAGAGGCTGAGTGGACTGGTTGTACTGTGACAGAGAGGATTAGCAGACTGGTAATATTGGGCTTCAAGAATGACTGAGCAGATTGACAGGTGAGTATGACAACAAATTTATTAATCACTGCACAGATGAGACCGTCAGCACCCACCACTTTGCCTAGTAACACACGCGTGTGTTGTACTATGCGGTATGTAAAAACTGTGCAGCTCTCTTTTGCTATAATTTGTGTGTTTGTGGCTGCAGCTGCTGTGGAGTTGATCTTATAAACACATCTCTGTGTTGTCTGCCTTAGTGATGTTTTATCTTACTGCTGATTGTATAAGTCAGGTTATTTAATTTATGTAGCTTAATGATGCTTGTTGCACTCGCCGCGGTGTCAATGAGTCCTAATTTATTGTCTGTCATTTTAATTTAATTGTGTTTTGTCACCAGGAGATGGCGTTCAGGCAGAGACATTTCAGAGGAGGAGGGTTGTTTTGGGAGCGCCTGGTGAAGATAAGCTTACCAAATGTTCGTTTTGACAAAAACAAAGGATAATGATAGTTTGTTGGGATTAAATTAACTTTATACCTGGAAGGAGCACATCAGGGTTTCATCCACGCTCATCATGCCGCCGGCATTGTCGAACTCTCCACAGTAGTTGGGAGCTGAGAACAGAGTCACCAGCTGCCGCTTGGCAAAGAACTCATAACCGTCTTCTACCACCTGGGGGCATCAGACACACAGGACTGTCAGTGAAAATAGGATTTATATGGACTTCTTTCAGCACTGATGCACTTCATGCCAATATGTAAACTTTAAACAGATAAGACGTGTCGTGTGGCTGTGTTAAACCACAAATGGATGGCTGTTTCTAGGAGTCTGATGAGTCCACTTCCTGTCCTGGTTAGGGAAGCCATTTCTATCTATGCAAATAGTTCAATAAGGAAGGAATGTGTGTGTTGTACCTGGTGGGCTCTGCAGATTAGATCCAGGTCGTGGCGGTTGAGGAATTTACTGACCACATCAGCTCCAAAGGTGAAGGAGACGCCGCGGTCATTTTCTCCCCAGCCCTGGACGTCCTTGTCGGGGTCAGACCACAGCAGATCACACAGGAGGCCTAGACGGAAACAAACACAATATTAACTACGTCTTAATACTGTCGTGTGATCACTCACATCTGGCTAACAGCGGGATGTAATGTCCTTCCTCAAACTGCTGGAAGCCACCTTTGTGTCACATTTACACTATGTTATGTATTAAAACGCAGAGGCTGCCCTATGTATATACACGCACATTCTTCACCTCCAGACGATCCGAGTCTCCCAGAAAGACCATAAGAGGATCTGAAAGACAGCGGCTGCTGGGGTCTGAACACTGACTGCCTTTTAAGGACAAGAACAACCAAGATAAGTGAAGAGGGGGCAAAGACTCACGTCCACTGGTTTGCTGACTTACAAAAAGATCACAGACAAATCCATCCTTAGCTGACGTTACAAGGAATGGAATGACCATGTCTTTTAATAGCGTCACTGTCATAAATAAAAATCTCTCCTCCCCCAGAACGTGAACATGCCTCTGCCTTAGTATGAGGAGATATCAGAGCCACTTCCTCAGTTAAAAATCTTGATAACATGTATTACTCCTCGAGCTAAAAGTGGGAGCAAACCTGCGTCACTGTGAGAACTTTTGACCAGTTGGGGCCAGTTTCCTGCTCTGAGGAGCTTGATAAATATGGACCCTGATTAGGCTTTGACCTTAGGCTATCAAATTTTAATGTGAAAGCATGTATTTGGCAGTTGGTGTATCCAGAGCATCCAAAGGATCGCAAGTGGACTGGGCTTCAAGTAGCCGACAAACAAGCCATCTATAAATGCCTGGATCTGGCCTGATCCTATGGATGGGATCAGGATGTGAATGAGATCTGGCCAATCCCAATCCTCTGGATGACACTGGGCCTGATCCCAATCCTGTGATTGAGATCAAGCCTGATCCCAATTGTGCCAGATCCCGAGGATAGGATCAGGCTTGATCCCAATCCCAATCCTGTGGATGAGATGGGGCCTGATCCAGATCCTGTGGTTGAGATCAGGCCTGATCCCAATCCTGTGGACGACACTGGGCCCGATCCCGAAGACAGCATCCTATAAGACTGGCCCAATCCTGATCCTGTGGATGAGATGGGGCCTGATCTCGATCCTGCGGACGTGATCAAGCCTGTTCCTGATCCTGTGAATAAGACCAGGCCCAATCCCAATCCTTTCTGCATGACACTGGGCCTGATCCTGTGGATGAGATCCGGCCCGATCCTGACCCTATGGATGTGGCTAATAAAATACATTTGTACTGTTTATTTTTATCAGTTAATTCAAGTTTACGGTTTAGGATGATGTTTAAAAATGAAAATCAATTTTTGCTTTAACTGGGGTAGTCACAGTGCAGAGCTGCAACTGCTTTCCTGAACTCCCGTGAATCATGCGTTTCCATTCACAGATCCTACTTCATTGGAACACACAGTGTTTGCATGTTTGCATGCTAAACCTACCTGTGTCAGGCACGTCTGTGGGTCTCATGATGCGTCTGATCTGCTCCATAGACTGCAGGTCGGGAGAAAGACCTGTGGGCAACACAATGACACCAAACCATCACAGACTGTAAATCTCTTCATAAATCTCCACCTGTGCCTGTGCAGGTATTAACCCATATCACTAAAGCTATAAACTTGCTGTGACCCATTTACTTCACAACAGATTAGTCAACCAAAAATACTGAAAGCTTATAAGGTTAGTGAACTTTATGTTTCATACTGCAGATCACACATCATGAAAACAATGACAGGAAAAACGGCACAAAGTTTTAACAGACAGTTCTACAGTGAGCCCCGAGGACGAAGCACAAACATCAAGAAAACTAACTTCAAATCTAGAAATGCTGCAAAACATTTAACAACACAAAAGTCTGAATTAGGTCCCCGCAGTACGAACTACCAACCAAATACATGTGTTATCATCAACATGAATACCTCCGTGACAGCAAAAGATCTTCTCGTCCACTATGGCTGCGATGGGCAGGCAGTTGAAGCAGTCGGTGAACGTCTTCCACAGCTTGATGTTGAATCTGCGTTTACCTGCAACAACAACATGACAGTGAGTCAGGATGCTCCATGGCAGAGAACCGTATCAGACTGTTTAAAATATTTACACATGCTAAAGTGTGCTTTCCTCTTTCACCTTGTTCCAGGTTCTACTTTAAAAATGTCCCCAATTTTATCATCTTATTTTTGATTGCTTGTCTCACTTTACAAAAACAAGACTGTTTTGTTACATTTTTGCAAGTGGATCATTTTTATGGTGGACAAAGTTGCCAAAGTTGAATAAATCAATCAATAAATGACTGGATAAATAAATGAATATGCCATCAAATGTACCGAATAATAAATTAAATTAAAAAATGAAGTTAAATAAATTTAAATACATTAAAAAATCAAATGTGAAAATAAATAAATGTCAATATAATTAATGGAAATATTCATAAACATTAATGATTAATAAAATGAATAAATAAATAACTGGGTAGATAGATTCATATGTCATCAAATGTACCAAATAATAAATAATGATAATAATAAAAAAAAGTTTAATACAATTAAATACATTTAAAAATTAAATGTAAAGATAAATAAATGTAAATATAATTAATAAAAAAATAAAAGACTAATAACATAATATTAATAATCAATGGCTAAATAACACAATAACTGACTTGGCAGATAAATTAATATGCCATTAAATGTACCAAACAATAAATGATAAAATAAATCAATTCAAGATAACTTTTAATTGAATTTTTTAAAAGAAGAACATATAAAAGAATAATAAAAAATACATACATGTATAAAAGGGAAAGATAAATAGGAAAGTAAATACACTGGTGGAATTCAGGTAAATACATAATGGATAGAATACAAACAACAAATATAAATTTAAATCAAACAGTATCAATTAATTGTCTACATTTATTTTAAGTATTTTTTTTGTTCATTTAAGGGCATATTATTTAGTTAAAGATTCATTTAGTGATTTTTTATTTTCAAATTTTGGTAGTTTCCATCCTCCACAGATTATTACAAAATTTTAAGTTTCAAAAGTTAGTATTTCATACTTATACTTGAAGTGCAACTATAACCCTGCAGTATTGGTTTTAATTTTTTGCTTGTAATTGAATAATGTAATTTGAAATTCTGCAGGCACACATTCCATGTGGGCATACTAATTACACAGTATCCCAGTATCTCCAAATGATAATAATCTATTTCAAGGAATAATAAAAAGTACCACTTCACATTCCCCCAGGTCTGTTACCTGCTTCTCTGTTGCAACTACTGTTCTGGTCACGGGTTTTTGTGCCAGGTGACACATAATGGAACTAGATCTACCACAATATGACTTGAGGAGGGAAGTAAAAATGAAACACACTCCACTTTGGTATCATTATCTGAGAGCAGAGCACTCACACTCATCATAGAAGCCGTAGATGCGGTTGATGGAGGCACACTCGTGGTTGCCCCTGAGCAGGAAGAAGTTTTCGGGGTATTTGATCTTGTACGCCAGCAGCAGGCAGATGGTCTCCAGAGACTGCTTCCCTCTGTCCACGTAGTCGCCCAGGAACAGGTAGTTTGCCTCTGGAGGGAAACCGCCATACTCAAAGAGCCTCAGCAGGTCTGTGTACTGTCCGTGGATATCACCTGGAGGACGGAGAACAGGCGGTGATGAATCGATGAAGAATGAGCAGGAGATAATAAAAGCACGAGGCCAGACAGGGTGTTACTCACCACAGATTTTGAGCGGAGCCTCCAGCTCCAGCAGGATTGGCTGACTGAGGAAGATCTCCCGGGATTTGATGCAGAGACCTCGCACCTCAGCCTCCGTCATCTGGACAATCTTCCCTGGACGACATCCTCGCACTGGTGGAGGGACAGGACAGGGTTAAAGAATAACTGCATGTGTGTGTTTGGGAGAGGCAGGAGTATTATTATCAAAGTTATCCAGGCTGTCATGCATAAGCTGTTCCAATAAGTGTCTCCTCAAATTTTTTCTCAGGGACATGACTCTGCTGACCGCCAAACACACCCTCTCCCACAGGGTGAGTTTTTTTAACGGATGAAGGTAGGCAGGTTTAGTCAACAGGCAGAGGATGGAAATAGCTTGTGTGAGCACTGTTGATGTTATTAGGGGTGTTTTGGAGACAACTTCCTGTTGTGTAACTGAGGCAAAGAGAAAGGGGGGGAGTCACTGCAACAAGGAGCATGTACTGTAAGATCCATGTAGAGCAATGAGGTCATTCTATTAAAAGTTAGCAGTGTAGTGCAGGTGCTTAAAATGTGTTTCTTGCATCCCACAGGTCAATGATCGAAGGCTTTAGAGCCTAAAGATGACTCACTGTACTGTTCAGATTAAGTGTGAGCTTCAATACAAGTCCATCGAAAGTACAGCCGCACAGATCTCACTCAATATACACACTCATTTTCAGCTCTCTTTCCTGCATTAGGATGGCTTATTAACCTACACCCTGGTTCATTCATCAGTTAGTCATGTCTCATGTGGATGTACAAGAGAAACATGTATATAATAAATACAGAACATACAAGAAAACATTGTACCACCCTGAACCAATGTTTAATGTTGGCTAAATACAAATAGCTAAACAAGAAATTTGTCTGTAAAACTAAAATTATCAAAACATTTTTAGGCTTTGAATTCATGAAACACCCACATACCCAGCAAGTTAACAAGACTACGAATGTGACAAGATATGCATGGCATTATTTAATACAGAAGTATGAAATAAGATTAAAGATTATGGATTAAATAAGAGGTGAAATGACAGAAATTAAATTGGTAATTTTTGACAATCAACGTTTACAAGCAGCAATAGTCCCTAATATCAGTTGATTGACAGATCAGCTGCCAAGAAGCATCTCAACCACCACAAGTGACACTTCTGAGGAAGGCGGAAGTTTCCGCCAAAACATGTCAAGGTATATAACGTCCTAATACATGTCTGATGTAAAAGAACAACAAAATGCATGTTCGTGCATGTGAGCCACTGGTGTATATCCCACTGGCTAGCTAATCGCTGCTACATTGCACTGCGCTTATAGGTCCGTCCAGACAGACGTTATCAGGATGGCACTGTGGCGGAAACACAACCGACCACCCTCTCCTCCACCTCCTTTCCATTTACACATTGGCTCTGTCAGCACTGTTGCTGACTTTCGCACCGCTAGCTGCTAGCCAGTAGCCACAGCCACCTCCATGTTGAGAGCTGGGTGCAAGCAATCTAAACAGGACTCTGAATCATAGATATGCTCACCTTGGGCTCCTTGGGAGTTTTTTCCACTACCAACATTAGAAATGATACTTTGCAGTATTTATGAACAATACTCTTGATTGTCAGGCGCTTTACGGGCCTTTGGAAGACCGTTGATCTCCTAATCTCTCCTGCTTTAAAAAACTCACATATACGTTTGGCTACCAGCGCTGACAAGAACCCCATAACAACCTGCTTTTTAAACTTTCCCTGCCGTGTCCATGTTCTACTGCTGCCCTATATTCCATGTGTGATTAGATTAATAGCAGAGTCAGACAACAGGTCCTCTTTTCCTCCTGCTTGGTAAACCACAGAAGTGGGCCAGAGCTGAGTAAGACGGCTGCTGTCAGATGACACCACAGAGACATGATGCAAATCCTAGCAAGCGTCTAACGCCACTTAATCGGTCAATCAAATAGACGGGGTGAGAGGAATCCTACAACTCCACGGCCTGAGGAGTTTGTTTGTTTGAAGAAGTATGTGAGAGGGAATGTTTATGAAAAGTGGTGCGTGACTCCTGCAGGTGACTCTTGTCTGTGTCTCGTTGCTTTCAAGGTATTTAACATGCAGTTTTAAAAGACAACAGTGTGTGTGTACACTTGCAACATGACCCTGCTATTTCTGCCCGGAGACCTTAGGCCATAAACACTCGCTCTGTCTGTCTCTGCCACCATGGTCCAACGCAAACTGCCATCATACACGCCCCACCTGGACCGTGAGACTGGGGCTATATTTAGACGGTGCAAAGGTAGAGTTTCACAAGTTCACATAAACAAAAACATTCACATCGTGTGCCACAATCATGCTGCAAAAACTCAGGGTCATCACAGCCGTAAAATATAAACACCTTGTATTATTGGATGTTATGCACAACATGTCCTACAGTGAGTACAATACACAAGCAAGGAGTGTGTCCACTGAGATTTTGCCTACTGTCGAGAGTGATTTCACACCCCTCCCTTTCAGCTCTGCGATGACGCGTTTGCAGGTCTGTGCTGGCTCAGCTGACAGGCAGAGAGGCCTAATATAGGACACACACACACACACACACACAAACACACACACACACACACACACACACACACACTAACGAGAACCACTAGTCTCACTTGCCTGGGAGGATCCCCTTTCATCATATGGTTAAGTTAAGACAGAGCTGGAAACACACACACACATACACACACACACACAAATGTACACATAGCAATCAAGTGACCTTGACTTCAGAGCGTACCACTACGGGACTGTGGGGAGGTATCCCAGCATCCTCTACTCTGTCACCACTGCACTGCAGCTTCCCCAGTGAGGAGACAGAGAGGGAGCGAGAGATGCTGAGAAAGGGAGAAGGAAAGGGAGGTGGTACCCACATCTGATTACCATGGCAACCCAGCAAGACCAATTTCCAGCCTGTAAGGTGTCGGTGAGCGGAGCTGCTGTTGCTGCTTTATCTGATTGGTAGGGGGGGTGATTTGCAGATAAAGTGGTATCTCCACCAACCCACGCTGTGCATACTAACATGTAGTGTGCATCTGACAACAGTGATGGAGAGACAACAAGAGGCCTCACACGCACACAGAAAATACTACAGCTTCAGATCAGATTCAGGCCTAAAATATAGTAAATTATTAAATTATTAGACTTAAAGCTTTAATATTACTGTTAAAATGACTTTATAAGTAAAGTTTCCATGGTACAGTGACAGAATGCATACAAATCATTTTGTCTTTAAATACACGTGCCTCACTCAGCAGCAGAAACAGTCCACCCAGCCCACTGCTCTACACACTTAACCAGAGTGACAGCAACAGGTAGCAACTTGCCAGCTAGCTGCTGCTTGCTATGATGGTTGTGTTTCACATGGATGATCATGGAGAATATGAAGAGTAAAATATGTATGAAAGAACTTTTGCTTTTAGGACATTCTGTTTTGTGTGATTTTAGACGTGTGCTTTTGGTGTAATGCTATATTAGCATTGACTTCAGGTTTATTTGTTGTTTTCTTTTCTTCTCTGTTGTATTTGAGTCCATATTTTGAAAATGACCGAAATAAACTAAACTACTAAACTTGTAGGACATAGAGTGCCCCAGGAATAAGTCCAAAAACCCAGAAAATGAGTTGATATTTTGGCACTCCTGGTTCTCTTGTCTCAATGGTTAAATGCCTGAAATAAGGTCTATAGTTAACACACACTAAAAGACTTCTACGCCTTGTTCTATGAAATAAAATACCCCACTTGTGAGGCTTAGATGTCTGGGATTTTTTTGATGAAAGACAGTATCAGTAGATACTGTACTTTAAAATATAAGTATCTTTTTTTATTGGTGCCTTTTGTGGTCTGTTTAATGTTCAGTTTGGTCAATAAAATAATAGTAGAAATCATTTCCTTTTTGTTTTTTAAAATCAACAAACTTTTTGGTATTTCAGCAGTACACTGAAAGCAGAAGAAAGACAGAGCTGAGTACACTTTATATGTTTATTTGTAGCAAGGAATATAGTTACTGTGTTAATCAACAAGATTATAGCATATTTTCCTCATATCGTGCAGCCCTAGTAAAAATATTAACACGCAATAATATATTTTCTATAAAAGCAGTAAAAGTGAAATTGTTTTAAAAGTTATGCAAATTATTGTTTCTACCATTCCTATTATTCTATATTAGATAGACAATAACTGACTGACTAACATGTACAACACACTGTACTCCAACGAACAATGGTTCAGATGCATTTCAGATTCAAGCACAGAGGCATACTAACAATCAAACATATGTAAACACAAGCTAAAAGACTCGCACAGCGACAGACAACACAAACAGATGCACAGCCTTAAGCAGTTGTTGCTGTCTCAGTGGCAGCAGTGAGAATGAATCAGGTTCCTCCCAAACAACTGTTGAGCTTTCCTTCAAAACATCCTCGTCTAGACTGATGTTCCACTGACATTACCACAGCAAATTCTTATTAAAGATTAATGAAAATCTCTTCTTTGAGAAGGCTCTGTGTTCTGAGTCACCTCTCCTAATTTGGTCAGGTGCACGTGTCAGTCTGCCTAAGCTTTTAAGTTTGGGTTTTGTCGCCCTCTGACCTCTTCAGGCTGAACGCTGAGTCTATTCTCCAGCTACATCACAGCACTGCAAGCGACTGTTCTCTCCATCTCAGTTCCTCTTGTTTCCAGACCTCCTTTTCCCCTCCTTCACCTCTTCACCCCTCCTTTCCTCTTGAGGCTGAACTCCTGGGTCACGGTGCTGACGTCAGAGGACAGCTCTGCCTGGTGCCCTTCCCAGAGTTGCCTTTGCATTCCAGACAGATCACACAACCCTCAGATCTAAACAGCTCTGGCTGTACAGGGCTTCATATCAGTGCTGCTTGATGCATCAAAACCTAATACGTTTTAAAATATTTTTCACGTGAAATGAATGCTCTGGATGGAACTCGGTCATAGGACTACTGTATGACTAACATGACACCTCACTAGAAAAGCTTGCACAAGGAAACCACAACATTTTAACAGATCTAAAGCTGAACCAAAACTCCTGACAGTTAACACTACAGGTAGGGAGGAAAATATGTATTATGATTTTGGAGTTACTGCACAGTAACCTGTGTTACAGTGGCTGATCTTTCTTGGTACAAATGCTCAATGTTCCATGGATTAACGTCCAGCTGCCTGGCAGTTGCCAGGTTAATTCACTAAATATTTGGGAGGCTCTTGGTTACTGCCCAACCCACCATTGTACAGTGTGTTGACACTAGAGTTGTTTCAACACACAACTTGACACACTCTCAACAATCAGACTAACTCTTCCTCCAACAAACTAACTTAGTTATCATTTCTTTTGATTGCAAATTACTTGCTAAAGGTCAAGGAGGTCAACTATTTTTTCCATTATTCAAAAGAGCAGAGTTCACTGGAACGGTGTGTGTTGGAGCCGAAGGGAGAGGGAGAGAGAGAGAGAGAGCGACAGTTAAGTGAATTACAGACAGATTGCCGCTTGAAGGCATTACCATATATGGGCACTACTGTACGGAGGAAGGAGGAAGTGAGCTAGTCAGTCGGGACAAAGAGGGAGCACTTGAAGGCTCTGTTGTTGTATGGGAGAGAAAGAGAACAAGACCAGCCAGGCACAGGCCAGGGCTCCGTCAGCAAGTGAAGCTCCACAACAACGTAACAGCTGTCAGCTGTGCTGCCAAAAAGCTGCGTAAGCCCATTCACTTCAACACTATTACATTCATTTTACTATCTTATTCTATATTTTATTCCTCTATTTTGCAGCTGTACTATTTTATGTCTTCGATTCTAAATACATTTTACATACATAGTGGTAGTGATACCAAAAGAATACCTTAGATACTTTGCGTCAGGATATGTAAACAAGTTGCTCACAAACCCCGACCAGCACACACAGAGCAACATTACCATTCATTTCAAGTTGGGATGTTAATGGTTACCCGTTATTTAGTTAACTGCTGAGAATATTTTTGATTGGTCTATAGGTTAATTTTACCACCTCTGTTTGGTGGGAGTTAGCTAGTTGCACTGCTCATTTGGCGATTACTGATAGTAATGCCATCCCAACCCAATAGCGCTGTTTTGAAAACATTGTGCCCACCCTCTGGTCTCCCCCCAGCTAGCCCCGGTAAGTGTGCGGTTCAATTTTGAACCACAAACCCCCTTTAGCATTATTAACTAGGCCTATGTTATCACTGTTAAGAGACTTTTCAGACCCCTCTAGCGACTCTTTTTCAAAAAAGCGACTAGCGACAAATCTGGCGACTTTTTCTGATGTTACTGAAGACTTCTGGAGACTCTGTTGTGAGAGCACGTATCATTTTTATTCTTTATTCTTTTATTATTTAAACTAGAACTGACAACAAAAATTTTTAGTTGTGTTACTGGCCACCTGATGAACTGAAGTCCAATATTCACTCTCCTTCTCCCTCTGTTTTGGTCTCCACCAATTCCTTAGAAAAATCTCTCAATCCGATTTTTTAATCTAATGTATTACCAATGTGTTGGTACAACATATGTGTTCAATGACTTTTTCTTTTCTCTTTTTAACAGCTTTTCATTGAAGAAAAAAAAGAATATCCTCTTTTGTGTGCATTTTTTAGTATCATTTTTAGTATTCAACTATTGTATCAAAGTTTAATATTCTGGTATCGTGACAACATTGTGTTCACTAACTAGAGTCTGTCCTTGTCCTTTGTGTATGGAGAATTTGAGAGAGTGTTTTTGCCAAAAACTGCTGAAGCTGGAAATAATGTTCATGAGAGAAAATTTTAAGTTGCAGGCCAGAAAACCAAAACAATGAGCTGAAAAATGCTGAAGCACTCTGTGGAGCTGAGGGGTACTGCAGTCAGAAAACTGTCTGTGGGTTTGGCACATCATCTTTCACAATTCATGTGGTAATTTTTCCATAGTTAATATAAAAAATATTATTACAGCCTTACTTTTTACTTGGGAAGACGATTTGAGAAAACATGACTTTTCATTTTCTCCAATTGCCGAGCAAACATATGCAAAAGAATCTGTACGGGGTCAAGCAGAGCCATGAATTCTAAACAGGAATGACGCGCATGTTTCAGTCACTGCAGCGCCAATAAAGATGCCCTGTCAGACCTTTTTTAGCTCTCCACCTCCACTCTCTATTCTTTCCAACTGGGCACGAGGCCAGCCGCTCCCCTCCACTCCTCCATCTAACCCTCTCCCACACAGGGGCGATGGAAAACACTGACCCCTCAGTGAACGAGAGACACAAAACAACTCTGGCGAGGAGAGCGGGAGAGAATCTTAAGGCAGAAATCCCGACTGTGATGGCATTTCTGTGCAAGCTTTTGCATTTTCAGAGGACGTTTTGTTCGCCTTTTAAGTGCCACGGGTGAATGGCTGTCTTTGTGGGGCAAAAGAAAGGATGAAATTGAGAGGAGAGACTCGGGGAGAAATGAGCAGGAGGCACAGAGAGTGGGAGAGATGGAGAGGAGAAGACGAGGAGAGAAATGTAGGGAGAAAGTGAAGCCAGAGTGGGGGAGACACTGAAGGCAAAGGAGTGAATGGAAGGAGAGGGGAGGGGAGGGTTTATTGGAAAGCCTAGCCGGGGCCAGCTGAAAAGCCTGGGTGAGCTCTGTGCCACGTTTGGTGCCAGGGGGCGAACGCTCCCCGCCACACAGACTCCACCATTGTTGTTTCCATAACAGAATGCCACGCCAGCAGCCTGAACACCACGCAACACAGCAGCAGCCCTCTGCGTCCCACGAAAACAAGGAGGGTGACACCAACATACAGTGTATTATGAAAGAGCAGAATACTTCTTTGTTGTTTAACCCTTTCACTTCAGCCTATCTAAATTGTAACAAGGCAAAGGCACTCCTAAAAGTGGCATCACAGAGCAAAAAAAGTTGGGAAACACTGACTAATCAGTCTTCAGGATGTCTTTTCTTTTAGGTGAAAGACCTGCTGCCACCTCACACACACACACATACACACCTACATGGCAAAACAACTGGAATACATTATTGTAGACTATTAAAGCAAGAATATGTAACCTTTGCAAGACGAAATAACACAATCTAACTCTTAAAAAATGAAGAGTTCATAATTCATAAACAATTAAATTCACTTTTACTTGAAGGGGAACTTCATCCATTTTGACAATTCTGGTGTTATTCTTATGGTCTAAGACAGTCCAAATGATTGGTAAAAACAACTTTCTTCCAAATCCAAAAACTGGAGTGCTTAAACTCAAATTTGTGATGTAATTGGGTATAAAAGTTGTCTGGTCTGACCTGCTTTAGATGGTTATTGTTAGCTGATGCTAGCAGTATTTTTGCTTGACGTTGACGTACAAAAGAACAGAACTAAATCAGTTTTTTAACTTCATGACTTTCTTCACCTGTGCTACTTTTGCACTGTGTTTTAGCATTTCTGTTATTAGCACTTGCAAATTAAATTTTTCACTCTGTTTGTCATTAACACACAGGTCCAAACACACACACGCACAAAAATGACATATGCATGCACAAAGTGGAGAGATGTCAGAGTGGGCTGCCCATGACAGGCACTCCGAGCGGTTGGGGGGTTTGGTGCCTTGCTCAGGGGAACCTTGGCAGTGCCCAGGAGGTGAACTGGCACCTCTCCAGCTACCAGTCCACCCTCCATATTTTGGTCCGGACGGGTACTTGAACAGGCTACATTGCGGTTCCCAACCCAAGTCCCTATGGACTAGGGATGCACCGAAATGAAAATTTGGGGCCGAAGCCGAATAACATTAAACACTTGGCCGAATACCGAGTACCGAATATCGTTGTTTAGTTTTTCATTAGTTTTTGCAGATGAACCCCCTCCAAATTAGTGTTGTCACGGTACCAAAATTGGGACCTACTGTACGATACCAATAAAATATCACGGTTCTGAGTAGTATCACGATACCACAGTGAAAATGAGGCAGATGTGCCTTTTGTCATTTATAAAAAGATAAATCACTTTTCTATAATCCATCAATGATATTTCAATGGAATAAATTACTTATTGACTTATTCATACTTCAAAAACAGAATCAATAAGTGATTAACATAGGGGGGATCAAAATAAAATAAATAAATAAAGTAATGAACAGTCCCTAAAGTGCAGTGAGGTTTGTGGGCCGTTACCTGCCACAAAGAGAGAAATGTGAACGGCTCGTTTCTCCTCTGACACGCCACATATCTGTGTTCAGCTGGCTCAGCTGTTCAGGTACTACTGGGCAGTCATGACGCCAAGAAGAGGATAATATTGCCGACTTCTCCGTCGCCGCCGGTAAGCCGATGGCCGCCATATTTGACAGGAATACATTACTGTCCATGTCTGTGACCCCCGTTCAACCCACAACCGGTGGGATTCGCCTATCGTTTCTGCTGGTGGTTGAAATCTGTACTCACACAGCGTGCTGAATGATTTAAACCTATTTTGCTCGCTCAAAACTATTTCTAGTCGCAAATGCGAATGCGGTGACGGATGGATCACCACACTGCCAACATTTTACTCCGCCCGTCATGGCATGCTGTTTGATTGTGTTTATCAAAACACGCCGCTATTATTCAGCCTTGCTTTCAACTTATTCCACCGAATACCGAATGTGTGTTTTTTTTGCAATATTCGGCCGAATATATTCAGTTACCGAATATTCGGTGCATCTCTACTATGGACTGAGCTACTGCCGCCTCAAGAGTCACTTGGAAGCTATAGGTGATAACTTTTTACAAAAATTACTTCCTACCATATTTGATGAAACCGTCATCTATAGACAGTGGTACATGAGGTAATCAATGAAAAAAAATCATGTTCGCTGCCTCATAGTGCTTCTGATCACATTTGCTAGAATCCATTGTGACTGAGTGAAACAACCAATACGAGCTGTGGAGTCACTAATGCAGCGGTCGCTCATGTCAATCACTGCTCAGACTAGGCAACACTGATCAAATATGAATCAAGATTCTGTTACTGAATTGCCTTTTTCTCGCACCAAATGTTTTCAGAAACATATTTTAGTGTACTGTTTAGCTGTAAAATGAGAGTTTGCTGCAGCCGGTGGGCAATGCTTCATTTTGGCTTGACTGTTTTTAACATGGCAGCTGGGTCACAAACTTTCTCATTTTTTGCAGATATGTTAGTTTTAGTCTTTTGTATTAATGACAGAGCATTACTGACATATTAATATGTGTTCATTGTTTTCTTATTGACCGTAATGACATGCAAGCCTCCGTTTAACCTTTACCCTACAAATGCCACCAGCGTGACGAGGCACTTTTTTGTTTAGGTACAACACTGCACTTGTCACTGTCACTTTTACTCAGCCATTAAATCACAGTGGAGGAGGGACAAATACCACGAAGACTGACCGTCATATCTTACATGTACAAGTGCTAACCAACAACCTACACAGATCAGCTGGTCCATCCTATCTCTCTGCACGCCCTCCCTTCTTCCAGAGCAAGTGCTCCATCATATCCTGACATTTTTATGTCCGCGAATATTTGGTATAGCAACCAGCTGCAACTAAAGCGTCTCAGCGCCTCCAAAGTGCTCTCAAGCGCTCGTAGCAGGGTGTTTCCTGAGGAGCACCTTCTGTTTTCAGCTGGGAAAAAAAACGCTTTGGTGGACAACAGGCCTTACAACCCCAATATAATGTATCAGTCATTATAATTTATTGTACCTAAGCTATTATTATGTTGATAAATTCTTGTGCAAGTGAAGACAGTCAAAAGACTGCTCAGGTCAACCAACTCAACCTGGACAGCTCCTAAATAGAGAAATGCTCTTTAGAGAGATTCCATGTACCCATACTGGGTTACAACTTGGCTGCCGTCTTTGCCCATAAACCAAAATGACAAAATGGCTATGAAATTCTCTTTCCATCCCGCCTCCCTCTGCTCTCGCTGGCTGATGTATGGAGCTGTGGTGTTGATTGTGCCATATAAAGCCTACAGGCCACCTGTGCTGGCGGGACAGACAGAGGGCCTGTTGTCGCTGAAGCCCGGGCCAGTGTAGGCTTAGCGTGGGCATGTTGGGAAAGCTGTAATAGTTGCTTTGCTGGATTGCAGCACACAGACTTAGTACAGCACTAGTACACACTAATGAAGACGAGAAGGAGGGGCCTGTTATGGAGAACTCAGGAAACAAACAGAAACACACAGGGAAGAAAATGGGCAGTCATCCTGAGGCATGCTGCTGCTGCTGCTGTCTGCTGTGAGCAGACAACTGAAGGACTTATATCAATACTGTGAAAACTGCAATGTCAGCTCAACTGTGCTGTAACCAACTGTAGTGACTCTGCTGTGAAATCTGAAACATGCTACTGAGAGTTGTACAGAAACAACAGACTGACTGATTGATTGATTGATAGTGCCATGCAATATTGTGTAATATGGATGTGTGTATTGATTGTTTTTCACCACAGTAACAAGCCGTCACACCCCTGCGATTAGACACCTAACTGCCAGTTGTACGTGCATTTAATTAAAGGAATACATCACCGACAAAATGACCATTTGTATATCAATTCCTCACCCCGTGTTATACTGAATTTGTTAAGAAGACTTTGTTTTTGAAATACTGAGCATACGACTGGATAAATGAGACTTGGATTATACTGCACGAGTGGTGTGAGAGTTTGTAAACAGATGTTTTAATTAGGGCTGCCCCCGACTAGGAATTTTCCTAGTCGACCAATAATCGTCATTTAGGGCCATTAGTCGACTAGTCGCCATCATGTTTACAATATCAATTTAATTATCAAATTATATATTTTGGGCGGGGCAACACAATGGTTTCAGTTTAAGGTCTGAAAAGAATAATATAAGTAACACTGTTAACATTGTGCTACATTACAGAGAAATACAAAACAGTACCAATGAACCTTCATTAATATAGGCCTGTATTTTATCTACAAGTGCACATCACACACTGAGTGAGCCACCTGTTAATGACGCTGTTGGCAAAGCTGTTAATGATTGTGCTAAGTGGCTAATGGGCATGTAGCTACTTACATGTTTCAGATGATACGTCATGTTACATATCACTTTTGGTTTGTCCTTCACCTTCTTAAAATAATCCCACACTTTGGATTTCCTGCCTGACATGTTATTAATTAGCCTGTGTAATAACCGCAGGTACCAGCCCTGTAAAGTGACATGACTCCTGTCTGACTGCTGAGCGCGGCCACTTCCTGTGTCTGTCCTTTCAAATTAAATTCCCACATGATCCAGTCATATAGGTTTTGATTGATTTTGACAAGGTGCAGCTCCTAATAGAGTTTACGTTTGTTTGTTTGTTTTTTCTGCGACTAAGCATCCAATGAAATCTTGCTGACTAATGACCTTTCTGGTCAACTAACAATTGGTCAACTATTAGCCCTAGTTTTGATACCGATTTGGTGTTTTACACGGCCCCCATTTACTCCAATTGATCGAGAACTTCATATTTCTTTGGATTCTTTGTTCACCGTGGAAGCATAGGAGAAAAACAAAGTTTTCTTCATGAATTCATCCTAACACAGGGTGAGTAACTGATATGCAAACAATCATTTTGTGGT
Source organism: Epinephelus awoara (assembly GCA_035609425.1). Classification (NCBI taxonomy): domain Eukaryota; kingdom Metazoa; phylum Chordata; class Actinopteri; order Perciformes; family Serranidae; genus Epinephelus; species Epinephelus awoara. The sequence continues at coordinate 8,404,435 of CM069315.1, read as the reverse complement.
TGAAGTAAACCTTTAATCAGCTCCACACACAACATGCAGCAGTCACAAGTACCTTTCCTTTGGAATTAAACACTTTAAAAATGAACTTTTAAAACTTTCAGCCACCTCATACATAATGAATTCCACAATTGGCGTCTTATAAATATGGTATTACCGTGAGACTGTTCCAGTTATAAATGTGCCCAAACTAGTCCACCAGGAAAGAGCTTCTAGGCCTGATGTGAAACAGCAGCAGGACTGAACAAGTGTAGCCACTCTGACTTCATTATATTAACAGAGATTTCCACACATACAAATGCCATTTATTTATACAGACAATGATTTTGCTAAGTTCATCTATAAACTTTTGTGTTGCTTACATATCAACTCTGACTCACAAGATTGGCCACAAGACAGCAAATGACAAGTCATTGTATTCAGAGTGACAAATGAAACCAGAGAGGCGAAAAAACCTGTATGCTTAGGCCGCCGAGGAGGCTTCTGTGATTGTAAACCATGTTGTCAGTTGATCAGGTTTAGCCTGTTGGCAATACAGCGCCTGTCAACCCCCTAAAACAACAAACACCTGCTGGAGGACACGTGCACTGTATGTGTGCAGTTTTGGGACATTGTTCTCATGATATACCTGCAAAATAATGATGCAACAGAAAAGGCAACAACAGGTGGAGCTGAAAATCTACTGTATCACTGTATTGCCCTTTTTACACTCTCCCCCCGGTGTGTGTCACCAAAAGGGTAAGTTAATTTCTACCAGGGACAGCTGTGCCTGTTGACATTTAATAGGAGATCAGAGAGCTCTCCATATGTGCCTCTGTTTGCATGTAGGTTCCCACCTGGCACCAGATCTCACTGAAGAAGTGCGAGATCAAACTCCTATTGAAGTGATTAAGGGACTCCTGTTCTATCTTGAGGAAAAGCTCTCTTTATTCCTGCACAAAAGAAAAAATGACTTCCTCGCCAGTTTGACAAAACCCTCTGAGCTGCTTAAACTGAATGGCAGCCAGAGAAAGCCACTGACAGTCCTTTTAGTGAACGTCTACATGAGAACAGGCTGTAGATGTAATCCGGTTAAGTAAACTGAGATGACAGATATCAAGGTTTGGGAAAAGCCTGTGAGAAGTCTTTGTGTTGTCGAAAGGTCGAGTCTTAAAATAAAATGCGCTACTTACAAAGACAAACTGATACATGACGGACAGTTTGAGCGTGTGCATTTGTATTCCGGCCTGTGTATGATACAGAATGTACCCTAGCGTTAGACTAACACCACTTTACCTTTGCTGTCTTTATAACGACACAGCCCGATTTTACAATACAGGTTGATTACATCTTGTTTGCAGACGGGATCAACACTACACTTGCTGTTGTGAGAAACTATTTGAATATGTCAACTTGAGCTTTGGGAATCTGTGACAGGCATTTTAAATTATTTCCTGGCGTTCCATAGATTAAACGAGACATTGATTAATAAAGTAAATTAATTACAGATTGGTTGATATTAACCGACAGTCCCACTTTAAACAGAGTGTTCATGATTTAAGAGCCCTGACACACAAAGCTAACAGTGGGTTTTCGGTCAATGTTGGGTCATTGGTTAGCATCTGCTGAACCTAGTGTGTCCCATATAGTTGGCACTAGTCGGCCCTTGTCAGATGTTTATTGGCCGATCCAGCACGTTCAGTCGAAATCATTCAGACTGGCAGTTCAGCTCACTGCACAGTAAGAGACAGGAAGTGAGGAAAGAAAACAAAATTTTAAAGACAGAGACAAAGTTGACATATTAGGTACAATTATTTTTCCAGCCAATGAGCTCTTTAGCAGAAACATTTCGTAATTGTTTACGCCATATAGATCGCTGTCTAAAATCACACAGTGAGGCAGCATGATGCCGCTGTTGTTTGGTTCTGTTTAGAAATGCAAAGGAGGAACACAGAAGTGACTTCATGGCGGCCCTATAGCGTGATCTCTGGGTAAAAAGGCCTTATATGTTTACATAGAAAACAGTGGTTTATTGCAATATTAATGCTTTGAACGTTGCACACAGAACCTTTTAATCTCAATTTTGCCAACCTGAACAGAAAGTCCTAAAACTACAGTTCAGTGGCTGATGAAGACGAAATTGTTTTGCGGTCAAAAGCTCCAAAACAGATAAGTGGAGACTGTTCTGTCAGGTTTTAGTACATTCCATTTTGGCAGCGTCCTTGTATGGCTTATGTTTAGACAACATTTGAGAACTTTTGTAGGAAAAAATAAGTAATATATTTCTCAAGCTGTCAAGAAAGAAAGGAATTTTGGTAACTGCATCCAAACTTGGACATCGTAGCAGCACTACCACATGGAAAATGTTCAAACGTATTCTGTCCACTTAATAAAGACAACAAACACTGAATACTCACTGTTGAATTTTTGATGTAAAAACTGGCTCAGCCTTCAGATAAAAGTGTTGAGCCTGCCTCTTAGTTGGTATTTTTACACCAGAATTGAGCCAGCCTGATACAAACTAGCTGTAGATTAAAAGAGAAAGTGGCTGAAAGAAGATGGATGGTTGGATATATTCACAGCTCACATCTGGAAGCCTTTAGGCCCAGATCCCTCCAATTTCCTCCACTGAGGTTTCCTACTCGCATAAAAGGCAACTAAATACGTAGCAAGCTAAGTGGCTACAGTATAGCCTTGCCCAGCTTACAATACAGGCTCACACTGCTGTAACAACTCACACACACACACAAAAAGCACTGTTATGTAACCAGCCCCAATCAATCCACATGATTAGGTTATACTGACATGTTGATCCACGGTGTTGTCATCCTTTAGCACAGGCTGCCTATCTGTGCACGCTTCTATGTGTGTGTGATTTTCAACACACAGCATATGTGTGTGTGACCGACAATCGATCATGAGTTTGTTCACCACTGCCTCAGCTGTCCACATGTTTACCAAAGACACAGAGGGACACTGTCTCAGGGTTCTCAGGGAAACGAAAAGACAAGAGAAAGACAGATAGATAGAGCAGCTCTCATGTCCGAATCCCCTATTTGGCACTGCCAAGAATCCACCGATAACCAACACATACCAGCAGTGCAGGAGCACGTACGCTTTCTACGAAAGTACTGACGTTACTTTTGTAAAGTATTACCAGACTCAAACTAATGGGATTAGACACAAAACAACACATATTATATCGAATTGTGTGTATTAGCTGAGTAGATAGAAATACATTACAGGCACTTTTCTGAATTATTATCATCCACAGCTACACTGGTAAGTCTTACTTTATCAATCTATGTATGTGTAATGATCATTTTTCCCTGCTATAATAAAGCTCAGGAGATGATCTGCCAATAGTTGCATTACTGTTAATAAAAAAAGGATAACAGCTCAAATGTAGGCACTGGTGTGTTTAAAAGAAATAATGGCAACTTCTCAAGACTAAGTATGGTCCATATATGAGTATTAAAAACACTGGCTGCTGAATTACAAATTACATGTAATGACAAACTTAATATATTGTGAAATGCTTAGGACAGGGTTCAAACTCTGCACTTCTATTTAAAGAGGAATATCATCAAGGCCTGTGGCTTGTGTAAACACTGCTATTCAGCAATTTTCCCATAGAAACACCATAACACCGCGACGTGTCTCCTGCTTTCAGCTGAGCAATCTTTCAGCCAAAGCCCGTTTGAAAACTTATCATTTTTTCTTGGGGCTGTAAAAAAACAATATATAAACGTACTAGAAATAAAATGTAAGGTGTCATGGGTGATCAGAACACTCTGCTGAAAAATTCGGCATAGTTAGTTTCCCAAGCTGATCTTTGTTTTAACAGTAATGTCAACTTAAGGGAGTGATGTGCACCACAAGCTACCGCGCCCATCATGGAGTAGTTTGTTGTGAAAAGCTTGTGGAAGTATAGGCAGAGTCGGTTTTAATGGTTGAGGTTTTTCTATTGTGAAAGCTTTTCAGGTAGTGTTTCATATGCTGCATGCCAAGGTGATGACATCAATAGTGGTGTAATACAACTATTGCGACATTAATCGAAGGGACCAATTATTTAGTTTTAAGGTTGGTCTTGTGTCCTCTCCCTTAATCGACCCGTCAGTGTACAACCAGTCCTCGGACTGTAACTTTGCTAGTGTTCAACATCGAGCCCACACTGTAACACTCACAACTCAATTTATGAAAAGTCTCACGTGCCATTAGGTATGATTTCATACCTAACAATACGGGACTAGTCCTGTTCACTCCTGCACCGGAGTACCCTAAAGCGGCCCTTTTTCTTGTCCACTCGAGTCAAAAACAAGCCTAAATAATACCAGAGGACCAAAGCGGCTAACAGCAGGATATATGAATGTAGTTTGGTGGCGAACTCACCCTCCAAAAGCCTGGAAATCAGCGAGTCGACGTCCAACTCCCCCTCCGCCATTTCTGTAGCAGTCAGCTCTGCCCGCCGCAGTCTGGAGCAGGCAGCGCAGGCACCGCCTCACTGCACTGAAACGCACCGCCAACCTCCTCCCACTCACAGGCCTCCCGTTTAGGACTATTATGCTGCGTTCAAGTCCTTCGGATACTCCAGCTTCCAACACAGAAACGGGAAGAGTGGGAAGCTAACAAGCCCAAAAATTAACTTCCAAATGTCAAGTGCTTCAGATTCTGGAATATATATTTTACCCTCCATTCATTTCCGAAATCAATCAGCTCACTTTTGTAACATTTTGGAGACAAGTATACATATCATTTGCTTTAACTATTATTTTCAACTGTAACATTAACATGTTAAATAAATGGTACACAAACAGTAACCCCACTATCATGACTAGGGTCAGTGGGTACAGAAAACAACAACAACAGATGACTCACAGTTCATCAGGCCCAAAGGACTTTCCCAGCATGCACCCAGCATTTGAAACTCACAAACAGACCTACCTGCATGACAGCACCCAAAGGACCCCAATACAAAGAGGGGGACAACACTGACACTCAAAAATCTAAGTGGACATTTCCCACCTTCTTAACTGCATTTTGTTCCGTTTTCTCAACTTGTTCTATGATTTCCGACAGTCCCTGAAGGCATCATATAGCCAGGGCCTTTGCAACAGGTTACTGTTAAATTTCAATAAAATAATAACAAACAAATCACAATTTAGCAATATGTATTTAATAAACTCAGCAGAAAACGTTTGCAGCAACTTAATATCTGAGCCTCTTTAATTTCTGGTCACTAAAAGGATAAAAGTATCAGATTTCCCTGGTATTCATACGACAATTTTAATTGAACAATTTTAAATGAAGAAACTTGTGGGGATGCTTAAAAAAGAGACATATAAGGTCTGGTCACTAAATATTATCAGGAATCAAAAGCACAGTGCTGTTAATGAGAGTTGATGCCGATTTATTCACTTACAGCGCCATCTTCTTGTCAGAATATGAATTGCCTGAGTGTAAAACTACCTTCTTAATGACTACTTTGTGATTTAAAAACAGCCGATTTCTATAATGTGCAGTTGTACAAATAAAGTCAAGAACAAATACTAATCAATAGAAAGAGGTTTAAGCACTACATGTGTGTTGGCGCTACTTTCCCACTGTCAGAGGCCTGGAAAACAGATTTTTTGCGTGGGCCCGGAGCAGACTGGATCCAGTTGAACACTCTCTCCGGGTTATGACTAAAGCCAAAAGTTATGTTATTGCCTCTCCCACTCACAACCTATTTTTCTGTTCCTTTCAAGTGCGTCATCTGGGTATTTCCGCACTGTTTTGAGTGGGTGGTGGCAAGTTGCACTGCAGAGGAAAGGCAGAGGGGAGCAGCCGCGTCAAGCTATGCAGAGGACAACACCGGAAACAGATCTTTTTTTTCCTTCAAAATAAAAGCGTCAAGTAGTTGTGAAAACATAAGCAACTATTACTTCAATCAACTATTTACTATTTCACCACAGCTAGCGATATAAATTCGCATAATTAGATATATGTGTAGCCTTAGTGTAAGATAAATGTATGCATTTTCACTGCATGCTTAAATTTAAAAATGAATGACTACTTTTTGAAGTTCTCCAGTCCCAGCACAAAGTCCAAAAAGATAAACACAATCTGGAGTGACCCTGTGGAATATGAGCTAAAATCACACAGACACAGAGACAAACAAAATGTCATCAATCTTTTTTTTTTCACAGTATAATTTACTTTTTACTTTTTTTTAAATATTTGCTAAATTAACGTCATTGTTTGTTGTTTTGGTATTTACCTTAATACTTTAACCACTGTCCTTGCTATTATTCTGCATGTTTTGTTAAAAAAATATATAATAAAATTATAAGTTCGGTCTCAGCTTAGCCACTGTGGTAAAGTAGGCTACTTTAATGTCATAATATCCTTTCTCAATTAAGAATCAAACCATTTAAGTGATTACCATTAATATTTTAGACACAAATAATAAGAAATATACTTTTAATGGTATTTTAAACTAAGTGCATGAGTTTTATTCAGTTTTTTGCAAGTTATTTGAATTGAAATTACATTTTTTATGTCGTGTTGTGATATTTTTAAATTGGGACAACACTGAAAAACATCCAGTTATTCATTCATTTAATTTTTTTAAAGGGCTATCTGTAGCCTTTGTGTAGGCCTGTGCAGTACATGTATATTCTCATTAACTATACTATTTACTATTTCAGACAAGCAAAATAAATGAATGGACCAGAAGCAATCAATGAATAAGCTAATGCACTGATTCCCAACCTGTGGGTCCTGACCCAGCTCAGGGTCGCCAAAGCTTCGCGGGGGGTCGCAGGGTCTTCTTGATTCTAAGCAATGTAAGAAAATTTTTAAAATATATATTTACAGTAGGCCTATATTTCAGCATTTTGTTTCTGCTTATATAACTAAATGAAATTATAGTTCTTTAAAGTTTAGATTACTAAACATTAGACATAAACATTAAAAAAAACAAAAAAAAAACAGGATTAGAGCACAGTGAAGACCTGAACACTAGCTGTATTCACAGTCTTCACTCACTGCTAAACAGCCACATCCTGCAATAAGTATGCAGGTAAAACAACCCAGGAGGTAATGGCCATGTGTGAAGGAGGGGAAAAATAAACTCAATTTGTAAAGGAAAAAAAAGTTTATTAAATATTTACTATTGATTGTCAAAAAAAAGTTTCTAAAATACCAGGAATAGTAATCTTTGATTTGATATTCACAGGAAACAATCTGCTCAAAATTCAAAGGTTCACTTTTGAGGTTAACTGTACAGTTTATCAGTTTTGCTGTGCTGTTATGGTTATGCATTGAATTTAATATACAATATCCATAAAGTATGTCACTTAATAATGGGTTTACTCAATGATAGGAAAGGTGTCCTTTAAGGAGTGTCCTTTCTTTAAGGAGAAATATGGGGGAACTACTGTGCTAGTGGGTGTGAGAGATACATTTTGATAAAGACTACAAATTGATTCATGCAGCCCAGCCTGCGTCAGGGGTTTTGTAAATACTGAAGTCACGTTCTCAGTGCATTACGCAAAGAGTTGCACTTGCTCTGCACTGCTCATGCCGGAAGCCTTGCACCGTCCAGCTTTACTATCTGTGCAATGTCGTACACAGCTGTGGGTGGAGCGAAGACGGCGACAGAACTGCTCTGTCAAGAAGTTTTAGAGAGTCCGCACTGTCGCGTATGCAGCGTCTTTTAGAGGACAAAAACAAACACACAGACAAACACTGGTGTCGACGGAGAAGCGGGAGTCGGACCCGGACACAGCCATGGAGGGTAAGGTGGACTGGGTGACATGGGTGTGTTTGCTTGGCCTGTTGAATCAGTCCAGAGAGTGGAGGTGAAACTGTACAGGGAGTTGTTTTGCGCGCAGGGGAAAGCCCCGCTATCACTGGCTGTGCGCTAACAAGGGCAGTCTGCTGTTCCCGGACAGTAACGTAAGCTAACCTACAGTAGGAAGTTTGTCATAACTTAGTGCTGTGTGAAACTCGATGCTATACATGGGGTGTATTTATTCCGCTGTGTGTGGCTAACTCACCTGGCACGCCTGAGCCAAACAGTGTCGAGCTGCCAAGAGGCCTGTTGGGTTTGTCCACCTCATGGATTTCCCCAAAGTGACTGAAATCGCCAAACTTCCTTTACAGACTTGTCGATTCATTGGTTATCTCTTTATTTACAGAAAATGTGATAATTATTACAATAATAGTTTTCTTCTCTGTCATTGTTAATAAATTCTCTTGAGTTCGGCTAACATGTAACCCACCTGGTAGCATTCGTTTCTATTTAAATCTGCCCCATTGGTTCATGGCGTTGCTACCGCCCACCCGTAGACTGTGTAAAACAAGCGCCCACCTCAGTGTTAGTGGACGGAAATTATGGAAATAGCACACCATGTTTTGTACAAGTTGCGTAGAGATACCGGCCTTTCAGTGGGACGTATATATATGCCGATGTGAAGAGTACTTTGTGACGATATGAATGAACCCTGCCAATATTTCTGTTTTATATGACATTAATATTTGACTGTAAGCCAACTTTATATGGATATTATGTTGTGTCATTGTTAGGTTTTTCCACAACCCAGACCTGACCTACCAATATTAATTGATATTGTTGATAGAAACTAGTTAATATAATTTAACATAGATTATGTTGGGCTGGGTGATATGAAGAAAATCAAATATCACAATATTTTTTTGAACAAATAGGGTGGAATATTGGTACCATCACAAAATATTTACACAGTGAGATTTTTGATTAATAATCATTAGTAATGTGTATTTAATGACTCATAGCATGTAATAGAACAGTCTGGTTAGTGCATAAAATTACATCACTTTACTGTTGTGCAGCCTTCAAAACCTGGAGAAGACAACACGTACATTATTACGATATTCAAAATCTGAGATGATGTCTAATCTCTTGTCACAATACTAATATAATATTGATTTTAAATCCATATCCAATTCCAGCCCTAAATCCATATCTCAGAAGTCAACAGTGTGGAAGCATTGACACCTTTAAATTCAAGTTAATGTGACTCACACGAGTGTCTCAGATGCTCTGATTTAATATTAGAACATTTAGTGATTTATGAAGGCCAACTTGTGGTAGACATTTACTTTCACTTTCACAACGTCTGACTCAATAAATAGGCAGGGATGTCTCTGAAATAAATGGTGAAAAGTGTAACTGTTGCACACTTATCAGCCATCGTTCTTTGTCTTATTCCAGGATACATTTATTCATGTAGATCTTATGTAGTATAACTAACAGTCATTTGCTCCACATTGTGTGAGTCTGGTCTGAGGCTGGGAAGCAGGCATGTTACAACTTGGAAAGTATCCTACCCATGCGGTCTCATCAAAGACCGACTAGCTGCTGGGTGGAGCTTTGACCTCCTGATTTTCTGTCACACCTCCTCTCTGTTTGTGAATCTCAGCAATTCATTAAGCACATACCTGAAACTGGAGCACTGCGTGCGTGCTCTCCACACACAATGGAGTCTCCGCGCAACAAGGCGGGTAACCTGATACTGATATTACACCCTGCCTGTCATTGTTTGCTTTATTCTGCACGTCTTCTTCTTTCTGCCCTTGGCAGGCAGTTTATGGCGAGTAATTATATTTAGCTGGGAAGCCCTTGTATCTCAGCGTCCTTTGACCTCTTTGGACGCTGCGCTGTCTAGTAGATTTCCACCCTGAGTGACCACAGCACAAATGACAAACTCTTACTAAGCCACAAATATGTGCTGAAAGCAGCTTTTGGTTTTTGTCATCGGTGCTGCCACTGTACGCTGTGTGTCATGTACCGTGGATGGTGAACCACTAATCACTGTAGGATTTTGCCTAACAAGTGGTTGACATGTCTTTTCTTGTTTTCTGTCCGCCACAGGTGTGTATGGATGGGGCATAAACCCACTCAACCCAGGTAAGAGGCCGCTTCCCGTAAATGATCATTGTTCTGTATTGACTGCAGACTTTTCATGAGTAAACATTTCATCAGTCTGTGCGCCGAAGATCAATGACAGAGCTATTTCTGTGTTGACACACTGATTCAAGCGAGGCAGTGCAGACAAGCAGTGTTTTACAATTTGGGGACTGTGTTTAAGCAACGGTTAGGTCCAGCCAAGTCATTTGATTAGTGTACAACATCCCTTGGACTGTTAACTACGCATGTATCACTCCACTTTACCTGTGTTCTAAACTGTTAAGTCGGACTGGGCGACATGGAGAAAATCTCATATTATGATATTTTTTGACCAAATACCTCGCTATCAATGTTGCTACAGTGTTTTAGGGTTGACTGTTGGTACTTTCACAAAATATTTACACAATGAGTAATGTTGACACAGTGACTAAGTGGGTAAAAGCAAATGGAGCAGTGAAAACAGTCTGCTAAGTTCATAAAATTACATCACTTTACCGTAATGCAGCCTTTAAAAGACACTTAACACAACTACTGTTAATTACATTAACCATTAATTAGCCTACATTAACGGTCGTCACAACAAACTTTGCACTGCAAAGATGAACACATTTCCACAATTAACAGTTGGGCTAAATGATGAAGGGAAAAACAGAAGCCTGGATACTTCACTTCACCTCCAGCTGTGCTCATCATCATCATGACATCAGCCCACGTTGCAACCACACTGTATGACTGAACTGTTAACTCAATGGAATCACACATGCCACTAAAGTGACTATATTTTACTGGTTGCTCAATAAATGGAAACATACAGATAAACGTACATGATGCAAAATAGCTGGCCTGTGGTAACGTGCAGACCTACGCAGAGTAGCAAACTAGTAGATATAGCTAACCCCTTTTCTGCCTGATTGATTTTGGTAGGACATGATTTGTCCCAATTCGCAAGATGGGTGATATATTTCTAAAATACAGTGATACTACATTTAAATCACATCATTCTTCTTCTCTCTCTTCCACCTGTTCATCAGTCCAAGCAGCAAACCCCTTCATAGAGATCATTGAGCAGCCAAAGCAGAGGGGCATGAGGTTTAGGTATAAGTGTGAGGGACGTTCAGCTGGCAGCATCCCCGGAGAGAAGAGCAACGACACCACTAAGACCCACCCAGCCATCAAGGTGAGATGGGTGATACATGTTGAGCATGCTATCTAGCTATGATCCATCTAATGTACTAGAATGACATAATAATTCACTTTGGTGAAAGTTTGGGTAAAAAAGGGGGAGTACCCACCTGTCCTTAATCTATGACCTTAGATATATTCTCATCCAGCATATAACCCCCTGTAATATAGGGCTGTACCCAAATATTCGGATATTTGAATATTCGTTTCTATGGGTAGGTATTTGTTATGAAAATTTGGTCTACCAACCCCTACCAACAGAGCTTGTGCGCACGGCACGCTTGAGCGCATCTGTCTGAGGCTGTGGATCAATGCCAAGTTTTACCACTTTATCACTATTCCCTCTAACTTGTAGCTGTTTTTTCGTTATCTTTTGAATTTAATATGAATTATGGAACCGTTTTTGTCAACGTTTGTTTCCCCCGTTTTGTACAATAAATTATTGTTTAAAGTTTCAACAAGTTTCTTTTGGAGTGCGTGACACAAGTGTGTTTTGAAAATGGCCGCAGACTGTCACCTGCTCAACACATCAGTACCTTCGGATGCCATGACAGTAATAGCCAATAATGTCAAAATATCATTTACAGACAATCACTGCTGCCCAACCCGTAGGTCCATTTGCGGGTCCTGCGGGTTACAGGTCGACCCGCGCATCACTACTCAGCTCAGTCTATAAGGCTGTACACAACAGTAAGGCTATAGACATTATATTCCATTCAGGCCAGCAGAACCAGCAGCGCATCGGCTCTACAGTGCACGGCACTGCTGATTAACCATTTTATTGCAGTGAAAATCAAAAGAAAGCATAGAATAATGTACTGAAGGAGACTGTTGTGCCATCACATTTTTTTGTGGTTTGAGAGCAAAGATCCGGTCGGCGCTGTGCAAAACTCCGCAATACAATTAGGTCTGAAAAAAAGTTCACTGCCGCGCCCCCTCCTCGAATATTGGAATATTCGTTATAAATTCTGCTGAAGGTCCGAATGTTAAAAAATTGTATTCGGGACAGCCCTACTGTAATATGGCCAGTTGTAATTTTTTAAGTCGTTTGTACATACTAACAAAGAAGTTATAACTCAATTATTATTATATTTAGGCCTCTGCACCAGCGATAGCTGTGGCCAGAGCCCCAAATTTAGCTTCAATTTGAACTGATGAATGAACTGAACAGAATTTGGTGTTCATAGGTTGAAGGTCAAGATCACTGTGACCTCGCGTTCTTCTTAATCTCATGAACATGACTTCTCAAGAAGGCCTTTAAGGAATGTCCTCAGATTTGGTACAAACATCCACTTGAACTCACAAATTAATTGATAATAATTTGATGATCAAAGGTCAAGATTACTGTGACCTCACAAAATGTGTTTTTGGCCTATTAATTATGACAGAATTTTACACTCATGTCTAGCAGGATAAAATGACAAAGTGATGACATTTTATATCTGAAAGGTGAACTTCACTGTGACATCATAATGTTGTCCAAAAACATATACTACTGAATTGGTGGCACTAATCTTGGGTGCCCACCTTGAAGATGTATGCTAAGCATCCATGTTTTCACAGACATCAACTTGACTGGTTGACAGAGGCATACAACTGCGAGGGGGTTATTCCATTTTTTTAATTAGTGACCTTTAGAGGTGTTGGTAGTGTAGGTGGATTTTTTTCCTTTAGACAGAGCCAGGCTAGCTGTTAACCCCTGTTTCCAGTCTTAATGCTAAGCTAAACATTGATTCCCAGCAAGAAATTATTCCTTGGAAGGTTTTTAAAAACTTTTCCGAGAGACTCAACTCCAGCACCTTGCAATTCCACTTTTGAGTGAGGCCTTGTAGCTTTCTTTCTCTTGTGTTTTATTTTCTAAGAATACTGTGGATTGCGTATAGAAGTCGCAAATGTAGCAGCTATAGCCTAAAGTTGCTGAGATTCAATCCAGCCATGATAACACATTGTTACATTTCAGATCTTGTGAGTTATTACTTGAAGTTTGTCTGTTTGAGCTGAAGGCTGCAATATTGAATGAGATCAGCTCTCAACTAGACTGTAAGCCACTCTGCTCAGGTGCCCTTTAAATTCCCTTTTGGGATCATAAAAGTTTGACATACTCCTCCCTACAGGTGCACAACTACAGCGGCCCCCTACGTGTTCGCATTTCATTGGTGACGAAGAATCCACCGCACAAGCCTCACCCCCACGAACTGGTTGGGAAAGACTGCAAACATGGCTACTACGAAGCGGACCTGCAGGAGAGACGAATACACAGGTAGGCTTCAGAGTTAGATATGTGGCTTAATAGTGACAGTCAGAGGTCCCGTGCTCTGTGTCTCACGCACTTGACAGAAACATGAGGAAATGATGCCACTTTTTACGAGGCTTTAAAATTACACTGAATTGCCTAGAAGGGAAACTGGCGCTCCACATCAAAACAAGGTTTGAGATTGACCCAGATAAGGACCTCATCATTTGTGTGAGATGACGTGTTCGCCGTTACCTTGGTAAAACTAACTGCCGGCTTCACCTAGGGTTTGGAGTGAGTAACACATTAACAGCATAAATCACCTAACGATAAGTTGAGTTTACCTCTGCTTGCTGCGCTGTCTGTCAGTATCCTGTATGGCAGTCAAAACTTGCTACTGCTCAAAAAAGAGTCAAGGGTCTGTAGTTAGAAAGCCACAGAGACTGACAAGATACTTTTAATGATGTAATGTTTAAACTTAGTATTACATAATTTAGCCAGTCTATCTAGGCAGAGGGAACTATGCTTGCTTGTCTTTATCACAAGTGTGAGGAAATTCTGACAGTGTGTACAGCCCTCCACTGCCAGTATTGATACAGGGGATTAAGTGTACTTGTTTTTATTAGTCATTTGTTTTTCACATTGGAATGATATATAATACAATAATAATGCAGTCGTTTACAAGTTCATATTAGTGAATGTCTAAAATATCTTCATCTAATTGTAGTGCACTTAAGATCAAGTATTTTTCCACTCACACTTTACTTTCCCAAACTGTCCTCCCAGCTCGCAGATGTGGTCAGTGACCCATAGTGATGATGCTTTATTTTTAAATGTGGCTTTTATGGGAGCAAAAGTGTCCCAAGTGAAGGTGCAAAGAAGATTAAAACTGGGGTTAATGGTACGAATACTCACACCATGTGTGAGCTGTGTTTGACCACAATGATGTGTTGGTCCCCGGGGGTAAAATATGTAAGATCAAATTAGAAACTATGTGTATGCTTCAGTGGTTTCTGTCTTTTCGTTTCGGTCTTAGACTGTATTTGCTTTCAGTTTTCAGAACCTGGGCATACAGTGTGTCAAGAAGAAGGATGTGAATGAGGCCATCACTTGTAGGCTGCAGACCAATAATAACCCCTTCAACAGTAAGTGCTCATGCTGAAAGAAGAGTGTTTGACACAAAGCACGCACTGTGTTGTTGCCCTTTCTCTGTTGAGTCATTGTGTGAAAAGTTCATGTGCAGTCTGGAGAGAGCCCCTAAATGTCCCGCTCAGATTTAAAGACTATGATTTCACTGAGCCAGTACTGATATTTCTGTAGTAAACTTTATTGATAAAAGTAAAAAAATAATCTCATTTAAAATAAAGCAGATTCAGAAGTTACAGAATTAATTTAAAAGTGACTGAAATAATCTCATAATCTATTTAAAAAAAAAAAAAAAAAAGATGCCTATTCTGCCTAAAAAGTACCACCAGCACTGCTAACTTTGCGCTAACGTTTTCCATAAATTAGCCTCATTTGCAAGGCTAAGACATTAGCTTGAAAGTGAATGTCCTTATACATTTTATCTTTATTCTTTAATTGTGTCTATCTGTCCTCCTATTAAAACAACACATTTGTATATAAACCTATTGCCAGTTTAGCTTGCACTGTGTTAAGAACTAGCTATCTGGGTAGGTCGCTATTAGCTATTAGTCAAGCTAGACAAGCTATTAGCTATTAGTCAAGTATGATATGTCAAGCTACTGTCATGGATACAATATTTAGACAGGGTGATATCATTACTCTTTAATTGTGTCTTTCTGTCCTCTTGTTTACGCTAAATGTTTGTATTTACACATGTAGCCAGTTTAGCTTTTACTGTTGCTGTGTTAAAAACTAGCTAAACTGGGTATTTAGCATTAGCAGTGATAGCCACCATAGCTTAACAGAGTAATAGCACCAGAAACTCAAACCCCATCAGATAATCTGTTGAAAAATACTGAACAGTCCCATTGCCACTGTTTAACTGAGTTCATTCATTCATTCACACACACATAACAACAACAACAACAGGAAGTGTAATTTGTTACCTTCAACCCTGACTGATCTTGAAATTCAGATAGCCTACATATGACAGGATGCAGTCAGACTGCTGTGTTGCCTGATTGTGCGCCCCACCCTTTCCCTGCTGTGTCTTGGCTGCAGTTCCGGAGGCGAAGGTGTGGGAGGAGGAGTTTGACCTGAATTCAGTCCGGCTTTGCTTCCAGGCCTCCATTACTCTGCCCACAGGAGAGCTGTTTCCTCTGGAGCCTGTGGTGTCGCAGCCCATCTATGACAACAGTGAGTGGACAACACATATATGCACACACAAGCATATATACAATATAGGTTTTCTGTGCTCTTTAATATCTTTGAACTAGTTTTTAATTCACATCAGGGCTTTCCCCAGGATTTAATGTTAGGATTTAATGTAAGCTCATAAACCTATATTGGATTTAAATGAAATACCTGTATCTGGTTCACACACCAACCTGCACATCTCCTGCAACCTTTCATTCCTCACTTCAGAGTGCGACTCTTTTGGTTGTGACCAGAAATCAGTCAAATATGGCTTAACATTTTTACTGGAGGCACCAGTGTGGCAGACATTCATTGTATTGATCCATTTATTGTTTACAAGGGCAAGTTCCGCCTGGAAAATTTTAGCTGTAGGCTGACGCCATTAGCAACGCATGCTGTTCAAAATAAATGAAAACAAACAGACCGTTATGCGTTAGTTTTTTTCTGCTGCACTGACCTCACACTGAACTGTGACTCCTAAAGCGGGGTATGAGCCAAAATGGGAGTTCAGTGTACTCTCACAACCCCAGTTAGGAAATCACCAATGTGTATGGGAACTGACAAAAAAGGTAATGCTAAAATGTATGCAAAGGCTTGGTGAAAAATCTTGAGTGCACCTACCCTGTGTGCTGGCACACCTAAATGAAAAAGTTAGGCACACCAGTACAACCAGTGTCAAAAGGTATTCTGAGGCCATGTTGCCTCAAACACTCTTTGTTCCTCTGTGCACGTGAACTTCTCTGGTTAGCATGAAGGTATTTACAAGAACTAGTCTCAGTTGTAATAGAAAGTACCTTGAATCTTGTCCAGTGGCTGCACCCTTTTTAACTCGGAGCCCTTCTAATACACAGCTCTATATGAAGATAGAGTGTGTCTACAGAATTGAGGTTAAAATAAAAAATAAAAAAACAGTACATAATCAACTAGAATTACCGCCTCAAGGTTGTATGCCTCAATGAAATAGTCAAGTTGCTCTTACAGTTTACGTCCATGTCTGAAAACATAGATGCTTCCCAAACATCTTCACCCCAGCAGCACAAAAGATCTCTATAATCAGCACAGAATTAAGATGGACACCCAAGATTAGTGTCACCAAATCAGTATCTGACCAAATGTCTCCACTTCTGTGCCTGAGTAATGGCGCTGAGCAGGGCTACTCAATTACAAATTCAGTCGGGCTGGATTTTAAAACCAGAAAATGCCAATGGGCCAAACATTTTCAGCACCGAGCAAAACTTTTTTCAGCTTTTGGTAATTAAAATTTTTAAACAAATGCAAATTAATGTAGTAAAATGAGCAATGTTTATCGGTTAAAATGTTAAAGAATATCTTTTTTGTCACATAACTGATCGTGGAACATCACATAATGAAGAAGCAGAATAAAAAAGAGCCAGCAGTGCACAGAAGCAGAACAAGTGGCATGATGAGTAACCAATAACACACTCTTTCTACAGGCATCTCCCTCTCCCGCACACACACGCACACACACACACACATATATATATACATCTCACTGGACACAAATCTACCACGCGATAAAATAAATATTCCTCCTGACATCACAGTATTGAGTGAAGAAAGTAACGTTATCTAAGCATGAAGAACACAGACATCAGTCAGTATCAGTCATTCATTCTGCTCTCTGTCCCCCGGCTGCCTCAGGGACATTTGAATATAAGTGGCAGACTAAGTTAAACAGTTAGACCACATACAGACAGCTTTCATTTTAGTTTGTTTTTAACAATATGCTGTAAGCCTCGCTAGTGCAATGTGCTTGTGTAAACCACGATTGTAAACCATAACTGTGGTAACAAGCGTAGTAGTCGTCAGCTAGACCAATCTCCGAGTTATCTTCACTTCATCTGCACCGCGTCTCTGACTTCACTCTGCTATGTTTGTGTGTGTCGGTATGTGTGTGGAGGAGGTCAGCCCTGACATGCAGACAGCAGCAGAGAGGCTGCAGCATGATGATACGTGACACCAAAACTTTCAAAAGCAACTATAAAAGAGCTGTCAGAGCTTATTAATACTGCAGTCTTGATTAATTTTGTGCCAGACTGTTTAATACTTGGTCTCAGTACTCATCCTTAGCTGGGCCACTCTGAGCACCACCAGTTTCTCTTCCATTTTTTACAAACTGTGAACTTCCGCCTCTAAAATCATCCTTTTGGACAGTGGGAAAAAAGTGGAGATGACTTAGGGCACTTTTCCACTCTAAGGTGAAGTTTTTTCAACTTGAGGAGTTTAGAGCACTCCGGCAAAAAGGCTCATAGTAATGCAAAAACACCAAGCAAAAAACTTCACTCCCATTTGAAACAATTACAAAATGCCGCCTCCAGCTGCTAAAACACTATATGTGTGATCAGAGCCTTAAGGTAGTGTTGCCCAGATCCCTCTGCAAAGGTGTGTGATGTTAATCTGTGGCCTTGGTCTGATAATAATTTGTTTGTGTATGTATTCATAAATGCTTTCTTTGTCTTAAAGGGGCCCCGAACACAGCTGAGCTGAAGATCTGCAGAGTCAACCGCAACTCTGGAAGCTGCAAAGGAGGGGATGAAATCTTTCTGCTGTGTGACAAAGTGCAAAAAGGTATGTGCTTCTGTCAGCTGACAGGTTCAGCTTTCAGGAAGAAATATTCATAGGAAGTATTTATCTTGTGCTTGGAAATAGAACCTTGACTCATTATGTGAGTCATAAATTACTCCTTGTCACGATTAATCGCAGGCTGTTTCATAATCCCCATCTATTGGTAATTTGGTGGTGCTGAATTTTTGTGTATGTAGTGGTTGTCCTATTTGTTAGTGATTACTTCTCAAAAGATGTCCTTAAAACTCCACTAACCGGTGTTTTTATTTGTATTATGGATGAAATGAAGATGTTAAATATGAAAGGTATTGCTTGCAGTGATGAACCTACAGGGAATACAACCATACTAACCAGTATGTGGTGATATTCTTGGTCAACACCATTGTTGCACGTGCAAGGTTTCGTCGCCTGTCACAGTATCTGCTGTGTAATGCAAAGCAGTCACGTTACGACTGAGTGACTTCAATCATCAACCAAAAGCTTTCTTCCTCTATCCCAAAGTCCACTTATAATTTCACCTATTCTCTAATAAATGACTAACACGCCATACGTGTATAACAATAATTAAGTGCTTCCCACTTTGTTTCTGTGCCTGTTAAATTTGAAACTTTTCGCAGTGTATCGTGAGGTTCACATCAAAAGGATTTCCGGCGTGGGTGCTGTGATACTGATATAAAGTCCAACTCTTAAAACTTTCAGCCTCCCTGCTTCATGTGAACCCCTTTCTTCCTCTGTTTCATTTCTTTGCATTATCTCTTTCTAATTAACAAAGCAATGTTATATGATCATTATCGAAGATCACATATTTTTTCAATTAAAACAAGTCTTTTTCTCTCACTAATTTTGCAGTCATTTGATCGTGGCAGGCGTATGTGCTGTAAAACCTTGTGGAGTTTACATTCTCAGTTTGATATCTCTTTACATTTCCCAATGCCTGTTTCCCTGTAGAGGACATCGAGGTGCGTTTCTTCCAGGACTCCTGGGAAGGAAAGGGCACTTTCTCCCAGGCCGATGTCCACAGGCAGGTGGCCATCGTGTTCCGCACACCGCCGTACCGCGACACTAACCTCACCGAGCCCATCAGAGTCAAGATGCAGCTCCGCCGGCCCTCTGATCGCGAGGTCAGCGAGCCGATGGACTTCCAGTACCTACCCGCTGACCCAGGTAAGAGGCAGTCATCTAATTTTTTCATAAGTTACCTTTATAAGCTTTTCCTGAGAATATTAAACATTTCTTAAAATACCTGAGAGATGAATTTGCTTGTCTTCTAACTGCTTATTAAAAATGACCCCTGTAGATGAATACAGGCTGAGTGACAAGAGGAAGCGTACTGGGGACATGTTCCAGAGCCTCAAACTGGGGCCCATGCTGTCTAGTGGTATGTTCATGAATTTTTTTTCTGTCCCCCTTACTCCTTGATATTTATATAAAAGGTAATGGTGATTTTCAGTTGCAGTGTAATATAATCATGTCTGTTGGAATTTCAGTGTCCATTCCACAAGATAGACGGCACATAAGCCCGGCAAGGAGAACTGTGACAGCCAAGCCTCCATCAATGAATGCACAAGTTGGTGAGTCTGTCTAAAAGATATAGAAACATGTCAGACATTATCTTAAAACAACCTAAAACTGATAACTTGTAGGTAGTTGTGGGCGATATATCCATTATACTCAATGTATCGGGACTAGTTTCATGTAGGATGTATAAAATGACTAGATTGCAAATATATATAATACAGACCACTCTCTCCTGGGAGATAGTATGTGAGCAAGCAAGGCCTGTGTTTTTGTGTCTGCACTGGGGCTCCAGACCATGACCGTCACAATTTGTGATCATGGAGCACCAGTGTGACTTGCAAATATTATGAATAGATGAACAGGAGAGATGTTTGTTTGTTTCCTGCTCACATTGAATAAATCCTCATGTTTAACAGTGCTACTGTAATGGTGTGACTTTCCGCTAATTGTTAATAGCTAGTAGCTTATAGTTAACTGTTGACTGGAAACTTTAAGGTCACGGCAAAAAAATATCAACACTTCTGGCGCGAGTCAAACTTGGTGCTGCAAAATAAACGCTCTAGTGGTTCCACTTTGATTTATTTCATTATAACAGTATTATAACAGTACTTAATCTAACTTAATTATAACAATACATTAACTTTATTGTAACAGTAGTTTATTTAGCAGTTAGGTAGTCTCACAGTAGTTTAGATGAGATTCTATACCAAGATGTAGTCTAAAAATATTGCAGTATCTATTGGCCATATTGCTCAGCCTCATGTGTAGGTAATGTTCTGCATAAAAAAAATGTTACTAGAAGAATTTCAGTTGCGGGACTCCAGCTGAATTCCTTGTTTTGTTTGTATTGTCCAGCATCTGTTGTGCTCGCTGCTGCAGGTGGAGCAAAACCCCAGCCTACCTACTCTTATCAACCAGGCCAGCTCTTCTCAGTCCAGCCCAAGGTGGAGGCCTCCCCCTCCATCTCTTCTGCAACTACAAACCAAACATGGAGGATCATGGAGAGCCTGAGCCTGGGCTCCCAGCCCAAAGCCACACCGGTGCCCAACTTTACAATGAGCCAAGCACCATCCTCCTGCTCCTCTACCACCACCTCCACTGCCAACCAGGACTACTCAACTGTCAATCTTTCAGACCTTCACGAATTCTTCCCCAACATTTCTTCAGGCATCGCCCAGGAGCAAGCAGCTTCTCAGGCAAGCACAGCCCCCTCACAGGCCACCAGCTCCTTCACCCTCCAGGGCTCTCAGTTCCGGGTGGACGCACCACTTGTGGACGATGACATCCCAGAGTTCCCTAGCTTTTCCGAAACTAGGGAATGCAATTTGGAGAGCCTAAACATGGACGACTTTGAGGACCTTCTGAGCCCCCCGCTTATGAACGACAGTGGTGGAAACGGCACCTCAATGTCAGCTCAAGCTTCGTGCCAGCAGCCTGCCCCTCCCAGCTCTTCAACTGCTGCCCACAGCGCAGCATCCCAGAACACTTCTGACCCTGCCAGCATGCCAGGAAGCACCTGGATGAATTACCCCAACAGCATCGTCAGCTTGCTCCAGAACGAGAGCATGATTGACATCGCATCCAACAACGGCAATCACCGGCCTGCTGTGCTGGATGAGTTTGATGAGTTGATGTCTGCTGACGAGGATCGTCTGATTTCCATTTTTAACAGTGGAAGCCAAGCTGGGTTTGTGTCAGGACACCCCACTTAAAGTCTGTCCCAGTTATTTTTTACGAACATATTTACATAGACCACTTGCATCTGCCCCTTAACCTTCAGAACTGAAACTCTTTGTTCTTACAAAAGACAACAAAGGAAACAAGGTGGATATAAGAGGGCTGCAGGGACAGAATGTAGCAATACTGCTCACTGTGGACATGCTTGTTGAAATACCAGCAAAAACTCTTTATGGTATTCAATTAGCAGGTGCTGCCAGTCATTTAAATACAGTTAAACCGGCGTATGATAAGACAGGACTGAACCTTGACAGATTTCATAGCCCATATTTAGCATCAATCATTAACTTCGTTTTTTATAGACAATCAAATCAGATGCATTGCTGAAGGCATCTGTCCAAATGTTTTTCTCCTGAGGTTTTCTGTGGAATATGTTAGCATGTTTTTGTACTTGCCATTTCAACAATTTCAGTAACTGTGGTCAGTGAGATTATCACTCTGTAATGTGTAAGGTTGGTCTTCTGTACTATACAGTGGGTAGTTTGAGAAAGGCATTTTGATTGGATCTCGAGGCAAATCCATGTCCATTATGTCCACTGTTCCTGTAATTAAATGTCCCCATGTATTACAGGGTTCCCACATCATGATCATCCCAAGTCATGAAATTCTAAATCTCATTTTCGAGGTTTGGAAAAGGGTACTCGTAAAATCATTCAAAGTTTTGGAAAAATCATGGAATTAATCGTGACAGTTAATGAAATGTAACATGATGGCAAATTAATTTACTGTAGCTGTTGATGTAACGTAGCTCTGACGTGCAACGTTTTGCTTACTATATACATTATAATACATTAACTAACAGTTGGAATACAGTATACTATACAGTCATGTCCTCATAAGTTGTGAATGGACATGAAAATTTTATTATAGGTCCTTAAAAAGTCTTGGAAAAGTTTAGAAATATTTCCATGAAAATGCATGGGAACCCTGGCATTACTTTGGAACTTTGCAATTCCTGAAGGTCAGCAGTAAATGTAATGTCTCTTATACAGGTGCCTTTGTTGAGTCTCAACAAAACGTAGTATGTGTTGCAAACCAAATGAAGGTCTACATATAAATAATTATCAAACAAGCAACATTAATAAGTACATGCTTATAGCAAAGAAGCACACACCCACGAGCTGTATCAAATCTTGGTTCTGTGTCTGCCGATATTATTTCCTCTGGTCTCATCAGTTTTTATCTTCAGTTATTTTATGAAAAATGGCTGCAGTTTAACTCAAAAGTTTCAGACCTGTAGGTTAACTCGCTTCAACTCTGTTGTAAAAGATGCTTTAAGATGGAATTATGCTGTTTTATACAGGTATGATGTAAGCAGATAATACTATATGCCTTTATGCTTGAACAAATGATTAATTCTGTCCAAATTCCAAAACACTTTTCTTGGCAATAAAAACCACAACATATTAAGATGGTCTTCAAAAGTAGATTTTATTTGGCAACTCTGTTATCGTGGTTCAGTACAAACCGAAAAAAAAATAAAGCCAAACAAATGTATATTGTACAGAAAATCTTCATTGGATGCAAATTTTCCTCTGTGCATACAAATCAAGGATTTCTTCAACCACCCTGTTCTTCAGGTGAGTGTTAGTGTGTTACAAACAGAACATCAAGAATACAAATACTCCTACATATGAACATAATATGATCGTTTTCTTAAAAAAAGTGACAATAGATCAGGTCACTTAGGAAATATTAAAGCATAAGAGGAAAAGACTGAAATGAGATTTAGTGCTTTTTTGGCCAAAAGGAAGAACTTGACATCAAAATACAACCACTGACTGTAAACTCCTCTTGGTCAGTGAGTTGTAATGCACAACCCAACTGATGGGATCACCAAGTGCCTCTTCATTTACCCGTCCTCCAAAACTGTCCTCTTGTTCCAACAGGCTTATGTTACTTCCAGATTGGTGATTTTGTTGATAATGTGGGAACGCCGAGGTACACACTCCAGGTCAAATTTGCTCTCGTATATGGTTGGACAAAGTTTCCAGCGGTTGTTCCGGTAGATTCCCAGGTATGTGTACACGTCCGGCTTGTAGGTGAGAGGGCATTTGACCCCTGTGGCACGGATGATGGAGTCCAGCTGTATAACCTCGCTCTCATCAGTGAAGTTCTGGTTATAGGCACATATTACCTGCTTGCCCTCTCCGTTGGGATTATGGGGACTGACTTTAACTAGAGAGATCTTGCCATCTAGGGCTGCTCTGGCCACACATTCCCAGGCATGGTTCAGCTTGAAACCAGAGTCCAAGTGCATCAGCCATTTGCCCGTGAGCACACCGTGGTTTAGGGCCAGCTCCTTCACTGTCTGGAAGCTGACAGGCCGCCCACTGGCCAAAAGTTTCTCCCAGCTCTCCTGAAGACCCAAAACATCCCCACTGCTGGGGCAGTGGTTCAGGCCCAGCACAGCGATCCAACCCACAGGGCTAACACCACCTTCCTCATCACCGAATCGGTTCACTTGCGAGGGCCCATTGCTCTCCAACCAGCTATCAAACTCGGATCTGGGAGTTCTTCTAGAGTCAAACACAATCCAGGGGTCCATGTCTGCAGCCATGGCTTCAGCTGCATAGGTCTCTGCAGCAAAGGGGGTCTCCACCTCGCCATCTGCAGGGGGCCCTTCCTCCTCCATGATGCTGTCAGTGTGAGGCAATTGAACAAGTCCAGGAACTTATCCTGTTGAACAGAGGAAAGCGTTATGTATTAAATGCACGTTTAAACCACAGGTGCATCCTCTTCGTTAGTTCAGATTCAGTTAAGAGTGGCTAGCTGGATTGTTTGCGGATGTTTACCGTTACTACTGATGCTAACGTGCTAGCCTACTACACTAGCACTTGTTCAATAACTAATGTTTGTGAACACCGACTCTTTTACACAAATAAGTTGCTATTCATTTAGCTTGTGTATCATATACAGCTGACGTGTAACTAAACACGAAGAAAATATTTGCTTGGCTCCGGTCTAACTGTAGCTAGCTAGGTAGCTAGCCATTTTACCTACCGTCCATGCTCGTCTTCTTGACTAATTTGGAGAAAGGCTAGTAACAGCCAGCTGTTGATCACACCTAACGTTATAACACGCATATTTTGCATTAAGACAGTAGGAATTAACAGACATTGATCGCAATTTATGGCCGTTCAGGTTTAACCTACCTGCAGATGTTGGAGTTTGTTCTCCAGTGTTGTTCTTCCGCACAAGCTCTGAACCCCCGACTGCGGCCAAGCTAACCGCCGTTTGTGTTTTGATGCGCGTCTATTCGTGCAATTACGGTACCGGTGCTTGGAGTGGACAAAAATGTGACGCTTCTCAAACTCAAATTCTCACATTTACAAAGAAAGATTACATTGACACATACACTGGCAAGTGATATGGTTGAACTGTTAATAGATGTGAGGTCCTTTTTATGGGGGATCACATGGGTGATTTCCTTTCATGCAATCATTCTGCTGTAAGTATGATCAGATTTGTGATCATTTTAATTCCAACCAGCTGCTTTCAGCTATCTCAACTTACTGGAAAATGAAACCTGAAATAGTAGGTACAGACAACAAATCTGTGCAACCAGTACATGGCACCAGAAAAGGCCATCCAAGATAAAGATAAATAAAGTAATTTATAATTTGAGTTTACAGAGTAGATCTACATACAATCTGTTATTTTTAGGAAGATGAATTTAACATTTTGATACAGTGGAAACAATTTGTCTGAGCAATCTACATAACAACAATTCTAAAAGACCAGTTGCCTTTGCTTTTATTGCCCACATGTTGCAGGTTTGTGGACTGATTTCTAAGGTTGGCTGGGGCCACCCAACATTTATCTTGAGTTTATAACTTTAAACATCATATGGGGGTGTTAGATGAAAAGATATTCCAAATTAATAATAAAAATCAAATATTCTGTTGGGCATATTTAAAAACTCAATTAAGAATAAATTTTTAATCTAAGTTTCCCAGACATTTTTTATGGAAAAACAATATTGCAACAAAGCGGGAGAAAATGAAATCTTTGAAATGTGTTGTGTTGTAGATTGGGACTGTAAGAACCCTGCACTCTACTTGTACTACTACTATTAAGTACAACTTAATTATTTGAATTACTGAAGTGATCCTATTTATTTCATTTGTGTTTTTCACTTTGTTCTGTATTTGTCATATTTTTTCAACTTTGCTTGTGAGATTATATTGTCATGTCATCATGTTAACAAAAATAAAATATATATTTAAAAAAAATCAAGTTTAAGGCATATTCTGCATCAAAGAGCTCCATCTAAATGTATGACAATTTAACATTCATTTAAGTAATTTACGTAAGTTAAACTAACATACAGCATTTAACGTTAATATACTTAGTGTTAGTTTTGTGCAGATATCAGAGGTGTCCTCAGCTCTACATTATATTCCTGTACAGAGTTGCTCCAAAATTGGCGGCGCTGTGACCCTGCGGAACCAGGCTGACCTGCCAGGGACTGAGCGAGCGAGTGACGACGTGCTAGCGAGTTAGCAGGATAGCTATCTCTACCTAGTGTGTGCGCGGTTGAGGTGATTTATGTATGATATAGAGTAGTACTGCTGAATATAATCAATTTTATTTTACGTTAGCAACCCAAGTAATTTAACTATGCCCAGCAAAAAGAAGAAATACAACGCCAGATTCCCTCCGGTAAGTTAAAACTTTTCTCAACCGGTGTCCAGACAACGTTAGCAAACTGTATAATGGGAAGCTAACCTGTTTAGCTAGCTTGACTGGGCCCGTTCTGTTGACTAGAGAGCTAACAAGCTAACCAACAAACGCACGCCTTTTACTACTAACATGTAAACTACATTAGTACCATTATACCAACGTCATTGGTTCAATTGAGTCGGATAACTTCCTCATTTGTTAAGGTACATTGACGCCGTGCGACGTATGATAACTAACTTAGCTAAGTTAGCACTCATTGTCGTTGTTTTTAGCATGCCAAGCTAAGTGAAACTAAACGTTATAAATTACATCTGAGCAAATCTGTCTTTGTTGGTGCATACTTAGATAACTTCTGAGATACTTGCAGTGCGCACACTGTAGAATATCAAATCAACATGATGGGGAACTAGTGGTTTTAAGCATGCATGCTACCGAGTAATCAAAGATGAGTTGTACTGTATTTCGGTAACAGTAAAGTTAACGGATTTACTATCTTTAACGATATACCATGAGCCAAACTTCTTAATCTCAATGTATTTGTACGCACTGTGTCAGTGTACACACGTACGTAATACTAAACCTTTTCTCATTACAGGCGAGGATTAAGAAGATTATGCAGACAGACGAGGAAATAGGCAAAGTGGCTGCAGCAGTACCAGTTATCATTTGTATCCTTTCTGCCAAATATCTTTACTTTTCCAAGGTTTCAGTCATCTACATGTGTGTTTAATGCACAGAATGACATTGAATGTATCTAAATTGTACCAAATAAGCAGTGGAAAATCATTTCTCTTAAGTCTGCTGTATTTATTGTGGTGATTGTCACAACCAGCCCAAGAAGACTTTCCATGGCTTTAATTTTAAGAACTGTTTTTTTTTGTGTGTGTCTTTGTAGTTACAGCATGAGCTAGACCACAAGTGAGTTTGATTTATTTAAATATAGGACACAGACCTGCCACATTGTGATTTCCTTAACTAAGATGTCAGCGAGAGCCTTGGAGCTTTTTTTGGAATCATTGCTTACAAAGGCCTGTCAAGTCACCCAGTCTAGGAATGCAAAGACAATGACAACATCGCATCTGTAAGTGTCTGGTGTGTGTGTGTGTGTGTGTGTGTGTGTGTGTGTGTGTGTGTGTGTGTCTTGATAAAGTATCTGGCCTATATTGCACTGAGTTGGGGTTGGACTTCTTTGGGAGTAATCAGTATTGCAACAATACTGATACTGCATCAGTATTGTAGGGTTTACTATTGGTGTTTTCACAAAATATTTACACATTGAGATTTTTGACAAATGATTATAAATAATGTGGATATAATGATTAAGTGTGTAACAGCTAGAACAGTCTGGTAATTTCAAAACATATCACTTAACTGTAATGCAGCCTTTAAAACCAACCACACTTATATTATGAAATCCAAGACAATGTCTAGTTTCATGTCATAATACTGGTATAATACCGATTATATCGCCAAGCTCCTAGTCATGGTCGCTTCATTTATTCTGACTGACATACCACAGATTTCAACAGTTGGATAATAACAGGAAATTATATGAAAAGTTGTATTTGATCTTGGATACATGCAGCTGAAAAGATGTCTCCATTTCAAGACAGGTAAGCGCCCTATTGCGCTTTGTGCTATATTGTGGGAGTACACCTGTGATGTAACTCTGATAGTGATGCTGCGTGGATGTGCAACACATGGCCAAATCCTATGTATGTGAAAGTATTTCATGGCCAAGATGCAGCTGCGAGGAGAATGTTACTGTGCGATTTAGATTTTGCCCGTTCATATCTGTGTGTAGTCAACATTAGGTCGACTTTTTACTCAACTCAGAATACACATAAGTCTGTAGAGAAAGCAGCGTACTGATTTTAAAATGTGTGTGTCCACAGAAAGCAGTGTATCGAGCTGGAGCAACAGTTTGATTTCCTGAAGGACTTGGTGGCAACGGTGCCAGACATGCAGGGCGAAGGGGAGGAGAACCACACTGAGGGGGGAGGAGAAAAAGTCCCACGCAGGTTTGTCTGTCGCTGACACAAGTGCACACACACCAACATTTTTGTGTAGCACCATTACATAGAGGAATTAAACAGCCAACACCTAAAAGTTGACTCAGATCTGCAAGGTCCTATGTCACATACATGGCTAGTCCAGGATAATATGATTTGTACAATTACTGTATGCAGCAATTACTCATGCAGCTGAGTTTGACTCATTAAGCTGTGTTATCGTTTGATTTATCATCATCATTACACAGTCATTTCTTATAAGTGTATGCACCCACAGTGTGACGTGGAGGAAGTTAATCACTCAGCAGAACTACACACCTTATATGGATACAAGGAGGGTTACCTTTGTCTTTTCCAGGAACTACTACTGCTACTGTGAATTGAAATAGACTAAAACAGTATTTATCCACCCTTTGCGATATCACATTATGGCTGTTTCCATTTTGTTTTGTGATTATAGATTAAATAGATGAAATAAAAAAAGAAAAGGAGCAAAACAAGAGAGGACACACTAATTACTGAGGATGGTAGAGAAGATAAAACAGTATTGACTGTCAAATCAAACGCTGGCACCACAGCTAAATTGAAGCTGAGAGCTTAGCAGAGAATTACACATAAATTAAATGAGTAAGAAGAGTTATTTTCAATAAAGAGTGTGGCTGATTCAATTGTGATTCAATTCAAGGCGGCTGTAAGCCCCGAATATTTAGACACATAGTCTCAGCTATGGGATTGCGGCATGTATAGTCTTAGCATCTTTGAATAAAAATGGCTGATTGTAATTTCCACCAGCAGTATTGACCGCATTATTCCCTGCATTAGAATTGTCTGTTTATCTGAATGCACCAGGGATCACTGTCCCTGCAAATTTATGCTGCAGAGCGACTTTGTAATTTTAAATCTGTTTAATAAGTTAAGATTAAACTGTGGCTGGCTATGCAACTCGAAACAAATGTACAACTTTTTATGCCTGAGCACCTGCCACTGCCGTGGCCGTGTGCATTATGTTTCTGGGTTGTCTGTCCGTCCCATTCTCATGAACGCTGTATCTCAAGAAGGCAGTGAGGGAATCTCTGCAAAATGAGCACAAACATTCACTTGAACTCAACTATGAACTGATTAGACTGATTATTGGTGGTCAAAGGTCAAGGTCACTGGGATCCTGGCCGTTTCATTCTTTTGAACAGGATATCTCAAGAACACCATATATGTAATCTTTTTCATATTTGGCACAAACGTCCACTTAGACTCAAGGATGAATTGATTAGATTTTGGTGGTCAAAGGTCAAGGTCACTGTGACCTTCCATCCATCTCTACCTTGAGGGAGTCTCCTTAAATTTGACACAAACATCCACTTGGGCTCAAGCAAGAACCAGTATTTTTGTTGTTGTTTTCAGACCAAACAACAAATAGACAAGCCATTTATCCATATGGGTCAAGAAAGAGTGTAGAGTATTGTTGCATGACCATGACTTAAACCTCTTCAAAATGTACTTTCACATAACGCTTTGTTCTTTTTTGTATTCCCCCCCAGGGGTCGAAAACCAGGGTCTGGTCGCAAGAATGGGGGAGCTGGCTCCAAAGGCAAGGACAAGAAGTTGTCTGGCACAGAGTCAGAGCAAGAGGTGGGACTTTATTTATAGCTATCTACAGTTTTATGGAGTGACATTTTCCTGAGTGCGCAATTGGACATTTTGAGCATATCAACTTTTTTTTTTTCCAGACACATAAATTTTATTTCGAGGCAAAATTATCTTCACGCAAAGAATAATCTAATTTAACTCTATAAACCTGTCAGTAATTTGTGTGTGTGAGGTTAAGAAGGCTCACCGGTATGTTTGTTGTGATGGAAACAGGATGACTCTGAAGACAGCGAGACGGATGGGGATGAGGAGGACGGCTCTCAGTCAAGCACAAATCTGCAGGCTACATCCAGGTTCCACAGGTATGGACCCAGACCATGTGTACTGAGACACTTTATCAAGATTGTGTCTAGGTCCACTCAAGACGGATCACAGTTCACACATCACAGTGGGCATCTAAAGTTTTAGAGAGGAAAACGTACTTTGCATGGACATACTGTCATTGCTGTTCTGTGAAAACCATGTATATCTGAATTGTCAGCTCCTTATAAGCAAAGAAAACCAACCCTGTTTTCAGCTTTGTGACAATTAATTTCTTAATGTTTATATAAATTAAGAGGTAGAAGCATTTAATCCATCAGTTCATCTGAAAAATCACCAAATATGGAAACCAATAGCAAAATGCAAATAAAAACAAGGTTGATAATTAAACATAAATAAATATATTATTTCTTCCTGTATTCATTTATTAATTTCCATACTTATTTCAGCACATTTTATTATTTAATTTATTTACACATTTATTCATCTGTTCCTGTATTCATTTATTTATTTATTTATACTTCTGTCATTTTTGTCTTTCATATATATCTATTTACAAGAGCAGCTAGATAGTTGACTCAGAATTACTTTGACATTGTTGTTGTTCTAGCTAACAGGAGCTAACTGACTAAATACACATGCAGTTGAGCTATACAACAGGGCTGCAACAATTTATTGATCCATATACTCCATAATGATTGTAAAAGTGAGACTTTGTCATTTGGTAAACAATAAACACTGCGGTCTTATGTACTAATCACGAGATAATGTTAAAACATAGTCTAACAGTCATCCTGTCAGTGAACACACTCAGTAATGTGAGTTATAAAGCAATAACATCAGTTAGACTTTTGCTAAGATTAACCACCATAAGCAACCAGTCATATCAGACAAAGAATGGTTGTATATCAGCAAAACTCCTGAGTGTATTGGATTTGCTTTTCATCTCTACTTTTCATTTGTAGCGCAAAGTATGTGTTGCTTCTGTCCAATTTGAAATAGGCTCACTTAAACAGCAAATAACACATTTACACAGTTGATGAATTATTTGGTTCTAAATATGCCCACTGCTAGTATTATGAATGTTAAAATGATGTGCCACCTGTTGAGATGGAGTTATCTGGTGGATTACGTTACAGCCAAGAGCAGGAAGAGGGCGCTGTTTTTTATAAGATACCATACTAAAACCAAAGCTTGCCATCACCAGGGAAATGAAAACTATTTTAGATGGTGGTGAAAGAGCTAAAAACTCCCCCTAAAAACTGTCAGGCCCTTAGAAATACATTTTCCCCATTTCCTGTTGGTGTAAAATTATTACAGTGCAGATTTTTAGTACTGTGACAATAAGTGTACAGTGTAGTACATGGTCCATATTATTAGTATGTTCACAGGTTATTGTAATGGCAGAGATTCACTGAAAAAGATATTATTACACAGTTAATTCCACAGTGTACACAGAGTATATTAAATGTGCCTCCTAACACTAATGCCTGTGTCCCAACAGCTCAAACGCACCCCCCCAGTACATGCACATGGGCGGCATGGTCTCAATGGGCAGCATGGCTCCCGCACAGCCCCAGGGCGGCATGGCCTTCGCCCCCCACCCCTCCATGATCAGCGTCGCGCCACCTCCCCCAGCCCCTGAGCCGCACAAAAACGAGGACGACGACGACGAAGACTATGACTCTTAGCTCCCTCCTCCTCCACTACTCACACACACGCACACACACACACACACACTCTTTCAACATTATTTTCGATTTCTTAAGTTGTTCTTGCGGCGGCCGCTCTACGCCGAGGAGGGAAAGACTCTTCATCGCAGCCCGCTGACAGCATCACCTTCCGCAGCCGGCTGTTACAGACGCCGCTGCAGGAGACAGGAAACTGGTTGTATATTATGTGTTTTAATTTTCATTTTTTTTAAAAAAAAAGGTTTTATTTTATTGTAGAGGAGAATCCAACGAGGATGTTTTTTAACAAGTCAGTCGTTCTTTTTTTGACTATTACAAAACAGCAGTCGTCACTGTTTTTTTTTTTTTTCTTTTTGCCATGAGCCCCCGCAGACAGGATAGGTGTGGTTTGTGTTGCTTTGTAGCTTTTTCTTTTGGCACTTTCCTTTTTCCTCAATCCTCTGTAGTAGACATTGTGAAGTGAGCAAATCAGTCACTCAAAGTCGGCTGGAAAAAATAAATCCATAGGTGGTAGTTAAAGCCTTATTATAGCCTCTGATGCAAATGCAACTAGCTGAGATGAGTTCAAGGCAGCAGTTTGTGAAGTATTTGGAAGGTGATCAGCACTTTTTGAAGAGAAAGGTCACTGTCTCGCCCATGAAGTGTTATATTACTGTTATCGATTGGCTATAAAACACTGCTGTTGAGCCCTACTTCCCGGCTTTGTCGCAACTCGCTAGTCAGTCCAATTGTCAGGCTGTAACATAAACAAGGAAGCAGGTGTATTTTTACTATAGGTTAGCTAACCACAGCTTTTTTTTTTTTTTGGAAGTAGTTTCTATTTTTAATTCACGTTTTTATCAAAAGAACCATAAACCTCCACAACCGCAGCCGTGAAGTCAGCCATATCAGCAGGTTAATGAGTAACATTTTGTTTGTTGTTATTTTTGACGCTGCCAGAGGTCAGTCACTCTGGCAGTTGGACCTTGTATATTATTTTATACGCCCATTAACCTCCCCTGAATTGCCCATCAGAAGCATACTGTGACTCTTGGACCATAACTTTGTTTTTAAAGTTGTTTGTCTCCTTTGTCCAATCTCATTTCTATTCTGGCCCCCCCGCCCCCACCCCCATTTTGAGTAACATAATTTCTCCCCTCTTTTAGATTGTTTTAAATGTACCCATCAAAAAACAGAGATGGGGCTCCCATTTATGTGTCAGTCTCAGTATGAAATGTTTCCGAATAGACAGTTGACACTGTATTGTAAACTTTTAACATTCTTTTTATTTTGTATGGGTGAAATAAAGTTCATATTTCAATTAAAAAAAAAAAAAAAAGCAAGCCTTGTTTGTTATGTTTTCCACATCAGAGATGAATCGCCCGAAATGCCTTCCACATCAAGCAAATCTGCAACAGCGTTCACCTTTAGACACAGTTGTTTGTTTACCAGCTGGAAGGGCAAAACCTGACTCCTGCGGAATCTTAAAGCAAAAACATTTCAAAGTGCTTCCCAAATCACTTTTCAATTTCATAAGCGTGGAACACCTTTGTAGTCCTGACTTGATGCTGCGCCTTGTTCTGCTTTTGATTCCTTTACTGTCTGTTTTTTGTAATATAAAAAAAAAAGTTTCCCACGGATGCATCTGACATTGATTTAAAGGCCAATGACTCATGCAACCTGAAAGACAAGGACTTGTATTTATCCTCAACATTGCAGCCTGAATCAGATAAGTACAAGACAGCACAGGTTTGTGGGGATGTGTTCATAGAGAGGCGATCATAGACACACACTGTACTTTCAAAGTAGCCGGCACACTTGGCCCTGAGTAAGTGTCCGGCCCCTTTCCTCTTCCTCCTGCCTTCTTTATTTTTCAAACAGCCCATTTTGTCGTGTAAATTCAGCCGCCTCATCTACCCCCCACCCACCCGAGCAAGCAACCCTGAGCCGGGGCTGCAAAAACAACTGCATCCTTCCTGTACAAGCGTTGACTCAGCGGACTGTGAGGAGGGTGGGGTTAGCTGTATTATGAGAGTGTGTACGTGGGGGGGAAGAGGGAGGAGGCAGGGGGGGCTGTAGGTGGTTGACTTTAGGAGGTTGGTGTCCAAACAAACGGCAGCCATGGGGTGGGGAAGGAGGGAGGGAAGGGGGGAGCCATCAAAGGGCTAACAGAAGGAAGCACACTGTTTCCACACAGCTGCCAGTGGGGCCAAAGGTGGCCCTCTGATTCCCATCCCCTCCCATAAAGCCACTGACTTTAAAGCGCTCTGCAGGTTTGGAAACATGGGTAAATGTGGCCAAAAGGACTTCCCTGACCTTTATTGAAATATAAGCCCGTCATTGTATGGCTGCTTGAAAGGCACATGTTTAAAATGCACCTTGTGTTTTAGCCATGCTGTGGCCTTGATCAGAGGGTACACTGGGATCCAGCTCATTAATATACTCACATCTGTACTTCAGGGTATTTTTAAATTAGGCAGTGCTTCACCACAGTGGGTGAAATGTGAGATACTCTGACATACAGGGGAGAAAATCAAAACAGCATATTATTGTGACATTTTGTGTGGCAATATTGTGTTGATACATTGATGCCAATTACTGTTTTTTTTTTTTAATTTTATAAATAATTAATATTGCAAATGTAAACATACAAACTTTTGATAGACTACTAATGTTGCTTTTTGCAGTTCATTAGGTACAATTGTACCTAATGAAAAAATGTTGACAAAGTTTTTCTTTGTTGATATAATTTGCAATTAAAAAAGGTATGTGATCATCATCTTCTTAATTTAGCATGTTTAGTATGCTAACATTTGCTAATTAGCACCAAACACAAAGCTGCTGAGCTGAGGTTGATGGGAATGTCATTATAGCCAAGCCAATCAGAAGCAGCACAAGGCAGAGTAGGGCGCGTCATGTCTTCGCTATCCCAGGAAACCCAAATCTGGGTTACTTAGCTCAGTGTGGAAACGAGGCCAGAACTTTATAAAAAGGTAATGACTAGATGCTGGACCATGAGCAGCACACATCCAAGTAGAAGCTACAAAAACCATGGATGCACCTGAGAAACACAAACTGGCTTCATGCCACTGAGCAACTTTCACAGGAATTAATATGGCACCACCTGCAACACTGTATTCATTTCTCTTTATACATCCAAAAAAATAAATATAAACATGGATATCAATTATTGACCTCATTTGCTCAAAGTTATAATCAGCATGCCATGTTTCTAATGAAACACTGAGTGGACCTTGTTTGAAATGATATTTTACTTTACCAAAAGATGTTTCGGCTGGTATGGGAGAAAAAACGAGAAAAGGGAAAATAAACATAAAAGTTATGCTTTATAAAAATCCATATGATGCGCCCAAATGTTGGCTTACTAAATTCAAAAGCTCGTCAAGTGCTAGTTTTTTTGTTTTTTTTTATCTTTATCATGCAGTTGTTTTCATCCATTTTATGCAATATTGTCTGTAGTAAGCCAGACAAGAGGAAGATACATTTGTGCGCTTTTCATAAACATTACATCACAACAGCACTAGTTTGTACATTTTTATTAAGAGAGTCTCCAGAATGTATCTGTGTTTTTACAATAGGAGATGAAATAAAAGATGATAGTGAAAGTAGGAGTATTCTCCCCAGAATAAAACTTTTAAATGAGCTACATTTGACTTACATTTGACTATCTTAAATAGAACTGTACGGCAGTAAATCTGACTCCACTTCAGTGGAATAACAGCAACAGCTCTTCCATCTCAGACGGGTAAGTAGCCCATCAAACAGCATAAAGGACATTAAACCAGCCATATGCCAAAGGCTTTTTTTTTTTTTTTTTTTTTTTAAATGTGTTGCTTGAGGAGAGGCTTGAAACTCCTTTTTTTGTTCAAGGTAACACCAGACAAAAGAAAATCTTCAACAAATTTCTCCTCACAGAAACCTAAGAACAGCACTTTATCCCCTGTTCTTTGACTATGGGGACCGTTTTAATTAACTAATGTCCTTGAGTGTTTGGGCTGAATGTCACTAAAGCATTATATCTCAACTGATTCTACAGGAAGACAATTGACTGTGTTGTTGTAGATTGGAGCGAAACAATTTGTGTAAGTAGCCATAGAGCAAATGGGATGTCCTTAAAGTAGCCATAAAATGTGTGCAGTAAAATACATGGTTAATGGTTATTTTAATGTACTGCAGTACACTACTGCAGTTTGTGCTTGTCAAATGATTTGTCTCTTTGTTTCTTTATTTTCAAATGCATTCAAAAGTGGAAAACTAGGATGTAATGTGTTGATGATTATAGTTTTTGTGAGGTGTTAATATGTCATAAAAATGTCATGAAAGGTCATAGTATCGTATTTCTTAACAATAGCAGCAGCATAGTATGTCATAAAATAGTCGTAGTGTGTGCACTTTTCCTGTGCGGTCCTCAATCACTCATTTATCAAAATTTTGAGAGTCCTTGAGATAAGATTTTTTTTCTCCAAAATGCTCTTAAGTTTCTAAATATTTCTCCTGGGAGGAAATAACCCAAGAGCCCTTTTGACATATTGGGTCACAATGTGTTGACTGAAAATGGTCCACAATGTGAAATGACATGCTGAAAACAAAGACCTATGAACAGGAAAGTGGATATGATGTCTGAATTTACAGCATCTTTCAGGAAATGGTGGCTTTTAGTAGTCTATGGGGTTATTGGCTCATAAAAATGATTGGAAAACAGCCAGAGTTGAATCCACAGCTTTATTTACTACTTAATTAATAACTGTGTGTTACCTTGAAGTCAATTATTATGAGCATTATTCTTTTCAGGTTCATTTTCCACCTGTTACCTCCTATGTCAAGTGAGCCATTATAAACAAATAGGACTTCTAGGTTGGATTTCAAAATAAAAGGCAGGCCAAAGTTTGCAGTGTGGCGAAGAGAAAATCAATAGTAAATGAAAAGAAATTAGGTGTTTTTCTCCCAGAATGTGAGAATCACATCATAAGATAATTAAATAAAATGCTTTACTGGTAGTTTCAACACTAGCATAGCTTACTATTGCCACAGAGACATAACAAATTCAATCACTTTAATTTGAAGGCAAACACATAGGCTATTTTGTGCCAGCTTGACTGACCTCCAGCTTTCTGCCCGAGTCACAAGGTTAGTCAGTGAGTTAGCAGGAAAATTAACGTGAAAATCAATTCAAAATAAAAGTCTCTGAAAGGCATAATACACAAATGGGTTGCTCACTGAAGTGGGACCAAGTCATT
This sequence comes from Epinephelus awoara, assembly GCA_035609425.1. Classification (NCBI taxonomy): domain Eukaryota; kingdom Metazoa; phylum Chordata; class Actinopteri; order Perciformes; family Serranidae; genus Epinephelus; species Epinephelus awoara. Next base: position 8,367,416 of record CM069315.1, on the reverse strand, counting down.
GTTTTGTAAGTCAAATCTCAAGTCTTTGCCTTCAAGTCCCAGGTCATGACAGGCAAGTCCCAAGTCAAGTCTCAAGTCCTAAACTTTAGTTTTGGGTCCTAAACAAGTCAAGTCAATGCAATCTTCACAGAATTTAATGCCATAATAATATATCGAATTTAGAAAAATTAAAAATGCATTTTAACATTTGTATTGTTTGTTAAAACATTGATAAAAAAAAAAGTAGTGCTGACATTGCATTACCATATCATACAGCACTATTAACCAGTATCACAACCGAATTAATTTTGTATGTGCCTGTCCTGTCTTGATGTAGCCTATGTACCTCAACTCATTTGGGAAAAATATCTATATGTTTCTCCTCCAAAAGTAGCCTGGGGGAAGATATCAACCATTTTCAAAGCAAAAAGCCCAACTCTAAACGAAGTCACAAATAATTGGTGTTCGTGTCCATGTCAAGTTGCAAGTCTTTTTTTTTCTTTCTTTATTTTTATTTTTATTTTTATTTTTTAATTTTGTTAAGTCCAGTCTCAAGTCATCAAATTTGTGACTGGAGTCCAAGTCATGTGACTGAAGTCCACATCTCTGGTTGAACACATAATTACAAATTATATTTGTATCATTTAAAAAAAAAAGTTGAAATAAATAACCTATGTAGTGGGCTGCTGTGAAATCGTAGCCAAATTATGCACTTGAGGCTTTTTGACCTTTTTGAATTAACTAATTTGACTAGATGGGATGGTTTGCTGTGCTTGAAATCGCTCACTGGTAACACTTTTTCCAGAGTTGTAATATTTAATTATTGTGTATGTGTTTATTTTTCTCATGCAGATGTTTACTGATAATATAATGAAAAATAGTCCTCCCGCCATTTGCGTCTCACGTGCGCTTCAGCCGTTTTATTTTGACAGTGATAACCGGAAATGAAATCGATTACCGCGTGACGCTTGACCGCTGCCTGTCATCTGACTCTTTTTCCTGTTGGAAGAGAAAAAGTTTTGAAACCCCACCCTCTCTACTGACTGTAAGCACAGACGTAGAAGTGGTTCGAGGTCCTGGCGAGTGAACGCTGACCGAGGAAGAGGAGTATGATAATCAGTAATGATGGAGATATGTCGCTGTTTGGATACCGACGGTAACACTGAGAGCACGGAGCTGGACCAGGCCACGCGCTCAACTCCATTTAGGAACTAACGGGATTTGTGTACACTGCATGTTGTCTGTGGAAAGTAAAGTCAAGCAGCTTTGGATAGCTCTTCCTGTTACAAAGTCGGCGGTTCCTTAGTTTTTGTGTTGTTATAAAGCCCAGCCCGCAGTGTGCTTCTCATAACAACGTAAGTATGGATCCCCTGGCTCACTGGGATGCGGGATTTCCTGCGGGAGCGCCGCAAAGTTGCGGTGAGACGCGGTTACTGGAGATTTAGGCTTAAAAAAAAAAAAGTCGGACTGGTTAGCCCTGAAACTTGTCGTAAAACACTGGTTGGCTGGACTGAATGCTCCTTTCCTGCTATTCTTCTCCGCTTCGCAGCGCTTCCTGCTTGTGGTGGCCACTGCACTTAATGGCTAAAAATACATAAAAACTCAAAATGGACAGCTAATGTTGTGGGAACTGAATTTGGAACACTTGTGAGTATTTTTTTTTTACAAGCTTTGGATCATTTTATTTTTGTCCTTACAACTTTTATTTTCTCCCCAACCAGAACTCAACAGGTGGCAATTTTGAATGAGGGAAGAGAAGAGCTCATTTAGCCATAATGAGGTGATTCAAGAGGCTCTTAAATACAGGCCGGTGAAATGATAATGTGCTCAAACCATGTTGAGAAACCACACAGCACATCCCTTGAACAGTGAGCTGAGACAGTGCTGCCTTTCTGAGCTTTGAAACACTCAGCCATTATCAAACAGAAGCAATCTCTCAACTGTATTCTGTATTTTCAAGTGGACGGCTTTGCATGTAATGTCAAGACGAATGAAAGACACTTACCGTTCAGTTATCTTTGAATCCTCTCGTGAAGCCCACTTGTTGGTCGAGCTTTTGAACACATTTCACTGGTCCCTGATGAACCAACAAGAAAGACAGGAAAGGGAGCGAGGCGCAATAAAGTACTCCTTTGTACTTTATTTTCAAACCCTTGGGGTGCAAAATCAGATCCAGTCTAAACATCTGCGTGAGGCTCCATGGAGCCACTGAAGAACATATTCAGTCGTGGCCCGCTGTCCAACTGGAAAAATTTGGAACAATCACAAAAAGGGAACTTCACCAACCCTGTGTGGACCGCCTTGTTCGACTATGAGGCGTCCTGTAAAGATGAGCTCACCTTGCGTAAAGGTGACCTGGTGGAAGTCCTGTCTCTGGACTCTGAGATATCAGGGGACGAGGGCTGGTGGGCCGGTAAGGTCAACAACAAGGTGGGCATCTTCCCATCCAACTATGGCTCCTTCAAGCCAAGTGGATACGGGAAGCTTCCGGGCACCGCAGTGGTCGGCGAGCTCGGCCCGGCTGTGAGCGAGTTTGAACCCGACGTGCTGGATTTCCGGGAGCTGAGCCTGGAGGAGGTCATCGGGGTCGGGGGCTTTGGAAAGGTGTATCGCGGTACATGGAGAGGCCGGCTGGTGGCTGTGAAGGCTGCCCGCCAAGACCCGGATGAGGATATCAGCGTGACGGCTCAGAACGTCAGGCAGGAGGCACGTTTGTTCGCCATGCTCAATCACCCCAACATCATTGCCTTGAAAGGCGTTTGCCTGCAGGAACCCAACCTGTGCCTCATCATGGAGTACGCCTCAGGTGGGGCCCTGAGCCGGGCGCTGGCGGGACGTCGCATCCCGCCGCACGTCCTGGTCAACTGGGCCGTGCAGATAGCCAAAGGGATGTTGTACCTGCACAGCGAGGCCATCGTCCCCGTCATCCATCGGGATCTCAAGTCGAACAACAGTAAGTCCTTTAAGCCTGCAGTGCAAGCTGTTCATCAATCAGACCCAGTCAAGTCTCAGGCTGTCAGTGTTAGATTGATGAGAATAAAGGGCATGGTGGTATTTACTGAGCCCTCTGTGTGGCAACGTGCCCCATGGCAGTGATGGAACAGGGTGTACTACATATAAAGCTGCTGAAGGCTTCTCTTAGTGTTTACAAGGCCACATCCAGAACAAAGACAACCTTTTTAACTCCCTCAACATACTGTGAGGCCTGTGCCCCAGTAACTTATTAAAGGAGCAGTGTGTAGGATTTAGTGGCATCTAGCTGTAAGGATTGCAGATTGCAACCAGCTTAGACTTCTCCCATGTGCCAGACACGAACTCCCGTTTAGGATGTTGTCAGCATTCAATGTTCGGGAAGTTTTTATGGGAACGGAATTATCCTCAGAGTTCTCCCTCTCTTCAAAACACACAGATCACATGATTTACACCGGTAAAAATGCTGAATAAAGCAAATTGACGTTTAAAAATCTGTGTTTTTCCATGCTGTTTGGCTGCCAGTGTTTGGTTTGTCCATTCTGGGTTACTGTAGAAGCTTGGTGGTTTGCCACTGGGATCTCCATGGACAAGGACCCGCTCCCTATATAGGTATAAACGGCTCATTCTGAGGTATCAAAAACACCACAGTTCTTCCTTCCATGTGTTTATATACTAAAGAAAACATGCCTATTATATTGTTTTTAATTTTGGCCAATATATCCCCCTAAATCCTATGCACTGAACCTTAAAGTCAAACATCTCATTGGTCTTGGGAATTTGATTATCTCTCTACTTTTAATTCTGCTATAATAGGTACAGTCCAAGTCATTGTCTGGGGGTAATATATCACATTTAGCTAAAGATCAAGACAAAGCATTAAGAACTAAGATAAGTACAACAACAACACATCTTTTTGGATGATAGCCCAGTCATGTGACTCTCTAAGATGTAGGCCAAGGCGACAGAGATGCAAATAAGTGTTGTTGATAGGACAAAATGCCATGCTCTGCTAGCAAAGGTCAGGAATTCAAGAGGAGGCTTCCCGTCTCAGCGTCGTCACAGCTCGCACTTTGGACTTTGATGCCGTCCGGGGGTCATCTGGTAAAGGTCTTGCATCAGTGTATCGGGCCTTGCGGCAGACACGTACACATTGAACCTTGTCATTAAAGCTAAACTGCCGAGTTGTATTGCTGATAAAGCTTTCTGTCCTCCCCCTTTTGTGGCAGAACAAGTGCCTTTCTCAGCTCTAACAGCACATTTAACCTAAACACCGAGCCACCTGAATCTTACAGCAGCCTCTCCTCCTGTTATTATCATTCTTGTGATGCAGCGTATAATCCCCGTCAGCTCTGCGGCTGCATCTGTTGCGCTCCAAAAGATTTGCAACCTTCCTCTTCGGATCCTGATCGTCTATGTACACCAAAATAGAAAGAGACCATGGTTGCTCCTTGTTTGACTGACTAACACCACAAAACATTGAGTACACTGCAGTTCTGAGAATGTGACCTTGGTCAGAAGCAGAGGAAGGTTAACTCCCTTGATTCAGGCTTTGTTAAAAGCAGAGGATCCCTTCCTCCCAGGCTCCTTTTAGTATTTCCATCTTTTTAACTTTTGAACAAGCACTAAACGCTTCTGTCAGTCCTGCTCACTGACCATTCCTCTTTCCATTCCCCTCAGCATCTCACACTTTCTTTCACCCTTTACTTATCTACACCCTTGTGTCAGGTTCTTTCCCGTTAAGACTTCTCCGCTGGAAAAAATGTCTCCTGTAGAGCAAAAGAAAGTTATGTCAATATAGTGTTTGTATATGAGGCAGGCCAACGCAAACACAATCCCTCTCTCTGTGCGCCGGGAGATCGTATCGCTCTCCTGCCTCTTGCTTTTTTAATTCTTCTCCGAATCTTTGTCCCTGGCCTGCCTCTACATGTCTCCATGCAGCCATAACTGTGCTGTGCCACTGAGCAATATCCTGTTGTGGTGGTGGCTAGGGGTAATGGTGGTGGTTGGGCGCTGACAGGTTTGATGCACAGGTGCAAGAGCATCTCAATGTTAGGTCATTTTAAAGGAAGAATGCAGCCTGAAATTCTATTTAAATCAGATGACGGCTGACAGTACAAAGTGTACTAAAGCGTTGACAGTAAACCTCGGACTGTGGTGTAAGTTCCTCAGTGTAATGGTGCAAGTTCTTCTTTCAAGAGCTGGGCTTTTGTGTCAGCACTCTGCAATAATACACTGAGAAATCTGTTACAGACAAGGCAAATATCTCCAACTGTAGCCTCCAATCGAATAAAATGCAATGAGGCAACAAGATGTGTTCATTACCAGAAACGTATAAAGTATTGATAGTAGAAATAGATTTCCCCCAAATCAAGAACAGCCAAACTAACTAAAACACTAGAAAGTGACCCCTAGCACATTACTACATTGCCTTTTTTGGCCAGTTGTTACAATGATGGATTAAGGTGAATAGTCATTACCCCTGAAGGGCTTGTAAACAAGAGCTAAAAGTTGTAGCTAATGACCAGCGGAGCGCTTTTGCCTGTTTGGAAGATGCTGATGAAACAGGATCACTGAAGAAAGTGCATGGTGGGGCGCTTGGGTCAGAGCCAGAGGCCATAACTGGAATTCCATTGGAAGTAAATACAGAAAAGAGAGCAGAGGAGCCTCTTTCTCTCACTATTGTGTGCATACATCTAGGGATGAGAGTCTGGGCCCAGGGACTTTTCACACCTTGCACAGTCATTTTCAGTTTTAAGCAGACTGGTGTTTTTGTATGTGGTTATCCAAATGAGGTTTCAGGGCTTTGCCACTCTAAAGCCATGCAGCTCTGCAGGAAACACATTGAATCCTTTTAAAGTTCCACTAATATGAAATTGCATGTGGTTACAATGCTTTCTGTTTTTATCAAATCATTTTCACTCTTACTGGCAAACACAGACTGACAGCCAGTGTCAGCTGTTCAAAACCTCAGACTTTGAACTGGAACCCACATTAGCTCTGTGGCTAATGGCTACTTCTTATCTACAAACAAAAACCCATGTCTTGTGATGCACACTGGCGGGCTGTATTTAATTTTTAATGGAACTGATTTAAGTAAATTGTTAGTAGACTTAAATGTTCTGTATATGACATTCAGAGCACTTATATAGCAGTAAACCACTATCTGCTATGGTATGAGTAGTAGTGGAGTAATGGCGCCCTGAGCAGATAACAAGGTCACACTACCCAAGTATGTGTTGTATTTCAAGCTTCTCTGTGGTTTGTTGTGGTATCCTGTCTGGCTGCATGTGCATGCAGGGAGGTCGGTGGCGCACAAGCATAGTGCTCACCCTCCAGTCTCCCCCTGGTTAACCCATTGACTCTGTCAGCATTGTTGCCATTGTTTTATTGCTGTTTATGGTGTTAGCACTGCTTGCTGCTGGCTCAGCCACCTCCATTTTGAGGACCGTGTTCTGAATTTGTATAGAACCCTTTCAAGTAGAGCTGGATGCAGAAAGGGATTAGCTTGTTTTAGCAGAAAGACTGGAAGCAAGGGGAAACGGCTAGCTCGGCTCTGAAACAACAACAACGACAAAAAAACACTCCCACCAACATGTCTAAAGCGGGATTTACACTTAAACATACTCTACGCTATAGCCTTATGTGCACCTCCCCAGAAATGTAACTACTAGTTGTGTAGCTCTGTCTGTGGAGTTAACACCGTTAGCTGCTAGCTGCCAGCTAAGCCACCTCCATGTTGAGAGCTGTGTCCAGACAACTCATACACTTTGAACTTTGCATAAAGCCGGAATTGATTTTTTTTTTGGCCACTGTAGGTGCAGCAGAACATGTAAACATAACATCGACATATCCCCCCACAAAGTTGTTACGGCTAACAGTCGCTTATTTAGACAACCACCGAATTAGCAACATTAGCATCAATTTGGGGTCGTGTGAGGCCAACATTCACTCTTACGTTAGCTCTGTTTTGGTCTCCACCAACTCCAGAGAAAGATATCTGTCTCTTTAGCTTTTAAAATGCTCCACTACATTCAACAACTAGTTGCTTACGATGTTTGCCTGTAGTTTTTTGCTCTATTGTTTTTATACATTTATTTTTTGGTACTGCCTTAATTCAACATATCTTACTGCTGCAGTTACAGTAAAACCCTTGCTATCAGTAACAACCCTCAAAGCTCGTTCAGTCTAGCTGCCATCTTTACACCATCAGTTATCTGCACAAAGCCTTCATAGATGCAAAAACAGCTAAAGGCATCACCGCATGCCATAAAACTCTGCAGAGGCTGTAGTTAGAACTGTTGGGGAAAGTGCCAAGCTAAGCACTTGCTGGGCTGGAACTCACAGGCCTTTTTTCAGGAAGAAGCCACAGTTAGATCTTGGATCAACATATCATTTTTTTTCCTTTTCCACGAGTGGACAAACATCTGATACATCCCACTACCAGCATGTTTTCATTCAGGGCCCCCAGTGCTCCACACTGCAGCACACTCAAAACATCCCCTGTGTGTGTGTGTCTGAGTGTCCCAGCGGCTGGGTGTGTGATGTTTGCATGTGTGTGGTGAACTGCACTCCTGTTACCGCTGCACACACACCACCATTCCTCTGTTCGGCATGAGGGCAATTTGGACATTTTAGTTATTTTGTGATTGTACAGAGTGATTCCGTGAAGGGAATGGGAGATTTTAAAGCGGAGGAAGTCTGAACATGCACCTGTGTTTTGTTAAGGCAACCATTTAACACGTGTAGTTAAAGTTATAAATGAGCCACTAGCAAAGTTTCAGGCCATTTGAGAGAAACAACACAATAAAAATCCTATATGCAGATGGAAATTTAGCAGCGGATAATGCCAGCAGGGCTTGACTTTTAATGTCAGTTTGCCAGTCAAATCTTTTGTTGGCTGCTCTGTACTTTACTTCAGCAATGTATGTGTGAGAAGTTGTGCTGTCTTATTTCAGTGCAGAGATAAAGTTCGAATCCAGAAGGCATTGTTTTTATTCCCACTGTAGAACATGGGTGACTTAAGTGTGAAAGTAATCTTGGGAATAGTAGCTTGCCAAAATAAATCGGCCTTTATTGGTAAATGGAGTTTGCTCAGCTGTCATGGAGATGGCTCATGTCTGCCTTGCACCAAATGATTTTTCAAGCAATTTCACTGGCAAAAACAAATTTCCAATGTCAGAGTAAAATCACAAGAGTGTTGCTAGAGTTGTGGCAAGTTCCTGTGATCTGAATTGTTTTAAAACAGTCCGAGCTGTCTGAAGTCAGTATTTTTCTCGTCTTGAAATTCTGACAAAAGCAAACATGTTTAATACTATTGTAGGTTTGTTTTCTTGGCTCATGCAGCAGTGAAGCTCAATGACGTGACCATTGTCAACAACCAATAGCTGCGCTCCTATCCAGCGCCAAACAGGAAGCAGCAAACCAGGTAGACAGTAAATATGTAGGGGACTCCAGGGAGGCGTAAAAACATAACTGTGGAAAAGGAGGTGAACATATGTAGTGATCAAGAGTCTGTGTTTTATTTGTATCTGATCTGCCAACCAGCACTTACATCAGTGAGAAATCTTAATTTTTGAAACACTCAGCCTCTTTTCCCACAGTGTCCTCCCACTAACCAGTGGGGGCTGGTAGTGAATTGAGGCAACAACATCCAAAATGTGAAATTTATACTTAAATACAATTATATTGATGCCAAATTGACAAGAATACTGTCAAAATATGACGCCTTTTATCTTGTGTTTCTAGAATTATGTGTTTTTGTGGACACATAGGTAATTGTTAAATTTTTTTTTCAAATCTTATAGTGTGTGACTAAAAACTCACATTGCCTTTAGCTGTGAGAGCATGTCAGACTTTAATCTTTTAAAAGTCTTTTCTAAGTTTTCTAGTGTATGGTGGGGATTCCGTGTTATCACAAGTGCCTAATTATGCAAGTTTGGGTTAATGGTGAAATGGGGTTATGTATGTGTGGTTGAAGGCTCTGTAAAGAAGAAGTAAGTGGATCTAGTGTGATATCTAGACCATGAATCATCATTCAAAAGGATGTCCACATTCATGTAAACATGGTATTGCACTGCTTCATCACACTCATGATATAAGCATGCGTGAAGGAAGGGGTGTTTTTACATAGTAATGCAGTTTCTGTGTGAATACATTCATGGTGGAGAGTTTTGTCCTAGACTCTGAAATGAATTCCCCGCTAAGCGTCTGCTTTCAAACTTTACTAAATTACTCAGCTAGCTCACCACTTTTGATCCACACCACCATGAAGAGCAAATTTATGCATAGGTTAAGTATTTTTATTCAGCAGGAGACATAACCTTTAATGTCAAGTGTAGCAGAAAATGCACCGTCATGAAGTTACCCATCCATAAACATGTCTGCATCTTCAGCAGCAGTTTGCTGATTGGCATAACCGAGGGGTGCCTGGGGTGTCCTGGCGGGGAGAGGGAAGGGGTCACCAGGGGTAGAGCTCAGCTGTGTTGCTGCTGGCTCAGACAGAGTGTCAGTGGGTGATAAGGCAGAGGGGGGGGTTCGCTAGTCTGACTTAGTGTGAACAGCCTAGCCAGCTGCCTGCCTTCATTGTTTCTCTACAGTCTTTATTCTTTACTTTTGAAAGAACGGAGAATCCGGAGATGATAGGCTAACACTGGGCTGAAGTGCAGGGGAGATTTGGAGATAAAAAGATTCACCCATGTGAGTGTGGACAGAATTCAGCTGTAGGTTTTTCCAGGCTAATAATGATCACTGTATTTTTTTTTTAGATCAAAGCTTCCGGAAACTGATTTTTGTGTTGATATTATCTTGAACTGACTGTTTTCGTTTCCTCAAAATGAGGTTCAGGGTCGATTATTATCTTGTTTCGCGGCTTAAAGACGACCAGCTTTTAACTTTGTTTCTGAGAATGAGATGAGAAGATCATAATCAACCTCGTAAACAGTAAACTACAATATGTTTCTGAAAACATTTGCAGTGAGAAATAGGCAATGCAGTCACAGAATCTTGATTAACATGAACGTGATTTTTTTCAAGATTATCTGTCTCATCCACTACTGTGTAGATGTAGTGACAGCTTAAGTAAATATGAAATAAAAGTTATTTTTATAGAAGTTAACCAACTGTAGCTTTAATGACAGAGAAGCAGGAGGTGATTAGCTTAGCTTAGCTTAGCTTAGCTTAGCTTAAAGACTGGAAGCAGGGGAAACAACTAGCCTGGCTCTAGTTAAAAACAAAGACACACCTACCAACACAATTAAAGCTCACTAATCAAAACACTAATGAACTATATATTGCTTTTAATAAAGGCTAATTTATAGTTGTGAAGGTAGACTAACCATGTCCTGACTCCAGCTCTGTACTCAACACACAGATATGAAGTTGATATTGATCTTTTCGTCTCATTATTAGAAAGAAAGATAAATATACTTTGAACCTCATCATAAGAACATACAAATGATTAAAATTCAAGATAATGTTAACGCAAAAAAAAAAAGTGTTCACTTTGAGTCGTTTATTACTGTGCTTGCTTACAGTGATGCACACTTTTATTTTCTTATGGCCACTACTGGACACTTCTGGTTTCAGTGCTCACACTTCAGCTGAATTCTTTCAGTTTATATACCCAAACTTGCAGTATTTACCCCTGTTGCTCAATTTATTGCTTCCACTTCAATTGACATTTCAACTCCTTTCAGCACTTTCAAAAGTGATACTTACTCTTCATTCCGTGCTAAAACTTAAACCGAAACTTCACTGTCTTTTAGCCCTTACACTTAAACTGTCATTACACCTTTTTTTTTTACTAATTGTATTTTGACTGCCACTTCAACTTCTTCCAGTTTTTCAACTCTTTCAAAAGCTTTAAGTGCAACATAAATTTCTTTTGGCTCTTCCATTTTAACTACCCCTTTTCCACGGATCGTATTATTCAATTTCTTTCAGTTTTTTGTTGTTTTTGTGATTTTTCTGTCCTCTAGTGCAGAAAAAACAAAATCTCAATTAAAACGTAGCGTGATATTAACATTACATATAATAATGTGAACTATTCAAGCATACTTGAGTTTAGTCCAATCAAAATATTTCACTATATCGATGAATACAGATTGAGACTTCTAGATAACAGCTAGCACAATGATCAGTATTTAATCAACTGTATGCAGATATCTTAGTGAGTGACCATGGTCTAATATGTAAACCTGTGTTGTCACATACAATATTCACTATGTATTGTAGGTGCAAAATGAGATGAGCCCACACAATGACTACACACACCCACGCTTAGTCATGAAAGCTGCAGAGTATGTGTGTGTTTGTGTGTGTAGTTGGAGCAGGATGAGTGAGGGGGCAGAACAACAACTGCAGGGGAGGAGGAAAAAAAAAAGAAAAAGAAAAGCAGAGACTGGAAGGTCAGAGCGCACAGGAAGTAGAGAGGTTTCCAGAACTCAGCCAGAGTGAAATCTGTTTTTTCTTCCTCCCTCTTCTCCAGTCTGAAACCTCATTCTCAGCTTGGCCTCTTTCTCACCACACAGATCACAAGACAGTTCCCATGCAAATGAGCAAAAACCTACATATCTGTTTGTGGAAGAGAAAACGGTTCTGAGACTTGGAAAGCGTTTGTTTTGAGTTGAGGAAGGAAACCAACGTAAGGGATGTTGTTCAGGAGTGGTATCAAGTTGGTGACTTTGTTTTAGCTGGCGTGTTTGAGATGATTTGGTGGTAATTTCAATTCAGACCTACTGGGGGATGGGCTGCTTAAGTTAGGGACATGAGGAAGTATGTTTTTTTTTTCTTACAATCGTGTTGTAATATACTTCTTTTTTTCCTGTTAAATGTTACTTAACCAGACAAACAAGTGACTGAAGCTTTATCTAGTGTGATTTAATTCAAATCATGCCCTCAAAGCAGCTCTGCTTCTGAGATAAAGGTTTGAATAACTTCACTCTGCTAACCACAGAAAATTGAGGTCCATTTAAGAAAACTATGTTATTGCCAAAAAGCACATTAATATTAATGTAAGGTCACTATGATCACAGACAGATGTCAAGTAGTATTGAACCCTTTTTCCACTGCAGGAGCATATCTGCATATCTTTTTAGCAAGTCAGAAACTTCACCTGCATTTTGACCCTAGAAATCAGGGACTACATTTAGTCCCTGAGCTGTAGCTCTTAGCCTGCAAAACAGTGGCGCCCCCAGGGGTGGTCAGCTTAGGCTGCTGAAAATCTTGGTGTTGCACACCAAAACTAAAAGCCATAACGGAATCAATATGATCTATACCAGTACCAGTTCAGTTAACACATTCAGTTCCACAGCAATCCTATTTTAATGTGTTATGTATCTGTATATACATACGTTGGAAAATATATAGCTCTAATTTGTAGGAGTACATTGATTATAAGGACCAAAACTAGACTTGTGGCTACCAATAGAACTCATTTTCATTCAGATATCTTGAGGTGAGAGTTCAAGAGACCCCTTTGAAAATGTCCATGCCATTTTTTTCCTTGCTCACATTTAGCCTAAATTTGGAGTGTTATTTAACTCCCTTCCTGACAAGCTTTGGCAACATAGTTGGTACCAATGGATGCCTTAGGTTGTCCTGTTTTACAAGATACCTCTACCGCGCCACAGCATCTTAAGGCCCAGACATACCAAGCTGAAATCAAAGAACTAGTGGCAATGAAGGCCAACTGCTGTGTTCCCTCACGTTGCCTGTGTCTTGGCCAAAATGTTGGGCTTGAACACACCATGAAGATTGCAACCAATGGCCAACAAGCACATACGTTCTGTGTGAGAGGAAATAGCTCTCTATAACCACAGATGGCAGAAGTCTGTACTTAAAAAGGGAAAACTAGAAGACTGATTGGACGGATTCAAAATGCTTATTAGCCAGTTTGCACATTAACAACACAATCTGATGATGAAAGAACAATGGATATTTACCATACGCAAACAATTACGAACTGTTTCTGCTTACAGCTTAGTGGCTAAAAAATAATTCTGCGTTAAATAACAAGTTGGTTTAATCTCATCCCCTCTTGACTAGCTGTTTGTTTACCTTCCTCACTTGTGTTTCTCCTCTTGCGCACTGAGTGGAATGGCCAAGTGATTTCACTCACCGCCGGGTCAGATGCCTGACAAACGCCAACTAGTGCCAATGGTGTTGTACACTCTACGAAATCTAGGGCGACAGACACTCACTGATGGCCCAACGTTAACCAACAGCCAACCATCAACTTGGTGTGTCAGGGTTCTTTAAAGTCAGTAGTGTCAGCCTCTAATTATTTTCGTCAGTCAAGAGGCCCTGCAATTGTATGAGGGTGGGTATGGCCACCCCTGGCCCCTCCTTGGGGCTGCCATTGTTGCTAAAGGCTCTTTGTACCTAGTTGTATTTCATCCATGACATTTCCGTCCTCAGAACACCAGCAGTCCCTCCTACCTCTACCTTCACCTCAGAGCTTCTGGGGTCAACCCAGTAATGACCCCCTGTCTGAGTCTGTAAGGAAGTGGCGCTAATGAAGGTTAAATTTCAACACATGAGCACTGGCTTGTTAATAAGTGACCATTTTCAGGACCTCACAGCCTTTAACCTGGCACCAGATACTTTGCACATGGTTTCATGCATCAACCTGATTGCGGTTACTTGTGTGCACACACAGTTGTACACTGAGTACAATGTTGTTCAAGTTGTAATAGACAGTAGTTGTCAAGAGGCAGCCCAACAGGTAAACAACACAATTTGTTATTGACTCAAGTGATGATATTACACAGCACTGGCAGTGTCAACCTGGAGAGATGAGACCTGACAAACCTGATTAACGTTTGCCAACAGCAGAATGATGAGAGCGACAAATGAGTCATTTTAAGTGTGTCAACACACTCCACTATTCAGAGTGATCTAATAACCATGTAATCAAACATTGGAGATTCCAGGTTTAACTGACAACAGCGTTGTGGTGTAGAGGGTGAATGTAAAATGTACTAGAACCTGAATCACAACTTTATCTTAACATACATCGGAAGAGGAAGACATGCCAACTCAGCCTGACGGCAGAGTTGTGTATTCATAGTTTTCAGTCGGTTGCGGCCTGGTTTGTAAACTCACTGGCTTTCCCTACTCCTTACACTCTGTGAACTTATTGCGTGCCCCAGAGCTAAGACGAAACTCCAGCACTAGTTTCATCGTCTGCACTGTGATTATGCCCTATCATTCTCTCTCTCTCACTCTCTCACTCACTGGTTGCCTGGTCAGAGGTTGCCAGACTGTCTGTCAGCCTATGGCCTCGTCCCTCAGGGGACAAAGCTCCCGTTCTTCCTGGGGAAAGCCCCCACCCTGCCGGAATTCTCCCTTCGCCTACGGGTGCAGGGCAGGGAGGGGGGAGAGGGAGGAAGGTAGAGAGAGCATAGAAAGGGTTAGGTTGAACCGATATGGGTATTTAAAACCGATACAGGCATGTAAATCTGAACATTTCTATCAATAGCAGTTGGAGTTTTCATTCATGTTCATGCCTCTGTCTTATTGGCTGCTTACAAATGTGAACACAAAATATCAGATTTATCCACATCAATCTTCACACACTGATATATCAGTCAGATTGGAAGGGGTGAGGAATGATAGCATACATGAGAAAAATGTGGTGAGAGACGGCGATGGAGCTCCAGCATTAAATTATAGAGAAAACATAATTAAATGAGGTGCAGAGTGAAGAGGCGGAGAGCGGCTATGTGGAGCTGACTTTTGCATCTGGTATGTTATTGTGACAGGGCCGGATGGTTAGAGAGAGACTGTCCTGCAGCTGAAAGGTTACAGCCTCTATCACTGCGTGTACTGTATGTTCAGCACCGGCCACATGTCCGCTCAAATGTCCTTGAGCAGGACGTTGACCCTTTCTGAGCTTCATGCTCTTGGTATGTCAGGTGCAGCAGATGTAATTGAATGTTTGCTCAGCCCACTTTAGTTAACGTTGCTATGCCTGTCAACCTTTCCGTTCTCACACGGCACATGTAATTTGCAGTGATAATGATGGCAGATTTGCCACTCGAAATTCAATCATTTTTGAAACAATGGGTCCTTGATTTCAGAGCAAGGTAGACAAAAGCAGACTTATTATTTCTAGCTGGCAGCCATCCATTTTTTTTTTAGCTAAAATGACAACTGGCTGGCAGATTTTATCACGTCCAGCTAGTTAATTAAGGTAACGTGAGCTCTGTATCCAGCCAACTTTTTGTTTTTAGCTGACTCATTTCAAAACTAGAATCTTGTAAAAGGAGTCTCAAATATGCACTTGGTGACTACATATGTGACATTGCACTATAAGGCTAAGGCTAAAGCTAACAGGTCTCGACAAAAACTCAATAACTTGTAAATAAAAGACGACATTGTTATTTTATTCTGACATAACACTGCTTGGCTGCTCATGTGGCCTACTTAATATGTGCAGGAGTGTTCTTTCGTTGGCCCTGCCTGCGAGTTCCTCCCTAAAATTGTGGTGACGTCATTTTAAATCACCTTTCTGGGCTCAAGAAAACTTTTACAAATTTAAAACCTCCATCATCGAAAGATAAATAATTAAAGTGGCCACTTGGAAAAATTAAAAGCAAGGCAAAGCAGCTATCTGAGGAGCCTGGTCCTGTCTTGTGCAAGTGATGATTCTGTGTGTCTCTGTCATCTAGTATCGGCTCAGCTCACTTGGAAACTTGTCCAAGGTGGTGCCAAAAAAGTACCACCTACCACTATCCACAACTTTTGCTAATGACAAACCTAAAAAGAGCAAGTTAAGAGCTGTGCCTACCATGAAGTGGAAATGCGGCAAATGTTCGATTACAAGAATGTAAGCAAATTAGCCAGACAAGCTAATGATTCCAGCTTACATCACAGCAGATAACCACACTGTTGTATTTTTGGTATTACAGAGGCTTTTTTTAATTCACACCACCCTCATGTGAACAGTCAGTCTTTGGCATTGGCATTGTCAGTTATATAATTTGGCAATTCTGTCCTTTGCCTGTTATGACTTCCTCGAAATACAAAGACATACGTTGTTAATGATGTCAGCAAGTTCCCTGAAACTGTCTTACTTCATTTGAAATGTCACAGTGCTTTTTAGCAAAAGGTTGAACTGATTTTGCACATTAGGCTGAGCTTTAACCAGCTCTTATGAAATCTAAACAGACCAACGGCTCATGTTTGACATGTGAAGAAGGTTGGCAATGTAAACAGTCTGTGTTTACCCTGGATGGATGGGGTCGTACTTTATCAGTCAGATAAGCTTATGTTAAATCAGCTTTGGAACATACCATACAAAAATCCCTGACACTGGGATTCTCGCTAAACTAACTGTTGAGTTGAGTCAGTCTAAGCACCAAGCTCAGGCCGCTGCTGGTAGGAGTCATGTCTGCAACTGACACACTCTTGTTTCTGAACAACAAACAATACCAAACAGAGTCCTGTTGCCATGGAGATCTGTCACGGTGTTTTTGTGGCGACATTGTTGGTTTCGCCTCTGTATCAGGAAGACATTCTGTCTGGGCAAGACTGATCTAGTCATGATACTTGCCGTTATCCTTTTGAAGGAGAGGTGGATTTTCCGTTCTGTTTGCCACTTTTGTGAACACACATCCTCAAAATGTGATACCAGGTGAGAGATAAGAGAGGATGCAGATACAAATCTTTTGGATACTTTTTGTGTTAGCCCAATATAATTTATACAAATCCAAGTTTATTAGGTCCAAACCTTGGTCTTTACGTTTTCATTCATTTTCTTAAATCTAACGTTCTACATACACTGCTCATATCCAAAATGCAATGTTTTCGTGGCTTTATATACAGCACGGACCTCGTTTAGATGTGTATTTTTTCTCAAGAGTCCCTCCACAGTGCTCTGAAGTTCTCCTGTCCAGACTTCAGAGCACTACATTAAACTTCTTAAAGTTTTTCAGTACAGTTTTGAAGATGTCAGCAGCAGACTTAATGTTATGTGGGTCAGTGGCTGATTTGGACACAGCGTGTTGCCACATACCGTCCAGTAAGCAGCTGACTAATGCGGCAGTCGTCGTCAGTGTGATGGTGGTGGTAAGAGGAGGGAGGCTGAACAGGGCTGAACTGTGGATGCACTCTGCCTTAGCTCAGGAAGTGGAAGAAGAATGTGGTGTGTATGTGTGCTGAGACTGCTAAAATGCTTTTGTTACTGGCGTGGATTTACATGTTCGTTTCTATGCTTAGTTGCATGTGCGTTTGTGTGCGCTTAGACCCATATGTGCATGCATGAGTGTGTGCACAGGTAGGTTGAGACACTTGTATCCTCATATATATTTATTATGAATGTGTGTGTTATGAAACTGTCACAACTCTGCGATAAATCTGTGTGTGTGCACATGCAATGGCGTAAGATAGGCTGTTAACCCCTCTCCCAGTATGACTCAGTAGTTAAATGTATTTTCATCACAGGATTGGTGGAATATTATACTATACTACTAACCATTTATCCATATACCCAGCACCACTATGCTGAGTCTCACGTTATAGTGTGAGTTTCCTGGTTAGCTAAGCTGTTGTCAATGCTATGCTAACTTCACTGTTAGTAAAAATTAGATTTTGTTATGTTATCTTGCTGAACAAAACATTTAAGTGTCATAAACTTTTGTTTGCCACAGAGCTCATTTTCTACAATAATCCAAAATTCAATGGAAAAAAACTTTTTTTTGCTTGAAACTAATATGCTTTCCCTCTGATCGGCTTCAGTGACCTGAAAACAGCATGCGTCAGCTGCCCTCTGAAGTGGTTAGCTAAGCTGTCGTCAATGTTATGCTAACTTCACTGTAAAATTATACATTCCTGCTCTTTTATATTTTATATATGAAACTTATTTTGCTCTTTCTCCTCTGCATGTTTGTGTGTACAGAAAGCAACAAAAAGAGGCACATATTCCAGTGGTGGAATGTAACTAAGTGCATTTACTTAAGTACTGTACTTTAGTACAGTTTTGAGGTACTTGTAGTTTACTTGAGTGTTTCCATTTTCTGCTACTTCTACTCCACTACATGTCAGAAAGAAATCCACTAATCCAAAATATAAATGATGATGTATTACTATAGATTAATCTACCCAGCAGCATATACACTAATAAAAATGAGCTCCACATTTACCAGCTGCAACATTAAAGTGATGAACACATTAATGCATCAGTACATTTAGTACAATAATATGATAAGTGTTTTTGTTATAGCATGAGTACTTTTACTTTTGGTACTTTAAGTTTATTTTGATGCTTACACTTTCGTACTTAAGTAAAATTTTGATCGAGGACTTAAACTACATTGTAGTATTGCTACTTAAAAAGAATATATGAGTACTTTGTCCAGCACTGCAATATTCACACAAAGAACATATTTACAGCAAACTAAATTCACTTAGAGAACATTAATGTTACATTTACACAATATTACAGAAAGCATATACAATAGTCACAGGCCTGAGAAAGCACCTGCTCCCTGCTCACGTCCTCCTCATCACCTGCAGACTGCTTAAATAAATCTGTTGTCTTTGCACGCTTTGCAGCATCAGCCAGCAAAGCCTTTTTTCTCTTTTTTTGGCTCACCCTCGCTGCACTGCCTGTCGTCGGTTTTTCTTTCTATGCATGTTTCAGCAACGAGTGCTACTCTTAACAAGTGCCAGACACATTCAGTTTCACTTGTAATTGTAACTGCCACCTGCTATTACAGTTTGCACCAGCCATGTCACTACAGCAAAGATGATGTGTTGAATATCTTAATATAGGCTACTTAATGCCGGGGTTTGGAAGGAAAAAAAAAAAAAAGAGCAACTTCCCGACAGTGTCGGTTATAACACATTTCCGCCCCGGGCAAGGCTCCCCTGCCCCCACAACCCCCTTTCAAAAAAAAAAAGTTTTGTTTACTTTTTCTTCCTCTTCTTTTTTGTACTGTACCCTGGATGGCTGTCTCCTTTACATTTGCTCTTGCTTTAATGCTTTCCAGTAAGATTTCACTCCACCATACCATCAATGTTCCGTTTGTGATGATAACCTAGTGATGAACACATTAAGGTTTAAGGCCTTTCCAGGACTAGACCTGATACCCCAACTACAGACTGACTTATTTGTAGATTTTGTTATTGTTTTTTTTTTGAGCATCAAAATCTTTTGGCATGGTGGGGACACCTATTTTGCCCATAGGAAGATCCGCTGCTGCTTCCTGATGGCCAGTCCGTGCCTGGCTTGGAGTTGAAAGTGCTTATTGTCACCCCTTCATAGGTCATTTTGAACTTTGAACTGAGCAAGGCGAGGCTGTTTCCCCCTGCTCCCAGTCATGCTAAGATAAGCTGGCAATATCCTGACCCCATCTCTGTACTTAACACACAGACATTAGCCAAATATCAATCCTCCCATCTCGCTCAACTAGTTCTAAATATGCCTTTAATACATATCCTAAAATTGGCATTTGCAAAGTAATACATCATGATTGATGAAGTACTTGACATATTTGATAATAATATGATAATATAGTATCTCAACAATTCACATATCAGTCAGGTGACTGATGAGTGTTTAGATGGTCCAGCTGTCATAACACACCCTTTACATCACTGGAATGTAGCCCGTACCTCTGTGTAGTTGTCCACTGGTGTGTATTAAAGCGCTTCCTTTAAACTGCATGTGTGTGTGCAAAGATTTCTCATATTTTACGTGCAGCTGGGTGTATTGCTAAAAAAAAAAAAAAAAAGGACACAGAATGTGAGTGTGTCTGTGTGTGCATCAGTCTGTGGAATGACTACTTTGTGTGTGTGACCACGTGTGTGCTTTTCTGCTTTCTAGGCCCAGGCGCCCCCGTCTCTCTCAATCATATGATAGCGATCGACATTCCGCACTTCTCTTCTCTGTCTCTGTCACCTCTGTTTGCTTTACCACGGCACCTACACTTCCCTCCTGTCTCTGTATCTGACAGTGTGTGGTGCCACATGACCCCGCTTAACCTCAGTTTCCTAAAATAGCGCTCTGCTTATTGTGCACAATGAGCAAGCAAGCGGGAACAACAAATTTGGCTCTTTCTTTTTGGTTTGTTTTTATGGAAGAGCCCCGCCACCTAAGGCTAATTGGCTCATACCAGCGTCACTTCCTGGAAGTGGGGTCACAGCGCAGCGAGTGAGCGCCCAGTTGGAAATAGGGGTGACTGACCAGAGCTTGTTTTTACCAGACACTGACTGGCAGGCGGACAAAAGAAGTGGAGTAAGGGATCAGGGCCTGTTGCAGTAATTACCAGCACCCCCTGCAACACCAACACAAGCAACCTCCTCCCTGTGGGCCTGTGGAATCGACAGAAACAATGACTCAGCCATAGAATGGACAGAAATTGATTTTCTGCAAAAAGGTTAAATGAGCGGGCTTGTTGTTTTTCACTATAGAGGTTGTTTTTGTTTTGGCCATTGGCTACTTTTGCTATTTTATTTTTTGCGCCTTCCTCTGGAGGCAGGAGTCAATGTGAAAGTTTTTGATGGACTTACCTTGAAGCCATTTATCCTGCTGTCAGAATAAAGGAAGGCTGTTAAGATTGTCAAGTCAAAGCTTCCATTGATTATATGTGTTTGCACCTGTCATCATTTCAGAGACAGAATGGACGGAAACACATGTGCCGTTGCCGTGGAAGGTGTCTGTATGTGTAGTTTCTGCAGAACTGGGTGCCGAAATTGTCGTGCTAGAACATTCTGAAGGAACCAAGTCTGCCATTCCCTTCAATGTTCACACACACACTCACACACACTCGCAGCAGACAACACAACCTCTTGTGATGCATTCCTTTGTGACGTCAAACTCGCTGCCTCTGGGCTACGAGGCACAGCACAGGATGTCTGAGAGAGAGAGAGAGAGACAAAGACAGAGACAACAAAGACAGAAAGAGAGAGAATCGTTCATATGTGTAGAAAAAGATACAATTCATATTTGTGTGGTTTAAGAAAAAATAGACGAGGGAAAGTAGATTTCTCTGTGAAATACACAGTCAAAAGAGATGGGGGGAAAAAAAGGAAAAGAGTGCCGAGCCCAGAAAGTCAGAAAGTGACTGCAAATAGCAGGAGTTGTACTTCCCTATAATAAGTCAAATTCTTTGCTGCTTCTCCTCCCTGCGTTTGATGGCCAGCCTTGCCCTGAGCGATGCCCAGCCTGCCAGCAAAGGGGAAGAGAGGCATGGCTGCCGATCATACCGAGACATGTGATACAGAGTCACACCGCAGCAACCGACATCCTCAGCATTATATTCTATTTTCATAGAAACAAAGCCTTCCGACACTGCGCGGTTGCATAACACTGGCTGGTTACCAAAATGTGTTTACTTATAGGTTATTACATTTTACAGTGTATACTTTTCTCATTTTGGATTTCTGTTTTGTGTGTGTGTCACTATGTTTAGAGACTTATTCTTGAATATCAGTCATCCATGTGTGATTGATCCATGTTGCAGCTGTCAGGTGTGTCCCTCCCTGTCAGTAAGGGTTAATCAGTTCTGAAAAAAAGAAAACATTCACAGTAGATTTAGTGTTCATAAAGTCCCGCTGAGTGGTTTTTTTGCAAGGTCAAAATGTGTCCAGACATGTAGGTATAAAGTGAAAGTTTTGTTAATGGTCATTAGTTCCACAGTATTATATTGAAATGGTCAGTCATGACCTGCAAAACATTCAAATACATTTTGATGTAATCTACATGTTTAAAGACCTGCCTTCTCTCAAATATAATAATAACTAGATGGCACTCGGCTTGTGGTGCTCAAAGCTAAAAAAACCAACAAACATTTGAAATCATGACCCAGTTACTCAAGATTATCCACAGACCGTGTTGTAATCAGTTTCACGTAGAAACTATTTTCTGTCTACCGAACTACACCCGCCAACTGTGTTGAAAGAAGTATGACTCTACTGCTGCTAGCTGACCTAGCACCACTGAGCTAACGTTAAAGCTCAGCCAAGAAGGAAACATAAATGTTTACATCTCAAAACAGTCTTTTGTCCATGAGTAGATGCACGCTTCCCTCTGTGTGGTGATGCTGCTTGCAGGTGTAGTTTGGTAGACAGAAAATAGTTCCTACATGAAACTGTTCACAACAAGGTTTGTGGATTATCTTGAGTAACTGGATCATGATTTCTGGTGTTTCAAATGTATTTTTTTGGCGCTTTGAGCACCACAAGCTGAGTGCCATCTAGTTCCATTATATTAGAGAGAAGGCAGATGTCTCTACGGCCGATATCTCCGACACTCAGCAACTCAAACCAAAACAATCTACACTGATAAATAGCACTAGAAGTAAGACAAAAAATATGTATTTTTGAAGTTGGGGTGAACTGTCCCTTAAACCTAGGATCATGTAATGTATGAAATACTTTCTGATTCCTTTTGGTCAAAAGAAATAGAATTAGGAATATTCTCTATCTTGACATGAGCGAGTTGACTGTTTGCTGTTTTTCTCTTGTTTTCACTTGAGCTAGATGCATTAGCAAGTTATTGAGCATTTTGACTATAGGGGCATCAAAAGCACCAAACGCTGTGTGATGTTAGACCACCTTCCTCCCCACTCAGTAATGATTTGGTTCTGTATTCTTTGTCATTAGTTAACTTTTAGCTACACTTTTAAGCATTACCTCTGTGCTGCCGCATTTTACATACAAACAAACAGACAGTCAGCAGGCTGCTGAAGTGATTTAGGCATCAGAATTGCCAGCCAAGAATTGACAAGCCATTGCTAAATCATGGCACAATTTAGATGTCTTACAGGTTTCCTCCGGGTGCTCCAGTTTGTCTCACATTCAGTACATATAAACATCTAATAACTGACCCAATTTAAAAAATATCGTAAACGGCATATTCATTTTGAAGGAAATTCATTTTGGGTCTTTTTTCCCTTCAAAATCTTGACAGACATTATTTCAGTAACTCATGTTGGTATGAAATTACAAGATAAGCAAAATTATAGTTTTACGACTGCGCAATGATTTTAACAAAAAGACAAAAAGAACACTCAAGAACAGTCAAGGGGGCAATTAAAAATTCAACTGCTGATATAATGTCAACAAAGATGTATTGCTCAGTATTTCCCACTGTTAGTGTAATTAAATAAAAGACACTTGATTGCCCATCCAAAACGTGCCTGTTCAGAACAGTAACTATGATGGCTCGGCTTGTGCTGTTGCTGCTTGCAGCTTTCTTGGGAATGCTCATCCAAACAACTTCACACTCAACACTGTGCTTCATCATTATGATGTTTAGATATGACAAATTGAATTATGTTGCTATTTTTATTCATTGTCCCCCAAAATAGATTACAAAAGCCCGCCATAGTACTTAAAAAATATGCAACACAGTGATATACTACTCACTTACTGTGTACTTCTATACCACTACATGCCACTGCCGGAGACACTGGTTGCACTGCAGATTCAGATTTTACTCACAAAATATAACAAGAATATAATGTTTTAGTATTTATTAAACTATCCAGCAATGAGAATGAGAATGAGAATTGAGAATTGAAAGCTCCTCCTTAAGTAAATTTAAGTACATTGTGCCTTCATTGCCTTTTTTTTTGTATAGTATAGAAAGAAATTGGAAACACTTGACATCATGTAGAGCAAATAAATTATTTAAATGGTGTAACTTTGACATAGTAATGTGAGAGTTGACAAACTGGTTAAAATCACAACTTTATTTTTTTTAGTTAGACTATTATTAGGACTTAATTCATCAACACCATTTTGTCAGTTATTGGATTTTAAAACATTAGGCACATAAAAAATTATTTTTCTAATAGCAAAGTAATTTAATATTTAATGATGCCACGGTGTATGAGGGCACATTTTGTTGAGTATTTCTCTTTTTGGTGTTACACTTAGTAGACACTTCCTGCGTACTTGGCTCTCAGCAGGCTGCACACGTACAGTAGAACAACGTTATTTGGCCTGCTCGAAGGACAGATCATTTTGATGAAGTGTAGCTCACTGTCTCGGTTGGAAATAAGCACCATTTGTGTTTTGTCAATGTCTCACTAATGAGTTATTGATCCAGAAAGTTCAAATCTATGAATGTCTTTCAAAGTGTAACGAACGTCCCCTCTTCTCAGTACTGAATGTCTTAGTAGTATGGAGTACTGGATTGTACTGGCCTTTCACCTCTTCACATCGAGGATGGGCTTTCACAGAGTATACACCACGTAACGTATCCTGTAACTCTACAAACAAATGCTCAATAGTTAGTTGATAATGTGATTATTTGGGAACGCTTGGTTACAGCTTAAGCTAGTTAGCAGGGGATGCTTAAATCAAATCCGTGCTATTTAATTCATTCCTTATACTTGCACACTGAGTTAAAGTACCTTTCAAACTTTATGTTTGTAATGCAATTTACAATGGCAAAGGCGGCAGACTTTAAGGTCCACTGTGCAGGATTTTGAGGGATATATTGGCAGAAACGGAATACAGTGTTTATTATTCAATGGTTTTATTATAGGAGCCCTGAATGTTTATAACATCTGGTTCTGCCCCTGTTAGAAATCCTAACAGTACTGGTTTGGACCAAATATTGTTCTGGGGAGGCATTTTAAGATCTGAAACTTCAATTTTAGCTCTAACTTAAAGACAGCTGTTGAGCTTTTTGGTGTTGTGACATCCACAGTGTTTTGATTTCACGGTAACCATGCCAGCTTTTCTGGTGTTTCACTAAAGTTTGAATGAGTTTCAGAAGCATATAAACCCTTTTGTTTCTCAGGCACAATGATAATGCAAATCAGCCAATCCCAGCAGAACTTAAAAAAACAAACAACTTGCATTTTTGGAAAAATTGTCATACTGTGTGTCTGCAAGAAATAGGTATTTACAGAGTGCTCATTGTCTTTGGATCTTTTCACACAGTAAAATGATCAACTCAGACAAAACACAATATATAGCGTCATAGCTTTTGCTCGCTCCCTGCAGCTTGGTCTCCCCGCTGAAATTCCACTGTTTTATGATTAATCGATTTATGATTGAAGATGTCTGTGTGTGTTGTGTCAGGTTGCAGTCACTCCAAGCTGCAGGAAGCGAGCGAAAGCTATGACGTCACATATGCAACCGCCTCCTGTGTAGTTTTTTTAATTACGTTTTTTTCAAAAGCTTATATCTCAACAGTTTTACCACAAAGTATGACTTTCTTGACCTTAAAATTTATGTTTTAAATTCATTAACGACATATTTGGATTTCATGTCACGTTGTCATGTTTATAATATATAAAAAGGCAATAATTTGTGGGGAAAAAAAATTAAAACTCAGCATTCTTGTTTTCATAATTATTTAAATAATTTGAAGTCCATTTTTATTTCATATTAGATGGTCTTATTTCAAAATTTTAAAATGACATTTGCCCCATTGACATTTTCATTTTACATCACTTATTATTTATTCATGTATTTAATCGTTTTGTTTTACACTGTAACTTTCCATGACAGAGTGACTTCAACAACTGTGACCAGATTTACGTAGTTAGCTCCTGTTAGCTAGAGGTTACGGTTAGCACATTGGTCACCCCTGCACCACTCATGGCTAGGAGAAAGCTCTTTGTACCGTTACCTGCATGATTTATTATTTCCTCAATCAATACTATTTGTCATCAAAAAAGCATCATGGATCATGTTAGGTGGTTAAGTAATCTGACAAGCTAGCGGACTGACATGTCCACTAAGACAGTACTTATACTGATAACGTCAACCAGCCAACAAAATACATATAAAAAGTTACATCTAGTATCTTGAATATTAAACACGTTTGGGTTCCATATTACTGACGTTGCTTCACAGTTTAAGCCTCGTAGTTGTTCTAGTGGTGAAAAGCTTTCAGCTTGAAGCACAGCAGAAGGAAGTGTTATCACACCAATTGCAGCCCTCATTTTTTAAAACTGGTACTTCCTTTCTTTTTGCCCACATGACCCGCATGTCAAGCCTGTTCACGGTAACAACACAGCTCAGATATAACAGTGTTGCCCTGCTTCCAGTCAAGCATATGTTCTTGGCATGCCAGCTAAACAATGTTATGTAGCAAGTCAGTAGAAATGGGCTTATTTGTTTGAAGCACTACGGCCAACTGGGGGAAACTGATAATTGACTTCGCTTAAAGAGGCAAAGATTTAGGTATATACGAACACAGATCAGTCAAATGAATATAAACTTTGTCATAGGATACGTGGAAAGGTGTTTTTCATTGTCAGTTTGGACTGTATTGGCATAAATTAATAGAAAGTGGGAAAATGTGGGTACTGGAACTCAGTCTTACATTAAGAAAAGTGCAGAATTAGTCTTTGCAGTGATGCATTTCATTGTATTTTAATCACTCAACATATTTCACCATTGAAAACCTTGCTAAGTCTTACTCATCTTTACTTCCCCCCTTTCCTCTCTTCCTCCCTCCAGTCCTTCTTGCTCAGCCCATAGAGAATGAATGTATGGAGGGTTTGACATTGAAGATCACAGACTTCGGCCTAGCGAGGGAGTGGCACAAGACCACCAAGATGAGCACGGCTGGCACCTATGCCTGGATGGCCCCTGAGGTCATCAAGTCCTCCACCTTCTCCAAGGGCAGCGACGTCTGGAGGTGAGTGCTTGTGTGTGTGTTTGTGTGTGCGCAAAGTCCAGTCCAGGAATTTAATTATATGTGCAGGTGTGCATTTATGGTATTTCTGCACCTTAAAGAAATAGTTTTACATTTTGGGAAATATGCTTATTCACTTTCTGGCTTAGAGTTTGATGAGCTCAATATCACGCTAATGTCTGTACGATAAATGTGAAGCTAAGTCTAAGCAAGTAAGTGTGTTCCCCATAATGTCAGACTATTCCAAAAAGGAACAAAAACAGCTCCTTTTCTAGTGTGTTTGTATGGGGAAAATGTGTCCTGAGTATGTCACATGATACTGCACTACCGAGTGTGGCCACTACGCCAGATCACAATAGTTACAAGCAGGGCTGGGTATTGGTTTTGATACCTTTAGGGTATTGACTGAAATAAACCAGTGCGCAGTAGTGTCAAAACTTTTCCAATGAAACAATATGCACATTTGATCCTTTTTGTACCCAGACCTAGAATAAAATTAGTATATGTATGGTTTTTCTCACAGCCAATCACTGCAAGCTTTTTTTGATATGATGCAACATGTGATTGGTACACTACTACAGCAGCTACAACCCACACGTCTGAGGTGTGGTGAAGACGAGCGCAGTGTATTTGATAGAGTTGGCAGTTCAGTGTGCCAAGACGCCACTAAAATGTTTGAAAGTATGACTATACTACATGCCTGTGGCATCTGGTGCCATTTTACCCAACTGAATTTTTCCATTCACATGATGGGTATTGAATGAATAAAACATATCAAGTGAAGTACTCTGTTGGTATCTGTATCAATTTAAAATAACAGTTCAATGACCATATTCACAAAGCTTCCTGTTACAAAGAGATGCTCCTTGTGACGAAATTCTACGGAAATTTCTCAGACTTCGACATTTTCCAAGAATTTCCCCATAGAATGAAGACTAGATTCTTGTAAAGATGAAAGTAATTCACAAAGCGTCTTAGCCCTAAAGAGAGCTCTTAAGGTGAAAAACTGTCAAGAGTAAGGAGGAGGACTTTTAAGAGGCTTAAGAGTTTCCTAAGCAGATGAGAAAATAGCAGAAAGAAAAAGAGGAAGGAGAAATGTTCTCCAAATGCTGGATGACAGTGAGATGATGAAATACTGCAGATTAGATTGTGCAGGGATTATGAGGTCATTCTCATTTGAGATGTACTCACGTCTTGAACTCAACACAATAACAATATAACAACAGAAATAAAGTGATCTCAAAAGTGATCACACTAACAGTTACAACACTTCCAGTCTCACATTTTGATGCAGTTCATTTAATTTCCACTGGCTGTCCACACCTTGCAGACTTACAAAAGTGCGTGTCTGTGACAACCAATCACTCCTGTTAAAAGAATGCATCATACCTAGCAACAGGGTCAACCTCACCTCCTCACTGAAGTAAAAGGTTCTGTCCCTCCCTTGCTCAGAGTTGCTCTGAGAATTTTCCTAAATTACTCCTAAGATAGGACGTCTTCCTAAAAACGTTTAGGCTGGGTTAGGAGCTCTCTGACCCCAAAGATCTATTGTAGTGGGGTTGCATGATATATTTATCCATAGTTAGTGTATTACCTACAGTACATGGCAAACTGGGGGGCAGCATGCTTTTACACAGAAGCTAAGCAATGTACTGCTCAGGAACAAAATGTATTTTAGCCACTTAAAAAAATCACTGTCAGTTTAAATGTACACTATATTTAGAATATTTTCACTGCTTTACCTTACCTTCAGACATTGGTATATGACGGAGAAACTAAGCAGTTATATAGCTCTCTTCAGAGCCAGACTCTATTGAATAAAACAGTGATTTAATGTCGCCAAACACAGGAGCTGCTTATCTACGGCTAGCTCAAGTAGTTGTTTGTGTTTCGATGTGTTTTTGTTTGTGTTATTGTGTGACTTTGGTGTTGAAAGGGGTTATTTCTGATTCACCTGAGTCACACAATAGCCCCTTTTCCACCGCAGGAACGTTTCTCATTTACCCAGAATTTTGAAAAACCTCTCCGTGTTTCCGCCGAAATTACTCGGGTAAAAAACTTTCCCTCAACCCCAAATTTTCCCTGAAAAAGTACCTTGTCGGGGGGTAGGACTTTTCAGATTACCCAGAATTATCGAGGGGCGGGGCAGTGTGCTGAAGAATACTGATTAGTGGACTCACACTTGAAGTGTTCCTTCCTGGCACAGGCAGCCACTGCAAACTTTATTTCATTTCTACACGCTCCACTTTGTTTGTTTCGATTTAGGATGGGTACGGACATCTGGTACTAAATTAGCCGGGGGCTAAATTATCAAAGACCGTAGTATTGATAAGTGCTGACGATATCTGTTCTCCTCTGCTCTCTGTGCCGGCACTGAGCTCCTCCACACACACACACATCCACACACACACACACATCCATAGATACACTAACGCAACACAGTAAGCGGCGAACAGCTGAGCGGTCCTGGTGGAAATGAAGTAACAAAACTTCAAAACTTTATTTTTATATCACTTTTCATACATTAAAAATGCAGCACAAAGTGCTTCACAGAATAAAAACAAACAGAAGTATGAGATAAAATAAAATAAAAATAAAATGCATAAAAATATAAGGATTTAGAAAAAAAATTAAAAATTTAAAGATTATAATAATATTGATAATAATTAATAAATAAATGAAGATTTAGAAACTTAATAATAATAAAATGCATAAAGATTTAAAAATAAATGATTTAAAAGCATTAGAAATTAAAAATAACATATAATAGGAGAATTAAAAGAGTAAAAGAAATCAGTTAAAAGCCAAATTAAAGAAGTGAGTCTTGAGCCTCCTTTTAAAAATATCAAGAGTCTCTGCAGTCCTGATGCTCTCCGGCAGACTATTCCACAAGTGAGGGCCATATTGGCTGAATGCAGCCTCCCCGT
Organism: Epinephelus awoara; assembly: GCA_035609425.1. Classification (NCBI taxonomy): domain Eukaryota; kingdom Metazoa; phylum Chordata; class Actinopteri; order Perciformes; family Serranidae; genus Epinephelus; species Epinephelus awoara. The sequence goes on along the minus strand of CM069315.1, from coordinate 8,337,929 downwards.
GGGTTTTTGTTCTGACTTTTGGAACAATCAAAACGCCGGTGCCGGAGGACCTCAGGATCCGCGAGGGTTGATATGATAAAAGCAGGTCAGATAAATAAGATGGCCCAAGACCGTTATGACATTTAAAACCTAATAAAAGAACCTTAAAATCGATCCTGTAATACACGGGAGCCAATGCAGCGATTTTAAAACGATTTTTTAAAGCAATTTTAGGAAACTATTTAGGTCCAGTCCTGAAGCTTTCACATGTTACAGGGTCATCAAGCCTAAATACCTTGGGCAGTAGATGGTAGTTAGGTCAATAGAAACAGACAGTCATGTTCCAATAACATACTGCAGACTCCAAATTGTGTATGACCTTGGAATACAGAATGAATAGCATTGTTACGATTAGGAAAATTGTTTTTCTTTATAATCAGAGATGTAATGACTCAAATTGTAGTACTATTAAAAAAACGCAGCCCTATTAGAGATCAGTATGGTGGGGTGTTTATATGGGGCCAGAGGGGAAAGGGTGAAAGTGCAGAGAAGTGATGGTGGGAGACGGAGTGATGACGAGAAGGAGGCACAGAGTGATGGATTGCGGCAAGACCGCCGCAGCCATGTGACGGCGTCTCTTCAAAGAGCTGCTCTGTGCTTTGTTGTGGGACATCTGTACTGCACACTGTCCCATTGTCTCCAGTATAGACAGAGAAGGAGGCCACACACCAGACCTAACCACAGCCCTTTATCTGGGAATAGCTCTGTGTGTGTGTGTGTGCGCACATATCTGTGTGTGTTTGGCCACATCTACACAGGAACAGAAGAGTCCCCTTGATTATGGTTTGTGGTTTTGTAATAATGACTTAAACAACTGTGTGATTTGTTGAGAGGGGATTCATGATGGCTTTAAAGTGCCGTATATGAATTTGCATTTGGAATGAAGCAGAGGGCTGATTTTGCTCCGCAATAGGGAAAAGATAAATAATTTATTATAGCAATAATACACATTTATGGCTTTGCTGCACTGTGGTTATAGCAGTTACTCTCATATGCTATGGTTTAATTTTAATCCAGTGGATTTGGACCATTTAATCCATTCTTAAATGGTTCTTTGCAGCCCCACACAGAGCCTATGTGAAACCAATTGAGCATGCTGTTACAGAGAACCTTTTTGAAAGCGTCCTTGAAAACATCAAACAGGATCCTGCTTTGGTGCAAGCTACTTAAGGAATTTTCTGGTACTTTAAAGAACCCTATTTAATAAGAGTGTACAGTTTTTTTTGCCACTACCCTAATTGGGTTCAGTGTCATCTCACTATCTCACACACATCCTCTGAGTTTCCATCTCCCCGTTTATCAACAACAAACCCACGCAAGCTCATTTTCACAGCAATCACAGCACAATCTGGAAAACAGCAAAATGAGCAAGTAGCGGGCGGGCAGACAGGCAGCCCCGCTCTGAAAATGAACGGTAATCTTTGTTCTACTATTCTTTCTCATCTGTCCACGGCCGCTCGTCTCCAAAGCCGCCACGCGAAGACGGCGACCGCCTCGGGGAGCAGCGAGCAGCGTTTCTGCACAGTCACAGTGTGTGGAAGTTGTAATTAAAGAACTAAATAAAAAAAGGCTGCGGCCTGCGCTCTCCACTTAGCGAGCCTCCACAGTGCGTTCAGTCAGGTCCGGGCGAGGGCTAATTGACAGTGTGGGAGATCCAAGTCCTGCGCCACGCTTCATCTTCTTAGGACACAGGGCTGCTCCCATTGTGTGGGCTCAAAAGTCCTGTGTGTGTCTGTGTGTGTGTGTGTGTGTTTGTTTGTGTATTTGTGTTTGTACAAGTTTTGCATGCATGAGTTCACATTGCTTTGCAAGCACATGGTTCACCAAGCAAAAATATTCCACTGCACAAATGTGTCTTAGTTCTGTTTTGTCAGTGCTACGATAATGTATGTGTAAGATATAATTTCAGCTCACAACTAAATGAGCATTTGTCTTTTTAAAAGCACCATCAAATACATATGTAAATAGTCTGGAAGCAAGTGTGAGTCATGTTGGAAATATCTCATATCGGTATTAAAGCTGCAAATGTGTTGAGGCATGAGACCAGTGCTGGACCTAGCACATTTGGCTCCCTAAGCAAACCCCTTATCTTTTATATTTGTTGTATTTATTACTAAAAAGAACAAGCGCCAATGAGAAATCAACACAATAAAAAATGTTCCTAACAATAATAATAAATAACAATTTTAAGAAATGAATTTAAAAAAATTTGCACATTTTGTTGTCTTCTTTTGTCTTTTCTGTTTACTCAGGGTTTCCGCGATGTTGATGTTGATGTTGATGTTGATGTTGAGCTGTAGAGCTGTGTTACTTGTTATGACCTAAGGTGTATTTTAATAAACCGGCCTTTGGTTTAATTTATTCTTTCAAGCTTTATTCCTTTTCATCCTATCTGAGTTCTGTTGTATGTTTGTGCTCCATAGATTTAATTGCAAACTACAACTGTGTAGTAAGTTAAAGATGCGTTGCTGCTAACGACAGCTTGAAGTGGCGATGAGGTCTTAAGGTTTTTTGGAAGATCTTAAAAAAGTCTTAAAAAGGTATTGAAATTAACCTCAGGATTATATTTAGATAATTACATTTCTAGCAGTGTTTTCCTTCGTCAAACATAAATGTTAGCGGTCACTGCTAACCACTTTGTTAGCATGAAGGTCACAGTAACGTAATAGCGAGAAAAAAGAATACTTTGCCAGATGTCTGAGCTTTTACCTGTGTTCGCAGGTGACTTGCCAAGCTTGTTGTAGACTTGTGATTTACCAGTTTCCTGTGGTATATCTGGCACTCAAGTTCACAAATTTTGAAACTTCAGAAGCTTAACTTTTTCGACGTCTTGCTAGCGTATCTGTAAGCCAAACAGTCATAGTTTCAGTACTGCTCAAATGCTAGTGACTGACATTAGATGGGAGCGAGTCAGAGTCACAAAACCATCACCAAGTGTCCTTGACTAAAAATAACACATGATAATTCATGCTGATGCATAATGAATAATGTTGGATTACTTTTAATATTCCTGTTACCAAGGCAACGATCATACCTTAGGAGCTTTAACGCACTCGGGTCAGCTCCAGTGAATAAATGCCAGCTATAACCTCAACCTGAAATGAGCTTAAAGCTGCTCTAATCACTAATTTTATATTAATAATAGACCAAATAACTGCTAAAGTAAAAGCCATCGTCAGTACTATTTGCTGGAAGACTGGCAGTATTGAGTTAACATTAGCAGATATGAAAGCAGTCTAGAAAGTAAAACAGTTGTGAAAGTCAAAGTCTTGTAAAGTATATTAATGCTGCAGTGGTCTGATTTGTTGATTTGAATATACCAAAAATGATGATAATGTCACACTGTATGTTTTCCAAATAGCTGCATGAAGTGTGTTCCAGGATATATCCTGTGTCTAATTTTGGTCTGAGCGTTCTGTCTCATGCCTTGTTGACTGTGTTTTTTTCCCTCCAAGCTATGGTGTTCTGCTGTGGGAGCTGCTAACAGGAGAGGCACCCTACAAAGGGATTGATGGACTTGCAGTCGCCTACGGAGTCGCTGTGAACAAGCTCACCCTGCCCATCCCCTCCACGTGCCCCGAGCCCTTCGCTCAGCTCATGTCAGGTGGGACACGTGTTTGGAAATGTAACCGAATGCATTCATTGCACAGTTTAGGCAATGACTTTCAGTTCAGTGGTGTGAGAGTACTCTTGCGTGAGATCAAATTGGTGTCCCCGGCACGCTCTCTTTCCATTTCCCCAAAGCTGGGTTGAAATTGAGAAAACAAATTCCTGTATGTTGTTAATAACATGGCCGTTGAGAGGAAGTGCTTTGTGCTGGAGCCACCTTGTGCAATGTGTTTGTACTCATTTATGTTCTCCCTTTGGTTCAGTTGCAAGCCAAGAAGAAATGTCACCTGGGTGCTTGCTAACATGCTACCAGCCTGTTATCTGCTTCTGCCAGAAAATAGACATAGACAGTTTACATTATTTCCACTTAGCCTCATCTCTTGATGTCTGTTTGTCTTCTCCAGTTGTATTTTTAAAAAAAGAGATCAGTGCACAAAACCACCGATAGCCACCTCAGAGGATTAATTAATTATCGGATTGGTTTTTGATCTGCTTGTAATGCCCAAAGTGTTGCAGCAAATTATGCAAACCCCCCACAGCAAGTTAATTAAGCGTAACACTTTGAATAAGTGATCAGCTTGACTCTAGATTATGCTCACACAAGTGCCTGAAATATGGGTAAATAAAAATTAGAGGCATCGCAGGATCCTCATTGGACATGAAGTGTAATGAGTGCAGAAACATCCGTTTTAGGAAGTCATTTGACCCAATTTTAAGTCTTAAAATTCTAATGAACACCTTTTAATAGGGTGATAAAATTAGCCTTTTTCCTATGCAGTGCTGTATGTCTAAGGATTTCAGTGAATCAGTGAGGTACTTCCTTCTTTCAGGTCCCTTGATTCAAGAAAAACACTAAAGAAGTGAAACTGCTGGAAACAAGTGAATATGGCGACTTTATTGTCAAATTTTTCCACTCATTTTAAGGAAACGGCTCAGTAACAGACTAAACAACCTTTTCTTTTTGTCAACACCACCCACTTTAAAATGTATTTTGCTCTGCTTGGGTCCACTACTTCCTCATTGCTATTATCTTTGCATCAGTGTGAAGACAGCCATGCATTCATGAGAGTGCAGTCGTAGTAGAAATAACTCTGTATCTGCAAGTGCTGCTGATGTCTGACTGTGTCTGCTGTCTGTGTGTATGTGTGTGTGTGTGTGTGTGACAGAGTGCTGGGACCAGGACCCCCACCGTCGACCCAATTTCAGCTCCATCCTGGCCCAGCTGACGGCCTTGGAGCAGCAGGTGAAGGAAGAGATGCCGCAGGACTCCTTCCACTCTCTGCAGGAGAACTGGAAAGTGGAGATTCAAGACATGTTCGATGAACTGCGGGCTAAAGAGAAAGTAAGAGAGGCAGTCAGTGCATTATTCAGTAAAGTAAACATATGTGTATCTCTCTTAATTTACACATCTATTCCTTTGTCCATCCAGGGTTCAGATTTGTTCCGTGTTTTTAAAAAATTGTGTGTTTTGAACGAATCCTAACCCCCATATAACTTTTAATTTACATCATGATTATGCTGATTTTATCCATCTGAACAAAGCATTTGCTAATGGATTTATGAATCCATTCAATCAAAGCAAAACAGTTGAAAGATTTTATTTTGATGAAAAGATAAATCAGATAAATAATATATATAGATATTATAATGAAGATAAATAACAGCTTTTCTTGCTCTCTTGCACCTTTATTTTATTGATACAGATGTGACAAAGAAGAAAAGACAGCTTATCTTAAAAACAGTTCATTTCACTTTGGACCCTGGTGTCATGTGGGCCATTCAGAGTTTAATTAACTGTAAGATTCAACCTTTTCAGGTGTGTCACCCCTTGAGACCAAACATTAATCTATGGAACATCACATAAAATGTCAGATGGTTAACTTGCAGGTCATCCTGCAGTTAATGCTCATGAAAGGTTTCACTGCCACCATAGACTGTATAAAATAATGGACGTACCCACCATAACGTCACCAACTGGTTTGTGGACTCGCGTTTTGAAGCTTCAAGTTTTGTATTTTGGCTGTTGCCATCGTTTTTGGGAGCCAGAAGAGACCATATTTGGATGAGAGGGTGGCACTAACCCTAATGCTAGCTGCTAGCTTGGTTAGCACAGTACAGCTGTGATTAACTGTGATAATACTAATGCTAATTTTCACTAGCTTAAGACAGGCTTAAAACCATTAATACAAAATGTACTTACCAGAAAAAAAGAATATCCTCTCCTGACACTTTTTTTTTAATAAACAAGCTCTATGTTAAATGTTTTTTATGCACTTGTGCACATTATAAAAATCTGAATTCCGCCTTGGGGATTGATAAAGTATATAAAATTAAATTAAAAAATAATTGAGCTGACTACAAAGTACAAACAAATAGTAGTAAATAGTACACCCAAACACTGAATAAGACATTTTTAGGCATGCAAAACATTACTTGTTACTTTCTTGAACTGAAAACACAATAAAATGGTGAAAGCTACAGCTACACCTATACTCTGTGACTCTAGGATTATGCCACGAACCTCTTTTCCACCAACATTTACAGGAACTTTTATTACCAGGAATTTATTTACCTGGGTAAAAGAATTTCTGGTAATCTGTGTGGTTTGCATTTCCACCGCACCTCAAAGTTCCGGAGAATTTATTCAAATTAGCGAGATGATGTGGATGATTCGGCGTGTGCCCTGTATTTGGCTCTGCCAGCTTGGCTGGTTACATACTGGTGTAGAGAGTTGGGGCTGTTTGTCTCAGCCAGCAGCTAAGTTTACAAGTATTTTAAGATAAGTGTCAAACGAAGTTAGTCTACATACAGACAGCTGTCATTTGAGCTTATTAGTAACTTATTAGTAACACTCTTATTATGTGTAACTTCAAGCTTTAATAAAACGTAAATGGCTGAGTTATATAAAAATTCACCCCTATACACTTGTCATGAATGTTAAAATTAGCTTTTGAGACCAAAATTGTTTTTGTATCAGGTTGTAAACATATATATTTCGGCTGTAAAGTTAGGTATTTTAACATGGAGGTTTCTGTGGATTGACTCTCTCTTTGAGCCAGCCTCCAGTGGCTATTCAAGGAACTGCAGGTTTTGGCACTTCTGTGTTGGCTTCATTTTTGCTTGATTGCAACCAACCTCCAGCAGCTCATTTCACACTGTATACCTCCATCATGCATGATCGGGACCTGCTCGTATTAAACACCTCTTCATCTCTTTCATGCACTTGTCCTTTTTCGTCCCACAGGAGCTGCGATGCCGTGAGGAGGAGCTGAAGCGAGCGGCCCTGGAACAGAAGTCCCACGAAGAGTTCCTGCGGCAACGCGAGCAGCAACTGGCTCAGTGGGAGCAGGACGTGTTCGAGCGCGAGCTCAGCCTCCTCATCCTCCACCTGAACCAGAACCAGGAGAAACCCAACGTCAAGAAGAGGAAGGGCACCTTCAAAAAGCACAAGCTCAAGTGCAAGAACGGCGAGAAAATCAGCATGCCTCAAGGTGTGTGTTTGTGTGTGTTTGTTTGAACTGTTTTTGAGTTGCTCTGTCACAAATCAGCTACTAGTCGGATTGTGTCAGCCAATGGTCTTGACGAGAAATTCCATTTCAAGGGCCATTACTGGCTCAGTCTCAAGAAGCAAGAAAAACAACAACAGGCAAAAAAATACAAGAGAGCAGAGAAGGGGAAGTGAGGGAGAGAGTTTTGTGGTGCAACTGTAATTTTGTAGCTCGGCTGTGCTGAAGGTTCCTATCACGACTGGACTCGTGTAGGTTTGAAGGCTGATATTTAGAAAAGGAGGCTGCAAATAGAGGCCATTTTCTGCTGTCTTTCAATAAACCTGAAATTGTTTACTTGTATGTCAATCACAAAAATGTCAAACTCTTCAAAATGCCCCCTCAAACAATATTCAGACCACAGTAAGACACAAACAGACTACAGCTTTGGTCCTGTGAAAGGTGAATCGCAGGTCTGATATTCACACTGACCAACACACTCCATTTCTGCTCCCTTTTGTCCTCTAATACTCAGCTGACTTCTGTTCCTTATGCATCCTCCACTATCACAAAGTCACACAGCCCGCTGCAGTTCACATCCAGTGTGTTTCAATGCGTGTGTGAGTGTATTTTAGGCTGAGCAAGCATGCGTAAATACACTGTGTGTTTGTGTGTGTGTGTGTGTGTATGTGAGTGTGTGTGTTGTGGTTAGGCCTTTCCCAGCAGCAGCAGGGCGGTGATGTGGTGGTGGTGGGGGGGGTTGATGAGAGGGGAGAGTGAGCCAACCACGCCTTGTTACTTCCTGTCTATGGATACACTGCTGGCTGGCCTCTCTTCACTCTCTCGCTCTCACTCCATGCCTCTCTGTCGCTCTCTCCCTCCCTTTTTCTTTTTAGGTATCCCTCCCTCACCCTTTTCTCTCTCCCCTCTAGCTCCCTCGTCTGTGTTTTTATTCTCCTCCTAACCATATCTGTCTGGGTCCCTTTCTTTTTCCTTCCTCTTTCCACCAATATTATTATTATCCTTTTTCTATATCCTGTGTTGCTCTTGCACTTGGCACCCTGTGGAATAACTTATATGTTAGGCTTTATCCCATAGATATAAATAAGAACATGCTTAGGATGTTCTTATGCAGGATTTAGGGTTTAAAGGTGGTATTTGTCACATACACAAACAATATGTGCAGTGAAATGCAGTGTGGCATACTCTTAAGGCTGTGCTAAAAGACTAATAGGGGCTTTGCAGTTGCATCACAAATTTGGCTCCGTCATGGTTGTATAGTGGCTAAATATACAGAGAAACAAATGGGCTGGTAATGGAGAGATAGCTGAGCATAATTGCTGTGGTGTGGCTGTCATTTCAGTTACACTTTAAGTGAAAGTGAATATTATTGTCAAGGAAATGTCTTAATATTCAGCCCTAGTTCCTACTTATAAACACTATAAACATAGCCTGAGTCTGCTCAGTTAACCTTAGGGACTGTTATTTACATATGAGAGGGGAAGGGGTGGTGCAAAAAGGGGTACGCATGTCAACTTTTTTTTTTTTAACATTGGGGAGGATTTTATTATTTATTTTGGCTTAGGGGAGGGGCATACAATTTGAAATTGCTGTATTTTGTATTTATTTAACCATCTGGATGGCATCTTTAAAATTGGCCAATTTTACACCATTTATCATAGCCAGAAACTGTAAAACCCTAAACTATCGTCGGGTTTTCAAATTTATGACAGTCCTTGAACACATTATGTCGGATGAACGCTTCTGTCAGAAAAAAACATAACATCTAAGCTTAAAATAGTGATATTTCATCAAATGTACTTAATTCTACATGTCTCGTTTAAATGTGTTTAAAAAATAAACAGAGCGCACTAACTAAGCAGCTTGCACGACAAGACCTTTGACAACTCCAGGATTTTGTCTTCAACTTTTAACTTTCAAACATCAAAGGGTATGTTTTTAAAATCAAACAAGTAATTTATGGTGGAGGAAGGGGTCATGCCTATTCCCAAAGTAACTCAAGAAGGCCTAATGAAAAAATATTTGTAGTTCCAGAGGCATAGAAACTACAATAAATTTGCACACCAGCCACCCCCCTCCTATGATAAATAAAGAACAGTCCCTTAACAAAGTATTAGCTTCTTTTGCTAACTTGCAAGCACCTATCAGCTAATGCTAGTAGCGAGTGCTCTGAGTAGATTAGCAAATTACACTTGCTTATAACCTTAATTAAGTCACACCCGTGAGTCACTTAATTTCTTTCCTTGAATTTATAATGTATTCAACTGATTGATAAAGTCATGACCTCAGACTACATAATTATGTCATTACCTCAAATTAATAGCGATTTCTCCTTCACTCCATTTGTCAGTGCCCTCTTGACAATCTCCCTGTAGACCTCTGCATTTAATACAGTAATATTTTAGGTTTCTGCAATTTAAATCCTTCAAATGTGAATCCATGAGAAAATGAAGAACTAATTTAGTAATTTGAGAGCACAAACCATTAATTAAAAGAAAAGGAATTAAAAAAGGTAGAAATTACAGATTGAGGGAAGTAAATTGATGTACCCAGAGCACGTTCATTTGAGGGAACTGTTGATAATTTGAGGGCATGAATTACTAACCTAATGAATAATTTATTTGATTAAACGGCCCTCCTGATACCTACCAGGCTGTGTAGCTCAATATTAACAGTTTTGCTTTCTGCTCTTAGCTGCATGTAAGTAGCCTACTAGCTTCGTACTGCTACTCTGTGCTAGTCATTACTGCTAGTAGCTAAATCTTCAGAAAATCATTCCTCAGATTAAATTACTAATTTACAAATTCCTAAATTTGGGGAAATATTTATGAAACATTTACCCCTCCCGGCACTTCCTGGTATGTTAACGTTGTTATTAGCACTGTTAGTTGTCAGCCAGTAGTAGCAATAGCATGCTGATGCCTGATAGTCACAGCTAGCTAGTATTTACTGCTAGTAGCTGAATCTTTAGAAAATCATTCCTCAAATTATTAGATGAGGTAATTTAATTATGTGTAATTTCTGAGAAGAAATTACTAATTTTTGGTAATTATTTTTAATTATATTACCCTCCTGACACATCTTCATTTTCAAATCATAGTATTCCTTGAACAGGTATATCGCTGCAACCATACATGTAACATAAGGCTACTGAAATCTGACGTTTTATGTAAAGAAACCGCATTTGTTACCAAGCTGATAACATGTACTTGAGTTCCACTGCCATGAAAGTCAGCACAGACTGTTTTAGAAAAATAAGGAAACTACAAACAACTGACAACTCTTGAATGTATGAATGTGAAGTAGAGCGAGGAAACCCAAACTTAATGCGTGTATTCTGGTTGGTGCTTCCATCACACATCCAGGTGGTCTAACATCTGTGGTATATGTTTGTGTGTTGCAGATTTCATCCATAAGATTACGGTTCAGGCATCCCCAGGCCTGGAGAAGAGGCGGAACTCTCCTGATTTGGGGTCAGGCTCTTCGCCCTCCTTCGGCCCACGTTTCCGTGCAATCCAACGTGAGTGCAGTCATTTTTCCCTTGGATAAACACACGCACAGGTGCACATGTGTGCTAGCAGAGACATTTAGGAAACAAAGAATGTCTTGCCTTCTTGCGTGCACACACAGACTCTGTTGCAACATTACTTCTCTCAGTTTCCAAATTCTCTCCTTTCATGTGCTCTCAACCACCCACTCGTCTTTTTTGTCTTCCCATGTTTCCCTGTGGGCCCCCTCTTTCTCTCTCTCTCTCCCCCTCCCTGCTTTACTGCTCTCTCTCTCTCTCTCTCTCTCTCTCACACACACACACACCCTTTTCCCTTTTCAACAGTCTGTTCCAGTCCAAATATTATCTGACTTCCTCTCAGCGGCTCAGCACTTCTCAGCAGCTTTTTTCCACTGCAGCCCCTGCTCTGCTCCCCCAGGCTGCAGTTTCCTCATTGCTGCAGCGGGGGGAGCCATTGAGCTGTATTTTCCAGGCAGAAAGTATCCACGGTTTTATATGCATGTAGTGGCTACAGTGCGGTTTACTGAATTAAAAATAAGCAGGGAGGAATTCATTGCTCCAGGAGAAGGGGTTGAGAAGGGTTGCAGCAGCGGCAGAGATTTACAATACTCTTCTGCTTGTCAGGCTCCTAGACAAACGCCCCGAGATCATTTCCCTTCGGAGGGAAATTGTAGCCAGTAGGTCACAGGGCGTCTTAACAAAACCCAAAAGGAAATTTGTGGTGTAGCAACAAGCAATGAAAGGGATTTTTTTTTTTCTTTAAACAATTACCACTGGGGGTTGACATAAAAGCGCAAATCGCAGTGAAACATTTATCTGTAAAAGTGGTTAGTAAATCTAAAACATCTGCCAGCTTCATTTATACATCAAATAGAAGGCTGGTTTTCTTTACTTCCTAATGACTTTCCTTAATAGCTATCACTAAGCCATGAGTGTGCCTGTCATTAAAATGTGTTTAGTGGGTATTTATGCTTGCCCTCTCGGTAGCAAGCAGTGATTTATTGCTGGGGCCTCGCAAACTTATTTGTCTAGAGAACTGCCAAATTGATTTGCATTAGTCCACAGAGTTCCATTCAATGGGATTTTTGTTCTGTTAATACAAATGAGTGTAGCGGGGCACAAGGAAAGCTACAGAATGATTGATCGTCCTAGAAGTATTTTTCAGGGACTTTTTGAACTTTTTGAACGATAGAAGTCTTTACATTTATATGTTGATATGATGATACACATGCTATGTTTCTAGCCACGCGGGCATTGTAGCTCTAGGGATGTCAGCTGGTTGATCAGTCAGTTGGTATCTCAGCAACCTTTCAAAGGATTGGGATGGAATTTGGTACAGATGTCGATGATTCCCAGAGGATAAATCGCCTGAACATTCCTCTAGTGCCACCATGAGGTTCAAATCTTCACTCCTCCATTGAAATTTCTCAACAGTTACTTTGTTGGAGCCAAATTTAGTACAGATAGTTATGTCCCCCTCAGGGTGACATGTAATAAGTGATTTTCTTAAGTAGTTTCATCATCAAGTGAAAATTTTGATTTAGCTAATACTTTGATTTTTGACTAAATCTGTCAGAACCAACAACTTTTGACAACATCAGCAGTACTTTATGTGTAAAATAATGGACTTAGCCACCATGATGTCACCCGTTAGTTTGTGGATTCCTGTTTTGAAGCCTCAAGTTGGCATATTGGCCGTGGCCATCTTGGATTTTTGGAGTCAAAACTGACTATGTTTGGATGAGAGGATGGAGCTAATCATCATGCTAGCTACTAGCCTGGGTAGCACGGTGCATTTACAGCTGTGGTTAACTGTCATAATGCTAATCTGGGCTTGCTAAAAACTGGCTTAAGCACAACCAAACTCTGAACATGACTTTTTTAGCTGACCAAAACATTACAATTAACTGTCATGAACTGAAACACTAAAACACTACAGCTACTCATATACTCTGTGAATCTGGGGTTATACCATAGTAACGTTACCTAACCAATGTTGTTGTCGAATTAGCAACCTGTCAATGTCCCTCAGAGTGGACCCACCCTTGAATTGGCATAACTTTAAGCCTTAATAAAATTCAAATGGATGAGTTTAATAAAAATTCACCCTGTGCACAGTAGTTACTAATGTGGAAATTAGCTATAGAGACCGAAACCATTTTTCCCCCAGGCTGTAAACCTCACAGAGCAGCCTCACAGGGCCACTTGCATCGCTCTAGACTAATATTCTTGCTGTTTAGTCGTCTTTCCTCTTTATTTTCTTCACAAATGACAAGGCCATCAACATGGGGCGGATGATGAGCAGAGGAGCCAATTGTGAAATATCCAAAAAATATTATAACCATCAAGATATATTCCATCAAGATATATTCCTGTGATGATATCACAGTGACAATATTGCAAAAGAAATTGTGTTTACTGAGGAATATGCTGGGAAAGGGGTCTTTTTCTTTTTCTTTTTTTTTTGAAAGCCACTGTCTGATCTTGATGAAATTGCCACGCTGACACTATCACCTGACCTCTGTGCTTGCTTTGAAAACACTGTGTTGGAGAGTGATGGGAGGCAAAGTGCATCAGCCAGGCCTCCAGTGTAGTCGAGGCCAAAGAAAATAATACAACATGTTCATTCAGAGAGCATATTTACTTTTTCCCATTTCTGAAGCTCAAATGAAATGACATGAATGGGGGAATCAGCGGAAATAAGCAGCACCAGAGCTGAAATACAAGATGTGGTTTAGTTTTCTCGGTATTTGAAGTATTTTGCAGTGGTGCCCAGACCACTCCTCTTCTGACTAACATGTCAGGTGTTATGTCGAGAAGAGTGCATACGGCTTTTTAAAGGGTGTGATTGGGTCTGTATGTTGGGAGGTGTTGTGTGTCAGGAAGCCTAGCATGTAACTTCTGTGTGTGAATGTTTGCACGATGTTCACACACTTTGTGCAGTTGAAATCCCAGCTTTTATTAGCACCCTGCTCCTCCCCTCATCTTTTTCCCGGGTGACTTTGACTCCTTCCTCTCACACTTTCTGCTCTGTGAACCCTTTGGATGTTACCATTTGGACTATATCCACATGAGGTATTCTTAACACTGTATTAGAGTAAATAAGGACTTGAGCTGGGCAGAAATATGAGCAAAAAGAGTGCATTGAAGTTGCATGAATTCTAGCTGTAGCAGGAGTCAATTAAAGGTCATTGTGTTGGAGATGATTGCAGGGCAACGTCAATTTTATCGGTGAAACCTGCCTTTTAAAAATGCACACCTCATTAGGATACAGCTGAGCAGTATGCATACTGATAACATGCAAGCTGATGTTCATTTTTCTCTCCTATGCTCTCTGCAGTCAGTCCCAGTGACAACAGCAGGACGTTTGGTCTGAGCTCGGTCTGGCCCCTAGAGGCCCCTTCTCATAAACAAGCCAATGGAGACCTGAGGTTGGGCCCCCACTGGAGGCCCCAGAGCCCGAAAAGTCCCAAAAGCCCAAAAGTCCTGCGTCTGAGTCCCCAGGAAAGCAGGTACAGCAGGACTGTTCTTTTCTTCTACATGTAAACGTTTAAAATGAAGAATTTGATTAATCTCATCTTACCACGCTTAAATATTTTTTAATTTCTTCACACTTTCAGTCTGTCGATGAGGGCCAAGCTCCTGGAGTCGGACAGCAATGAGAAGGGGGAATCCAAGGATGACTTTGAGGAGTACAGACCCTCCACGCCTACCCCTCCCATTCCCCCTGCTCAGAACGGTACCCAACGCCCTCCATCACTAGCCTAACCACCAGCCGCATATCTCCCATTAGCCACTGTTACTGTTCACATTGTCATGACTGTGAATTATGTATAAAAGCTAAATGAATAATAAATGTCTCGTCTCTCTCTCCTTTGTCTTTTTAAAGCTTAACAAAAAAAAACGTTTTTCTCTCTCTCTGCAGGCTCCTCAGTGAAGGACAGCCTGCGGCTTCCTCTACCTCAGCGAGACTCGGTCAGCGAGGAAGGGGGTTCCTCCCCAGCTGGCTCCCCCAGGCCTGAGAGGGGTTCCCACGGTGGCCTTATTAAGAGCACCCACCGGGCCCTGCTGGGCAGCGGCTCCCTCCTGGCCTCCGTAGGACTAGGTCGCTGCCTGGATATTCCCCCAAGGGTGCCCCCTCGAACTAACCTCCCTTCCTTGGAGAGTCGCACCCCCTCTGAACCAGAGATCTCATCCCCTATGCCCCTCATTTCAGACCCCCCGGTGGTGGACGATCTCATCACCTTCTCCACCTCTGAGACGCTCCCCAGACCGCTCTTGGATTTACCTCTGCAGTACCAAGAACTGAAGCCCTTACCCCTGACACCACCTCCGCCGAATCCTCGTGAGAGGAGCGGCCACCGGACGCCGCAGATACCGCAAAGTCCGCAGAGCCCCAGGACTCCTCTGCAGCACGGCAGGGCCAGTCCAGGGGAATGGACCCCAAGCTCCTATTCGACCAACGGGGAGCTTGGCTGTGAGGCCTGGGAGCACAAAGCTGACAGGAGGAGGAGGTCCAGCCAAGGCCTGCACGCCTCTCAGCTGGGTCAGTCTAACTTTTCCACCTCAAAGAGTCACTCCACCATTTTAAAAGTGAAAGTCCGTTTAGTAGTCACTAGACCTGTCACAATAATTACTCTTGTCGGACAGTATATTATCTGAAGCAGTGTGGCCAGAAATGGCAGCAGAATGTGTCTCAGTATAGGTTCTTTTTTCTTTTTTAACAGAAGGCTTGTGTGACTAACTGGGGGTGTTGGGTTTGAAAAAGTGCATGTTTCCCCAGACAGTTAGGATCTAGTAAAAGATTCTATCAGGTTGCATTGTCGGAAGTGTAGGAAGTCCAGCGTTTTGGGATGGTGACTCATATTAGAGGCTAAAAGTCAGGATATCTCGGTCTCTGCTGCTTTTATTATTTTATGCCTCTGCGGCGGCGAAGGCCGTGGCCGAAGGCATTATGTTTTCGGGTTGTCCGTCCCATTCTTGTGAGCGTGATATCTGAAGAGCGCTTTGAGGGAATTTCCTCAAATTTGGCACAAACGTCCACTTGAACTCAAAGATAAGGTGAATGAAAAGCTAAATTGTTGTCAAACCATAGCTTTTGGCCTTTTGCTCTCCACATGGAGTATTACCCTGCTGCTAAAACATTGGTCAGTACTCAGACTGTAAACAGACAACAAACTGAAACAAGAATGCTTCAGTTACCTAAGTCTTGTACCCTTTCCCACAGATTCTGCATTCATATGTAGATATCCATTTATAGAGATGAATAAATCGCTAGAGTGCCCCTTTAAATACAGTCTTCTGTCTAAATCAAATCAATGATTCATTCGCAGTTCCTTAAGGGGATACTTTGCCGGTTTTCAACCAGCAACACAACAATGCGTATATGTAAATGAACTTTGGTTAACTTCTCTACATCTTACCAGCGCCAAGATTACCCTCCTCCCCCCAGCTTAAATTCTCCAGATGACGCATCGCTGGCTCTAGGGCTGTTCCTCAAAGTGCAGATTGTATTTCCGCATTCTTTTATGCCCGACACAACCAACACAAAGAGTACAGAAGCCATTGAGAGAGAGGCACTCCTAATGCAGACTTAACTTGAAACAAACTGTAAATTTAAGCAGGGCTGATCAAATATAAACCAATATTCTGTACCTGTATTGCCTTTATCTCCCTTAAAATGTTCCCAGAAACATATATTAGTGCACTGTTTGGCTGTAATATGAGAATTTGTGGGAAAGGAAGTGGTCGCCATACTGTTTCTTGTACGGTTAAAGTTTAGGCTGAACAAATTGAGATTAAACAGTAAAACTAAGCAGTACTGATTAAATACGAACCAAGATTCTGTTACTGTGTTGCCAATTTCTCACCTTAAAGGTTTTCAGGAACATATTTTAATTTACTGTTTAACTGTGATAAGAGATCATTTGTGACCAGCTGGCCACCATAGTGTTTCCTGTGGAAAAACGGATTAGTTTGCACTACGTTACCCACCAGCAGGAGTGTGTGTTGGTTCAGTGCAGTGTTTTCTGGTTGTTGTAGGTTTTTTGCCTCTTGAGCAAAAGTGAATGCCACAGCCCTTTTTGTCTGTTTTTCTCTGGTCATGTAGCACCAAATTCAAAAGTATTCGCATCTTTCTACTGCATACACAACCAAGTTTTTATGAAAAGACCGTCTTTCCCGCACCATGCTTGTTTTTAGGAGGCCCCCACACTGCAGCTGGATCCAGATTTTACCTTGACGAAGTACCTTTTCAGCATTACAAAATGTTCCCTCACAGTTCTAGCAGAATTATTATTGTTACTTTTTTAGCAAGATCTTTCTGGCACAAGGGAGGCTTCAGTGCTGCACAAGCTTTTTCATTTACATCAAAGCTCGTCTTGGACTATTTGCATATCTCAGGTAACAGCTGGCCCTCCATACTTCACAATACTTGCTAAGCAAAGCTAGCATCCAATCCTCTGTTGTTTTCCCTCTTTCAAGCCAGAGTTTTTCCTTTATTGCAAAGTTGAAGATGAATGCGAAACATCGGGGATGCAGCTGAGGTCATGCAGACAGAGAACTGCTGGATTCAAATTTGCTAATAAATTATACTATTCTTTCTGGCCAGTGCTTGGGATAGTTTGGCTGGAGATCAGCAGTGCGTCTTGGGTGTATTTACCCTCCAGTTTGAGCAAATGTTCATGTGGAGACATGCCAAATGTATGCCTGTATGCCGTACAGGATGCACATGACACATGATGAAAGATCACATTCAGGAGGGATTAGCCTTCATATTCCTCCTCAAAATTACATGTGGAAGTGCAGTGTTCACTTCTCATGGGGCATATTTATACTTTTGTTTTGATTCATGTGTGTCGTTAACAGAGATGATCTGCATATCAGCAACACTTTGATTTACTGTACAGTACATTCACATGTTTTACCCAAACACTAATATGCATTTCTTAGAAGCACTGACACAGTTTAGAGCCATAATGACGGAGGCGTGGGTATTGGTTGTTTTAAGAGCGAGTGGGCTTTACGAGGGCTTTAAGAGGGCCCTCTGGTAACATTTCACACTCTATATCTGGTCCGTTTGACTCACAAAGCCTTGGATTCTCCACAGAGAGGATCTTACAGCTCTGCCCCGCAGGTACCGAGCAGACATGCCTCGCCTGTTCCATCGCTAACAGCCGTAATCTCACAAACCGCATGCGCTCATTACATCGAGCGCGCAGAGGCAAAAAGCCACACGTAATTAAACAGTGAGTGTTTTAGCTAAACATCTTATTATGTTTATTGACTGTAATGACTCAGGCTCAGATGCATAGACAGACTGCCACAAGGTTGCTGGCGGTGTGTGCTTGAAAGAGAGAGATGAATGCAGTAGATTCCTTCGCTGGCGCCCCCCCCACGCGCGCTCTCGTGTGACTTCTGATTGCTCTTTCTTGTCAGCTGAATAGCTCAGCAGCCTTGGAGAGTTGCTGTTGATGTAAATAACGCCATTTGGCAGACACATCACATTTGGAAATAGCAAATGTTCATTCAAGCTGATTTATTCTGAGTTTAATGTTCTTGTCAGTGCTAATTTACACTTGCTGTTTCAGCTCTGTCAACTAGTTACACAGCACCACGTTATACTTGATTCAAAGTAATTGCATCAACATTCTCTGCTGGTTATTGTTTCATTTCTTTGCGCAACAATAATGTACCACTTTCATGTTTCTGTTGGAATCAATTTCTCCATACAGGTTTATGTGTTTTTCAGAATATTAGAACGCAAATGCAAATTTGAGATTGGAGAGGAGTGTATAAAAGATCACCAGGGCAACACTACAGTGGTTTGAGAGTATTTGTAATTTGCAGATAAACAATTAAAATCTTCTCGAGCAAGAAAGTGAAGGAGAGGATGGTGAAGATGTTTAATATGTTGACTGTGCAGCCTTTTTCTGAAATTGTGTCTTAAAGGGGAACCTCACTGATTTTAGACATAAAGGTCAGTGTACTTGTCACGGGGAGTTCTACTCAGCCTGTGAAACCACTTATATGTATAATGTCCTCTTTGTGGCTCTGGAGGAGAAGTCACAGAAAATAGCTCTGATATTAAATGTTAGTTAAAATATTTGACAGAAAACCTGTGTTATAAACTGTCGCATTGAGTGTGAAAGATGAGTAAACAGGCTGGGTCAGTCTGATGAAAGATGCTCTTTAGTTGCAATATGGGAAACGTAGGACTCAGCATAAGCCAGGACACCTTGGCCTCAACTGCTTTGAGTTTGACCTCTATTTGAAGTCTCTCACAAGTCAGCCAACTTAGTGAGGTACTAAATGCGGCATGCCTAATCAAAATGTGACGGATATTGTAACTATTCATTTCTAGATAAAAGTAGATTTATGTCAATATCTCAATGTTCAATGGTCATTTTGGGGTTTTGCTCGACTTTAAATGAAGTCTTGGCTTTTAGCATATCAAAACCTTTTAAAACCCAACGGTAACCAATTAGAGCTGACGTTGTGCAATGCTATCAAAATATAATGTTAAATGTTTAAACTTTTGATATAGAGCAAGTCACACATGGCTGGAGTGCCCTTTTAATGTTTTTTCTGTCTCTTCCTTACAGTATTGGACCTGCCCTTGTGCCAAGACACACAAGACGCCGATGACAAACCCTCTGTGTCCTTATCTCTTCACCCCAACCCTGCCCTCTGGAGCCCCAAAACCCGTCGCCTGGAAGTCAACGTCATCCCCCGGCCCCGCCCGTCCCCCATCCGCCCCCGCATCGACCCCTGGAGCTTCATCTCGGCTGGTGGTGGGAACTCAGGTGGTGGCCGCAGCCCGCACCGTGTGGACAGCAGCCCTCTGGGCTACCAACCCTCCCCTACCAACCCTTTCACCAACTGTGACCCCTTCCCGTCGCCAGACTGTGACCCGTTCACCCTCAAGGCTGACCCCTCAAGCGGCTCGGACACAGCTTCCCCCTTCGACCCCTTCTCGGCTCCCTTTCCCACCTCCCGTTCTGCCCCGTGCTCCACTAATGGCTCACCCACGCTGCCCTCATTCCGTATAGCGCCCATCAACCCGGCCGACTCGCCACTCATTGACCTTGGCTGGGCAGCCTGCAGCAAGCCCATAGATGGCGCCAAAGAGAGAGCTCATCCCCGCAAGACACTGGGGCTCAAGCCCTTCAAGTCCCCGACGCAACTCAGAGACGATAGGTTCTAAACCTGTGCCTGTGGCAAGGCAACACAGTCCATGACCCTTTCCACTACTTTATCCTAGCGAGGATTCGGAATCTTGTAAAAAAACAAACAAAAAAAAATGCACACACCCATCACTACCCACTGAGGTAGGTTTCCCCCATGGGAGCTCCAATCATTGCAGGTCCTATTTATACACCAGCCTGCTGCTTTGGAATCCTGAAAGCCAGTGAAAGGTGGTACATTGGATTGTGGGATAGCTGCCTTTGAACCAATAGCTGGTGCCCATTTCATTCTTCCTCTTTATCTCGGTTTCTCTTTCCCTTTGAAGGAGCAGAACACAGATCACTAGTCCCATCTTCAGATTCTATCAGACTGCTCATATCACCTGCTTTCATCTCCCCCCTACCTTTGAAGCATTGTGACAATGCAGAGGTGGATAAGGCGACTTGCACAGCTTCATCTGCCTCTACCTCTCTGCAGACTGAAAGCATTCAGGACAATGGAAAAATTGGAGTGCCTTATTTCGTGAAGTGTTTTTAGTATATATCTTTTCAAGATTTCTTGAATGGTTAATCTGGTGCGTAGGGAAGATGCTATGAATTTGGCTTAAATTTGCAAATCAGCTTAGCGTTGCCGTGGAAGAAAATGTCATGTGCGTGCGTGCGTGTGTGCATGTATGTCTAGACTCATTGTTCAAGGAAAGCTTACTGTTTTTTTTTTTTTTTATTTTAAACAGCAGCTGCCTGTTGCATTATGGGAGAAAGCACTCAGAGTGGATATTCCAGGCCACTCATGAAATCCAAGACAAATCCATGACCCAGACATTCCACTTGGAAGCAGATAAAATTCCAGTCACATTCCCCTTGAAATGCCAGGGATTGGACAGATTCATTGGGCTGGCAGGCGACACAGTGCCGGAAACAGGACGGGGGAGCCCTCTGCATTCCCCTCATATGCCAAAGAATGCCACTGTGACAGAGTAAGGGCTGGGACAAAGAGTGTTTGCAAATACATTGTTTTTACCTCCATGGAGTGCCAGACGGGTGGAGGCTGCCGCACTGGACAGCACAGAGAAAGTTGAGACAATCACAGATAGTATTTAAACACAACTTTAACATACTTTTCTGTGGTTATCTTATTAAATATCACCCTTGCCGTCTTATCACTACCCGTCTGATGCTGTAGGAAGGTTCATCCAAATACTTTTAAGTATTTGCAAATACTACAATGCGTCTGTATGGAAGCTTCATTTAATACTTTATTTATTTGTACAGTCAACCAGAGTAGTGGTAGCCTCACAAGCCAGCCTGCAATTTGGCAGACACGATTGACACTTCTCTCCTTGACCGGATTGGATGAACATGCCATTGCATAGCTGTTATTAGTCTCATCTTCTAATGTTTGAATCAGGAAAACTGTTGTGGTTGTTGCGGGAATGTTGAATTTACCTGTAATGATCCTGAAAATTTAGTTTCTGAGAGAAGGAATGAAAAAAAAAAATCCAAGAGAATAGTTTGACATTTTGGGTAACCCACTTTTTTACTTACTTGAGTGAGAGTGATATGAAAATATTAATGCTACGGTTATATCGTACCTTTCAATATGAAGCTGGAGCCAGCAGACGATAAGCTTAGCTTAGCATAAAAGCAGGGGTAAAAAGCCAGCTGGTTCTGTCCAAAGCTAACAAAATCTGTCTTCCAGCTCCCTCATTAATAAATCACACCTTTTTTTTTTTAATAGCATTGACTTCCTGGAGTTTTGTTTTGCCAGGAGGTTGCCAGGCAATCAGTGGAGACTCCATGAAAAGAAAACAAGGTGCTGATCAATGGATTTTATTGCCTTTGGACAGAGCCAGGCCAGCTGTTTCCCCCTGCTTCAACTCTTAATGCCAAGCTAAGAGAACTGTTCTCAACCTTTTTATGGTTAAGGACCTCGAAATCGATACGCATTAGGTCACGCACCCCCATTTGTTAAGATTTAGCTTCAGGGACCAGGGGGCCAGGGACCATCTAAACATTGATGATGGGAAACATGGGTCAAAGCATTTAGTGGTGAGATGTAGGCTGGCTTTGTGAGACTAGAGAAGCAGGGCTCCTAACTCTTGTCCTTCCCATTGTTTTTGTTAAAGGTCCAGTGTGTAGGATTTAGGGGGATATATTGACAGGAATGGTGTAAAATATTCATAATTATGTTTTTAGTCACCTAAAAACAAGAATTGCTGTGTGTTCATTACCTTATAATGAGCCATTTATGTCTACATTTGGACCATTTGTGTTTTCGTGTTTTTGCGTCAGCCCCCTGTAGTTTCCGAGTGCAATCTACATCCTTAGATGCCACTAAATCCTACACACCACACCTTTAAAGATCCATCCTAAACCATTTTAACACTGCTAAATAGATCTGGTAGGATCCTATGAATCACTGTGATATCATTTTTAGATATTTCCACAACAGATACAGCTTAGGAGCTCAATTTTAAACAATAGTGTAGGAAGAAATTCATTGTAGAGACTCTGAAATATCAATTTTTCCACCAGCGGCAGTCTCAAGAGACCGGAATGCACTGGAGCAACAGCTTGCCCTTTTACTCTTGGTTCACAATCATTATCCTTGCTGATCGTTATACATACTAAGTGTTAAGGCACTTTCTTATGAGGCGGATTGAGGGAAAGTAGCTGCAGCAACAAATACTTCATCAGAAAGTAACCCCTGGAATAGGTTGTGTCCAAGGGTGTGTTTTTTAAATGGCAGTCAACTGGTGTATTGACATAATTGGTGGAGGTCCAAGCATGTAAGCAACTGAAAGAGACCCACTTACGAATGGCGCAAACTCGTTACCCATGTCTTTGCTGGAGCATTACGAGGTACAAATACTAATGATTGGCTCCATCAGTGACACCGTGTCATTGGAGGACAATAACGGCTTTGTTCTGATGAAGAGTGAAAACCTTGTCTCCAAAGGGGAAAGCTTTGTGATTAGCCTAATAATCCGTCTGACGAACAGAAGAGGCTGATAGTGATAATTAGCCTCTTGATAAGAGTAGAGAGCATTAACAAAGCGTTCAGATATTTGGTTAATTAATTTCCCCCGACGTTACGAAAATGCCCCGCGTCCTCCTCGCAAGGTATATTGAGTCGCCTTGTGCATCAGCTTACGTCTCGATTTAAGCCGTGCCCTTTTTTTATGCATAAAGTTTCAAAGGCGGGTTGAGCTATCTTTCCTCCCTTTTCTCTCCTTTATTTATCCGTTGCCACTGGCTGTTCAGCTGCTGACCGGATGAAATCTTCACCGCCGAGGCTCACCTTTTTCTACGTCCTCCGCCTTCAGGTGATGTGGGAGATTTTCTTTCTTTCTCTTCTCACTCCTACTCCTTTGCTTCCTTCTTCTCTGGAAAGTTTTCTTGGGGGCAGTTTTGTCCTGACACTGCAGAGCATTCAATTCAGTAACAGCCAGGTTTCTATCCAGTAAAAAAAAAAAGAAATAGCATTTGTCATAGGACAGAGTCCATTAACAGAGGAGTTCTCATTTTACACAGGCAATTGGATTTGTTTGAACTTGAAACAGGAGCTTTATTGAATATTTCTATTGTACTTTACTGTGTCTGTTCATCATCTACTGGACATCCAAGAAATACTCAATAGTAACAAAGAGACACAGTGCTTGTAAAGGTCTTAGTATGCTTCAGACGAACTTGATAGTACTATAGAGCGTCCAACTACATATAAAGGCAGACATTTGCATGTACCTGGAGGCTTAAAAACCACACAAGGGGGCAGATCAGGTCTGAGTCTTCCCTAGCTGGAATATCTTCCTTGAGAACATCCAATTTGAACAACAGAAACAGAGCTAAACATTGCAAGACTTTACCTCTGGTTCAATCAAACAACTCACCTGCCATCACATAGACGTGAGCACTTTAGAGCATCCTTCCTGGTGTGCGAAAAGTCAGAGGTTTGATCCAGAATGTGCCTCTCTCAGCAGTGTTCTCTACCTTGCCTCGCTCGCCTGTCCTCGCCACAAACGTTTTACAGACATGACAAGTGATGAGTTATTGCCTCGTGTCAACACACAAAGCCACGAGAGCTATCCTGTGATAGTCATTAGGCTGGGATGGGTGTTATTGTCAACAGAGCTCTGCGAGGAGAAATGATACATGAAGGAAATTGAGATGATTGAAACGTCTGGCAGATTATTTCTGTCACAAATTCTGTGTGTGTGTCAAGTATCCACTTCAGCCTGCCACTCATGTCTTGTCTGTATGTTCACTCAGCGCCAGACTTTAATTTTCCCTCAGACCTGATGTTGAAAAGTGTTGCCTGCCGTTCTCCATCTAGCTTGCACACGTTGAGTAATTGACTTTATGAAATATGACTTGCAATAACAGGAGTAGGCTTTTCACATATGATTAAGTTGTTGCCCATAGTCAGAGTGGGTTTCCTCCTGGAAGTGGTTCCTTTGAAGTGGGGAAAAACCTTCCTGCTGCAAAATGAAGTGTACATAGAAATACATTAGAATACTTCAAATGTATGCTTATTTTACCATAAACAAAATAGTTTCACATCAGCTCTTAATCTGACAAAACTCTAGTTTGGTAGCTGATGGATTGAGTGGGACATATTCTTAAGAAGTCTTTTGTGGTCAGGGATGTCCGATTTTTGGTTTTGGCTGTCAGATGTAGGAACCGTAGCTGCCACTCCTCTTGCCGAGCTGACAGCCGGCACTCCAATAAGAAAGCACTGATGAGTTGCTTGTGACGCTCTGCTCTTCCAGGCATCACCCTATCCGTCACTGCAAATCAGCGTCCCGAGTACAAACTGACAGGGAGAATGGAAGCGAATTCTCTGCAGGAGAGAACGATATCTGGCCACCGGTGATCCACTTTCAGCCCTCACAGTGGCCGGAGGCAGACATGATTTGATGATCTTAATTTGAAGTTCAAGCTCAGACCATTGCGCCTAATCAGTGAATGGCAAATGGTCAATACATTACATGAATAAAAGCTAATGAGATGGCACAATGGAGGAACCCAAAGGCCCTGACCCTCATCACACCAAGGCGAGGCTACTTGTGATCAGAGGTTGTGGTGTAGAATTTCAGAGATGAAAAATCAGAGCCATTATCTAGAGGGGAAAAAAACTTGTTGCAAGCTACCTATTTGCGTTGCCTAATGCAACTATCCATCAGGGTCATAGTCGTATTTAAAGCTTAATTTGGCTCTGTGATAACTGGATATGTTTACATGCATACTAATTACTTTATGTACCCTTATTAAGCAGCTGATTCAAATTGAATGCCGTTGACTATTTTAATTTTAGTAATCACGAACAACTTTTTTCCAAATCCAAAAACTCAAATTTGTGTTGTCATTATGTGTTAAGTCTGCAGCTACTCCATAGAAAATGAATTGGGAAAGATGTTGTAGATGACACTGAGAGCACCCAGGGCAATGTTTTGAGAATATGGGTACATTCTCATTTGTCTATAGAAAGGACAACATTCTGGGGGTCCACAAAATCAGGCTCCTGTTCATTGTCTATGGAGCAGCTGCAGACTGCATACTTGATGACATCACAAGTTTGAGAGTTAACAGCCTGTTGTCACCCCCAGGGCGTCCAATAGTGACAAATTGTCATGCCCCTCGGTGTGAGATATCATATCACCCACATGTGGCAGTACTTGATGCTGGGGGCAGCTGATGTCGTATAAAACATGAGATAGTCCACGTAGGGTGGGAAGGGTAGAGATGGGTCAAACTAACTTGGACTTTCATCCAGAAGACCACAGCTCGTGTCCCGTGTGAAATCAAGTCAGTGTTGCTTAAACATAATGTTACGCAATTTACGTACATTCGTCACACACTGATGAAACCAAAACATATTTTTTCCACCCATAACCAAGTACTTTTGTTGTCTAAACCTAACCACGACTTTCACAACATTCATTAGGTGTTACAGTGCCTTTAGCTGTGTGTCACATAGATTCGCTAAAGGAGCTTGACAAAGCGTCAGAATTGTGGGAATAAGAACGGGTTGGACTTACTTCTCTTGTTTTTGGCTTTGAGACAGAGAGGGTAGCTCATGTTCACAAATATTGATTGAACTTTCCGAGGCCAAGGAAATAACATGTAATTTAGGTAGTGTTCCCCTTCAGATTGAACTATCCTGTTAACTCTAAGTAACAGTGCACAGTGTACACGTAAACATACCCATCTCTAATGTTTGACTTCAAGTCTGGAGGAGACTTTATTTCTGAAATTGCTGCAGCTCTGGTTAAATCATGTTTTCTCTCCTTCATGGTTACACAGAAAATTGGAGAATGGAGGGAAAAACTGCATCTGAACATGTGTCGCATTTATTTTATTGATGAAATCTTACCTTGGCAGGTCAGCGAAGAGTAAATTCTAAAACGACAAAATAGATGGCCTGGCATTTCAGTGGCTTTCACCCCATTTACCATTGCTGCCTTTGCTTGCTTGTGTTCAATTAAGTGGAGGTTACAAATATACCTGGTTATCAGCCTCGTTTCACTTGTCTCACAGCCAGCCGTCAGCGCCAGAGACACATTATTGCTCTTTCTGGCTCATATTAACTGAAACACCTGCCCAGACCTTTGTTTGGCATTAACAGGCCGAGACCAAATGATCAAATATGACCTTCCATTGACTGTACAGGAATTGCACATCCCAATAGGGATATGGACAAAAGCCATGTCTGCGAGAGGCGCTGCCAGGTGCGTAAGCTAATGCTTGGTCTCTCAAAGTGTGAACATTATTCCTAATTCTTTTCAGTCTGCCTCCAAGGTCACCATCTGCTGTCCTCTCTTTCTCTAACAACGAAAACTGAATGAATGGGAGCCACGAAAGGTGGAACAATTTGTTTCCAAGACCACTGTAACAGCTCTCGGAGAAGGCTGGTGTTCTGTTTAGCAAAAATAAACATGGATTTTTATCTATGAGGTTATTAAGTCCAAGGCCCGCACGCTCGTCCCCCCTCCACTCGACAGCCCTGTGGTCGTGATTATTGTTCTGCCTCGCCATTGACACTCAATTACCTCGTGATCTTCCTGGAATAGAAGCCGTTCAATCTGTAAATTTCTGTTTCTAGAGTGTTGAGTGAGCGCGCTGCAAACCAATTGGTTGAGTAAACAGCTCTAGTGTCTCAAATACAGAGACTGCAAATGATTTATTGTCGTCTCCTCTACATTGCTTGCAGATGAAAGGAGTGAAATAGCCGATATAACACTGTCATTCTACATGTCAGGGTGCATAAGCGAGTTTTACCAGTACAACCTATTTAGCAATCGATGAAGCTTGATGCAGTTATTGCATCAAAAATACAGTTTTTCCCACCTCACATCATTTTTACCATTCCAAGAGTTAGTATTGTCTTTATTCCTCCCATAACATGTTTTAGGAATGCCTTTTCAGCAGCAAATTTAAATGAAACTGGCCATTGCTATGCTAGCTAGCTTTGTTCTCTCAATGGTCAGCTGCACCGAAAATAGTAAATTGCACACATTTGGATGTCAGGTTTGCCTAAGTTAAAATATGGAAAACTCTGCATGGATTTTGTTTGATTCATAGCTCAGAATCCAGTGAAACAAATCAGCAAGAGTTCTGAAAATACGAACAGATTGAGTTAGCATTTTAGCACTTCTGGTTCCCTTACCTCAAAGTTTATAGTGTTTTTTGAACGGGGTTTTGGTTGGATGCCTGAAATAAGGTCTGTGGTTAGTAATACAAAATCCAATGAAAAAATCCCATCGGCATTTTGTCAAGGGAACCAGGAGGACGCTAACTTCCAAGCTAGCCTACAATTAAACGTCATCCTTGCACCACTGGTTGCAAATGTTGTCCGAATGTTCGATGTGTTAAATTGGGATTGACAAATTATACGAATGCCAAAATTACTAAAATGCATGAAGATGGATAGATATACAGATACAGATGTTATTTAAGTGAACGCTGAGGGTATGCAAGAGTAGATGGTCTCTTTCAGGTGCACATGCTTGGGCTTCAGAAACTCTAAGTGATCCACAGAGGCAATTTGAAGCGGTCCCCATGACTCACTGTTGGAATCCTTTCCACTCACAGCATCACAGTACTGTAAAAGGCTTTCCCTTTCTGACAGCTTCCCACCAGCCAGCTAAAGACATTTACAAAACTGATACACAGGGGGAAAAAGTGGATATTTATAAATGGCCATCTTTTTTACACACTGGATCAAAACTATTTCTCTTCTCTAGATGGCCATGGACGCGGTCTACATTAGGATGACGGGTCGATTGCTTCATATGAACAAAACATTTTATAGGTTTTCACTGGAGTATTTAAGATGTATGTATGGGTGCTTCACATGAGGCAGAGTAACTTCACATTCCAGTTGTCCAATTCGACCGAAATGATTCCTCGACAAGCCCCAGTATTTGTGTGTAGCAGAAAATTCAAGAGAATTGCCTGGTAGAGCTTGAAATCTGGTTCTTTGTGTACCTTACAGCAAAATCCCAAACTTAAATTGCAGCCTAATGTCTCCTTGGGGCACCCATACTGAATTTGTATGTGCATAAAACTGCTAGATAGAGATGAGGATTGTGTCGCTACCTTAAGTAGTAGACCAGGTTGACCTCCTCTCTGTCTTTGTATCTATTTGCTTTTATTGTTATTGTTCCAGATTCATTTCCATGTCTATTTTGTGTCTTATTACAACCTAGGCGATGTGATAACACAATTGTTGCATTGCCCTGGCAGCCATTTTTACATCTCTCTCAGAACTGTCTCTGCTCATGCGAGTCGGAGGTTTTGCGGTCGTCGGGCTTTGAAAATTTGTTCTTGTTGCATTTTTGTGAAATCTCGCACTGGGCTGGGCCTAATCAACTGTTTTTATTGTTGTTGTGTCAAGAGGACTATTTCTGTATACAGTATGTGAAAATGTTTTTATTTTTCTCTTGACTATTATAATGGGTTTTAACCTGTGGAAAAAAAACAAAGGAAAAAGCTCAAAAAGAGATGAGACCAAATAAAATGTAACACTCCTGACTTGTGTGTGACCTTATTCATATCACAGAGGGAAAAGGTGGAATAACAGAATTTGGTGTCTCAACAAGAATCCTCAGTTATTCTCTTAGTAATCTCAGTCAACCATAAAACTTTAAAAGAAATTGTTTATTTTTTATGAGTTTATAAGGCTGAGTGATTGTATTGGTGTAATTATATGTGGTAATTGTCATTTTTACTCACCTTTTGGACTCACTGTCAGTTATGGAAGCCCAGTTGAGGACATGCATGCAATTATTTCCCTTTTGTTTTTTCTTGTCATGTCAGGTAATTATTTTATGATCTCAACATAACAATTATTCTTTGATCACAAGGAAAGGTCTGATGTTAAACTGACAAAATTATTACTTTGTGATTTTGAGAGATTTTGGTTTGCATCATAGAGTCTCTGTTTTGTTTTGACACAATCACGAAAAAATGAGAAAACAGTTGACGTCAAAGGTCCATTTAGTAGCTGTTCTGGAGCGCTCAGCCATTTCTTGATGAAATGATCTTCATCAGCAGATAGATTTTGCCCAGTAGTCATGGAAATGTAGAGATCACATTGGAGGTCGCCCAGTAACAATTTAACAACAAAATGAATCAGAAAACGTGTTCTTAATCACATTACTGTTTGTCTTTTGTCATTAATTCAAGAAGCACCCAGATTTGTCATGTTCATATCAAGAGATTTCTTTTTCTTGATAAGGAGTTTCAAAAATCTGGATCCAAACGATGACAATTTATCCTTTGTTGGAACATAAACGCTTGTGCCAAATTGCTTTGCAGTACATCTAATAGTTGTTGAGATGTTTAACTCTAAACCTAAAAATGTCAACCTGCTGGTACTCTTGCAGTTGTGAAAGTCGTACTTAGGTTCAGCTACTCAGAGACAACTGTTGTGGATTTAAAAAAAAAAATAGAATTAAAAAGTAGAATTTATTCTCTGATCCCCAGATAGTGTATCAGATCCTCTCTAGATTCATGCAGGACATTATTTCTCTAAGCCAGTGTGAGAGGGAAGGAGGAGCAGAATCCTTCCATTTAAGTGAGATAGCTCGTCGAGCCAATAATGAAGCAAAAGCCAGAACGTTGAGTTTAGCTTTAGGCAAATCCAAGTCTGGAGCAATTCCAAAAATTGCAGTCGGGGGATTTGGCTCAATTTCGTGGTGAAGGGTTTCTGATATTTGAAAAACTGATGTCCAAAAGTTACCAAAAGAGGGACATGTCCAATACATGTGATGGTGTGAGGCAGGTGCACTTTTACATTTGTCACATGTAGGGTCAGCATCAGAGTACATTCGAGCTAGTTTGGTTTAACATGTGGATGCGATGTACTACTTTAAATTGCAAAAGTGCGCGTCGGGAGAACATAGAAGAAGAGTGTATCTGATCAAATACTGAGTCCCATATGTCGTTTGTAGAAGTATAATTTAGGTCTTGTTCCCAACCTGTTCTTATAGCTGCCATTGAGGAGCAGTGTAGTTTGGAAATAAGGTTGTTTAAAGTGAATTGGTAAATACTGGTTATACAATGAAATTCTTGACCTCAAAATCCTTCAATTGTGCCCAAACATTTATACTAACTTGACCTAACCCCTTGATACTCACAAAAATGTTGACAAAGACGTACCTACCTGTGCCCTGTCTGGCTTTTTGTAGTCACTTCTAGGTGGTAGATGTGACAACTTGCATCCAGTGCGCAGCTCCCTTTAACATAATATCTAAAACAGCATCAATCCTGCCACAGAAGCAGAAGGAAATATTCTGATATGACCATCTCACAACATCTTTTCACATCATTTACGACCCATAACATGGAATGAAGACTGGCATGGTTCAGTGGAAATAATGCCTCTGTGTGTACGTGGATGTATCTGATATTTTTGTAGCTGCGAGTAAAGATGATTCGTCAGTGCTGAGACCTCCTGTTTCACAGCTACATGGTAGGTGATGACAGGGTGTGGATGATGCCAGGGCCAGAGCAGGGGGATAGTTTTTGAGGCTCCAGCCCACATTTTCTCAAAGGCCCTGGGTCTATGCTATTCCCTACAGAAATCAAATCTAATCGGGTAAATGAGCCTCTGTAGGCCTAATATTGATTTGCAATGAGATCAATCCAGATTATTATAGCATGGATATGAATGTAGATTTGTCAGCTAAACATTTCTGTGAACTCTACTCCAGAGTATCAAAAACAGGTTTCAAGCTTAGTAATGCTGTTTACAACAAATTCCTACCCCACCTATGTTATACAACTTATAAAAGACTTCAGACGATTGTAACATTTCTTGTGTTGTGGTTTCAGAATAATGAAGACAGTTGGAGAACAATTTGATACAAAGGATGTAGGCTCACTCACAGTATGAGTTTTTTTCTTGGCAACTATGATGTTTTTTTTTTTTCCCAAACAGGCATGATATTATCTCAAATGGCTTGTACTTGGTAAAAATAATCTCCCCACAGAAGCATGCCCACGGACCCCCCTATGTCTGGGCTGAGCCCCGGCACAGCACTGGCATGTTTTCTTAGAAACCACACAAATTTTGGGCCACTTGGGCAGACTCATAAAAGCACTTGCACACTTTTATCCACTGTCATAGTCCCAGTGGTGGAATGTAACTAAGTACATTTACTGGTACTGTACTGAAATACTAACTCAAAGTACTTGTACTTTATTTGAAAATGTCCATATTATGTAAATTTATACTTCTATTCCACTACATCTCAGAGGTAAATTACAGCTTTTACTACTTTCTTTTGGATTATAGTTTTTCATCTCCTTTCCCCTTGGTGAAAATCACATCCCTCCAGCTGTGTTGGTATTAAATGTTTGGAAGTGTCCCTTTATGTATTGTGAAATTCTTCCGCTTCTTACACTAAATAAACTCTTTAAAAACCTTCTTGGATCAGCTGGAAAAAGCATCGTCACAAAGCTTAAAACAGGGCTGTTTTTCTGACACCGTGAAAAGTTGACTTGAGCTATATTGTTCTTATAGGACAGCTCCCACAGTTGTGTCCCTATTGAGAATAATCATTAGCTGCAGTCCCACTCAAAAGAGGCTACTTTAAAAACCATCTCCACCTCAACCAGCTACAACAATAAAACCCCTGTTTTCACAATATTGCATGAGTAATTATAATCTAATGATAGACTACAACATACATTAGTCATGGGGTCCATTTTTCTGCATTGAGTGCTTTTATTTAAGTAAAGGATCTTAATACTTCCTCCACCCTTGCTGTACATACTCCTGAGTATGACAATAATGGAAAGCGAGAGCACAGATCAAACATGCAGGGGGCGCTCGAGCTCCCACCAAATGACCCGAGCACCGCCTGTAAATGTTTTCTCATTTTTAAATTAATTAAACTATTATTATTGTTTTTAATGAAATGTTTGTATGAAAATGAATCCAACAAAAGTAAAAAAAAAATATATATATATAAATGTAGTAATTTGCGACTCCAGCTGACCTCTCTTTTGATTGGTTACTCAGAGCTCGTGCGCCAGAGAGAGAAGTTTGGCTGTGCGCGCTCTAAGTAGAAGAAGAGGTCAACGAGCTAAATGTAGTTTTTTTTTTTTGCACTTTGTGGCAAGTAATGTAATGTAACGGAGTTTTGTTCCGTTAAAACGAGCGAAGATGGAGATTGTAAGCTGACTCCGATGCAGAAAAAGTTACAGCATTAAGAACTTGGCGATGGTAATTAGTCCACTGAGCTTCACCTGGCCGAGCGCCATTTTGAAAACCCAAAACAAAACATAGCGGGATGTTTCAAGGACTTATTCAAGCTGTTGTGTATCTGCTACAGCAGGTGCATGTAACCTGGGTTTTTCGTGGTTTAAGTCGGCTAAAGACTCGAGGGACCAGGACCTCCTAACCTCAGAGGTGGACATGGAGGCTGTGTCAGTGTTCTCCAGTGACCGGTGAGTACATACGTATTTGAACTGACTGTGAACTGGCAGTAAGGACCTTAGTGGTATTGTTTGGATACTGTGTGTGTAGTGTCATTGTCCATGTGTGTTCCAGTTTATGTTCTGTATGTTTCTGTGTGTTAATGACTGGTATTGATTGTAAGACATGTGGGGTGTCTTGCAGTTGTAGTTCAGCCCAGTGTGCAGTACTGTCAGAGGTGCCAGTCTGTTGGTAGTGATGGTTGTCTGGATATGTGCTCGATGATGGTTATGATGATGCGAGCCCAAGGCAAGCCTCCCCCAATACATGGGATGCTTATATTGCAGTCATATTAAATTATTTATTATAAGATAGTGCATCTGTAGAGTATACTATACAAATATGCTATAGATGAAAGCTACTATGTGTTTATTAGGGATGGGAATTACCAAAGTCCCCATGATGTATTTATCAAGATACAATATTATCATGATTTTTAAGGTTTTACGATAATGCTGTGTATTGCCTTTAATTGCAAATTATGTCCCCAAAGGAAAACTTTGTCAGAATTGGTTGTATCTGATAAGATGTCGTTTCCAGTCTGTTCATCTCACTTTTTGCAGCAAACTTTATCTACAGGACTGAAAAGACAATTGATTTTATTAATATTATTATACTTTACTGATTTTTTTTTACCCTCTACTGTCTACATAAATTACACATAATAAGCAATACATGATGGACACTTTACTCAGACTTCACCTGGGCTCTTGACAAATATAATGCTAAAAAGACATTCAGATTTGTTGTATACACTTGTTAGCACTATTGTTAATCAATCAGGACTTGAATTCCTGTGTTGATTCTTGTGTGCATTGTTGGTTGCTGGATGAATGTGTGGCTAATGAACTGCAGGTAACTGAGCTATGAAAGCTAACATCAGTGATGGCCGATTGTAGGCTTGGGTGGAATCTAATTTTTCAATCCATCAGACCTTTGTGGAATTTCCTTGCGACTGGTGAGATTGCTACATTACCCACGCTCTCTCAACTTTTACAGTACGATAAATACAGATAAATACACAAGAAATTCACAAAATGTCAAAACAACAATAAACTTTTTTCTTTTTTTTTTGTTAATCTTTGTCCGTTTATTAAACATTCATAAATAGACAAAGCGTTCATATATTAAATCATTCACCAAACTATGCCATTCCAACTTGACAGATACAAATTAATTTCCACCACCATCTTGGTTAGTCTTGTAATTCCTTTAGTTAGTTAGCCCATTATTCCAACAATCCCCAACTCTGGTTTGGTCAAAGCAAACCCTCAATTCACCAAGTTCGATGAGAAAACAAGTTGTTTTCTCTGTGGCCTCTCTGTTCTCTTTGCTGTTGTGGGCACGACACAGGGCGGCTGTTTATGCTTATCTCCACCACTAGCAGACAGCTCAGTTGCCTCTTGCACCACACTGACCTCTGGAGGTGAGTGATGTGTGCTGCATGAAAAACATCCTTAGCATGGCCTATCTAGTATGAGGTTAATACAAAGATGAGCGTCTGTATTTTTGATGGTATTGAAAATCATACCGTAGGGATTTCTAAATACCCTGATATAGTGTGATGCCGCCCAAGCCTAGTTGATTTATTAACACTCGGAAATTGGCCCACCTTTTTTCACCAATAATGGGCAGCCATATGCAGAACTGCAGTACACCATTATACTACAGACTGTGATAATAATAGTGGCAATTTGTTTAGTCTAATTATGACTCTGTTTACATTTGTTAATGATTATTCTGAAAGGGACGTGTAGTTGCCTGTCATAGCATGGGATTTAAAAAAAAAAAAAAACATATTCTTTATTAGTATTTTGAGGGAAGGCATGAATATTTGGGTGGTGGACATATAATTACTGCCTTGGCCTAAGATATTGTTTTGTGTTCTATAATGCTGTTGGAAATATTTTGTTTGGTTTCTGACCGTATATAAAAGTGCTATGTATTGTACTTAAGTTCTTCTTGGACAGATTTGCAGTTGACAAATCCTCAGGGTCACTCTGTGTCTGGGAGGCCTGTGGTAGTTACCTTGACTATATGAGCATCTACAGAAAACAACATAACAGGCACATTTCTTTGTATCTGCTCAGCTCAGCCAGGATCCTTTTTTGTAACTGAAACCTATACACTCAGATAACTTTAACCTTTCTCTGTGTGTGTGTATGTGTGTATATATAGTGGTGTTATACCTTCTGTGTTTTGCAAAGGTTGTTGCGAGCAAAAACGTGACTGTGAATGTTATTATTGTTATATTACAAAAATCAACTGTCCATCAATCTTATCATTGTCATTGAACAGTATGTCACAAATATTCTATAACCCTGCTCACAATTGCCCTAATAATCTTCTGCAGTGTTCCTACTACACATTTATTGATTGCCTAATTGTTGTGGGTTGTCCAGACCCTGAGGTAGAAAACAATGCCAAACCTTCATGCTCCCCCTTCATCATGGTTCACAGCTTAAATTATGTTATTTTTGGTAGAAAGTATACACATTGCTTTTTCTCCTATTGAGCCAGATTAAAGTATCCAAAACAATTAGCATCTTTGAAACTTCCCAAAGTAATGACTCTTTTCCATGGCGTCAGGACTAGAATCAAATTAAATCTCACAAGAAAACATCAGTGTTTGCTTCCTTTTTTTAATTGTATTTTGCTGCTCTGCCAGACTAAATAGTTTTACGTCAAAGGCAGCTAAGCAGAGAACAATTGAGGGAGACAGAGAGAACTTTATTCTCACTCTTCATTAACGTCGATAAGACGTTCTCTTTTGGGAAGTAGGAGACCCTGACTAGTGGGAGCCAGATTTGATTACTGAACTGAGAGAAAAATTAGAACACCTGATGTTCAGCTCCTTACACAATGCTGAACATGATCTTTTGAGCTGTGAAGAGAAAAAAAGATTTGAAATTAACAAGTTTATTCTGAATAAGCAGAGGCTTAACTCAGATCAGGAGACAGTGTTAAAGATGTCTGAGGTTAAAATTACAAATGGGAATTAAATAAAAATATCTGAAACAAAAGGTCAGCAATATAATAAACTGAAATGTTTTATTCACTGGTTTGAAATAGCTATAAAAGAACTGGGTGGAATAAAAAAGGTGTATTGGGGGTCATCTCGATTTCATCTGAAGGAAAAAAATAATTAAAAAGCATCAATTGATTTTTCTTGTTGGCCACTTGGGGCAACAACATAAACAAGAAATAGTACACTGACATACACTTATTGCACACTTTATTAGGTACACCTTGCAAGCACCAGGTTGGACCCCCTTTTGCCTTCAGAACGGCCTTAATTTTTGGTGGCATAGATTCCACAAGGTGCTGGAAACATTCCTCAGAGATTTTGGTCCATATTGACATGATTGCACATCCATGATGTGGATCTACTGTTCCACCACATCCCAGAGGTGCTCTATTGGATTGAGATCTGGTGACATGTTCAAGAAACCAGTTTGAGATGATTTGAGCTTTGTGACGTGGTGCGTTATCCTACTGGAAGTAGCCATCAGAAGATGGGTTAGCGTTGGTCATAAAGGGAAGGACACAGGCAGCAGCAATACTCAGGTGTGGCGTTTAAAGCTCAGTTGGTACTAAGGGGTCCAAAGTGTGCCAAGAACATATCCCCCACACCATTACACCACCACCACCACCGACCTGAACCGTTGATACAAGGCAGGATGGATCCATGCTTTCATGCTGTTTACGCCAAATTCTGACCCTACCATCTGAATGTGACAGCAGAAATTGAGACTCATCAGACCAGGCAACGTTTTTCTAATATTCTGTTATTGAATTTTGGTGAGCCCGTGCAAACTGTAGCCTCAGTTTCCTGTTCTTAGCTGACAGGAGTTGCACCTAGTGTGCTCCTCAGCTGCTGTAGCCCATCTACTTCAAAGTTGGGCGTGTTGTTGGTTCAGAGATGGTCTTCTGCATACCTTGGTTGTAACGAGTGGTTATTTGAGCTACTGTTGCCTTTCTATCATCTTGAACCAGTCTGGCCCTTCTCCTCTGACCTCTGGCATTAACAAGGCATTTCTGCCCAGAGAACCACTGCTCACTGGATCCTCTGTACACACCCTCTATGGTTTACATCCTCTGTAAACCATAGAGATGGTTGAGTGTGAAAATCCCAGTAGATCAGCAGTTTCTGAAATACTCAAACCAGCCCGTATGGCACCAGCAACCATGCCATGTTTAAAGTCACTTAAATCACGTTTCTTCCCCATTCTGATGCTCAGTTTGAACCTCAGCAGGTTGTCTTGACCATGTCTACATGCTAGTGCTGCACGATTTTATAAAAATGTGCGATTGCGATTTGAGTGGACAATATCGCGATTGTGATTACAATGTAATACATAAATGGTATCATTAGTCTTCTTGCTTGATTCAGTGTTTCCCCTACATTATATCAGGGGGGCACTGACCTGACATAGTTATTTTATGGACAGTGTGTTAATAACCATCAACAGACTGAGCACAGTCAAATACGCTGCTCACACAGCAGCGCAGCACGGCACTGTACACACAGCTGAGTGAGCATATGTTGCGTTCAGGTGTTGTCACGTAAATGACAAATTCCAGCATGCCATAGCACAACACAGCAGCGTGTCAAGTGGGCCGAACCCGAGCAAAGTTGCTAAATTTTTCATTTGTTATTATATAGTTTGTTATGGAGTCCGTGATTTCCCCGTGACACTTACTACGATTGTTGTCAGAGAAATAATCCCGGTTTTACGATTATCACGATTATTATACATTAATTAATTAATTTAATTTCACACTATAAATGTGTAAAATCACATGAACACTCCTTATAGATCTTTAAGTTTCATTTATTTCCATGTGCTCCTGCTTTTTCCTTTTATCTCTCAACACAACAGTGATGGTTATAAGTACGTGTGGTGACTATTTTGTTTATGTATGAAAATATAGTAGCCGTACAACCGGGCTTGGCAAGGTTGGAGTGTTTAAGTTGATGTAAAAATAAACGACAAGCATTTGTGAAATCCCGCACTCGTGTGGACGGGAGTTTCTGCCTGTCGTCTCACTCCAAAGAGCTACACGGACCCAAAACCATTACAACCTCATGCTGTGTGCACACAAACTGCAAAACTATCCATCAGAAAAGTTTTTGAGACGTGCCTTAGCTTGTCACGTTGCACTGTAAGCCCAACTCGTATCATACCACTACGCCATTAATTGCAAATGACACGCTAATTTTTAATTCAATGTTACATTAGATAAATTGAGATTGACGTATTTTAACCCAGTTATTGTGCATTTACCTTTACTTGTGCATGTAAAGCCGGGTGGTTGTCCCGCAGGTGTTGTATCATGTTGCTCTTGTTTGATCCTTTGGCCGCAACTTTTTTGCGGGATGTTTTACAAACTGGAAAGCCGTCGTCAACAATGACCCCACCAACTCAGCCTGTTCATGGTCGTGCTCATGCTCTTCTTCAGCGTCTGTGTTGGTCACTGCTGCACACTGGCTGCACGCACCAGGATAGCTTGTGGGCGTGATGTCAATAAACTCCACACTACAGGAGAGGTAGTCACGTTCACAGGCACACAAGTTAACATTTATTTAGCCTACATTAATTCGCAAATCGCAGCCTTTTATGCGGTTATGTAATCGCACAGCCTGACATCGTGATTGCGATTAGATTAATTGTGCAGCACTACTACACGCCTAAATGCATTGAATTGCTGCCACAGCAGCAGTTGAACAGGTGTACCTAATAAAGTGGCCAAGTGTATTACCACTTTATAAAGTGAACTGTTGTTAATTTACGCAATTAAAATTAGCAAAAGTTGTGTTTCTAGTCGCATGAAAAATGTAAATCCAATATTCACCTTCCTTTCTGTCCAGTCGCCAGAGGATAATGTAATTGTACATTTCTTCAAACCACCAACATGAAACATTTGTATCTTTCATATGTATCATATCAGCATTAATAAAGTGATGTAGTATGTGAGTTGGAGGTGATGGTTGATGGTGAGAAGTTTGCCAAGCTGCAGACCACTGTTCGAGACCAACAAAAGTGGTAGTTTTTAGCAGCACATTACTGTGTTTCAGCGGGTTTTTAGAGGCCAAACATGGTTGTTTCTTAATGGCCTGTCGTCAGGGTCCAAAACTAACTTTTACACTTACCAGCCAGGCAGATATTTTACCAGCCAACCAAATAATTAATAATTATTTATTAATTAGCCGGGTGGCCACGGCGGGAGCAGCAGCAGCAGCATTAACCTCTGTCTCTTGGTCGTCGGTCGGCAAAATCTCAGCCTCAGCAGGTTCTTTTGCTTTAGTTTTTTGTTTTGTTTTTTGTGGGAGGCTCCGCAATACCTGGCCAGCATCACCACATGATACTTTTTCTTACTTCTTCTATGGGGGTTCAGAGCATGGAGGTACATTAACAATAGGTTCGTTCAAGATGAGCCAGGCCTGCGCAGATTCGATCACCGGCAATTGGCACACAATGCATACCGGTTAGTTTTGTGTCCGACTTCATCCCAACTTGCTCTGACATATTACAAAAGTGGACGTGATTAAACCGCAAGAGTGAGGCGGCTGCAGTTTTTAGAGCCAGGCGCTGCAGTTGCTCTCCACCGACTGCACCGCCTGGCTCTCACCTGATCTAACAGCTGATTGGTTTAGATGTTGACTCAACAATATGACGTTTTCTTTTTTGTTGAATTTTAGAGATTATGATTATATTTGTCTGATTTGAAGGTTTATTCTGTAACAGAAAACCTGTGTGACTGATGATGAAGTTTAGTTGTCAGAGACTGAATACTTTCATTATAAACTATACAGAGTCTACTGTACTATATTAATATTGGACGGTTTAATTATTGAAGTATTTAGCAACACAGAGACCGGTGGTCAGTGGGATGTGAGGATTCTTAA
The DNA here is from genome assembly GCA_035609425.1 of Epinephelus awoara. Taxonomy (NCBI): domain Eukaryota; kingdom Metazoa; phylum Chordata; class Actinopteri; order Perciformes; family Serranidae; genus Epinephelus; species Epinephelus awoara. The sequence goes on along the minus strand of CM069315.1, from coordinate 8,298,187 downwards.
AATAACATCTGTACAGATGTGAAGCCCTGACTGTATCTGACTGATCTTTAATGAAAGCTGTTGTCTTGTGTTTTTTTCTCTTCTGAGAATATGAACCTTATAGTCAAACACAGTTTATTCAGCCAGTGTAGTCGAGGGGACAGGTCAAACTGATATGACGCTGATTTACAGGAGAATTCATGTCAAATGGAGGATAAACCATGAACATAAACTACAGATCACCTGTAAAGCATTTTAATAAATTAATCTATCATGATTCAAACAACTGGAGACTGAGAACAAACTGATATATAGGTCTGATCACTTTTTTAATGAACTGACATCATTCCAGACAGGATGTAAGTGAGATGTAAGTTTGTGACTTCCTGTACTGGACAGAAGGCTGCTGGAAAATGTCGGGAAACTGTCAGACTTCACCGCAGCTTTTTGTCACCGCCCCCTGCTGCGGCCGCCTGCTCTTGTCTACTTTTCAGGCGAGGCGCAGTTCATCTAGAACGAGCCTATTAACAAAGTAGCGGAGTGAGAGAGTGATAGGCTACATCCTGTCAGCCGAGGGGTTTCCTATCCTGCGCAGGCTCCACTTCACTCAGCTTCAGTCAGCTGCCCAACAAACCCGCTGCATCTTCCCACTTTAACCTGAATAACAAACCGGGGCTTGGTGCTCTGGTTTGATCCAAACGGAGAGCCAGGGCTAGCTGGAAAGCTAGTGGAGACTAACTGGGTGGGCCTCCCTCCGGTCATGCTGCGGCTAACGCTCTGCTAGCCTCACAGCTGTGCCTCGGCAACAACTATCCACCTCGCTCTGCGTGCTGTGTTAAAGTCAAGACTGACGCACTTACGCGACCAAAGATCGTCTACCAGGAAACCATTACTCTGCCAGGAAACCAGCCGATACCAGCATCGTTCTCCAGTTAAAAAAAATGCATTTTTTGCTGGTAAAAAAATAACTCGCCAGAGTGGCGAGTGGTCTTAAAATTTTACCAGCCAGAGACAAAATCTACCCGTAATTAGCGAGTGGTGAGTGTTAGTTTTGGACCCTGCCTGTCGTTGTGTTTCCTATTGGGAAAGTGTCACAAAAAGTGTTTTTTTTTTTAGGGCTGACCCAAAAAATTGGAAGCTTGAAAGCTTCGAAGCTTCGTTCGATGGCACTGGATTCGATTGTGAAAAAACAAATTCGAAGCTTTGGCGTTTTTTTTTCCCCGTTTTTTTTTTGAGGGAGGCCTTAAACGCAACACCAACCCCCACCAGTCCGATACTGACAACGAGTGCACTCAGAGTACTACTTATCACCGACCATTAGTGTTTATTCGTTTGTGAATATTTTTATCTTATTTCTAGTGTTGGAAGAAACTATGTTTTCGCCATAATTTATTTATTTTTTTGGGTTGCTTGGTCTCTGGTTTTGGACTCATGAATAAAATATCTGTCTCTTTAGCTGCTTAATGCTCCACTATGTTCACCAGCTAGTTACAGACTTTATCTGTCAATAAAACACAGTGCTCAGTGCAAAGGCACTGCAAGTAGTGTACAGTCAGCCTAGGCTACACAGTCATTTGAGGCTTTACTGATTTTCAATGTGTGTATATTCATTGAGGAGTATATAAAACTTTACTTTGAGTTTTATTTACCTCTTATTGAATATAATACATGAAATATTCTATTCTGTTTATTTGATTTAAAGAGAATAGAATACATCCAACATGGGGAATTGATTTAAATAAACCAAATAGAAAGAAAATAACAACAACAAAGCACTAAGTGCTCAGTGTGATGGCACTGCAGAGCCACACCACTGCGCTTTATAGGCTTTCATTCACAGTGTCCATGGCAACAAGAGCCTTGGAGACTTGCGCCAGGGTAGAGGAGGGTCAGACGTTGCAGATAGTTTCTCCATCACGTCCTCGCTGACGCTGCTGATTCTCAATTCTCTGTGTTATCCAGTTGACTGACAGACTTGATGAGAAGGGAGCGAGTCGAAGTAAAGTACGTCGCCGTGTCTCAGCGCGCCCAGCGAGGTCAGAAACATCACAGAGGCACCTCATTACATTCCATCTTGTCTTTACTCGAGATAGCAAGTCACACACTGCGAGAGACAGAACATCTGGGGCCAGATGTATAAACAATACATTTGGACAGACAACATCTCAGACACATGAAATAAAAGAAGAATGAATGGTGAAAATGCACGCACATCAAATGTTGTGGTAGAAGGAGAAAGTGCCATGAAAAGAAAAAACTCAAGTACAGGAGCCTCAAATTTGTACTTAGGTACAGTACTTGAGTAAATGTAGTTAGTTACATTCTACCACTGATGTATTGTATGTTCACACTGTTAAATGCTGCAATATCCAGTGACTCAATGGAAAAGGCAAAAAAAAAAGAAAATTCATCCTCCTCCTGCAGCTCTCCTCTCTCTGTTCTAAGCCCCTTTAACCAGGTGACCATGGGCATGACCATACATTAACTTCATTCATTAACCAAGTGTTTCCATACATTGATTTGTTTAATCTTATTTCATTGTAAAGCTCTCTCTCTGTTTATGAGACAAAAACTAACTAGCGAGCCGCCTCACGGTCCCTCTGTGATGCTGTGGACTGCGAGAGAGAGAGCAGGCAGCAGCTCCAGAAACGGACCTTTGGTTGGTGGCTGTAGCGACTCAAATTCAGTCAAGTCTGTCTTCCTTTTGGGGGCTGCTTTGCAGTGTAGGCAGTTGTTGCCAATGGTGAAATAACGTTCTGTTCTGTTATTACATCAGGCCTTCACTGAAGTGACATGCATGGGCATTTGTAAAGTAGCCAGTAGAAAAGCCCTCTCTTTGAAATGAGCTGTGATTGGGCAAAGACTGTCTTTACAAACTAGATTCTCTAAAACCTGAAAACACAGCCAAGAGGAGGTGCAGAAGTCGAGTGTTCTCACAGTCCTCTTGAGTTACAATATGCTTAGAGTTTATTATGGGATTTTTGCCCATTGAAGCTAAAATAAACAGCTTGCCCCAGCTTTGAGGGGACAATGGAGACAGTGGAGAAGCTGTAACTAGTGAGTGTTTGACATTTTTGCTAAATGCATCACTTGAACATTTTCGTAATTATCACTTTTTAAATGAGCAATTTCCTGTCACACTAGGTTGAGTGCTTTATTTTTAAAGACGCTCAAGGTGTGTGTAGGTGTTGTCAGGAAACTTATTGTTTGGGTTAATTCCTTGGAGGAAGCATTGTTAGAGGTTTACATCTTATTAAAGCAGCTATAATAAATCATTTTTTCAGGAAACTAAATCAATGAAAATTTAAAAACAAAGGGGTTGCTGGTAGTGATGAATCTACACCAGAATGTGCAGTTCCTCTTGGCTCTATGGAGCCATCTGACCTGCAGCTTTACCATTGTGGTTCACCTGTGTTGTTTTAAGCTGCAGCACAGGCTTTGGCAGTATCTAATTTTTCATACCTTTCTACTGTCCTGGAATTTCACCATGTTGTATGGTACATTAGAGTGCTGCGTTTTCAGAAAAAAAAACTCTTAAGAAGTCACGGCACACTCTTTGCTCAGCAGCAAAGTTCGAGACTAGCCAGTGAACATAGTGGAGCATTTATTAGTGAAAGAGACAGACATTTCCCTCAGGAGTTAGTAGAGACCAAAAGCAGAGCTAAAGGAGAGTGAATATTGGACCTATGGCTCTGACACACAAGGCTGACAGTTGGCCGTTGGCCAGTGTCAGGTTGTCGATGAGCATCTGTGGCCCTGGTTTTTGCGTGTGTCCTGTACCGTTAGCACTAGTTAGCCTTTGTAGGCAGGTTCTTGCAGCATGTTGAGCTGGTGGAGAGCCCTGTCTGTGAGTGAAATCACTCTGATTGGCTGTTCAGCTTAAGCAAATCAATGCACGAGAAGTGAAACAGAAATAAGGAAAGCAAGCAAACAACCAAGGTTACATCCACAGTAATACATTTTCATTTTAAAATGCTCAACTATTGCTGTGTCTATGCCTAATGACCACGCTACTCTGGCATTTTAGAATCTCTAAAATGAAGACCTTTAAAAACACTGGATTGTTTTAGTTTGAAAACTGTAAATTGCATTTTAGTCTGGATGGGCAGAAAAAAACTTTTGAAAACAATGATACAGATACCAGCATTTGCTTCCTGATTCGGTCTTATCAGTCATGCAGTGTCAAGCCAAACTATTATAGCTAGGCCCACGTACCTTTTGTGATAATGTTAACTGTTACTCCTGTCCCATTGCCATGGCTTCCTCCAGTAATGGATAATACTCTCTGTATTTCTCTAATATGTTGCGGTATTTGCATTGTAACAACTTCCAATCTGTTCTCTGACGCCTTGACCAGCTATTATACTCATGTAACTTTCAGTTACAGTTCCACTTTGTTGTTGGTCAAACCAAAAACATCTCTCGAGTGTTTTCTGTAACTTCAGCCCTATTGGCATGCGATTAGCATTACCAGGGGACCTCTGGTAATTGTGGGGGTCATTTGTGATCGTAATCCTGTGCAACTTTGCCATGTCGGTAATTTGTCAAGTAAAAATTCCACTGCAAATTACCTACCATATTTCCCCAAAGACAGAGGTTATATTATAATATCAGTCCACTGCAAATCAGCATCTCTGTGATTTGGGGGCATGTTTAGGTTTTTTGTTTTCTCTGCACCTTGTTTCTACCTCTCTCCCAGTCAAAAGTTATGGAGGTTGCATGGCAATTACAAATACAAGTTCTGACAGCATTTTGGGTACAGGAATCTCATCTTGCTACACAGCACGGAGACTCGTTTGCAGAAAAAGCAATTTCAAATCCATCAGAAGAGGGAAAATCTCAAAAGATGATGAGATGGATAACATGTGACAATGTGTGGCAGAATTAGTTCCGTTTGTTTAAATCCACATTTAAAAGAAAAAGGATGTTTAAACAGTACATCACTGCAAGTAGTGCTGTCAAGTGTTATTAACCATGCGTATCATATCCGCGGCGGATAATGTCAGTAAATTTGAGTAAAATACAGACTTAACTCTTCCTTTGTGAATGCACTACACAAAACACAGACGTACCATTTATACCTTTGTTACAACAAGCCTGCAACATTCCTGCTGATATTATGGGCTGAGAAGATGATTTAATTTATGGATTAGCTGTTAGGATTGTCTCAGAGAAAGCATCGTCCGAGCTTGTTGAAGTAGGATGCTTTTACAGTGTTGTTTGGAAGTGTTACTTGACAATACATTTGTGCATGTTTTACATGTTATCTCAGTCAGAAGTATTTCTCTTATTTTGTCTAGTGAATGTGTACATTTTGAAAAGCAGTCTGCAGTGGGCCACCATTATAAAAGTAGGCATAATAATATGTTAATTTCACTACAGGAGAGACTTGATGTTCTCTGCAATTAAGTGGGAAAAATGTGCATATATCTGCATCGGCAATCAGCCAAAATTAGTTTGAAAATATCGGCAGATCTGATATTGGCAAAAATCCAATATCATGCATCCCCAGCCCTCATTGCTGTGGAATAAGCCCTCAATGCAAGACATCTCTAAATTAAACTGAAACAGTCTTTTCATACTTGTTCCTGTATTTGAAGCGTTACTTTTATTTTTCAAACCAATTCTAAACCAAATGCAAATTTTAGCCACAGCCAATCAGTAAACAAAGTCCTGCGACTTGTGTGATACGTTGACCCATGCTCCGAAAATGTCCTCCCACCTGAAACGCATGGACAAGCCTCCCAGCCATAAAAGAAATCTGATTGTCGCCTCTGTTTTTGGTGTGAAGCCTGAGAAAAGCATTTTTTGCTGTAATGCAGGTAATTCTCAGGAGGTCACAAACTCGTTCTCACATCAGCAAGCTCATGTTAAATATAAACCCATAAGAAAAGATTTTAATTAGTCTCAGAAATAGCTTCTGAAAGGCCACCTTTCTGCACTGAAAATGGCAACATTAACATTCATGTCATGTTGTGGGTCCAACTGAGGAGCTTTCTGTGGGTAAGTAAACTGATATGAAAATCACTCTTCAGGGGGTCGAATGAGTCATTTCAGCAAGAGCATCAAAAGCAATGTTTTTCTCTGTCCTAGTACTTCTATCAGTTTGCCAAGGTGTCCATATTTGCATTTGCTTTATTGAAAAATATAGTTTTACTTGTTACAATACAGTTGTGGTCTCTCAAAGGTATCCAACTTGTCATTACCTCTTGAATATGCAAAAAATATATATATTTTCAGACATGTATCCCACCAAATTTGTTGTATACAGTCTTAGTGCACACTGAAATGTAAAAAGACATTCACATTCATAGTGGCCCCGCGTCGGATCATATTTTGCAGAGCAGCAGCAGCAGTGACACAAGAACTATAATATTTCTATAAGACCTTCTTGCATAACGTCTTATATTTCCAGAGAAAGTCAAGACCTCAGGCTTTAAACCTGTTATGTGCCAATCTGATGTGTGATACAGGCTCACACAGCCAAATTACACAGTGTCCTTTTGAGGGTAACGAGTGAGTCAGAGCAGGGAAAAAAGCCAGCAGTCTGATAAGACTGGCTTACAGCAAATTGACATTGAAACAAAGATGTCCCCAGTGCTGTAATAATGGAAAACCAAGACATCTCAAGCCAAGGATAACAGAGCTCCTTTTTCACTTACACTGTACTGAAACTATGGAAAGACCAAATTTAGTCACTTAGCCAGTAGATGAATGTGTTGTCTGTTCCACTGTATAAATCTGTGTGTCAGACTAAAAGTGGAAATATTGCTATAACAACACACATTTAGCTGCACCTTGATTGTAAAAAGACAAATCTCTCCTTACATGCATTAATCAGGCTGAGGAGGATATCCATTCAGTTATATCTGTGCAGATGCAACCACCAGAGGGCAATGTGTAAGTGCATAGTCACCTCCTGGGGGCAGCTGCTGCAGCACATAATCACATGAGACTTTGTGCACTAATATTTTCTATTAATTACCACTGTTGCGACCATTTTGCCACTGTGTTGTCCCACCTCACAGCAGCTGAATTGTATACCAACAGTGCATCAGGTCAGAGGTTGAGCATTTGTTTCGTCTTCCTCACTCATCTGGAGGCCCTTTGATGAGCCGCTGTCAGAAATAGCTTTGCACGGCAGGGCTGGCTAATGATGTTTTTAGGGAGAGTGGGTCCTCCCACCGTGGAGAGCTGCACACGTAACTGTGGAGGGCTGATTGACAGATTGAGATCATGGAAATTACAGATAAAAAATCTTTATGGAAATGTATGCAGAATTAAAATATTACACAGTCTTTAGTCTTTGCTGCTTATCACAACAGAGTGAGTATCATGGCAAGAGGAAAAGGAAGTATGAGAGTGTTGTCTTGAGTCCCGGTAATTCCCAGTATTGTTGTGAGCTTTGCAAAAACACACATAAGAAAGGCTTACTTCAGATATTCTGAGGTGGTGATATTTCCCTCTTACTGATCAAAGACTCATTTTGCAATTTGTGTCAACATGTTTCACCTGTCGCCATGCCAAATTTGCCACCGTTCTTGGGCCTATATCGTTACATTAAAAGGAAAATCATTCGTCCCCTCGCTTGATTTCACAACTAACCCGCATCAACCAGAGCGTGTCCGAGATAGGACTGTGAAGTGCATGCCAGCAGTGCACAAACAATTACACAGCACAACGCCGCCACAAAACCTGCCTGTTTTGTGGCAGCCGATAAGAGAGCCCTGAATAAATGTGCCTGCATGCATGAAAGACTTGAGAGGGAGAAGTGTTTGCAGGGTAAATATTGTGGTTGGCCTTCGTGCATGTGTACAAAACAATTACATGCTTCATTGTTGTGACAAAAACGGTCCGAGACAGCAGCTATTTGCTGTTAATTTAGCTTGAGAAGTCCCCAGCAGTGGGGGGATAAATCTTATTGGATACTGTATGTCAGCAGCTACAGTCTCCTGCAGGCTGCTGGCTGTGACAGACATGTAGCAAGTAGCTTTATTGTAACTCTATAGGATGGCAGATAAAAATGACTCAACCATATGGCGCTAGGTTTGGTCTAATTAGCGCACAGTGGATCCATCGGGGATAATCCAATCTTCAGGTTAATTTACTAATGGATGCAACTTTAAAGTGTAATGCTTTTTTTTTTTACACTGTATTGCCCCCAGTCAATTCAGCAGCAGCCCAATTACTAAAACAGGCTATCTACTGTAATTGATGACTACTTTGCCTGACTTTTTGTCTCGATAAGATATGATTTTTCTCACACTCATTTTTTCATGACATGTCAGTTACACAGACAGACATTTTCTTATCACAGGTGTGAGCCCTGAATGATCAGATGACTAATGCACTCAGAGAAAGCACAATATCCGTACTTGATATTAATCAGGTGGGTCAATCAAAAGCCCGTCTGTGATGAAACATGAAATCTGAATTAGAGCATGACTAATACTTTTAGGCTGATACTGATGCTGATATTTAAGAGTTAAAAAAAAAAAGATGACATCTTTGGACAGCTTGTTTTGTCAGGACAACTTTCCAAAAGCCAAAGATATAAATTTGGAATCTACTCATTTTAGAAGCTGGGATTTATGGTATTATTGCTTGTAAGATGATTTAAACTACGGCTTCAGCAAACAATTATTTTCATTATTGATTCATCATATGCTGCTTATTTTAAAGCTGTGGAAGACTAGAGTTTTATTTTGGCATCATTGGGCAAAAGTCCCATAATAAACTTTCAGCATATTGAAATTCAAGTGGACTGAGAGAACACTAGACTTCTGCACCTCCTCTTGGCTCTGTTTTCAGGCTTTAAAAAAAAACTAGGCCATGACGGGAGACTTTGGGTTATCACAGGTTATTTCAGAGAGAGGGCGCCCTTATTGGCTGTTCTAAAAATGCAGATGAGCGTGCAACCCCCTTGGGTTAAGCCTAATTCAATAGTGGAGAATCCTGCAGAGAAAGTTTTCCAAAAATGGGTCTAAAAGAGATTCTGACAACAAACTAAATAAACATTTCGAAAACGAAACGAAAATGCTGCTAGTAGTTAAGCCTTCTGCTAACAGGAGCAAAAGGTTTACGGCTGCTGCTTCAGCTTTACATTGTTGAAGCTAACATTAGCAAGAGCGTCAAATCACGTCCAGGGCTTGACAGTGCGAGCGTTTCACTTGCATTTGCGACTAAAAATAGGTGTGTGCGAACTGTAAAAAATATTTAGAGGGACATGTGTGCATAAAAAAAAAAAAAAAGCCGAAGCAGCCTATATTTTTGTCAATAAAAAAATATGATAATCTAACCGCAAATGTTGGAGGAACTCCAGCCGCCTTCCCTCTTCCCTGTGTGACACGGTTATGGGCGGTTTTCCAAGCCACTGTCGGCACAATGAATATAAGTCCCACTGTCGGCAGGGTGGAAATAAGTCAAAGTGTGGAAGGAGACTAGGGACTAGAAAAAGTGGCGGAACTCCAGGGAAGCCTGCTCTGTTCTCCCCGCAGTTAGGGACCGTTCTCCACAGCCAGGCTGTCAGCTGGGTGGGAATAAGTCCTGCAGAGTTTCGGAGGACCTGGAGAATGTTTTAGGATAGTAATAACATTATTTAAGATAATCATATTGCAAAGATAATAAATATAAGATAATAACATTAAAGACAAAATTAAATTGCAATACTTTTTCAAAACTTGATGATTTTACCTTTCTGTACATTATGTATACAAATTCATGAAATAATTTTGCTTGTAAATGTCTATTTGCATCATGTTTATTATGGAAAACATATTATTTGATCAATTTACATTGTGCCCCTAAAGTTCTTTGTGCGCTCCTTACTTTTTCAACTTAAGAGCACATGTGCTCCTTGGGAAAGAAGTTAGCGTCAAGCCCTGATGTCCTCTGCTTCACTCCCTGCAGCTGCAGACCACCTTGCAGGGAGGGGAGTGGGCAGCATCTCGGGGAAACAGACCCCCAGTCTTCTACTGCAGCAACCCTGATTCCAGCCAGCGCAAACCCCAAACTCCCTGTTGGATCAGCAGACTTTCTGTTGCTGCCTAAACACAGGTTAGACCCATGCTGCCGCTGGCCACCAGCCCACTCTGACACCTGGTACTGGGGGATTTGTGCTGGACAAATTTAAGTTGCTACAGCTGCTGACTGAGGTTCCATTTCTGGAGCTGCTGCCTGCTCTCCTCCCAGGGAAGCAATCCACAACGACAGAGAGGGTGGTGGAGGGACTGTGGGGTGGTTAGAGTACAAATTCTTATCTCATTTGTGTCTCATTTGGTCTGATAAAAAGAGAGAGTGTACAGGGCAAAGAGGGGCTGAGCGAAGGAGCTGCATTCAACTGCACAATGCAATACTCTTAAAAATCAGTCTATGGGAAACACTGGGTTACTGGCTGTGTTTGTTTGATGGAAGGGGCTTAGGACAGGGGGGAGAGGGAAGAGCTACTGGAGGAGGGTGTATTTTCAAATTCTGCTTTTTTTGTTTCCTTTTCTAGATTTCTACCTACCCAAGCTTTAGTAATTTAAGAAGAAAAATCAGGAAGAAAAAAAGTCAAAATACTGTCCACAACAGTTGTCAGAGCTTAAGGTAACATCAAACAGATGTCTTGTTTTGTTCAGTCAACAGTTCAAATCGCAAACCAGTGAATTTCAGGAGTTTTTCCTTCACAAATATTTAAACAGTTCATTGATTTTTAAAATTGTTGTCAGTGTTGATTAATCAACCAATCAGTTCAGCTTTAATTGTGACCAAGCTACAGACAGACAAGACATTAAAGGAAAAACATAAAGTGTCTTAAGGTGTGAGGCCATCTCGTGCTGCCAGATCAGCTTCAGTGTGCATTGGCATTGATTCAACAAGTCTCTGAGATTCTGCTGGTAGGCTTGAACAACATTTTTCTAGAAGATAAACACATTTTTTGATGGTGGTGAGCCTATGGGCTCATTTATACTCCTTTTATTTTTAAAAATAGACATGTTCATTTTGAACATTGTAGCTGTCACTGCTCACATATTTCCATGTGTCTTTTATGTTGGCATAGATACTTTCACTAGCTGGCATCCCTTCTGATAACATCAACCATGACGACGGTGGTAAAGGTTGTAAAAATGTACCTTTTAATGAAGGCAGTGTTGTAGATGGTGGTGCTCTGCGAGGCCATTAAATACTTTGGGACATGGATGGAGAATTCTTGATTCAATGACTGATTCATTCCCTGCAAGACTTAAAATGTCATCGTCATGTCCTAATGTCATATCTTGCTTGACCTATGCTACAATACCCCCACGATTTCCAGTGGTACTGCTCTGTTTCATATGTATCGGAAGTGTTCAGAAAACATGTACAAATACAGATGACATGAATGCGAAGTACGGATAGAAGGGTTGAGCATAAATGTGCCTGAACACGTCGGACCAAAATCTCCTATAGTTGTTTCACTGGGTTGAGATCTGGTGACGAATCATTTTCATACCTGCCAGAGAGCATGACTGAATGTTAATTGCTTAATTTTACCTCACTTGTGTGAGAGCATCTGCATTCGTTATGTTTCTTCACTCATTTTTTCAGGTTTTCCTAAAATTTGTCACCCCTCTGTTTAAACTGAGGACATTTTACAGATGGAAAATAACCTTAACATTGCTCTCTGGTGGATAAACTGTGGAAAAAAATAGCAATACTGCTACTAAATGGATCACGCAATGAGACAGTTTTGTCAACTGCTGTTTCCAAGCTCAGGAATGAATTTAGGATCTTTACCTCAAACATATCTTTGGCATTTCTATGCTGAAATACTCTTGCAATGATATCTGTGAAAAGCTGTAATTGGTTGATGCTAATGTATCAGTTGGGCTCTAATTGGAAGAGATATCAGGCTTCAGCATTAAGAAGAGATAAATAAAGACATCAATCTGTCAGTAAATTAAAGAGCAGAAAAGCCAGATGGTATTAAAAACAAATAAAGAAAAGGAGAATAAAATAACTCAGATTCCACCAAAAAGAACAAAACAAAGTCTAAAAATGAGGAATATGACATCATCGTCTTTAGCAAGCTGTACTACTGCAGAGGGCTGATGGTGCAGTTCATTTATTTTCCCTGAGACTCTGTCCCTGGGGATTTGGGAGTCCATGTTGTGATTCATGACCAGCGGTGGTGCAATTGAACATTTTAAGAGGAACCAGGGGTATATAGTACAGAGTAAGCCTTAATAAATGGTGTTCTTAAGAGCCATTCATAGCCTGTCCTGAGCAAGGGGAAATGATGACGGATCGGTTTTCCTTGCTGTGCCTCATTTCTTATCCAAATGAAATCCGGGAAGTCCATTCATCCCGCTTAGGAGATAATAAATTGGTTGAGTTGTTGGCTGTATATAGACCTCATGAGTTGACCCACCTCTGTGCTTACTGTGTGCTTAACCTTCTTCCTCTACAGTTCCTCCTCCTTCTCATTGTTGTCCACCCTTTATATGTTCACTTTTCCTTCAAGTATCACTTAACAATAGTTTACAAAAGAATAACTAGATCTCTTCTTCTGTCACCTACACAAATGAATGCATACATATGTATAAATAACTTACTTCGGCCAATACTTAAATATCTCACTCAGATATGTTATAATCATAGTATTTTTATGTGTTTTACAACTTCTATTTGTATTATTCATCAGTTCTCTATGCCTATTTACCCTGCTCACTGTTTCAGAGAACTGGACCCTATCCCAGCTTGCAATTGGCAAACCTGCTAGTGTCAGTACAAGCACTTGTAGTACTTGAAAGCTGCACCGGGGCCAGTGTTCCTATGGAAAATACAATGACTGAAATAAATTGTAACAGAGACACAAATTCACCATTTGTTTTGTTACTGGTGGCAGAAATAAAGTGCAAAGCTAAAAACCTCATAGGCCAAGTAATTGCACTCCAGGGTTTTGGGATGCAATATACCTAACCTGTTTTAAAGGAATAATATAGAGTATTAAGTGATCATGCCCTAGCACCTAGTAATTTGGCTTGATTAAATCTAATATGTGCAAAAATGCTTATGTTGGTGACTTGGGTGCCCAGACATATTTCTATTCTTATCGCATTAGAGCTGAAATGAAGGCTCAGTTAATTGCTTAATTGATCAACACATATTAATCAGGTATTATTTTGAAAGTCGATTAATCATTTAAGACTCTTTTCAGACAAAACAGTTTGGTCAAATTCAATTTTTTATTAAGAACAAAAAAAATCTCGGAATGACAATGTTCATATAAACATTATTTCAAAGATACTGATACATTTCATGTCTCAATCTAGATTAACATTAGAAATAAAACTCTAGATAGCAAATCTTTACCTTCATTTTCTGTTTCTTTTGTTCATGCTTTACAAATGCATATGCTCTACGAAAATCTTTAAATCCAGGATTAAAAGACAGCATTACCCAGAACCTTTTGAGGTGTTGATAATAAATACTAAGATAAAACCTTATGTATATGTTTCATATTCCTTGACAAAAATGTTAGAGGTGGACTATTAGACATTGGAAGTTGAGAACGTCCGTGCCTGCAATTATCCTCAAATGCTGCATTAGCGACGGGCTGGCAAGCTCCAGTGAATCGTTAGTGCCAAGATGTTTTGCTTGCCACTATAGCAGCGACAGCTGGTGATGCGAGTTGTGAGCTGTAATTCAGAAGTAAATAATCAGCCATGTTTGTCTGACTGTGGATGGTGGAGCTCCTTGATGGATTTTTGGAGTTTGTTAGTTGCAGTGGTGACTGTAAGCAGTTAGCTCCCATTGTTCTGAACGGCAGCAGAGCATGCAGCCACCGGTTGCTGGTGTTCACATATGTGTTCCCCACAGAACTCAGAACATTTAGATCTGGACTGTCTTGGAAAGATTTATGGGTTGACAGGCAGGTAGGATGCTCGGTTATCTGTGAGTGTAGCTGTGCCATTAAGTAAACAGTCTGGAGAGAAAAAAGTTTAATCACCAACTCTGTGAAAAAAACACAAGTTTAATCCTTCAGACAAACATATTGCAGATTTAGAGAGAATTTAGGCTTTAATGAATTTTTTTTCTCTGCATCTTCTTCTTTAATGAACCTGGAACAAATTCTAGTTGTCTCAGATTAGTTATTCGTGGTGTTCAAGCTTTTGAGATCATAAATAGAGAGATGTTGAGCTTTTTAAATGATGATCAGTAAGTGTGTTGTAAATCACACCTTAAAATTGTCAAAAACTGCTGGAGAAATGCAAGTTGACTAAAACTAGACTAAAACTGTAATGGAAAAAAATTACTAAAATGCAACTAAAACTAATGAGCATTTTTGTTTTAAGACAGAGACTTAGACTAAATCTAAAATAGCTGCCAAAATTAACACTGATGGAAACACACTGTAACTCAGGATAGATAAAAAATGGAACACATCAGAGCTGTTGGGAGCAAAAAGGACACTATGACCTTCCTTAAATTAATACATGAAACAATTTGAAATGTCCTGTTTCTATAACTGTATTCCATATCGTTTTTGTTCATTTGAGCTTTGACTGGAGCTCTTTTAATGCCATCGTCACAAAGTGCCTTCTTCTTTTACCACAGTTTAATGGCACCCAACTAGAGACTTAGCATAACAAGAGGTGGATGGATGTGCACAATTCCCCTTTTATTTTGCAGATTTTAGGGAAATTCAGTTAAAATTTACACTTCATTTGGATGGAAAGTTAATGATGATGGCAGGGGCTAGGAATTTTTAGCTCTCACTGAGGATGTATATGTCAGTTTACACTTATTGTTTCATCATGTAGGTCTTTGAGACGGTAACTGTGGACTCTAATGTGACAGTAGACTGGCGATGTTGCTCTAATGAGACAATCAGATCTGTGGTATGTCGCTGTGTGAGAGATATTATTAGCATCGAGTAATGAATCTTGTGAAACGGTGATTAGAAAGAAAAAGTAATTTTGATTCTTGTGAGTTCATGTTTGTGCTGTTAATAGCGTACTTTGTCATGTTGGTGATAGCTTTGCAGGAGGTGCAGGAGTTTGACGATTATATATTCTGGAGTATCTCACAATTTGAGAGGTGATGATGAAATCCAGACAGATTATAATGAAGCAGCTTTCACTCCTTCATATTTCATAGCATGTGAAACTTGTGTATACATCTGGAGGTGATGATCAGATGTTAGAATAAATGAGATCCCAGGAGACCCAGTGTGATGTTATCATTATGCTGCTTTCCACACATGAGAGACAGTTACAAAATGAAGGACAAAGAGTTTACCATTCATGATGTTGTTTAGCTTTTAAGTGATTTATGGGAAATCCTGAAAGACAAGGTAAGACCAAAAAATAAATAAGTAAAATAAAATTCAAGTTCATCCCCCATGTATGGGATGTTATCTCCTATGTAGGAGATAGACTTAATGGCTTTTGTAGGCCTTTTATGAGAGTGAGGACACCATGCAGAATGAAGCACTTATACACAATACAAAGGGCATTAAAAGTTCAGCCAAACCCAATATAAACAAAAGACTTTACCTTTGTAGTTAACAACCCACAAATGCCCACTCTAAGACATACTAGAACTGTACAGTAGTGCCTACATTTCATATCAGTGTTTCCCATACATTCATTTTATGTGTGGTGGTGCGCCACGAATAAACGATCTCCGCCACATATAGATTTTTCTGCTTTTGGCGCTACCTGTTCGACCTCGCTCATAAACACATTATAATGGGACTCACTGTCTGTGAATGTAGCTTGTCGTTACAATTCCGGTGCAATAGTGGGCGGTATGCATCGTAAAGACACACTTAACGCACCTGGTCCGCCAGAAGAAGAAGAAGCAGACGTAGTAGCGTAACGGATCCAAAGACCTCTCGGTACAAATATGTGGACAAACAAGTCCAAAAGTGGTCCAAACAACTCTAACTCATCATGTTATATTAGCCTGTGTCTGTATTAACATAGCTGGAAGCTCAACATATGCAGAGACATTAACTCACGCTGTTAGTAGTGTTAACTGCAGCGCGAGTCCTGTAGCAGCTCGCCCCGGTTAATCAATTACAGCGGCTGCACCGGCAATGGGAGCGGCGCGACAGACGCCTGCTTGGTTGAGCGGGCAACATAGAACCCAGGAAACATAGAACCTTTTTTGTGTAAGCGGGGAACATAGAACCTTTTTTGTGTAAGCGGGGAACATAGAACCTTTTTTGCAGGGTTAAGTGGGGAACATAGAACCCTGGAAACATAGATACGCTCCTGATAAATGTGCATGAATATATTCACTGTTTTTGAATTTCAGTATATCTGTAACCTATTTTAGCTTTGGCATTACTTGGACAAAAACTGAAACCACATGATGTAATTCTTTAATATTAATGTGCTTAAACAGAAAACACATATAATAATATAAATAGTATTAAGTCCAGTTTCTTTAACAGAATCAAAATATAGCTTACTTTTTAAATTAGTAAACTAACTCCCACAATCACATCAGAGAAACACAGACATATTTTATGTAAGCACATTTAATGTTATAACTGCATGCTTTTAAATGTAGGTTGTCAGACAATAGCCGTAAGTAATATATAAACTAAAACGGACACACAATCTAGTCCCCCAAAGCACTGCTACAGTATTCTGATTTGTATGAAAAATCAGCAGCCATGTCGCTTGAAGAAAATGTTGGCATTGTATGTTTCTGCAAACCATGAATAAATTACATTAGTCCATTTCATATGTATCATATCAACATTTCTAAAGTAATGTAGTACATGAGCTGACTTTGTCATTGGGAGGTGGAGGGGATGGTGGATGGCATGACAATTAGGTGAGATGCCTGCCAAGCTGCAGACCACTGTTGCAACCAGCAAATAACAAAACAGGTTGGGTCTCATTCATGAAACGTGAGCAGAAGGAATTTGTGTGTAAACTGTTCGCAGACGGAAATTTACGTGCATTCATCAATATTTTAGTAGCTCCGATCTTTTCGTAGCTACTAACAAAATCTACTCCTGCTCCTGACCACTTGTAGTGCTTGTGTAAATTTAGTAAAGCACATAAATATTGCTTTTCAGTATTGGAAATGACAATTTTAATTCGTATTGCGCTCTGTTATGTACACGATACACAGATGCCTTTGAAACACGTAATCTAAACATGACAAAATATTAAAAATACAACACATTTAGTTAAATTATTTGGCAATTAGCAGGTTTAAGATCCAGATTAGATTCATGATTGTGAATTATCTATGTAAATCGACTCAATAGATTACACGTTCTTTCTACATGTTGAATGATGATAATAAAAATATCCGTAAGGACAGCCGGATCACAGCCTCTTCGGCCTCGGTTCCTGGGTTCAGCAGGGGAAGCAGGAGCAGCTGAAAGAATTATTTGAGTCAACAGGTGTTTTTTTTGTTTTTTTTTTGTGGCTTTTTGATCGTTTGAATGAATAAATCTGATTTGAAAATGATTAATTTATGTTGTATAAAACAGAGCTTTAGGCTATTAAGATTAAAATAATTTGAGGACGATGCATACAAA
This sequence comes from Epinephelus awoara, assembly GCA_035609425.1. Classification (NCBI taxonomy): domain Eukaryota; kingdom Metazoa; phylum Chordata; class Actinopteri; order Perciformes; family Serranidae; genus Epinephelus; species Epinephelus awoara. The sequence goes on along the minus strand of CM069315.1, from coordinate 8,280,675 downwards.
ACTGCTGTAGGCTATATGTTATCCGTATCATTTGTTAAAATAAATGTTAAATAGCTCTACATTCTGACAGCCATCACTGATTTGGTTTATCCATTACGCACAAAACATCTCTGGTTTCCTGTTCCCACTTCATTCAAAACTCCACAAATGAATCTTCTGTTTGTTTGGTGACCACTGCGCTATCAATGATGATTTTCAGAATGTATTATGATACAACACCTTACCGTCTGCGTTTGATGTTGACTCCAGTGGAGGCATGTCGCTGTCTCCGTCAGGAATAATTCCTGACAGAGAGGTCTCCCCAATTATGCCAGCGATGTGCTCGTCAGCAGATAGTTGGGATTGTGAGCCTCCTCCTCCTGTGGCTGCTGTATTTTTGTGTATGTGCTTATGCGTTTCTTTGCCTCCAGTTTCATATCAAACCATTTACGCTTCACCTCTGACATGGTTCTTTGTACTAGGGAGACAACATTAACAGCATCAGTTACCTCCCTCCAGGCCTTTGCCTGTCCCTGTCACACCACTACTAACTGAAGAAAATAAAATGTTTTTTCTTAAGTCCACTTCACCCAAAATTATTTCGATCTCCGGTTCGGAAAATAATCTTTTTTCTTTCTCTCTCTTTCCTTCTCTGCGCCATGACTGGCAGGTTGACTGGATGCACCTACACCTCCTTATATGGTGGTCATTGGCTATTCATGGGCGGGGATGTATGCTAATTGTTGATTACCGGGAGCGCGCTGTCACTTTACGATGGATTGGTATTCATGATCATACACACGTGTTTATGATCAAATCTGAGTTTCCCGCGGCGTTCCTGAATCCGGAGTAGGTTTTTAGTAGAGTAGGCTTTTATGTGCAAATCTACACACAGATTTACTCACTTTTCATGAATGAGACCCTTTGTGTTTTATCGAGTCTGTGTTTCCTGTGGCTTTTTAGCCATGAAATGTGGGTGTTTTTAGCGACCTGTCTTTCTTTACTCAACAGAAATAGTGCCATGAAAAAAGGCTGTGTTTTTTTACTGAGACATCAGTTGTTATCAGTGGGGATTGTGCCACCAATACTGGATATTTTAAGCCAAAATGTGATCTTTTCCTAACCATAACCAAGTGTTTTTTTTAATGCCTCCGCGCCGGTGATAGCCAACCTGGAGGCGTTATTTTAAGGGTTATTCGTCAATCCACCTCGTTCTCATGAACGTAATATCTCAAGAATTCTTTAAGGGAATTTCTTCAAATTCAGCACAAATGTCCAGCTGGTCTCTTGAATGAACTGCTTAGGGGTCATACCTCCAAGGTCAGTGTTTTTGTTGTGACCTCATGTGTCTCATTCTCATGAACACAGTATCTCAAAAACGCAAATGTTTTTCAAATTTAGCACACATGTTCTCCCAAACTCAAGGATCATCTGATCAGATTTTGATGGTCAAAGGTCAGGGTCACTGTGATTTTGTCCATTGTGTTCATGTAAATGCAATATCTCAAGAACGACTTGAGGGAATTTCTTATAATTTGGCACAAACATCTACTTGGACTCAAGGATGAACTGATTAGAATTTGGTGGTTGAAGATTGAAAGGTCACTGTGACCTTGTGTTTGTTTCATTTTGTGAAAGCCTTGAGGGAATGTCCTCAACAAACCCAACACTTTCACTTTATTCTAAGTGGATAGAATTTGGTGTTCAAAGGTCAAAGGTCAAAAGTCAAGGTCACTGTGATCTTACAAACTTGTTTTTGGTCATAATTCAGGAATTCATAGGCTAATCATGACAAAAAATCTGCATAAATGTCTAATAGGATGTAATTATGAAGTGATGACATTTTAAATCCAAAAGGTCAAAGGAAACTTCACTGTGACATCATGATGTTCTGCAAAAACATTTTTCTGGCCATTACACAGTGTCATAACTTAGGAACAGAAGGGGAGACATTGGTCAGATACTGAATTAGTGTCACTAATCTTGGGTGTCCACCTTGAAACTGTGCTGATTGTAAAGCTCTTCTGTGCTGCCTGGGGGAAGATGTATGTGAACCATCCATGTTTTCAAAGACATGGATGTAAACTGTAAGTGTAACTTGATGGGTTTGAGGCATGCAAGGTCAAAGCAGGAAATACAATACATATCCACACATTAACCATGGCATTGCAGTGTTTCCTCTAGGATTTTTTTCAGCAGCGGGGGTGGCGGGGGGAGGGGGTGAGACACACACACACACACACACACACACACACACACACACACACACACACACACACACACACACACACACACACACACACACCCTGGCTGAATACCGAATGCTGTTTTTTAGTTTTTGCAAATGAACACCCTCCAGATTATTGGGATTAGGACCCAAGGTACGATACCAGTGAAAGTATCACGGTTCCGAGTAGTATCAGGATACCACAGCAAAAATTAGGCAGTTGTGCCTTTTGTCATTTATAAAAAGATAAATCACTTTTCTATAATACATCAATGATATTTCAATGGAATAAATTACTTATTGACTTATTCATACTTCAAAAACAGCATCAATAAGTGATTAACATAGGGGGGATCAAAATAAATAAATAAAATAAAAATCAACCAGCCACCCTCCTCCCCTGACAAGTCCCTTCATTAAGTAAAGAACAGTTGCTAAAGTGTGGTGAGGTTTGTGGACCTTTACCTGCCACAGAGAGAGAAATGTGAATGGCTCGTTTCTCCTCTGATACACCACATACCTGTGTGCCGCCATGGCTAGGCTGTTCAGGTACTCTTGGGTACTTTTGGGCAGTCATGACAACAAGTTATTCACCTAGAGCCCGACTTCTCCGTCACCGGTAAGCCGTTATCATGTGCCACCGTATTTGACAGGAATACGTATTCCTGTCTGTGTCTGTGACCCCCGTTCAACCCACAACCGGTGGGATTCGCCGTTTCGTTTCTGCTGCTGGTTGAGATCTGTACTTACACAGCGTGCTGAATGATTTATTTTGCCCGCACAAAACAATTTTTAGTTGCAAATGCGAGTGCGGTGACGGACGGAGTAAAATATCGCCACACTGCCGACATTTTACTCCATCCGTCACCGCCGCTATTATTGGGCCTTGCTTTTCACTTATTCCCCCGAATACCGAATGTGTGGTTTTTTCCAATATTCGGCCGAATATTAAATAAATGTTTTGAAGGAGCAGCAGCGGTGGCAATAATTTAGTGCCGCTGCTGCTGAATGAATGTAGCGGAAACACTGCATTGTTAAAAACAGAAAGTTTTGATGTATCTTCTACATAAGAAGGTACAAATGTAATGCATTTGGAGAAATATACAATGCTAACATTTTTTCTAACGATTGGGTTGAACTCAGATGAGGCAATGCAATTTGGGCATAGAAAGCATTGTGGCATAAATCATTATGGTAATGCTACATTTTAACTTTGAAAAGAAAATCTTTAGTTTCCCAGGTCTTAATTCAATTGTTAATCATGGAATACCATCTCATAATGAAACTATCAATGAGTTTTGGTCCACTAAATAGGAGTCAACAACACCTTCAGTCGAAGTAGATGAAGTGAGACAGGAAGCCTTTTTGGCTGCAAACAAAGCTCTTACTCAGACTCGTGAGCTGAAATGCTGCGATAAACAATCCCACACTGTGAAAGCAGAACAGCAGTGATATTTCCCATTTTTAAGGTGTAATTCAATATGACATGGCAGAATGTATCCCCATCCAGTCCCATTCAGCTTTTTATTTTCCCTCCTGCTTGTGTTACGGATGTATTTTCATTTTACTCACTCATGTTCTTTTATTGAGACCGTCTTGAAAAAATATAGAAATGTTAGCTGAAGCCATTACATCTTATTCTGTCTGCAGTGGTATGTGTGTTGAAGTGACTCATACACATACTATAATGCAAACATGAAAAACACTTGCATACAGCTGCATTCTCACAACCCTGTATATGCTCACAAATACAGCAGTGACAGGTGTAAGGAATAAATATGCTCTACGTAAAGACACCCCACACACAGACATGCATAACTGCACACAGACACAAATTGATCTTGTACGAATACAAAATGCTAACCTTGCCACACCTGCAGGCATTCACACATGCTGTATATATTCACACAAACACATTAACACTCACATACTGTAGGTGCGTCTGCATGATCACAAACATGCTCGCTAACCTGATGCATACCACAAAATCGTTCTCATCCAGGTTAAATACTGAGTGGATAGTGTTCCATTGGTGGAATTTACTAACAAACAAACCACATGATGTTGTTTTTGGTGTCAGACGTGGGACAACTAGAAGGGAAAGACGAGCACTCCCTCTCAGGAAACTTTGTCATCTTGGCACAGAAAACAACAGCTTAATAATTACAACATCCTTAAATATAAAGCCTTAATGTAAGTAGTTTAAGGAGGTGACAAGACATGGATGTTTTTGGCAATACTGTGGCTACCAAATGCCCTGTTTGGACAGACACACAGTCAAAGACTGTCTCAAACAGGCTAGGCAACCTAATGTTAGACTCAGAACAGAGTGCTGCTGTTAACTAATCTGAAAGCCTGTGCCCCCAAAGATAGGAAATACCACCAGCTAAGTTTTAGCTCCTGTAGCATCTCCAAATACTAAAGCGCTTACTGAGACTGTAACACCAGCAATTAGACCAATCCCCTGAAACCAGTACTTAACACCCCCACAAAAAAACATTATGTTACTGTGTCCTCCCTCCCTCGTTTACAAGACACATCACACTTGCTGTTGCTTTTTTAGTGGCAAAAGATATGGCGAGAATAGAAGTAGTTAAAAATGAAGGATTTTAACTGAAAGATATAAGATCCTTGGCTTCAAACATTTCACACTGCAGGGTTTATTGTGAAGATTCGGGTTGACAAAATTGAAGATTTTTGTCACTTTTCATATGATGTCCTATTTGCCTCTCTGTCATTTCCGCTATTTTCGCTGGTTGGCTTTCAAAGATGATGTGTGGCTGCAAGTCACTCATTGTGTTGAAGAAATCAACTCACCAGTCTGTAAACTCTCCTTGCCTGCCGACTTCTGATATCTAACCAGGACCAGGTTTTCTAATTCAAACTTCACATGTCTTGGACAACAAATTGGACAACCTCTGTGCCAGATTAGTTTCCAGTGGATATCAGGAACTGTAATATTCGTTGTTTCACTGAAGCGTGACTAAATCCTGGACAGCACCATTCAACAGGTGATTCTTTTTCTAAATGCTGATATGAGAAAGCAGAGGACACTGGTGGGAGAAGTAGGGCAAGCGCGTGCTTTATGTTGACTGGTGTGACAGTGGGAATGTAAGGTGCTGTCACGCTCTTGTTCATTCAAGGAAAATAACCACTCTGGATCTCTGCTATGCGCCTACAAAGCAGCACTGACCGCGTTGGGGAGGAGCGACCATGGGGCCGTCTTGTTGAGGTCAAGATAACAAACTGAACAAAAGGGAATGGTTCCAGTAACTCGGAAGATGGAGTCAGTCAGAGCTTGGAGAACATCTCTTTCATACCTCATATCACATCTGAGGCCATAACTCAGTAATTCATGTGCTAATTATTACAAAATGTCACACATATTTCTGATATAGCTATATATATATATATAGCTATAGCATAGCTTTCGGGGGCGCGGCTCTGCTGCTGACCCAGTGTCTTAAAATTCCTTTATTCCTAACGCAATTGGGGCATTGAATACCATGTCCCGTTGATGTGTTGTAATGTAACTGCCACTGCTGTCCTGCTTTTTGCCCTGAAGATGTCTGTGTGTAAGTGTTGCTGTTTGTTGTTGTTGTTGTTGTTGTTGTTGTTGTTGTTGTGTTGTCCTGCTTGTTGTTTGTTATGAGACCAAAGACAAATTTCCACATTGTGGACAATAAATGAATTAACTAACTAACTAACTAACATATGATAGAATTATGAAGTGGGGACAATTTCTATCCAAACAGTCAAAAGTCAACTTTGCCGTGACATCATAATGATACTGAGTTAGTGACACTAATCTTGGGTGTTCACCTTGAAACTGTATTGATTGTACAGATCTTCTTTGCTGCTGGGTTGAAGATGTGTGTGAAGCATCAGTGTTTTACAATATGGAGTTTCTTTGCATTAACATCCAAATTTAAAGCATTGTCAACTCTCATGACTACATGTTAGTCTAGACAGACATAGATGTAAGTTATAACTGCAACTTGACTGGTTCGCAGATGCATACAACTGCGAGGTGACAATTTTACAATTTTAGGTTATTTAATTCCAAGTTTTTTGGATACAAACCATCCTGGTTTAAAGCCCCAAAACCTTAATTTAAGTTTAAAAAAAACATTGTAGAGTTGCTTAGTTGGGTGATAATTAAGCCTTTCTGTGGGTGGTTCAGTTAAAACGCACTGATTTGACACACACACACACACACACACACACACACACACACACACACACACACACACACACACACACACTCATTAGCCCAGAGAAAATGCAGGGTGGTAATGAGTGGATCCTGGTTGTGTGATGGAGCTGAAGTGTCTTTGGAGGCGGCGAGGTCAGCCGGATGCTGCTTCAGTACCACGGCAGTTTAATTAGAGCATTCTATAATGGAGCCCTATCTGGAATAGCCCTTAATGAGCACCTAGTCATTCTATGTGTCCTTAATTTGTTCCACATAACTGAGGCCATGAATAATCTCAAACTGTGAATGATTATCTAAGGCCGGTGGGAGTCAGGTCGGGTGTGGAGGTGAGGAGGGGATTATGGGTGAAGTGGGTTTTTGGGAGTCATTCCAGCTCTCACCGTAGAGCTCCGAGCCGAGGCGGGTAGCGCGGCTTTGAGGTGTGGACAATGCAGCTTTGGCGAGCCTCGACGTTCACTTTACATTCCCCAAACAGATGCACACAAGCATAAGGATGATGGTTGCCATGGAAACTGGGCAAAAATAGTTGGGGAGGGGTGCCGGAGGGAGGGTACTCACATACACACACGCGCTCATCAACACACAAACCCTCTGTGAGTGATTTTGCAATCTCGCTCCAAGTTTGTCTCCTCCCTCCCCGACATCTCTTTCAGCCGCTCTTCTCCCTCTCTTTCACACACTTTGTGGGAGTGTGTACTGTAAGTGTGTCAGACTGTAATCCGCTGACAACCAGATTGATAGGTAAGTGTGGTGTGTTTGTATGGCGTCATTCCAGCAGCTCAGGATCGGAGGCAGCTACCTGTTCATCCATCATCCTCCTCTTCTGCCCCGCATACTGCATTTCTCTCTGCAGTGACAACCGCTCTCTCATTCACTCTCTCTCACACACACACACACACACACACACACACACACACACACACACACACACACACTGATCCTTATGTCCCTATATATTATACACACATGCATGGGCACCCTCTGTACTGCCTACTGTACAAAAACACCCTCTTGTGCCTGCACATACATACTCATGCATCGACGCCCATGTGTTCACGCTGACACGAGCACACCCACGTTCACACATGCAGACAGAAGCTCACTTCAAAGACAAACTTCAGTGAACAGCCACACACACTTGAACACACCCACACTTGTTCTCACTGTATACTTTTCTTCAAGCTCCCTCTATGCCCAGGTTTTAGCCCTGGCTCACCATCTTGTATCCAGTTATTTAATTCCCTCTCCTCACCCCCCTTCCTGCTGCACTCACAGCCTCCCCTTCATTTATGCACTGCTCCTTATACATATTTGACTTGTAAATTAAGGCTCTATTTGTGTCATGCCCAAGAGGTGCTGTCAATTAGTCTAAACACCGTGACACATCTTGTGAGGAGAGAGAGAGAGGGAAGAAGGGAAGGAGAATGAACGACAGTGATAGGAAGACCAGAGAAAAAGAAGAGAGGCGGAGAGACAGAGTGGCATAAATACAGTTCGAAGGCAAGCAGAAGGGTTTTGGCTGGTGTAGCGCCATGGAGGGACCTCCTGGTGGTTGAACAGATCCCAGATCAGTGTGAGTGTCATCACACAAAACCCCCGCTTCAACCTACTGAGCGTCTTAGCGAGAAGCACTGATCAGACGCTCCCCCCCAGAGCGCTGCTCATGGTAGGGGAGTAGTGGGATTCACATTGGAGAGGCTGCACACGCTGACTGTCCAGCATATGTTAGAGGCCTGCTGGGTGAGACATACACTCACATAAGGGTGTAGAAACACAGCCTGTTATGAATAAGTAATATATCTTACACATTGGCATGGCATTATGCAAATTTAGCAGATGTTTGTAGAATATAGTAGCAATGCCATACGAGGTAAGAAAATAAAGTAGCAACAAATACTAGGAATGAGTGAGTACACCAATCTATATCTGATAAACCTACAAAATAATATGTATCACCATTGGAAATGGGCACGGTTTATGTCGGAAGTGGGTGAGACTCGGGTATACCATATCATCTCGTTCTTGTTAATACGGTATAATTTTTAATATCATATAAAAATTTCATATCGTGATGCTCACGATATTTTGACTTGTTGACATATTGACGTCATACTGTCATGCACTGCAATGACAAGCATGGCTGAAAGCAAACTTTTCACTGACTCCACTGTGGTTCTATAAAGAGGAGCAGCTTCAGTAGTGTGGAATAAACTGTGGCGTCCCTAATGTTTTATGAACAGCCTTGCACTTCTCAGACTTTTTTTAGTGAGTTACCGCTTAGCGGGAACTTAATCAGTGGCTCATCTGGCAGCAGCACAGTGTCTCTCCCTCTCTTTTCTAGCCATGTGCACACTGGAGTAGGTGTCGTCAAGTGATTTTGTCATAAAGCTTATGTAAACCTACATGACACTTGCGGCTCGACAAAAAAACTACACATATGTAAATGTGCAGTAGTCTTAAGGGAATTTCTTCAAATTGGGCACAAACATCCACTTGGATTCAACAATGGACTGATTAGAACTTGGTGGTCAAAGGTCAAGGTAACTGTGACCTTGCATCTGTCTTAGTCTTGTGGATGCAATATCTTTAGAAACTCTTGAGTGAATTTCCTCAGATTTGGCACAAACATCCACATGGACTAAACAATGAACTGATGCGAAAACATGTTTATTGCCATAACTCAACAATTTATATGCTAATTATGGCAACATTTTATACAAATGTATAATGGGATAAAATTATGAAATGATGACATTTTATATCCAAAAGATCAAAGGTCAGCATCACTGACATTAAAATGTTCTGCAAAAACACTTTTCTGGCCATTACGTAACATCATAACTCTGAAATAGAAGGGGGGACATTTGGTCAACTACAGAGCTGATGAATCAAAACTGTGCTGATTGTATAGATCTTCTGTAATTGCAACTTGATGGCTTTGTGAAGGTATGCAACCACGAGGCAATAAGTCCAGTTTTCTAAATAAAACTCATTGTATTTGTTTTGTTGAAAACTACAGAACTGCCACAGAGTTGAGACGCAGATCAATGCTTTTGAATAAGCAAATAAGAGGACTGTTTATTTACAGAAGTTTTATATAAACTTGAATAAATGAACTCACGAATCAATGAATAAACACAGCATGCATGCAGTATTAAGAAATATGAAATAAAATGCACAACCAAGAGTTTTCATCCTCAACAGAACTTAAATGTTTATTGATTTGTTTTTTTTTACTTTTGAAAATTAAATGTAATCACTGATGTTTTGTATGTTTGATCAAAAACTGATGTTTTTTAAGTAACTCAACTGACTTTGGATATTTTACAAACAAAATTAGAAGCGAGCCAGTGGAACAAAACCTGACTGCTGGAGAGGTACTGAGAGTTGGGAGCTGTTAGTCCCTCTGGCTGCTGGTGATGATTGCAAGATTGTGTCTGTGTGACCAGAGCTTCATCTGTGTACGCAACTCAATCGTTACAGACATAAGACTTTATGGTTTCAGCCTTATGGTCTTTAACAAGGACTACCCACATGAAAACTTTACATTGGTTGATCCAGAATGATATACTGGGACTTTGGGCTTATCACTGGCAGATACTTTGAACTGTAGTTAGTATCACTGCACAATCTAATTAGCCAGCCAACCATTTACTCTGTTCAACCCTTTAAATCTGTTACGTTCTATTCAGCACTTACAGAGATGTGGCCAAGTTGCTGAGGTGTAGCTCAGGTATTGCTGTAGCTAATACGTAATAATGTTATGGATCATTATCTGTGGTTAAGGGTTATTGCTTATAAGGTTATTGCTACACATTGTTTGTGTTTCTATAATGGGAATTGGTGATATTATCATATTACAGTGATTGAACATTCATTCATGTGTGGAAACACTGTTGGCATATGGTATAGATTATTATGGTCAGCACATGTTGCTCAGCAAATTTTGAAAGACTACAAGACATCCCTCAGATGATGCTCTTCCGAGTTTAGAAAGCAAGTTACTTGTATACACAATATAGCAGCATATGTCATAGCACATGTTATTGCAGAGCACTGTATTGTTTAAATAATTCTATAAAGGAATGAACAAGAAACAATAGCTTTTGTGGCTAATGATATTCATATCATAGATTTGTTAACCTGTGAGAAGCTCAGGAAGTAGAGCCAGACATCCACTAAGTGGAAGATTGATGAATTTCACACCTCCGTTCCACAAGTATCCTGGGCAAGATACTGAAACCCAAATTTCTTCCGACAGCAGTGCCATTGGTGTGTGAGTGCATGTAAAAGAATAACTGAGTAACAGGTAGCACCTTGGCCACCAGTATATGAATGTGTGCGAATGGGTGAATGTGACAAGTGGTCAGAAGATTAGAAAGGTACTATACAAATGCAAGTCTATTTACCATGTCCATCCAGCATTTCTTGTCTGCATGTGTTTGTCCTTGAGGGATAATGTGCTTTTTCTTTGTGGGTACCTGTGGGGTACCGGCTGGTTACCCATGGGTACCTGACCTGATGCAGGACTAAGCCTTATACATCACGGAATACAAAACATACAGCAAAATGTTGCTCCATAGTAGTCAGGAATTCCACAAGTATCTTTTATTCAGTCTAACAAGTAAACAAGCCAAGTCTGTCGTGCGTTTGTCTTGTAGTTTTTCAAGGGTTGTAGTAGTCTTTGAATTAGTGTTGGGCGATTGGATGAATATATCAGAAATCGGCTGAGTACATCATGCAGTTCCTGATGTATTTGTCGATTTTTGTCATTTTATTTTACTAATTCAATGGACGGCCTTTGAAGATTGGGTGAGAGCTGCTGCTCAGCAGGCAGACAGCGGGATGCAGACAGTGGCAAAAAATAGCATGTATAGTGTGTGTACAGCCAACATATTTTCACATCTGACTCTCACCTGCGCTAATATATAAGCAAATGCCAGTTGCAAGGCTTATGGTGGCCCGTTGGAAAATTTTAACATGTCACCCAGTGTTGCCTTAAACAGCAGCTCAGTGTTCACTGCAGTCTGCAGGTGTCTGTGGACTTGCTTTTAACTTGCCTGTGAACTAAGCAAGGTGACATATTGTGAGGATTACTTGCCTGGTTGTCTTTGGGTACAGCTTTTCTTGCGGAAACCCCCCTCTATCATAAATGCTGCCTTGGGGTGCATGATCACACGCACGTTTAAACACTGAGTAACACACACACACACACACACACACACACACACACACACACACACACACACACACACACACACACAACCAAACACAACATCTCACAGCTCATTTGAGCTTTAACTCAGAGGCAGATAAACAAGTCTGAAGCTGCAGCTCCTCCTCTGATTCTGGCATGCACCCACACATGCACAGACCCACACTCAAGCACAATGCTGATAATTTGCTGCTGAGATGGTGTCATTGCTGATCATCTGTCTAACCAGTGATGTCATATTACTTGTGAAAGCCAAGTCCTCAGGCATGTTTACAGCAGAGCTTTCCGCCAGTGGGGAAATGATGCCACTACTTTGATTTTGGCTTCTTTAATTTGATGACTGTCGAGCAGAACGGGGCAGAAACAAGTCTCTCTCTGTTGGAGGGCCACTGACTGTTAGGAGGTCATCTAGTTTAGTCTGGGAATATTTGAGATGTTTTATCATAGTGTGATCCATGCATCACATTTTACAGATTGGTGAGTAAACGGGAAAAGCGGCCATGGGGTACATTTCACAGTAGGATAGGAGATTGGCTGATGAAATGTGGAGGAAACACCGCACAAAATGGAGTCTCGTTCTTATTTCCTTCCTTACCTTGACTAACCTCTGCTCCAGATTTACAAACAGAGCTCGTGATTTGATACAGTCTCTCTGTATATGTGCTGATTCAATCCCTATGGAGGGAGCACTGCATAAAGTTTTGACTCAGTGTTTTTTAACTTGATCATAGAGGAGGCTCTTTATCTTTGGGCGATGGGGGTGTAGAGACGCACAAAAGTAAAGCATTGCTCACATCTATCACAATGAGAGATAATAGAACAACAATTTCGAAATTTGTTCAATGTTTAGCTGTAATGCATATTTAATGAATTCAATTAAGAGCCTGTTGTGGCATCTTTCCTTTGTGCCTTAGTTCGTACAACTCAACTGAAGGAGACCAGAAGTCTTCTTTCAGTGGACAGTGAGTGATGGATAGCTATGGGCTACTGGACAAATTATATATTGTATTATTTTGGGTGGGTATTAATTCAGATAATCCCATAAGAACTAGTTTTAAGAATTGTGACATAGATATGTACTGTGTAGACATTTTACTGTTGGAAAATAAACTTGTCAGAGCTCACTGCTGGACAAACAGTGTACGACTATGACCTAATATTGGACGACATATCAGCCAAGCTTATTGATCAGACCTATTAGGGATGACAGCTTCTGTTGATTTTGCCACCGGTCCTTTGCGATTACTGCTGGCAGTGTTAGTAGTGGTAATCTGCAAATAAGTGGCGCCACTGGCTACCAACTGACGTAGCTAGTGTGCAGTGAAGAGCAGCCAAGGCTAGCTAACCAGTGGAGACCCGAGGATGGGCACCATGTTTCTGTATAATAATGTGGCTAGCGGGCAGTCTGTCTCCCTCCAGATTTTAATTAAATTAAACATGTCAAACATAAACATATTCTCGGTAGTAACCAATAAATAGTTAACCATTGACATCTGTAAATTATATTTACTAGTGATTAAAATAAATTATTATATGTATATGGATCTGACTTTAATCTTTGTCAGGTATATTCTCAGACGGGATATGAGGACTACTCATATCCCTGCAACAGAACTCCCTGCTATTACAGCCCATTCACCAGAAATTTGCTTGAAACTCCTTTTCAAGCCTTAAAAAGTATCTAGAAACACAGTGATAGATCACTCCAAATCATCCATGTTTGGTGCTCAAAAAGCCGATGGAGACTCAGCACTGATTTTCAAAATCACAACCGGTGTTGTTTGTTGGTCTCAAACAGTGGTCTGCAGCTTGGCAGGCGTCTCACCTACGTGACATGCCATCTACCATCCCTTCCACCTCCTGATGACAAAGTCTGCTCATATACTACATCATCGTGCAAATGTAGCGTATTTGTGGTTTGCATAAGATACAATGCCAACATTTCTTCTGGGCTTTCTATTTGGAGAGGTATTTAGAGGCCGATTTAACAAGGACCAAAGCCATCAGTGAGAGAGGTTTGATGTGCTATTCTGAAAGTGGTGACTGCATGAAAAGAAAACAGAAAACAAAAGAAAGGTCTGGAGAATGATGTGTATGCCCCCTAAGACCTTGTTTACTGTGTGATGTGTTGCTTAGGAGAAATGCTTTTGAACTCTGTGTATTTGTACGGAAAGATTTGACTGCTCGTCAAAAAATGCAGGAGATAGTGAGGAGGTTGAAACATAACTCGTCTCCAGCCATGCTGGAGGCTCTGAGGCTGTACTTTGGCACAGCTAATTGTTAACATCAGCATGCTAATATGCTCATAATGACGATAAAAACATGTTGATGTTTAGCAGGTATAATGTTTACCATGGTCACCTGGAACAAAACGGTGGAACGAAACTGCCATCCCTAGAGCTAATGCAGCCTTAGTGTTATGGCTGAAATAATACACTGCAAATGTTTCATGAATCCATACATTTACTCTGCCATGATTGTGATATTTAATTTGTGCTGTCTGATTTGCCAGGACTGTCACCTTCATCACTTCAAAAACACAAATCTATGAGAATTGCCTGCAGTTAACACCAGCAGTCTATGGAGACATGTAACATTTAACTCTACCACTGCCACCTCTGCAGCATGTAAACCTGCAACACATGAGAGCTGTGGAATCTAACACAAGCTGTGGTAGTAACAAATTTACATTGGCACTTTCTTGTACTTTGGTTTTTGCTACACGATTTGCTGCAATTTTAAAGGTCACTTCATTTTCCCAGAATCCTCCCTTGTCTGCGACTCGTTTCGCCTACTCAGTCCTCCCCGCCCTCCTTAGTCATGCTATTTTACTCACAATATTTCTCTGCTTTTTGACTTAGATGCATTGGCATTTATTTACACAGTTAAAGTGTGCACTTTTGACAAGTGAAGTACTATAGTTTGCTACATAGGTGGATGGGTTGTTGGAATCAGCTGTTTAATTTCTCTGACATTAAAATCGGGTATTTCAGTGGTGTGTACGGAAGTGCATTAATTGCGCTGCATGCTCCATTAGCCCATCATGGATGTAGGCCTTATAAACAACTACTCTGGTTGTGTGCTGAACGTTGGCTGCAAAGAATATCAACAGGGAACAAACCACTTTGCCTAACCTGCTCATAATGACACAGCAAAGTAAGCGTAACAAAGATATTGCCTGTCTAAACAATCAATCCAACGACTTGTCTCCATGTTGAGAGGTCAGCTGAGACACAGGTAATATGACACACAACATCTGCTCCTACAGCAGTATTTTGCTATGCACCTATCAATCTGGTGCAGTCTCATTAATGTTCATGCGTAGTGTGCTGGGGTCTGCACATGGTGGACAGACCATGATACACTGCTTTGCCAACAGAAAAGCAACAGACAGGTATACGGTACCTGGAACGATTGTTATAGTGACTGTAACCAGTTTTGCTCCAAGGTACTACACTGCAAGACTGAGCATTTGTTAAGTGATGCAGATAAAATGCCTGTTTTAAGCCATGCTAGTGGCACAACCCTAGAGATGGCAATGTCAGCCTGTCAGTTGGTTGGTCCACCATTTGTCCAGGTTGAAATATGACAGCAACTATGAGATGGATTGTTAGGACATTTTCTATGTAAAGCTATGGTGCCCAAAGGAAGAAACCTATAGCCTAGATATTGTTGGTCTTTATGGGAACGCCCACAAAACATCACTTTTTAAACGTCACAATATAGCCTATATAATTTTCTACCATGCTGAAGAGTTGCTGTGTGGCTTTCTGCACCTCAAATAAATGTAAAAATCTGGAGTTAAATAATATTTTTCAACCTGGTCCCTACTTTCCTTTATTTTGTGTCTGATTGATAAATGGAAACAACACTTTTTAAATTGGTGCAGTACTGAGTAGTACAAGAGTAGCAAGATAGACCTTTTTGTTAAAGAGTAAAGATTGCCTCGACAAACCCACCAGACTCTATTTAAAGGGGCAAAAAGTGAAATCCTTTCACCGCTAGGTTTGCTGTTGTGCACTGCCTGTAGACCAAAACAAAGTAAGTCATAAGCCACTCCTCCCTCTACCTCTGCTCTCCAACACCCCCGCCATCCCGCCCTCGCCTCATCTGTGTCGCCGAGCGCCGCATCATCTCCACGGACTATCACATCCAGACGGCCCCGATGTTTCTTCCACAGGCTCTGCTTCACTCAGCTTCACTCAGCTGTCCGATATACCCGCTGCTTCTTCCCACATTAACCTGAATAACAAACCAGGGCTCGGTGCGCCGGTTGGATCCAAATGGAGAGGCTAACTGGCTGTGCTGGCAACTGAGTGAAGTGGAGCCTGAGGAGGAAGCACCGGTTAGCCCCACTTTCACTGCAGGCAGATTCACTCGCCACAGGGGCGAGGAAATAAAACCTAAACAGCCAACTTAGTTTGGCTTAGTTTAGAAGTTAGCGATGTCTTTCACGCACTCTCGGTCTCTGCTGTGTTTAGCTATTTCCCTGCTTTCCTGTTAGCGTTAGCACTACTCGGCTGCCACGCTAATGCTCCAACTCCAACTGAGCCGGGAGCCAGTGAGCCTGGCGGGCTCACGGGAGAAGAGTTGGAATGTTATCAGATGAAATTACACCTCTGGTTCTTCACATAGCAATTTTTTAATTCCTTCAATCTAGAAATTATGAATTTCGCTTATTGCTCCTTTAAATAAACTGTAATTTTATCATTGTAAAACACACTTCATTCAAAGATGATGGAACCAAAATAAAACTCACAGAAACCATCTTGGTTTTTCTTTCCACTGTTTTAAAAATCACCTACTCTAACCCTTAATTGGCCCTGTTACATGTGAAAATACACTGGCTCTGTGTATGCTTAAACTACTGTTTATTTAAACGGAGTCTGGTGGCTTTCATGATGGCGATTCCAGGGCTGTTTCTGGTTCAACAAAAAGGATCAAACACTTTATACGAAGAGTGTTAGATTGTTTAGCCACTGGTACAAAAAGTTGTGAGCCTCTTGTGATCGTTTTTGAGGTGGCAAATCCTGCATGAGCGTTAGAGCAAACCATCAAAACATAGGCTAATGGCGTTAGCGCTGTCATACTGTCTTGAAATGTGCATGGAATTCACTGAAACATGATACTAGTCTTTTAAATCATGGTGTTAATGGTAGTAGGGTACCGATAATATGGTAAGTTTAATTAGTCATATCTATAGTAAATGTAATAGTGTCTCTTATGTGAGTTTTTAAACTGCACTTTCCCAGCATTTACAGGCTGGGGGAAAGGACTTTTCTCCCCTTGCAGACTCTGCCCTCACCGTGTTCCCTTACTTTGACTAAACTAAGTGAAACTAATGGCATTCCCATGAGCCTCATCTGTACTTTGTTTCTTGCTAATTAGCAAATGTTTGCATGCTAACATGCTAAAATGCTGAACATTAGACTCTTTAATGTCAGCATGTTAGCATTGTCATTGTCAGCATGTTTATGTCTCAGCTGACGTTAGCATTTAACTCAAAGCATTACTGTCCTCAAGTACAGCCTCACAGAGCTGCCAGCCTGCTGTAGACTCCTATTTTCTGTCAGTAACAGATTATAGACTGGTATAGCTGGAATATATAAAACACAGCACAGGAAGCCTGGGAAATGATATTGGTCATTAAACTATGAATACAATTTTGTGCTATATACGTATAAAAGTTACTGTGTATAAGTGGCAACTAAAGAATAGCAGTGGATCATATATTACCATGATGATGTACCCAGGTTTAAAGTAAGCAGGTTTTTTGATACTGGAACAGCTGAGTCAGGCCCAAACATAGCTGGCTAATCCACTACTCTCTCCCTCCCTCTCCCTCTCTGTGGCCCTGGGCCATTAGAAACAGATATGCCGGTGCAGTCCACTTCACATGACTTCTTCTTCAGCAGCTGCTACAGATTCAGCTCGAAGGAAACATCAAATGTGTTTGGTAAGTCATTGCTAAAAATACTTAAGTAGGTAAAATAGCCAAAGTCACTTAAAAGAGACCTGCCCAGTCCTCCCTACACAGCTACTCAATTCCTCACCATGCACCATTTTTCTCTCATCTTTGTCCTAGTCCAGTAGAATCAAAAAGGATATGGCCGTGGCCTGTCAAATGTGTATGAGTATCATAAGTCTTGCACCTCAATTTCAGAGGTCCAGGCTGTTAGTAGAGATAGGACTTTAAAGTTTTAAAACTGATGTTCCCGTCCAGTCACCGGTCAGTTTCTCTTGCTTCTTCTCTCCCTCTGCCTCTGCTAATGCTGTGTGCATAAATAAGATTAATAGCCTAAATGAATAAAAAAAAACCCCATCATTATTCAGTACTTGATTCATTTGAAAAGCAAAGATTTTTGATTGTTCCGAAGTACACTGGATTTAGGCCTACTTTATACTTATATACTCATGTTATAGTTTTGTGGCCTGTACTGCAAACCTTTAAACCTCTGTAGCTCCAGTGCTATGTGCAAAAAGGTAATATACAGCCCTGCTATTCATTTTATATAACTTTTCATTTACATATTTTGCAGCTGTATATTTTCAAACAGGGAAACAAACCCTGTCTTTGCATTTTATTTTGATCAGTCTGTTTTTGTAACTTGTAAAACCATCAGACCCACTTACACACACACAGACCGGCATTTATGTAGTTTTTCTGTCCAGCAGCGAGTGTCACATAGGTTTACACTATGACAGGTTTATGACATAACTACCTGATGACATTGATTCCTGTGTGCACAAGGTAAGAGAGGATAGGGAGAGAGAGATGCTGAGCTGCTGCTAGAGGAGCTGCTGACTGAGTTTACTCTGAGCAGTAACTTGCTATAACAGCGGAAATAATTCAGGACTGTTCATAAAACACATGTCTCGGGCCTAGCGATGCCCCTGAATCCACACTGCTCAACTCCTCCATCGCGGAGCCAGTAGCAGTTTTGCTTTCAGTCATGCTTATCGTTGCTGCACATAATGGTATGACATCATCATGTTAACAAGTTGAAACATTGCCATTATCAAAATATGAATTTTTCTCATCACATTAAAAACTATACCAGTGTTATTGTGAATAGTATGATATGGCACAACCCTACTGCAGTTACAGAATCTTGATTCATATTTGATCAGGACTGCGTAGATTGACAGTTTGGCTGCAGCTCATGAGCAGTGTTTGATTGATTGAGAGCTGCATTAGAGACTCCTGGGCTCTGATTGGTTGTTTTTGTTCACTTGCAGGGGAGTCTAGTAAATGCCATTAGAGGCAAGAGGAGGTGGAGGAACATAATTGTTTTTCACAAATTAGCTGTCTCATAAACGACTGTGTGAATGTAGTGACAGTGTTGGCAAATTTGACAAAAAGTTGTCAACAACAGCTTCAAATGCCTCCGCTTTTATCAGTGAAGTTTATCAGATTCTATGAATAAATCTTATCAACACATTTATTGTAATTAATTAAATGTATATCATCAGGCAGTGACAGTAAACCTACATAGTAAGATTTTTGTGCATTTTATTTTCACAATTTAGACTGATCAAATAAATAGCTGAGTGACAGACTCGTTTTTAAAAATGTCATGGTATGAGTAAATCACCACTACACCATTAGAGCACTTACCTCAGCCTCTGTCTGTCAAACAGTCTCAAACTCAAGTAAAGCCACTGTGACTGCATGTTGGTCCTGATTGGAGAGGT
The DNA here is from genome assembly GCA_035609425.1 of Epinephelus awoara. Taxonomy (NCBI): domain Eukaryota; kingdom Metazoa; phylum Chordata; class Actinopteri; order Perciformes; family Serranidae; genus Epinephelus; species Epinephelus awoara. The sequence goes on along the minus strand of CM069315.1, from coordinate 8,261,343 downwards.
GTTTGAGGACTGTACTTGAGTTGTATGATTGCTCTTTAAAGTTTGGGACTGCACGCTTTCACCGTGGGTTTTAAACATCTCCACCAAACTGATTGGCTACTTGTGATGATTTGTGTTGCACTATGTGAAAAGTATTTTCCTTTAGAGGTGTGAAGAAGGCTGTTGGGAAAGAATCAAATGTAACATATGATAGTTTTGCAAGTGAGTTTTCCAAAAACGTGTTCTGAAACCCAAAATTCATGAAAAGAGAAAGGGTTATAATAAAACTCAACAAAAGTAGTTTCATACAATACTCCCCAAATCTGTCCAGCTGAGAGTAAGGTCTGTGGTGTTATTTCACACATACCACAAATGAATAAAGTGCAAAAAATAAATTTAGGGGCTGCAGTTTGTGCGTCAGTAGGATTGAAATTAGATGTGTTTATGTTTTTTTTAAAATAATATCCTGTGTGATCGCAGCCAAGCAACACCTACGGAATAACACTCCTGACTTAACATCTGTATATATAAAGATAAGCAACACCCTGGCAGGTCATTAATTCACAACAAGAAAAATATAGCAGCAGCTCTGCCACTGCAGGTTTGATTCAAATCCCAGAAATGAACAAAAACCTGCCACCTTGGTTAGGTGGGTGATTGACTGTTTTTCTTTGTTTCAGGTCACAGTGACAGCAGCTCGTCAATGATGACGAGTTCTTCTGCAGTACAATGAGTCCCTACCTGCTCCAGAGGTGCTGTCTTGGGGCTCATCACGCCATTCTCTCTGTTGGGGTAAGTCATTCAAAAACTCCCTGTCTGAAGCACCAGCTCTGTCCTAACCTGGTCATGCAGGTTAAAAAGTGATAGAGGAATAAGACAGGCATTTTTCAAAGTCTTGCCCTGTCTGCTTTTCCTCAGACAAAATTGAGACACCTGAGGTCTACAATAGTAATGTAACTGACATGAAATGAATGCAGACTTGATGCACCTAACTCTACATGTTTCAGGAGTCTGCTTATTGACCAGTGGCTGTCTGGAAAAAGGAGGAAAAATGCATAGAAAGATCTGGCCCTGGGCAAATGGTTAGAAAAAAATGTAGCGTACATAATTTGTAAGCCCCTTTTACACGTGCAGCGCAACCCTGAACCTATCTATGTATTACCCTGTGGAGCTGTATATGAAAACGCAAATGTCTGATTCAGTTGGGTCAGATATTAAACAGTCCGTGTTCCGTCCAGCTGAGCCCATGTGAAATTAGAGCAGGTCATAGTCCAGAAGATTCACAGCGAGCGAGGGGACGTGTCCATGATATTTCTATGGTTGGTGCAAAATAGTGCGAAACTGGAAGAATACAAACATCCACAGGTAAAAAGAAGGGTCATTTAAAGGAAGCTGCCAACAAACATGTCTGACTGGAGTGATGAGGAGATTGGGAACATCTGTTGGGGCTGTTGCTGAAATCGTCAATCTAAGAAATGCCAATAGACTCTTGCTTATGATCAAATTACGCGCAATCTCGTAAAGAAAACACTGCAAAATACTTTTTGCATCATGTCTTGCCTCCTGCACGCTCTGGGTTGCTCTGGGCAAGGGGCGGTGCTTAGGTGGAGCTATAGACTGTATAAAATAATGGAGGTAGCTGCTGCGATGTCATCTATTGGTTTGTGGATTGCTGTTTCTAAGCCTCAAGTTGGCATTTTACCATTGCCATCCTGTGTTTTTTTGGAGCGAGAAGTGACCATATTTGAATGAGGCGGTGAAGTTGTAGAGGAACAAAGGGTGGGTGTGATGTGATCTCATACAGTTGCGATGCCTTGCAGACAGATTGTCACTCAAGCATCCCTGCCCTGAACTGTGCATAACTTTTAGCCTTAATAAAATGTATACAGATGAGTTATTTACAGTTGTCATGAGTGGGGAAATAAGCTAAAGAGACCAACCCATTTTTTTGTACAAGGCTGTAAACATGTTTATTTCTGCTGTAACGTTAAGCATCTCACTTCTGGAGCCAGCCTCAAGTGGCCATTCAAGGAACTGCAGTTTTTGGCATTTCCTTGTTGGCTTCATTTTAAGCCCTGGAGGTTGCAGCATGGATAGAGCGAAAAGGAGGCAACACATGACACAAAAAGTAAGCTGCTGAAATTGCAGTGTTTTGTTTATGTAGCTGTTTCATAATTTGCTAATAAACAACCAAGTTTCTTGTCGAGGTTGACAAGGGAGTGGATTTTCACTCCTGTCCCAGGAGGGAAAAAAAAGTGTTTATTCATATTAGAACTGCATATTCATATGTAAAAAAATAAGCATATTTAATACTGAAGTAACCCTCATCATAACACCTGAAAAAGCCTATATATTTTTAAAAACATTTTTTTAAATTTTGTTTTGTTATTTACTATTCTATACTTAATAAATGCACTTAACTCAATTGCCTATTATATGCACCTAACTCCAAGGTAAATTCCATGTAAGTAAAAACCTAACTTGGTAAAAAACATATTATTGTCATTCTAAATGCTACAACGATGTGGCAAATAATTAGTGCTTCGTCTGTTAGCTCGATGCTAACACATTACAGTCAACTCCCGAATGGAAATTAGTAATGTGATCACAATAAAATCATTTTAGCAAATGATCCATTTTACTTCACATGTACGCTCATACTTACAGGCATATATTTTGTAACAAATAGCTGCTGACTTCACATTGTTAGCTCAATATTATTATAATGATTTCTGTCCCGTCTCCTCCCATTGACTTTTTTCCCCTGTCCTGTCCTAGTGATGTGATGAGTAGTGAAATTGAATCCCATCCTGCTGAAACCCCAAAAAATGTCAGCCTCTAATCTCTTACCATCTCTTGAATTTGTCTAATGATTTCAGCGATCTTGCGAATCTTGTCGTCTCTCCAGTTAGACATTTTTGTTGCCGTCTTCTTGTAATTGACTCTTCGTTTTCACCCTCGGATGTTTGAAGGCTTAGAGTTTTGCGCCACTCGCATGCTGGAAATGTCATCAACAGAGCCACTCATTTACTGTGAATTCTCCGGACAATGACCTGCTCTATTCAAACATGGACTAAACTGGACATTACACAGACTTTGGACTAGGGAGCTGGCAGGGTAAAGTCCGTTTGATGTCCAGTTCAATTGATTTGGATATCTGCGTCCTCACATAAAGTTCCTCTGAGTAATGTGTAGGTAAGGTCAGGGTTGCAGTGCATGTGTAAAAGGACTTTAACACCGATTTCTAAAATGTATATAAACTAAAACACTTTGTGGCTAATAAGTCAACCTTCCAGTTCTCACATTAAAAGATTCTAATCATAGCAATACTTGGAAGTGACCCGAAACAAACTTATTTTCTAAATATTGGACTAATTTGGAAAATTGATAAATACAGGAAATATATTTATACTGCTAAAGTAGAGCCACTAGGGAAAGATAAAATCCACCAGCATTTGAAGCGGTCTTAGCGGTCTGCCAGTGGGGGGCGCCAAATTTGGAAATCAAACTCAAGTGCAGGTTTTTCTAACTGTTCAGTTACTCAAATCAAACTGAGAGACAATCAGACGATAAAGAGACCACGCAACACAGGGAGTAAGAAGTATATAACCAAGTGTATTCCCTCTGTTAATGTACACATATTTAGAGTCATCTCACTGGAACACTTTACAATAACATTTAGAAAGAACAGGAAGATACTGGGAGGAGTATGCTTGGAATGGAGAAAGAGAGAAAACCAGACGGACGTGGCGGGAGAGTGAATCAATGGAGCCTGTCAGATGAAGTGGCTGCCATCTTGTCTCCAGCCATATAGACAGAAATAGATATAAAATAATTAAAAAAAAAATATGGAGGATGGATAGAGCCTGCTTTCTCCACAGGGTATGGGGACATACAATCTGCCATACAGAGAAAAAAGGAATAGATGCAGGACAAAAAAATAGTTTGAGGATGACAGATGGAGAGTGGAATTAAAGGAGAATGCATGGTTTCATGTTCATAACCCAAATCACATTTGCTCAATTACCAAAAGAAAATACATAGAAATTTCCGTTTCCCAGAATCATAGTCATTTTTTTCTCCAAACAGGAATGATAGTAGGGAAAACACATTTCTCTTAGTAATGGGATGAGAGTCAAATATTTAGACATTTCACAAACTTTTTTCAGGATTTTTCTTTTCTTTTCATGGTACAGTTTTCTTTTTTAATAGAGTTGAGAAAATTGGAATACTAGAGTTCTGTTGTACATCTTCCAGGGAACTGCCGTTCACCTTTTTATTTGTGTGCTCTTCCCACAAAGTTTGCTTTGCCCATTGGCTGCCATCAGTCCAGTCAGGCTAGAGAGGGGGGCGAAAGACACAGTTGCTTTTTCAGCTGCAAGGTATCTCTCTCTCCACAGTGGAACTCCAGCGAGAATGAATTCAGAATTTCCCTAAAATGTCTCTCATTTCTCCAGAGAAAAGAATCAAATAAAAAAAGAACAGAAAAGAGCAAACCAAAGTGACTGAGTCTTGCAGCAAGGCGTTGCATCAGCCGTACTGTTCATGAGAGGGGTGGGGTCTGGGGAGTGGGGTGTTTGGGCGGTGTCACTGTTCTGACGTCAAAAATCCTAAAGTCTGTCTTCGCTGCGCATGATCAGCGTACTCTCGCTTCTCCACTCGCTCACGCTTTAGGTCCATAGGTTTCTGCAACGTCTATACATATATTTATAATTATATAGAACAGAGTTCATCTTGTTTGCTGGAGGTTTTTTCTGTTTTTCGGTTATTAGTAACTGTAAGGAACTGTAAGGACGTGACAGTTTCTCTGCTGGCCCGCTAGGGGGCGCCTCGGAGCCCCAGAAACACATGACACAGATCTGCTGGAACAAAGGACGACCAAGGGGTTTTGGCCTCAACAAGTTTTTGGCGGCTAAACGTACAAGTTATCATCCAGTAGGTTGGAGCGGTGGTATCTCACATAGTTGCTACGTTTAACGTTGTTATGATCATCAATCATCGTCATATTTTTATTTTTTTTTTTAAAACTCCACAGAAAGAAAAACAGTTTTTATCTCTTTTTCGTAAATGAATACTACATGCTTGAAACACGGCAGAGTTTACGTCGCATCAGCTGCGGAGCACCGTAGACAAGGAGAGAAACAGAGTGCACGAGCGAATGAGAGGAAGAGAGAGAGAGATCCGACGAGAGGTAAGAGATCAGACATGGAACACTTACAGAGGCGGGAGAGCTGGATTTGACACAATGTTTCTGTAAGCTGGCAGTATATCGATTTTACAGAGGGATGTCAAGTTGCTAATTCAAACAGGTGGAAAATAATATGTTGATACTGTCCAAGGTGAAGGCTTACACCACAAGCTTGCCTCAGAGTGAAGCACAGACCATGACACAAATACTGATGGTGGTGCTGTCCTACAGTACTCAAGATATTAAATAAACTGTCATGTGCTTACCCATAAATCACTGTTTTATCAGCATTTGGTACACGGTTGTTGGCACAGTATGTGTTGATCTGAAGTGTAGTAGCCTTTCCTTAAATCCACACCATGGTTAACATTTAATAAGTAGTCAAATGAAAGCAATGCTGAATGGTGTGAACAGAACCATTATGTCACCTTGCCTTCTTATTTTTCTGCCTCCCTCTGATTAGACTGGAATTAGTAACATGTATGGCCACCTGACAATACTGAGTTTTAAATGATTTACCCTCTGTCGCCATTTTCCATATACTGCCTGTTCTCTCTCCCTCTTTCTCCCTCTTGTCTCTTTCCTTCTCTAAGTGCATCTACTGTCTGTCTCTGTGTGTCACGGCGGCACTCCCTCAGACGTAGTACTCTTTGTCTTTGTTCTTCTTGTTCTTGGTGACCGTCTTGGCAGTGCTGGGCTGTTTCTCCTTCACCAGGGCTCCGTTGCTCTGCGTGGCTGAATTACTGATATAATTGCGGCTCTGGTCCACCTGGTAGGAGCCTTCGTCGCGGTTGCGGTACTTGTACATGGCGTAGAGCAGGATGAGGATGCAGAGGGCGGCGGCCGCCACGATGCCAACCACCATTCCCGTGGTGCTGCTGGACTGCTGCACCTCCACGGCACCTGGGAGCCCTCTCTCAGGAGACGTGGGGTCTGGAGTGGGAACATGGGGGAAATTTGGGGGATAGGTTATTCCTGGGACTCTGCGGTGGCCTGGGTCGGAAGAGGGGTGGGCCGGCGGCAGCAGCACCTGGTCCCGGGTGTTCATTTTTCCGGCGGGGATTTTGTTGTTGCTACTGCTGCTGCCGCCAGCGGCCGGCTTGATGTGCGGGCTGAGTTGGTCGGGGTTGGCTGTGGGGGTGGAGGAGAGAGGTGGGCGATGGGAGTTTGGGGAGCGGGAGAAATGGCGGTCTCGGGGGTTCTGGACACTGCCCTCGACGGCCGGGGGAGGAGGGAGGACAGTCCTGTCGGTGACCAGGGGGGAGTTTTTGTAATAGTCCTCGTCATCCGACTCGGTCATCTCCCCCGAGCCGTACGCCGACACCTCGATGGTCTCCTCGCAGTCCTCCTGGTCCAAGGGGCAGGGGGGCCGGCCGTTGGGCAAGGGGAGGGACTCTTTGGTGGTTTCGAGCAGGGTGAGGAAAGGGCGGTAGGTGGTGGGGGGTGGGGGGATTACTGGGTAGCGGGTGGCGATGGATGGGGGGTCTAGGGAGTCCACCGTTATTATGGGCAACACTAATTCACCTCCTAGGACAAGAAAGAGACAACGGAGGAAAAGCGTGTTAGAGACCGCCTGAGAAAGCAACCACCTCCAGATGAACAGAAAAAAACAGTTCAAATTAATACAGCAACACCAGTATTAGAACAGCACTAAAACTTAACATGAGGTTAGTTATATAAGTTTAGTTAGTCTGTTCTATTTAAAAAAAGTTAATATGCTGACTAACTGTGAACTGAAATAAATACAAGATGTAAGACAATACTCTATCTACTCTGCACCTGCTCCTGGCTGTTCTGACCTATCTCCCTATGCTGCACAGACCTACATGTTATATCACTAAAACAAGATAAAAGTAGACTACAAATTACACTGAACAACTTAACATCTAACTTACTACACTGCTAACTTTCTAGTGTCACCTATGCTGACTACACTAACAGATGTTTCTGCTGTGATTGGTTAAATAAGATAGCAAACCACGAGGTTCAGGTCACTTACATCAACAAATTGGCCGCATGATTTTTGCATGAAAAAAAAATTACAAAAAGAAAGCTGTGTAAGATTGTTCTCGGATAGTGATAAACAACTTCCCCCACCCTTCTTTACCTCCTCTCCCCTTTTGCGTAAAAAATAATCATAATGTAAAGAGATGTTTTCAGAATTCTCATGAAGAATGGGCTCAATCCCTTTTCCCCCTTTGGGCATGGTTGTGATGGCTCATTTCTAATTATCTTAATCTGTATGCAACCCCTCAGGAGCTGCTGCAGGAAACTGATGCCCCTAATTTCCAACCCAAACTCTCAGTAAACTGAGAGACAGCATAAAACACTACTGTTCCCTGATGCCCAGTTCCCTCCCAAACACTACACATAAACATGGGGCAATGATATCCTTCTTTAACAGTCACTAACATAAGTGAACAGTTACAGAAATCGTCTTAATGAGCCAGAATTTGTTGTCAAGCTTTGGTTATGTAATCTGAATTTAGCCCATCGTGAAAACACCCAAATTAAATAAAGATTATTGGGTGTGTAACAATGTCATTGATAAAAGTTGCATTCATTCAGGAGGAATCTTACGACAGGCCCAGCTGGAGTTAAGGGTTAAACATATGGGAGTATGTGAACAGAACATGGCAGAATATCAGTTTATACACTACTGTTAACTTCAGAACAATTTTTCCTTCAGTGTGGCAAATGTGTAAGGGTCACAGTCAAGGAAACATTTGAAAAAACATGGCAGGGGGGATTAGATTATGGCACATCTTGGAGGGGGAGAAAAAGGGAAGGTAACAGTAAAACATGACCAAAGAAATGCCAACATCACCAGCATAAAATCATGACTCTGGCTCTTTGTTCATTTGATGAGGTAAATCAGAGTGACTCAGAGGGGGAGGGGGTTGGGTCAGGCATTTCAGGGATGATGGGAGATTTGTAAGGGGGAGGTGTTGGGATTGGAACAATTCCCCCGTAGCTTTTTATTCAGCTCAGCAACGCTCAAGCCCCCCAAAACTTTGTCAGTCATACAACCATACATTTTCAGGATAGCAAAGGCTTTGTTTACAGAGTTTGATGCATTGAGTTAACAAAGCCACTAAACATATCAGCATATAACAACACACTTGAGAAAAACAGGCCTTGAAATGAAGAAAAATGTGAAAGCTGTAACAGGAAACAAATGTAGGAATTCTTCAACCTTTCTCCTAACTTCTTATTTCTGTGCTATTGCTGGAAAGGCTAGTTTCCATGGCAATGCTCAAGTTATTTCTTGCCATTATATTCCCTTTCTTTCTGCGTTTGAGGGCTGTGTTTCACCTTGAAGGCTGAGAGGACAGCGGAGCGCGGTGTCACATTTAAGGAACAAAGAAGAGTCGCACCAGGAAGGATTTTTGCAAGTTTAGTGCGTTCCAAGAAATCTTTTGGTTTTCTGAAATAACTTGTCAAAGTCACAGGAGAAGAAAAAAATGAAACTGTTTTGGGGACCTCAGAGATAGTTCCACAGAGATATGGGACGTACGTGTGACTGAGGGCGATGGAGGAGATGGCAGTGTCGCTATCTTTACTTTGCCATCTGTCAGTATGGTGGAGATGCTGCAAGTGCAATTTCAAGCTTTATACCTGCAGCCCACCAATTACTGAGGAGTATCTCCACTCACTGTGTGCCCCACTTACAGTACATGTGGCTGACATAGCAAATGGAGGGTCTTGTGATTGTAAACTCCTTCGCAGAATCAGGGACACTGCTTCATTTGAACGTTTTTTTATCCGCAGTCTATCTTATATGAACCCGTAGAAAAGAGCTTAAAAAGGATTCTTGAGATTTTCTGGACGCAAATGTAAATATTATGGAAGTCTTCATCAGTAGAGATGGGCTATAAAATGTTCAAATCAGTTTGATAAAAAGCTAAACTGGACAACAGAATTTTACCACTTGGTCTCGCACTTGACTCAGCAGCCACTCTCGAGTCGACTCAACTAACATTGTGTCCTAATAGCAAATGAGCATCCGACTATCACGTTTCATCATATAACATTGAAGCTCTCTGTCCACGCTGAATCCAGTAAATATGCACTTCTGTTACGTGATGTCAACAAAACCACATATATATCAGCTGTGCAGTTGAGACAATACTGGAGACACAACCACTTGAGATGGATAAGTAGCCTGCTTGCTATCTTCCTACATTCGTACTTTTTAAACAGAAACATGTTTTATGTTGTGACAGACCATACAGCCAACAGCAAGTGGCCTAGGTTGTTAGTAGCGATGGTCATTTACCTTCCCAGAAACTGTAAGCTTCCTGGCGATCTCCCTCCAGTCAGCTGCCACCTTATGTTGGTTTTTGTAGTAAATAAAGAGGTATCATGTGGATAATTAGACATAGACAGGAATAAATAAAAACATGGCGTCCAACAAAAGTTAAGCTCGTTATGACGCTCTGCTTCGCTTGAGGCCAGTTAGGACACCTCTTTCGTTGCCTTCAAATCCAAAATGTTGCGTTCTGGCTCAGTTTTAGTTTTCTTGAGAAACTAACGTTGCCATGTTTTGTCACCCAAAAAAAACGCATTAACTTTCTAGCAAGCAAACACAATATGCGCCACTCCCCCCCAGAACATGTCACAATGACAAACACTTGATCAGCCTCTTCGCATAAAATCAAACCGGTTTAAGCTTGTTCCCCAGACTGGACCAGCAAAACCAGAAATTGACTCTAGTTAACAGTAAAGGATTTTTAAGACAAATAACTCACACTGTGTGCGAACTGAATGCGAGAGAGCGTCCACGGCAACATGGCGTGCTGTTTTGAGCAAAACTTTTGCTGGATGTGCTATTTGCATTTATTCCTGTCACTAGTGTTGAAAGTACCATAATAGATGGTATCTATAGGATACCTTTTTATTTAAAAGTGTCAGCTGGCAGGAGACGTTCGCAAGGCAGCTCAAAGGTTTTGGTAAATGACCAGAGCTAATACCAACCTACTTGCTGTTGGCTATATTGTATGTCATTCCTAGTAAATATCACGATATAAAGTGTGTTTTCTGTTTGAAAACGTAGGAAGATGGCAAGAAGGCTACTCACCCCTTGTATGTCTCCAGTCTGATCTGGAGCAGACAGCTGATAGCTACGTGGTTTGTTTACATGGCATAACAAAGTGCATATCTAACAGAATCAGTGTGGACAGAGAGCATCTGTTGTTATGCGATGGTCAGACGCATGCATGCTGTTAGGACATGGTGCCACGTCACTCTGCTGTACTCATAGCGCTCAGTTGAGCCAAAGCCTGAAGGCCATCATCCCATATGACTGGCAGGCAGTGGCTACCAGAAAGATAATGAACTTCAGCCCTCATACACAGAGTGAGCCACATCTCAGCACAGTAGGCAGTTATCAAATGAACCATCCTGTCATTTCCTGTTGTGTGACCCAAGCCTATGGCACCCATAGTTTAAACCTATCAACACCTTCAATTGGTTTTTTTCCCCTCTCCACGACTGCACCCTCTTCCCTCTGTATGCAGCTCTGATTGCTCAGTTAATGCCCAGGCAGGTCGCTGACAGGCCGAGGAAAAAGACATATGTTGTTCATAGACGTGTTCTCTTGCTGAAAGCTGCCAAGAACTACAGCCTGATATGAAACCAGAGGAAACTCACCATTTGATGGATTTTTAACGTGCAGGAGGTTGTCAATGGCAAACCCAAGTGAGCATGAGATATTTAGTTATTTTATTTTACATCAAAAACCCCTCATATTGGTTCAGTCAGCAGTGTTTGCACCGAAACCAGGCCTGACTGAGACCTGCTCTGATGCAAACAGTGCTGAAAAATACATATAACATGATTCCAGTGTGTGGGCGTCTCTTTCTTGAACATTGCATTGCTGCAATTTAAGCATTAAAGCGAGAGAGACTCAAAGGTATTCAGCTTGATTGATTGAGTTTGACTCCATTGATTTGAACAACTGAGGCAGTGGAACCACGTTTAGCCCACATGATGAAATTTCTTCTTTATCTTTACCCACACGCCACTCCACAGAGCTGCCAGTATGAGTCACCCCCTTGTATTTACTCAACATGAGAACAGGGCAGATGGATAGTGATGCATCTATGTCGATCTCCTGACAAACATCATTATTCTACTGATCACGTTGCCCCGCTCGCATCCATTTGAAATATTTAGCGCAAAAAGGTTGTTTGGAGTTTGAGCATTCTATAATTCAGCTTTGATTAGGCTGCAGATGGAAAATCCAACAGCGTGTCCGAGCATATTAAATGTTCCCTTGCTTGCTTTTAAATCATGCCGCAATAGGTACAATAATAGCGTGTACTCTGTGTAACACAGAGAAAAAACCCAGTTTCTTCAGACATGCGACTCCATAAACTGTTTACAAATGCTGCATTTGCTGCTGCCGCTCTCAGGCAAAGTGATTTATTCTGACACAAAGGGATGATGCCCCACCCATATCGTGTCTCACTGAGAGTCACATCTTGGCTACAGTCAAAGTCACCTTCCTACAGCTCATCAGCAACTGGATCAGCTCCATGAACCTGGCTGGATTTGTTTCTCCAGCCCGCCTGATGTTTCAACCTCACTGCGGTAATAAATCTCAGTGCACGGAGAATCTCTACTTGTTGCAGATATATCAACATCTACTACTTCATCACCTCCCTGCGATGGCATGGACCTGGTGTGTCTATCTTGTTTTTTACTCTTACCATGGTGCTGCAACCAAGTATATACAAAGGGTCCATTTGCAAAACGTTATCTGATACATCGTGTGCTATCAGATAAAACATGTTCTTTTTATTGTGCACTGGAGGGAATATCAATCCAAATGGCATTTTATCTGTTTTCGCAAATTAACTCTTCATCTGCTTCACATCTCTTTTCTCCTGTAAGATTTCCTTTTGAGTGTATTTTTTTTTTTAAATGAAAAGGTCAAACAACTGCAGAGCTAATTGGCTCTTGGGAAATACAAGCAATAGAAAACTGAGTAATTAAGAAATAACTTGGTCAAAATAAATTGTGAAGCTCCTGGAAGAAACTATGATGTTTGTTTACTGTTTGAAGAGAATAAAGAACCCATTCTCCCTCCACTGCTCTGGGTTAACATCCGATTTTAATTGTAATTTCAATAGATTAGTAAGTTTTAGTAAACATGGATTTACAGCAGAAATACTTAATGATAAAATGCACCACTGACCAGTCTGAAGTAAAATGGTTACAAGGCATCTGCATAATGTTGAATAACGCAGTTCTTCACTTTGTGATATGTGCATTTAACAGCAGACTGAGCTGACTGAGTACTGGTCTCTGCATTCATCTCTGTAGAGCCAACAGATGTAATAACTGATTCCCCTGACTGATCTCTATGAAGCTGTCTTTGATGCTCAGGGTCTGACCTGTTGAGGCATGGGCACAGGACCAGTGTCTGGCACCATGGTGTCAGCGATGGACCCTTCAGTCCTGTGGGACGCAAGATGGGGTACCAGTATGTCCCTTGTTTTTGCAATGTGGCGGCGTGCCCTGGGAGGCCCTTTGCCATCTTGGCAAGATGGTTAGTTAAACCCCTAACGCCATTTCCAGACCAGAAATAGAAGATCCTCTGCTAACTTACAGGTCTGATGTCGGGAACCAATTTGGTTTCACTTTTTATTCGGAGGATGATGGTGAGAGTGTGGTGGGAAAAAGAAACAACAGAGTGTTGCGTCTGCTACACGACAGTAGGTTACATTACGTAGTGGGAGTACTTCAAACATGCCAACTCAATTACAACATGTGGAACTATGGGTGAAAACAAGGGGCAACCCACAAGCTAACGTTATCCCCGCAGCATTTAGGCAGCCATTCCTAACTGATTCAGAGCAAAAGAAATCACCACGGCAAGTGGTTACGTTACATTTAGAGCCGCAGGTATGAGACCTGACTCTGTGGTGAAAAACACAGGCTTTACAAACACGCTTAATGTAACTGAGCACCGTGACAATATTTCCCAAGGGAATTTCTCTGGCATCTCAGGAAAAGAATTGCTTCTTTCGTTTGTATTTGTTTATAACTACAGTACGACCTTTACATGTTCTCCAGCCGGTCAGTATAGCCTCATCGTTGTTCAAGATCATTCTTAATGATGACAGTTTTAATAAATGTATTCAAAATCAGGGAAATTTTCTCTGGTATTTTTTTTTTGCCTGTATCGAAAACATAGGGAACTGTGACACCTCTCGAACTGTGAATTTTGTGAACTGTTAAATATTTATCAATATAAGTTCAATCTAAACATGTTATACTGAAATCTTGTTCTGTTTTAGCTAATGTTTATACTCTATTCTTTAAAATCCTATTTCTTTGTTTTTATATTGCATTGTGTTTCCTTTATTGACTTTTATTGTCTCGTGTAGAGTACTTTAAACTGCCTTGTTGCTGAGTGGTGCTATGCAATAAACTTGTATTATAGCTCAATACAATCAGTAGTCTTTGTTATTATCCACTCATTTACAAATTGCTATGCCTTTTGTTCTTCACTTTCATTTTTCAGTCCTGCTGATTTGTGATCATGCAATTACTTTGTAAATTCACCCCATTATTACTGCAATCCTGATATCTTGTGTAATTGCCACATTATTTTCACTGAAATTGGTCAGATCAGAAGAACCTTTGTTGTACTAAGCACTGTGCTTGAGATTGGACGTTACAGTAACGTTGGGGACGCGCTCCTCAGGATGGAGTACTGTTCAGAGATCATGCTCAAGCCGTTCAAGATCTGACTTGTGGAACCCATATGACAAACGCGAGGCTGTTTACTTGTGGAGGACAGCAAGCAGAGGGAAATCAATAAAGCATCACACTGACAAATCACTGACACCCAAACCCATTGAGCAGCGTGGGTTTGATCACAAGCGAGCTCTGAGTCACACAGGGCGAGGGGGCTCAGTACTCAGGGTCATCCCTCATCTATCACCGCATCTCTTAGTTTCACTCCTCAACCTAAAAAGAACACTCGCAGGTTGCCTCTATAGCATGTCGCCTGATGAATTATTGAGGAGCTCGTCAAAGCTCTGATCTTGTCGGAGTAAAACCGATACAGCGCCTACAACATCCTGGGACTGATAAGTAGCTCGGAGGTATGTGAGGGAGAGGGGAAGTGAGGTCGTGCTGAGGTAGAGAAGGGAGATAAAATGAAAGAGATTTAATGAGCGGGGCTTGTTGTTGAAGAAAGAGACGTTTGTTTGATATTCTGTAATTGTGTGTTACTGTAACTACGAGTAGTGTCTCAAAGATGACTTTTCACGTATGTTAGTGCTCACTGGAATATATAAATATATATGTAATATGTTTCTCTGTTTTCCCCAGTACGTTTCATCTCTGTCCCCACTTCCTAGGTCTTGTCACTCTTCTGACAGAGGCTCATTAACATCACCAGAGGATCCAAACCAAAGCTTTAATTGGGTGATGTAATTAAGGCTCCCCTAACAAAGTCAAAGTTTAATTAGCCTGGTGGGAAAGGCGGGAATCCTTCATGGGAATTTCACTTCGCACACTCCCTCAATTTTGCATCCTCTCTTATGCTTCCTCTTCCTTCTCTCTCTCTCTGTCTCTCCCCTCTCCCTATTTCTCTCTCCTGCTTTGAGCGCAAAGGAACGTGACACAAATCTCAATGAGGGTCAGTCCTTCACAACACAGTCCTTCCAGCTCTTTCTCACTCGTCTCTTCCTCAGGTCCTTTCCTCGCCGCGTCCTGCCGCTTTTGTCTATTTTTGCACCCACTCTGAGCTTGTCAGTGAGCGTGTGACTGCGGCTGCCCCGCAATCATCGTCTGAGGGTCATCGTTTAGCAGCAGACAGCTCAAACAAAAAAAAATAAAAAAATGCCTGGGTGAAATGCAGTTGTAAGAAAACAAGTTGCATCCCTTGAATTGTGTGTAGTACTACAGCTGCAGGTAAATCCATCAGTAAAGCACATGGAGCTCCTCAGGCTGTATATGCTGTATATACTGTAGGAAGGAGTTGTATTGATTCCCATGAATTCGCAGCAGTCATATCTCGCCCGGCTTAATAGAAAATCCGCAGCTGTGCTTAACATTTCTTCTCCTTCCTGAAGGCAGTTCATAAGACAGAGCTGCATTCTCACATGGAATTGAAAACCCTGGGAATCACTCCTATCATACAATGATTACAGGCCTGTGTTTGTGGAGCCGTGATGGAGAGGGGACATGTTTTGCGGACAGCGTTGATTCTTCTCTCCTCCTCGTCAGTTTTCACCAAGGCTTATCCGACCCCGCTGGCTCGCCACGCCGGAACTCTCGTGGCATCTGGAAGGTGCGATACGGAGCTTGTGCGTGCGCGCGAGCCCGTTTGTTGTTTCTCAGGAGAGACGGCTGCCGAGAGAAAACTTTACACCCACAGAGTGAGAGAGACAAGTGTCTGTCTGGTGAGGTGAGCATGTCTGCCACCGTATGTGTGTGTTTGTGTGGGCATATGAGAAAGAGAGAGAGAGAGAGAGAGAGTTGCGTTTCCCCATGGGAGATTAAGCTTGGGCATAGCATCCACTGAAAAACTCTCATTTCTCCTTTAGATAAGAAGGGAATTGAGTCTCTATTTCGGTCCCCACCACCTACAGAGAAAACCGCAAGAGAATGCTCCACTCGAGTTCTCAGCACAGGTTCAGATCCGTTTCTCCTCACACAAACATACCGATTGCTATAATCTC
Source organism: Epinephelus awoara (assembly GCA_035609425.1). NCBI lineage: Eukaryota > Metazoa > Chordata > Actinopteri > Perciformes > Serranidae > Epinephelus > Epinephelus awoara. The sequence goes on along the minus strand of CM069315.1, from coordinate 8,245,473 downwards.
TGCCATTTACTGTCCAACATAAATTCTATTCAAACCACTAATCCTCATTCCTGATAAAACTTTAGTCAAGGACGGTGAAGTACTTTCACACACAATGACATTATTGAGACTCTTCTTCTTCTTTCATTGTTAACGAAGGTTTGCACCACGCATTAGAGTCGATTTTGGGCAAATCTGGCCTTCATGTCGTATAATTCATAATGGATCCACACTGAGATTAGTGATACATTTTCAATTTAGATTTTAATTTACACTTTTTCTATTTTGTAGAAGCATGAAACAAGCTCATAATAAACTATATGCTCAATCTGCTTTTTGTTTCTACCAAAGATGGGTCTGGGGAACTCCAGAGATAACATGTATTAATAGTTCTTATACTATACTTTTTGCAAAATGACAATGTGTGTAATTTAAGCATACTTAATATGCGCTCCTAGGCATGGTTTCTTAGAGTGAGCCAAGTGTTATATGATTAAAGACAGTGAAATTTAAAAAAGAAACCCTATTTGCCAAGTTTAATCCTGTTTCCATGTGCTAATTGTTCAGTTATCTCTTGTGACGTGATAAATATGTCAGAAAATTATGTGGAGTATTTTTAAAGTAAAATCCCTCGCTTCTCTGTAGAAACTATTCTTTGTTTAAATTGCTTGCATACTTTACTGAATGTGTTTGACTCATTGCAATCTGCACAGCCATCTATAATATGCAAATAAAGTGCACATTTCTGAACTTAATTCTAAAAGATTGCTTACGCCCCAGGAGTTATTAACAGGGTTCCGGAAGAACAATTTCTACTACTTTATAAAGCACAGGTGTTACTTATAACAATAGCTCTGTTCTATTGAAGCGTTCCAGTGTGCACGATGCCAGAAGCCTGAAATCAAAGCAGCTTTCAATAATTTCATTATTTACGCCTGTGCTTTTCCTACTGTGATATGTCAAAATGTCTTCCGTGAAAAAGGCCTATCCCAGGCTCTATAACAGCATGTATACTGGCACTGTTTTAATGATAGGTTTCACTGGAGGCAATTGTTGTTTCCATCCCACCCACACCAGTCATTTCAATCTGTGATGCCATTCAGTGACAAAAATCTTATCAGACACGATCTTTCAGGAGAAAATGTCATTAAATGTGGATCTGCATATCTCAATTTTGTCTCCTACATTATTTGGAACTCGTTTGAATCACGCTGCTTCACTGCACGTGGTCCTTGGCAGTTTTCAAATATGGCCGGCTTAATAGAGCTAGAAACCACAGAGGCGGGGAGTAAAACACATGGCCTTTAACGTCCACCTCCTGTCATGGTGTCAGAACATTACTTGACCCGCTGTTCGCACTAACAGCGCCTCAGCCACCGGGCCTGCCAGGCTACAGCTGTGTGCTGCGCAGAACAAGCTGCGTTTCCACGTTGGAACTGTCCTGCCCTGTTAAAATTGGGGCAGGAGATTGGTGCAACAGCTGGGTAAATGCCAGATACTACCACTTGGCTGAGCAATTTATGGACTGCGGTGCTGCCGACTGCCTGCTGCTTTGAAAAGCAATAAGAAAGGGGGATGGAGGGTACACATCTGGTCAATCGGAGCTGCATACAGAGGGCTTTGCAGTCACAAAGTGTCATACAAAAGTGGAGTAAGGGATACAGCAATATAGCAGTTTCTAGGCTGCACTTTGTTTTTGGATACCAAGTACTATGAAGACAGAACTCCCTGAGTTGACTCACCATTTCCAGGCTCACACTCCTCCAAATCTTCGTCATCGCTAGGACACTCAGCTGATGCTACTAAGAGGTCATCCGCATTCTGAAAGAACAGAGACAGAAAGCAGAGGAGAGACAGTCAGGACAAATTGTACTGGTCTAGATGATACAAGGAGTCTCTGGCAGCCACAGTGAGGTTTTTGGCTCCACTGATACTCACACACAAGCTAATGTATCCAATAGAGGCAAATGTTAAAAGTCTGTTGGTAAAAGCATCTTTCTTGGGTTAAAACATTAAGATTTATTGTTGAGCAGTTTGTTATTACAGTAGCAAATTTGCTGAAAACATCAGTCCACCCCCACTGTCTGATTTTTTTCAATACGGGGGTTTTAGAAAATGGAGGGGCGTTGAGCAGCATAATTGATTTAAGAGCCACACAGCATTTTCTCTCCGATATTAATCTGCAGCCCGGCCATAATAAGTTATAAATTACATTGTACAAGTGTGTGTTCACATCACCTGGCTCTTGAATGAGCCTGCTGAATGCAGCTGTGCAGAACTTTTTACCATTAATAAAACTGTCCCTAGTTCGTATCACCCCTCCTTGGAGATACGCATATTTATTTGAACCCAACAGCGACAAAAAAGCCTTTCTCTATATGGCTATTTAGCGTAGCCTAGCTCGGGTCGGACACACAGCGGAAGTCAGAAAACCAGAATACGGCACCTGAGGCGGAAGTAATTCTGCTCGCCCACAGCGGCCCGCAGCGATTAAACCACAGAAGAAGAAGGAGCCGTGTTTACAGTGTTCTTCGAGTAAGCAGTATGCAACGGGCATTGCTGAACACATAACACACAAAAGTTTTACCAGAGATGTATCTGTGAGGACTTGGTTGTACTTTTGATGTCATGGCGGATAACGAAGGAGCATCATGTAAAATTATCTGTGACTGTGATCATGAACACAAATATACAGCAGGCAGTTGTCCTCAGTTTATAAGAAATTCAGAGCTACACCAGAACATTTATGAACAGGTCTTACTTTACTACTAACTTGTGTGTCACGTTAGGATTATTTTATGTCTTCACTGTGTATCTTCACATAAAAGAATACTCTGATGATTTGGGAGTTATGCCCTTTCTCAATCATTTTCATATTGAGACAACATGATCAATATCTTTTATGTGTCTGTACGTCCAGTGGCTGGGTCTCAGCGTTTAGCATTGCGCTGACAGAGGGTCAGTACGTCCTGCGCTGTGATCTGCGGAGGGATACGATGGTGAGCAGGCACAGACGTAGCTTGTAAACAAAACTCAGCTGTTTATTTAGCCTAGCGATATCTCCGGATTTTAGCAGCTGCAATGGACGACTTTGAACGCGATTTTGAAGAGTTTCTTGTAGCGGACACAGATCCAGAGCCATACCTGTTTGAGCCGGAGTACACAGATGAGGAATTCCATGTGTTGAATGCTGAGCAGAGATGAGAGAGGCTGAATTCTCCGCTACTATTTCCTGCACATAGTGGGATTCGGTGCTGCCATCGTTGGGGAGATATATCATCAGGAGGAAAACCGCCGCAGAGAGTGCATCACAAGGAATGAAAACTTTGCAGCAATCACTAATCCTGGTGTGATTTAAACTTTTTTTCATGTTCCTAAGATGAACTGGAAAAAACACTCCAGGCCTGCAGGAGCTGATGGACAGCTTTCAGTCGGGTGAGTAATATCGTCCGTGTCGTCTCTTTGTTTGCCATTTACCAAGTGACCTGGCGACCTGTCCCAGAGCCAGCTGCAGCTGTTGCTCACCGGTGTATCCCTCCGCGCAAGACGTACTGACAGTGCCATGCTAACCGCTGTCTCAATATGAAAATGATAGAGAAAGGGCATAACTCCCAAATCGTCTGAGTATTCTTTTCACATAATAATGTGGACTCAGCAGATGACTTAACTGTTTATTCCTCCTTACACCGAACATACACGGCTGCTTCTCATTGTTTCTCAGTAGCACAACAACGGTTAATACATTACCCAGAATAACTTGAGGCTCACACTACTACGGTAGCCTTAGTAGCTCAAAATACACAACAGATTAGATCAGAACAGAAACACGACAGGAGAATTTACTGAGTAATTTTGCTGTTTCCACTATTTACTTGGACTGACCTGACGTTAGTTAATCCTCTCGCTCTCCAAAACAAATGCATGCGGTAATTTCCGGCTTTACAACACCAGGCTGTGGGTGTAATACCGCTTCGACCAAAGGGGCGCTATAATCAACGAAAACGAAAAGTTCCGCACAGCTGCTTTAAGTTTCTCTGCAGTATCTCCGTCTAACATGCACTTACATTTCTATTCCATCCATGCACTCAACTGCTTCACTTTTCCTAACTCCATATAAAACTGCACATAGTGAATCAATTTAAATGTGTACTTCTTTAAATTGAGCAACCCGGTAATCAATAAATACCCACGGCAGGGTGTGTTTGTGGCCATAATCCAATGTCTTGCTGGCTGAATGTCAAATGTCTATTTCAGCCTCCTGGAGTTGTCGCAGTTGTAATTTAGTGCAACATCTGTGACACACTTGTAAACCCAAATTCAACCTCGACATCCAAAACAGCCCACAGCATCAGCACTGAGTGTAATTCATTGGATAAAAAAAGTCACACAAGGCCCACTACCCCAGTGCACTGATAAATGCCGGAGGAGAGCTGAAGGAGTATCTCCAAACTCCAGTTTGACCTGATCAGAACTTTTCTCATCAGTTTCCAAGTTGAGTCCATGAGGAGACAACTTTAAACTGTCTCATATCCATCCAGACGAATCGGAGAGAGATCACAAACACCTGGAAATGCTCTCGACTTAAGACAGTAGCAGTAAGAGTGTAGCTTGTGATCTTAGTTTTATAACACCCTGACACCAAATTTGGGTCAGCGCGAGACAAGTGATGACTCTGACTGTTTCATGGAAACCCACAGTATCCAAGGGGTGAAGGGAAGGAAAAAAATCAGGCCCCACACACACATCAAAAGGTAGATCTTTTATTCTAAGCATCAAAGTGCATTATTCCACTATGATCAAAGCTGCGGCGCGGCGGGTAGCTCAGAGCTTTTGGAGAAATTGAAATTTGTGTTTCCGCTCGCTTGCTTCCCGCCACCCTGGCCTGTCTCCTGCTGTCTCCACTGTGTCTTGGCGGGTGCTAGGGATATTCATTAGAGCTCCATAGCTCCTGTTGGCTTTGCCCATCGCGGTATTTATAATGCTATTACTATGTTTGCTCTAGCACAAAATTACACCACAGGCATGGATTATTAACTACCCAAATGACTGTAGATATATATATGTGTATGTGTATATATATATTCTCATGTGACTACTATGTGATGTACTGATCTGCTGATTGTCAGTATACGACTGTAATCTATAATGTTAAGATACCGGTGTACTCTAACCGCAAATAAAAGTTTCTTTCTGCTTTTCAGAGACATTCCCTAGTAACCACTCAAGTCATCCAAAGACTGCCCATTGTACCGAAAGCCCATTTTATCCCAAAAAACAAATGCCCATTGCTCCGAAGTCCCACTTCTCTGAAAATACACACTTCCTGCAGTTATACAACCCAATCACCAGAAAAATGCTCACATTGCACATTTAATTTAACCATGGATAACTGACATTTGTCAACAATGCTGTGGTTAACGTGGTTAGGTTTAGGCACAAAGAACATTTGGTTATGGTTAAGAATAGATCATGTTTTGGCTTAAAACACCCATGTTTGGTGGCACAAAAGATGCTGGGAAATACTGCGAAGACTTGGTAAAAACATCTGGGACCAGTGGGTCAGATGCTGCTGTGAAACTTTGTAAGGGGTCGGTAAAAGCAACTGTGATCTGTGGCTCAAACGCTGCAAGGAAACTGAAAGCTGGCGGGACTTTGGAGCAATGTTTGTTTTTTGGGTAACAAGTTGTCTGAGAAATGGGCTTTCAGTCCAGTGAGACTGTCGGACTGATGGGGCTTTGGAATTTTTGGGCCGTCGGAACAATAGCATGACACCAGTTATCCTACACTAGCTTCAGTATCTCTTTATATGGTTCCACATCTTGGCGATAGAAGAAGATACAGAACTCAAATAGCTGAGTGAATTATCCATTTCCTGGAATATACTGTGTATTTTGACTGACTGAGTTTCGCCAAACCCACCTACAGCCAGACTGCACCAAGATCCCAAGAAGCCACATAACCAGTGCCTATGTAAAGCAATGCCTAAATAAAGGCTTGTGTCTGTGTTATTTAAAGACACTATATGTGAGATTTAAAAGTTGAAATCTGATGTGGTTCCAGACCTCTGATTCACAGTCCGCCTCTCTGATCTTTTTCAGGGATTTCAGTTGGTCTTGTGTTTTGCTCAGTGATGTCAGTTTTTTCGATTGGAAAACCACTCACTGTATGGGGTCCTTCTATGCCAGAGCTGAACAATACGTGACAAAAAAAATTCCCACAAAAATGGAAACAAGCATGTATGAGATTGACGCAAATTGGTGTATTTCTTGTAACAACTTGACAAACATTAACTGCTTCCATATTAACTACGCAGTGTCTGTGCGTGCCTCTGACAGGATGGAAAATACAGTCACTATTAACAACATTTACATCATGCACACTAATATTCCATTTTTATTTCAAATATGACAGTATACTGAATTTGGATATTTTGAAGTAGGCCTTTTTGCGAATGAAACGTTCTCAGAGGAAGACGTGGGATATTATTCAGATTTTAGGAGCATTCGGAATGTCTTTTCACTGGGCCTTTTGCAGCAATTTGTGACATGTGGCTACTTGTCATGGACGCGTTGTGCACAAACCGATTGCTTGCAAGCTGTGGTAGAGATGCATGTCCAAAATTAAATCCCGCATTTCTGGTCGGAAGAAGAAACACATCTACTTTTACACATTATGTAAGACTTGGATATCAACAAGTTTTGGATATCGCAACACCAACCTTTTCAATGTGGCTGAAGGAATGAAAGAGGAAGAATGTGTTTGCATCAAAATAGATTTTCTTGAGTTTTCCAGAAGTGGCAGACTTGTTGGACCATGCAAAGAAGCAAAATAGCACAAGCAGCTCCATCAGCTTCACTTTTCTATATTTTGACGTGATAAACGACATGTTTGGGCAGAGTATGCATGGCTGCATGTCAACATGAATATAATTGGAATATTCATTTTAATTAGCCATGTATACAGCTTAGAAGGAATATTGCCTTTTTTCAGAATACGGGCAAAAACTGGAATATTATGTGTATGTAAACATGATCATGTATTGATTAGCGAAAAAGTAGTCTCGCTCACCAGACCTCTCTCAAAAAAAGAAAGGTCTGGCTGGGCCGACTCTCACTTCAAGATTGGAGAAAAAATGCCCCGGCTGCTTGTATTTCTTTCAACCAATCACAGTCGTTCTGGGCGGTGCCACAGCAATGGTGCGCTTGCAAAAATATTGCCAGGGGGAAACAGGTTTTGGTGTAACGCGCCCACAAAAATATCGCCTACAGGACACGCAAACCATGGCAGAAAAACGGCTACCTCCCCGCAAGATCAAACACTGCAAAAGTTAGTAAAGGACGTGTTGAAAACTGCAACCGGAGGTGGTAGGGCGGTTCTTCAGCGGGTGGCTCGTTCCACCCAATGAGAGGCTGATCTATGCAGCGAACTTCTGCCCACTCAAACTAGCGAAAAAGCTACCCTTGAAAAATCTAAAGTGGAAGAAGACGAAAATAAATGTAACACCCACACTGATACTGATTCATCCAAAATAAGCCCAAAATGTGGGCAACAAATTTATTTATTCTGCAGAATGTAAAATCAGTTTACTTAAAAACAAACTGTAGCTTCCAACCAACAGCACACATAAATGAATTTGAAGCTTGGTGATTGGATGTTTCTTGGCAAAGTGCACCTTGGGAGTCTACAAATAGAAGCCTTTAATTGATTTTGTTTAGACCTACAACTTGAACATTTAATCTGTAAGAATTTAACCACTTCTGGAACCTGCATTGTACATTATAAAACAGAGAGGCATTCAAAGACATTGCCAATTACCTGTTAGCATCTAATTTTAATAAAAAAAACATTTACAATGCTGTGTTTAAGTGTAGCTCAAACACTTGAACTCACAGTGCAACATATATGCTGCCTAAATTTGAGCTATTTACAGGGTTTAGTTGAGTTGTATATGTGAGTTGTTTGTTCAGCTGTGATACACACCACCACTCTTGCTAAATACCCTTTTACTTCTGCCTATTCCAAACTGCCGTTGCTGCCATAAATATAAAGACAAACCACAACACCCTGTGCACCATAGGCTTTTTCCCAGGACAGACATCCTGGACACCGAGTGCTGAGAAGAGCAAGACTTCATACACTGTCTGCTGTCTAACAGCTGTTCAATATCAATGTAATTCTCTACCTCTCATGACTTTTTGCTTCATTTTACTTGACTACAACTATTTCTACTAACAGTTTCAGAAGAACAGTTAATGTTTTCTCTTTTATTTTCTCTCTCCATCGAGGATGAGCAGATGAGCCTGCCAGGCCTTCAACATGGCCTTGCAAATAAGAACAAGTTCCAAAATAAAAATTATCGAGTCAGACTGGGACCATCTGTATGAAAGATCAGGGCTGTGTTAGCCAACTATACACTCCAATAATGCCCTCATGTTTTTGTGGGCACGGCAAAATATCTTTGGTCATTAAAGAATGTGGATGAGTGACTCATTGGTAATGTCTATTCATTCTCAAGCACATATCTTTAATGCTATTTTAGGCCATTGTGACGATACACTATGTTCCGCTAGGTACATAATAATAATAAAGAAGAAGCTGTTACAATATACGTACACTAGCTGGAAAATAGATTCTGAGCAATAAAAAGCACTCTAAAGGTGGGACTCTGCTTTTTTATGACCCTACATAAACGTCAGTCAGCGAATGCAGCACACATTAGGGCTTGTAACAACAGAAGCAGACAACACTCAACAATACTAAAGTGGTTCCAGATAATTTATCAAACGGGGGCCGTCTATGGCTGCCAATTTCACATCACAGACCATTGCTGTAAAAAGCTTGTTATATGCTGATCACGGAAGAATGTTTCTGCCAAGAAGTCTGGAGGCTGGAGATATGATATTGAACTGAGTGGATGGCTACATGTGACATGTTAGAGTCAGGTTCCATTGATCTCATCTTTAGAGAGGAGACGCAGAAACACTAAACCATGGACCATTCATCTAAATAAGTCATGCCAACTGAGCAGGATGGAGACGGTGGTGCCTGTAAAGGAGCCCTGACCGACCTTTGAGTAAAAAAAAAAATCTAACTTGCTTGTAATTACATTCTAACTGACTGAAAGAAGTCAAGAAGAACTTCATTTGTCCCCAGAGGGGCAACAGGTTGTGCGGCAGTGACAGCAGTAATGACTAGGGCAGAGCACCTTCAAGGTATCAAACAAAATAACCCAGTATCAAGTAAAATCAGACTTTCTCCAGTCAGGTGAGACCTGTGTTCAATCCTTTTTGCCTTTAGACCTAGAAAAAATAATACAATTTATGTGGTATTGCTAGCAGTCAATCACTGCAAGCATTCCTCGATATAATGACACGTGATTCGCTCACTATTGCAGCAGCTACAACCCATATAGTGTTACCCCTTTTCCCCCAAATTAGATCTGATTCTTGAACCAGGTCCACGCAGGACTCCTGGAACCTTGGTGCTATCTAGCAAACCAGCCTGTGTTTTTACTAGCTTTGATCAGAGCCATTGTAATCAAGGTTGCACCATCAACGGAGGGCACTGCACAATACACAATGAAAGTAAGCAGTTGTAGCAAGATGGCAGATCACATCAATTAACCTACTCGCAAAGTTCTGCTCTGGTACTACAGATATTTGTTTTTATCTAAAAACAAGCATGGACCAGCTATTAAGACCATTTTTTCCGGATGATTTCTCAACATAACTTAACATCTCCATTGCCTTCTCTATTCTCTGGTTCCATCCTGTAGAATATGATGCCCACTGATGTCGACACAGTTCACACTTCTGGTCAAGAAAAAAACTACCATTTTTTTGTTTCCAGTTGTGAAACAACTAGTTTTGGTTGAAATGCTCTGAATATTTCAAAATTAGGTACAGCAACCAGAATGGAACCCATACTATGCTGGTGGAGAAGAGGTATCTGTGGTGTGGTAAAGTCAAGCGCGGTGTATTTGACGGACTTGGTGGTTCACGTGCCAAGATGCCACCAAAACATTCGAACGCATGGCTACATTACATGATTGTGGCATCTGTCGAAAATAAATGACACATGTTCCAATACACTGTGTAATAAATAGTATAAACAGAGTACATAAGTAAAAAATAAATATAAAGAATGTGTTCGGGTAAACATTTGTGAACAGGACTACCATCTTAGCTTTTCTCAACTGCCATCAGAGCACTGCTTTGATGAGGCTCTGTTAAGTGACTTTTTTTCTATACCAAAGGAAGAAAAACAACAAATAATCAGGAGTTAATGCAAAACCAACATTCCAATTTTCTTTGAACTGGGTGTTTGCAATACAAAGTGGCACGAATCGCGCACTCCTGCCATCAACACCCTCACCTTGACTTCACTCTAATTGGTGCTGCTGCGTTCATACAAAATGAGACAGATAGGACTTTCAAAAAGGGCAGATTGTGCTCAGGCTCGAGATGATGATAAAGGGACAAAGAGTGTGCTGGTCTAAATATATTCCGAATGTGCTGATTGTGGATGTCAGGGACGAGCGTGAGTGGCTCACCGACTGATCTTGGATAAGCTTCCGTGGACATGAATAGTGCTAATGAACACAACAGAATGAGAGGAATGCGCTGGTAATTGGCACCTCGCCTTTGTGTTTCCTGCGACATCACAAAAGTTTGTTGGACAGTTGAAGCTTTAAAAGGGGACTGCTTTCAAGTAGTTACAGTCATTACAGTAACATAGAAATAGCTGACATAATGTACTGCTGGCATGGAAGAAAAGCTTTGAATGATGATCTGGATCACACATACTTTCAAATGCAATGCAGAAAGGACTTTTTGCACAAGCTTGTAGCTAATGATACTAGATGTGATCTAGAGCACATACCCCCCTGGAACACATGGAGCCTGTTATTAGGACTTTTTATGAGAGTAGTGGGCCTGGATGACCCGCTTCCTCCATCCTCCACTATGTGGGCAACAGCACTTCCCTACTGTTTGTTAATTGTTACTTACCATGATGGCGATGGCTACCTCTAGCACACGGGGATAATCATCAGACCATAAATCATAGCCTTTCACATGCTCATGGAGGAGAGTCACAAATATAAAGTTTATGGTGCCTGAAGTTGTTGTTCTGTTGCTGCTGCAGGATTTCCTTTTCATTACGTTCCTCTCCTCCTCCAGCCTTTGTTGATCCGTCTGGATGTGCTGTAATTTCCAGCAGGCTACCACGTCTGGGGTTTAGTCAGCCATATCTTCTTAGAGCAAATCAAAATTTCACTGTTGATTGCTCTAATAGGACTGGCCACACAAAGCTGTTATGTGACTCCCTCTCAGGCTGAGGGCTGTTTGTACTTCTGAATGTGGCTGAGGGCTCACATAAAACACAGCTCTGAGGATGTGACTGTTTGACCTTGCAGTTGACGTAGGATTTCTTTTGAAATGTGCATCTACTGGTCCAAGAGAGGGGCCATCTGGGTACTTGGCTGTTTAATCTATCAAATATTGTTCTCAGCACTTTTGTAGAGGAACTTCAGAAAGCTAATTAAAAGTAACTGCACCAAAATATCTCAGTGACTCAAACACCAGCTACCGTTTGTTTTTAGCTTCTCATTGTGAGTCATGTTAACAAGCTTGCATCACAAACTCGTGATGGCTCACCTGTGTGACACTGTCCCTCATGGTAGGCGAGCGCTGTTTGCGGGTGGTGGTTGTGGCCATCGTGGTTGTTGTCTCCATAATTGTGGTGGACATATCAGCCAGCGGGGTGGTGGAGGTGGTGTCGGTGGTGAGCACCGATGGCACATCACCCACCAGCCGCAGGTTACCCTGGGTCTGGACATTGGGGTCGCCCTCGGCTGCCAGTTTGAGCACCTGCAGGCCGTTGTAGTACAAGCCTGAGATCTGCCCCTGGAAGTGGCGCCCCTTCTCTCCACCGCCACCAATTTTGATGAACGCCTGGCTGTTGAAGATGGTCAACTGGCGACCTGATGTGTGAGAGATAAGGAAGATGAAGAAATAGATGAAGAAGAGAGAGGAAGTGGAGGTGAGAGAAGAAGAGAAACCATGGGGAGAGGGAAGAAAAAGACAGGAAGGGCAAAGAATACAAATCAGTCATGGTCTCTGGGTTTGCTTGCACATGAAACAAAGTAATACACAGACTCAAAAACAGAAAGACAGGGGCGATAGAGGGACTATTTCAATCATATGGGATTTCCTGGGCAACACTTTAGGGAGATTGGACCCTAGTTTGCTGCAGGTGCAGCCATTATAGGGCTGGGCACGTGCTACATTCTCAGAAAAGGCAGCCTGAATCTGGCAGTCAAATAAATTGCAGGGGCAGTTGCGGCTTGACCCTGAGACTGAAGGTTCACAGCGAAATGCATCTAATTTGCCCAGAGATGGAATATATTAGAACAATGCTGGGACTGTGTCATTGACCTCCAATGCACCTGAGCTGCACAATGATAAAGTACCTCTGCCAGCGGAAAAAAATGTCACCTCGCTCTGCCATCCAATGGAGGAAAATAAGATCCTCATTGGAAGGAAATGTTTAATTCAGCAGGGGCTCTCCCTCTCTGTGGTCATTACCATTCATCTGGATGGATAGATGGATGAAGGGAGGATAGGGTCGACCATTTAACCAGGGTCCAATACTAATGTGTTACCAGGACTTGTGGTGAAGAGGTGGAGTAGGGGCGGTCTAACAGGTGTAGTTTTTCTCCCTGTATTTTCCTCAGCTGATGGATTTATTTATACTTTTTCTTTTTTCTAGAGCGCATATTTGCATCGGCTCCCACCTTGGGGACATCCCATCATACCACTTGAGTTGAACTTCAACCCCTATTATGAATCATGTGGATATGAAGAAAGATGGAGAGTGGAGAGAGGGCAGTATTATTGCGGGACACTGTTGGACGGATGTTGGTTAAAAACAGACCAGATGAGGTAATTACTTCGAGGAGAAGCCAAAGAGCTTTTATGGATAAATCAATGGGTGTAAGGAAAGAGGGAGTGTGTTTGTTTGTGAAAGGGATACTACACTAATGTGTGCCTGTGAGTGCAAAATATAGACTCTCTAGAGATGCTGTGCTACTGAAATGAGAGACCCCTCTGGCATGATAGGACGGTGTGTTTCTGTATGTGCGGGTGCATGTATGCAGATTTTTTGCCTTTTACAAAGGTATGAAAGACTTCCACTGCTCCTTGGTGCGTATGTTAACATATTTGCACCTCATGTCTTTCACAACTTCTATGGGTGTAATTATATTTAATGATGACAAATGAACCTTTTGAATATCTTTTGAATGTTCTGTTGTTGTCTCTGTGGGATTGAAAGCCAGCTCTCATCAGCATGGAGACACAAGGGACGGGCCTGGGTCCCATTTGTTTTCAATTAAAAGCACTGAAAAGGTACTTCATCACTGTAATTATGATTCACTATCACTTTATATGGAAGCACTTGTTCCGACATATGTGTAACACCCAGGTGGGTGGGAATATCAGACAAATAATGTCTATTAATGCACATGCATTTATGAGCGTGGGTGTAAAACCACATGTTTAATATATGTGTATATCTGTACATTTTCTATAAAAGGGCAGGAGAGATACATCTATTCCACTGAGATGGGCTATTACATGTGTCATCCCATTATCAGATCATTAGGCCTGCCAGGGGCCCTCAAGGGACCCGGCTCCCGTCCCTTAACTTCATAGTGATGAGATTTAATGACTGGCATATGCACTGTTGACATAATAGCAGAGTCTCACTCTATTATCTCATCACTAGGCATGGTTTGTGGAGGAGGGATTTAAAAAAAAGAATGGGGAAAGCTGGGAGGGACAAGTTGTCGAATTGTGGACATCAGCGAGGAAAATACAGGAGAATAACCATGCTTGTGTACGTACAGAGAACCTTGAAACATCACACGTTGAAATGCACATTAACAGTCTGAGTCCACGTTATGGCCTTCTTGTATCACTCTTCCAGTGTCCTTGACAAGAGGACATGTACATACACACCCACACATCAGCCCAGAGGGTCTCCCATTTCAAGCAGCCCCACTCAGCCCCCACTCTCCAGTAAAGGATCATGAATAAAGACAAGTTAAGGACACACATCATCATCAATTCTCCTAAAGTACTCTTGGTTTACCAAACAGCTCAAGTTCCTTTAAAACAACACCCAACCCTCCCTGTGTGTGAGCAGCAACTCCAAACCAGAGGAGGATCTGTTCAGATGGGACAGTTTACTCCTGAGGAGTCAAGTGTATTGGTGTCACAGTTACACTCTGAGCCGGTGACACAGGCATAAGTAAGCCATATTGACAAGCGGCTTATGATTATGATGCAGAGTAGGGGGATTAGTTGTACCTCTGGAAATCGGTGCACACACAAGTGTCCAAGAATCCATCGGGTGACCTATATAATTCTGCGTTGCAGTTAGAGCATGTGACGATGTCTTTCTTTTAAAATAAAAAAAAAAGGAATATGAGCTTCGAGCACAGGAGAGCACCGTAACGTCCATTTGTGAGTCCATCCCATCTGAACAAAAAAGAAAAAAAAAAGCAGAAAGGTGCCCTCTAGACTAGATGAAGGGAAATCAGTGTTTGTTTTTGGAGCTGTCTGGTCAGGATGAGACTCTAACAGGGCCTGATGAAGTTATTGTTTCAGGGTCTGCCAGGGCAAATCAAAAGTGACATGTGGTTTTAGAGCCAATTTGGGCGGCGGGCGGCAGCAGGGTGGGGGAGGGTAGGAAGAAGAAGCCTCTGCATGACAAGCAATCACAGCGCTTAATATGACAGAGCTGGATGTGGCGCTGCAGCAGAGGATAGGGTGTGTGCGTGTATATAATAACTCATGAAATATGTCAGTGAAATGCCCTTTATGTTGGTGATAGTTGGCCTTTTCAAGTAGTGTGTATGTGCCTGACATTTATTTACATGCGCCTTTCCTTTTGTGGGCTTGTATGTTGGATTTGACAGCTTACTGCATGTGTGTGTAGAAGACATCACAGCACATGGGGTTTGCACACTGATGAGGGTCTATTGGACCAGTTTGGTGGAATTGGGTGGCTGCTGCCTCACATTCTTCCCTAGAGTTCTTAAAGTAATAGGCATTAAATGGGATGAGTAAAACATATACTGTAATCTGTCTTGTGTAAAACGGATGAAAAAAAAAAAAAAATTATAATAAATTGTTGCAATTGCAAGGCTGTCATGGAGAGGCACAGGAAAAAGGCCTAAACATGGACATGAGGAAGCATGTTTGGACCTCTGGTTCCCTTGTCTTGAAGTCAATGTTTTTTTCTTTGACTGGGCATGATGTCTGAAATAAGGTCTGTAGTCAACACAAGTTTTAGAAATGTTCACGTTTTGTTCTGCAACATGAATATGTCAGTAAATACCCCAATTCAGGAGGCTTTATGTGCCTTAAAAAGGACAGTGGCTGAATGAGACTATCAAGGTTGTTGCTGAACACGACTTTACAGCTTTGTTGTGGTGGTGACGCTTAACTTATATGGCCATGGTGTAGTTTGTTTATAGCCTCATGTTAGCTTTGTACCTCTGGTGATTGCATTTATGCTTCAAAAATCATTAAGGAGGTGTTCATTTGAGACAATTATTTTGGATATCCAAAAAAAAAATTTCCATCGACTCTTATGGAAAAATCCCATTGGCTTTCTGTCTGGGGAACCAGGGTGATGCTTACTTCTTGGTTGACCTCATAGATGCATGAAGAGACCTGGATAAAGCATTGGGGGCTCTAAAGCTCTGTTTTCATGGTATTAAATTACCCATATCTTTCGCACTGTGGGGCCCATAGCCTAAGTGCACTATAGACTTCTGGCGAAGCGGCTAACTTCATGTTCACCCCCCCCCCCAACATAAATGAGGCTAAAATGGTTTAATTGTGTGGCTCTATTAGACTTTTGAAATGTTATTCTGACAAGCCGAATGCTTCAAATGCTGGAGTTAATCGAGTCATTTTGCAGGGGGGTTGTGATACTCAAAAAAAAATAAAAATGTATCCACTAATTTATAGATGTCTCTTTCACAATGTAAGCCTATGGGAAAAGGTCTTTTTCGGTCCCATGGCATCACATAACAGACCCAGAGGTTGTAGTTACACCATTTGACCACTGTATAAAATTGTCACGTCTGCACCACTCTATTGTTCTATAGCTGGTTCTATCATTTGTTTGATCATTGGTCCTATCTGTCCATCCATCCATTATGATAAATCTATGAGAGAAGTTAGCTCTTTTCTTGTTTTAGTTCTGTAACTCTCTAAGTCTCTGTTTCGTTTAAATCCAAGTAGTATACTCTCAGAAAAGCCACAGGGGAATATGGAAAGCACAAAGTAGCACACAGTGCCTCTCAAATTTGTCACAACAAAGTAAAAATAGCTCTGGGTAATGAAGGGATATGCATAGACACATGCTGGAAACTGACTGTAAAGCAACATAAAGAAGTGGAGGACCAGCTTGAGAAGGACTGAGCAGTCGAACTTATATTGTGCTTATAGGCATGCGATTCCGCCTCAACTAGATATCGTGCTTCGGAGGTGTAGCAGATTGGTGAATCTTTGCTTCTGTCCTACAGCCAGAGAAAACATGGTGTACTGGCTGGAAGCTGAACACTCATAGCTGCTTAAATAGGGCATCTAGGTGGGCATGACTATTTCTGAAGTATTATCTTCTACAATCACACCCACCTTTGGTTTGATCACCCGGGGGGCTTAGTGGCTAATAGTCTAGCGGGAGTGAACAGTGCTTGATAAAAAGTAAATCATGCCTATTACAGAAACTGATATGTAACATGTAATTGACTTTTTTGGGGTACTGGCCACAGGGCAGCTCCTGAGTTATCGAATGCCTGAAAGAGAGTAAGGCTAAAGAAAGAGGAGGTCGGACAGGGACTGAGAGAATGGGGACATGAGAGATGACAGGAGCAAGGGAGGATGACAGACGAGTAGGACAGAGAAAGAGAGAGCCTGCATGAGGACAGAATGTCAAAGAGACAGCGAGGGCATGAAGGGAGGGGTGGAGGGAGTGGATGACAGGCTTGATAAAAAGAACAAGAGGAATCATGCAGTTAAAAGACAGTGGCTGAGGAAGAGAAACATTCGGTAATACATAGGAGTATGATGGTAAGAAAGAAGTAGGAGGAAGACTAGTAAGGTAGTGAGAACAATGGCAGGAGAAAGCAAAATGAGGTAGAGCAAAGTGGCATGTAGAGGATACTGAATGCCTGGTGAGTCACCTTCAGCTTCCCTGGCCTATTTTTCAAATGCAGCCAGTTTATCACATGGTTAACCATGTGGTTATTACAGGGTTAAATTATATGTACCTGTGGCTATAACATCCTGTATCACTGTATTCCCCAGAAAAGATGCTCGTATAGAAGAAGCGAGTATGCCTTTACACAGGGATGGGAAAAACTCTAAAATGACATGCTCAGCTGTCAGACTTCCTGTAAGAAACTGTCACAAGTACAGAAGGTAAATTACAGTTACTTTTGGTCTTTTTTGGGAGATGGTTTTAAAGGATAATACCTGCATCTTCTAACAATAAGGATGACATTGCATTTACAAAGTTAATTGCTGCAGATGCTGGAAACGTGGGGGCATTCATTTGTATGTAGGCTGCTCAGTCGTTTATTATACCCAAAAAGGGTATAATCTTACTTAGAGTTTAGGTTTGGGTGTACTATTACCTGGATCTTCTGTATCGTGGGGGCCATGGAGCAAGCGCATCAGCTAAGCAGTTAAATTAACCTCTGGTGTAGCTCTCAGCTAACGTGAATGGGAAAAAAGGCATTTAATTGTGCAGGTCTTCTAGACTTTCCAAATGTTATTAAACCAAATAAATCAAATCCCAGTAGTGCAACGAGTCATTTCACGGAGGTTGTGATGCTCAAAAAAAGTTAACCACTTTTACAATCTAAGTCTATGGGAAAAAGTCTTTTTGGGCTTCATGACATCACATGACGGACCAAGAAATTTTATCTGCATGATTTAGCCACAATGTCAAATTGGCCTCAAAGCGCAGCACTGTTCTTGTGGGCTAGTGTCAGACTTTATAGCAATAGTGCCCTGTTCCCAGAACTCAGCAATTACTTTGACAAGAGCAGTGTTATCTATACTAGAAGACAGAAATGTCCCAAAACAAGATAAAAGTTGCAATAAACCAGGTGGTGTCTTTTCTCCATTTTAGGTTCTGTCTGTCACTGAGATTTGTCTTTTCCCTTGAATGAAGTATAAAGTTCTGCGGGGAATGTAAAAAGCATCACTTCCTGTGTGCCTGAGGGTTTTTCTAATGAAAGACCACCAAGTTAAAAGGTTTTATCAGTTGGGTACAGGTTGCATCAATTTTGTCTGATGTCAGTTACTTCTTCAGCCTAAAGTAAACTCTCCCAGTAAGATGTTGCAGTAACGGGAGTAATAGCAAGTTTCCGAATTGTAACTTTGTATCGATGCACCATCCTCCTGGACTTTTTTCTAAACATAGAGAAAAGTGGCTCGTCTAAGATAGGTAATTATTAGCTGAGCCAAGCCAAGCTGGGGAGTGGGCTGGGCTAGGGCCACGTTCTGCGTGCTAATGCACAGATTGCTTTTCAGAGGCTGTGAAATAATGGCTGTATGTCTGCTACAACCCCCAGAATGTAGGTAGGAGGATGGGAGGGGACCGTGGCTTGATACTGTGCTCTCCCCTGGCTGTTAGCCGCTAACCTGGAGGAGGTGATTGTCTGGGGGGAGGCAGAGGGAGATTGGAGGGGGGGATGGGGAGGATGATCTAAGTGTAACCATCCTTGGTGGAGGGGATATGAAAAGGACTGCAGCTGGAGAGAGCAGTATCTCTCTCCCTCCACTGTCATCATTACGCCTCTCTCATCCTCCTTCTACTCCTGTTATCTCACAGAGAGGAGGGATGCCATATGGTTGCAAGGAGCTTCTATCTCAAATGTTTTCTCTTAGCTGAGTTGCAGGGTGGGAGGGATGGCCCAGAATTCACCTCAGTCAATACACTGCTTTGTGATGCGCGGAACAGAAAGTTGGACCATTTGCACGCACAGTCTTTATGGGTTTGTGTTCACAAATCCTTCATGCGCCTGCAGAATTTCTAGTATCTGTATCAACAAACAAGAACTCCCCCTTATTTCCATTTTCTTCTCTACAGAAAGAAAAAAGAATACGGAGGGAGAAAGTCGAAGACTGGAGCACAATGGGGGTGGGGTGGGATGCTGACAAAGTCGATTATGAAGTGTTCCCAAGTTATCTCCTCGGCACAAGGCTCTCTTTGGTAATTAAGAGCGTTTTGCTTTTTTACTCCTCAGAAGCTGGGCTGGTTTGGGTAGAACACTATGAATTAATTGTGTTTGACAATGGAGATGAGGGACCAAATGCGGCATGAAGCTCGACTGAAAGCCTTGTGAGGCAGCATGGAGCCCTGAGGTCCTTGAAGGCAGCTGAGGGCACTGAGATTGTGGTGCCGAATCCACAGGACTCTAGAGACAGTAGATCGGATTTTATCAGATGTGGCTCTATCTCTGATCCTATATCTGTACATAGATCTTAAGAAGGTGATACTGTCGATGCACAGACATAAAGAGAGATGGCACGGTGGTTAGCGAGGGACAATCTTCTCTCTTTTATTCACTCCAGCTGTGACTGTGCTGTTTTTAGGCCATTTCATGGTAGGGGACCATGAAATAACAGCAAAGTGGCCCTTCTTTCAGAGCCGCTTTCTTGCAGCCACTTTTCTACTCATGAGCAAGCATGTTAAAATTCATACCATTTTCCCTCTGCTTCCCTCAAATATGGCCATAATAGTGCAGGGAGATCAAATGAGAACAAGATAGTAACTCAGTGGGATACAAAGCTCACCATGGGGTTGCTTAAAGGCAGACCCAGACAGATTTACTCTCTGTTGACTGCGGCCTGATGTGAGAGAATCTCTGAAATGAAGTTGGGATCATGAATAGCAGATCTGGACCAGTGCCTGGCCTGGAGATGTTGATTTGGGCTCTGGCCTCACACCAAGTGGGAGGACTTGATTGCCTTTGATTAGGGAATGGGGGAGCTTACATCAGACCATTAAACACTGAACATTAAACCTGGTTTCTTCAGCTTTGCTCTAGTTTTTAGGCCACAGAGACCCGGTGTTGTAGTATTCCTCCCTGCACTCATGTAGCTCAACTCAGAGCTTGATCGTCATGCTGTTGGAGAGCTCCAGAGGGATAGACTCTTCGCCAGAAGAAGATATAAAGCTCAAATTCTTCAGGGAGCTTTATTCGTTTCCTTGCTCATCTGCTAAAGGGAACAGCTAAGGGGAATTGATTCTTGCTGGTTATTTGTAATCCTTATTTTATTGTGGAGCTCCCTGATGGGATCAGGAAACAGTAACACATTATTGTTGTTTCTAAAGAAACAGGGTACACTGACAAAGAGAATGTTTTGTGAGGGCTGGTGCTGACGGTCAAAGGAAAAGAAGAATAAAGGAGAGTGAGGGGTAGGAAGGGTAGATAAAGAGCAGAAAACCTGGAATGACAGATCCATCACAAGGCAAGAGAAAGACGCAAGGAAAAAAGGGGATGCATCTCAGTAAGTTTTGGGCTCGGATAGAGCTGTTGAAAACTTTTGGCACCCTGATTTTTCCCCTCCATTGGGTCCCTGTAATGGCTGCCGTTTTGGATTTAGTCAGCGGGCACAGAGCCGGCCAGAGATGCTCGCTCTGATCTGCCTCACACACAGTAGCGGAGATGGGATAAGGACTTCGAATGAGATGCAGTGACAGTGCGGCGCCACAGCACAGCTCCCCTCTAGGACACTGCTGGCTGCAACGATTCCCATTATATCCCAATGGGACTAAAACACAGATTTGTGAGAGTTATTGTGGGCGATTAGTGCTGTTATGTTGTTTCCATCAATGGCACTATTGTAGCACCAATGAGATCTGGAAGTTTTTCTGTTAAATTTTACAGAATTGATGAAACATTAGAGGCACTTGGAGAGGAGACCCATGGGGCTGATTGTATTGCGCACTCTGGTCAAGACCCTTTGAGGCATTCATGTAATAAAATCACCACATATTGGAGACCAAAAGCCCATTTTGGTAACACAGCCTGGACTATTACTGGACATCTATTACACAGGATGGTCCAGGCTGTTTACCACACAATAGTCTGTAATTTCTTTCATACATAAACCCCTCACCCTGCACAGCATATGATACACAGAACAGTACATTCAAACACTTTCCATCGTGGTGAAAACAATAAATGTTAAAGGGACCTTCATTTCAAACACATTTTGCTGAAATCATCCAGAGCATTTTTTTGAATTTGGTGTTCAGTTATTTGCTTTGTTTTAACCCTCTGAGTTTTGCATTAGGGTGGATGTGGAGACAAGGGGAAGAAGATGCCAGCTGGAGAGTTGCTTCATTTAGTAGTGGTTAGAACTTAGTTAGCTTTTTTTAGGTTTGTTTTTGTCCAGAGCGATCGCCGCAACCTGTCCAAGTTCTTCCAAATACTGACATCCAGGTCCAATTAGCGCTCAAATGTTAAAACATCATTTATAACAAGGTTATAACTGAGGGCTCTCTGAATTTGTCACCAGCAGGGCAAAGCTGGCAGAGTTTCTCGAATGGTTTCAATTTTGCGGTGGAAGGTGGGGAGATCATGAGAGAAGCCCTCAGCGGTTAGTGTGGGTGGAGTTTGATTTGCTGTTAGGTGGTTAGATTCTGCTTAGAAGGTTCTTAGCTTTGTGTTCTAGCCGCTTCCTTATCAAAGCAACAAACAGCTTTAACCCTTTGAGCTCGGAAATGTCCGCTAATCCCCCTCATTATCTAGGCTAACATGTCTTATATGCAAACGGTATCTCACAAATTCCAAAACCACTGTGCCTCTTCAGTCCATGACGTGTGCATGACACTTCATTAATGAATCCAATCAAATTAACAAATAAGCAACATTTTTCCAAAATCGCACCCTGATCAAAGCGGGGATTATTTGTTTATTTTGTCTTTCTACTTTCTCAATGTTCTCATCTAAATGATTGGATGCAGACTCATTTTCAAACTATGGAAGAAAGAGAATTATACATAGCTCATTCTCTTTAGACTTTCATGGCATGCGTAAATCATTTTATAAGTGGGCAAGTCATTTTTTATTGATACAGTTTTTCATTCAACTTTCATCTCCCAAGACTTTTTGATTCTAATTTGTGTCCTAACTACCCTCAGCAGAAGTGCGTTTCCCCGACGTACCGGAGGAGAGCAGAGAAGTCAGTTTATAGGAGCTGCAGCTGAATGCAAGGATTGTTTTGCTTCCATGAAATAAATATGCAAGCGCTTTTCATTTTTCTTGTTTGTCTGTCGCATGAATACTTCATTTTGCTCTCAGAGACAAATTTTATCGTCTGAATTCATCACTGTGTGTTATCGTTCACAATACCGTTTCAAAGGAGCTCCTAAAGATAATTGGCTAATGCTTGAAGGTCTTAATGTGTGATAATCTCCATACATCTCTTATGCAAATAAAAAAGATAAAGCCTCAGACTTTTGGACTTTATGATAATCTACACCAAAACCCTATACTGCTTTATTCTGCTAAATGCTACTATATGTTCTCTCGTTTGAAACTAACACAATTTCACAATATGCACAGTAGTGCATGACAAATAAATGTCTGTAATGCTTTTTACTGCAACACAGAAACTATTTTAAGACTCTGCTACACTGATTTATTTTATTCCTCTTTTCTTTTGAAGAATCAACCACCTTCAGCAGCACAAACACACAGTACAAGACAAAGACAAAGAGGTTGGGACATTCGGCACTCAAAGGGTTAAAGAATCATCACTTTGATGGGACCACATTCGGCACTTCTGGCGTTTGTTATATGCATAATATCGGGGCGGAAAAATATGTGCGCCCACATACTGCAAATAGACTGATTACTGAACAAACACTTCAACAGTCCCTTTAACTTTTAGTGACTTTCATGGGGGATTCTTTTTTCTCTTGAAAATCCAGTAATAATTTTTGTTTTCATGAATGATTAAATATATGCAGATTCACATTCAGCCAACAAAAGACACAGGAAAGAAAAAACGGAATCAGTAGGCTATTTACATGTGGTTAGGTTATTAGGGGGTTATGTCGGGTTATTTGGGGGTTAATTCTCTGAAGAGATGCAGCCCCAGTTTAAGGTGCTTTGGATATGGTCCCCTGGAGATCTGCAATGCTTTTGAATGGCAATATTAATGAAAACCTTAAAAAGGAATTGCCAATGTTACACAGTGAGCTGCCTCAACTGGGCAAACTAAGATGTAAAGGTTTGGCAAATATACGATCATATATTCCAACAATGTTTAATTTCCAAGGTAGTTTTCAGGTACCAATTGAAAAAAGGAATAATTGAATGGAATGAATTATGATATATCAGCCAATTATTATTATGCATGTTAAATCTGCTGTGGATTAAAGGGGACCTACAGTTCTATTAGAAGAGCCAAATCACATTCACCCCTGCTGCGTGGCACTGCACCTCCTCCAGAGTGGTGGTTAACGGTAGGTTAGGCGGTTAGATCATTAGTGGAGTTAAAGGGATTTTATTACCTTTGTCGAGTAGCCACTCGTCAACTACCCGACCGAGTCGGTATGGGATTCTTTGTCTAGCAATAGCCAGGCGCTCATTATCAAAGTTCCCTTTAAGAAATTTGAGAAGACAAATTAAGAGAGGTTACAAAGAAATCTGGAAGTTGAAAGGTTAGAGGTTAGAAGGGCAACATGGCAAATGTTTAGCAAGTTATGTACTTTAAATCAGCTTTAGTTAGGACAGGAAGAACTTGAGGATGTGTTTTTGGGCTGGTTTGTTTGGTTAGAAAAGCAATCTAGTTACCTTGAGTTTAAGTGTTTTTTAAATGCACTAACAAGTTAAACAGATTTATGAATTATTTAGGTATAGTATGATTACATTCGTAGAAACTCATGATAGCTATCCGCAAAGTGAATACACTTTAGAAATGCATTAGCAGTAGAAGTAAGTACAGCTAGAATCACACACAGAACCAGCAGTCATTGAACAACAGAATTACTACACTGTGAATGAATACAGCAGAAAAAAACACACATTTCAATGTCAGCAATAAAGCATTGTTATTTCACATGAACACGAGATAATCACACAGTACTAAAACACATTTCATGGTTGTTTCAAGGAAGACATATTTTAGCTCCCGTTGCACACAAAGAGTTTCTGATTAGAATATCCTTTCCTCCCAAATCCGACAACAGGATGGCGTTCTGCCATTGGAGCATCACTTCACTTTGAATCCTCTACTTCAACTAAAGCGAAAAAGGATTAAGTGAAACTGTCAGCACTGTTTTTCCCAGGTTTTTTTTCCCCTTATGCATTAATTGAGCACTTCTCAGTGGCACTTGGCAATTAGCATCACTTCATCAGCGTGTCAAAGAAGTTTCACCGCCGCTGCGCAAACTTATTATCCCTCACTTCACTTCAATCAACCTCGGGGTCGTGCTGCGTACATCTCCAGCACTGTCAATAGAGACGGAGCTGGAATTAGGGGAGATGAGGGCTGATGGTGGCCAGGCTGGGGGTTTGATGAAGTCTAATGTGGTGGCAATGTCAGAGGCTTAATTAGGATTTATTGTCTATGTCAAACAGCAATTGTGGCAGATTATAGGCTATACTAGCACAGTGATTCCCAAAAAATGGGGTCAGGGAATCCCCAGGCGTCCTTGAGGAGGGACAAAGTTCTGGGGGGTACCCAGAAAAGGAGGAACATGCTGTTACAATTAGAATTCACTGGAAATTATCCAATTTCCAACATTTATGAGTGAGAAACTATATAAAAAATGTGTCACTTGCTACAAACAAGGTGATACAAATTACTCTAAGAGCTTAAAGTAGCCCACAGTATGCTCAAAGTGTACTTAATTACCCCCTGCCCACTACCCCAAGCACCGGAGAACTCATACCAATCAGAAAAATCAAGCTACTCATCAAGCAGAAATGCAAATTTGCCCCCCTCCAATATATCAGTTAGTCACCTGAAACTTGAAAATTAAGTATTTTGATAATAGAATGTTGGTTAAGATATTTTTCAAGCAGAAATGTCAAACATTTATGGGTTCCAGATTCTTAAATGAAAGAATCTGATGTTTTTCTTTGTCATTTATGATAGTAAATGAAGAATCATTGGATTTTGGGCAATTGGTTGGACAAAAGACGCCATTTAAAAACATCACTTAGGGCTCTGGGAAATTGTTATGAGCATTTTTCACATTTTTTTTACTTTTTTTTATACATTTTTTAGACTAAATGATTTATCATGAAAATAATTGCCAGATTATTTGGTAATGAAAATAATCATTAGTTACAGCCCAGATTGACACGAGAAATATCCATGATCAAACATTAATCAGTCAACCGCCAAGAATATTTTTGACTATCTATAGGTTTATTTGCTACTCCTCTGTCTGTTGCATTGCACACCAAACAAGTGCAGGTGGGAGCTAGCTAGATGTGCCAGTCATTCAGTGTTTAGCGCTAGTAATGCTGTCCAGGCCCAACAGCACTGCTGTGGAAAAATTGTGCCCACCCTTCGATTTTCCTCCAGGTCACCCTGATAAGTAAGCGGCGCAATTTTAGCTGCAAACCCTTCAAAGCATTGAAAACTATGTTATCACTCTTAGCTCTGTTAGCACTGTCAGCACAGCTAATGCTGCTAATGTAGTCAACTATGCTACAGAGGATTTGCGACCAAAAATGAAGCCGCTTACTCACCGAGGCAGCCTGGGGGAGAGTGGATGGTGGCTACCATGTTTCCGCAGCAAACTGCCCTGTGCGGTGCAGAGCGGTCAAGGCTAAAGTTAGTTAACCAGTGGATATTGGAGGGTGGGTAGCATGTTAATGCAGCCAGTTGGCTTAGCAAAGTCAACATGAAAAAAAATTAAGACATTTGCGTCACAAAATATTATTTCACATCATTTTTGTGTGTTTTTTTTATTTTCGGAAAAAAAAAACCCAATTAGTTATGTTTTAATGAGTATTAACCAAAACTGACATGTCCCCCGCCCAACTTTGACATCAGACTTAAAAGATTCCATAATGAACTGCAGCTGTGTTTTCACCCTAAATCAACTAAGCCTCTGAAACAGTCTCTGAAACCACATTGTGAGCAATTTGCCATTGGCTGATGAAACTGTCTGCAGAGAGACAATTTAAAGACTGAAGGAGAGTTTGGGACTAACATCTTAACAGTAAACTGCCGCACTCTGAAGTATATCCTGCATCCTAACTAGTATACTTTGATTTTGCTTCCCCCCACTGCTCTGTGCTGCTGCAGTGATCTAAAATAGACCACCTCTCAGTTCTGCAGTACCTACTTCCACTCCCCAGGGGTCTCTCTACCCACGCCTGCCTGCGCAATAATGGCTCACGCAGTCTGAGGAGGTGTGTGCGTGAGCATACTGTATATGAACAGTTGTTTGTGCATGGGAAAGAGGGCCGCTGTGGAAGAAGGTAATGAGAATTGAACAGAGAAAAAAGGAGTGGAATGAATGATAGCTGGCAGATGGATGGAGACGCATATAGAGGACGAGCAGCATGTAAGAGTAGGTGGTTCCAATGTAATGCATATGACTCAGTGCCATTTAAATGCTGCAAACAGATCTCTGTGTTTATGTGAGTGAGAATCGAATGCAAGTCATATGTAGGAAATTACATGTTAGATGTTTTCATCTTTCTGTAATATATAATTGCCTGTAATGATTCTTTTTATTACCTGCAATAAAATCTTAATTAACCCTACGGGGGGTGGAGACGTTCTTTTAAAAAACAATTCCCAGTAGCTTTTAGTGACTTAAAACCATCTGTAACAGCACCAAACCGTTCTCAGAACTGTACTGCAGCATGTTAGTGTGACCAAT
Organism: Epinephelus awoara; assembly: GCA_035609425.1. NCBI lineage: Eukaryota > Metazoa > Chordata > Actinopteri > Perciformes > Serranidae > Epinephelus > Epinephelus awoara. Next base: position 8,218,539 of record CM069315.1, on the reverse strand, counting down.
TACATGCATGTGTTCACACCAAACTTAAGATTAGTCAGGTACCACTCTGCCTTCCGGAAAGGCGGTGCAGCAATTACAGTGCACCACGCACACACACACAACCCTATTTTAGAGATGACATGGGCACTCCGCAGCAATCACTGAAGTCGAGCAGGAGGAGGCAGACGGAGAGAGACGAGGGAAAGATGGAGGGGGAAATGAGAGGGGTGAGGTGGGTGGGGTTGCTGAGAAAAGGCGATCAAAATAATAACAAAGTGAAGGGAAAATAGTGGGAGGCAGCAGTCCTTAGCGAGATGAATCAATCCTGTGTGAGTGCATGTTCTTCTCCTACAGCTGCATCTGCTATCTCGTCCACAAATCTGACTAAACCTCCTCCCTCTTTAAACTTTTCTTGTTTGAATCCCACTGAGGCAGCCACTTCCAGTAATCCTATGAAGGGTCCATTTCATCATCCAAATAATGGTTGATCATGAGTATCAACTGGAGAGATGTATTTCTCCCTCTGGTGGCAGCTGTTGCACACTGCGGCCAGCAAACTACCTCTCCTTCCCCTCCTTGGCTCCTCTATGGAATGTTTTCTTCCTATTTTGCTTCCATCACTATTTTCTTCATCAGTTTCCCTTCCCTTCTTCTTCTTCTCCAACTGTCCTTCCCTTTCTCTCAATCATTCCTTCCTCCACAATTTTCTTTTTATTCATCCACTCTTTGCCTTCTGCTCCTTATTTCTTCCCTTCATCCAAAGTCTATTTCTTCCTCTTACATTCCTCTCACTTGCCCCCTTAAATCCCTCCTTTTGTTTTGTTCACCTTCGCTCCATTTAATCCTTCCATCCTTCTTCATTGCCTGGTAACAGAGTGAGTATATTACTAGGAGATTAAATGCGGTACATTGTGACACAGGCACTGCCATCCATTACTACACACACACAGTCTGACTCAGTGTATAGTGGGGGAAGTAATGAATGCTAAAAGTGAAGAGTGTGTGTGCAGTATGCAAATTTGTGTGTATTCTTTCCCTGACAAACACAAGTGAGTGACAACATCCTCATCAACAGCCCAAAAATGACGGTGCAATCAACAAACAATGGCTTTGTGCATCTACTCAAAACAAAAAGATGGACAAGGGAAAAAAACGGGGAAGTGATGGAAACCACGGAGAGCAGAATGTAATGTGATGAATGAGAAGTATGTAGAGCCAACGGGAAAGTAATCCGACAAAGTTCTGTTGGACAGGTTTTTTTGTGTCATCCACACTGCACTGTCAGAGAATCTAAATTCCTCCGTGTCCTGCTTGTTTGTTTGCATCTGTTTGCGCTCGGATCCTTGGAGAAATAAGTCATTCTGAGTGAACCAGTGAAACTTCTCCCTTCTCGCTCTCCTCCCCACCAGCTAAAGCCTGCTCTGCATGAGAATGGGGGGATAGATTAAACAGCTGGGCCCTTGTCTTCTCCCTCACTGCCATTATCGCACTCACTCCGCTCCCAAGACTATTCCCTTTGCCTGATGTGAAAGACGGCGAAACAATACTATCGGACCTGGCGCTCAAGGAAATCCGATAAACAAGAGAGAGAAATAAACCAGCAAATCAAACACTGGCTTTAAACTGTTGAGGCATATATTCTTTCTGTAATCACCAAAATCGACCAATGGACATCAGTGGCTAAGGTGTGTTTTTGTGCAGATTAACATCACCTTAAAGGGGCATTCCACTGATTTTTCACATGTCAAAGTGAAAGCACTAGTCAAGGGTCATCTCAGCTTGGGCTTCAGGCAAAAAAGGTATAACTAAAAGCCCACATAACAATCTTGAGGTGTTGAATTTTGAAAGCTGTGGGTGCTTAACAGTCAGGGAGTGTCCAGTGAAAGATGTTTTTGGTTGCATGATAGGAAATGTAAGATATTAGTGTTTTTGGGCTTGACCCTACCCTCGGAACCAGATGAATTTGTGAGATGTTTGATTTGCTCTGTCATTTGTGTCTGCATTTTAAAATGAAAACAATCTCCGTACACACGTGTGTTTAGCACAGTTTTGGAAATAATCTCCATCCATGCTATCGCCAGCAAATGCACAACATAAGCAGTTTACCCCTACCCTGGAAATCAAGAGTTCTCGCGAGAGCACAATTTGAATTTGCTTAGCGAGTCACTCTGGCAATCAGTAATGATGCTTATTATCTATGCCCATGAAACCGAGCTGCACCAATCACATCGGTGTATCTAATATAGGCGGGCCAGAGGCGAGCTAAACAGATGACGACAGCGCTGCGACGACAAAGTCCACAATCAGTCAGTAAACATTGCAAGATGGCTACGGATCAACACCAGTTGTTACACTGAACGAGTTAGTCTTGGCTTTTTCTCTAAAAGAGGAACAGAAGACAGTGCTCGAATCTTTCCTTTGCAAGAAGGACGTTTTTGCTGTTTTGCCGACCGGATACGGCAAGAGTCTAATCTACCAGTTAACTCAGTCGGTAGCTAAGCGTATACGTCACTCCGTGTATTGTTCTGATTGGTCGTAGTGTTATCCACTTGTGTGCAGTGATATTTACAAATGCATGCTTGGTGCCGCCCCTCAAGTTGGGCCATTTTCATTACTCATGGCCAGACCCTAAATCTTTCTAGATTTGGGTCTGGATTTCCAGGCTAGTTTACCCCTAGAAACAGGAGGCTAATTGTCTACTCTGCAGGTGGTTGCTTAGTTGCAGAAAACTCTACAGAGATGGCACAAACTAAGACCAGCGATTTCTTTGCTTGGACTGACAGAGAGGAGGAACAGTTGCTGAAAGTGAAACAAGGCGGTCAATCGGACGTAAAAGTCTGTGCAAAGCAAATATGGCAACATAATTAGAGCCAGAGGAAGCCATTGCAATGGGACAGGAGTACCCACACAAGGAGGATAAAATCACAAAAGGTATGTTGACCTAGCTGTAATGTTTTGACCTAACAAGTTGTGGCTGATAGAGCCAATTTGGAAGTGAATGCAGGTGTCTGCTTTATTGTTCACAAAAGTTGTTGTTTCCAACCATCTAAGCTAAAATGCACCCCAGAGTTTTCTAGGAGTTCCAAAACGCCAGAATAGTGCCAATGCTAGGTGTACACGTTAGGGGTGAGTCTGTGTACACCTGAGATCATACACTGTTATAAAAAAATTAGTGCACAAAAAACTTTCTTTTTTTTTTCTTTGATAGACTGTGTTACCTTCTCCAGTCTGGCGCTCTGAACCGTAGTTTGGAGACACTGTTTTCTGTGGATTATCTTTACAACTTGGCTCGTTGCTGGTAACTAGCTCTAGGAGTCCGGACCAACTCTGCTTGAAGAATGAGGATGCAGAACAGACGTCCGTGCAGAAGCACATTTATTTCTCCTCGACAGCCGGAAAACATAATGTTCTATTAAAATGGTGCGTTGGTTAAATGGCCCGTTCGGTTGGTATTCGGATAACTGGGGCTTTACTGGTATAATGCAACAGCACCACCCTGCGGTGAAACCCGTGTACGCGTTTATATGAAAAAAATTACCCACTCTAAACGTTTAGACACAAACTCAACCCTAATGCACATAAAAATAGTCATACATTTCAAAATAAAATGTATTAATGTGGATATAGAGACAGACATATGTCCAGCTGACTTGGCCCTCTTCAGGCGAGTCACAACTGTTTATCTAATGTGGTGCTTGATTGAGACAAAGACCGAAAACTTGTGGATTTTTGTGCTAAGTACAAAGTGTGTGATTTTGGCTCCTGCACCCTTGCAGCGAGGACAGTACTGTGAGCATAAACCTAGCTTAGTAAAGAAGAGCGCTGTTGAGGCATTTTTGAAAACAGCCAAGATGGCTGCAGCTTATGGCAAAAACGTTAACACTCGTTAACAGATATATTGATGCTACACCATCACAGCTCATCTCTGCATGCTGGAATCTGTTAACATTTGTGCGTTGGTCAGCACTACTGTCCAACTGTATCCATGAGCATTTTGGTCTACAACTGTTGATAACGCCCCTTAGAGATGAACTGAAAGGTTCCAGATTAACTCACATTTGCAGCCTGTCCCATTTTAGGTACTAAAAGTCAGGATATCTTTGCTGCTATTGCTTTGATCTGCAGCATTCTTTTCCTCTCTCTTGTTTGTGCATTTGTATCATTTGATTTTGAGCAGCTACATATAAACATCATATCTCAGTCAGAATAAACTGGGTGAATATAATAATTTTGTGATGCATATAATATGGGATAATATGGTAATACATAGACTTTGACAAATAGCTCTTAATATTTTAGACTGTCAGACGGTCATTCAGAACACAAGTATGTGTTAATGATCTACTTCAGCTGTAATTCATTTCACCAGGCATTCAGGCCTAGGTTTTCACCAGGCATACTGTATAATTGGTGAACATATGGGCAAAAAGCTTGTGTATTCTAATTATAGGTGCATATAAATAGCTTAACTTAATTTAAGCCAAGCACCCGAGCCGACTGTGTGCAAGTAAATATCAGAGGCTGGTCCAAACTTATCCACACTAGTCCTGTATGTTTGGTTAGCCAACACGCCTGCGGCTCTGGACCCCCTGAGGCCCAAAACGTCTGAAACACTGGTGTGGTGTCTTCAGCGTGGAAGCCAGAAACCTATCCGTCCTCCTCCTGCGCCCCATGTTTGGCGCCTGGAGCATCGGCTGGATTAACCGCCATGATGGGACCCGTCCTGGGTAGGTATCACAGCTGCTGTGCTAGGGGCAAGGCAAGGGCACACTGATTGACTGGCACCTCAGGGAGACACAAAGCAAGGTGGAGGACGGCTGAGAGACCTGTGCGGCGTGCTTGGAGTGTAGAGTGTCTTGTTTCTGTGTCTGTCTGGGAGAACTGGATTCTAGTATGCTGATAATCTGGCATATGAATCACACACCGTTCTGTCTCACTCCCTGTCTCCCTCTGTATCAGCACATATGTGTGCGTCTGTGTTAGTACACGTGAGTGTGTGTGGAGACTCTCCAAGGAGCCAACTGTATATCATGTAGCTCTGCAGGCAGCCAGATGCCCTTGTACAGGACACCCACATCGGAAATCCATCCACAAGAATGGAGATTACATTGGAGACGATTGGCCACCGGCCATCCCGCTCACCCTCCCTCTCACAGAAACCTCTCTCTGTCAAACTAGCCTCATTCTGTTTTTCATTAGGTAACTTTAGATGGATTGCTCTCATATCCACTGGATGTTTTGGAGCAGATGGGGAGAAAAAAAACACTGGCCTATGCACTGTAACCCTGTGCTACTAAATGCATCCCTGCAGAAATATCCATCTTATCAAGCTTTTTTTGTCTGTTCCTACAAGTCTTATTATCCACCTCGCATTTGTATATGAACCTGTCAAGTTGGCCAAGTTGCAGTTACAGTTTGCATCCATGTGTGGGAAAACATAGATGCTTCACACAGCACACAGACCACCTCCCCTGTCAGTTCATTCTTGAGCCCAAGTGGACATTTGTGCCAAATTTGATGAAATTCCCTCAAGGCCCTCTTAGATGGATGTAAGGCCACAGTGATCTTGACCCTTAATTACCAAATTCTAATCAGTTTATCAGTGACTTGAAGTGGACGTTAGTGCCGAATTTATAGAAGTTCTTCAAAGTATTCGTGAGATATCGGGTTCACAAGAATGAGAGGGATGCAAGGTCATGGTGATCTTGATCTTTGACCTTTGATCACCAAAACCTAGTACAATCATCCTTGACTCAAAATGGACTTTTGTGCAAAATCTGAAGAAATTCCCTCAAGGCGATCAAGAATGTGAAAGATGGACAGATAGACAACCCGAAAAACATAATATCTCTTGCTACAGCTATTGTCCTCGCAGGCATAACAATCTGCCTGCAGCCTTCAGATAGATATTTCCACCTGTTCATCAGTTATTTACTAGGGTGTCAATAACATGACAGAATAAGAAAGATTGTTGTACCAAAATCAAGAATGATTGCTGATGTGATTGCTTAAATATTCTCAATGCACAGGCAGATTTCTTTCAAGAAAACACGACTTTAAGGACTCAAAAATGGATAAAATGTACATTAAAAAGATGCCATTTTTGCAGTGCATTTTTTCATTAAAGCCAAAGATTGCAGCAAGTTGTGTTTCTTCATGTGAAACGCGCGGGAAAAGAATGCGATTTATCTACCCACCGCACTGCTTTGTTCAGTGTAAATACATCACCCACCGCTCGTGTCGGCATGCACTTGAAACAAATATCTCACTGTTTTAACTGCTTGCTCATCTATGCGGCAGTTATCAATCCAACGCGCTCGTTTTCATTTCTTCCCCACTCTTTTCTCGCTTCAACAGGATCCTCACCACCTTTCATCTCGGCCACGGTGGATTTGTGCGAGGGTGGCTGCCGGAGTGAGCCAGAGAAAGCCCCACCACTCATGTGGAAATCAAAGTTGTCACTTCTCTAATTACCTAAAGCAATCTTTTCCCTCTCTTGCTCTGCACTACTTAGCTGAGTCTCCTTCTCTCTCTCTCTCCTCATCATTACTTTCTTTACTATTTCTCTGTTCTCTCTCTCCCTCTCCATCATCCCATAGCCACAGGCCAATAATTGGAGATACCTTCCAACTGTGCGAGATCCAATCAGAAGGAGGCTCAGAGCACCAGAGGCCCAATAAGAACCCGCAGAATGAAGGGGAAACTGTCATCAGTGACAAGTGACTGAGCTGGATGACCTCAATTAACTCTCTCCGACTTTTTTTGCTGTACTTTCTTGAATATAATGACAAGTAAAACACAAATGCAAACTATGACAAATGTCAGTTATGCATTATAACAGATCAATGGCCTGAGAGGACTAGCAGCTGCAGGGTTGTTTGCTTGGGGGTGTTATTAGACTTTAAAAACTCCAGCAATAACTACAAGAAAAAATTGACTATGTTTAATTCAAGTGTTCAGTTAGCCAATACACACTGAATTAGAATGACTCCGCTACCTTATGGTATTCATGCATTCATTTTCTGTAACCGCTTATCCTGTTCCTGGGGTCGGGAGGTGGGGTACACCCTGAACAGGTCGCCAGATTATTGCAGGGCTAACACATAGAGACAGACAGCCACTCACGCTCACATTCACACCTACAATCAATTTAGAGTCACCAATTAACATGCCAGACTTTGGATTGTGGAGTACCCTGAGAAAACCCACACTAACAAGGGGGAGATCAAGCAAACTCCGCACAGAGGGGCTCCCCCACCCCGGCCTGTATTCAAACATGTACTGAAATAAAACACAAAAGTGTAGAAATAAGTAAGTAGTAAGTAAATTTAGCTGGTAGAAGCATTTTAATTAGGGCTGCATGATTTTGAATAAATATCTAATTGTTGATTATTTTGACTGATACTTCAACTCAACACAAACCTCACGTGAAATGCCTTTAATAAATATGTTAAATTATCTATAAACCAAAAGCATCTGATCCATCCTGATTAAGAGATAAAGAGAGTGGCAGGAACCTTGGTCACTACATTAATAGCTTTATTAGTTACTTTTCAGATTAAACTTTTATAGCATAATGAGTTTATAAATAAAGATTAAACTTTCCGTGGTTACCAGACTTTTTGACTTATAGCTCCTACATCTCTTTTTTGCCTTGGTGCTATTTATTTTTAGAAGCTAAATCATTTAGGCTGTTTGCAAAATTGTATCAAGCTTGATGTGAATTAAAGAGGCAGTTACGTCGAAATTTCGCCTCTGGGCAAGCATGTCATCATTGAAATGGATCATATAATGCTGTGGTGGTGACTTTAAAACTTCAGCATAGAGGATTTTTATTGCAGCTTTCGTTTCTGTCTGGTTTGTGTTACCTAACCTTCAAAATTAATGGTGGCTTACCAGAGCATCTCCCACTCAGTCTGTGCTCTGTGTGTCAATGTGACATGATGTGAAAGCATGCACAGGCATCAGTGTTGATTGGTTACACGGCACAAGTGATAGCCAATGAGAGGGGGCTGTAGGTGGGACATTGTTACACAGTCCAGTGCAGTAGGACTGCAGTCAGGGAGGGACATGGCTGTATCAGAGCCAAAGGAGGGAGTTTTAAAATACATTTATTTGATCGATTACCGATGAAAAAACGTCCGATTCTGATTATGGTAAACAGTAGGTTGTGTTTACTCGCACACTGTGCGCCTAAATCATTTTCCCGGTTCGCACATATATATATTTTTAGGGGCAAATGCAAGTGAAATGCTCGCACAGTAGAGCACTTCTGCCTGTGCCGGACAGAAACTTCACCACGCCGGAAATCCGTTGCTGTGCTGGAGAACTTTAACCCCTGGATAAAGTAAAGTATCAAATCAATCAAAGTTCTAATGATGCAGCATGGCCACTTTGAGAGAGTTTACACTTAGTTGCCAGTTAATTGAGTACACCCAACTAAAACAAATACAACCTAACACATCATGACTTCAGTAAATCCTACTGTCATTTATGTTTTAATACTCAGCAGAAAAAACAATTAGCCAATTCATAAATCCACAGGAGAATAGTCTTATTTTATTTATAGTGCATTGCAGTATTTTCTGATTCCACTTCCTCAAATGTGAAGGTATCTACTTTTCTCACTGCTTTATTGTTTTAAAGGTCTAGTGTTGAGGATTCAGAGGCATTGGCGGTGAGGTTGCAGAATCAAAACTTCTCTTGTGTGCCAGTTCTGTAGGAGAACTACGGTGGCTCACACGACAACACAAATGGCCCTATCTAGAACCAGTGTTTGATTTGTCTGTTCTGGGCTACAGTCGAAACAACATGGCAGACTCCATGAAATAAAGCATGCTCTGCATGTACATATAAATAAATTATTCTATGGCCCTGAAAAATTCAATTGGAAATATTTAACTGTTTTCATTTTAGAGAAAAATGATCAATTGTAGTGGTTAGCATTGTCGCCTCACAGCAAGAAGGTTCCCGGTTCAAATCCAGGTTGGGGGGTTCAAACCACAGGGTGGGGGAGCCCTTCTGTGCAGAGTTTGCATGTTCTCCCCGTGTCAGCGTGGGTTTTCTCCAGGTACTCTGGCTTCCTCCCACAGTCCAAAGATATGCAGGTTAATTGGTGACTCTAAATTGTCCATAGGTGTGAATGTGAGCACGAATGGTTGTCTGTCTCAATGTGTCAGCCCTGCGATAGTCTGGTGACCTGTTCAGGGTGTGTCCCACCTCTCGCCCAATGTCAGCTGGGATAGGCTCCAGCCCCCCGCGACCCCCAAGAGGATAAGTGGTTACGGAAAATGAATGAATGAATGATAACCTGAGAAATTCACTGGCAGATTAGTGGATAATTAAAATAATCAACTGCAGCCTAATCTAGATTTCGATCTAGTTTTGGTGCAAATTGCTGAGTATTGGAGATATCAGCCATAGAGATGTCGGTCTTATTTCTAATATAATGGAACAAGATGCCACTTGACTTGTGGTGCTCAAAGTGCCCAAAACAAGCAAACAAACATTTAAAAAAACTTAACAGCAACATCTCGTTCCAGAAATCATGATCCGATTGCTGAAGTTATTCCACAAACCTTGTTGTGAACATGTTCACGTAGGAACTATTGTCTTTCTGCCAATGCACACCCATCAACCTCATCACCAGGCAAAAGGAAGTGTGCATCTACTGCTAGCTCACCTTACACCACTGAGCTTGCTATAGTTACAGCTCAGTCGAGGTTAATTAATGTTTATCTTGCACTGTAATGAGCACAAGCCACTTGTCTATGAATAGATTCAAGCTTCCTTCTGTGTGGTGATACAGTTGGCAGGTGTAGTTTGGTCGACAGAAAATAGTTCCAACGTGAAACTGCTCACAATAAGGTCTGTGGATTATCCTAAGTAACTGGGTTGTGATTTCTGGAAAGAGACATTGCTGTTGAGTTTTAAAAGATAAATAAATAAATGGTGCTTTGAGCGCCACAAGCCAAGTGTCCTCTAGTTCCATTATATTGGAGAGAAGGCAGACATCTCTACAGCCGATATCTCCAATGCTCTGCAACTCACACCAAACAAACAAGATTTATAAATAATACTACAAGTACTACAAGTTGCTTTGGGGGTGAAGGAATCGATGTTAACAGTAGCAGTAGAAACTGCATTTTTTCTTAACATAATTTTGAACATTTATGCTCCTAAAATGGAAGTCAAATCAAGCAGAACTAACCCAAAGTTAAGCTTAATGACAGGCTGTAAGGATAACTCAGTAGATTAGACCATACTGCCCGGTGCTGCTGCAGCACTGCATGTAGTAATTACCGTAAGCACCATTAATGACAGTAATGACAAGAATGAAGCTAACAGACAAATGAGCCGAGCTTACAGAATACAGCGCTCCTCCTGAACAATAGGACAGTACAGATGATTTCCACACTGTGCTCTGTGCATCACCCCACGAACTCAGCTTCCATCTTCTGCTCGGTGAACCATCAATGTCACGTAGGGCTGCTTCGATACTCCTTGCTCCAAGGCCCGAGCTAGTGAAGTGAAATCTAGTCCACGCTCAGCTAAAGTCCATATGCCTCCAGCCATTTATCTGACTGTCTTGTATAGAGTACACCCCTTTCCCGTCCTAATCCTGTTGCTCTCCCCTACTTTTAGCATTTTAACTTGCACTGCTGAGTGCTCATATTGCTTTTGCCAAAAGGGAAGAGGGAAGCAGTTCAGCATCCCCTCCTCACATTGTCTCTTTATCTTCCTTGCTTATTCACAAATGCTGTTCTTTCTCCTGGAGTGTGGAGGTCGCAAAGACAATGATGGATATCTGGACACAGTGGAGACATGATAAAGGGGTAGGAGGAAGCAAAGAGCTTTGTTGACCCCTTTTCTTTGACCATTTATCCGAGGAGTAAGAACAATTTAACAGCTCCGTCGGAGGAGCTGGATCTGACCTCGCTGGCACAAAGAGTCTCTCCTGAATACACATCTCTCTTCTTCCCTCCCTCTCTAATGGTCAACCTTCACGCTGAACAGATCTCTGAAACGCCTTACAGAATGAAAACAGGGAATGACAATAGCACTGTTTCTTTCTTTTTCGTGTCTCAATGTATTTCAATAGAGAGACATTTTGTAATAAAGTAGCTGTAATAGTAGTTATGAAATTATTACTGTGCCATTGTGTCTGTGCATGCATGCATGTGAGGGGCATGCTGTACCATACCGTACTGCATAAATGTAATCTTCCCTGCTGTGATGCAATCCAATTTGTGGAGTGCTTATTATTCAGTAACATACAAAGCCTCATCTATCACAGCGGTGACAGCAGCCAGCTTCCAGCATGTATACTGGATCTGGGCCTCTTTTTTTGTCTCTTTCTCCAACCTTCTTCATCTCTCCCTCACTCCACCTCCATCATTTCCCAACAAAGCATCCCAAACCCTTCGCTGTGAGTATTGCTTTTCCTCTCCTCTATCTCCATGCCATCGACCCCTCCATCCATGCACGACCACCTCACCCCTGCCACTTCCTCTCTCCAATTCCCAGTCAGAACCTAAAGCAAAGTGACAGCTTTATGGTAGATCTGCTGCCTGTAAATACTGACAAGTGAGAGCAGTAAGTGTGGAAGAAAGACGCTGCACTGTGTGCTCTTATTGGTCGTAACGGCACGGTTATGAGGCAGCAAAATATGGTAATCACAGCCAATACGCTGCGATGGTGACAATATAACAACGGTTGTAAAATGCATGATTATCTAAAGCTCAGAGGGGGGAGGGGGGGCATACCGGGCATCGCAATGAAGTCCAAATGCCAAGTGTGGTATAAACCCACAGGAAACGGGTGGATTTTTTCCAAAGCTCCCTTCTTACCGTAATGTCATAATCTGCTGTGGTGAATGACTATAATCAGAAAAAAGTTAATGTGAGGCGATTTGCAAAGAGAAGATGATCATAAGATGGATGGGGGAGGGGGGCAAGACAAAGCAGAGACAAAACTGGGTAGTCAGGTATTCAGGTAACATATGAGAACATAAAAGAGAACGTATATGTATACATCCTTACATAAATAGCCACGTACACATGGTATATTCAGCCTCATTCTCTCCCGTGAAGCGCTTTCCTTTCCAACACTGATTGTTCGGGAGGCAGTAGCTGCTGTAAGGGTGGCTGGCTCCTTATAAGAGAGGGATTAATGCTGTAGCAGGCCCCCGCTCACTAAATCTAACCTTCCCTCAGTGTGTCTAAACCATAGACTGTATATTAAGATGGACAATGCATCTCCTCGTCCTCCCACTGTACAAAAATGGAGTCAAATATTCCAGATACAGCCATCTCCATCTTGTGCTTTTGGAGCCAGAGTCTGTGCAGGAAGTCAAGTTCCCGCCCAGCGTCCAACCCAGTTGCGAGTAGGGCTGTATCTTCGGCAGAATTTATAATGAATATTCGTTCACGCCGGGGGGTGGGGGTAGGGGCGGCGGAGGGAGGGTTTTTTTGTGGACCTAATTGTATTGCGGATTTTTGCACAGCAACGACTGGATCTTTGCTCTCAAACCACAAAAAAATGTGATGGCACAACAGTCTCCTTCAGTACATTATTCTATGCTTTCTTTTGATTTTCACATTGGCTAGTCATCCTGTTTAATTTGTCTTGTGATTAAATTGAAACCGTTGAAACAAGTTGTAGGAAGCCTCTGCAAGTAATTGGTTGCTGGCAGACACTGTGCTGCAATAAAATGGTTAATCAGCAGTGCCGTGCACTGTAGAGCCGATGCGCTGCTGGTTCTGCCGGCCTGAATAGAATATAATGTCTATAGCCTTACTGTTGTGTACAGCCTTATAGACTGAGCTGAGTAGTGATGCGCGGGTCGACCTGTAACCCGCAGGACCCGCAAATGGACCTGCGGGTCGGGCAGCAGTGATTGTCTGTAAATTATATTTTGACATTATTGGCTATTACTGTCATGGCATCCGAAGGTACTGATGTGTTGAGCAGGTGACAGTCTGCGGCCATTTTCAAAACACACTTGTGTCACGCACTACAAAAGAAACTTTAAACAATAATTTATTGTACAAAATGGGGGAAACAAACATTTCATTTCAACAAACACGGTTCCATAATTCATATTAAATTCAAAAGAAAACAAAAAAACAGCTATAAGTTAGAGGGAATAGTGATAAAGTGGTAAAACTTGGCATTGATCCACAGCCTCAGACGGATGCGCTCAAGCGTGCCGTACGCACAAGCTCAGTTGGCAGGCGATACTATATTTTCACATGTTTAACAATGCAATTTAAATGTTTTGATTTTTATTGATAACCTACATTTACCAACAACAAAAAGACTACATTTAGCACCAAAAAAATATGTAAAAGAAAAAAGAATATTGAATACCAAATTTTCATAACAAATACCTACCCATAGAAACGAATATTTGAATATCCGAATATTTGGGTACAGCCCAAGTTGAGAGCAGCCTTATTAATCGCAAGCACACCAATTGACACACACAGCTGTAAATCATGATGTCACACCCTCTTTTTATAACATTTAATAACTCATTAAAACCTAAATATTAGTGTGATAAGAAATACCTAAAATTAAATCATCTTTGGGGAAAAAATACTAGACTTTTACGTAGATTTTTTTAGTTTGGCCCATGTCCCATCTCTTAACATGAAGGGGGTGGGGTTTATGACCTATACACAATAACTATAAATGACTGGTGCGCAGAAGACTGGCTCACAGGCAAATTTCATCATGATAACCACAAGATTTGACTAATACAGGATTTTTACGATACAAATATTGATAATTCTGAATTGATATTGCTGTTAGTTGACTGAATGAACCAATATTGACTGAGTAGCTCTGTATTGATGTGCACTTCAACTGAAAATCAAAAGTAACACAGCCTTTTCTGCATCATTAGCAAGCAAACTCTTGGAAAATCACAACAGCAGAACCATAACCTTTTGAATTAACTTTTCATGTCAGTGACACTTGTTAAGACGAGACTATGGAGCTTTTGAAAAAGGCAATTACGCATTGCTCCACTTATACTTGAAAGTTTGAATTCATTAGCAGTAAAACACCATTATTTGATTTCCTACACTCATGTCACTACAGTCTTACTTGATCTGGTATGACCAGCAGCTTATGGCGACTAATGTTTGCAAACTTTAGGTACCTTTTGCTCAGTGAGCTCACTGACTTTGTGTCTTTTTCTACTTGTGCTACAGTGATCACATTATAACTGCAACTGTAACTTTTGCCGTTTACCCACAGCTGCTACAACAGTAGCAAGAATAAAGTCTGCTACTGATCCTACCAGATAAAGTAAGGCCGTAGAAGCAAAATCCCTGAATTTAATCAGCTGAGGAAGTGTGTGTGTTTCATTTAATAAGAGTTCAACTTTTCATCATTTTTTATTTTAATTAATGATCTGCGAGGTTACTGCGAAATAATTTGTGATGCAGAAGCTAGCAACACCTGATGCTGAGCAGAGGGCGGTTTACTCCTGCATTATGTGTGAGGTTATGATAAGTGGATGAGTCAGAGGATTATCCTAACCTAGGCCACCTGCTATATTAATGAACATTCTGTTGAAGCAGTTGTCCTTGGGATAGATGTTGCTTTACTTCTCTAACAAAAGGGAAGATGATGTAATCTGATAACAAATTAGTTTTAATGCAGAACAGTAATGAGGCTGCTACGTCCAGGCTGTGTTGAGCTGAAAATAACGCACACCCTTTCGCCAAACAAAAACAAAATCAGAAATTCTTCAAGGAATGGTATAAAACTGCCAATAAACCACTGCAGCCTAAAAAATTTGTCACATCACCGCAGATGACCAGTAAATAAAGGGAGTTGGATGTGAAATGGTACAATTATAGTCCATATGGCACTGCTGCTAACATCTGTGGCCAGGTTGAGGTGCTCAGTGTGACACAGGGATGTTTTTATTGAGCCAGTCTGCCATTTTTGGGGGATGTGGGAGGTGGGGTGGGCCAATAACTGTTGCTGCAGGACCCACTGGGGACACCTGACACACTGGATTAGCTGGCTGGGCGCTCCTCTGACACTTTTTGTCTGTTCTCTATCCATCAAATGCATACATGCACACACACACACAGACACACATGAAAAAAGGACCACACACACACACACACACACACACACACACGATGTCATGCGCGCAGATAGACGTGTGCACTGTCTCACATAGAATCAGACAAGGAGCAAAAAAAACACACGCTCCCTGAGGACTACAAACATCACTTTGTGGGACATCAGGAGACGTGTTGCTTTGCCGTTGAACGTGCCTGACCCGTGACGACCATGTTTGCTGTCAACATCCTGTCTCTCCAAATCATCACCTTGCAATGGCCTTCTGTTTATATGCTGCCTGCTGGCAAGCCCAGGCCGTAAAGCGATGCAAGCGCTTCCCAATCTAAGCCTTAATTACAGTGTTTGTAAATATGTGTGTGCCTGAAAAAAGATACAGAAAAATAACCTGTCACTGTCTTTCACGTGTGAGGTGACAGATTTACATTCTGTCTTTATTCCCTATGGGAGCTTTTACAGTTGTTAGGCCAGGGTCTACGCTGAGGATAAATCCCACACGTAAGTCCCTGTATGCACAAAGCATTAGACAGGGCTCAATACGGCATCCCTACGAGACTGCCTGATGTGGGTCACAACAGTCCCTGTGGGGAGGGAGATTTCACAGGAAACTGCACGTCCTTGTTCTGTTAGAGGAACTAGACAAACTTGGCACCTGTAATACTTTACAGAACGCCCCATTGGAGGTATCTTTCATGACAACTTGCTCTATTTTCTTCCAAATCTGGCTACATGGACATTTTAGGATTCAATGTTCCACAGGGACAGCATGCCGATGATATTGCATAATGTAAGCATCAAGAAAACGAAGTCAGTCACAATGTGTCGTGAGTATAGAGTATTTTGTCCCATTTAGACAATCAGAAGAAGTCTAAATCTCCAATCTGGGTCACAAGAACTTGATTCAACGAGGGAGCCCCCCCCCTTTTTCTTTCCCCTCTCTATGAAATATTACCTCACTCTCTCTCTTTACACACCTCCTGTCTCAGTTAGGAAGTTGCCACCCCCCCTGAACCCCTCACTCACTCTTTCCCCTACGTATTCCTCCGCCCTCTAGTGCCTCAGCGTCATCCGAGGTTTTGCTCTCCTAATGTGTAACATCTCTGTTTCCCCAGGACGCCGCCCTGCCAGACGATGATGACTGGAACCTTCAAAGCCTGTGCCGGAGCCATCAAAGCGGGCGCCCGAAAATAGTTTGAGTGTATCTAGCTCACATAAATGAATCAAAGCTATTCTACACACCAACCAAGTACGCCCCCCCCCCCGAATCCATTTTCTTTCTTCAGCCCCCTTAACCTCCCAAAACTTAAGATGGGCTCCAGCCCCCGGCAGACAAACACAAAACTCAACAAACAACAACAAACGAACACTCTTCAATTCTTGATCAAGAAGAGGAAAAGGAAAGAAATGTTTGACAAAGACAACAACAGCGGCAAGGAGGGCGGAAGGGAAGAGGAATAAAAGGAATACAATATGGGCTGAGCATTATTGTTTCTTGATGAAACAAAACATAGATTTGGATGATGACATTCACTTGCCGATGTTAACAGGCTGCTTTGCTGTTAGTTTCTGAGAGCTCTGCGCTATTGTTAGTTGAAGGCTCCTTTTTTTGGAGTGTGTGCTTTTGCAAAAAGGGCTGCATTTCCATCATAATAACAGCTGAAAAGAGTGAACTGTCACAGAGCGCTTCCTCATCTGCCTGTGATGCGTGCCCCTCAGTCCGGCCTCGCCACACTGACGGATGAGCAAGAGAATGCACTTCTCTCAAAGCCAAAACAAAGCCTGAAAATATGGGATCACTGCTGTGAAAGAGAATGTCACAGTCCCATTGCTCTATATGTCAACTAGAGTAAATATCATGGCCACATTAGCAGCACTCTCCCTGCTGTTTGAAACAATGATGATACATAGGCAGTGTTTTTAGACAATGGAGATGGAACGGGGATGGAGAGTTACCAGTCAGACAGCATCAATGGAGAATAAAACACTGGTAGGCAAAATTGTTTGCAAATTTGTGAACGTACCAGAGCTCCAAAGCTTTGAAAACTCCTAGTTTTGCATACAGGTCATTAGTTTTCCATGTGATTATCAACACCTAACGCTGGCAGGCAGCAGAGCCTGGCTTAGCCTGGTGTTTACCAAATGCAAACTCAGGACGGGAACACAAAATGTCTTCCTTTGAACAACCATGAACAAAGGGGAAACACAGCGGAGAGAGAAATTAACTGAGAGCTTCTGCGCAAACCAAAAATAGCCTCATAATTCAGGCCATAATAGAATATCATGATTATGGTTCAACAACAAGTGGGGGAATTAGCACACTCCCAGCAGTGACTCATCGGGTGTTTGCCCTCGTTTTAATTCTGTATGTGTAATGATGTTGCGTCTGGAGCCGAGGCATGACTTGTAAACACCTCCACATACTTTCCAAACATCAAGTGTCCTCTTTCTGTATCCTGCCCAAAACCCGTGTCACCAACCATGCCTGACTGGCATATTCACATTCTGCTGGCCTCGATTCAATGCTGGCTTTCACAGTGCCAGAAGCTACAATGGCACACTAACTGCAGAGAGCTGGATGCTCTTCGGTGGGAGATTGCTTGCCTCAGGAAGCCTGCTTGGCTCTTTTAGACCAGAACCTGTCTTAATCACCTAGAATAATGCAGGCATGCTCTAAATATGAATGTCCTGATAAATAAACCAGAGCCCTCACAGAATGTTCTATAAAAATCACTCTTAGTAGCACATGGGAGGCTGAATTAATGAATGATATTTCTTTTTTGAAGCTCCGTCTTTCTCTCTTCACTGTGTTACCCAGTTTATCAAAGAATTAAATACTGTGAAGGTTCAAATCCAACACTGAAAGCTCCCTTCCACCCTCTTTCAGTCCCCGGACTGGGGCCTCTGTTCCTACCTGAGGGGAAACGTTCGATGACGGGCTGGTTGTCCACCTGTAGTGTGGCGTTGCCACCACTCCGTGTGAATCGCACTACGTGGTATTTGCCGTCGCTCACCATCACTGCGCTCTCCTCGATGGTTATGTCGTCCGTTCCCACGTTGAAGATCACGCCGATCTTTCCCCGTTCCTATAGACAGAGGATGACAGAGAACATCATGAGAAGAATGCACCTAAATGCAGAAAAAAATAAATTAAACTGCAGAGTGCACTTTGGACATTTCATCTCCTTTAAAAAAATCCCCTTAACTTTTAAGTTTTTGGGAAACTGATGTTTTGAAGTCATCGCAAGCTTGTTTTTTTTTTACTTTATTCGTATTCTATTAAATAAAACTGCCTTTCTCTCCATAACTAACAGCCCATTGGTTAACAGTTCTGATGACTCCCTAACTGTCCGTTCAATACTTCAATTTATGGCTAAACACTTTTAAAAACTAATCACATTCCCTTCAGCCTCAGCTGTACTTTGTGTTTGATGCTAATTGGTCAAATATTAGCATGCTAACATGTTAAGATGGCCAAACATTAGCATGTTAGTCTTGTATTCTACTAGACCAAAACCATTTGACACAAACCTAAAACCTCTCTTTGTTACTGATGTCCCATTTTACATGTTTAACTATCAATACCCAAAGATTCCCCCTTAGAATAACTAGTTTCCAGCTGGCATCACATAATGGGGATACTATTTTAAAAAAAGCAAATCATTATGTGTGTGTGAATGCACTGCACTGAAGCAATCAAATTGTGAATTAAACAGTAGTGTTACACTACAATGCAATACAATTACACTGCAGTCATCAAGCTGTGCTAATACACACGATTAGGTTTCTCCTTTGCTGCTCTGTAGCTAAAATCTAAATATATTTTCCTTGAGTCACCAAAAAGGCCCTCACTGCCTGTAGTGTGATGATGCTGTGAGCATCAGATCTCACACACATCAGCCTGGCAAAAAACAGAGTACTTGTTGAGGACTCAGGCACCTTTAGTATTCATCAACCCGGTGACCCCCTCCCCTCTCCCATCTATTAGTGTTGACAGCCGCCCACTGCTTCGAGTTTATTACAGTCAACCGCCTACTCTACTCTCATCTCCCGCCATCTCTCTCCTCTCCCTCTGTGGTTCCTGTCCTCAGTCCCAGGAAAGGTCAAAGTCATTTACAGAGTTACAGTCTGCCAGAGAGGCGTAGAACAAGGGTGAGGGAGAGGGAGAAACAGACAGAGTACATACCAGACAGCACCATTACACACTAATTCTCTGTCTGGCAGTAAATCTTCTGTTGCAGTTTTGTTCTGCACTGCCATAAGATCCAGAGCAGTAGTCTGGCGCCTACACCACCAGCGGAAACACTTCCTGGTTGTCACTACAGGTCGAGCTCATTTGCACAGTGGGGGGTCACTTCTGCACACTGCTACTATCAACCCACCGCAGCAACGACTCCATTGATCCCATTATCTCATTAGCTATGTGCATTTATTGTGCCACCTTCCATATGCCGAGATATTCAGAGGTGAACGTGTGGCTTTTGCTCACAGCGGTTTTCCATTATTCATGGCTGATTAAGTATTTAAAAAAAGGAAAATAAAACATCCTAATGTTAACAGAACTTAAAATAGCAAGTTAATTGAGTAAATAAGTGCAGAGGTTGTACAGTAAGTTAATGAGCAGTATAATCACAGCCAAATTTATGTGCATTCTAACCACTCTTTGGTGCTGTGTAAAGTGGTTACAGTATTCAGGCAAGGCCACAGTATGGCCATGCACTGATGACAACCTCAATTAGGGTATTAATTGAGCATGCTCAAATGGCTGTGCCAGTGAAAGTGCTGGTGGCCATGATTTATGCCGTAGAGAAATCAGCTGAATATAAGACACTGATGAATCAATTGACTCTCCTACACGAACTACGTTATAAGACAAAGTCGGAATAAATAACACGAATCAATGTAGGGGCACAACAGGAAATAGACTATTTTACATGAACTACGTTAGACAAGGATGAGTTCCTCGGAGTGGACCTTGATGGACTGCCCAACAGATGATCTTATTCTGCAAAGAGGGTCTCAAATGGCAAAGTGCTTCCAGCTTCTTAGGCACTTAATCAATTGATTCATGTTATGGACTGACCCTTGCAGTCTTTCCACCCACTCTCCCCATGCATGCTGAAATCCAATATTGATTCCAAGACATGAATATGAATACTGTTAGAGGGTGATTAGTGAGGCGCACGTGAATGAAAATTTAATCACTGATACCTTTGAGATGCTGCAGCAAGGAGGAAAAACGGAGAGAGGGTGAGTGAAATGCTTTTGGATGGAGTGGAAATGCCAGGATCATCTCCATTACAGCCCACGCACTAGGAAGCTTAGAATAATCGTAACACCTTTGCCTGGAGAGTTAATTCAATTTGCCAGGGCAAAGCAGAATGAATCCGTGCTATTATGACTGAAAAGCAGAAGGGAGAGTGAATTTGAGTGATATTTACAGAGAGATTAGCATTTGTGTTCCGCAACATTAGGGTTCTTCCCGGTGCTGAGGGAATGTATTGAGCCCATTACGGTGGGAAGCCGCTGGGAACCAGTGCTTTTCAAAAAATGATTTTAGTGTAGCGGTAATGACATTTTAATGGCCATTTCCCTTAAGCGAACATATCTCTGGAAACAGAAGGAAAAAAAAAACTCTTTGAATGACTGGGAGCAGTCAAGCCTGCAACATTGAAATGAAGGGACTGGTAGGTAACTGACAATAAGCCCTGGCTGCTCTTTAAACACCACAGCTTCTAAACTACTGCTTAGTAGCCCTTAATCTGCTTCAGCTGTCGGCTAATGTCAGGAGGAAGAATGTTATGTTTTTGCACTCTTATCCAGAGGTTAGCTCATCTTACTTTTCTTTCCGTGGGTTAATCAGCGGGGTAGATAGGGGGTCCACTGTGGACCAGAGGGAAAGCTTTATGATACGTGATATGATACATTTAAATTACATTCGATTAAAACCTCAAGTGCCCAAGGAAGACAGCATGTCTTTAAGTTTCCGAGTTCAGTTAAACAATCAAAGATCTTCAATGGTGGGAGGTTGGAGAAAACGCCTAGAGACTGGAATGATTTTCAACCTCAACCGAAATCACTTTGGGTTTGTTGCATCGAGTTCAGTGAGAAAAAACTCTTAAATATTATTCTAATTTCTCAGGCACAAACTTGCTGTCCTTGCCAAATATCTTAGATCTTGGTACAAGAAAAAAAGATGTTTTCCGCGGAGCAAAAACTGCTGATCAGCCTCTCATACAGTTGACGACAGAGTTTAGCTGCCAAAAAAAAAAAAAAAAGTTTGTGTAATCCTCTCATTAGTCTCTCCTTCCTTTTTCTCAAAGACAAAGAAAATTGGCTTCGGAATTCTGTGCAGCAGCCACAGACCAGAAGGTGCAGTGCCGGAATACGGAGAGAGTTCCTGAAATATTTCAACACGACCTTGCAATGTACGAGAGCTCGTTGGGGTAAACGCTGTTGACGAGGGCTGAATGGGAATGAGGCGGTGCCAGAACGAGGCTGCAGTTGTCTGTATCAGGGCTATCAGGCAGTCTCAGAGTGCTCCCGCTGATCACACCGAGCAGAAAAGGAAGAGGGAGCGCAGTAGGAGGAGCGAGGGGCAGAGAGAAACACTGCGCGATAAAAGGACAGAGGAAACCTTGATGATCCTCCCGGGCCTCAAGGTGCTTTGAGATCAAAGCCTCTTTTGAAGATGTCAAGATCTCGTTTTCTCTTCGCTGCACACACTGGTAGTCAATGAAGAAGGGGGGAAATAGACAAAGGGGAATGCATTTTTGAAGGATTTTAATTCTTGGTTTCATTTCTTTACAGACAGCTCAATCACTGTAGCACCCCTACAGCTTCACCTCCACACACTTCGTCTTCTTCATATATTTGCATATTCTCAATGTCTTTCTACATTTCCCTTGTAGATCTGATACATGAGCGCCAAACAGACAGATTAGAAAGCGGAAACAACGGAAAAACAACAGAGAAGCAACTGCTGGATGGACTGGAGGCTGAAATCAGCAACACTCTCACAGATACAGCTGCAGTTGTTTCAATCAGTCGAGGTATTTTGCATTTTGCTGCATCAACGCACCTCGAGAAACGGTCCAGAAACGGGGCTGACCAGTTCGGGAATTTGCTGACGCCTGTGATATGGTTTGACAGATTTCATATTAATAGCCCCGTGGGTGGTGGAAATGCAAACTATTCATCAGCGTCTTTCTCATTTCCCCAATAATGATCTATCACAGCCTGTATCTGCTTGAGCCTAACTTGACATACCAGTGTAAGTATGCGGAGCTGCAGTATTTATTAGCTTATGAATCAGCCAGTGGAGCAGCATGGACAGAGAAATGACTGATAAATAGATTTTCACTGGATGCCCAACGAAAAGCAATTAATTTTTTTCTCCCCTCTCTGTGGACACACACATCTGACACTTCCACGTGGTGTAAGGCAGCTTAATATTTCATAGTGCTACAGCAAGCATTTCAACTTATACTCCAGCTCTCATGGTAAATTGTATGTGCTATTTACAGATTAATATTGCTGAATTTTTTTTCTATTCCACGGACTTCTGCAACCAAGCCACATATACCATCAGGGTAATTCTGGCTCTATATGGCTAACAAGCGTGTCGACATGTATGCAGAACGCCTGCCAGAGGAGATCGGCTGTGGCATCTGCTACAAGGAGAACAGTATAGCGGGCTAATCTTCCACTCCGAAACTGCAGCATTATGTAAGAAGAAATAGGCTGTTGCATAACACGCACCCTCCTCGCTGGCTAAACCACCCATTGTCCATTCACCTAACGTCTTCAGCGTGTGTGCGTGTGAGACAGAAAGAGGAAGAGGACTTAAGGGCCAAAAGTCATTTTGGATCAGGAATACTGTTATCTCGTGCTCAGATTTCATGCCGTCACCTCAAATGACACACGTGCGCAGAGCTGCATTTGTGTTGTTTCCATTTGGGTGACGGAGGAAAAGAGAAAGGCGGCGACACAACAGTTTGCAGAGAGGATAAGCTTGATTTCATTTACTACACCTTCTCTCAGTTTCTGCTCAGACAACTCATTTGTATGTGTTTGCCACGATCTTCAGCAGTCACCTTGAGAGAGTTGCCCCCCCTTCCATCTCCTCATCTTAATAACACTTTATCTCCTTCTCTCTGCCTCCTTCCCTCAACTCTCTTTCTTTGCGACAGTGGTCACACAGCTACCCGTCCCCTCCTGCTCTGACAAACAACTAGCGGCTGCTCTGACCGAGAATCAGATCTCATTGCAAAATTGATGAGTTAGACAGATGTGGTGTGTGTATATGTGTGTGTCTGAATCTCCCATCTGAGCATGACTCACACTGGGCTTGCCCATTTGTCCTGGAGTACACACACACTGGCAGCGAGCCAAAATACTGCAGAGGGAAGCAGCTAAAGACATGGAGGGGGGGAAATATAAATCAGCCATAACATCATCCTCTATAATCCTGATTATGTTGTCACCTAGCACCAAAACTCTTCATTCACACAGCGTCAGCCTCCAATCTCAAGACATGAACACAAATACACACACACACACACACACACACACACACACACACACACACACACACACACACACACACACACATATATATTCTGAGTTGATTCCATTATGACCTGCACCACTGAGACCAATGATGGATGGTGTCCTTCAGCACAATGACCATCAGATCTTTACGTTTGAATCCTGCCTGACTTACCCCCTCTCCCCATGAACACCCACACACATTAATATGCAAACATGAGAACGTCCTCGAACGAGGTTATGCTGCCACACACACTCACAAACACACACTCACCACAGCCTTGTTGGCAAAGCTGCAGAGAGTTGATGGATGCATAAACACACACAGACACAGGGATTTGTGTATGTGATTTCCAGGTGGCTGGGTGAAGTGGGGCTGTCACTGCTTTGTGTCTGATGAACAACAGAGACCATGCACTGTCTGTCATTGGTATTTGTGTGTATAATTCTATGTGTGAATATTCCTAAATTCATCAAGTTGAACTCTACATGAACGCCCCACACAGATAAGGTTTGAGAGAATCCACTGAGTGCAGCAAATCTATTGAAATGAATCGATTTTCGGTAGAAATTTTGCTTAAACCTGCATTAATTATGTTTTTGGCCACTTGCTGGCAAGAAGCTGTCAATGCAACATTTACATAATGTATTATCACCTAAAGCTGATAAGGTCAACATGTTAGGAAATGGTTGCCTATTTGCACATCCTGCAGATGAGGAGCAATAGTAGCATTTAGGCCCCATGCCTACCAATGTGCTTTTTTCCCCAACTGAAAACACTTGCACTCCTGAGGAAACGCCCAGCTGGGAGCGTTTGTGAGCACTTTGGAGGCACAGTGTCTTTTCAGCTGAGACGCTTTGGTTGTATCTGGTATAAGCATAAGCATGTTTTAATATATATATATACAGTATATTAATGTATTTCTCCTCCATTGTTGTTGTCCATGCAATGTTTTACCTAAAGGTTGAATATTTTTCAACTTATAGGCTGCGCTTAGAGCAGAATTCACTCTCAGTGCCCTGTCATGCTGGTGATGTTTGTAAGGATCGGAAATACTCGGTCCCATTGCAAACAATTATAAAAAATACCTGGCCTCAGAAAAAAATACTTTGGTGGACACAGCCCCTTAGACATTGTGCAATGCAACAGTCAATGGGGCTGGGTATCATTTACAAAATTACGATACTTGTACCTTTAAAGTAATACGAGTATAGAGTACCTTATTTGATACCCTTAATGTTAATGGAGTGGTGTGTAGTATAGCCATACGTCACAAGTTTTGGTGGCATCTTAGCACACTAAATTGCCAATGTTTTCTGAACTGACTGTTTGCTAGGGCTGGGGGCTCCAGAGACAGCAGCAACAGAAAGTTTATGGATCCAGTGGCGAGATGGGACGGTCTAGGATCAGACCTCCAATGCTAAAAAAGACTCAATGCAGGTATTGTTGACTGGAGGTGTTTCAATACTACTTGGTACTGGGTTATTCTGGTCGATACTGTGAAGATATCGAGCACTGATAACCAGCCCTAACAGTTATGCTTGTTTTTGCTTTGTTTTGGTTCCCACCATGAGGGAAATATCTGCTCTTTCAGCTGCTAAATCCTTCACTACGGTAGATCGTAGCTAACATCTTTGGCCAGGTCTTTTTTAGTTGGTTTATCAGAACTGCCTGCCCAGACAATGAGCTCAAAGATGCTGAGTTAAGTGAAAATTCTCTGTGGGTTCATGAGAAACATCTTTCACATTACAAAAAGTCATTGGAACCATTGTTCAAAGAAAAATATTGAGCAGCTTTAATAAATACATGTAGAAAGTGCCAGGTTGCCTGTGGGTACTCAACACCCATCAAGTGCTGCCAGTCTGCTTTTCACTGCTTGGCATGAGTAAGACAGAAAGGTGATATTAAGCGAATATGCCACCTTGGCACTAAAATAGAATCATTTACATCTCTAAAACTTCACCTGCCAAGAGATGTGGAGACAGGTTACATTATCGAGATGCACAAGTGAAACCTTTGAAAGAGCAAAGATGTTTCATGTCAGAGGCCTCCTTGAGTCACCAACCAGAGATGGATGGAGGATGTAGAAGATAACATAGAGAGAGGAAGAACAGGTAGGCTAAACAAAGCACAAATGTATGAGGAATAACAGAGAAATAACAATACAATGATATGATGAAAGAAATAGTAACAAGAAGCGGAAGTAAACAGAAGAACAACTAGTAAAACAAAAAAAAAGTGGAGTGCGAAGGGTGGGAAGCCATGGCTTTTGAGCTGCGGGGGCGTATTCCTTGAGGCAAAGCCAGAAAAGCATCCGCCCACTCTTCATCCCTTTACCAAAAGCCCTACAGGCCCAGACACTGGTAGATATTTGTTAGTTTGGGTGACCTTATATAGGACAAGGAGGCTTACAAGACTAATAAAGTGTCCCATCCACGTCGTTTTATCCTTTTCAGCTCTTTTTTTGTATTCAATTATCCTTTGCCTTTGCCAGCTCCACATAATCCTTCATCAAGTCACTTGAATTCACTTCAGCAATAAGATAGGCAATAATCCCTGCATCTGCCACCAAACCTAATTATAGTGACTACCTTTCCGCTGACAGAGTGGAGCATATCAGTGTTATCAAAGTACGAAGATACAGTGTTTCTTGATGCTACTTTGTTTTGATAGACCTCTGATTTGCTGCCAACATACCCTATTTTTTTGGCAATAGATACTAATAAGGTGAAGCACTAGAAGCAATTCAGTCTTTGCTGCCTATTAGAACAATAAAAGCCTCAAAATCAATTTTTGACTTCCTTCAGCGAGGAATGGCAACTGCCTCACCTTCAGATGTCCTCCTTTATTATTTCTCTCACTTTGGCTTTTACCTTTCCTTTGCTTTTTCTCCATTTTCTAATCTGTCTGCCCTCATCACCTGCTCTTTCACTCCCCTGAGGTTCATTACTGTGTTGACTGGAGTTGCTAACATGGGTTTGGTAGAATCCAATTGATCCACATGCTCTCTGGAGTGATCTGAGAGAAAGAGATGATACTCAGAGTGCTCTTTGTCTGATGGAGAAAGGTGCGTCAACTCAAAACAAAATAGGTTTGTAGATCATTCTTGCCTGGCAGCATAAATCTAGTCAGCAAACTGTGAAATGAGATAGCTGAGTCCTTGACTATTGTGCTTAATCTGCCTTTTGTTTAGTGGCTTTGTGCAATAATCCTTTCTGACATTGTATGGGTTAATTCTGTGGCACGGTGTTCAATTTATGTCTTATTTGATGCTGGAATCAGGCCAAAGAATGTATGAAAGCATGAATACCTTGTCATCACTGTGCTGTTTATCCTAATTGAGACCTTGACAAAACAGGTTTGTATTTTGGAGATGCAGATGGAATGAAACAGGGGTAGCGTGCCACTAAATTGTTAAGATGTTCCTCAAATTCTTTCTTAATTTAGAAATAACACTTTATTCCAACATTTTATATAACATTTAAATGTTATTAGATTTGTGACCAGAACAGAGAGCTGCATTTGGGTTCCTAAGTGGCAGTGTATACATTCCCTCAACTCAATTACTAAAGTAAATCTTGGTATTTTACACTTCTGCAAATAACAGAGGCATTGCAAATGTACATTATTATGTAGCAGATACATTGAAACTTAATGTTTCAACAACATGTAAAAACTACATGGTTATGGTTAGGAAAATATATTTTGACATAAAATACAGTATCTGCTTTAAGTGGCACAGTCCTAGCATTGTCTTGGTATACAACAACTGCTTTTTACGGTACTATACCATTAGGAAACGCAACAACGCCTCCGTCAAAAAACAAACGCTTTTTATGGCACTGTCCTGGCAGGAAACGCAGTGATATCTTGTTCAAAAGTGGCCACTTTTTGGGCACTGTCAACGGTGGAAACACAGTGACGGGAGGCCAAAAACATCAGCATTAGACAACCAGTTTTGTTGTTTGTTGGTCTTGAACAGTGGTCTACAGCTTGGCAAGCATCTTGTGTAGGGTCACACCATCCACCATCCAACTTCAATATGATTGGTAGGAAATATACAAATGTAACATAACCGTGGTTTGCAGAAACAATGCCAGCATTTTCTCCTGGCGACTGGTTTGATGCCCTACATGCTCAAGATAGAGTTCTTCATGGGTCCAAGCTTTCTGACCCGTGTTGAAACAGAGCCATAACAACCTACCTGAAACTTATGTGCTTAAACTGATTTCAAATAACAAAACAGACCTGCTCCATGAGTGACCCAGGAACAGTCAGACCCGGGCAAAGATAGAGGATAATTAGATCTGAAATGACCCAGACTGACCAAACAGAGAGAGAACACTAAGTAACTAGCAGCCATGTCGCAAAAGAAAAGCAGTTCATGTCCTAAAAGTCGCCTCAAAAACCACAGTTAATAGTCACAGGGCACAGACTCCAGACCTGTAGCATTAATGGAGGACTGAACTCAACCTGATTAGACTTCATGTAATTTGCTCCCAGGCTGACTTTGGGCCAGGGCCAGGCCTCAGTCAACAGGAAGTGAGTGGGCCCATGAAGATCTTTACCTCTAGAAATCAGGTGTACATACCACAGGTGCCGAGACAAACAGAGAGCAGAGGAGATGACTTCTCTTTTCATCTGCAGTTTGCACATACAATTTGCCATGCCTGAGTGTACACTGCAAGGAAAAGCTGAAGTGGGAGATTTCTTTATGTTCCTACACTTTGTGACATTGTGTGTTGCTATGGGCAAGACATGTGTATTACTGTTTGCTTTCGCGTGTGTGTGTTCTGAAAGCAGCCTGTTCCTCTCTGTTGAAGAGGAGCGAGGCAGGCAGCTGGCCAAAATTGAAAGGAATGACTGTGACCTTCGGACAAAATCAAGAGCAAAGTGTTTTCTGTCTCTATTGTTTTCTCGTCTCTTCTCCACTCTCTGTCCTTGCTGCGTCATTTTCCCTCCCTACTCTCTCTCTCTCTCTCTTTCTCTGTCCTCAGAAATGCTGAGCAGAGCCGCCAAGAAAAAACCAGAGCGTGTATCTCTTTGCTTTTTATTTCTTTACCTTTGTTTTCTCCTCTGTGGTTGCAAACATCAAACAACAGTGCCTCATATTGTACAGTGTGGGGTTTGGACAGACCTAAACAGAATACTTTTCTTGGCATGATGTCAGAAAGAAAAAAGTAAATGCCACTATGAGCTTCCATCCAAAGACCGGAATAAGACATGTACCATTAAAAGCAGCAATATGACACAAGATACATCAGTACGAGACCTGACAGTAAAAAAAAAGTCACTTCTGATCCGTACCACAGACTCTGGGATAATTGCTCAGATTGCTCTCTTTCTAACTCCAACTTTCTCTCTTAATTCTGTGCCATCATTTGGTCTCTTTTCAATTTCTCTTACCATCTGCTGGCCTGATAACTCTGTCTCTCCCATTTATTCTCTTCCTTTCTCCCTGTTCTCTTTTTGCCTTTCAGTCTCTGCGGACAGGGCGTTAGGCCGAAGCCCAGTAGAGAAGAACGGCAGCCGAGCACACTGACTAATATTTGCCCTGCGCTAAACTGAGCAAACATGGATAAAGCGAACACAATCCCTTTCTCTGTCCCTGGCTGTCTGCCTTGTTGTCCTTTCATTCTCTTCCTGTCTTTGCTGCGCTGCCGTCGAGCTGACTGCTGGTTAACCAACGCACACATGTTGTTTTCAAGCAAACCACTGGGCGACTGATAAATCTGATACCATAATCCAGTTCTGGTGTGTGTCTTTCTACATCCGTTTGTTTAGTTTAATATGAACACCTGTGCAATCCAATCAAACGGGCCTGTAACAAACCGTACATCTGTAAAGCTTATAGCGTTCAGTTCTTGGTGACATAAGCTGCGTTTCCAGCTATAATCAAAGTGTTATTTTCCAATTGCACAATTCCACCCCTGATAAATTACATCAATCACGCCACTGCAAGAAGAATTGTGCTCTTAACATAGCAAGGCAGAAAGTATGGGTGTGGAGGTCGGGGTAATTGATGGATGTGGAGCATGTCTGACTCAAATGCTGGAGTTTGTGTCCCGTCACAGACCGGGAATTTACATCACCCCTTTTATTAACCGTGATCTTCTCCTAACTTTAAGCAAGTGCCTCAGTACTTAACCTTTACAATAACCATGATCGCCATGCCTAAATATATCATGGTCGCCATGGTTAAATATTGTAAAAAGAGAGGGCGAAAGGAAAAACAAAAACGTCTTTGAACATAATTCATAGTTTATAGCATGGTCCAATCTCAATGCTGTTGTCTGTCCCCACATTACTAATGATATTTATTTCAAAAATCTCAACGTGTAAATATTCTATGAAAGCACCAATAGTTAATTCTATACTATTGTTGCAATATCAATAGTGAGGTGGAATATTGTGATCTTTGATTTTCTCCATACCTACTAATAAATTATGATGTAGTATTATAGGTTTTGTCACCCAGCATCATAAGTACATAGAATTAGCCATACTATTAGCTGCAAACATTGAAGTGATGATCACAATGATGTATCAGTAAGTCAGTAATGTAATATACATGCACCACAATGGGCCATTCTGCATAATGATCACTTCTACAGGGGGAACTTAAAGTATATTTTCATGAACTTTACACTGTAGTTTTGCCACTTGTACTTGAGTAAAAGATCTAAACACATCTTCCATCACTGTATGTAACCACATCAGCAATGTGATCTCACAGAAATACATGAAACGACCATGACCTCTTAACAACTGCACATCACAAAAGATAAATCCAGTCATTAAAAACAACAACAACAAAAAAAGCAGCTATAAATGCCAGAAATATAACTGCGCCACACAGGTGTGGATTCATTTCTGAAGCTGTAGGCCTAGTTATGGGTGTATATATTCTGTCCCTAGCTGGATAAACTTGGTAACTCATAACATGCTAATTCATAACATATTCTAGCGTGCCAGGCCACCTTCACCCCGCGGCACCTCTATTAGAGCCAGAACTGTTACCTCGGGTCGTTGGGCTCACATCTGTCGAGTGTTGCTGAAGAGCTTGTTCTCTTCATGGCTGATAAGTAACAGCAGTGGCCAGTTGGAGCACTCCAGGCCTAAAACTAATCTGCCCACGTCTGCCATACCGTTTGAGTTTGTGTTATGGTTGAGACCAAAATGATCAGAAAGTACTCAGGAACAGAATCATGCTTCTTCCATATCTATATATAGCTATATATGAGCTATGGGCAGGCCATGTGTACAAAGCAACTGACGTTACAGAAAACTTCAAATAGTAGCTTTAATAAAACTGTTTATTCTGGCTTTACTCCAGTCAAACACCATGATTGTTTGGGTGCTCATATTAGATGCAAATAAAATCAAGACAACAAATCCATATGGCTTACATTACATGGGCAATACACAAACAAGGTAAACACACACAGGCGGGGAAGGTGTCAGATGAATCTCATAACTCTCACTCGTACTGTCTGTTTGAGCCAGAGGAGCCCCGAAGAATCAGAACTTCAAAGCAGCTTTGCCACGTTCAGCCCATCACAAACCCGAACTGACAGTGTGTTAATGCTAAACAAACCACTAGGCTACACACGAAGATTGATTCAAAAACTCATCGCATCGTTGGGCAATTGATTTGCTTGGGAATAACGTGTTGTACATAAATATCAATTTTCTTCCTCTCTAGGAGCAACAAACAAACAAACAAACAGACAAAAACAGCTAAGTGTACAAGTTTGGTCTGTCATACTGTAGCTCTTGCACTTTTGATGAAAGCACCTCTTCTGAATCCTGATTAGCTTTAAACCTCACCCACAGTCCGGTTTAATTTTTTAAACAACTATTATATGAACAAAACTGTTGAGTTTCAGTGGTTGCTCATGTGATATCTTTGAAAAGCTAAGATTCTTGTGAATTAACTGATGCAAACTACTTCAAGCTACAACTAACATAACAGCAGGTACAATGAACGCCTCTGTCAGACCACTCAGTTACAACTCACCTATAAAGCCTCATTATAATCCACTGATAGATCATATTCTGCCATAAATGGTCTTGATACATTCGCAAAGGTCCAGACGATCCAAATACAGCAAGTCACTGAGTCTAACCACATATTACATCCATCAATATCCATGGACTGCAGTTGCATCATTTCAGATGTTCTACTCTCCCCACGTATTGACCATAATAATTCTAGTTTGCATGTGTTACTGACAGCACCCTGACTTTTTGATTGACACCTCACTTGACCCAATAGGAGCTTCCATGTCTCATCCACAGCCAACAATCGCCAACAAGAGCCTGTGTTGAAAGGAAGTGGTGGAATGTCAAGCCAGTAGCAACTGGTTGTGCGGATGACTGATGCTTCTTACAGCCAGTGAAGTCTGGAAAAAGAAAAGGTACGCAGCTTGAGTATCTTTCCTTTAACATAGACCATTATAAATATAAATAAATAATAGACAGATGGTTCTTCTATTGTCTTCAAGGAAAAATCCAGTCTTTCTGACTAATTTAGATGTTCTCCAAGTGTTCTTATAAGCAATAAGGTCCTAAATAGACATTCCTGTTTCGGCTGATTTGTTATTCACTTGCACATTGAGTACACTGTTTGAACTTCTTTTTTTGAAGAGCGCCTTGACAAAACCTTGGAAAACATTTGTAAAATATTCATTTTCTGCAGTATTGTCAACTACTTTGAATTAAGACCAGGTAAGCCTTCACACTATGGTCCCATTGTGTTTTCCAGCTAAGAAATCCCAGCTACAGTCATCTGCAGGCAGCTGTTTAAAAAGAAAATAGTCAAGCAGAAACCTTCCACTTCAGTGTGTTCAAACTTCTATTAATGAACGCCGGTGGCACTTATAGTGATTCTGACTGTCAGAGAAAAAACTTCAGAGTGTTTCTTTTCAAAAGAGACCGTGTATATACATGTACTCCAAGTGGTTCAAGAACTTTCAGTTTACTTTGGGTATGCCTAGGATAGGTGTTTTAGACTAATTTTATAGAAATAATAAGAATTAATTACTGTCAGTCTCACTTTAGAATTGATGTCCAGGTGAAAAGAAAGACCTGTTTTTCTGCATGACCAATCATTGCCAAATGGTTTTTAAAACCCAGCGCCTGAGCCAAGACATACAGATAAAATTTAAGTAAAGACTTTGAATTCCCCACGGCCTACACTGAAGCTACAGTGTGTTCGGGCAAGGAATCCAAGCTCTAGCCTAGCCCGCGAATTTACAACAATGTGCCATGTTTTGTTGTTCTTTGTGTCGAATTCCCGCTGCATATTTTAAATAATATAGAAATACTGCTGCTCATATCAATAAACACAAGAGGTAAAGAACTGTAAATATAAGCAGGAATGTAGATGTGGATAATTTGGTTGGCAGATGAAGAGGGAAATAAACTATGTAACAAGTGAACTACTTCATAAAGTCAATTACTCTGATTTGTCAAATATGTTCCTCAAAGCAAAAAGGTAGTTACACAATGACATTAAAGAGATACTGTTTTATGCAAACTGAAACGACGATTATTAATCGCTGCTGCGGGTGATTATTACTCCATTTAAATTCTAGCTCCTAGATCAAAATAAATTGCTTGTTAGAATCTACAGCGGCATATGAGCAATTCAATGAGCTATTAGGATACTGCAATAGAGTTGGAGTGCTGCAGTCAATTATCTACCTGAATAACAAGGATATAGTTAATTATTGAGATTTTTTGATGTTAAAAAACACGAGCAATATTAACTGACCATGCGCAATTATCCATTCATTGCCTATAAATGTTACAGCTACATTTCACAGATTACTGGAGAGAAAAACATTAGGGGGTTTGCTGGGAACAAACAGTACATTGTATATTAAGTAGGAGCTAATGAGCTCATATATATCCAGAGCTGAGCAGTGCACACAAGTGCCATAATGTATAATGTAGCAAATTGCTACAGATAATGAATAATTAAATGTTAAATTACTTTCTTTGTACCTTTACCCTGTGTCTCATAGGGGTGAGTGCTTTCACAGTCTGACATGATGTGGATGAAAAATTAACATTATATTGTTGCAATCACTCCGAGTAGAAGCACATACATTAATATTGCACCCTACACGGCTCTCGTCACATTCCGCTCATGTAATTTATGCAAAAATGAGGTGCACTGTTGTTAAGAATGCCAAATCATTGTGGTATTTTAAAGGTAGCGGTAAATACAGCGGCGCTAATGTTGTTTGTGACTGCATCCAAGTGCTTAAAAAAAACATGCATTTCTTCACAAGTGACAGTTACAAAGTTGCTCATAAAGCATTGAAGCGGTCTCCAGCGGCGACGGCAGTGTGCGGTTTTCGTTTACAAGGTGGCAGCGCAGTCTTCAAAGACCTTGGTTTGAACTAAGTGAAAAGAAAAGCTTTCAGCTCCATCTCTTTCTGAGACTTACAGCGGGGGATGTCAGGGTGCACATCTTCTTTCTAACTGAGACTACTGAAGATACAAAGTGACAATGTGACGGGGCGACACCGGACATACACGCACAAACACACACACACCACCACTGACAGCCTGCTCACACCTGAACAGTTGCTGTGTTAGACAGGACTACCAAAAAAAAAACCCTAACTGTCCTGTGAATAACTTGTAATTGTGTTTTAAGCTAAGCTGAAGCATAATGCTGGTGATGATAGTTATTGTTATTGGCCATTTCTCCATACTTTTGAAACTGAATATGTTTGGAGGAGACAAATGTCCCCCCAAATATTTCAATTAATGATATGCAGGCAAACACCCATTGTCACCCAGTCATAATCATAAATAAACTTAACAAACTGTCATTATTATTACTGCCAGTCGCCAAAGTGGTGTTGATTCCATGGCCATAGCCTTAGTTCCTTTTTTAATAAAGGTTGTATAATTTCCTAAAACAACAATTGCAGTTTTTAACAAACATTAATCAAACAGGAGGATATTGAACATTTGTTGGGGACTATTTTCGGGAGTGGATAAATACACATTTGGTGCACTACCGAGCGTTTTTGGCAGCTGGATGATGAATGTAGAATTAAATCAGAATAAATTATAGTGTGCATGTTCATGGTAATGAAGGATCATGTCATCCCATGCAACCACGTCTTTGGAAAATAGAGCTTTATGGCACAAAGGAGTAAGATATGCCAGGCTTATAAACTTAAAATAGTCAGAATACATTTTTCATTAATCTTAAATTCCTTTAAATGTTGACATTTTGGAGTTTTGGGGGATTTAAACAAGACAACAGTAATATACATGTACTCATTTGCTTTTCTCTTTTCAGCTCTAACTGTCCATATCTGTGAAGTTCACACTCCCAGGGTTTTAAAACTAAACTTTTATGTTTCTCATTCAATTTGAAAATTTTTTAAATTTTGGCAAAACATACAATCACCACCAAAAACTTTGTACAGAGGATCTTGTCTGTACAAATGTTCACTCAACAGCCAGTAACCACTCTGTAGCTCCAACAGTATGGCTGCTTTCTTTTTCTTTGCTTATGTACTCAAAGTGTTTTAGTCCAACTAAGTGTAACTCTGTCAGATGCTGGAGGTGCTGCATTGACTTTCTTAAATTCTTCCATATTTTGTATGATATCTCCATCTGCATGAACATGTGTTTGTGCATGTGTGGGCGGTCAGCTTGCCAGGTGTGACCCGGCACCCCCAGCAGGTGATAAACGCCGCTGTCTTGCTAGCCGCAGGTGCTCTTCCCTCTCTTGCCGTCACCATAGCAACCCTACCGTGCCAGTTCAGAGCGCCGCCGGCGATGGTCGTCAACCGTGATGAATTATGTGCCAAGAAAATGATAGGCCAGTGATATCGAACACTCACAGCCTGGCTTTCAATTTGTTTCTTCTCTCCTTTTTTTAATCCCTGTCCGCCACAAACACACATATACTGTATGTCTGGACACCGCTGGACCGTTCCCAACACACACATGCATACACACACGCTGGCTGTGAGCCGTAATGTTGTCTGTCGGAGAAATAATGGCTATACTAAAAATGGAGAGCAGGGAATGCGTCAATGTAAACATCACACTCTGATTGTGCTGTCAAGTAGCAGCAACAATTTTGCGTGACAGTCTTTGGCATGTACACACACTGTGAATACAACACAAACACACACTCCATTACAGATAACGCGTGTACACACAGGTATACAAACCACCCATACAAATGCATGCGCTATCTTCTCTTCCAATAGATTCAAGCTTGCTCAGGGGCGAAATTTAAAGGGCAGGGGGAGGCACAGGGGAGATGTCCCCTGCCTTTTATTTTTACACTCTGAAAACTAATGTAAAACAAGACTTGGTTTAAAATCTAGTATATGGCTGGAGGGCTTTTAATTTGAAATGAGGACTTTTGTTTTGAAACAGGAAACAGCAGCAAACTGTTGAGAGCACTGGCCCCATTATTGTAGTCCAAAACTGAATGCAAACACATGTTAAATGGACACGTTACTTCACATAGACACAGTCACATAGCAGGAGGAAGAAGCTTTCTATGGAGCTGTACCCACTGGTCATTTAACACAACCCTTCGCTCTTTAGCTCAGGTCAGTGATGCAATTTCCTGCATGGCTGGTGAAGACCGTGCAGTCATTGGCCACTTCCTGAGCCAAGTTCGACCAATAACAATGGTTTGTAAAACATTCTATCACTACTACAGGACTTTCAGCACATGTTGATTTTGAAAGAGGGAAACACCAACACTCACACCATCGCTCACTCACTGACTCAGTTGTATTACAGGGCTGGCCTCTAATGCTGCGGTTCAGCCAAAAAAAAAAAGAGAAAAGTATAAAAGAGAAAAAAAAAACAGTTCATTTTTGCACACTTTGTTACATATTAACTTATATTAGCTTTATTGCGCCACCTTTATTGATTTATATTATCATATATTACCTTAACTAAAGGTATCTGTGTGAAATTTCTGCCTATGCCAAATTTGTATTGAAAATCCTCTCGGCTCTAGTTTTAAGTGCAACACACACTGCCCCTGGCGCGGCGCTGTGGCTGTCAAGTGCCGCCCCCCAACACACATTGGCAGCGGCGCGCAGTGGCACCGTCAACACTAAAGTGTATTTCCCACCCCAGCCCGCTAGGTGGCTGCACATACACTAGTTGCCAACCGTTGCCAACTGCTAGTAACGGAAGAAGAAGAGGAAAAACTTTGAGGCAACAACTTGGATTTCACGGGTGAGTTAGTTTAGTTAGTTAGTTTCAACCGGAGTTGATACTACGGCGGCCAAGATGTACATAAAAAGCTTTTCTCGCAGTGCCGGCCACGCTGGAAATAGAGCAGTGGGCTGAAGCAGAGCGATGTGGCACGTCGGCCGGCGCGGGTTTGTTCATAGTATAATGGCGGCGGTGTGTGTTGCACTTTATGATAAACAAATATTTTGATATTCATATTGCTCTGAGGTATAGGGCAAATATCAGGGCATGGTGCCAATTTGAGCGAAATCATAGCAATAGGGAAAAATGACATGATATTAACCCAGTATCTCCAGAGTGGTTTTATTCTGCACTTTCTCACCCATGAGGTGAGTCAGTATTTTTATAATTTCATCACTTTAAGCTGTATTTGTATAAAATAATCCATTTCATAAAGCAGTTATATCAAAATTAGGAAAGAACACACTTGTGTTTTGTTCTACCCTGCGTAAGGGGATCTGACATACTAAATCCCTTTTGAGGATTTGTGTCTGTGCTAACTGTGTCCCCTAACCACTTCTGAAAATCAAATTTCCATACCTGGGCTAAGTCAATAATTCCTGTTTTCCATATGAGCATGGGATCATCTGCACCTTCAAAATGTCCTCCCATAATCGCAAAGGGGAAACAGAAACTTAAATGTTTAACTGACATTTTGTTGGCTTCTTTTACACCCACAAAACCCAATAACAGCTCAAATGTTAACAGTAGAAAGACTAACAGTAGGGGGCAGTTTTACAAGACATGCAGCGTCTCCATCGCTCCATGACCTAGTGAGCTGTAAATGTTTCTTAGCTCAAACACAGGAAACTCTGCAGAGAACAATTTTCCCCACATGAAACACCCCCACCAACTAATATCGTGTGTCAACAGGCTTCTGTGTGCCTGTGTGCCCTGCTTGCGGCTAGCTTCTGATTTCCGTGCCAGTGTGCAAGCCCACCTTGCTCAGGTCACTGGACGGACGCCAGCGTTAACTGTGGGCACATATGCCCATCTGACCTGTGAGGACATGGAGCAGTCTGGACGAACGAGTGGGGGGTGGGGAGAGGGAGCAAAAGCAGGGAGGTCAGAGAGAGGTCACATCCCTCTGGCCTCTGATATCTACTCAGGCTTGGCCCTGCTGTGCACACACACTCACACACACACACACACACACACACACACACACACACACACACATACACATACACACACAGACGGGTAATATTGGATTAAAGCACATGATGAGAAATGTACACAAACGTATGGGCACTGAGTGAGCTGTGCAGACTCAAACACGGGTCAGGACTGATTAAAATTACCGTAATCAGTGCAGCCAGGGCGCACACACATACCCACACACACACATGGCTGCCCTTCTGGACTCATGGTTTGTGTTTATATGTGCTAGTATGAGACAGACTCACACAAACACACACACACACACACACACACACACACACACAAACACACACAGGATTTATGAGGCTGTGTTGTTGGTTATTTACAGGTAGTGCTCTGCTCTATTTACTGTCCATAACTGTGGACTGTTGGCCTTGTTTAGCGCTGCTGGGGCAGAACCACTTACTGTACTGTCAGTGTGTGTGTGTGTGTGTGTGTGTGTGTGTGTGTGTGTGTGTGTGTGTATGTGTGTACATGTGTGTGTTGCCCCCACCCATCTCACAGTGACAAAAAACCCACCTCCCTATAAATCCACAATGATTTAACATGAGCCTCTATTTACTCTCACTCCTTGCGTGCGTCGCCTACTCCACCACACATCTCTGAGGCGTAAAATATAAACGCCACACCGCTGTGCCAGCTCGTGGACTGAGAAGAAAGGAAAAAAAAAAAGAATAAAAAATAAATCACACATCAAATATCAATCGAGGGGCACCCCAACGGCTTGCACTTCTCTCATTACTGCTTTGAGGAGCGTGGGAGCGCATACGAGAGCCTCCTCACTTGATGCTCAGGCCCACTCTCGCCCGCTCCCCGCCTTCCCCTCTGAAAAACCCTAAGCAGACATCTTATCAGCCAATCAAGCAGACAGACCTTCCTCAGACTACGCACCTCATCACTCCCCTCAAATAAATGTCTTCAGTGGCGGTGGAGGGGCCACGGATGGATGGAAGGAGAGAAGAGGATGAAGAGAGGGAGGGTAAACTGGGCAAATCAGACAAGAAGACGCAATGAAAGTAAAAAGGATTGCTTTAAAAAAAACTTCAATTCAGTCCACTTAACAGCATAAAGTCTACAAATACCTGTTTAAACACTGACATGAACATTCACCTCTAAACCTCTTCATGTCTCCATCTACTCTGAATGAAAAGGAAGGGCATTTTAAAGAAAGGGAAGTACAGCAGCCCTCGGATCAGACACAAATGTGAGCTAGCGTAAAGCTCAAACCCATGGATGTTGAATTAATTAGGGTGTGTTGCCCGTGCCTCAACATTTTAGACGAGTTGACAAGCTGTGGTGTAAACAGATCCACCGTACTCACTTGGTCTTTAACAGTCTTTGAGTTGTTTTTTGCTTGCCGTATCTTCATCTATATTTGGCTTGGTTTGTATTCAAACTTTTATTTTGTTGTTTCTGTTATCATGTAAAAGTAACAGAACTCTTCATGATGAAATTTATTGTGTAATAATTACATCAGCAGATCATATTGATTTCTCAGTGACCTGAATGTTCTCATCCACAAATCAGAATTATATCGACACTCGTCATAAATCTAGGAAAGCGAGCCAATTCTACCTGAAAAAGAGTAAATGTATGGTTGACTGTTCAGGTCATGATCAAGCTAGCTGTCAAAAAACAACGCTTTTGCAGGTTTGGGCTGAAGGCTAAAAGTAGTTCCTGATAGATTCTACACCAGCTTTAAATAACACCAGACACATCAAATCACTGACACTGAACTCTGGATAACATACAGGGGTGCCATTTGTGGCATTTATGACACCTTGACTTTTTCAGAGGGCAGTATTAAACCCTTCCACCTTTTATGGTCCAAAAACGTTGAATTAAATAAAGGTATGAAAGTTGGATTGGTGTTTGTAGATTATAAATTGTAGTCTGTGTAAATTCTTTAAAGTAACAGTACAGTAACAGTAAGATGCATTTTGAAATCTTAAATTCAAGGTTCAAATTTTTTTGAAATACCTCTTTTCTCCATAAAAAAATGAAAACATCATCATCAATTTCATACTTTTTTAACATTTTAAATTGAATTAAAAAATTCCTTTTACCCCTCACTTTACACAAATTTACGTCTGTGACAACTTATTTTTAAAAGCTTCTAGTTTCATAAATAATACATATTTTGATATTTATATTGCTTTAAGGTGTAGGACAGACACCAGGGTGCTATCAGCGCAAATTTGAACTAAATCCTACTAATAGGGGGAAAATTACATGAGATTAAGGAGATACCTCCATCATCTCCAGGGTGGTTTTATTGTTTTTCACCTGTGGGGTAAGTGAATAGATTCACCACTATTTTTGGCACGACCATAAGTGAAGGGAACATATCAAAATTCAAAGGAAAAGAATGTGTTTTGTTCCAACCTGGGTAGGGTTATCGGCAAAATTCCATCTTGCACAATGTGGCAAAGATGCAGATTTTGTTCACTAACAACATTTTTTTTTATTCTAATTCCAGCATGTTTAAAATTCTCACTTTTCTGCAGTCTATTTTTTTTACACTACCTCTCAAATGTTGCTTGTTTTAACCTCATCATTATGCTGTCAGAGAAATGCAACTGAATCATGAAGGTTCTGCTGTTAAAAAAATTAAAAAAAGATTACTGTCAAACACAATTTAAATGTCCTTGGGTCTACTGTATATATCTGGGTCATCTGTCAGATTGAAACGGTCCCTGATTTAGCCTGATATCCTCCCAGTACGATGGTCCTGTGTAGGAGATGCTGTATGAAGTTAAGAGGCGAAGACAAATATAAAAAAAACCTTTGGCTTGGGTTCATGCTCTGCGCACTCTCTTCTTCATGTCACTGCATTTTGACTGAGATCCTGTAATACATGGGAGCATGCATGCGGAAAATTTTTACAAGAGATTTGTATGAGAGCTCATCTCCATACAGTCGCACACACAAACACAAAACACAGATGCCGACTGCGTATTAATGTGGGCTGTGCATTCCACTGCGTGGAAATCCAAACATGCAAACATCACCACTGTGTGTTGTGTTTGGGCTCAGGACACGGGCACTGAGCATGTTCTCTACTGACACCCAGAAGTAATTGAATTAGAGGTCCATGAATACCTAATACTGCACAATACAACAGCCTCTCTGTACATCTGCGGTTCTACCAAAGGCCATGCTTGGGTGATAATGTGGCGGTCGCCAAGTGTCGTACAAAGTCGCAGTAGGTTGAAGAAAAAAAAAAACACAATGCACTCTCATTCAAATGAGATCAATGTCAGCCATGAAGCAGCACACTATAATACACTCTGCTGAGCCGATTGAGTCTCTATGACAAGTGACAGGGCTTAAGAAGATGAGCGATAGGTTTTAAAATGACGCCAAAGAGAATAACATCTACAATATGGATCCCAAGGGAAGCAACTGAAAACTGCACAATTCCATGTGAGTGGAATTTACTTAGAAGAAAAAGAAAGGTATAGCCTGAGGCAACATTTGCTCAAGAAGAATAACAGCCTGTTTTGTAAGTAGAAAAGGTGCAAACTAGATGCTACAATCTAAAAATTCTCAGTTTTTATTTATACATACAGTCACCACTGGGGTCATGAGCTCAGTTTTGATTCATCGAGAAGAGAAACATGCCCTCTTGGACAGCTAGCTATCTGCAGTTTATGCATGAATGTGTGTGTGTGTGTGTGTGTGTGTGTGTGCACTGACGAGATAAAGACAGAAAAAAAAAGTGGGAATAGACTTGAGCCGACAACTCCGCCAGCACGCATCATCGCCTATCTTACACACAGGCCTCACAATACCTCAACCTCCGCTTGAGCCTTGTGCACCTGACACCTGCACCCCCCGCCCCCCTGCTGCAACAGCCACCCCCGACACACACCACCTGCTGCCTGCTCACATGCGCACACTGATGTATAAAGACAGGAACACACACATGCTTACAAACAGCCTGTTAGCTTTTGCTGTACGCATGAGGACATTCTGTTGACTGCTTTTATTTTGTAAAAAAACAAACCTAATTCTGGCAGGAAATTACAAGAGAACTGTGTACTTCTTTGAGAGAGTGCTATTAGCATTAATAACACATTATTAAAGAAAGGCCAGGGCCTTCTCAAGTGTCTCCACTTTGCTGTTTTTTACAGTGTTATGATGAAATTCAACACTTCCTACAGATGTTTCACATTAAAAGCCTGCCAGGAGAGGGAGGAATATGCCCTTCATATGCTGAGAGGTTTTTATGTGAAACAACTGTGCAGGAAGTGTCATGTCTCACTGACAGTAGCTTGAAATTAATTTAAACTAGAGATACCACTTGACGGTTGTATGCCAAGGAAGTGTTTTTGAAACACGGAACATTCTGATGTCATAGTGAAGAGGTCGGTAAACAGTGAGCTTAAATTTGTACCGCAACAGAATCTTGGTTTATATTCGATAATGTCTGTTTTTTCAGTCACCATTTTACAATACAGGAATAGTATGAAGCCCACTTCCTGTTCACAATTCTGTTTGGGGCGGCACTCTT
Source organism: Epinephelus awoara (assembly GCA_035609425.1). Lineage (NCBI taxonomy): Eukaryota > Metazoa > Chordata > Actinopteri > Perciformes > Serranidae > Epinephelus > Epinephelus awoara. Next base: position 8,175,964 of record CM069315.1, on the reverse strand, counting down.
TCTTGATTAGCATCTACACTCTTTGTGTCTGTGGTGGCAGGCACGCGAAAATGCAGGTACCACTTGCAGTTCGGGCAGCTACCCTGGAGCAAGCGAAATTTTGAGCTAAGAGATAAGTAGGGAGGTCTTGTCGCTGGTAAGATGCAGTGAAGTTTAACAAAGGTTTATTTACACACACTACCCACGTGGTTATGATACAGAGCTGGTTGAAAATCTGCCAGAAAAGTAACCATTTAAAGAGATAACTTCCTCAAACAAAAGACACAAAGGAGGACTGAACAGTAAATCATGCCTACATGTGTGTTTGCTCAGCAGGGATGACATGAAATGAGAAAAGTCGATCTACAGGAGAATAAATATTTCAAACCAATACAGAATGCCTGAGAGCATCACTGCATTATATTCCATTATATTCTGCATTGTCACCTGCTGCCTGAATTTTGTGTTTACATATAAAAACATCTCCACCATAAATTGATGCATAAAAAAAAAAAAAAAATCACCAGAATGCAGGATATGAAGTGTCCGATGCTCAAATTTGATTTGTAAAATTGATTGATATTGGTGTGCATTTAAGAACAAGACCACAAAGCTACACACAAGCACACACACACGCACGCACATACTTGCCCCACTTGCAAGTAGCCTACATATTCAAGACAAGGTGAAGGCTAATGGGAAAGCTTCAGCAAAGACTAGAACAAGGGTATTTCGAGAGCGGGGGCTATAAACAGAGCCAGAAGCGCATAAAAAGGGAACAGAGAAGGATGCAAAGAGACAAGAAGTCAATGAGCGTAACGTCATGAGCGCACTCTGCTCCCTTTCGAGCAGCTACGGAACAACAAACTTTTCCTCAGCTTGTTTATTGCGGTGGCATTGGCAGACGCGTGTGTCTCTTTCTCATTAATCCATTTCTTAATTACAGAGCAGAAGGAAAATGCAGAACTGCTTCGGCCCCGGATTTCTCCTAATGAGCCTCCTCCCTTTCTTTCTCCAGCCTCCCGTCTTCTCACTCCTCTGCCTGCCTGCCTTGGTCTCTGTTTCTCACTGCACCTGTGTCTGTCTCCATAGCGTTGTTTCATATAAGTGCCAACAAAATTCAAGGCAAACTTTAGAGAGACTGCAAAATTGAAATGCTAATTACGTGCATATTTATCAGCTGGCTTTATATGAATAAACATATTTATTTAATTTCATCAGTAGGAAAAGAGGTCCTCAGCAAATTTTAGTCATATTCTATTTTTCCTCACAGCATGTATGAAATGTCTTTTGGCTCTGTTGGAAGCCTTTCACATACAAATGTTCATGTTGTATTCAGTAAGTAAATGCCTTTCTGTTCCTGTCACATCTTAATCATCAAAACACCTTTCTATTCCAATTAAGCATACATTTTTGTCTTTTGTGTTATTGAGGCCATTTATTCAAGCTTTTCTGTTTCTATTCTGCTCATTCATTTTCATAATTGCTAAATCAAAATTTGCATAAATACTACCCAGCTGGTAGTTCTCTCCTCACTTCTCTTTGTACTCGTTATTGTTTGCGTCTCTCTCAAACTCTGGCCTCTTCTATTTATCTCTCTAGCAGCCTCTGTCTCGGTCGCTCCCCTTTTTTTTTGTTCCTCTCCCTGCAATGTAAAAAGATTAAATAACTCATACCCTGCCTGCTTCGGTGTAAAAATAGCATTCTAGCTCAGTTAACAGCCCTTGTTATAGCAGAATATGTATGTTTAACTGGAAAACATGTAAGATTTTTATTCTGTCAGTGTGTGTCTGTGGCTTTTATTCCGCCTCAACAGACCAAACAGACGTTCTCTTTTGTGATTATGGATTTTCTGCATACAATTCATTTGGTCTAATAAACACAGAACTCAATTGATAATGATGAGTGTGTGTGTCTTACTTGAGCACGGAGATAATACATAATGGAGATTGATTACTGCGGCACCGACCGGAGGAGCTGATCTGATAGGTTAGTGTGTGTTTGTCTAGGGCGGGTTGTTTATATGTCAGATGCTCCGTGTGCATGTTTAATAGCTGGCTGTTCTGACTTTCAGAAAAGTGGATGGCAGAGAGGAAGAAGCCGGGGTAAAAAGATTAGACAGTATAAAATAATGGACGTAATGACCGTGACTTCAGCCATCAGTTTGTGAACTCCAATTTTGAAGCCTCTAAACTGGCATTTTGGCCGTTGCCATCTTGGATTTATGGAGTCAGAAGTGACCGTATTTGAAATAGAGTGCACAGCTAACTCTAACACAAGCTGCTAGCTTGGGTAGCATGTGCATTTACAGCTATGGTTAACTGTGGTTATATTAATCCTAATTTTTGCTTGCAGACTTAAAACCATTAAAACAAAATGTACTTACCAAAAAAACTGAACATCTGACACCTTAGAGGGTCCTTTACTAAGTCTTTTAGGTGATCAAAACATTACAGTTATCTTTCATTAACTGAAAATACACTGAAAATACACAGAAATAGCATCAGATATGGCTACACCTATACTGAACCCCTGAATCAGGGATTACACCATGTTTATGTTACCTAACCAATGTTGTCGCCCACCTGTAGGGCCCGTTACCATTGCCATATCAGCAAACTTTTTGTTGCTGTCGTCTCTGAAGCTGCTCTCCTTCCCGTTAGCATGAGCAAACACAACAGTAGCATCTAACATTCGAGCTATTAAACAGTCCCAAGAAACTCACATTCACACCAAAAGGATTCGACTACATTGTTAGCCTTGTTAAAAACCATCAGGTTATGTTAGCATGTGATGCTAACAGTGTGTGCCGAGATGCCACAAGAACAATCAAAAGTATGGCTATACTACATGCCAGTCCATTCAGATTATTGGTATTTAATGGGATAGGCTTCTCTATTGGTATTGGTATCACTTTAAGGGTACAGGTATTGTAATTTTGAACAATACCCAGCGCTACCCACCTGTTGTGCATACCTTTAAGCCTTAGTAACATTAAAAGAGGTTAGTTACATAAAAATTCACTTTGTACAGTTATAATGAATGGGGAAATTTGCCATAGAGACCAAAATCATTTTTGTACCAGGCATTTTTTGTAAATTTCTGCCGTAAAGACATGGGAGTCTATGGTGATTGTTTCACTTCTGGAACCAAGTAGCCATTCGAGGAACTGCAGTTTTTGGCTTCATTTTTTTAGCCTTCGATGTTGCTGTACTGATCTTAGAGACAGTAGGAGTTTGACAATTTGGGCCACAGCCAGCACACACACACACACACAAGTGGTGACAAGCACGAGATAAAAGTCATATATCCAGATAATGCTGATGTCTCAGATCTGGCACCACACTATAAGTGTCTCGACAGTGCCTTTGTAAGTGTGTGTTTGTGTGCGCGCACGTGTTGGCGTCTTTGTTCGCATGTCTGAGATAATGTCACATACTGAGACAGCGCGATATCAGAGGAGTGTGTGTGTTTATGCATTGGTGTAGTGCCCTTCAGTCTGTGTGCTTGTTGACTGTACGTGCTGTGATGTGTGTATATGCCTCTGTGTCACATTTAAAAGGCCTTCTCCCCTTATCTCTCTATAAGGATTAGAGTGCATAAGCCAGGCCTGAGGGCTCTGATTTCCCATATCAAACACTATCAACAATCGCTGGACTCTGGCACTGAGCTCTCTATTAAAGACCCTCTCATATCCAACAGACAGCAATCTAGCAAAGGTAATGGGCCATAGATAGCCCTGATTTGACGCTGCTAAAATGGGATTATTCAGCTCCATTGAGATTGTCAAAGAAAAGGGGTTACAAATAGTCCTCAGTTGGAGTTCGTGATAATTTGTCTTTTTGCTCAGCAAAGTGCCTTTCAATGACTGCATTCGAGGCATTTTGATTATGGGTGGCCACAACATTTAACCACCCACTTAATTTTGGTTTTACAGCCAAAATAACTGATAAACTAAGTATACGTGAGGTCAGAAGTGTGCACCCTAGCATCTGCAACTACAGTAATGTCATGTTGTACCGACACATCCTACAGTGCATCTTTACATTGCTGGAGCAAGGTGAGAATTTAAAGCACTGGATGGAAGCAAAGAACACAATGTTACTCTAAAAAACATTTACAGAATGGGTCTGATTATGGTTATGACGGCACTTTCTTTTCCAAATTCATCACTGAGAATGAACTCCAAAGAGGGCAGATAATCTTTTACCCCTTTCCAAATTTAGATTCTTGTAACCTTAGTGCTATCCAGTGAACGAGCTAATGTTTCTGGCAGTTTCGATTAGAACCATTGTAATCAAGGATGCATCAAAACAAGGTATAGTTCGAAATACTCTAAATGGTTCAAAATTAGCTGGGGGAACCCGAATGACACCCATTCAATATTGGTGGAAATGGGGTAAGCACCAGCACACATTAGCGCCACCAAATTTTTTTTTAGAAAGAAGAGCGCCAAATGCTGAACTCCATTACACAGTCTGTCAATTGTAACCTCCTGGCTTAACTTTGATCTAACTGACAGTAGCTGTGTAAGCACATACACCAGTCAGCCAAACATTAAAACTACTGACAGATGAAGTGAGTAACACTGGTCATCCTGTTACACTGCAATGTTCTGCTGGGAAACCTTGGGTCCAGACATTCATGTGGATGCCACTTGACAGCACCACCCACCCAAACAGCATAGAAAACCAAGTACACGACTTACGGCAACGGCACTCCCCAATGGCAGTGACGCCCCAGGAGGACAATGTCCCACGCCACACCACAAACACTGCTCAGGAAGGCCATAGGAATGTGACAAAGACTTCAAGGCACTGACCTGGCCTCCACCGTCCCCAGACCTCAATCCGACTGAGCATCTCTGGGAAGTGCTTGTACTGCCCTTTGCAAGCCACAGGACTTAAAGGATCTCCTGTCAACACCTTGGTGCCAAACACCACAGGGCACCCCCCAGGTCCTATGTCCATGCCTTGACAGATCAGAGCCAAGTCTAATCCGATGAGGCCCCACTGTGGATCAGCCTTGGCTCTGGGTTACCGTGCCATCCCATGGATCCTTGATCAGACTGGGATGGGGGGGAAATCCCAAGGTTTCTGAGCAGAACACTGCATTGTAACAAACTGATCACTGTTATTAACTTCACCCGTCAGTGACTTACACTAACACTCATTTCGGGGTGTAATCACTTTCATTTTTTTTCCTCTGAAAAATTATGAGCAAACCGGGGGAAAAATATAAATTTCCTGCAAGTTAAACATAAGTATCAGTAGCATATATTATTACGATTGTGCACTTCATGGATTGGTTTGATGGATGGGGGTAGGGCAGTAATAATTTAAAACATTTTTTACACATGGAAGATATTTTGAATGAAATAAGACTTGTTTTCAGAAAATATGGAAGATATGCCAATAAAGGCTTAATTTATAAGTTTTAAGTTTAAGTTTATTTACTTTATTAATCCCCCTGAGGGGAAATTCAATGTTTCAATGTCAATACCTCCTAGTATGTCACAAAACCAGTCTACAGAGCATTACTGTGAATTTGGCCCCACTTCTGTAATGGTTTGTCTGCACAGCACACAACAGTTAAAGGCAATAGGAGACTATTGAGCCATTTTTCAGTGAAAGGGGAAAGCTGAAGGGCTGAAACAAGTTGTATTCATTAGAGATGGACTTGTGATCCCAGTGTACCACCTCCTACAGGGGCCAAAGTGATCTCAACATTACTGTGATTCAGAGGGTTCTTCCTACACTAATACTGCCTTCCAGCCAGACCCAAGGCATTCAGTGCCTGCGGCAGAGTGAGAACACGTTTCTGAGTTTGGTTTTGATAGCCATTTGGTACAGTGCACGCCTGTAATATCTGGCCCTTTTCCTGGGTGGTTGTATGTTACAAAACACATTAAACACAGCAAAGCTCTGCACTGGAAAAACGTAAGAAGGAAACTGAGAAATAAGGAGGGAAGGAGATGAGGTGAAAAACGCCGGCTTGAAATCCCCTGGGGGAAGAGATGTTTTTGTGAAGCTGTCTTGGCCATAAGCGGAGACTGACAAAATAGATAAATCCACTCTCGTCGATGCCGCCTGTCTGGGACGAGCTCCCGCCCGATGAATATTTTAGTATAGCTGTAAAACGTTGGTTTGCTGCACACTAAACAACTTTTAGTCTGTCTTGTTTTAGTCCATTTTGTGATATTTTTTGGAATCTTTTTATATGACGAGTAAAACTGTCAGTGAGTGACGTGCTTTGCATCACTGCTTGGGAAAAGTCAGCGTATTCGAGGATCCTGAAATGGATTGAGTGAGTTAGAGAGCATAAAGCCTAGTTTATTGAAGGAAAAAACTGTGGGATTTGGTTAATTTGGATGCAAACATTGCTGCTCACACCTGCTCTCAACACTAAACTCTACGGTTCAAATCTACCGTACCCAATAATTTCTGCAGCCGCTATCAGTCTGAATAAGATACAGTTATATGGCAGCAGCGAGCACTCTGCAAATGCTTAACTAAAATAAGACAAAGGCAGAGTGCGTCCTGCCTGCAGGTATAAAAGGATGCTTTTGATGTCACCCTTCCTGCGGAGATATTTCAGCTCAGGCTGAGTGGCCATTAATGGAGAGTTGAATGTTTTTTTTCCCATCTGTATTATGATTCTCCCAAGAAGCGCAGGTCCGGTGATAAATGAACAGACACCTGGGAAATATTGGAGCCGATGGGAGCCATTTTGGCACCATTATTCTCAATAAAAAGCAGGTCAACGTGCTTCCCTTCCCTCCTGTCCCCCCCCAACTCCCTCCTCCACGTGCCATTAAAAGCCTCAGTGAATGGTGCAAGGGAACATCATTAGCAAGGAGATGAAAGAGAGGCCATAGTGTCCTGGGAGGAATGCACTGATGTTTCTTTTTGAATGATGCTCCTAAGAAATAAAAGACCCTGAATTTGTTTTTGAGGGAGAGCTTTGTGGTTGAGTGGGAGTGTGCGTGTGTGATGTATAAACCGAGTAAGTTCCCTCTCTTGGTTGCATATTAGTGTTGAGTGCAGGTGTGTATGTTCTGTGATGCTTCTCTACAAACACCATCCAGCCTGTATGTCTCTGTTTACGAGCATCAGTGTTGCCGAGTTTCTTTCCATTGCCTACATGTCAGCACTGGTGAATTGTTTTTCCTCCGCAGCCCCTCTCGCTCTGCTGTGGCTGAAGATTGGAGTCCTGACCCAACGTCTGGAGGACGGTCTCTATCTCATGCTGGCATCTGACAGCCAATAATGAAAGCATTTGAGGTCTTCATGTGAGCCCGTGTTCCCTTCCTGCCTCCTGCCTTTCCTCTAGCCGTTTTTTTTTTTCCTGTTTCATCTCCGTCCTCCGACTCTCGCTTACTGTAGCCTGACATCCCGTGTCTGTCCATCAGTCTTCTTGACCCTTAACTGCATCCTCGCCGATGGAATGGTCCATCTTGCTAAAGTGTTGGCTATCAGAGAGCTTGCTGTGTGGCCGACAAGTGATGGAGTGTGCTATCAGTGCCAGCGCATGCTGTACTCTACCCCCAGACACCTTCACTTCATGTTGGGGAGCTGTCTCCAGCTGTGGCCTTCAACCTCTGACTCACTGACTGTATTACATTTTGTCAGACAACAGATGTGCATGTACACTATGAAATTAGCTAAGGATTTTGGCCTGATGCACTTAATGTATATAATAAATCATGCTTTAGAGACAGTGCAGTAAAGTCAGCATGAGAAGCATTCAGAACCTACAAGACTCGGCAGGGCTGGCTGCTGACAGGATTCCTCACTGGGGAGAAAATCCCCACAGTACATGTATTGTACTCTTACTGAAGAAGACAGGCTGGGATTGGCAAAAGACAGATTACCTGGCAAGCTAAAGCCCATTCGGACCCAGTTATAGACACTGCACCTGTCTACACTGCAGACAGACTGCACAGTTTATTGTATCATGATTTTATGTCTTACATATAGGATTCTTGCTCATCCTAGGTATTCAAAAATACAAATCTTGAAGTGCACAGCATTTTAGAGCACTTCTAAATTGCTTTTTGGTTTTAAAAGTCACTATCGCTGAATCATCAACAGCTTTATTCAGGTGTCAACTCTGACTGGACAAGCATTAAGTCCAATTTCTGGGTAAGAGACCCCTCAATTTCTCAACTTGCAAGCAACTGCATTTTATCCGTACCCAACATTTTTTATAGTTAGTCACTGACACAATAACAAATGAGGTGAGACACACTGAAAATACTGGAAAAGTAGCTCTTATCGCTTTAATAGGCTTTATTTCAGAGGTCTATTTCGGGCCCCTTCTTGAGCAAAAAAGTAATTAGCGGTCATATGTAGGTGTCAGAAAATCTGTTATTTATTACTTCAGTTCAGAGTGTTTTAATAGCTCTTACTATATGTTCAATCAAAATGACAGTGTGTCCCAAAAAACAAAAGGTCACTGAGCAAGTTGGGGAACCATTATAGATGGTAAGCTAACGGCCAACACGCTAACTGGCTGAGAACATCCTGGCACTAGTCTGTCACAGTCCTGGTCACAATAGGTCTCTGGGCTAACTAACTGGCAGTTATAAAGTTTGTTAGCTTGGCTTCTTTTATTTTGGACTTTCTGGCTGTCAGTTTTCTCAGAGGTCAGCACTTTCTGCATGGTTTGCTGCTGGTCAAACAGTGCCCAGAGATCCCACTGAAATGAATATATATATATATATATATATATATATATATATATTTATTTATTTATTTTTTTTTTAAGGCAGACTGTTTTTCCCCCATGTTTTTGTTTCTAAATGACAATTTTTGAAATTGGTCCAGTACTGAGCAAAAGGCTGCAATGTAAACTCAGGGCATGTTCGCACCTTGTGTCTACTAATAGTGCTTATCTTTGCCACTGACAGGCTCAGATTATAATTCCAAGTGTCTGACAAGTCATGGAAAGGATCCCCACAGAGACAGACCTTTTTGTTAAAGAGTAAGAACCTTTTTGTTTAACCAGAAACAACCCTGAAATCACCATGGCCAAACCAGCCAGACTCCATGTAAATAAACAGTAATTTTATCATGGCAAAACACACTTTATTCAAAATAAAAAGGAACAAAATAAAACTCACAAAATCCATCTTGGCTCATCTCTCTAATGTTCCCACAATCTTCAGCTTGGATTTGATTAAAATTAACCCTTAACTTACCCAGTTAAATGTTAAAATATGCCGACTCTTTATATGCTTAAATACTGTTTATTTAAATGGAGTCTGGTGGGTTTGGAGATGGCAAATTTGGGGCTGTTTCTGGTTTAACAAAAAGGATATTATTCTTTCACAAAAAAATCAATCTCTGTGGGGATTCTCTAACTAAATTGTCAGCCATTTTAAATAATAATCTGAGCCTGTCAGTGGCAAAACAAGCACTTATAGTGGACGTAAATTGACAGAATAAACAGGTCCTGAGTTTACCTTACAGCCTGTATCACTGCTGCAGCCCTCTCGCTCAATACTGGACCATTTTCAAAAATGGTTCCCATTAGTCACTTAGACACAAAAGCATGGGAAAATAGGGTCCGGGTTGGAAATCATACAAAACTTACCCTTTAACACCTCTGATAAACCCATTGTTTGCTGCCTGCCAAGCACCAAATAGCAGACTAGCTTCTGACTAGCTAATGAACATACTGTATTTTATGTTAACAGTCTCATGTTTCACAACAATAGAAATTAATCAATTACTGCTTTTAGGGTTTATTGGAATAACACACCTGACATCCAGCCCTACACCACTCACTACTGCACTACTAACAAGGCCATTTACAGTAAGCTGGCTACAACTGCATGGCATAATTAGGAGGTGAGTGAGGGTTAATGAAAAAGGCTTGACTAAATGTTTTGTGGCTGGACTCTGGTAATGCAGCCATGTTCCCTTGGCTACATTTCAAAACACCTCTGTGACAGCTCCAGCCCCAAACATGGTGAGCTCTCATGTTTTGCTTATGTAATGAGCCCCCTCCACCACCACAGCTGAAATGCAATTATCATTTGGCTGACACTAAAATGCGTTTTCTCGCCCGTGGCCACTCACGATGCTATTTAGAATTTCTCAACTTTAGGCGAGGGAAAAAAACCCGAAGATTTCTTTCTCTCTCTCTCTCTCTCTCTCTGTCTCTCTCTCCCGTCGTCCTACTTTTTGGGGGTGAGCCGGAAAGGAAGAAGGGGAGAGCTACACGAGAGAGTAGGAGGGTGAAGAGGAAGAGGAGGAGAGAAAGGATGCAGTAGGAGGAGGAGAGGGATGATAGGAAAAGAGAGGAGAGGGAGAGTTTCTGGGAGGATGCGATAATGAGGACAGTTAATTCAGAAACAGGGTGTGAGAGGCAGAGATTAGCCCGCTAGCAGGGCGATGCTGTCCACAGATTTTCTGCTCTGAATGGCTGTCAGTGAGGGCTGAGGGGCTGGGACGGGCCACCGAGCCGAAAGGAGAGGAGCGACAGTTTTAATTAAGGAAGTGTTTGGGTATATATGCATTTCCAGGTCGACTTATGCAGCATGGGAGGCAGACAGGGAGAACGGATGATGGAAGAAAGACAAGAAGGATGGCTGAGAAAACTTTCCATAATGACAGCTGTTAAATGTTGGCAAAGGCTCCAGGTGGTCTTTATTTTTCATCATTAATTATGTGTTCTCTCCACTTCCTCTGTATGCTTTCATATTTACATAACACACTTATAATTTTATCTGACAACCCAATCGCCAGAATAAGTGTTGGTATTGTCCATTCCTGTGAACCACTGATACGTTACATTTGTATGTGACAGTGTTGTCTCTAAAAAGAAAAAAAAGAAAAACCCAAACACTTTTTGTGGCACTATAATAGGCAGGATATGCGGCAATAGCTTGGTATAAATAACTGCTTTTTGTGGCACTATTTCAGCACGAAACATGGCGGTGTCTTGGTAAAAAATAACCCCTTTTTGTGACACTAACCTGGCAAGAAATACAGCAATGCGTCTGTAAATAAACAACCGGTTTTCGTGGCACTATCATTGCAGGAAAAGCAGTGCTATCTCTGTAAAAAACATTGGCTTGTCTTTGCACTATCCTGGCAGGAAATGCAGCAATATCTTTGTAAAAACAATCGCTATTTGTGGCACTCACCCGGCAGCAAACACATAGATGTCTTGGTAAGGCATTTCCGCTTTTTGAAGTGCTACCTTCAGAAGACACACAGTGATGGTTCGCTAAAAAACAAGCACGTGTGGTGGCAAAGAAAATGCTGGAAAATGCTGAGATGACTCGCTAAAACACAGCAGTTTTGTTGTTGGTATCAAACAGTGGTCTTGCTTAGGTATCACGCCATCCAACATGCCCTCCACCTCTACATGACAAGTCAGCTCATGTAATATATCATTTTAGAAACAAGGATATGATACATATAAAATGTACAAGTGTAACACATCTGTGGTTTGCAGAAACATACAATACAAAACATTTCTTTGGGCAGCTGGGCTTTAACCTGACTGATATTTACCTGTATTCGTACATCTAGATTGACAAAATTGAACCATGCTCTATCCTTCTCCTCTTCAGCTGTCAAGTATTTCTTTTTCTCTGTCCTTTTCAAGTGATCTGGAACCAGTGGCTGAAAGTTTGACACAGGAAGCCAAGCCAGCCGTGCCCGCTGTCAAAACTAAGAAAACAGCATGGGCTGGTTGGGGGTGGACATTTTGACAGTCTGGTCTTTTATCTACTGAAAAGTGGAATCATAAAGGATGCAGTGGATGCAACGCAACATGCAGTGCAGTGTTAATTAAAGTCAGTGCATAAGCTACCGTGACTATGATCTGTTTACACTTTCTTTTTTCTTTTTCTTTTTTTTAAACTAAACCTTGTGACCTTCACTGGTGTTGGAGGGCAAACGTCTGCCTCTCACACATTCCTCTACTGTACATCCTCCACTTCATCCCTTTATCTCCAGCTCAATCCCCCTTTGCTCGTCTCTGCTTATTGTCCCGAGCCTGTGCCTAAATGCAGCTCTTTCATCTTTGTTTTTATCTGTCAGATCAGTGAGGCGCTAGTCCCACTCCACACAACTCCTCAAAATATAAAGTTAGAAAGTCTCCCAAATCCGGGCAGATCAATAGATAAGGGTTGGCAGGCCTAGCTAATGGAATGCAGCTCGTGCCCTAGATTAGGATGTTTTCCTTTTTGCTTGGCTGTCCTCAAACCACCATGAAGCCATAAAAAATGTTGGTTGTGGCGTGGGTGGGGGGGTAGACCACAGGCTGGTTGCTTGCTGAGACAGACAGGCAGATGGGCAGACTAACAAGCAGATAGATGGATTTATGAACTAAGAAAAGACTGTCAAACAGCCAAGTGATTGACAATGTGCTTTTACTGCAGTTAATAAATAACACAGATTATGATAATGATCGTTATCTAAGCTATACGGCACTTTTAAAAACTGTAACAAAGCAGTAAAAGCAATAAATATGTCATCTCCATGAATGATACACTCATTGTTTGGTGAAATCAGTATCACATAAACAAATGTTGTGGCATCTCACAAAGAGCAAACAATGTCATTCTTCAATGTCATGCTGTAATGATAGTTCAAAAAAGGATGATCAGAATCTTAAGTGTTATTGTTTTGGCCATCATAGTATTAGTTTTACTCACAAAAGTAGCTGCAACCATGGTGATGTTGCTACAACAAGCGTGATGGGAGTGGAAAAGAAAAGTAGCGCAATTCAAGTGCCACAGACACAGTGAGACGCATGCTTTTACAAAGCAACAGTAGTTAGGAGACAATGTCTCGATAATCTCAAGTTTCAGTGTAACGATTGTAAAAAAAGGCTGTGTTTATGTGCACTGACGAAATAAAGCACCTGTTAAATTCCACGTTATCATGATGTTTCCCTGCCATTCCTCACTACAGAGTTCCTGGACTATAAAAGCTAGCTAACAGCTACGAGCTGGGCTAAAGCTAATTGAGTTGAGTTGAAACCAGAGGTCTTTCAGCTATGGTTCAGTGTCGCATGGCTGAAAGGTAACATTAACGTTGACATTAATCTTCAAGAGAAGTCTGTCTGATAAACTACCAAAGCATGCACCTCTAGTAGCTGACCACAACCTGAAACTGAGCGAGGAACAGGAGGGGAACAACATAAGCATTGTAGGTGGGTGATAAGTCCATACCAGCCATTTAGAACTGAAGAAGCTTCTTGGATGAGAGGCGAAACGTCTTCAAGAAACGCAAGCAAGTCCAGTTGCCTACGATATAGCACTTATGATATCGCTAGGAAGGAACACTACAAAAACAAGACCCAAGTTGGACAGTAACACAATGGTACTGTACTGCTAAGCTCCCACAAAGGACTGTGTGCCACTGTATGAATGTGAAGCTAAAAAGAACAAAGAGGTCAGCTGACTTTCCCGCCATAAACCATAATGACAAGTGAACATGCGGCCAGAGGCAGGCATACAAGTAATCAACTGCAACGCGAACGGACAGCACAACCCATAAGTGGCTTTTCTCACAGCACTGATGGGACACTACGGAGAGGTGAGTCTGACTAAAGCGAGCAAGAGACAAAATGAGGATGCTGATGATGTAAGAATCTGAAGTCGAGCCCGCACAGGAAGAGAGCGGGGCAGCAGAAACTCCAATGGGCTTTTTCTGATTACATTTTTGCTAAATGGGATTAGTGAAGAGGGTTGGACACAGTGAGCCACAGAGAGCCCAGTGGAAGAAGTGGGAAATGCTCATAAAAGATGGATATCTTTCTCTCACTCCATCTCTTTCACTTTATCTCGCCGCTAATAGCATTTTCAGGCATCGCTCGAACAATGAATGTACCATTTCGTCTTCCGCAGCGTGGCTCTGAAGTTAATATTTGCATGTGCTTCTGAGGCAGAGGTCTGTCTGTGTTCAAACGAGCTAAGAAATCAACAGAGGACCTTATTGCTGTTGAGACAAGCGGAGAAACGGTCTCCTTAGAAGCTCAAATCTAACAATGCTGATACATTTTGCTGCATTTCCGAGGCCCAAACTAAAAAAAAAAATTGCCTTGTACAACTTTGTAAGGTTAAGGAGATACAGAGACTTTCCTGAGTGAGAACTGAACATTGTCCTCTGAGTGACTCTGAAGCTTTGCTGTATTAATTAAAGCTAAATTAAATTCTGGAGATCAGAAATGAACAGCATGGACCAATGCCTCAGTGAGCAACACTGATGGGAGAGAAAAGACATTGTTTTAAACACAGTATTTCAACAGTGATTGGTAGGAAATGCAATTAAAAAACATGTACAATCCAATTGTAATGCTCTTACATTTCATTAAGGGGGTACATTGAGTTCGTGGCACAATAGTGTTGAGGTGAGTTATTGCCCAAAATGTTAACAGTGCTGTGAAAGACTCTCTGGAAGGTGCACTGTGTGTGATTTGTCAGAGAAATGGTTTTCACTGCCACGGACCTAAAATTATGGCACACTGTTAAGAAATTCTAACAATTTCAGCTTCTAATATTTCAAGTGTCAAGTGCTTTGTGGTTGGACAGAAAGGCCTCCCACTTCATGATCAATTACGCTGACTCCTTAAAAAAAAAAAAACAAGGAAAAAAGCTACCTTCCTACAAGGATAGAAAGGGGACAAACTGGATACAAAATTGAGCATGAAGCACATTCTCACCAAGGTGCAAAGCCACTTGAGATTTTGATTATCATCCCAATCAAGTAAACGGCTCTTCACAGGAGAGGTTTCACATTGTCTGACATCAAGTGATGATGGCAGAAGGCAGAGGGAGGCAGGGGAAACAGAAAATGAAAATTATTAATGGAAGATGACAATGAACGGCATCAAAAGTCTCCTGGAAAGAATGGTCAGGGAATTGAAAAGTGTGTGGTGGAACAGAAATAATGGATAAAAAAAAAAAAATCACACTAAAAGGAATGTTGAGTTACTTCTTAATGTTGGCAATAGAACTCAGATTTGGGGAATGATGTGAAATATATCACTTTTGTTAAAATGCTGCCTTTTCATCTAAGTGAGTTTCATCTGCGTTGGTTTCAGTGAAGCCAGACTAAATGTTGGCTTTGTACATTTCTGCAAAGTTTCTTCACATTTCAACAATTAGCGTGTTTAGGCTCGAAGACCACTTGATTATGGTTGGGAGGAGATCTTCTTTTGGCTTAAAACCCACTTTTGGCAGCACAATCCTGGCAACAATGTCTTAATATAAAAAAAAACCCATTTTGTGGCACTATCCTGGCAGGTATGATGCAATTTTTTTGAATGATACTCGTTCAAAACAACTGCTTTTCCTGGCACAATCCCTGGTGAAAACACCAAAGAAGAAACATCCACTTTTCGTGGTTAAAAAGCTCCTGGAAATGCAGCGATTACTCACTAAAAAACAACCAGTTTTGTCTGTTGTGTGTTGAACAGTAGTCTGCAGCCTGGCAGGCGTCTCGCCTAGATGTCACATCATCCACCTTCCCTTCCACCTCCTGATTACAAAGTCTGCTCACACAACTCAAGCTCTAGTCACTTTTGAAAGGTTGATATGCTACATATAAAATGTACAAATGTAATCCATCTATGGTATGAAAAACATACACTGCCAACATATTCTTGGCGAGTGAACTGGTATCCTTTATCCACAAATTTCAGAGTATGTGACCACTTCCAAAACAAACACAACTCAAACAAACCAAGCAAACAAAAAAAGCACTTAAAGGTACATAAATCAGTCATACCCTCCAGTCTGCAGCCTCCATCAGCCCCTCAGTGATAAACTGCAGGCTGCAGTGCTTCAGATGAGCCTTGTGCAACTGTTTTTACACACGAGTGTGGCAGAGTAAAAGCTTGAGTAATTATCCCCAATATTTTCATATCAATATTTCTAAATCCTTTCCAGTGCTGTTATAAATAGTGAGTGAATTCTGTCATGAAAGTGGCAAAATACAGCTGCTGTGCCAAAGTGATAGGAGAGCAGCTCATGTCACTAGAATTAATCAGCACAGCTGTCGCAACTGACTGGTGAAGATGGAGCCATTATTCACAGTCTATGCGGCACACATGGAGAAAAAACTGAACTGACTAAAGCCTAATTTTAAAAGTCAAGCCAACCAAAATCAGCGCTGTTTGTTTACCACTTGATTTAGTTCGACTTTTTGTTGTATAGCCTAATATATTTTATATTTCTGACACTAATGCTGAGAGTAGCCTCCCTCTATTTTTTTTTCCATTGCTGTTTCCTTTCAGTTTTCTAATTAGGCTTAATCACTGCTTTCTGTTCAGGAAAAAATGGCCTATTGAATTTATTTTAAACCATTTGTTTTATTTTGTTGTTGAGTACAGATTTGGCTTGCCTAATAACAAAAGACTGTGCAGTCTGAAAAAAAAAAAATCAGTAATATGGTTATTTAAAGCACAGAGGAGAACATTTGTCTCTTACAGATTGAAATAAACCGTCCATAAAAGATAACTGTGTGTGACGTGTACCCATTTAAATTTGTAATAAAGATATTTTAAGCTCAGAAATGTAAAGTGCCCCTCAGTGATTAAAGGGAAATAAGGTGTGTGAAAAAGAGATATTCTGGGACACACAGTTAAGCTTTTGACATGTTAGTTTCCTGCTTCAAAGTGGCCATTTAGAAGTATAAAGGTGTAATATACGCCAAGACAGATGTGCAGTATAAATGTGTCTAACATCTGGGGACCATTTTCAGTAGAGTAATGGGTATTAATATCTTCACTTTGGGTCAGATAACTTTTGGAGGTAACACTTGCCCTCTGTGCAGACTTTTAGATTAGTCAGTGATAAGGGACGTGGATGTAGAGGATTAGATAAAATGTGTGTGAATAAGTGCATTTAGTCATACTTTGATCTGGGCTTAGGAGTAGATTTTTTTTTTGTGTGTGTGTGTGTGTGTGTGGGGGGGGGGGGGGGGGGGGGGGCATTCACACCATAAATTAGTGCATAAAATCCAGCAGAATGCAGGGCCCAGTTGTTCAGAATTATCCAAATTTCGAAATCCGATGTTTTGCTGTCCAGGATCAGCCAATCCATTTTAGTTTTGTGCCGTTTTTTTCAGAGCAACACTAGATTGGATAACCCTGATCCAAATACAAACTATTCAAGTTTACCAAATGTAGATAACCTGTGCTCTTAATGGGACTACATACCAGGATGTGGGCAGTCTGTCAACAAACATCTGCATTTACAACTTATTGCCATAGGTGTCACCAAAGAGAGCAAAATGGAGATCTTTGATTTTGACAGCTATTTGCGGAATTGTTTTACCGGAAACAACATCCGTTTTTTAGCTTTACTGTACTGAAAGGTTTAATTGGTAGCCTAGTCTGACTCACTGGATATAGACTCTGGATATAAGCCTGAAACTGGGCAGCTGATTTCGACCAGCATTTTTTCCTACCTTTCACTATCTGCGTGTTTCTGAATAGTCTTTGCTACAGGAAACAACAAGAACAACAACCTCTGAGCTACCAACACACACACTGAAGATTTAGATCGTGCAATAAAGCAAGCATGCTTTGTTCTTTTGGTGAATTGCAAAAATCTACAACAAATGTAACAACTTGTGAATGCACCTCAGAAAAGCCTATACTCCGTCTCACAGAACGCTTATGCCCTATGTTGATCCATATTCTGGCACAGCCAGTCAGAGTTGATATGCCACATCTTTTTTACCCTGGCAGCAGCACGTGCCAGTGACATTGACTTCACTAATGCACCGATCTGTTCCACTTCACATGAGCTTCTGTGATATCTTTATAATAATGTTCTGCTAGAGCCACAAACAGCCAGCAAATCGTCTTTGCTTTTAACTGGTCCAGTGAGCTCCTCCACAGCGAAAGCAGAGTCATGCTTCACCTCTAGGGCACTGATAATCAAATTATGTTTGTCTTTTATATCAGTTTAAGTTGAATCACACAGCTGACATATGACTGTTAATGTTTTTTGTGGTATTTTCTTTTGCTGGTCATTTCAATGACAGTGCTCGCTTCTCCATGTGCAAATGTTCCACCAAAAGATGTTCACCCCCGACTCTATTTTGCAAGAGCACTGTCACCGCATCCTGGGCTAAGTGCTGCTCAAGATGCATTTTTTTCCCCTATTGCAGAAAGGTTTCAGACCTTCTTCTAGTGCTAACATAGTGTTGTGGAGATAGGTATGGCTATGCGAGACTCTTGGTAGCCTAATGTCTACTTTATCACTGTAACAGTTAAACTAATCAAGGTTTTTTTTACAGTTTGTTCCTGAAATCCACCCTGAATCCAGCTTTCTGCTGGGATCAGGATAATCCTGATTGGATCATAGGTATCCCAATCCTACTAAAAAGTTCTGAACCACACATTTGAAGGTTTGATCTAGATCAAACCCAAGGCTGGATTACATGATCTAATACGGTTTCAGTATCCTTTTTTTCTTGTGAACAACCCATCGACAGCCCAGAAATTAAATGTCTAAATATTGTCTCAATATTTTCTGGTGGAGGACCACACCCAACAAAACCGTTGCCTTTGCATCTTGGCAACGAGATGTTCTGTTGTTCGCCCACCCTGCTGTCTAGGTACAAATCAAACAATATTTTTCCACCCTCTGGCAAAGGCCTTGTTAAAATATGTTACTGCACCTAATATGTGGGGAGACTAAAACATTCTCAAAGAGATCTAAACACTCCCCAACCTTCATTCATCTATTATTTTATGGCAGAACATGAGACCAGCGCTCCTCTCACCTCCCCTATCTCAACAGACACAAAACATTTCTGCCATCCTGTTTAGTAAGTAGTTTGGAGTACAAGAGGGGAGACGAGAACCCCCACTCAGCCATGTTGTCTTTGTTCTTCGGGGAGTGCTTCTGTCAGCGCTGTAAGCATCGGGCAGCGCACTGACACAGCAGAATCGTAAACAACTTCATTTACATTTAAGGCGTTTAGCAAAAGCTCTTATCCAGAGAGACTTTCCTCTGACTGAAAAGTACCTGTGATGGCTCTGTAATTAGACAGATTCTCTAGGCCTTCTGCACATTGTGACCGTCCTGATCCTTGTGGCCTTTAAGTATAGCAGAAAGTATAAAAGGAAAAATCAATTACGTCTGAAAAAAAAATAAAAAAAATGATGTAATTATTTGAGAAGATGAGTTCTTTGTTTTTAAAGAATCATTTTCTTTTCATGTGCGCTGTCAGGAATCGACAGGCTCGTCTACAGGCCCTGGTTAGTCGATATCTAGCAAGCGTTCAACCTAGTGTTTGCCATAATCATTTCATATTTATCTTCCCTGACCAGAAATCCAAGTAATATATACTTCCAGATGGGAGAAAAAAAACTGAAATATTCACTTAGAAGGGCTCATTCGTTTTCTGAGTGAATCTAAATGGCATTGATATATAGTATGATCATCACCCTTGGGGCGCCATTTACATTTAAGCTCTGAGATGGAAAGGTTACTGATTCACAACTGAATGAATCGTCCTAGTCTCTCCCCCTCCCTCCCCCTGACCCACCATCCTGGTTTCATCTATCCCAAACTATCAATCAAAGTAATTAAAAAGACATCACTGAAATGTCAATGTGCTATAATAAAGCTTAGTGCCAGTGCCGTCAGATGATGGAGGGCCAGGTGTTTGTAGCCAGAGGTAGACAGGCGTTTAAAAGGACTGTGATCACTAATTGAAAGGTCCTAAAGCCTTTTATTTTTTGTCGCCGTGACTTAAATGGAGGAAAATGATGACGATAAAATGCATTCACTTTTGGTGATTATAATCTCTAAGTTGAATTATAGGTTTTTGAGGGAGGCAATGTTGTGTTGAACAGACAGAGGAGTTCAGTGGAAGGTAGGTGGGAGGGTGGTCTGAAGCCAGTGACCCAAATCCAGGGCACCTTTTCTAGGCCTGGCAGGCACCTCGGCACCCCTCCTGTCACAACGTCCTTCAAAAGAAGGGTGGGCCTCAGTCATCAGACTAGCAATATCACTCAGACACACTCAATCTGATATAAAGAATCATGTCTCCCATAGGAGAGGTGGAAAGGACAGGGTGCTGAAAAAGAGGGCAGTAAAGCAAAAAAAAGAAAAGTGGAAAGAGAGAGGGGGAACAGAGTGTGAGAGGAGTCAGAGAAAAGATGCTGAAAAACGAAGTGTCTGGGGCAAAGTGATTAAAAAGTAAATCACTCATCAGTTCTCAGGCAGAGAGATGGAGTGACAGGCACTCAGGTCACTTGACCCGACTCACTCATCATTTATGTAAATTTAGAGCAGGCGGGGACTGGCAGCATCTGAACCCTGATCCAGCAGTTCACACTGAAAGTGTTGCATGGAATGATGTTTGGAAAGGTTGTCAGTTTAGATGTGCAATGACCTACACCATTTGATGTTGGACCAATATGGTCTGAACCCTGGGTCTTTGAAATTGGGTCTATAATCCCTGGGGGAGCCTCAGAGTTACTGCAGGGGTCCGCCAAATTATTGTTTGACAATTTAAGTTTTTTTCTGAATCCAACATATTATTAGCAAAGATAAATCGCCCTATTCATAAAAATCCATTCAATTTACAATACACTACCCGCCAACCATGGATCCTAGTTAACATAGAAGCTAGTTAATGCTAAATCACTGTGCAGCATCTGTCGATAATGGCCAGCTGAACTAGTAAGCTAACGTTTACGTGCTATTGAAACACATTGGCCAATTAGCTGTATTATTATTCCAAGTGTATGGACATTCTTGTAAGCCACAACAGATTGTTTTGTAACTTGTCAGGCAAGAAACGCTGCCATACCGTCCACCTCAGTAACCACCAGCGAAAGTGCAGAGGGTGAGGCTAATGCACCATCCCATGCTGCAACTGCTGCTGACTTTGCAGCTATGGGCAACTGCAAATGAGACAAGGCCAAGGAATATTCAGAGAATTACCTAAGGTGCAACTCAACGTCACACATTATATGTAATATATTGAAAAAGTCCCTTGGTCAAAACTGCAAAGCAATTAATAAGGTTGCCAGCGTTGCTGTAGTGGGCGGCCACATCAGTTAATAGCATCCTGCTGCAGAGGTCCAGGCTTGAGTCCACCTGTAGCAATGGGACCAATATCCATAACCAGGATCCATGGTGCAACATCATGTGTGTTAGTGTGTGTGTGTTAGGGTGTATAGTGTGTTTATAATGCTTCCCTACGTGCCACTGTATTATATTGCGCATTGTGTTGTTTTATTGCGATGAGATGATAGATGATGAAGATGATATTATCACAAGGCCTATTACAGCCTAACTGATTATATTTGGTTTCACATTTAGACTGCATTGTTTGTTGTGCCTATCCTTTAGAAATAAGTGTATAACATGTATAGATGCTACTGTATTATGGGCTACAGGTGTACGTGCCCTCCACCAATAACACCAAGATAAACAACACAACTTTAATATTTTGATATAACTGTAACTTATAAAGGTAACCTCATGAACGTAAGCCAACGTTACTGTCTACGACATTAGCATAGCTAGCTAATGTTAGCTAATGCCAGCAAATTCATAAGGTTAGTCCAAGTTATTTGCTGCTTAACATTATGTTATCTAAACTAACTTTATAAGTTACAGTTATATTGTTTACCTTGGTGTTATTGGCACAGGTTGTGCAGCTTGTTCAAAGTGATGAACACATGCTATCATATTCTGTTCATTGTCTATGGCGGACACATTTCACTTCCTTCTTCAAGCTTGGGACCGGAAAAGGTCAGATGGAGGAGGTGAGGTGGGCCCAAGCATGGAGCTTCACGGCTACACCCTTCTCACATCAGTGGGCTTCCCTAATAATGCCTGCAAACAAGGGTGTAGGTTTTGTGTCAACAAAGTGTGGTACACATATTAAACAGGGGGGTAGGGGGTCTTTCACCAGAAAATTGCATCAAACACTTAATTTCCTGCAGTCAAATGAATTTTCATGCACCAGTCTGTTTCTTTTCTGCATCAGTTTATGGTGTAAATGTCTTTAATATTATCATAGTAAAAGTCCTCTGCTACCTCCATGTTTTTATTGGAGGGGACAAATGCACATGTTCCAAATATTGAGGGCCCTGCATGCCCTGAATAACGCCTATGCCTGAAAATCAGTGTGTTTATATGGTACCATGTCTGTGCTAGTCTTTTGAAATGCACTTTGCATTCTTCTAGAGGTTTTTAGCTTTGAATAAAACTTCATGTATTTACACACTTTTTGGGCAGAATAGCTCCAGGCCCACTGAGCTGTTTGGCTCTATATGGTTTGTCAAGGTGATTCTGAAGTGACTGTTTCTGTAGTGGCGTGTGGTTGCCTTAAGACCTTGTAATGCCACTAGCAGGGAATACAAACACAAAACACTTCTTCCATTCTTTTGACCTACCTTCTTCATTAGTAAAAAATCTCTACCCACAACCTCCCACTAACGAATACCAAGGTTTGTAAATAGTTCTTACTCATTATACAAGGCACATTTCATTATGCGTTAAGAATGTGGCAAAAATGGAGGCCATTTGATTGAAGTTGCTGGAATAGTGTTATGTGTTAGCAAATACCTAATTACCAAATTAACTAAACAGTACAATATCTGAATTTCATATGATTTGCCATACCACCTTCCAATTCAAACTGGTTTCTATAGGGCTAAATGACCAGCCCAGCTCATCCACCACACACACACACACACACACACACACACACACACACACACACACACACACACACACACACACACACACACACACACACACACAAACAAGGTTTTGCAACCCCAATTACTGGACTGGTAAATATAACTATCCTACAGCCTGTGCTGAAGAGGCCGAAGCCAGATGATTCCATGTTGGCTGCGAGAGAGAATGGGACAAAAGCATGGCAGACGGCGCCAAGCAGCATGATGAGAAAATAAGAGCCAGGAAGAGGGTGGAGGGATGAGGGATGAGGTGGGTGGGTTGGGGGAGAATAAGTCCACATTGAAACAGTTGAGCAGAAGATGCAGCCTCAGTGACAGACACAATCACTAGAATGGACTTGACAGATTTAGAGCACACAGATAAAGGTTGGACGAGAGTTGAATGGTACAGAGTAGAGCAGGGTAGAATATAATAGAATTTGACCAGCCGGCTTAAAATAACATTTACAATGAAGCAACATGTGATGTCAAATTATGCAAAGAGACATAATTTTGTTCAGAATCAAAGATG
Organism: Epinephelus awoara; assembly: GCA_035609425.1. NCBI lineage: Eukaryota > Metazoa > Chordata > Actinopteri > Perciformes > Serranidae > Epinephelus > Epinephelus awoara. Next base: position 8,152,764 of record CM069315.1, on the reverse strand, counting down.
TCAGTTATTGGACTCTCTGCAGTGTGTGCTTGTATACTCCCTGTTTTTGTGTGACCAGCCCTGCGGGGCTCTGTCAAAAGTCCTATGTGCTGTAGTGAAAATAGGTTCTTAGAGATAGTACACACATGCACACAAATATACACAATGCTTTAACTCTGACTGAAAAAATATAAAATATTGTTAGCTTTATTATTGTTATTTATTCATTACGAACAGGAGCACGAGCTAATGAGAAATCAACATAAACAACTTCATAACAAACAATAATCACAAATCAACAACAAAAGAATATGGTATGTGCAAATTTGCATATTTCACCTTCTTTTTCATGCTTTCTTTGTCTTACTCCAGATTGCTTTTGCCTTTTCATTTCCTCTTACTCTAATGCTCTCCACAGACACTCTAATCTACCATTGCCATCAATGCTCTATACAGCATGTTCTGACTGTGATGATCACTTATTGATGAACATATTAAGGTTAACTGCATAGCCAGTCAGGACTTAAATTGTTACCCCTACTACCAGCCCTGTCTCCAAGAAATTACATTTATACGCAACTAACGTGAAACAGCAAAAATGAAACAGGAAAATGTAATGCTGAGCAAATTACATTTCCAATTAACATAAAGAGGACATTTTGCTACTTAATGTACCTTGCAAGTCGCAAAAATACTAATTGTATCAGCAAAATGTTTAGTGACAATGAACTTAGTCTTTTTACTCCCAAATCAGCAATCCTGAAATACAGTATCCACTCACAGCAGGGTCCGACGGTAAGGTTTTTTCCTACTTGCCCTGCCGGGCAAGTACTTCTCAAATCTACTTGCCCCATCTAAATTCTTACTTGCCTAAGAGGTTCTTTTTCTGGCTGTGTGGTGCATATATTCGCTAATGACTTATATCTTACGTCAGCAGAGATGCTCAGCCAATGGAGGCAGCAGCACATAAAAAACCAGCACACTGCAACTGGCCCCTCCAAGGACAGAAACAGGAGAGGAAATACACGATTACAGACCTCGAGTTAAGATATTTTTAGGGCAAGGCCACTTTGGTGTTTCATAAATACAAATTTATTGGGGCATCACGGCCAAAATCAATGGCGCAATAACAATGTGCTCACTATATTGAATGAAAACAAAACAATATATGTGTTGAAAAACAGTACTGTGTTTATTAAAACTGGGTGTGCATGACTGGGGATATATCTCGTTTCTTGTTTTGATTCATGTCCCTTATTTTTTAAGTCTTTGGAGTCTCTTTATTCTTTTGTTATCTCCTAGTTATTACGAAATTATTATTAGAAGAAGATTCTTTATTTGACCTCTGCATTTGACCCATCCTACTGTATACACTGGGAGCAGTGGACAGACATCGTCTGGGGACCAACTCCAGTTCTTTTGCCAGTGCCAGTGGTCAGGGTCACTGACAGGAGTATTCACCTAACATAGCCTACATATCTTTCATTATATAATTATTTATATGTCTCTATGTATATTTTTACATAAATCCCCAATATTTAATTTGCCTTTAAAAAATTTTCTTCCTTCATTTAATTTGACAATGTTTATTGTATTGTGCTATATGTATTAATTCTCTACAGGATCTTGTATGTTCTTTAATATGTGTTCAATTTATTAAAAGAAAAAAACAAAAAAACGTTTTGGTGAACCCTGCAGCAAAGTGAACCCTCTTCCTTACAGAAGATCTTTGTCCCATGAGAGCCGGCAACATGCTCCCCGTGTCCGCATTTAAAACATCTTTTGCTGGCGATTTGACAGTCAGTAGAAGCACATTATGACCCTTTGTATAAGTTTCTGTGTGCTACCTGTGTTGTACATGAACTAACGTTAGCAACATCCGGTATGTGTGTGTGTCCGAGTCTGTGCTGCTTGCCCAATCGGGCATGTCTGTGCAGGGTCTGCTGGCCTGCAAGCTATTTTTACTTGCCCCGGGCATTCAGGCAACCGTTAATGTCGGACCCTGCACAGTGACAACAGCATTGTTTTTTTTTTCTATTACTCTTTTTATTGACATATATCCGAAATCACAATCTTCCCCTAACCTTGACCGAAGTGATTTTGTTGCCTAAACCTGAGACAGGAGTCTGGACATCAACCCAACGTTCTGGTGTCAAGGTCCTGCACTTTGTACACCTGCAGTCCTCTCAAACACCCCCTTCTGAAGGTTAAGCAGTACATAGATGTAGTGTTTTGTTACTTGAAAGACACGCTGTCTCTGGACATTATCAAGGCACTGATTACATTACCACAACAATGTAATTAAGAGCGTTTAGTGACATACAGACGTAGCTGCTAGGAGACAAAGATGCTACTACATACCCACAGTTAACATTAGATCTTTGACTCTTTCCCTTATGTTCATTTTGGCATTTTTACTCCCTTTTCCCCCTTTGGTGGTGTCCTAGTCAACAGACTATGTCACTCATAAGAAGATCTGCCATTGACTCTAAGCAATGGATGCTCCACAATAGAGATCTGCAAACCAGTGGACTAAGACTTGCCTCATCACTAGCGGTTTGCATAGAAGCTGCTGTCCTTTTGTTTTTGCACAGTTGACATGTGCAATGTAATGCATTTTGTCCTGCATACTCTTGATTTTGTATGGGAATGGCAGGGCTGGGTGATATAGAGACACTCAAATCAAGGTATTTTTGACCAAATACTTTAATATCAATATTGCGGCAAATTTGTAGGGTTGTTTATTTGTGCTTTCACAAAATATCTACACAATGAGACTATTGATAAATAATCATCATCAGTAATGTGGATATAATGACTAAGTGGGTAAAGGCAAATAACAGAACAGCTCCAACAGTCTGGTAAGTAAGCTAAGACAGTACCTAGTCTTGATCATAGTATCTGTATAACATTGATATATTGCCCTCCAAGTGAGTTATGTACTTCATAAAACAGCGCGTAGAAGACCTGGCAGAATGTAAATACATAAACAGGCTCATCAATTTTATTTTTATATGAGCATTTTGATTCTTTTGTCAAAGTACTTGATAGCCTACTTGTAAGCTTGACGAGGCAATCAAACTCCCACTATAACCTCGTAGGGGTCACATTTCCATTGAGCCAAACACGTAATACTTTATCTCTTTGGCAAACACTTTGCATCTTAAATGAATGAAAGCCAGCAACATAAAAAGGTAAATTATATCTAATCCTCCGCTAGATTGTAAAGCTGCCATTTTCAGCATACTGCACTTCAGATGGGTTTCATTACATGGTTAGTAAAAAAATGATGGCTGTGTAGATACACACAGACACTTATACATCAGACGATGATTGCTTAATCCATAGAGTGAACGTTTGGGAAACTCAATGAGATGTCCATAAGCAGCATTTCCAGGCAGACCGGTAGTGGGATGTGCACTGTAAGCATTCTAGGAAGCAATAAAGGATCGTCCAGTCGCCTCAAACATACAGCTCACTTAAAGTCAAAATTCAATTCACATGCACCTCTTCCTTATTCCTTCACATCTTCCCCTGGAGCACGTGCAGAGCTGTGCATGCAGATGTCACACACAAGCCAAAGCAGAGAGGTCCGCACATGCATACACGTACCAGGATGCACATGCTCACGGCGCCCGACAGCTCTCATTAAAGCGTGTGTTATATCTGAGGTGGCAGCGGTGAAGTCGCAGCCCAGGGCTCATTTATTTAAGAGGAGGAATAATGAATTCTTTGTGGCATCTCATCTTCCCATCACTATTAATCTGGCCTTCTGCAGGTATCTGCACAGCGATCCATACCACATGGGCCCCTAGACTGGCGTCTCATGCATTCAGATGCTTTACCGACGACAGATTTACAGCCTTTCACCCTGAGGATGCTAATTGTGCATGAGTTTTACAGTCTCCCTCAAGTCTCCCTAAGCTGTTAAAAAATAACATGCATGTCATCCATCACACAGTGTCTCAGTGGAGTGCTGTGGTTATTTTACATGGCAGCCTTTCATCACGACTCCAATTTTGTTTTTACTTTTCTCCCTCTTATTGTTTTGGTATTGACATATGAGAATACCTGCAGCCTACACTGATGTTTGAACATTTTGGAGTGCCATAATATTTCTTTTACAGTGTGCACAACACACACAAACACACACCCCGTAAACCAATTTGTGCCACAGGCAGACGGAGAAGTAATTTACCCTCCATTGAAAGTGGCTAAAAAGAAAGGCAGGGATTAACCACAGGCCAATTACAGAGTTGGCTAAACCCTGTCTAACTGGAACAAATACATGGCAGGGCTCAGGCTTTTTCAACATGCATGAAGTCGACCATCTTCAGAGGAAGGTGGATAAAAAAGCGAGAGAAAGCGTAAATGAGAAGGGTGGACGGGAGGGAGGAGAGGAAAGGACAGAGATGAGTCAATAAAAAACGAAGCAAGATGTTTTAACAAGGAATTATTTAAAGTCTAGATGAAATAAAATGACATGACATGTTTTTTGTTGTTACAGCATTGAGATCTACTTCATAAAACCTGTGCTCCTTTTTATGAAAAAACGCAAACCCAGAGAAGCTTAATACATATTTTATATCTTTTGTTTTAATGATGGTGCTGCCTGTCTGTGCTGCATGCAGCCAATGAAATCATTTAATTTTAGACTTGCATGAATCTGTAACTTCACCAGACTGTCCTTGCCTGAAACAGCCAAACAATGACCCGCTATACACGACTTAGGAGTGCAACTCACTGCTTTTTGTCTAAAGCACCCTTACCCAGCCCTGCACGTCTTGGACAAACACTGACAAGCCCCAGTTTGCAAACTAGATAGTTAAGTCAGTTGAAGCACATAGAAAGGCTAAAAAAACGAGCGCTCAAGTTAAGGTAAGCCTGCTTAAATGGCAAATGGTGCAGTTGTTTGCTGTGGTTTATGGTCGCTGTAGTGTCCTCGCCATGAGCTGTGTATACCAGAAAATGATATAATCACCCCTTCTGTACTGAGCGCGAAAGCTCAGTAAGTTGTCATAGTGCTTAGTTGTGAACCTTTGAATTTCTGTAACTAGGCGCCCACTGCACATGCTGAGTTAAACAGGAAAGATTGGCCGAGAAGGTCTGCATTGTACACACATCTCTAGGACTCTTCATAAAGACACTACAGTGACCCTCAAATGGCCTTATAATTCTTGTAAAAAAAATAGGGAAAAGAAGAGGCTTTTTGCTGCAGTGTGTGGTAGATTAAGAGAGATCATTGTAAAAGCTAAAATAATGGCCTCATGGACAGAGTGGCAACCTGGGGGGAAACAAAGTGGTATAAAATAATTTCGACTTGGAGGTAAGCAACAGTTATAATTAGGGATGTATCGCCCGCCAATATTAGCAAAAAACGTGCATCGGCATCAGATCGGACTGCATGGAAAAATGCTGATCCAAGAACTCCGATCCAGTTTTTCATGGAATCCGGTTTTCCGGCCAGCCCAGCGCTCCGTGATTCAAGCAGTCCATTCCAGCGATCCGCTCCAGCACTTACTATCCACCAGGCCAGCATGCAGACACACAGGAAACAGCAGCACCAGGCTGGCATTGACACTACAAAAATAACTGAAAAGGAAAGGCTGAATTGTTTGTTAAATGCCAACAATGTCTTGTGGTGTTAATCTATTTTTTATTTATTAAGGGGGCAAAGCACAAGTGTGTGGACTCTTGCTGCTATTTTAATTTCAATGTTAGACATTTTAAAGATTTCTTGTGTTGATTTATTTTCTATTTATTAAGGGTCCAAAGCAGCCAAAGCAAACCAGCTATATTTTTTATTTAATGTTAATGTTCAAGTTTAAAGTTTCTTTATTTAACCCTGTTCACAATAAACAGGTCAGTTTCTCATACCAACTGTTGTGGATCATTCTAACTAACCCGATTAAGTTGTTCTTGAGTAATATCGCTTGATCAAACCTTTTCTAACATGACTGACAACAAAATAAGTGAATATGTTTAAAACGTGCTTGGATCGGATTGGTATCGGTATCGGCCAAAACTCAAGGCTGTAATATCGGTATTGGAAGTGAAAAAGCTGGATCGGGACATCCCTAGTTATAATTATAGTATAAAAATGCTATGTTTGGTGGTACGTCAGTGTTTAGTACTGTTGCCAGGCAGCCTACTTTTTAGACTTGTTGCCCTCTTGCTTATCCACAGAATACTTTGTCTGTACGCCACCTGGTGTTTTGGAGCAATGCGTTGAGCATAAACGCCTCTGTGCATGCTTGTAGCTCGTGTGCCATCTGAGGAGGCCCACCTCACAGTATCTTGCACTAGTTTAAAGAAAGTTTTACACTGCAATATGACTGCTAACAAAACTGCTAGCTGTCTACAAGTACACATGTCCTAGCCAGTTGAGCTGCAAATCAAACAGTCCCACCACTCAGATGCATGGCGGCTAAGGGACCATTTCTCAATGACTGTATCTCCAAATACCTTTTTTCTACCTTTCAATAATGTTAATAATATTATCATTATTACTTTGACATAGCTGTGACATTGGTCGGACTGAAAACAATAACAGAGGTAAAGGTTTTATAGATACTTAGCTATAGTCAGGACAAACGGCCACCACAGCAGTTTATTACGGAAAAACTACCATGAGCTAAACCTAGTATGGAAGAACTAAGACCTTTGAAGTAATAAGAAGCAGATCTAAACTGATATTAGAGCAAAGACAAACCCCCAAAAACAGCTGGAAGAGAGAAAGATATATAGAGAAAGATCCAGACATGGAGAGACAGCGTGTCGGTGTAAGTGACTCAGGGCAGGTTGTATCCATCGTGACTTTGATAAGGAGAGAAGGGTTACACGACATCCTGGCCTTGGTTGACACAAAGCCATGTGGAGTGACACCGACAGGGTGAGAAAGGCCGAGGACGGGGCCTTGCCGGAGGACGCTCTGGGTCACGATGTGTTACACAGCCGAGTGACATGAAGGTCAACGACAGTTGCTCTGCAGAAGATGCTGATATGGGCTGTGTGGGGATTTCTGGGTCCGTCTGCTTATGTCTATAACATGCACCATATTCCACCGCTCACGGACTGTACGGATCATGTCCTCACTTTGACAGTGAAGTCAGCTGATAGTTGGATGCAGGCAGGAAAGAAAACGATAAAAAGCAAATCACCTGTGTGAGAGGGGGCAGCCCAGCTCTCACTGGAGAATGCATTCAGGAGCGGGCCCTTTATCAGATGCTGCTGAACACCGCGGCAGTGACATTACACGATTCCCATCAGATTCAAAGTCAACTCTCTTGACATTTCTCTCCCTCTCATTCAAAATGGCTGCCGTCAACATTATGTCCGGGAGCCCAAGGACGGGGTACTTCCAGTAATTACAGGGGATCAGCACCGTCATAACAAACACCTCTTATATCATAGCTAATAGCATCAAAGCAGCAGATTAAACGCGCTGTAGGACACTGCGAGGAAGTTTACAGTTTAATTAAATTGTTTTAACTTTTGTGTTTGATGAGGGAATTGGTGCTTTCTCCTCTCCGCCAGCCAACGGGGAGAGGAAGACGAGCGCCGAATCGCTAAATATGGCAGTGATGAGACGCTGGCATATGCTGTTAATATCCTTGTAGAATATAAGCAGCTGTAAAGAGCGTCATGGCTGCATACATTTATTGGTTGGAGTGTATGGGAATGTACCTTGAGGATACTGTAATGAAGTATTTAGATTCTGCAGCTGCTGCTTTTTAGGGAGATATTCTCTGAGCGCCGTTGATTGTGAAATGGAAAAAGCGGCTTCGTCAGTCGATGTACGTCATACTTTGAGCCTCTTGACATTTTGATTTTAGTTTATTGCTAATAACATACACATGCTGTAGATATTTTGTGGTCTATGAAGGGATGGGTGGGATGATAAACAGCAGACATTGCAAAAGACAGACACAGGTGTTTCCTCTAAGTATCTGTCACTATCTGGCCATCTGTCTCTGTCTGATGACGTGACAGTGTGTGAGACTGGGAAGATATTAAATACATGTGAGCTGTCTGAGAGAGGTCTTGGTGTGTGTCTGTCACGATACGTCGCCACCTATATAACTAGCATATTAGGTCGACCTTCTCTCCTTTTATGTCTCCAGACAGGCATTAAGCTTTCTAATATGGCTCCAGACCGAGCAGGGGGATCTCATTTTATAAATGCATGGCTAAATGACCCAACTGCCGCCACGGCTATGCTTCCATCTTTACTATTTCTTTTTCATTTTCATCATTCCAGGGGATAATTAAAAGTCGGGGACGGGGTGGTGCTGGAAGTCCAGGGGCGGGTGCTGGGGTGCTCCCCTCATCTTACCTTCACAAGGAGGCATTTCCTCTCTTACATGTCCACTCAGGCCATGTTAGTGTTAATGTGTTGCCTCTCTCTGTGCTCTCACTTGCCAGAGCTGTGGGGGCTAAGGGGTGACTTTGCCCTCTCTTTTCTTACGGTCATGTTCACAAGATGCTGTCTCCATCTGGTTTATTTCTCTCCTTTCTGATATCACCTTTTGGGAGACAGTGGCGTCCCCAGAAATCTTTCATAGGGGTGGACAGATGGGGCCACTGAAAATCTTGTGGTGGTGCACCAAAACCAAAAGCCATAACTGAATTTCGGGAGTTCGATTATGCTGTTAAAGTATATCAACAAGTTGAAAACCATGATTTCCTTTTTTACAATTAATATTACCAACTATCTGATGTGCATAGACTAATACCAGACAGTTAATGTGTGCGCCACAACAACCATGTTTTAACGTGTTATGTATTCATTGGTTAAGCAATTCTTTGTTCATCCTCAAATAGGCTGGTTGTCCTTTTATTTTATTTTTTTAATTTATTTATTATTAAAGATTTTTTTTGGGCTTTTGCCTTTAATGTACAGGACAGAATGAAATGGGGTGAGAGAGAGAGCGGGGGGTGACATGCAACAAATGGTTGCAAGCCGGAGTTGAGCCTGCGACCACTGCAGCGAGGTATCTATCCACTATGCTACCAACGCCCCAGTCCTTTTATTTTAAAAGAGAAATATACAGAATTTTAATTTGAAGGAGTACACTGATTGTAAGGAACAAAACATTTACTGGGAACAAGCCCTCTTAAGTTTAGAGTAGATTCTTGGGTACCCACCGAACCAATTTTCATTCATTTCATTCAATTTTCATTTTTCATTTAGATATCTTGAGGTGAGAGTTCAAGGGACCCCTTTGAAAATGGTCACTGACCTTTTTTTAATGCCTAAATTTGGAGTATTATTTAGCCCCCTTTCCAAATAGCTATGCTGACATGGTTGGTACCAATTGATACCTTAGGTTGTCTAGCGTCAGAAGATACAACTACCCTCATGCTGGCTTAAAAAAACATGAGTGTGCCACAGCCTCTTCAAGATAGCAGTATCAGCCCCTTTTTAAGGGGGCTGTGGACCCCCTTGGAGGAGCCACTGCTGAGAGATAGAGGATATCGTGCGGAAATGTTGTGCTGCTATGCCACATTGCCTTTCTGTATATAGGGCACGTTTGTGAATTTGGGGTGACAGAGCTTAAGCTACCATGGGAGGTAGTAACAGCGCTTAGATGGTGTCTGTGTAAACAGGACAGCTGGCTGGACGGGACCATGGGCAGAACGGGTGTAATGTTTTTACGGCGTGTTATGTGTGTGACCCCCCACGGGAGATTTAAAAAAGGTGATAGCAGTTAGCAGCTAACTCAAGGAAGAGAACAGCAACCGAAAATATCCACAAGTTAGGAAAACAATGACTGCAAGAGCTCCTTACCTTCTAAGCAGAGGGTATTATATGGCACCCATGTAACAGAGAAGGTAAATGGTTGTTACTGCTATGTTCATGATGTTTAGTATAATCACGAGTATATTTACAACATTTTAGTGTTAAATTTAAGTTTATCTTTGTGTGATAATAATATATTTGTCTTGTTTCATTGATATAATATTTTGGTTCATGTATTAAAAGAGCCTTCACCTCGATCTTCTCATGTAGTCAGTATGATTATCTTTAAGTAGATGAAAGGAGAGCATGTGGTTGATTTCGCCCTGACATTGACATTGAGGCACGCCTACATGAACTAACTACCTTTCTCATGATCATCCTCACCCCACCCAACATTACATTATATTCTTTTTAATATCCACTACTGTCAATAACCCAGGGTCACACCGACAGAGGTCACAATGTCATGATGATAAGTTCACCTTTACATCCCATATTATTCAGCAGGCATATGAATCTACACCCTGAAAGCAATCTTCCACTAAATCCTGATTACACTTACGCTTTACTAATCATCAAGCCAATTACTGGAATAACCTTTCCTGCTATCTGTTTCACCCAGCTGAGCACGGACATTAAGTGACGGCCGTCGCTGCAATTCACATACGCGCATTTTACCACTTAGCTTGCATGGATGCACCCATGCTATCCAGACTGATATTTCTTACTTCAAGACATTTATATTTTGGAGCCAGCCTGCAGTGAATAATGATCTGTAGCCACAAGCTATTTCTTGATTTTTTTGTGTGGATGCACACTCATTCTGTTTGGTATCCCTACAAGCAGTGAGATGGTGGTACAGTAAGTATAAAAATATGGTCAATAATTAATTAACTTTTCTAACAGCCTGCATTAGTTTGCTATCACTTACTCTGTGCAAAAAGCCCTGTGCAAATTCATTTTTGTGATATTTGATATGATTTGAGCGTAAATAAATTGTATTTAAACGGGTTCACCCATGAAATGCACTGTTGCACATTCATTACACCTTATCAGGACTCACAGTATTTATGTAATCCTGTTGTAGTACCAGGGATTCAAAGACAGCAAGGTTCGGACAGATCAGATAGTGACTGGAGTGACTACTTACAGCTAGTTAGCTGTCTACTCAAGTTGTCTTGTGATCTGATACTGAGTCACATATTGTTAGCTTGCAGTAAATCAAATTCTCTGTTCAGTAAATAGTGAAGAAATCCAGAATAGCTATAAACTCTCACTGAAAGTGTGGATTGCTCTATACTTGCTCTGTGTGCCCATAAATTGAGTTGACACCCTCCGTTAGTCACTTTACAGCTCAGTATCACATACTGTCTGAGAAAGGCTGCAGTGTTTCTCTATTGGCACCAGGCCTTAAAGGAATAATCCACATCAGGCCTTACAGGCTATTTGCCACACGTTTCATTCAACATTAGATTCGGTGGCTAACTTGCAGCTCCCTCTGACCCCCCCCCTGCCAGACTGCGTCCGCTCTGTTGTTCCGGGACCCCCCAGATTCACGCATTAAACACTGGTAGTGTTGTAACAGCTGTCTGGCCTGACTCTCTCAATCATCAGGCCAGATGTGCAGCTAATTGTCATGGCAAGCGTAGCATCTCGACACCCTGCCGTGACAGCCTCCAGCATGGAGAGATTTATGAAGCATGTGTCTGTGCTGTATGCATGTTTGTGTGCGTATGTTACTCCCTTTCCCTCCCGCTTCCCCTCCGAACCGTCTAACCCCTGGGATGCCCCCCTTCAACAGTGAGGCAACTCTGGTGTAGATGATGTCAGTACTGAGCATTTCCCATTTTAGACAGGCATGATGGAGGCCCGCCAGGCCAGACAGAGTGCAGCGGGATCCTTCACACACAGCTGCAAACCTAGCAGGGGGCATCAGAGCTGAGAGGCACCACCCCTGGCCGTCTGACCCAGAGAAGGATCACTGATCTGGGCCTTGTTAAAACAGCAGGTGGGGGCCTCGGAATAACTCCTAGGCGTCCTCCTCTTCTCTGTGTAACTGACATCACAGTCAGCGCTCAGATCATCCCTCCCAGGTGTGTTGTAGTGTGTATGTGTGGATGCGAGAGAGACCGGATGGCCGGGAAGTGTGTGTTGTTTACGCATCTTATTTTCTCTGATGATAATACATCTGCTGCTTTTGGAAACAGACCACTGTACACCATTACATCTGTTGATTAGCTAGCCGATTGCTTTTGATCGAGTGGACCCAGAGAAAGGCATTACTGATGCTCAATACATCTGCCTTATGACTGCCAGTGTAAACAGCTCTGGGGCGCCGCTGTAAGCGATTGCTGTTAATCCATCAGGGAAATGGTCTCCTTGGCCCCGACTATTGCCTTTTTCTAATTATTGGGGCTGCCAGCTTTGATAGCTATGCCCTATCTGTCACATATGTATGGATTGCGCACCGGTTGACTGAGCGAAGATTGCATGGCAATGTAAACTGGCGAGCAGGTGGAGTAAGCAAGATGGGGGAAAAGCTTCATTTGTCAACACGGATGACTGTGGTCTGCCTCTTCGTCCATTCATCATGCGTCAGCAGCAGTAATGCGGATTGCGCAAATCCAACTTTTTTGAATGTTACGCTCCACATATACCCTAAAGATGAGTCAACAGTCACAAAAAGCAAACTGACGTTCAACCTGGTCACCATAGAAGAGGCTCAGGCTCAGCAGAGTGGCTGTGAGAAGCTAATTTTCATCTGTGTATTAATCAAACAGGCATGTGGGTTCAGCTAATTGCTCTGGGAAGACATCCAACTAGCAATCCTTTTTTTTCCCCTTGCTTTGGCCCAGCTCTTTGCAGAGGAGAAGAACAGCTTGAAGGCTACTGCCCCAGTCTTAGTTGAGTAGGACGGATTCGTGTGTCCAAACTGCACAGGATAATAGTAGAGTTGGCGGACTCTTTGTCTTGCGAGTGACTTCTTGCGCGACCCTAATGAGCCTGCGCCCCCGCCAAGTATCATGCTTAACTTTACAGATCCACCGAAAAATGTCAGATTCTCTTTTGCGGTAGATACATTTGCTAATCTGCCCACGTCCCTAAATGTCTCACATCATAGCTTATGCTGAAATAATGTCAGCACATTTTTTGGGGGGCACTATATGAAAACACAGTTTCCTACCCTCATTATAGTCAAACCGGCGACTTCTCTCTCCCTTACTTGCACCAACTCTCCCTCAGCCTTTTGCTACATCAGCTACGGATATAAGGGTACTTATTCAGCATATCATTCTGAGGCCTGGCTCTGTGTAAGTACAAGCGCTGACTCGGCAAAGAGGGAGTGGTAGAGAAAAACACAGATATAATAAAAGAATTAGAGAGACAGAGAGTTAGGAAATGCAGGAACAAACAAGGATAACCATACCTATCAATTTTGTTTTATTACAATTTTAAAAAGGAGCTTCAGATTCATTTAATGATGTCTGAGTTCAGTGGCTCCTGGTTGCCTGATGACGGATAAGCTCGTAGTTTACTTGAAGGGGATTACCTTTGCTTTTCTATTTCTTTCGGTGGAAAATTAAAAAGTTTCTTTCATCCGGCAGCTTTTTTATGCATCCAAGAGTTCCTCGATGAAGGATAGAGAGAGTGAAACTTGCAAAACAAGGCATGCTTGGTTACAAACTACATGACTGAAGGCTGTTGCTGATTCTTGCATCTGATTGTCCCGAACCCAACCGGATGAACCTAAGAAATGGGGGTACACCCAATTCCCAGCAGCAGCAGCAGCCAATGAATGAATGATGAACTTCCTTCTCCTCCTAAATTGCGCAGGAATAACACGATGGCACCAATCCTTCAATCACTTATTAGAGGTTCCTCCCTTGTGGCTTTACTTCCCCCCAAAATACAAGGAGGGGGGCATGTGAGACAGTGCTGCTCAGTGAGAATCAAAGACTCAGAGAATTGTCTTGATTCTCGACTTCTCTAAATATTCTCAGTCTGACACAGTTTTTTGTTTGGGATTTTTTTTTTTTCCCTCCACATCTCATAAACGTGTCACAAAAGAAATGTTCTTCTCCCTCTTCAGGTCTCGATTCGCGTAGCTCTTGTGAATGCAAGCTTAAGGAGACAAAAGCCCTTCTTGTTTTGTTTGCCGAAGCCATTTGCAGTTTTGGCTGCTTGTGTATTTCCCTCCAACTGACCCCTTCCCAGGAGAAAGAGCAAGACGCTGAACGGCAGCCGAAATGAATCAAAGTGAGTGAGAGATATACAATTTTTCTCCCCCCCCAGTTTGTCCCCACCCTTCCTCTTCCATCTCTGATCAAATTCAGAGCCAATTCTGACACAAAAGAGACACAAAAGAGGATACGGTCGATGAATATATACTGACAGGCAGACAGATTGTTGTTAAAAAGGGGGGGTTGGATGAGAGTTGAAAGCATTAAACTGCTGCAGAAATTGTGTGCATTTATGTTGTCACAATAACTGCAATTTTAACACTGATACTTAAACATTGGACGATTCTGAGAGCATATACGTGGCTTGGATTAGTTACAAGCCAAAGACGAGGGATCATTGTGGGGGAATCATTATGTACACATCTCATATCTGTTATAGTATATTTACAACATAATCCACTCTGTCCTCTCTCTCACTTTTCTGTTTCCACTCTCTCCTTCCACACCTGTCTCCAACTCCATCATCCTTCGCTTCAAATCCAACCAGAAGCGGTCTTTACAGCAGATTTACCAAAGCAACATAGCACCTGCAGCGAGCGAATCCTATTTGCACCTTATCGGCAGGGTGATAGCGCATGAAAGATTCAGCAGTGAGACATCCATAGGTTGGTCTCTGCGAAAGGTTTGCACAGACCTCGGAGGCCCAAAATGCATCGGTTATCACCGGTCTGACAACAGGATTTCATCTCCTGGGGGAGGAGAGGGGAAGACGGGACAGTCGACTTCTCTGGCTGCTCAGTGAGCTAAGACCTCAGTCAGTCATATCAGTGCGGATACATTACTGGTGAAACTACTCCTCGGCCCATAAAAAAGAAAAAACTGAAAGAGAGAAGAGGCTACACGTTTAAATTTTTCTTACAGGAAAAATCATTCAACAATGACTTTTTTGTCCACGTCCAACATTATTTCTCTAAGCAAAAATTACACATTAATTGAGCAATCCTAAACCCTAATCCTAAACTAATTATCACAAAAATGAGGAGGAAGCTTACTTGGCTGACGGTATTGATCTGGCATTAGGCTAACTCCTCTTGACATAGATATACATTATCTAGCAAGTTAGCTAGCATTTAGCTAAGCTAATTGAAGATGTGACAGTTTACAATATAATGAGTCTATGAAGATTCTGACAGTCAACCAACCACATCTTTTAACCATTTTCAACATTTTGTTTTCTTTTCAATGTAGCTAGGGAATGTAGCAGGAAACAGGAAATTTGAACGAGGTTTTGCCACATTCCAAGCTTTTACAACTGTTATTGGAGAAGAAAGCAAAAGCGGACAGGACTTAGGAAGCACTAATTGTTGAGATATGGAAAGACAGCAGAATCACTAATCAGGGAAGTGCAATGAACAGAATCCCAGGTAAGCTAAACGTATTAAGAAGAGAAAAC
The DNA here is from genome assembly GCA_035609425.1 of Epinephelus awoara. NCBI lineage: Eukaryota > Metazoa > Chordata > Actinopteri > Perciformes > Serranidae > Epinephelus > Epinephelus awoara. The sequence goes on along the minus strand of CM069315.1, from coordinate 8,137,409 downwards.
AAAACAACATGGTTATTACCCCAACGATTCGTTCTAGCCATTACGGTTTATAGACCGAATTCCTGACTCAACACAGTGACGCACAGTAGTCCTTTCCAATAAGGGATAAAGCTGCTTTCATCACATCTCTGGATACTTCAAAGCCAGTTGTGTGACTGCAGAGTTAGTTGGGTGAGGGTTAAAAACACTGACACTGTTAACAACACATCAATTAAATTTGAGTTAAATTACACTGGATGCCTTTGGAAGATGTGAGGTATTCACATTGATTTGCCTTCTTTTAGGCACTTCCATGTAATTCAGCAGTGGGTCAGATATATCCGAGCTTTCTGAAAAGAGTTTATCAGCTATAATTACAGATTGGGAGTCGCCTTGAACACTACTTGAACACTCGAAAATGACTAATTACAATAACTCCCAACTGAGAAGAATGCAATATCATTGCTGACATTTTGGTTGCTTCAATCAGTGTTACCTCCAAATTAAGTGATTTAGATACAATAATTTGGCTGCTTAGTGTTTGCTTAGTGCAGTGATGTTGCTGTGTTTTCAGATCGCAGCAACTAATGTGATCAGAACAGTGTTATATTAACTGGTAAAAATGATATGACATAATATATTACCTCAATAGCAATTTCAATTGTGTCATTTGTTCTGTTGTTTTCGGTCCTTCTGTATCTCCCCTGTCATGCTGCTCATCATCCTTTCTCAGCTTCTTTTCCTCTCCAAGGAACGGAAATTTATTTAGAGCAGACCAAGTGCTCAAGTCATGGTGAGTGGATGAAATATACTCGGCCTATGGACTCTGCACATTGACAACCAGTATGCCAGTGTAGCAGCACTTCTTGTACACTGCGCAACATCACCAACCTTGCACATGCAACCAAGTCTGAACTTAGCAAGAGTAAAGCATCATGGCACAGTCACTGCCATGTTCCTGGCCCATCTGACTGCCTCTTTTTCTTCCTCAAAGGGACTTTGTGTGGAATTTAACTCAGTGCTGTGACATTTATTAAGAGCTCTTTTATTCCTCAAAAGTTTACAGTTGGGAAAAAAAGTGTTCTTATCTTTGCTGGTCGCTTTTTAAGATCTTCACTCTCAGTTCCGACTGCATTTATGCTGACGGCTCTACACATTCATTCTTAATGGCGTTCATTTTCAGAACAACAAAAGCACTGAATAATGAAGTGGTTTTTTCCTGGTCTGCCGACAGCAGAATGGCTGATGGACTCGCAAAGTTAAGAGTGTTGACTGAGAAAGGATGCATTCATCATTGCTGCCTTGAGTACATCACCGAGGGCTTGGAAACATAGTCATGTGCGCTCTGCATGGATGAGCAGATGTAAACATCTTTTTTGCCTTTCCGGGACTCTGAGACATTCTCTCATAGTCCATCTTTCTCTCTCCGGCACTGTTGCTTTTCTCTTTTTTCTCCCTCAGTTTCTTTTTCTACTTATCGTTCTCTGCTCCTCTGCTCTCAGTCTCTGCTTTGTGCTCGACTATGTTCGAGGTAGAAACATCCTCCCCAAGGTAGTCAACAAGTACACCGAGATAAGAGCAAGAAAAGATTCGGAAAAAAGTGTTTGGGCTTTAAGCTGACCGCCATTTTAAGATAGGGGTGGAAAAAGTCCAAAGCAGATTTTTGGAGTTGAGAGTTCTGCTGATTGTCCTCATAGCAACACTCATAATGTTTGGGCAACAAGATATAGATTATTTTTTCTACAGAAAAGTGGGCCAAAAGTGATGTAGGATGCTCATTTGGTGGTCGATTGATATATTAAAGTGGGCTTGGACTCATAGTGGTTTTACAATCAATAGAAGACATAAGCTTTATTAAAACAGTACAGAAAGTCAATAGACAAACTTGCATGGAAAGGGCAAGGATAAATTATGGATGTGGTGATGAATCAAAGAGCGAGGAAGACATAAGGGTCAGCCAAAGTCCAAAAAGTATTAGATAAAATGCTAACAGGCAGCTTTCAGTGATACTCAGTAGACAATTATAACACACAGTCAGGAGCCGAGGGAAGGTGTTAAATGTGAAAATTGGTTAGTTTGCATACAAGCACTGTAGGAAATTGGTGTTTGTTTAAGGATGACGTATCCGCTTGGAAAATTCATGCATGTGTCAGCATTATGAGTTAATCATGGAAGAGAATAGTTTTAATGAGACAATTCAGAATAGTGCAGACACCTGCGCGCTCAAACAGAAAATGAGTGTATTAGTCACAGAGAATCGTTAATAGCGGCGGTGGCGGCAGCAACAGTAGGTGTAGATGAATCAGAATGCAAATGAAGGCATAATGTCTAATGAGTAATGCCGGATGAATTTAGAGTTGCGTTCAATAAATGAGTTGTCCCGTTTGCGTTGGCCCGATGCTTATTGTGGCGAGCGGGGGGAGGCCTGGCTAAAGTGCATCCAAAGGGAGCTGTAGGCTGGATGTGCAGCGGTGACATTTGGAAAGGACCTTGCAGTGGTCCTCTCCTCGGGGCACCTCACGAAAGACAAAGTAGACTGGATAAATGTACTCTTCTTTTTTCCCTCTCCATCTTACATGCTCTTAATTTCTTTCTGCCCTTCGTCCTTCCAATTCCATACTCTCTTTTCAGTTTTACTATTAGGACTGTTAAGGACCAGCTCCATCTTCTTTTTTTCTTTACTGATTCATGCAGTCATATTGTGAACCCCTACATGTAAATCCAAATCCCCAATGAACCCAATTTATTGTGTATGTGCTACCGCCAGTGTGCACTGTTATTGGACGGCGCATGGACACTCACAGAAAAGTGCTGCGAGAATAAAAATAAGAAAAGAAAGAAAGTCAGATTAAATATTCCCTCCGCAACAATTTTAAGACCTTTGAGTAATGAATTTAAAATTTTCAGGCCTTAATTTTAGATACATGAATTTAAGACTTTTTAAGACTTTTCAAGGATCCGCGGGTACCCTGAGTACTCATCTGGACTAAGCTGATGAACCATTGTGTTTACGCTACGAGTATGTTGACAGAGTACAGAGGTGGATGAGAGGAAGAAAGGAATTGGCAGATGATGACGAGAAAGAATAGGAACAGGGTAGTTTTGCCTTCCGAGGTGATTATAAAAGGCAGAACCAAAACCATACAGACAGGCCTGCTCTCTTGGACCTTAATAGCTTATTGATCCGGAAAGCCCATCTACTACTCTGCTCTCACATGGTACATAGACAGTGTGAGCTACAAGTACAGTGAGCAATAGGGAGTACAGAGGCCACCTTGTTAACAATCTGATCATCTTTTTTAAGGACTTAACAGGAGTTAGTTTTAGTGATAAATATGTATTTTACGTGCCAAAAACAAAGACAATTCAAAGACAATAAATTTGCAAAACTAAAGCACTGAAACCTGTTTTCATGTTTGATGCCTGGTATAAACACAGTTTTGGTCTCTATACCTAATTTCCCCGTTCATGAAAACTGTACGAGAGGGAGTTTTTATATAACTCAACAATTTAATGTCATTAAGACTTAAATGTATGCATAACTAAGAGTGTGGCCGCTTTGAGTGACAAGTGGGTGCCATCTGTTGACAAGTAGCTAACACAGCAAGAACGCTGCTTAGGTAACGTAACCGTGGTGAAACACCAGAATCATGAGGTATAGGTGTAACTGTAGCTGTTGCTATTTCAGTATGTTTTCAGCTCATTAAGGTTAATTGTTACACGTTGGTCACCTAAAAACGTCTTGATCAGCATTTGGTTTGTTAAAAATAAAACCTATGAAGTCTGGTTCCTCGAAAAATAGTTTGCTTTAATGGCTTAAAGCCTGTTCTTGCAAACCAAAAAATGTGGTCACTTCTGGCTCCCAAAATCCAAGGTAGCTATGGCCAAAATGCCAAACTGTTACTTCCTGATTGGATCCTCAAGGGTAAATTGACACTGTATTATATGGGCTTTAAATTTGCATCAAGCCTCAATCACAGTGATATCAAGGCAGGTGCTTTTCATCCGCTGTCAAAGGCGAAACAGCTGTTGTGACATCACTGGTAGGTGTTGCTCTAAGTGCAAAATGCTTCATATCCCTTGTATGGGCTTGAAATGCATTAATCCAGTGCAATGAAGCAGGACTTCAACAGTATGTAACCCCTTGTGGATGTACCCTTTCATTCCCTCAGCTGCTGCACAGCTGACAAAATAAATGATCCTTTAGACATTTACATTTAGATCAGACAAATTAAGAAAGCCACACAATGAAGTGAAGCTCTCTGTGCAGTAGTGACTTACTTCTTGGATTTGCAGAGTTTCTTGCATCTAAAAATCAAGACAAATGACCCAAAAGGTACCAGCAGAGGCCCTGCTTTAAAATGGTCATCAAGAGTCATGAGACAGATGTGCTCTGCCTTCGGCCTCTTAGGCAGCAATTAAACCCATGCTGTGTGCTGCCCTCTACAAGCATCACCAGTCAAGTAGATGGATTTTGGTTATGAATGGTTAGATATGAATCCTCATGAAGGAGGTGGGATTTATAGAAAAGCTTCGCCCCTAATCCCCTTGCCCATCCAAAGTTAGCCACCCATGATGAAAATTCAGAGGTAGAGTCTGTGCCCTCTCTTCAGCTCACATACTGCCACCCCTCCACCCGCAGGGACAATTAATTAGTGATGCGAAAGGGAAGGATTAATCGATATGCTGTCAGGCTCCCGCCAACTGAGGAGAGAGACCCTGCCAAACCCACCAGGACCCGATCTCATTACTGACGGCGGCCCACGCTCCCCTTTGCGAGGCAGCTGCATTCATCAAAGCAATGCCTCCCTTTCTCCCTCAATTGTTCGCCACGCTTCATCCCTTCGTCCCTCCCTGCATGTTTGGCTTTTACCCCTCTGACAAGATGAAGGAGAGTAGGTGGGAGAAGTGACACCTATTTAAGAAAGGAAAGGTGGAGGGTAGGGGGGAAGAGTTATAAATAAGGAAATAACACAATCACCATGTGTGGGGCTGCCCTTGTAAATTGTCTGCACGCATTAAAGTGTACTGAGGTTAATCATACATGTCTTGTTAGTGAATGTGAAGGTGTCCTTGCAAAATGGTCTGTCCTTGCAACTCTGGCAGCTAGCTGGAACCTGAGAGCAGCGCGTGACTCTGTGTGCTACTGACAGCTAGTTAGGAGTAAAGGCGTACTGTGTGTGTGCCTGTGTTACCGGGGGCGGGGAGTAGAGGATAAAAGCCTCTGCCTCTCTCTGACAGTTTTATCTGCATCACCATCTGCCTTTATCTGACGCCAGCATCTCTCGACTCCCCACTGCACCCTCAAATCTCTCCATCCACCCTGCTCTTCTCGCCACTCATCTTATCCCGGGCTGCCGTCGCACGTCAGATCACATTTTTCAACCCGTAATTAAACAGTCGCTGGCTTAAACCCTTGACAGATAACCTGTGGCCATCAGAAAATGAAAAAATGAAAAAAAAAGCAGCGTACGGGTATATCCTGGAAAAAAAGAGGATTGTTCCTCTCATTAGCCGGCAGCGAGAGGAAAAGAGATCATGGTGAAGCTAATGAAGTCAGATGCTGCACTTCACAATGTGACTGTGGGGATGCTGACCACAAAACGCCTGCATGCAGAAACGTGTCTCTCTCTATTACTCTCGTAATCAGCATTTGTCACATGCTGGGAGAAGGGTAAGGGTGGGGTCAATAGGAGAAAACACAGCCATGTCCCTTTTGCTACACCCCGCTCCCTGCCTCCCTCTCTTTCTCTGCCCCTGCTCAAACTAGACAGTTGTGGTGAGGGATGGCTCCCTAACGGGTAATCAGAGGCAGCCCTTATTTAATGCTATGAGCCGGGACCGGACAGCCAGTGATGGAGGTACTCTGGGAGGCCTGCTGTGCACTGTGCACCGGCCCATAACTGCAGATGAGACACTTCCCACAGAGCAGTTAGCGCGACAACTTGCCAGCTGTAAATGTAATGACTGTCAAATGTGAGCGGTGCCTGTGAGAACGGCAATAAATACAAACAGACACCTCGAAAGAAATGCACTAAAAAAGATAGTGCAAGTCCTCTCGTTTGAAAGGTGCGTCTAAACTGCTACAACTTTATTCAGCCATCTGTCAGGCCATTTAAAAAGTTTATGAGGAGCTCATGAAGAGAACGACTCTGATATTTGCTCCTTTCTTCATTAATGACTCATCTCTGCGTGCATAACAAATAACTCCGATTTGCTACTGGTTTTTTTCTGCCTTTATTGCTTCGAGTAAAAACAACAGAAAAGACTCACATACATCTGAACAGTCTTAAGAACCTACGAACTGAAGAACCTGCATGCTAGTTTCTATTAATACCTGATGAGTCATAAAGCTGAAGATGGTTTAAATTTTGTTAGGCCCCTCTAGACAAGCAGTTTCCCTCAACTCTTTTGGATGAGGGAGGCAAAATCTGAGATGGTCTTAGTTTACGCCAGTGTCTTTGTTTACCACACTGGGTGGGGGGACTGCCTGCAGTGCTGTCACCTGAGCCAGGTAGCAGGAACAGCAGAGCATGAAGCTGGAGGAAGACAAAATGCCAGACTGAAAAGAAAGGAAACACTCCTTGCATGCCCAGTATTCAAATTGCCAATGCTTGTGTACTGGAAAAAAATGGACAAAAATTCATACTATCAAGTCAGCACAAAACAAAAGAACTTTGTACTTTTGTTTGCAGTGAGTTATGACTGCGCTGAAATACACCAGACTGCCATATTACTGCAGCTTTCACACAGTCTAGTGAGGCTAAAGCAGGAGGAATGTGTATCCTTTCAAAACACTTGAACGGACTGGTGTGCCGTCTAAAAGTTAACCTGTTCTTAGTAGGGGTTGCCCGTTTTTGTCAGGGCTGATATAGATTCCACTTATTAGTCATTTCGAACCCATATACATATGCAGTAACTAAAAGTCTTGTTAACATTTTGAAAAACACAAACTCCAACACAAATATTCATGTAAATGCCTTTAGGGCATATGTTTAATACATACTGCTAAAGTCTTTTCAACATTATCTGTAAAAATAGAGCCATTGCTCTCCCCACGCTGACACCTTTTATGCATGTAAGCAGTCTGCCTTCCCTGGTGTTGGTATGTGTAACACTCCCACGATACACTATAAAGAGAAAGTATGGACAGAAGTGATACAAAAACTTTCTTTGATCATGAAGCCCAGTGTTACCGCGCAATTCTCTAGTTTATCACTGCTGTATCAGTATGAACTACTCTGCAGACAGGATTCTCTACACAATGGTGACTGATTTGTATGAAAGGTCCAACACAGCTTGAATGCACAATGCGTTATATAGCCATGTTGGTTAGCCTTGCTCTGCCTCTGATTGGCTTACCCTGTCATTCTACCCTAACCAACCCATGCAACTAGGGCAACAAGCACGAGCCAGTCAGAGGGAGAGTAAGGCAGGACATGCCTTTGTTATCCTAGGAAATGCATATATGCATATATATAAAGTGTTTGTACAGTCACAGCGTTGCATTTTATAAACTATGATAATCTGGTCATGGATCAAATCTCTCGCCCTATCCAGGCACGATCTCACTCTCTCTTCTTATCCTTGGTACTCATAGAACTGAAGTTACATCCAGTAACTACTATTACTAATAGCAGAGCTTTACCAGCAGAAACAGCAGTTTTTTTTGCAACTTTAGCAAAAGGAATTGTGATGTTTATTACAGCTTCAGTAATTTCTGCTACCTTATGTTCAACACACAGCTCCACTCATTCATTGGGGCAGTTGATAGGGTATTACCCGAGATTTGTAACCAATCACATAGTGTTGTCAGCAGGACTTGAGAGAGGCTATAGAGTGGTGACTACAAAGACAGGTGGCTGCATCAGAACCAGAGTAATGCATTTTTTTTTTTTTATCCACTATTGGATTAATAAAAATGTAGATTCTGATGAGCATAAAAATTCTGAATATCCTGGCAGATAATTCGCCAGGCCAATAATCGGTCAATCTCTGGTTCTTGAAAATGCAGCTAACAAACAATTATAAGCAGGCATTTACAGTTGCACTCTACACTTGATCGGCAAGTTTTAATTCTTACACCTGGACAGAGATTTTGGTTTAGCCAACCAGCTTACCTAAAAAAAATCACTTCCTAAGAATATCAGCAGATATGTTGTACCCTACAGAAAAGGAATGCATCTTTTGGAATTTCAATTGATATGAATGCAATTCTTATTTGTGATAATAATAGTAATTTGTTTGAACTGTTCGTGTGGCAGAAAAGTTCAGAAAAAAATGCTTTTGGCCTTTTTTATATATAAGTCATAGTCTGTTCCTTTTGGTTTCCAAGGTCTTGCAAGGACATCTGCCTTTTCCAGCAGCCACAGATGGAAGATTTAGCTATCAGCCCACTTCCATATCTGTCCGTACCCTTCATTCCCTGAATCTCACACCCCAGGCCCTGATGGTAGAAATGTCATGAAGATTGGCAAAAATGATGTCCTGCCCTCCCAAATGACCATTTTTAGTTTTTTCGATCTAACATCCTGTCAAAGACATTGTGGGGACCAAGAGACATCCTGTCTACTAAATGGAAGAAAACAGAAATGCTCACTGAAGTAATAAAAGTTGTGTATATTCCTACCTAATTCATGTTGTGAGTGGTCAATCCAAAGGGTGTCTTTGTTGCGGGGGAAAAATCTGACATACTCCCTTCAAATAAGTCACCTCACCTTATTTGGTAAATAGAACTTGCTCAGGTGTCATTGCTTGACCAAAGTACCTTGGAACTCTTTCATGGTCGTCACAGAACAACTGACCAAAACCAGTTAAAGCATCAGCTGGGAAGAAGTCGAGTCTTGGTTTAGGAGTCCATGGTAGAGAAAGATTAAGGAGACAATTCACATCTGACACCGGAGACCTTCCTAGAATATTAATAGGGGTTATGATCTCTCAAACTTTCTTGTCCAAGGTTTTGTACTTGGTTGATAACATCTGAGCAAGTTCCATTTGCTAAAGAAGGCCATGGTTCAAAGACCTGGAAATTGCAAAGCAAGTGGATTTGACCTTTGCTATTCTGATCATATAAAGTTGAGAAAGTCTTTCTCAGGAAAGAAAATCTGCTATGTAGTGAATGCAGCTGCAATAGCATTTTGTTGGGAATGAAAAGTTTAGACTAACCGCAACAGCCCATGTTGACCAGATAGACGTATGACACAAAAACCTTATGACAGCCACTGCCTACCACAAATAGAGTTGTCAGTTCAAACCAGTGAATACATTGGGGGTTACAATTTTAGCTACCAACATGTTCATCAGTGCACAATGAAAAGGCAACTGGACTTACTGAGTGTTCTTGAAAATCTTTCACCATTCATCCAAGAGGCTTAATTAGTTCTACTGACTCTTGGGGAGTTCTGTGGTATTTAATTTCTCTGGGTGATTAAATACAGAGGAACTCCCCACCAGTCCGTAGAACTGATCACGTCTGCTGAACAAACACCAACTGTCCTTCAAGACCAGACAGCAAATCCAGCTGTTTTTTTTACTCCTGCTTGAAATTCCCTGGCCTGGATGACAGGGGATCTTTATAGGCATATGAGCAATACTGCTCACCAACAGAAATATGCACAGTCATGTTTAGTCTGCTCAGCGATGATTCATTCCTATGGCATTTTCCAGATAATGAATTTCAAAGCTTTTTCATCTAGAACTCTCAAAATGTCAACTAGGAAGTTTGGAGCACTTTCAGACACACCCACAGTAAATAATTAGGGAAGTGCAAGAAACAAGGTAAGGATATGCTAAGTCTCTTTTAAAGGCAGCTACAGTCAGCAGAATCAGTATAAGCACCTCATCCAACAACCTCAACTTTACATCTCCTACCCCCGGGCCTGATGACAGCATGTCAAGAAGATGTAGTGAGTGATGTCCTGCCCTGTGTCAGGTATATGGACAGAAATAGAGGGGGGTGGCACGAAAGAGGTGGAGGGCAGGTAAGGGAGGAAGGCTATATAAAGAGACGGGTGGTTCGTGAGAGATAAGGAATCATGCTCTATCACGTCCTGATGGCATGTTATTATCAGCCGTGCCCCACAGAGCCAGTATTTTTTAGTTAGACAGACAGAGACAGCATCCATCAATGATGTGTCATATCCTACAATGACAGGAAGCTGTTGTGAGCGGAGTCTGTGGGCACCTGACTCAATGACACCTAGCTTAGACAGGCCATTAACTCAAACATTAATACTAGTCAACTACCTTATGGGTGAATGTCTGTCCTTGAAATGCTGAAAGAAATGAAATCTACACAAAACAATACATTTTCTTTGAATTGTACGGACACATTTTCAAATATGTCAGTCAGGATAAGAACCTCTGAAATCTTATTAGAGTCCAGAAAACAAGCTAACCTGGAATGAAAACTGAGATGCTATTTTTGAACCACTACTAGCAAAAGCTAACAAATAGAACCCCAGGTATTGGACCTAAGGGCCACCATCACTGCTTGCACGTGGAGCTATTTTGTCGTTTGATTGGGTCTGTGAGGCCCCGATCAGGTGGGGTGATATGGGGCCACGGCTCCTGGGTTCACAGGTCTAATTTGCCTGTACTTCTCCCCTCAAAGAGAGACGGGCATAATTAACGGGACCCAAACACCCACCACGGGCTGAACAGAGTCATTTAGGGAAGCGACTCGGGAGCAGCGGCAGCAAATGAAATGTAATTGCAATGGGAGCAGAGGAGCTGGGCTGGTGTGTCGGAGGCACTGATGTGTGTGTGAGAGGGAGAGAAAGAGAGAGTGAACAGGCCAGACGTGAGGGAATGAGGGAGCAAATGAAAGACACAGAAGTTAGATGGAGAATATGCAGTTGAGGGGAGAGCAGGCAAAATAATGACTGATGAGTGATCGTCTGGGACGGGCACTGATAAACAGGGTAGAACAAGAAACTAATGCACAAACTTACCGAAACTCAAAGTTTTGTCTAAGTTAAAGAATCAGTTCACCCAAGTCACATCTCTATTTTGACCAATTTAAAGACATTTCCACCATAAATTGATGCAGAAAAGGTACACATTGGTGTACAAAAAAATGCCCAGAAGGCAGGAAATTAAGTGTTTGACATTGCAAACTTCCAGGGGATGGACCCCTTACCCACCACTTCATATGCGCCCCCCAAAATGTTGAAATAAAACAGGTTGAATGGGAACTATATCTTGAAAGTAGTTCCAGTCACGGTGATGTCTGTGGACTATGTTAAGTAATTAGGCCAGTGCTTCTGGAAAGAGATGCCACTGTTCAATTTTTAAAATTTCCTCTCTCCGCTAAAGTCTAAAAACCTGGGCAATCCACATGGAGACCACAGTTGAGGTACTTGAGGAAATGTGCTTTTGTAATTTGGGGGTACTAAATACTGCTAGTGTTACTTGATGATACTCTTTTTATATTTCTGTGTGCTTTTGATTGAGTCATAGCTGACTCTCTCCAAACAATCCATTGAATATTAAAAAGCTGCGGAAATTATGCTACCAAACTGACCCTTTAAGGTTGCTGCAGTTGAGCTCTACTACATCACCACTCCAACCCCAGCATCATTTGTTGTGTCCATTGCGTTTAAAACTGCAATCTTTCATGCTTACAGTCATTATCATTATTCATCGCTGATGTTAAGAGCATTCAAATTGGCCTTGACCTACTTGGACTATCCACCACCCACCCACCCCCACTCTTTCACCTACACCTCTTTCCCATCATCCCTTCCTCTGTTCCTCTCAGTTTACTGATCACTGGATGAGAAGTGACCCGGGGTCAACTATGTTCCTGTCGCTTCCAGGCACGGGCAGCCCAAACAAATTGGGGTCACTAGGATGTTGGAGTGGTGTGATCACACATACACATACACACTTAAACACACACACTTGCACAGATGGCTGAGTGTAGATAAGTGTAGATAACAGTGATAATGTCTTATCACTGCACGCTTTAAGAGAGTGTAAAAGAACTGCAGGACATTGTAACATCTTTTCCACCAGCTGGTACAGTAAAACACTGGAGTTGTGAATCTGACAAGGCACAGTGTTTTAATTGCGTGACTCTAGCAACATGGTAAGTGGATCAGAGTCACCAGGTATAGTCTTGGTTGGTAATTAACAGAAAACCCCCTATTAAAATGAAAATGAGCTTTGAATGTAATATTGGGAAGAGGAAGCACAGGTCAACGAGACAATTAGAGTCCGTGTAAATGCATTTTTAAACGCCTGCTGTCCCTTAATTGCCATTTAAAGTTATCATTAGAGGTGGTTTTAAATGACCTTTAAGCCTAACATATGAAAGCAATGAAAGCAGTGATGAGGCCAATAACTAGTTTGACAGGGGATAAGATGAAATGCTGTTGGGCGATTAGTCATTTTCTGGACTGTGCACACACTGATTCCTCTCAGTGACCCTTGCACTACACAGCAAAAATACTCTTTAAATGCCAGAGGGAAATTTCTTAGTTGGAATATCTAACCACAGCTTTTTATACATCGAAACCTGCATGCCAACATCAGCCAAACTTGAATAGAACCTGAAATTGTAAGTCATTACACATGTATAAATGGCTAGCTTTGTCTTAGTATTTCTCCAAACATAAACTCAAGTCCAACTTAAGTCTAGCCTTGGCCATCATTCTCATCACAATTAAGTACGGAGCTAATTCCTGTCATCTAGGAACACAATGACAGTGTTTAAAGAAGTAAGAGTGGTCACTCAGTCATAAGTGTTTTACACAAACCAATAGAAATTAGGAACAAAACTACCAGGAACCCAAGTTACAAAATAAACTGAAATTAGCTCCAAAGCTCCACAAATTCAGTAAAACTCGTAAAAAGAGTGGTCATGAAAAAAGGGTAACTTTGGTATTTTTCAACCTGGATTCTACTTTCCCATGGTTTTGTGTCGAAGTGACTAATGGGAACAGCAATTTTTGAGAATGGTCCAGCAATGAAAGAGAGTACTTTGTCAAAGAGTAACCCAGACACAGCCCTGAAATTGCCATCGCCAATTTAACCAGATTCCATTTTTTAATAAACAGTAATGTCTTTTTTTACCTAAAACACACTTCATTCAAAGTTGACAGAAATAAACAAACAAACAAACAAAAAACATCTTTTTTGCCTCTCCACTGTTCCAATGGTCACCAACTCTGCTTTGGTTGAAATTTACCCTTAATTCACCCAGTTGGATGTGAAAACATGTTGGCTTTACACATGGTAAAATTCCTGTTTATTCAAATAAAGTCTGGTGAATTTGGTTATTTCAGTGTTGTTTCTGTTCAAACAAAAAGGATCATACTCTTAAACAAAGAGGTTTATCTCTGTAAGGATACTTTCCATTAATTGTCAGACAGTTGAAATGATAATCTGAGCTTGTTGGCGCAAAAACAAGCACTCTGAGTGGATGTAAACTGACGGTGCACAAATGCTCCAAGTGGTTATATTGCAACCTGTTTGCCCACTGCTGGCTCACTCTATACTGGACCAATCTCAAACATAGCTGTTTCCATTAGACATTTAGACACAAAAATATGGGGGGGAAAGCCCAGGTTGGAAGAGACAAAACTTATCCTTTAATCCTTTAAGGATACATATCAAGCTTCTATCTTTTACCAGCTTGAAACGCCAAAATTTCCATATATCTGTTTTAATATCCACTTCAACAAAGATGTACAGAGTCATCTTGTCTACAGCCCAGTCACTACTGCTAACAAAATGCCATCCTTTAACTATACTCATTCTGCATCAATGACCCCAACTCCTCAACTGTCTTTCTTCTTCAGCCTTCCTCTTACGTAGCTTCTGCTTTGCTCCGTCCCTTGGTGCAGACCATCTTTCCACTATCTTTGACATCCTTTCTTTCTATCTCTGCCTCTCCTTCCTGCATTCATTCTCTCCCTCCTCTTACTCATTCTCTAGTGACTAGCCTAATCTCTCAGTCCCTTGGCATCTTTATACACCCCACTTTTTTTATTTCTTTTTACCTTTTCACCTTCCCTGTTCAGGTACATCCCAATCCGCTTCCTTCTTTCTGGGTTTTCCCAAGTGATTCAACTGTGTGAATGTAGCTTAGTGTACCTTCACCATTCCCCCATCCATATCCCCCCCTCAATATCCCCAAGGCGGTATCTTACTATGTGCAGCTCCAGGTAATCTCCAAGTCCCTTGGCGCTCTCTACCCTGACCAGAACAGCCTCCTTCAGCTGCGTGCTGAAGCCCACTGCCAGCCGGTCTGCCCGTGTGCTCGGCCGGTCATTGGGTGGCCAGGTATATGTGATGAGGGCTCCGCCTCTCCCGAAGATGTAAGTTGTCCCAGCTGTAAAAACACATAGAGAGGATAGAATAAGGGGGTTATCACTGAATTACAACATAATAAGTAGGCTGAGTAAGAAAGATGTTAGGCGTATTCTCAAACAACAATGCAGAATATGTTCAGCACCACACAAAAACTGGGGGAAGACTTGACTGCAGAGAATTGCAGGGTCGGCATTATGTATATTTTCTTCTGTAACATATTCATTTTGTTGAGTTGGAGAAACTTCAGTTAATGAAAGTCTGTAGTTTACAGTTTAATGTCAAATAAAACCTTCTTTTTTAATTGAATGAACAGAGCATGATAAAAATGATTGAGTGAGTGTCACAGCACACAGACATATCAGTACAGAGTCACATACTGACTAACAACAAGAATTCAATACCATTTCAGTAAAAACTTTGAAAACCAGTGGCCTGAACATCCTATTCTAACAGTGTTATTGGCAGTGTACATCATGTAGTCATGCTTAGCTTTAGCACTAGTAGTAGCACCATTGCTGGCTGTCACTCTCCTTTGATATGTTAATCTGCCGAGCCACTGCAGTTTCACTTGCCCTCGGTTGCGTTGCATTCAAACTAGGGCGAACTGACAAACTTAGTGTTGGCTATGCTGTCAGTGTAACCACCAGCCCTCAACATCAACAAAAGAAATTCCTCAGATCTCCCTGTCAAAGGAACTTTGCCTCAACAGTATTTTTGAGTTCCAGCCTAAAAAAAAAAAAAAAAAAAAAATTCTACCCGCCTCATACGCTGAGCGATTTCATGTTTGAACTGTAACAGAGGAGTTAGGACTTGGCTTGGCTCCAATAAGCCCAGTGGTGAATGAGGAATGACGGGCGTTGGCTGTGATTAGCACAGAGTAATGAAACCACAGTGAACTGCTCTCAACCCTGTGGGCTGTCACTCTTTGCTGGAACATAAATACAAACAAACACAGGCTGATTTGTGTACATACCAATGTATGTATATGTAGCTGTATGAAGCTCAGAGATGGAAATGCAGACACAGTTGCATATACACAGACACACTTTCACTTCTTGCTACTTTTGATTGTTGTGTTTGCTCAACATTTTCCTTTGTGAATAAGTCTGACTAACCTCACTTTTGATAGCCTTGCCAGAATCAGAGCACGTTATTGTTTTTTTCATATGAATAAGGTTAATTCAAGTATCATTTCATTCCAAATTTTGGCCCCTGGTCACCTGCTCTTCCAGTTAGGTCTGTGAAATAGCAGAAACAGTGTAAAAGCTCCATAACAATGTCCCAAAATGAAGTCTTCAAATAGCTTTTTGTCTGTTCCCAGGGAACAAAAACGCAAAGATTTTCAATGTACATTGATTATAAGATTTTGGTCACCTAAAAAAGCCTTTGGTTGCACTAAAAGACCCTCTAGAGAGTCCGATGTTCAGTTTTTAGTAAAGAACATTTTGTTTAAATGGTTTCATGCCTGTTCGTTTTCGTTTTGTTTTTTTGCTAGTGAAAATTTGCATTAGCATTATCACAGTTAGCTAGTAAGCTCACAGCTAAGCTAATGTTAGGGTTATCCCCACTATCTTGTCCAAATATGGTCAATTTTGGCTCCAAAAATCCATGATAGCAATGGCCAAAATGCAAAACTCAAGGCTACAAAACAAGAGTCCACAAACTGATGGGTGATGTCACAGTGACTGTGCCCATTATTTTATACAGTCTATGAGGCACACACGTCCTTGTGTGTTTTCTGCCTGACAAATCTCCTAGGTGTGCTCCAGTCAGAGACGATGGAATAACTGCAGGGCCAATGGACCTTCACACAACATCCACAGCAACAGGCCACACACACACTCTTGGTCATACGCAGGGAAAAGGCTGGCTGATAAAGAATGGAGACATGCGGTCTTGTTGCACACAGACACTCACTCACTCAGCTACCCGACACTTTCATTATCTAGCAATCCGCTGGTAGCCATTTGAAATCGGCTGACACACACAACTCTCCTCCCTCTCTCTCTCGCTTCCTCTCTCTCTGCTTCTTTCTGGCTCTCACTGCCCCTCCCTCCCCCTCCCCTCCTCCTTCCCTCCCAGCGGAGCTAAGCCCTCTTCTCAGCTCTTGTTGTTTTCTTGAGGCTGTATTATTTTAGCGCTGACTAATTATCACAGCACGGCAAGCAGGGCTATAAAGAGGTTGTGTGCCAGAGGAGGGGGGGGGGGGGGGGGAAGAGAGGATGAAGAAAGACAACAGGGTACGGAGACAGGGAGTGGAGAGGATGGTAAAGTGTGAATTGAGGATGGTGGAGAGAAGAAGAAAGTTGGTGTTTTCCTTTTTTTTTTTTTTTCTTTCCAGTGTTTATTATTAACAGTGCAGCACTAGAGCTTCGCAGAAGCTGGGCAAGAGACAGCTGTGAGGAAGAGGAGAAAAGATTTCTAAAATGGCCGACAAACAGGGAGGGAGGGGAGCCATGTTGTGATGGATGAGAGTGGACCCATGTTGGGTAAAAGAGAGAATGGTTGATGGTAGTTTGAATTAAGGACTAATTAATGTATGTAGTTGCGTTGTGGGAAATTTAGGATCCGATGTTTTTGGAGTTTGACCCATACCTTTAACTAAGGCTACATTCAAAGTGCAGGCAGACTGTCCACAATGTTATTTGAAGGTGATTAGATCACGTTTGTGTGTCCAGACATCAACCTTTCTGCACTGCAGTGGTGCACCCAGAAATCCTTCATAGGGATGACCAGATGGGGCCACTGAAAATCTTGGCATGACACATAAAAACTAAACGCTATTAATGAATTTTAGGAACTCTATTACGAAGTAGTAGTATATATCTGCTCCTTGAAAACTATGTCACCAACATTTTCAGATGATAGAAGCTACAAATGGATCCGGCATATAAAAAAAAACTGTGTGGTTTTTGCCAAAAACTGGATAAGTGTTAGGTTGGCATGTCTATAAAGTGAGACTTGTAGGTTGCCGCAGAACCCATTTTCATTCAGATATCCTGAGGTGAGAATTACAGGGAGCCCTTTGAAAATGGCCATGCCAGTTTTTCCCTCTACAAAATGTAGCATACATTCAGAGCGTTCTTTGTCCTCCTTCCTGACAAGCTAGCATGACGTGGTTGGCACCAATGGATGCCTGTGAATGTCTAGTTTCATAGAGTACCACTACCTTCCTGGTACCTTAAAAAGCTCCATGACAGTGATATTGGGAGAGGGCAGGTTGCCATCATGGAAGCATTAAAAAAAGGTCTCAGAACTTCTTTGTCACACTCGCCATGCTGTTTTCCATAGCGCTCTGCTAGTAGCAGATTCTTGATTCTGCTCAGCGCTTCCTCCACTCTGGATTTGACCTCATTGTTGTGTAACGCGTTGGGACTGGCGCAAAAGACAACTGAAATTGGATTTAAGTGGCACAAGTGTTAGGAGTCAGACACATGTAGAAATTTGATTGGAATTGCATTTCAAACCAGCTCCAAATGTGGTTTGGATAAGATTTGCAAAAAATTCATGTGTTTCTTTGCTGTCCAGACTTTTAAAAACCGATCTGGATACAATGTAGACGTGTAAAAAAAATGAATTTGGCCTTAACAAGGCCTTAAAGTCAGGATATCTTGTTGTGTATTGCACCATTGCAACACTGGCTAGTCTTTCTTAAATTTGTGTCTTGAAAATCCTTCAATTCTATGGAAATACAATGGTCAAATGCCACACTGCTTGTTAAAGTAATAGCGGGACAAACAGGGACATACGTATGTAGATTTTCTTGACTTTTCTTTGCTGTAAAGAATGTACAGTATGTTGGGAAAACAATAAGACAGAAATCTTGATCTAGTGCTATAAAAGTAAAACCTGTATCATCCCTACTTCAGTGTGTCACTCCATCATTGCATAGTAAATTACACTCAGCTAGTCATATAGGTACAGTATGTACTCATCGTATGACACATGGACATGAGACAATGTCAGAAAGAGTGACTCCAGCTTTGTTGTAGCTTTAACATAATTTCAAGTGCCTCTATTGTTGAGGATTTAATTGTATTCTGGCTGTTGAAGCAGTAGTCAAGAAATCAACAGGGATTCTACTTTAAAACACAACATATCAAATACTGTGGGAATTATTTCAAATTGATAAAACTTTTTTTCCAGTGAAACAGATCAAACATGGTATTATAATGCATATGTGTCAGTCACTGTGATCCATCTCTAATATGACCTTGGTCCAACAGGTCTCATTCTAGCCCCTGTTTAATGTACCTCAACTATTATTACATGTGTTGTGTCACTGAATACATTGAAATTTATTTTCTGCGCTAATTAAAGGCTAAGTTCGGTTTTTTTATATCTCTGCATTAACGTTTTAAAAAGGGATTTCTGGAAGTGTTGGGGGCTTAAAGGCTAAGTTCGGTTTTTTGACACCTGGGCCTTATTTTTAGGAATAAATACGCTCGTAGACTCACCCAGACAATTTTGGTGGAGCTCGGAGCCGTGTGCTCCTGCGGCGCACGTCTTTGACCCGGATGACCATAACAAGGAAGTTGAGCTGACATGGTGATAACACTGGCCATTCATTTATAAAATGTAGGTGAAATGAGCGAGTTTCGCAGCAGATAATGTCTAATTTAGGGGCTTCGATGTCTGGCCCCGTCCGCTTCTATGGCATGAGAGAAAACGCCGTCGGATGGATCTAAATTGCTCGAAAACGGCTCCGAGCTCCACCAAAATTGTCTGGGTGAGTCTACGAGCGTATTTATTCCTAAAAATAAGGCCCAGGTGTCAAAAAAACGAACTTAGCCTTTAAGCCCCCAACACTTCCAGAAATCCCTTTTTAAGACGTTAATGCAGAGATATAAAAAACACAGATATCTCATTTAGGGTGTATGAAGAATTAGACATGTGGCACGAATCATCACTGCATATCTTATGTGTGTTCTCACAGTGAACTAATTCTCATCAATTAACACCCCTCTCATGCGAAGCATCTACCATATGCTTTGTCTTCCCTAGAGAGTTTCCTGTGTGCCTGATGCCACTGTCACAGTCACACTTGTCACATTTTACTTTGTCTCTATCATCAGCACTTTCACTGGCATGAATGCCACGAACAGAAGTGCCAAAGTTGAGAAAAAAAGAACTCTAGTAGTACTTGGAAATACTTTCTACTTCTCTTTCGCTCTAACATCCATCCAATAAGCTGGTGTTAACTTTGCCTGCTTTGATTTGTCCAGCTGATAGGGGCCACCTGCTGCTTTGTGCACTTGTATATGTGCGTGTTTGTGTTTGTGTGTATGTGCACTCCTCCCTTCACTAAATGAGGAGACAAAGGAGGTGCAGAGTCTCTAATGAGTAGTCTGACAGGGCGCATCCATGTGTCACTGTTTCTCCCAGCAAACACCTGCTGCTCCGTTTGAGGCAAAATCCGCCGAAGCCTGAACTGCAACACACACTAATGGGAAGGCGAGACAGAGTGAAAGAGAGAGAAAGGGTGTTTATCAAACCCAAGAAGACATGTCTGGAGGGCAGCATGCCCTGGCTTTCTTCAAGAGAATGATCTCCTGATAACCAGAGAGGGTCTATACATCTTGAGATGCTCTTTGGGCAGTAGTTCTTTGAACTGACAACAAGAAAGAAGTCAAAAGAGTTTATGGAACAGGTGACCACGCCTCTGATACAAACATAAAAGGAGTGACATGTTCACATGGGTGAAATACACCGATCAGCCAAAACATTAAAACCACTGACAGGTGAAGTGAACAACACTGATCATCTTGTTACAGTGCAATGTTCTGTTAGGAAATCTTGGGTTCTGACATTCTTGTGGAAGCCACCCGACACGCTCCACCCACTTAAACACCAGTGTGGACCAGGCACCCCCATTATGGCAACGGCACTCCCCCAGCAGGACAATTTGAACAAGTTTTAGGTTGATTTTTATAGCTAACTAAAATAGAAACCATCCTAAAAGTTTTGGTCTGCTTTGCAATGCCAATATAAGTGATGTAATAAAGCAGTAAAGCATGTGGTTAGAACATATCCTCCTGCCAGGATTCTCCTCTGTTGCCACTGAAAAAATGACAAAATCTGGTTGTTGTTCAAATGTCGTGAAAAAACAATGATAATGATTTCCATAAAAGTCCTCTTACCCAGGGACTAGATACTGTCTTTGATTTCTGATTTTAGAAATGTTGTGTTTTACAGACTTGCTCAGCTGTTCTATTTGGCATTGCCTGCTTAGTCCACATTACTGATGATTATTTATCAAAAATCTCATCATGTAAACACTTCGTGAAAACATTAATAGCCAACCCTAAAATATTGATAGAAACATCTGGTCAAAAATATCTGTATATTTGATTTTCTACATCTCTCAGCTCTACATCAAACAATAAACATTACCTTTCACAGAACCTTATTCAAGTATTTTTATGTTCAGCAAACCTTACCTACAGAGACAGCACATCAGGAAACACCATATGATTTGTTTTTGTTGTAGTCACATGGGTTATTCTGGAGGCCACTGGCAAGCTACTGTTTTGTTAATAGGTACGGGAACTTGTTGCCATGTATCTCCCTATGAATATGTGCATAAGCGCACATGCATGTAAGTGTCAACCACTTTCAACACTGTGCACCTGATGTGTATTTGTGAAAGTGCGCATTTGTGTGTCTGCAACTAATCAAGAGAAGAAGTCAGACAGAAGAATCTACATCTGAGTTCTCTCAAGCATTAACTGTATACCTTCATTGGAAACTGGGAGTTCAAAGTAAATTAGTGCTGCCTTGGGAGTTGTCGGCAAACAAAAACCTGGCCCTGTATGGATTTCTCTGACCTTCAGTCCACTGTGGTCTAATCAAGCAATCTGCCTTCCCGCTTTCGCTAGAATAACAATAATGATGGAAATGCTCTGTTGCACTCATGTGTTCCACCAACCCTCCTAAAAAAAGAGGCTAAATATTTATTACTTTTGTCCAATTAGCTCTGGCGCCATTGATCTGACCAATCAATCCTACCTGCGGCGCTAGAGGTGGAGAGAATGCAAGAGATGAATCAAAACATTGTGGGACGCCCCTTGATTATTATTTCCATTCACATGGACTGGCTGGTAATTTGGTCTGAAGAAGAACGGATAACAAAATACCATTTTCCTTTGTCCATGGATCTGGTTGAAAAAATAATCAGAAAAGGCTCATGAATCAAAGCAGTAATGAAAAACCTATTGATTTTGATTTTTCACACCCCACCCCTCCTCCTCACTCTTCTTCTATGTTGGGGCGAGAAGAGAGTGTATTTAGGATTGAGTTTATCATTTGGGATGCTTTCTCTGTGAGGGGCCATTGATTTGGGATAGTGGATTCTCGGCCACTACTATCTACCGTGGGGATAAACAGGTCATATTGGAGAAACCAGACGCCACGATTTTTCATTAAGGCGTGCGGTCAATGTTGCAGTGTCGAACGTCAGCTGCAAAGCCTCATGGGAGCTGACAGCGTGAAAATTGCAAGACAGGCCCGGCGATAAAATGAAAATTCCACAAGGAAAAAGGACTGATGGTGGTGATGAAGTCAATTCTTCAGAGGCAATAAGCCTCAAGGCGCACCGGCACTGTACACCCACGTAAATTTATACACACTTCTTATTTTAAACTCTCAGACAGGCTCTCAAACAATAACTCAATAACACACAGATGGTTCCTCCAACCTTCGTGTATTATTGCATCAGTGCCGACTGATTCTTTGAAGCAGTTAAGGAGAGAGACAGAGCTATTGATTCCTTTTAAACGAGAAGACTGAAACCTTTTTTTTGCTACTTTTTTTGACACAACATATATTTCAGAGACACTTACAAAGAGATGCACAGACTGGGAGAAAAAAGACGGCGAGAAAAAAGGGGCTGAGATGAGACATTTGCCAAAAGTTTCCAGACAGCTGTTGATTTTTGAAGTTGCAGCGTTACACACACACACACACACACACGCACACACCCGCACACGCACACCAGCATACACGCACACACACACTGACAAGAACTTGGTGAAGACCACACACACTTTGCTGACATTTTAGGCTCTTTCTATCTCTTCCCCTGACTTGTGCGGGCACACACACACACAAACACGCTCCCTTTTCGTAGTCTAACAACCTCGTCAACATCGTCGCCCTTGCTCTGATAGCTATTTCTCTGTGGTGGTATATAAGAAAATGTAGAAATGGCATCCAAAAGATTGGCTGCGTCTAGAGAGGAAATAGCAAGTCATCCCCCTTTGATGTGGTTGGATAATATTCCTCTTCTATCTATGCTTTCTGCAAGATTGCCTCGAAGGATGAGAGAGACCTTCCTGTTACATGAGGAGAGACGGCACTTGATTAGGGCGGCCTCAAAGTTTCCAGCACTTTCCAGAGTCCAGTTAGGTGTAACATATGATGTGTTAACTTGCTCTTTGTAGATACAGAGATTTGTCAAAGGCAACATCTTTCTATAAATGCTAAATGATTTAGTAAAGATGCTAATCTGATCTAGACTGGTTATCCACACACACTTTATGACTCTCAAGTGCCTACTATCATTAATACAAGTGAGAAGGTTAAGACAGTATCAGGGATTTGAAGACACATCTATTGTAAGTGACAATTGTATTGTACCTAACACGACTATAATTATGATTTAGTTGGTTATTTAGTTAAATCCTGTCCATTTCACACCTTAAAGAGGAACAATGCCCATTTTTTTAAATTCCCACCTTATTCTTATGGTTTAAAAAAAAGTCCAAAAATATTAGTAAACAGAAACAACTTTCTCAAGAATCTAAAAACTGTAGTACTAAAATTCAAATTTGTGAAGTCATCAAGTGTAAAGTCTGGAAGTGCTCAATAGACAATTGGGAAAGATATGATGATGACACTGATACCCCTCTCCACCAACATGGAACAGGTTCCATAATGGTTACAGCACCCACTTTTGAAGCGTTCACAGCATGTCGACCAAAAATAAATTGTTTTGGAACCCAAAAAGTTACATTTTTTGTTTCACAACTGAGAACACTACAATAGAATAAAGCTCATTTAAGTATAAAAAGGAAACAAACATTCTGTGGGTCCACAAAATCAGGCTTACATTCATTGTGTATGGAGCAGCTTCAGACTGTATACTTGATGACATCACAAGTTTAAGACCTTGCATTCATGTAATGATGGAATAATCAGAAAATTGAATTCCAGCCTATAGGAAATTCACATGAATGCCCCCTCATGTCTGCAAGTCCGCCAGAATTTTGATACAAGACTTACTGATTTGATGTCAGATGAAAGTAAATGTTTAGTTGATGTTAAGAGCCTTTTATTAATCACCTACTGCATAATAATTTTTTGCTAATTCGTAATTTGGTTTAAGGTTCTAATTGTTACTTGTTGTTGTCCACATAGCGTGACCTGAATTAGTTAGACATTGTATGTATTAGCATTAACTTCAACAACACGTCTGGTAGAGCAATATTTTAGTGGTTTTATGGAATATACTGGTGCAGTATTAAGTGTGGGACAAAATCACTCTGTACCATAAAGCTTCAAACCAATACTTGAAAAGCAACATGAATCTTCTCTGGGATGTTAAATGTCTGTGCAATAAAATGCAAAAAATTCTCCTTGTAGTGTCCATGTTGTTTCCACATTACGACTTAAAAACACATGAACACACCTAAGTCCGAAGAACAACTTTCCAACTCAGGAAACTGGACCATCCAAGAAGCATGTGAATGCAGCATTACCTCTCTAGTTTCTGGCTTTGGGAAAGAATATATTCACAAATATTGATGCAACTTTCTTAGGGGATGGGCATACCATATTGGAATTTCTAATTTAGGTAGTGTTCCTCTTTAAGGAAACTCAAACCTTGACTTTCTTGTAGACTTAGTTTGATCAGATCAGATAAGAGCTTCAGTTGTAATTGGGTCTGCTGAGTTCTGCAGTACGAGCTGGGAGATGGGACACTGCACCTCAGCGTGGACTATATTGAAAAAGAGTAATTGGACTGACCTTAAACTTGGAAAATAATTGGACTGAATATACATATTTCACATGCTGCACAGACCCTTGACTGTATCACTAAATCTCGAGATGAAACATGAATCCTTGAAGTACAGTTGTAAAGTATTAATATGTCCATAAAAGACAGTATCGCCAATAAAAATGTCTAAATGTATCTGAAAACATATCAATGTGAGTATAAACACTGTTTAATATTCAAAATGTAATGTGGCAGACTAAGGGGTCACTTAATGTCATTCAGTTTTATGCAGCTAGCATTCTGTAGATTTTGTTTAAGGGGTTATTGATGGTCAAGGGCCCTGTGGGAATTCCAGACATGGGTTAACATAATCTAATGGGGAAATATCAATGCAAAGAGGTCAAAGTTATTGACCAGGAGGTCATTCACATCTGATAGCAAATACCTTTCTGGAATACTGACAGGGGTTATGACCAAAATGTTATCCCATGACCAGAGTTTCAGACTAAAGGCTCATTTATACTCCCTTTTCGTATGAGAATAGATGTGTCAATTTGAAACAGTGTAAACATTACTGCCCTTCCATGCGTCCTTTATGATGACAGAGATACAGCCAATAAATAGCACCAGAGGTCAGAGTCAAAAGTGGAGGCGGTCATAATTTTGTAACTTTAAACAGAGGCAGTGTTGTAGATGGCAGTTTTTGATGCAGCAATTATATACATTCAAACATGTGGATGGCATTCCTTTCCACCATAATTTAAATGTCTTTGTCTTCTCTACGCTGCCACCATGATGGCCGGTGGTACCAAAGACAGTGGATGAACCAAGACGGTCCACTGCGAGTCAGTTTCCTGTATCAGTGTCACATGGGGTTTGTGACCACCATGCCCTTTTAGGAGACTAACAGCAGGTCCTGAGTCCATTGACTTCAGTGGGAGAAATGAACGTGATTACAGATAAATATTTTTTTCACGGACCGTTTATTGAGTTACTGAGTTATTACAGACACCACTAACGGCTAACGGTTAGCCCAGCTAATCTACGATAACCAAGCGAGGTTGGGGATACTTGTCTTTGATTGGCGGTTCTCCATCGTCTTTGATTGGGCTACAGGGGATAACGCCGACTTAGGAGACCGGAAATGTATACCATTTCATACAATGAGGGTATATTGTAAGTGGGCCATCTTGTTATAATACAGTATCTTTGGTGGTACTGCTCTGTTTTGTCCTCATCTGTAAGCTTTCACAAAATGTGCACAAATACGGATGAAATGAATACGGAGTCCGGAAATAAGCCTCTGTTCGTCTCTGTCTGCGAATCTAATGTTGAGCATAAATGATCCATGAGGCTGCGAGTAGGTTTTATTTGCTGAAATATTGTTCAGCGGTCCTGAAAAGCTAAAAAGTGCACCTTTAAAGTGGGACTGTTTTGTCATACATACTGTTAAAAATGTACGCTGAATACTTAACTTCCAGACGAGTTGTTAAAGCAAATTCGATTCAATTGCAAACGTCCCTTAGAAATAGGAAATTAACCCAGAGGTTCCAGACTAATTCACACTTGATTCACAATTTGATCTGGCAATGTCAGACCAGTTGGCTCGTTAAGGCTAGCTCAAAGAAAGAAATCACTGCCTATTTATTTCTATTTGTGATTACTTTTTCTTCCACATTTAAAATGGTTAGTAACCACATACTGTGGTCCTTGTCCTTGGTAGGGTGTGGACAGCCAAGTCTTCCCTTGTGCACTTAAAAAAGGGACATATTGGGTAAAATGGTTTACACTATCACTCCTTTCAGGCATCCATAGCCAATCCATAGGTACCACCTCTGCATATTAAACCCCAACTATGTGCCTTATTATTTGTATTACAAAATATTTTGTCTGCCTTTATTGAGCTTTCACCAGATAATGTATTCTTGCCCAACAGCCAAAATATCTCCATGACTGTTTGTATAGATAAACTGCCATCTGAAGACCAATAAAGTATAGGGTAACACAAATCCTTAGAGTTCATGAGTTTGACGTACAAACAATGTAGAGTGCCTTAAAGGTAAGTTCACAGCAACATGGCAGCTCTGCCTAATACCTGTCTGTGAACTCCTGCAGAGTCAACAGCACATTATTGGGGCGGCTAATAGAGGGGAGCGATAGATTTCTTCGAAGCTGATTGGTGCTTATTTGTTTCTAAGATGATAGTCATACCAGGCGAAAAATAGCTATGCCCTCTCTATCTGAATGGAATTACAGGTTACTGACAAAAACTGATTTCAGTGGCAGATTTTCACCTACTTTCTAAAATCACATTTTGTTATGTCTTGCCTCACATCCAAGCGCAAGGGCAGATAAATGAAAAGAAATGGTCTGCATGTTCTGAATGCCTTCATTTAAAATCAGTCATATTAAACATGACTTAGAGATGACAAGAACACTGAAGTATTTTCTTTAAATTACGATTGTGAGTTATGTCAACAGCACAAGTATGAATATGAATCAGACTGTTCAGAAATCATTTCTGTCAGCTAGAGATGTCTGATGATTATTCCCCTCCCTAATTCTACCAGTGGGAACTTGATACACAGCTGTGCCTTTCACAGTTCGGGAGGATTCAAATGTTTTCTCCTACTTTGCTTTCGACACCAATGATGTGCTTGCAACGTTTGTTTGAAACATTTCAAAATGCTTGTTATGTCCCTGGAGGGGATGCTAGTATCAGAGAGTGATTTTTGTACAAATACCATTCCTGAGGTAGCACTCAGATGCTTGTCTTTTTGCAAATATGTTGAAATGGAGGAATCCAGCGGGAGTAAAGGAAAGAAGGTAGAAGGTTAAGCAGTAAGGGTGATGGTTAGTCCCGACTTTAGACAGAGACTCGTCTTTAGAAAGGTTGTGCGGCAGGACAGCACATCTGCCCTGCATATATATCATCCAGAAGTCTTATTGATCAGCCCAGAATACCCTCCTCTGTCTGATAGCCTGCTCAATAGTCTGGTGAGGTTGAGACAGTGACGCCCAACTGAGCTGCTTAGATGAAAAGCAAACTTTATTTTCATCAAAGGCACACAAGCAAGCTGCCTTTCGATTTATTTTGTTGTTAAGCATTTTCACAGAATTATGCAAGAGCTAGGAATACAAATAGGTAGTCAATCAATCAGGCAGTCAGTTACTTATGGAGTTAGTGATTATTTCATCTTTTTTTATACTAGCAGTCTTTTTGACCAAATAAACCAAAGAACTACTGTATAAGCCCAAGTTACAACCTCCAGGGTGGAAAAATGAAGCCAATGCAGATGTGCCAATGACTGAGGTGTGCCACAAGGTGTTGCCACAATGGCTACATCCATTATTTTACACAGTCTATGTATAAGCCTCAGGAACCAGATGTCAGTACATTTATTTTAGCTAATCACTTTATGTGTTCCCACCATACCTTAAGAACTGAAAAGAGGATTAAAAAGCAATCATGAGGTTTAAGAGGTCATTCTTGCTCAGACAACAACACTGAATCACCACTGTAAATTGCTGTACTGTTTTGTAATCGTGATGTTTGAATCAATGTTGGAAAAAAGACATGCAGAGGCAGAAAATGAGAAATAAGCCAGTCTCCAAAGTACAGTGAGGACCTCAGTGTTTGTTTTGTTTTGTTTTGTTGGTTGTGTAGATCTGATTATGTATCGAAACTTTTAATAAATACATTTACAATACTGCATATTGTAAGGGAAGTTTCTACATTAGGGAGGCTTACTGTTTACTGTAACTGATTTCTTGAACAACTGGACAGCGTTTTACACCAGTGCACCATTTAATTTGGTTAGTCGTTTCTGAAGTTTGCAGTAATTGTGTTTATCAGTGTTAATGTCCATAGTTCACGCATGAACGGCATTTTTGTTCAAGACTCTGCCCATACAAGGGGGGGTTCTGACACCTTAATACCCATTACTCACAAGCATAAGCAGAATGCTCACACACCCCTACTCAAAAACACACGCTTGAACACACAAACACGCACAGAGCAGCAAGAACTGCAGCATCCTCTCACATTAACACTTTTAATAACATGCCAATCAAACAGCAGCCACAGACGGAGACATGTGAATATTTCAGCTCCAGGCTCTGCCCTGGCCCCCGTTGTTTAATTATTTACCATGTTTGGAGGGTGCACATCGCCACACTGACCCGTCCCCAACCCGACACCACCACCCCCAAATGCTAAGCCTGCAAAATACAGTGAAAGCCGATGTTAGCAAGACTTTGTCTGGTGTTAATGTTGAAATATAGCAGAGAACAGTCTGAAGAGACATGCTTACTTTAAACATGGGCACTGTGAAATACTGACATGTACTGCATGAAGAAATAATAACAGACCTGCTCAGTATAACAATCATATGCCCATACAGAGTCATTAAACTGTGATGTTCTGAAAAGGTCAGTCTGTTTTGTTGCTGCTGGATCTATGGAAATACAGGTGTGTGCCTATGTGTGTGTGTTTCGAGGGGGTGCGAGCAAGTGTGTGCACTTCTTGATAATGTTTAATAGCCACAGACCCATTAGTGTTAACATCGTCCTAATTACACTGGAGTGGCCTTCACAGTACATAAACAAACACAGGCTAAAGCCGGTGTTCGCCGTTCCATCCTTGAAGTGGTGACCTTACGAAACGGTGGCTCAAATTGTAAAATTATACAAGCAGGAAGGTTTATGCATGAACTGTGCTCACAAAGCTTTGAATGGACGGAAATGAAATGAATACAAAGGGGGATTTGAAATGAGATCATGTCAAGGAACAAGGACAACAAGTCCTCTAACCAATGTGACTACATAGGTCGTATGTTCGTACATCTCCTGAATTAGGGCACCTAGCGCTGGACGACAGAATAGCTTGTATATGACCATTAACGGCTGAGTTTTAAACAGATGGTTAACGTTGTGAAACGGTCGCAGTTGCACCAAAACTACGTCGTCTGGTTCAGGCAAGAAAACTTGCATTTTTATATTTCCCTAACTATTTGGAATCAGTAGGACCCGAAAAGTATAAGCATTGTCTTGAACAATAAGTAGTTTTCAAAAAGAATGATGTCCTCATATGGGGACAATAGATTTAATTACAATAGTCACAAGTGTGTAAAAAAAGTATAAAACTGTTTATTTCAATGCCTGAACATTGGTGTGCAAAAACAAAATTGCAAACAATGCAACATTAGATGATTGCCTTTCACCTCTATGGGTTTGGGGTCACTGTTCAAGGTTAACTGTTCAAAACTGGTAATTTAAATGCCGGAACGTGGCTGCACTAAAGCAATTTTGCAAATAATGCAGCATATCTAAAAGCCTTGTGACCTGTCTGTTAATTGACTGTATGAATTTTCCTTGCTTCATATTCCAAGCTTGGAATGTCCTTTGTGTACAGTCAGGTACAGTCTGTTTATCCTACTTGGCCTGTGAGAAATGTTATACAATAAGTTATACAATAATAAAGTCCCAATGCCCTCAAACGAGTACTAACTACAAACATTATCAAGCAAAATTACACAAGTTTCAACCACAACATTTTACCGTGTCTTTAACTTGTCCACTTTTGTGTCAAGATCAGCTGTAGTCTGACTTGGTGTGACTACCATCTTGTTCTTACATGGATCCTTTTTTTTGCTTTGCTACAACTAGATGGCACAAGAAAAGTGTCCACGAACAAGGACAACAGGTCAAAGTTAGGCAAAATGAAGTATAGGGTGCAGCAAACCCAAAATGTAGCATCCATATGACGATGCAGAGTCGCAGGATGGTAAAACAGGTAAGTTTGTTACCAAAGTAATGTGATGTATCTCACCTGACTTATGTCACATAGTCATATAAGAGCATCAAAGCTAGGTTTATGGGAATGAAGTAGTACGAAGAACATCAAAGTCATGATTATGACTTCCTCCTTTGCTGTGTAATAATTATTACAGCCACTGGAGGTTGTTGCCTAAAAAAAAAAAGCAAATATGATTTGTAATTTCCACCTGTAAAAACAACATGTGTGGTAGTATTTTGGAGGGAAGTCTCAACAAGGAACATGAAACAGATTTTTTTTCCCCCGAACAGAAACCAATCGAATACCAACAACCCTCAAACTAATGGAAAACTTGCCAAATTACTGTTAAACTATCAGAGCTTCCCTACTCTGCTAGCAATGCCCACTGGATAAAATTAGTCTCCACTGACTTCACCTCTCCAGCTTGCTACATGGATGTAATGGCCTCTCTGATATACCACTTGTCAGAAATAGAGTGAGCAAGCCAACACCTTGCACAATCAGTTTGTCAGAGCCAACATCAACTTCCACTTCAGCGACTTGGAGCATAACATGAAATAGACCCCCGCAGCCCACTTGACCAGCGGTTGAAGCAACATTCTAAGTGGTTCTTTAATGAAACGGGCTGAGTGCACTGTAGGGCTCAGATAACTTGTTATCGTACTGGAGGTGTGGGAGAGGTTAAAGAACAACGTGTACAGTGTAGGGAATAATGACCTTCATCTTGCATGAGAAGAAAAGATGGTTGTAATGGATGTCGGTGGAAAGACAGCTAGATGTTGGATCGTGGGGGAGGTGGTGGAGTGAGTGATTGAAGGCAACAAAAGGGGGCTGAGAGAGAGAGACCAATAGACACAAGGGGGATCAATGGGAAGCCTCTTCCTAGGAGCAAGAGCACAGATCCACTCTGTTTCATTCCCCAGGACTGTATTCCTCAGGCTCCAGGGTATCCCACATCAAAGGCGGAGGAGGATGAAGTGGGGAGATGAAAGAACAACATAGTCTGTAGTGGATGTGTGAGGTGCATGCATTAAATATTGTGTGCTGAACGTGTTCTGACACGCACGCATGATGAGCTAGCAGGTCACTCCACACAGGATTTGGGGATCTTGTGAAGCTTTGACTGTTGTTGACAAATGAAAGCTGCTGGGTGAGATTCAGTGTTACACACATCCATTTCTGCCCACATTGAAGGACCATTATCTATTCACTCAGCTCACTCAGGAGCTTGCATCCATAAAGATTAGCCTCAGAAGAAACATAGAACAAATATATAAGCCTGTGTCTTTGAAGACCGAAGGTGGTCTAGACCCCCTCTGATCTCATGAGACTTAAAGCCAAAATGTGCCACACGCTGCTGTGGTGGGTATTGAACTGCATAGCTAAATGCTAAGAAGGGGTTCGACCCGACAGATACAGAGAGGAGGCGATTGGAAAAAAAAAAAAATCCACTCCAGCTCTCGGAGGACCCTGGGTAGTCATCTGAAATGTCATTGGTGACTCTGTTCTCTGATGTCGAATCAGTGTTGAAGTGCCCGAATAAAGCAGAGACAGTCGATTGTATTCTTTTCGTCTTTCCTCCCTCGTCTCGCTGGGCCCGCAGGGACTCCTGGACAGGGGCAACTGTCTGAGTACGCCTGTCACAGAGCTGATATTTCACATGTGGGGGGGGGACTGGCAAGACAGATGAGTGAGGCAAGGGATGGGAGATACTAAATAAATGACTGTCTGTACTTTGCTGAGAGCCCTTCAATGGAAAACAAATCAAGCCGAACCAATAATGTGACGAGACAAAACCCAAACACGAGAGAGAAAGGAGAGAGAAAAGGGGAACAGAAAAGAGGATTTGCTGTGCCGTGTCTGGAACCACAACATTTAGCCTGAGGCGCGTCACTTACTCCTTCTCTCTTTCTCTAACTGCCTGCCTCCCTTTCTCTCATTCTCTTTCTTTGCCGTTAACCCTCCCTTTGTCCCTCCATCCCCTCTCTATCTCTGCAGGTTGGCAGTCAAACATAGCAGGCTGTGGCCGTTACATAACAATCCATTTGTTGGCTGGTGCTGAGAGACTTCTTGGCGGCCGATGCACAAGCAGCAAATAAGGCCCTTAACGGGGGGGAAAATAAGAATTCACAGACGCTTGTGTGCACAAACAAACAAACAAACACAGACTGTAAGAGGATGGAAAACAAACACTGGGGTTACTGGTGGAGGCCTCGTGCTCTTCCTCACTGGTGCGTCATGTAAGCTGAGGAGCCAACTGGACTCTCAGGCAATCTGTTGGGTTTAATACTGTTTTGCTAAAGTCACCAACACTTAATTTGTGTTGTATATAAACAGTCTAGGCTGTTACAAATAGGAGCTGCGTATATATTTCCTTCAGTTGGAATTTACTTGAAAAAAACAAGTTTGTTTTTAAAAACACATGCATAGACGGATTGTGAGACAATGGGCCCCTGGGTACAGATAAACAAAAGGCCCCAATACTTCTCCCGCATAGCAGCAAGTCACCCAGACTTTGTGGTTTTACCTCTTTGGTGTTGTTATTTTGCGTATCTTTGTCCTTGTCTCCCGGTTCCCCACTGGTTAACACAGTTAGCTTTGTCAGCAGTGTTGTAGTGTAGCATTATTTATGCAGTTAGCACTGTTAGCCATCGGCTCAGCCACCACCATGTTGAGAACAGCGTGCAGACAACTCATGCACTTTGAATTTCGCATAGAGCCTCTTTTAGTCTATGGGACAATCATGATATGTACACAGAGGACAAGTCGTGTTTACTGATATAGCCCAAAGTCACAAGTTTGTCCCAAAGGGCTTTATTATCTACACAACATACAACCAGATCTATCCTCAGACCCTTGATCTGGATATGTAGAAAGTTTACAAAAACAAACAAAACAAAAAAAAGAGAACCTTTGACAGGAAATAAAATGCGCAAAGACGAGTTAAAAAATAAAGATAATGTGTCAGGAGGGGAAAAGGGAGGAAAATGTTCTGATTTTTTCAGCCAAAAAGGACATGACACAGGATGTCCTTGTAGTTGTTTGGAAATTTTGCAAGAAGAATAAGTTGTTTTGTGCTAAAATCTACCAAAAACCATCAAGGTGTCGGATCTGAAAATAGTTTTATTTCCAACAGTCATCTGTAATTGTTTTAGAAGGCACTGGCAAATTATTTCATCCTGCTGATAGGGGTGCTGGACAACGGAACTTCTGTCGTTGTGAAGGGCAATTACAAACAAACTATTTTGTCATTTAAATTTGAGAATCATTTGCTAAAGAGAGAAAAAGTCAAATGAAAGGGGATATCGTCAAGATACCACAGAAGAAATACAGAGCTTACTGAAAGCAACACTACTGCTCACCAAGGCTGGGCAATATGTCGATATTAAATCGATATTGTGATATGACACAAGGTATTGTCTTAGATTTTAGAAACTATAATACTGCGAGTAAAGCTGCAATGATTAATCAATAAGTTGTCAACTCTTATAGCGTATGCTGTAAAGCCCTGTGAGGCAAACTGTGATTTGTGATATTGGGCTTTATAAATACAATTGATTGATTGATTGATTATATGAATCACCAACTAATTTGATCATCCATTTATGTACTGGACTAATTTTAAGGAAAAAAAACCCCTGCAATATTATTGCAATATCAATATTGAAGTATTTAATCAAAAATAACATGATACTTGATTTTCTTCATATCACCAAGCTCTACTGCTCACTGTACTGTAACTCGAAGGGGATACTGCAGGTGTGGTGGAACAGCACTGCATACCAAAAATGTCCAGCTGTCCTCCAAATTAAAACCGCATAATCTATATTTCTTAGATTTCTTAGGCACGGACAATAGGCTGGCGCTGACTAAAGAAAGGCCTCTTTGCGTGTGGATGGCATCAAAAAAGTTTTTAAAGTCTTTGCTCATTACTTTCACTGCATTAAACCAAATTTATCTTTCCATACGTGTTCATCTGCATGTTTCCCTCTCACTGATTTTGTGTACTTTTGCGTGCACGCTTGGGGCAGTCTAACCTTCAAACCACAACGTTTACATGTAATTTCCTCTGCTTGCAGCCCCCAGGGTCGCTTAAACCAAAGCGGTGTTGATGAATACAAAGACTGTGCATTTTCATGACAGGGGAAGGAACAGTGGAGGAAAAACGCCGGCGCAAGTGTTTAGCTGCGGGCTGTTTCAGAGCCTGTTGAGAATGTTTGGACAATGCACTGGTGAGATGTGCTGTGGCTGTTACAAAGCCATTTACAATTCTTAAATGTCACAATGGTGTAATTCTGTAAAGGAGGAATTAATTCGATGGTGAGAAAGGCCAAGCTGTATCCGTCCAGTGAGGAGACATTTGTTCTCACTGCATGCTCATTCAAGTGCCTTTCAGTACAAAGGACTGCTCTCTCTAAGTGAAATAAGACAGGTTATAGAAATGAATTGGAGCCAAGATGGTTGAAAGAGACGCTCGGAGGCGAATAAAGCCCAAATCTTATTTCATCTTGTCTTATTAACAGCAGCAAGCAGATAACGGCACAGTTGCCCCTAAACAGAAACAGAATTGATTTGATGCAACCAGGCAGCCATTCCAGTGTCCGCACACTCCAGTGGCATCTCCACCACCACAACAACTCCAGTACCTCAAACAACCCAAACTCATTTCCCCAGCTCATACTTAAGTGTGCGCGATGTGGCTAATGAGGGAAATTAGACAAACAACGAGCACAGTTCACCCTGGATTTCAGTCAACACTTCTCAGACAACAGCCAGTCAGGAGGGGGCCTCACGGTAGCAAGGAAATATATTGTTTCCAGCCGGTTCTCGCAGGTAAACAAACAGCAAACATTTTCTCTGTAATTAGCAGAGCTTCCCTGCCAAAGCACGGACAGGCACTGGTGATTACAGTGATCACAGCGATCTTCCAGAGCCTTCAAGACACATGACATATAAGCTTTCACTGCATATTTGTTAAATCATGTAGCTGCCGTATCCTGCTATCTTTTGATAGGTCTTCTTTTCTTCCTGTGGATTCTTATTGTCTCTATGGGCCAGGGCGACAGAACAAGTCTTGGCTGTCTGAGCACAGATGGAAACACCTGAAATACATGACATCCAATTGGGAAGCTAAATGGATGCACGGAGAATGGATGTAAAAAGAAAGTGATATAGCTTAGCTCTAAATTAGTGCTTTATGCCTTCAGGCTCATCAAAAGAACACATCTCTGCACAGTGCATTGACTTTAACAAGGTTTATGATATGTGATGTGAGCTCCAACCTTGCAATAAATGATGTCTGCTTGAAAGAAAAAAAAAAAAGGGATTTACACAGACATCACGGCTGAATGCCCCTCGCGGCACGACCAAAGGACGTGCCAACAACACTCAGAAATGGAAAAAAAACCTAAGAGGATCATTTTCAAACTGGAGCTGATTTTGTACACAGAAAAACTCCTGCAGTACTTCCTCTTCTCTCCTTCCCCATTCCCTTTCCCTCCCCATCACTTTCAGTCAGCAGATTAAAAAAGGGTTTCACGGATGTCAAGAAGTATTAGCTTCTTGTACGAGGCTGCGAGGATACAGGGATAGACCTCCTCATCTCGTGCTCCCTCTCTCTCTTTCCTCTCCTCCCCCTGCATCCCTCCAAGATTTCAGTGCAAGGCGAGGCCCCCTACCTCTCATTCTGTGAAACTGCACTGATGTTCATTTAAACATGATTTATTAAGGAAGTGGATAAAAATAATGTGAATCATTCCTAAATCACAAAGGCAGCTACACAGGGCAATCATACAGGGTGACACTTTTATTTTATAAAGCTTAATGATTAATTTGCTGATACCAGAGCAACAAGACAAAATAGTTGGCGCCAGAATTGCTTTTGCCTGCAATAACATGGTACTAAGAGGTAATTGGCTGACCTCACGGTGAAGAGGTTTCAAAGGGACTGATTTTTTTTTTTTAACTTTTTTTTTTGACTCTACTGAAAACTGTGGATTATTCTGAGTTACTGGGACATTTATTTGGGAAATGCTTTGAATCCAGTATTTTGAAATCTTTCTTTTTGTGTCAATACAACAAAGTAAATGTCATTCACCTGGTTTGTATGTGAGGGCATGAAGGCAGTAACCTCAGAGAAGGACATCTCAAAATTTGGGCATTTAACCGCTAAGTCTCGTGGTTTTAAAGGGGAACTCCAGAACTTTTCAAACTAAAGTTTACAGTAAAATGAAACGTTTTTCCTTACCGGTCTGTTTTGTGTCCATTTGTCGCGAAAAATGTCAGTGAAGATTCTCAGTCATCCAGGTCATGGTAATAATCATTGCTATATCGTAGGCAACTGGACTTGTGTTTCTTGAAGACATTTCGCCTCTCATCAAAGAAGCTTCTTCAAACAAGCAAGCAAGTCCAGTTGCCTACAATATAGCACTTAATTATTAAATATATATATATATATATATATATTTATAAGACACTTCTAATAACATTCTGAGCCTGTCAGTGGCAAAAGCAAGCAAGTTACTTAGACACTGAACATGGGGAAATAGGAACCAGATTGCCAAAGTTGCCTTTTAAGTAACAAAATATGGCTTTTGTTTGTCATTTGTTGAGCTGAGTCTTTCAGAATCCAGTGTGGAGGCAACATGCAATAAATGGTTGGTGCCTTGGTTACAAAATCAGAAAAAAAAAAAAAAATAAAACTGCATTAGACTTAAGTGGCAAAAAGAGTGAATCTATAGCATCTAACTAACGGACCAAAGTGGATAATTTGAGCTACTATCTTTACATAATATCTTACCCAGTGGAGCTGTTCTGCTGCAAGGATTAAATATTATGAAGACATACATTGTATGATATTTTAAGCTCAGTAAAGGGGCTTATCTTTGTGTTTGCCTGAAGCTTTAAAATGTAGGTGTGTACCGCTGGCCTAATGCTGTGGCATACAAGACCCACAGATAAATGAAACGTATCCTGCTCCCTCCCACAATCAGGGTACAAAATTAGCCCAGTCATCAAAAGATAATGTTGGCATTGTACACTTCAGCAAACCCTGGATTAATTACATTTGTTTCACATGAATCATAATAACATTTCTAAAGTGACGTAGTATATGAGTTGACCTTGTCATCAGGACGTGGACCAGATGGTGGATGGTTAGGCACCTAGGTGAGATGACTGCCAAGCTGCATGCCACCGTTCAAGACCAACAAACAACAAAACTGGTTGGTTTTTAGCAAGTGATCACTGTGTTTCCACCAGAGATAAAGCCATGAGAAAGCATGAGACATCGCTGCACTTCCTGCCCCGAATTGGCACAAATAGCAATTGTTTTCGACTGAGACACAGCTGTGTTTCTTGCCAGGATAGTAGCACAAAAATTGATGTTAATCAAGACACCACTGCACTTCCTGCTGGGATACTGTCACAAACAGTGGTTGTTTTTTACTGGGACATCGCTGCATTCCTAGCCTGAATTGTGCCAGCAAATCTGTTTTTTTAAAGCCATTTTTTTTAAAGTCTTTTCCTAAACATACCCAAGTGTTTTCTGAGCCTAAACCTAAGCATACTCTAACCGCAGCGTTGATGAAATGTAAACTTGTTTCCGCTACATTGGGTTGTTCAAAATACAGTTAAGCATCTGTAAAGAAATATGCATGTAGCAAGAGTAAAAGGTGCAGGTGAACTTGTCAGTAGAGACTAAACAAGAGAGCAGAGTAATAGGTAGAGGTGAGATTTGTGGGGAGAAGAGATGATCAGGAGAGAGTGAAAGAACGAGCCAGTGTCGGCCATGACACAGGCATGTTAGTAGCAGGGGCAGATGGAGCAATGAGATGACAGTTTTCTCTCCATTTCCTCCCACAGCTGTTGCTACCAGCAGGCAAAGACAGACGGACAGAGGAAGACAAAGTTGCATAGGATAAAACAAAGCGGAAAGGAGGAGAGACGATGACGGGAAGAAGGGATAAAAGATTAGTAACCCCAACCTCTGCCTCCGCCTATTACCTCTATCCCCTACCCTTCAACTACCGCTGCTACCTTCTCTCTTTGTTGTCTGTTTCCTCACCTTCCTCGGTGTCTGCCCTCATTTTTCTCCATGTACCTCTGAAGAAGCCAGCGAGGTATGTGGAGCAGGCCTCGCTGGTTCTAATGAGATACCCTCTGTGAGATTTCAAACATCCACCGCGTCCCTCGCCTTCAGCAATGCCGACACAAAGTGGTGGACGGAGAGGTTAGAGGAAGGCGGGGGAGGATGGACGGATTAGGAAGAAGGGATGGAAGAGATCAAGCAGGAGATAGAAAAAGCAGCAAGATGGAGAGAGAGGCTAGGCGTAGAGGGAGACCAGACCTTTCCTAACCTCAGTCAAGTCCAGCATTTTTTTAAATGCTGAAAATGGAAAGGTAAGTGAAGGCATCATCTACATGAAAGACTTAAGAATACATGGACAACACGGGGATACAATGCAGTCCTCAGGCACATAATCTAGAGCCAAAAGCCAGTCATCTGTAGTGTTAAAGATCTGAGGCTCCACACCGGCTCAGAGTGGGTTCAGAAGTACATGATATAACTTGAGGGCAAGACCTAATGAAAAATTGATCAATGAAATCTTAAAACTAATCCTCCAACAGGCAGACAGTGAAGTGACGCCATAACTGGGGCTGCCTGTAGCTCCTGCTTGGGGAGAAAGAGGACTGAGAGAGTGAATGAAAAAATACCTGAAGATTTCTTTTTGATTAAAATGCATTGTTCATGCTCATGGCTATACTAAAATCCATCTTAACAAGACAATCTGTATTCCGAAATGTAACTTTCCTCACAGTGGAAACGTCTGGCAACAGGGTGAAATAATTTTACTTGATGTTCCGGACTTATTGCAAGAGTTCAGAGTGAAGTAATCTGCTTTATTTTACCCTATTTGCTGAAAATGTCAGAAACAAATGCAGTGAAAATGCATTATTTATTGCCTGGCTTTTCCAGACAAATCCAACTCATACAGTCTTATATAAAGATGTCTCATGTATTTCGAAATCCTTAGGATTAAACTGTTTATCATAAAGTCTGACTTTGCATGTACAATATCAGGTGGCTTCGCAGTGCTAAATAAAACAGTGTTTAATTACATGATCGGCACAATCATGACAAACTGCGCGAGTGTGTGTGATTGAGTGGGATGGCTTTGTGTGAATAATGTAACTGCTCACACAAGCAAATACAGAGCCGCTCTCCTCTAGAGAGGAGCAAAGAGAGAGAGAGAGAGGGGAGACATTAATGATGAGAGATGAGAGGAGTGCTGTAATCAGGGGCCTACAGTGAGCGGAGGCTTGTGTGTGCCGCTCTCCCTCTGCTTCATATGCCCCTCGGTCAACAGCCCCCCACATGGTGATGGTAACACTGTGAACCACTCACTCCACAGCCACCACATGCCGTCTTCTTAACCAAACGCTTGACTTTGAAATCCTCCCGTAATGTGTGTCCCATCCTCTCCCCAGCCTCTCCCGTCCTCACTGATTCCCTCCTCTCTTCTTTTTTTTCGTGGCGCTCGTTAGCTTTGGACGACTGCTGTGCAGCTCGGTCAGATCACTGGTGAACTGGCGTAGTGGTTGGCAGGCAAATCGGGGGAATGAAAGGATCCTTTGCTGGTTATGTTACATATGTCATGTGACTAGACTGCAGTGGTGGAAAAAGTATTCAGATCCTTTATTTAAAGAAGTAGTTCACTGCTGGAAAGATGGTCTTTTCATAAAACTGGGCTGCCTATGCAGTAGAGAGACGCAAATACTTTTGAAATTGGTGCTGTATAACCAGAGAAAACAGAAAGAAGTAGAAAACCTACAACTACCAGAATACACTGTGCCACACTGGACCAATAAACACTTAATGCAAGCTTGGCCGTTTCTACACAGGAAACAAAATGGCGGCTGGTTTGTAACACACAATCTTGAATTACAGTTAAACAGCAAACTAAAATATGGTTCTGAAAACATTTGAGGCGAGAAACGGGCAATGTATTGACAGAATCTTGGTTTATATTTGATCAGCACTGCTTAGTTTGGTCATTTGACTGAAATTTGGTCTGACTTTGAGCAAGACTGCGAGGGGTGGCTCTCCCTCGATCTACTACTATACTCTTCCAGCTCTTTCTTATTCCGAACTCATCAATTACTGCCACATTGTCAGTGATCTGGGTGTTAGATTCTGACACACAAAGGCACCTTTGGTAGCGGCGTAATACACACTGGCTGGCGTCAGTTGTTGATGCAGTGGCCACCAACCAAAGTCACCAAATACCTGGGCTTTGTCAGTGAACGTCTGCGTTAGATACCGACGCACTGAGGCCACTTTCGCGGAGTTATGAAATGCACTGTTAAGTTGGTAATGCTGCCACTAATAACGTAATATAAGGAGCTGGTAAGTCCCTAAAGGGCGAGTGGGAGGGGAGGTGAATGGGTCCAACAAACCCTGGACTTTCACCTGGTAGCCCGCTGTTTGCTTCCTGTGTGAATGTAGAGCCAAACCATAATTGTTATACCTATGTCTCACCACATGCTTTTGTTGGAAATAAACGTAAATATGAGTGTTTCACTGATGTTGTAAGTATTTTGAAAAGACACAATGCATGTTACAAGCATAAATTGACACGGCGTCCTGGAACATCAACAACAGATGCAAGGGGATACCTAATGCATATCAACAGTAGACATGAAAGTCCATAGCCAAAGCTGCGATATTTGATGAGTAAGGATGAGAATGCGTTGTTGTGTCAATGGTGAGGGTAGGTGTGCAAAAATAAGGAAGTACAATCTTTAGTTCAAGCAACAGCCAAAGAGCCAGTGTTTTTTTTTGCTTTTATATGAGTGGGGAGATCTGGGTGCAGATCAGATGGAGGGAAGTTTGACATAATTCATTTATACATACTACCCAGATTGTTATGACACAAAGCTTGTTGAAAATTGGTAGTATCTACACTAAAGTACCAAAGATAAATGCACTCATTATGCAGAATGGCTCCTTTCAATAGAATTCAGTTGTATAACAAACAAATTAATGTTGTAGTTCATCAATGTGGAGCCAATTTTAGATACTCTGTATACTACAAGACAGATTAGTGATATACTACTGCATTTTATGTGAAAAGTCAAATAAATGTATGTAAAAGGTGTCAAAAAATGTAGGGGAGTAAAAAGTACAATATTTCCCTCTGAGATGCAGAAGAACACAACTGTAAAGTGGCATGAAATGGATATACTTGATGTAAAATACAAATATCTCAAACTATATCTAGGTAGAGTACAGTTAAAGTCCACCACTGCCAAATTGTACCCATCTCTTTAGCATTAAATAGTGCAAACACCCCATCTGAACCCACTGTTCTTGCACAGAAGGACCACAGGGGGAGCTAGAGCACAGGATTACTGGATGCTGCTCTATCTTTGAGGCACGACAGACAAAATGCAGCTCACGACTATCCAACGGGCTAAAACAAACTGGGTTGTAGTCTTATTAGCTGTTATTGCCATGGTTAATAACAACGCCCCCAATCCTCTAACATGATAAAAATGTTTGCGAGCGCAACATCAGCCTATTTGCTATCTCGCCTGCGGCCTCTTGCAATAAATCCCTAATACAATTTTGGATCCTTACCCTTGACACGACAGTGAGCCGATCTCAATGTTGTTATACAGGTATAAACGTAGAAATGAGAACGTGTAGAGAGGAGTTACAGCACATGGAAGGAGTGATTTACAGTGGCTCACAGTTTTGCA
The DNA here is from genome assembly GCA_035609425.1 of Epinephelus awoara. Classification (NCBI taxonomy): domain Eukaryota; kingdom Metazoa; phylum Chordata; class Actinopteri; order Perciformes; family Serranidae; genus Epinephelus; species Epinephelus awoara. The sequence goes on along the minus strand of CM069315.1, from coordinate 8,095,554 downwards.
GTGGCCTACTTTTGATTTGGCAGGGAGGGAAAGAGATCTTTAATAAACAGCAACGCTCTCATATACATTAGGGTTGTTGCCAGAAGTCTTCCTGCTCTTGACAAGACTTCTGAAATGTAACACTCGAGACATGGAAATCTAATTTAATTAAAGCAGGTTGGAAGTTGAAATATAAGAAAAACACTTCTCAAAATACCTAAAGGAGCTTCATTATTAGGCAAACATTGCTCTGAGGAGTTGCACGAGAGCCCCTTCATCAACACTGCTGGTCGGGTTTCAAATTAGTCCTCCTGAGTTCATTTTTAAACTGGGTATTTTCAACGCTATTAATTATGTCTAAGTGGATATTGTTAGCAATATTCTTTTAAACAACACATGGTGATCCTGGACCTGCAAGTGGTTTGACTTTTAGTAGGTACTACCACTTGTGTCCTCCCCAATATATAATATAATTACTGCCTTGGGTGCTTGCCCCATGTGCATTTGTTTTCTTGTTTCCATTACTAGAAGCAATAAGCTTCAAAGAGACTACATTGTTCATTGAGAGGAAAGGACTCTTTTTCTCGTCATGATTTCAATGTACGTGCAGCACCAGCCTCAGTTAGCCAGCTGGAAGCAGACAGGTATCTCAAGGCAAAGGGCCATGGGAGTAAAGTTCAAAAATAAAAGAATTACAGCAGTTTTAAATTGTTTTCCTGTATGTCATCATGTTAAGACTCAAAATGTACACTGTAGGCAGACTGTTAGATGACTATAGGCCAATTATTGTAACAGCATTTGTGCGAGAATGATTCTGTCCTAAGCTTTTTGATCTATGTAAACAAGTTTTTGCAGTAAATGTTGACCCAAACATTAAAAGTAAAGCATTATCTCCAACTCAGAAGTAGTATCTCCTCTGTAGGAGGTAATATCTCCTACGTAGAAGATGCCCTTACAAATTATTGACAGGATGGGTAGACTGCACCACTACACAGTTCCATTATGTTTCACAGTGGATATTTTTAGTTGGTTAACTGAGGTAAAACCCTTTGTTTATGCTGCATTTGGCTTAACTTTCAGTGCCCTTTGTATCGTGCACTAAGTGCTTCATCCTGCATGGCTTTCTTGCTCTCAGAAGAGCCTAATTAAGCCTAAAAGTACGTAGGAGATATACCTAGGTTTTGACAAAAAATGCCCGCAAAAGAAAAAAACAAAACCCAGCCTCTTAAGGCTTCCTTAATACATATATTCTATATTTATTTTTTCAAATCGGTAAGGCAAGTCCGCAGTATTTCCACATACCCATTGGTAGCTGCAGATGAAACCCCTGTAGCAGAAGTACATCTGGTTGTAAATCACGAGTGGAAAGTGAAAAAAACCCCCAAAACATTACCATGAGCTTGGTGCATGAGAAGCTGCCATACAAGTGGAAATGATGAAAGAGGAGGAGTGGGCTGGCCCCTGCTTAACAACAAGCAGGAAACAAACTGCATGTGAGTCAGAGAGGGACACGGACAATGAGATGGTGACAGAATGAGAGAGCGTTCATGACACGGCGGGAAAACACAAATGTCAAACAAAGTGAGTCAGAAGTTTCAATTTGCAAGCATTGTGTCTGTGTACATAAATATAAATAGTCATTATAAATGTTCATATATGTATGTGGATATATGGCTAGATAAGAACTCATTTGCCACTCACTCTCTGTTTCATCTTCTTACTCCCTCTGTGCCCCCTGCCTCTCTAAATCAACCTCACTCTATACACAGCCGTCCACACTACTTGACTTGCCGTTAGTGTTGCACTAATCAACCGCCGCCCATTAAAATCCATTTTCTCCCTAGCTAAGGCACGCTGGTGACAGGAGAGGAGAAGGAGTGATGGAAATTGGCCTTAATAACCAGCACACAGTGTTTGCCGTGTCCACACTACACCGTAATCTGGGAGGGAGAGAGGGAAACAGAGAAGGAGGATGGAGGAGGAACAAAAGAGGGACTACCCTACATTCAGGAGAGCACAAAAAAACACAGCACTGACCTTTACAAAATGGGGACGTTCGTCAGTGAGAAAATGGTGGCTGACGCAACTAAGCCTCTAATCTAGAGGAGAGTCTCCGTGTATAAGCTGCCTCAAAAACTTCCAAACCAATTTATGGCACTCAATTTCTGGGGACAAGGTGACGCGATGACTAATGTCCGACTAAATATTGTTAAGGTCAATGTAATAAATCACATTGAGGTAATAAATCATTTCATGTAGGTCACTAAACTGTCACCTCAGAAGAAACTTTGGTCCTGGAGCCTCACTTTGTGTGATTTTATATTTTGAAAGGAATCATCTGACTGACACAGGAAAAATGACTATGGACTAAAGGAAGTAACAAAAGCTTTAGCTTAAAAACAGATATCATGATCAATTTTGATCCCCCTTAAGTCACTAGTGGCCATTAAAAGATCCAAAAGGACACCATAAATCACAATCCTGGAGAATTCAGAACCCAATACTGACATTGCCTCGACAGTTTGCACATGAAAAGCACTCTTGCACCATCTCATTCTTCATAGAACATTAGAAAAATACAGCCTCCTCCTTCTTCACTCACCGAGAGAACAGTGCAGTGACAGCGGCAGCCATTTTGTGCCTGTGTTTTTCCCCCAAGCCTAAGTGCTGAGTGAATAAGGAGAGAGTTGGGATGGGAGCCAGGACAGCATTTTGGCAGGAGTAGACGTACAGGCCAATGCATGACAAATGAGTGTGTCATGCATACTGTTGAGCCCGGGCACAGACCTGCCCGGCTCATCCGTTTGGTGAACAAGGCACAAGTCAATTTGACTACAAAGACCCCCTCGCTGCTACTTCACCCCCCACCCCACATTCCCCCCACCCCTACTGCTCCTCCTGTATCTGGAAAAGGAAGCAGGGAGCTGTCTTGATTTGGCTCCAGGGAGGAGAAAGGGACTGAGGGTATGGAGGGAAGGGCGCAAGGGGTGACAGGGAAATATGGGAGGCAGAGAGGGGATATGAAGGAAGCGAAAGGCTGTGAAACATCCTGGCAGAGAAGGAGAGAGATGGGCAGCAGGGGGAAATAAACAAAATGTGAATCAGGGAGTGACAGGCACAAGGAGAAGGTGACGGAGAGGGGAAAAATAGCAAAGATTCAACAGATCGAATGGTTCAGAGGAAAGAAAGAAGAATGCAACCAGAGTCAGAAGTTTCAATTTGTAAGCTTCAACCACTTTTTTCCCCCATTATTATGATTTCATGTTTTAGAAACAGTGCTCGATAGGGGCCACAACTCCATCAGAACACATACAATATGCATACAGAGCAGAGCCCTTGTTCTGTCTGCGACAATAAATCATCCCCTCCTGACTGTTTTATGCTCAGCGAAGCACTGGCTTTGACGACAGTTCATTTCATGCCAATTGTTCGGTGCTTTTTTCTTTCCTCCTCATCCTCCCTCCCCACCAGTCAGCCCCTGCATTCTCTTTTCATTCGACAAAGACAGACTCCTGCATGGGTCTGATTAAAAAGCGTGCTCTGACAAGAGGCAAGATGTTGGCTGCTACGGGAGGAAATCAATGGCACCAAATGGCTCCCTATATTATTGTAGGTGTCTTTAATTTTTAATCCAGCATTGTGCATATAGAAGTGACCTACATGGGCCGGAGGTGCAGAGGATAAAAAATACTTCTTTTCACCTGACATATCACTGATGCTCAATCGTGCGGTAAACCAAAAGTTATCAGCGTGTGCAGTGTTTTGACTGGGAGAAAAGGAAACACAAGAACATCACTTCTAAAAATGGCAGCTTTCAGTATGGCCTAAAAACACAACATCTGACAAAACAACATATACACCTAAACACAACAATGCAGGGCTCGACAGAAGTAAATCACTGCGGCGCCCCACAGCTGTCTATGTCTATTGTTACATCAGTTCCTCTATGTCTACGCCAGACTGAATGCAGCCAGTTAAGAAGCAGGTGCTGATGTTCCCCTGATAGGCGCTGCCTGTAAATCTCCTCTGCAGACAGTGGACAGACAACAATCCATTAACTGTAGTGACTGCTGGCGCTGATCAGCTGCTTGACCTAGGTCAAACTCTCCTCACTCTACCACCTCATTTTCTTTACTACTTGAGTCACTGAGGCACAACACTTGGAGGTTGTGACCAATTTCGGAGCAATCCTCAACGCCAGTATTAGACATCCATCACCTGTCTATTTCACGGGACAGACAGGCTTCTCTTTCTATTGATATATCAATCAACACACAGCTCAGAGACATGTGAGGCAAGCAAACACACCACTTGTGTTGTGAACACGTAAAAGGAGTAGTTTGGTATTTTGGAAAAAAGGCTTGTTTTCATACACAAATTCGTCCACCACTTTGAATGGCCCCACCATTACTGCGGTGGCGAGTCTCTGTGTCTGCTGCTGCCTGCTGACAGTGAAAGCGGCTAAGGTTGTGGATTTTTGAAATGATGTAAGCTAATTAATGACAAACTTTTGCAGAAAATGTAGATACTATTGTTGTCTGCTAAGTAACCATAAACTCTTCCATGGTAAACAAACAAACAAACAAAAAATCACTCCCAGTAAACATAGAGCTGCCAGTGTTACAGTTTAATACAAACTGTGTAAACTGGTGAACTCCAGCTGAATGCATCAATGGTTGCATGTAGGAATTTGAAATTCAATTTCGAATTGGTCAGTAAAATTGAAGGCTTTTATGAGGACACTTACATACAGCTGTTGTTGCTACGGGCAACCAAAATAAACCAAAATAACACTCACTCGATAAAACCGAAACACTGAGCAACATTGTCGGTTACTGTTTGTAATGCCTACCGAACAATGTGTATTTTGTAGTCATTGCCCCAGTTGGAGCAACTAACTGTGCATGTATATTTCACAATAAAGCTACAGTTAGTTGACTAAGTAAATTTATTCTGTGGGACCACCACAGCCCCCGGACAGAAATGTTAGCCCACAAATGTAGCTACGTTTGCTCAACACTGTTAACGAAGCTGACATTACTTGTATCACAATCAGTTTTTTCTCCAAAGTTGAAGTGTACCACTACTGTTGAAGCAGCTGAGAAGTGTGCAGGTTCTCCCTGATGTTGTCAACAGTAATGTAAAATAGAAAGCAAACACTGAAAATTACACACTTCTTTGGACAGTTTGTATGTAAATGTGTGTGTATTGTAGGGAGATGCCACCACAGTAAGGATGACTTTTGACGTTTACTTGCAGTCTTTCTCAGACTTGTCTATACTGCTCTCACATTTGTGCATTAAGTATCAAACTACAGCCAGCAAGCGATTAGCTTAGTTTATCTCAGCTTAGCGGGGAGTTATGTTACTGGAACCATTTCTTGGCCTGGTCAATGATTCCCACAAATTTACAGACTCAAGAAATTCATCACAGCCTGTGGTTTTAACAATTAGGTTTTTAAGTAGACTAAACAAAGAAGATACAAAAAATGCTAATTAATGAGCTTATGAGGTACTGGTAGGTGGATGTTTTTCCATTTAGACGGAGCCAGGCTAGCTAAAGCTTGCTATCTAAGCTAAACACCTGCTAGCTTTTGCTACATGTTCAGAATATAGACATGAATGTGGTTTCAATCGTCATAGCTTACTCTTGGCAAGATAGCAAATAAGCATATTTTTCAAAAATGTCAGATTATTCGTTAAAACGTGCTCTGGGGAGGTTTTTTTTTTTTTTTTTACGTCTGTAAAGTGCTGTGGAGCTGTGTATCTATTCAAACACATGTTCGGGTGACAATACAAGATCCTACCAATGGTTTCCCACAGTTCCACAGAACACATGAAGATATGCAGCAATGTACCACAAGACCACTGCTAGCAAGTTAACATGGATGTAAAGGACATGGATATAAAATACTTTTTATATAATGTCTTTGCAAATTTTTTTACGAGGAGGGAAACTCATTCAAGACATTTAGTGGACCTTGATGGGACACACAATGCATTTTGGTGGGTAGCATTGACTATAAATTACTTTTGCTTGTTTATAAGGGAAGCAGGGCACCTTTAACTTTGTCTATGATGACACACCAAAGCCTGCAGTTTTAAGCCAACCTGATTCGAGGACAGTGACGACAGTAAAAGGTCAGAGTCCATGTGGAATGACTGATAAAATGCTTCAGTAGCTCTTACACACAAATGACGGCTCCAGTCTGGTGTGAATTTGGAAATACATTAAAATTTAAAGGTGCACATGGCAGGAGATAACCTGTTCCAAACAGTCTGAACTTGAATAATAAAGTGAACTACATTATTAAAGGACTAGAACTGCAATACTTTTTATATTTTGAAGTACTCCAATGGGATAAAAGAAGCAAAAGATCTAATAGTGAGTCTTTGGATAGAGGACTCATTTAGTGCTGGTAAGGAGCAGTTTAGCATTTTTATTAATCCCTCATTGTGCACTGAGAAGTTTTTCAGAATTTGAGAGGGTAATTAAGGCAAATCCACGGCGTCTCTGGAGGAATCTCTGGGATTTAAGTTGATAAGGTGACTTATTTGTACTCAAAAATCACTCTTGCGCAGCTCTTGTTGTTTTTTCACTCCTTTTTCATGTCGTCAATTTTCTGTTTCTCTCCCCTTGGTTTATCCCTTTCTTAAGATTTTACACCCGTACAACCCAATTACCTTTCTCCTGTGTCATCATCTCGATCGGCTCTGTCATCTAATCTCTGTTAATGCAGGTCATTGTCATTGGTGGAGGAGGCTCGACTGTGTCAGACAGCATAACAAAGCACTAATGATGCGCTGCAAAATTAAATACCTGTAATTGTAATCCCACCAGATGGGAGGCTTAATGTAGCATTGCCCCAGGGGATGTCGGCCTATAGAGACATTAGTTTGCTGAGTGAGTTTGTTGTCACATGACCAATGAGAGACATGTTGGAATGTAATTAAGTACATATATTCAAGCGTTATTGACTACAGAAATATAGTTAATTGAAGAATGGACACATATTTGGACTTCTGACAGCTTCAAAGGTTGAGAGTCAGTACTCTCTTGATTACCATGCTGGTAAATCTGAATGAATTATATGTTAGTTCTAAAACTTTAAGTAAAATGGGCTGAGCGATCTAATTGTGAAGAATCTAACGGAGCTAATGATGTGTTGTGTGTCCATATTGACAAAAGTTTAAAAATGTAACATTATATTTTCATGCGCAATGCTAAATCTCTCAGAACTACCTCAAGCAGGTTGCCAGGAGTTCATCAGTTGGTTTTGAAAGGCTTTAATATGAAAGCCAAGACTATTAATTTGAAACCAGACGAAAAGCTACCATCCTAGATCCTGCCTTGTTACTATCAGCTTTGGGGAGACATACATGGGAAGAATGGCGCTGAGCAGCCCCAGAGTGCAGCTAATGTGTTAGCTGCTAGCTGTTTAATATGCCTTAACAAGCTTCGAAATTATATTAATGGTCTGAATTTGGCGATAAGAGTTTCATATTCTGAAAGTCAGGACTCTGTGCATTTTAATCAAATAAAATCCCCAAATAACCAAAAATTGAGACAGTGACGTGAATCCACGTATATGTAGAAATGAGCCGCTGTAACATCCGACTGATTTTGATAAAGCATGCCACAATTATGCATTGTTATACTCAAAGTGTTTACACCTCTTAAAATGAGCTCTGCCTTGACAATACGTACTAGCTGCTTATGATGAATTAGGTATACAATTCAAAAACAATACATAGCTAATTTATGTAATATTTTGCATTATCAGTTCTTTTACTTTTGATAAGGGGTGTCAAATTATCGCTTTCATTGCGAATAATTAATTACAGCCATATTTAACGCGCTATGTTTTTTGATCGCGTTAATCTCATTTTTAATCTCTAACTTTACTGTTTCTGTATGCCACAGAGTTGCCTTTTATAAAATCCATCTGTAGGCATATGATTGGGCTTCTTTGTGCTTGAGTTGTGGGAGAGCTGCAGCGCTACAGAGCAGAGCCCAGCACCAGCATTGTATGAAAAGCTGTCTGCCCTAGCACGCAAGTATCTGACCTCCCCGGCAACCTCTGTGTAATTTTCGGGACAATCAGGGCAGGATTCAGGATTCAGGACAACTGCTTGGATTTCAGGCTGCACATTGGCTGCAGCTGTTCCTACATGAATTATGGGGGTTGTAGTTTGAAGAAGAGAAGACAGCCGCAAGGACAGGGACAGTGCAGGCAGCCACAAGGAGTGATTTGCACGTTGCAGTGCAGCCTCTTGTTCTAACTGTTCAAAACTGTTCTATAAACTGATAAAGCTGTAATGAATGTACCAGGTGTCTTTTATTTTGTTAGCTTTTATTTTTTTATTACGTTTAAAGGACAAGTGCACTTACATCGATCAATCTGCAGCTATGCTTTTAATGAAGCTGACATGTCATGAGAGTCAAGCACCCCCCTGGTGGTCGAGACTGAAGGTTGCAGCACTCTTTATTGGGACTAATCTCAAAAACAACAGAATGTAATGGCTAGGTGTACTGCATCTGTGTTCAAGTGTGTCATTGTTGAAAACAATAACTATGACTTTATAAAACCACTTTTTGTAATATATATCAATCTTTTGATCATCTGCCACAATAATGTAATGAATTTAAATGAAAATACCTCAAGTTGAGGGCTTTTCTCTGCAATTTTGAGATGAGATTAAAAAGAGATTAATTAGATCAATTAATTACAGATCATAATTAATTAAAATCTCCATTTTTTTAATCTCTTGACAGCACTTACTTTTATTTTTCTCATGTAAAGCACTTTGTCTGGCTTGTCCTATAAAATGTGCTATATAAATAAAATTGACATTGACATTGACTACTTTTGATACGTTAACGTTACATTAACTTGAGTAAAGATCTGAGCACCACTTCTTCTTCCACTTCTTCCACCATTGAATGAGACACACAATAGAGGAGAAGGATGAGAGGGAATATGGACATGTACATGGGTAAAAGGTGATGAGTAAAAAAGAAGTGAATAGAAAATATGCAGTCTAAGCTAGACTTTCTTTTCATGGAATATAGAGCCACTATTAGACCTGTGTCTCCTAAGAAGTAAAAGACTCTTCACCATCTCAGACATTAAGAGGAAAATTTAGGTTTGAGGAGTGAACAGCTCATTGATGTCACATTAAAGGATTTTGGGGTAGTGGAGTCCTTAAAGAAAGAGCGAAGCATCCAGGGTCGCCCACAGGCTCCGTCATCTGAAACTGTCCTATCTAATTAATCAAAGGTTTCAGGAGAGGGACCACCCTTAAGGTAAACTAATTAAAAACACATTTTTCTGCAGGCTGTATTAAGTCTTTACCACTGGAAGAAAAAAAAAAAACCTTTCTTGACTCGCCTCTGGCCCTTTAGACGCATAAAGTGAAAAAGCCAACTGCTAATTTAGAGCTATTCAAGGGTAAGCGGATTGCACAGGGAGAGGCTTCGGGCTTAGTGTAGATTGCAGGGCAGTGTGTTTAATGCAAGAGAGATAGCAGGGTCATTTAAAGCACCACTGAAACCAGCAGCTCCACTCCCTGCAGCACCAAACCTCTGTTCACACGTTGTCTCTGCACGATGCTCACTCATCTGTCTCTGTGACTCCCTCCCATCTCTGCTCTTTTCTGCATTCTTTCAGTCATGTATAGTTTTGTCTGATCCTGATTCATATTCAACTGAAATGCAAATGCAGAGAAAACAATACATCTCCAAGGAGTGAATACACTGCTCAAACACTGCTGATCAAACACATGATGGGCTCCTTACTCTTAACTATTGCATATCCATGTTTGAAAAGATACAGAATTCCTCTGACCTTGGTACAATTACATCTAAGGAGCCCACGCACTTTTTTTTTCTTTTGGAAAAAAGTGTGGGAATTCAGGGCTAAATCATTAGCTCAGGATATTTTTGTGTTATTACACTTAACTCCATCATTTACATGGTATTCTAATGGGAATTTTCAGAAATCAGGATGACTATCACACAAAGTAGCTGGGACACTTTGATTTACATTCAATCAATAAAGGTGGCTTGACAAGACCACAGACTGAAGATGATGACAGCCAATAGGATTTGAGAGTGTGTCTGCAGCGTGCCACATGGGAAGTCTCTAAGGACATTTCCTCCACAGGAGACGAACTGATCAAAGATGATGGCAGAGCGTTGATGGACTGTATATATTACATGTATTTACTGTATAAGTATTTCTCACAGCTCAACACAGCAGGTAATGTCCCAGAGGTTGCCTTTGACTGTCAGTCACGCCGACAAATCCAATAGCGGAGGCTCAAAACAAGATTGGATCTCACTGCCACTTCTGAAATGTCTGCAGTATGCATGGTCACTCAGAAAGTTGTAGGTCTTTTTGACTAACATCTTTCACAGCCTCAGAAATTAAATTTATGTACAGCTATACTGAAATAGCAAATATGTTTTCTATCAACATAATGAAGAAATGTTATTAATTAGCTTACCTGGCAAGTCGCAAAAATGTTTATGGTAAACATATTAGCAAATGTTTATAGCCATTTGTTTTCCACCGGAATAGGCAATCCTACAATAAACTATCCACCCACAATGACTACGGCGTTATTTTTGTATTATAAGTCTTCCTTTTCTATTAAATTTAACCAGAATTGAACCTTGGATTCTCGTGTCACAGTCCTGTCCACCATCAGCCCCAATCAACCCTGTGAATACAGCACGGTACATAAATATAGTGTTTCATTCAGTCAAAGAAACTGTGAACATCACCTAGGCAGCGATTACATTGTCACCACAACCAAATGAACAATCCAACTTAGTAATCTATGAGCTGAATTTCTCGGGGAGAGGGCTGCTGTAAAATGCAAATTATAGCACAACAAAAACTGAGTCCCCTGCCTCGTATCAGAAATTAAAAAATTACAGCTCAAACATGTGAAAACAAAAATGAGAAAGCAAGTTATTTTGAGCTGCATGTAAAGCAATTTCATTCTTTGAGCACCACTTTTGGAAACTGGGACATTCGTCAAACATATCTCTTGGATAATGTCATTCAGAATAACAAATATGCCTCTCACTCGGTTGACTAATAGTACAGGCAACGACTGTAGTGTAATTGAAAGATGACTGCAATTTCATTTGCCAAAGTTTTCAGTGGTTCGTAATAAAAATGCTTGTTCTTTTGACTTCTTTATTTTGGGACCTGTCCTTATGTGCCCTTATGTTACTAAAAAAAAACCCTAACAACAAACAACAGTGGTGATTTTGGACCACACTGGAAAACCTCAGATAACATTAGACGTAATGGGTTAAACTGTCTCTTTCTACTTTACATAGTGGTATGGTTAAAGTTAGGTTTAGGATACTGTGTGTGTGTGTGTGTGTGTGTTCGGATGTTTGGCACGTCTGTCCTCACCCCTTGAATAGAGCTTGTTTGACAGTATTTAGACTATTTGTGTCTCTCACATGCACACAGGTGGCAGTATTTTGACAGCATAATGTCCAAACACCTTGGATTTCCTTACAACAATGTATCCACTGAGGGTGAATGGAGACTCAACAACACAACGTTTTTTTTTCTCTTCATCCCACAACAATAATAACTTCCTCCTGCGTGGGCAACAGCACTCTGGCTGAATGTAGAGGAGTAATCAAGAATAAAATGGCTTGATTGCATTCTCTCCGTTTTAAGATTTGATAATACTGTGACAAGGTTATATCTGCATCTCCTTTTAGTTCAAGTATGTCTACATTTTTATGCCTTTGGAAACGGCACCGGAACAGTGGCGCCGCTAAGGGTTGGCACAGCCACCCTGATACAATTGCTGCCATTCATAACTGTTAATCAGTTAACAACCGAAAATAGTTTTGACCTAATGCATGTAAGTCTATAGGTTAATTTTGTTGCTCTTCAGTTTACTGCACTGTGCACCAATTGGGTCGGGTGGGAGCTAGCTAGCAGCAGGGATCTTGTGGGGATTATCACTAGTAATGCTGTGCCAACCCAACAGTGTTGCTGTAGAAGCATTGTGCCCACCTTCTGGTCTTCCCCCAGCTAGCCCTGGCGAGTAAGCAGCTTAGTTTTGACCTGCAAATCCTGTTTAGCACTGTTAACTCTGTTATCGCTGTTAGCTCTGTTAGCACCATCAGCAGTGCCAGCATGGCTAGCGGTGCTAACATATTTAACAATGCTAAAGAGGTTTTGTGTCTCAAAATCAGGGCGCTTATCCACAGGAGTGACCTGGGGGGAGACTGGGGGGTGGCTACCAGGTTTAGACAGCACCCCAAGATTTTGGTCCCGTCTGGCCACCCCAGTAAAAGATTTCTGGGGGCCACTGTATAGGAAAAAGTCTGCTGGCTGCTCAGCTCTAACAACATGCCACCATATGATGCCTCTGGCTCATCTACCTTCACCATAGATAGGGTAGACTAATGTACTGGGTGGTTATGTAAGTCTGTTTAAAGTTGTCCTTGTTAACAAGACTTTATATTAAAGCAAGTTGGTTTAAAAATATGCAGCGAAGTACATTGCCCAGGAAGTGCAATAAGAAGAGTAATGACTCTTTTCTTTTTACTCCTACAGCTTTGTCTTCCTGTGAATAAGACTTTACGCCAAGTCCCAAGCAAAATAAATTCATATGATACTGTAGTCTGTTCACTATCAGAAGAGGGCAACGAGCTGACTGTCTGATTAAGATTTATATTCCACCCCTACTACAACAATGCAGTGTTATTGCTTCTGATTTCCTTGTGGTGTGGAGTACACTGACCATTCTCACCCTCACACTCATCATATTGTTGTCACCAATGAGCCAAGAGGGCGTCCTCAAGAAAGTGTGTAAATGATTCCAATTACAGAAAGCACTCCTCCTGACCTCATGAATTTAAACAGGCTCATGTATTCCAAATACAGCCGTTTGACAAGATCAAATGAGAAAATTAAATTGGAACACATGAGCCCCCATTGTAAGGCAACGCAAATGCCATCTTGCTCTCTTTTCCTGCCTTATGAGGTGTGAGCGGAATAACAGCACAGAACGTGAGGGAGCGTAAAAAAAAAAGATGGGAAAAGATGGTTTGCATTATTATGAAAAAGGACAAAAGGAGACGGAGAGGGATAATGGAAAGACAGAAGGGCGGAATAAAGCCAGAGAGACAGATGAGCTATTTGCCTTTGTGCTGGTGAGAAAGGAGAGGGTGGTGGCAGAATGCACATGGAAATGGAGGGAGAGCACGAGGGAGGGAGGGCCAGACAAAATGAAGTGAAGCATCACATGCTGTCTCTAATGCAGTCTGCTGTGAGCTCTAATGAGCAACCCAATGATATTTTGTTAAAAGGAACCAGCACAGAGAAAAAAAAGTTAAAGCAAACTCCAGATTTCCTCTAACTGGTTTGATATAAATCGGCCCATCAACAGCACGGAGGTGGTTGTGCGAGCTGCCCTCATTTACAAATGCGGGAGGCAATTTGCCTCCAAAAAATCTGGCGATTGCCCCTTTCTTATAATCACCATACACATTAATATTGCAGTGTCCCCTGACTATTAAAATGTGATACATAGAGGAATAAGTAGAAAATGAGTCAGTGGTGGAAGGAAGTAAGACGCATTGCAACCCTCTTGTCTATTAAAATTTAATGCTACGCCTAGATTCTGAGCCACAAGAGCGGGCTCTCAGAAAACTTACAGTCAAGGCTTCCCCTCATTTGAGCTAAATATGTAATTAAAAGCAAGCAGCCGCCTGTGCCTAAATCACAGCCAGAATGACAGCGTTGAGGTTTTCAGAAAAAGCTGCTAGTACTGGCCGGCGAAGAGAAATTTAATTAAAAGAATACCTTCCTCATAACACTTTTTTTTTCCTACAAATGTTGTTCCTTGCTTCACAGGTGCACTGATACAGTATGTAAACCATTGTCATTCTCATTCAAAGGGACCAGAATCCCATTAAAAGTCACCAGGCAGTGGAAATGCCTCACTATTAAAGGATCCTTGAAGACCATTCTGCATCTCTTTTGTACCTGCCGCCTAAGCTTGCCGCCGTACAGCCTCTGCCTTTTTCTAGCAAAGAAAATGAACCAAATAACTCAATTTGACATTTTAGTGTGCAAAGTGGGATTCTGTCACTTACCTATTTGGTTGTTTTCAAGGCATCAGTGGGAGCAGGAGGAGAGCATGAAAGAGAGAGGGGGAGGAGAGAAATTCTTTAGTTCAAATGCACCTCAATGAGATTGTACATTCATCACATACCGATAAATTCATCACTCATTTATCATACTTAGCCACAGCCTCTCTATAGAGGATATAATAAATGCCGTCCTTTACACAAAGTCATTCATCCAGGACAAAAGAGAAATCCGCGGCAAAGATCAAGAGCAGGGCACAGAAACCAGAGGCCGGGTAAGATCCTTGAGACATGTGTAAAGTCTATGCCAAAATTCTTGCATCCAAAATTAACTGCAACGTGTACCCCTAATCGCATTTTGAAAAACACACATACACTTCACCCCACAACCATAAATGCACATTTCTTCCTTTTACCTGTAGTGTTAATTATCCATCTAGAATGTTTTGGTGTGAAGATAGCGGTCGCAAAAATGTCTGCCTTCTCTCCAATGTAATAGAAATAGATGGCAATCAACTTAGTGTCAAAAAAATTCATTTGCAAAAACTCAACAGCAATGTCTCTCCACAAAAATCATGACCCACTTAGTCAAGATAATCCACAGATCTTCTTGTGCGCAGTTTCAAGTAGTAATCATTTTCTTTCTACTGAACAACACCTGCCAAACGTATCACCACAAAGATGGAAGCGTGCATCTGCTGCTAGCTCACCTGAGCTGAGCACCACTGAGCTAGCTAAAGATACAGCTCAGCCAAAGCGGTAGCAATTAATGTTGACATCTCGTGCTGTCATGAGCGTAAGCCTTCTTCTGTGTGTTGAGCAGTGTCATGTTGGAACTATTTTCTTTCTACCGACATCTGCCAACCACGTCACGGTGCAGAGAGAAGCATCTATTCATGGACTAGAAGCATGTGACAGTGCGAGATGTGAACATAAATGGCGTTCTTTTTGGCTGAGCTGTTACACTAGGTAGCTCAGTGGTGCTAGGTAAGCTAGCAGCAGATGCACACTTCCTTCTGCGCCATCTGGTTCCATTATATTGAAGAAGGGACAGACTTTAGTCGATATCTCCAACAGTCTGCAACTCATACCAAAAAAATCTAGACAGTTAAATAGAGATACAGATAAGAGGAAAAACTGTCTCTTTAACATGTTTTTTTATTCAGCATAGACTATTCATACTTCTGATGCACGGTCTAATGACCTAGTTTTGGCAGTGGCAGAGCGGTACACAGGCAGGACAAACAGAACTGCATTCTGACAGCGTTTCTTCATGCCTGACTATTGGATCGAAACATGCAGCCAGTGTGTGGTGATGTAAATACATCTCCTCACTGTGACGGAGGGTAGGAGAGAGACTGAGGCTTTCTGGGTGAAATCGCAAAGGGAAAAAATGAGTTTCGAGCATGTTTTTGCAATTTCCTCTCTCCTCAAGATACAACTGAGGTATGACTGTGCAAACACACGTGAGATAAAACCAAAATTCTGAAGTCAAATATTTAAAGTTGCCCTTATTTAGCAAAGGGGGAAAAACAGAAACAACCGATGAGTGTTTGGAACAACAGCAACCTTTGCTATAAATACTGCCATCTGGAAGTGGAAGAATATGCAATTGCCTGTCGAGCTGCATAACAAAAGGCTAGTCTGCAAGACCGTTGAAAAGAATTTTGATTCTGCTGAAGTCATGTTTTTCCATCTCCTCGCTTTTCACTATCTAGGTCAGCCAAGGAAGATATTGAGAGGAAGGCGGGAGGGGAAAAGACAGAAAAGGATTGAGAGTAGAGGTGCGGAGGGTATGTGTGTATTTTCGGTTGTTGATCGCTGCCCATTTTCTCGTCGATTGGGTGAAATGGTGTGCAGATGGAGCAGAGTATTGGAAAAAGAAATAACTAGGTAGAGGCAGTTCTCCAAGTGAAAATTTGGCAAGCGGCGGAGGTTATATTTCATTGTTTATTAGCAGCTATCTTAAAAATTTCCATATCAAACGCAACGAGCAACAACTGCTTTGTTGAGCATTTTGGCCTCCTTTCAAGGAAGCGACAAACCTGTGGGGTGGGTTGGGCTCGACGGAGGCAGAGGAGGTAGGTGGTTGTGATGTGGAGTTTGGGGGATGTGTGTGTGTGTGTGTGTGTGTGTGTGTGTGAGTGTGAGGCAGCAGAGGGAGGAGGGAGCTAAGAGGCTGAGGGGGTTGGGCAGCCATGTTGAGAAACCGAGAGAGTGCCAGCTTTCAAATACCTATCTTCTGTCACAAAGGGTGTGGAGGGGGAACTGTTCCATGTTGCACCTCCTTAATTAAAACCACCATCACACACACACACACACACACACACACACACACACACACACACACACACACACACACACACACACACACAGTCTCACACACCACCTGCTTTACTTTCTCCGCCTGCATTAATAGAATCAAGTCTGTGTGCTATCAGATACATGCTATTTTCTCCTGCTAAATCCAATTTGCTGATATTTTCAGAATGTCTCTCCCTCCCCCCTGCTTCCCTCTCTCCCCCCCTCCCTCTGGTCCATCCTTCTTATCGGATAACAAACAAACTGTCTGGCTCTGTGCACCCTGATTAGTAACACACTGGCGTAAGGATGGGAAGGTGGGAAAGGGAAGAGAGGGAGGTAGGAATCAAGGGAAGAAGGGATGGAGTGCATTCTGCAGTACGGAGAGAATGATCGTATAAGCCTCAGCTACTGTTCTGACATGCTATCAAGGTGGGTAGAAGCAAGAAGGTGCAGTGGTTTTATGCTAAATATCAAAACAAAATTAACACATAAAAA
The DNA here is from genome assembly GCA_035609425.1 of Epinephelus awoara. Taxonomy (NCBI): domain Eukaryota; kingdom Metazoa; phylum Chordata; class Actinopteri; order Perciformes; family Serranidae; genus Epinephelus; species Epinephelus awoara. The sequence continues at coordinate 8,078,637 of CM069315.1, read as the reverse complement.
AATCTCCATGTCCTCTGTAGTCTTGCGTAGATATGGTCTATATTCCCGCTCTGCACTGCAGCATCATGTCTCCATTTTCCTCTCCTAAATAACCCCCCCCTCACGCTAGCTTATCATCCTGCAGAGATGATACGACTCCATGCCAGGAGAGGCCTGTGTGTCCCTGCCAGCGCCTACAGGCTTCAAAATCACAGCGAAACACCACCCAAACAAAGTGGCACCGGTGGGGCACGGCCTTCTCCATCTGTGTCATGCCAGGAGGGAACATGAGACCATAAGGGATGCTGGGAATTGCTGCAGAGCCCCCACCACTTACTGGCATTTCAGAGGGAACAAGGCAGGAGGGGAGGAGGGGTGGCGTATGTGTCCGTAAAACACTGTTAGCATGCAAATCAGGGTGTTGTTTAGTGTTCAGTGTGAGAAAATGATGCTAAGTGTTGCTCCATGCTGTGTTGGCAACTGACGTTCTTGCTCATTCAACAGTGCCAGTTTTTTTTTTTTTTTTTTTTTAAGATTATTTTTTGGGCTTTTAAGCTTTTCTTTGATAAGAAAGTGTTCACATGAAAGGAGGATATAGAAGCAATGACACGCAGCAAAGGGCCAGGATTGGAATCGAACCTACGGCCGCTGCGGCAAGGTCATGGGACCTTATACACAGGGTGCCCGCTCTACCAGGTGAGCTACGTGGCGCCCCAAATGGTGTCAGTTTTTCAATGCTTTTTCCAACAAAACACGTATGTAGACATTAATCAGTTATGAATGATGAACTTGCTTTATCAAATATGGTTTGGGTGACGGATTATTGCACGGTTGAGTAGCAACCTCTTTTCCAATCCAGTTAGTGTGACATCATTATGGCCAGGTCCGTTTGGAGCAGCGTGTTAAACCTTTTGCAGATAAGTTCAGAATGAAATTGAATGACTTTACAGCACAACTAAACTTGTTTACAGTCTGGTACAAAAATCAGTAGCTAGACGGTTGAATCGTCTACCACTACAAAGAACACAGAAGCTCCGAATACAACACATAGAGTTAGCGTGACTTTATTATCTGCTCCGGACGCCAATACTCCACTGTTTCTTTAGAAAGTTTGCTGTTACATTAGTGCTGTGAATGTCGCATAGAGCTGCTTTCATGTTTAATTTAATACAAATGTTCCAGGAAGAATAATTTTTAAGAGACAGTCTTGCAGTTTTTATATATAATTTACACTCAACATGCGCTGGTACACCGGTTTAATTATACGCCGTGGTGAAAAATTTTGATTGCAACATCACTGCAGATAGTTTCTATTGCCTTCATCACCATGACTACCATTGCTTTCACAGGTCAGCGTGTACAGCACTCCCTTCTGCATTAGCAGTTTTATTTTGATTATCCACAAGGGTGTGTACATAACCGCTCAACCCGTAGCAGAGCAGCCTGTTGACCTACTGTCGGGCCAGTTGTAACATTAAGTATGAGAGAGAGCATGCATTTTACATGACTGTTGAAACTTTCTGCCTCCAGATTGCACGTCATGTCCCTCCTCATGGGGCAGCTTTGTGTGTGGTATTTGTTGTTAGTGTAGCAGAGGTTATGTGCAGAGGGGCGGGAGATGTTTGTGTCAAGAGCCCAATTAGGGCTGGAAAACACTGCCACAGCAAAACTCCATTATGTCTATTCTGCCCTTAAAGATGATTTCAACCATTACCACTCCAATGAAATAAGATTAAGTGCGAAAACATGAATGTGTGCATTCAAGCAAAACTTTATTCATTCAGAGTCTCAAACCGTCCTAAACTTCCAGGAAAGCGGTATACAGTTCACTGTTCAGTGTTTGTAAAATGTTTGTAAAACGACACCACCATGTGACACAAGCACATCCCTAAAACAATTCCTTGCTAGGCCCTACATTTTGCACATGGCCTCCAATGTCTGCATGCTGCGCAGTACCAACACTACATTTTTTTATTAGCCTGTGGCTCAGTCACTGACACACACTCGCCATGAGCAAACTGAGGTCATCCGCACCGCCTCAGGTCACTGGTATCTCGCTAATGACCAGGAAATTGCTCAGCAGCTGTCCATCGCCCCTTGACATTCACTTCTTAGTCCGCTATGCAGCTCACATCTGACATTTTGCGTGCCTATCCACGGACACCCCCATTCTACAGCATCCCCCCACCCCACCTACATATTTATCCATTTTACCCATCACTCTTTCCCCACCCCTCACGCAACACTTCCACGCTAAATGTCATGAGGAGCCTTCTGGGGAGTAATGGTGTTTTCATGCCAGAGACAGAATAACTATAAAACCATTACAATGCAGCAATAAAATGGTGCACCCTGCTCCCTGGGGGTGCTCAAAATGCAATTAAATGCTACGATGGTAATAACAAACAGTGGGGTAATTTAGTGTCATCGCTACGCATTGTTCAGTGATAGCTTTGGGCTGGTCAGCCTGCAGTGAGGTCATTTGAACATGCATCAAGACCTTTGTTAACTGCCGCTTCACTGGAGTATAAAAGAGAGGGTGGACAGGAAGTGTAGGGAAAACCAACACTGATTCTCCTCCACTGTATTGCGTGTGCATGTTACTTCTTGGCCCTGGAGTTAACTTTGCCCCCCACCTTCCCTTCCTACTCCCTTGTATGTCAGCAAAGAAAATATACAGAAACATTAAATGAAATAGTAATGTGGCTGGTGCTCCCATAAGAAATGAAACTAAAATGGCTTTTGTCTGTGCATGTGTGTGCAAAGAGAAAGTCTGTGCATGTACGAAGCTGAGGGCTCCAGTGTGCGGTGTGTGTGTGTGTGTTCTTTGAGGTGAGATTGTAAATTATTTACAGTCTCAAGCCCCTGAAACTGCCACCACTGTGCTGGGGAGAGCCAGAGCCTCAGGCAAACAACCCTCCTCTCTTTTTTTACCTTCTCTACCTTTGTTTCCTGTCTCCTTCCTTCTACTCTCACCATTTTCTCTCCCAACTGGTCTCCAATGTATTACAGCAGATAGTGTAACATGTTCATTCGCGTGATGCCCTCGACTTCTTGTAAAACTGAGCTATTCAAACTCTGACTTCTAGCGTTTTTGGTTCAAATTATAACATCAACCTTTGAAACAGTGCAGTGCATCAAATGTAAGTGTCAGTTCCACGGTATTTATTAACTGATGTTGATTTGCTGGAAACAGTGAGTCTGAAGGGATGTAAATATGCATGGTCCTGCAAATGTCATCATATTCTAAAACATGGATGCTTCACAGACATCTTCAACCCGGCAGCACAGCAGATCTCTACAATCAGCACAGTTTCAAAATGGACACCCAAGTTTGGTGTTGCCAATGCAGCATCTGACCAAATGTCTCCACTTCTGTTTTTGAGATATGGCATTGAATTATGGCCAGAACACAATGATGTTACAGTTAAGTTGACCTTAGACTTTTTGGATATAAATGTCATAGTTTAACCATTTTATCTTATTAGACATGTGTGTGTAATTTTGTGGCATAATTAGCCTATGAATTCGTGAGTCCAAGCAGGCGGTTTTCCCAAGGAAATTCCCTCGAGGTCTTTCCTGAGATACTGCATTTACAAGAAAGAGACAGATGTAAAGTGCCAGTGACCTTTGACCCAAAAAAAATCAAATCAGTTTAATGTTGACGCCAAGTGGACATTGGTGCCAAATTTTAGAAAAGTCCCTGAAGGCATTTTGGAAATATCACATTAGCGAGAATAAAATGGATTTAATGGTCACAATAACCTTGACCTTTGACCACCAAAATCTAATTAGTTCATCACTGAGTCCAAGAGGATGTTTGTGCCAAATCTAAGGAAATCCCCTGAGGGCCCTCTTGCAGTATAGCATTCATAAGAATGGGGTGGATGTAAAGTAACAGTGACCTTTAACCAACTAAATCTAATCAGTTCATTGTTGAGTCCAAGTTGACACTTGTGCCAAAGTGGCAGAAAGTCCCTCAAGATATTATTAAGGTATCACATTCACAACAATGGGATGGATGACCCAAAAACATAATGCCTCTGGCCACAGCTATCCCTGGCGCAGAGGCATAAAAACAGCAGTAATTGGTATTGGATGAGCACCTCAACTTGATCAACTCCTCGTTTTCTTGTTACACCGCAGCAGCACAAGGACTATTATATCTCTTACTGTCAACCTCTCTTTCTCTCTAACGGACTCACAGTTGGCACAAGAAACCCAGGAGGGAGAGGAGGGAGGCTGCCGTACAAAATGAAGAGTGGAGAGGCAAAGAGGCGACCAAGTGAGTCTCCATGTTTCTCTTCCAGGCCTTTGATGTGCTGGGAGACTGGAGAGGGGAGAATAGAGGAGGCGATGGAGAGGAGGAGAAGGACGGTTGCTGCGGGGTAGGTGTGTGTCGAGGAGTTGAGGTGGTTTCATTTCTTGCCAGCGTGGGGTTTCTCTCCCAGCAAATTGGCTCCGGCGATTGAAAGTCAGTGAGGTGAGTGAGAGGAACAGCGAAGCTGAGGTGCCTGCAAGATGGGGCGGGAGATTTCCCAGGGCTCTTTTCACTCTTTCTCTCTCCTTTCTTTTAGTTTCTTTCACCCTCCTAAGCATTTTTTTAAAGATATAATACCGCAGTAACATCATACCCTCTTCAGTGAAGGATTGAAAATAACAGACCCTTCCCAACGGACTCTCTCTCCCACGTTTAAGACTCAAGCTGCGCTTAATAGAGCCAGACAAGGATATGCTGTTGCAGCAAGGCTTGCTATCACCTGTTACGATATCATCCCAATGGCCACAACCAAGCGGGATAATTCAATTTGTATGCCTCCCTTTAGATTCTTGCAGGGTAGTGTAACAGCTTCTAGACAGTCTACCCTGAATTCACAAAAGCATTTTTTGACCTTAAACGACTCACTTAACTAAGGCAACTTTTGGACAATCAGGAGACTTTGTACAGTTCTAATCTTGTCTTTACTAAGCAGGGTTAAAGAACAGCTCAGGGAGTAAAAGCATTTCAGTAAACTTTTAATATGAATCTTTTACCATGAATCTTCATATCTGTGACCTTTTATAAAGTGCTTACAATCCTCTGCACACTCCATATTCATTTTGAAAATGTCAAATGAAGCAAACTTAAAGAAAATTACTGCGTGGTTGGTTATCTTTTAGGTGCATATATTTCTATAAATCCTATTTGGGACCGTGCTATTAAATGGATTGTTTATCACAGCGCATTGGAGCTGTGGAAATCTATATTTAAAGCACTGCTTTCATATACTGGCACTATTTTTTCAAGGAAATGCTTTCTGATGTGATGAAAGTTGAGAATCCATTTACACTTCAGGGAACGTCACACAAAAATGATTAAATATGATTCTAAATAGGTGAAGGTGATAGAAAATTAAGTTTCCATTCAAAGTAATGGGTATAGATGCTAAAAATATATCTGCCTGTGAAGGGCCAGAGACATCATGCTATGTTGGCTAATCAGCTAGTGAAGCAGTGGAGGAGCAGCAGTCCCAGCAGTGGAGGGGAGATCCTTGGTTTCAGCACCACGGACAGCTCCCCGGGGCTGCTGCAGCTTGTTCACACTCGCCAGGCCAAACACAGGTCTGGACCGGGATAAACAACACCGCGGGGGATTGGCCATGTCTCCGAGTGTTTCACCACCGCAGCCTGGTGCACACAGATCCCCAGCATGCCTGTTTTGTGTGAAGGGGGCCCTGGGAAAGATGACATGGCTTTTCCATTAGGTGAAGTGGTAGGGGGGTATATCTAAACAACAAATCTCCATCTCTCTTTCGGGGGGAAACTCAGAGGAGGCAGCGTGGCTTGGCTTGTTAGGTCATGTGCTGAAGTAGGAAGCATCTTTTGCTGCATACCACAAATTTAAAAACTGCTGTACTGAAATAAAATGACTTCAGTATGAAGGCACTACTACAACAACAGTTTAATTAAAGCAACATTATGCTAGAATTGGTATACGTATTTGCAAATTGGTGCTCTTACAATTTTTGAGTGGCACATGTCTCTCATAAAATAAAAAAAAGACTGCAAACTGTTTATACTGTACCAGGCTGTAAAAACATTTATTTCTGCTGTAAAGTTGGGCAGTTTAATATGGAGACTATTAGGACTGACTTGCTTCTAGAGCCAGCCTCAAGTGGCCATTTGAGGAACTGCAGTTTTTGCCACTTACATGCGGGCTTCGTTTTTCAGCCCTGGAAGTTGCCGCTTGGGATGACACTGATAAACTTACAGCATACATTACAATCTATCATAAATGACATTGGCAGGAATGTACGCTTTGCTGTCAGACTGTCCTGGTTTTCTACAGCTTACGTCTGGACAGTGTAAACAGCTTGTAACCCTGCCTAAGTCTACTCAATTACAAAATATCATTCATCATTTATTGCTAATGATGTATGGAGACTGGATTTTTTTTTTTTTTTTACAGCAACGATTATTTCGTCAACTTCCTCTTTGGTCTCTTTGCGTCTACCATGATGTTCATACTGTAAATACCGAGCTAACATTAGCTTTGTCTTGTCTTCTCTCTGGTGTAATGTATACAATGTGAGGCTACAGGTAAAACACAACAGGGGCAGGGGATTAGAGGTTGCAATACCAAAATATTAAACCAAACAAGCTTGCTCTGAAAGCTGATGTTATCTGGTGGTGTGTGTAGATCTGTAAAGCGTCTCTCCCAGGAGATCCTACCCCTCACTAAGGTTACGTAGTGCAGGAACAGGCATTCAGGGCATGGAGTGGGAATGAAGGCAGCACCACTCTCCCTATTACAAGTCAGTGCACCATCTAACTGATGTTAAAGCTGCTGTTTTTAGGTAAAATGGTGCATAATGTTGCTTTAAATGTGCTTAACTGTTGCAAACTGGCATGTTTACAAGCTGTCTGATCAGACATGCTTCTGACTTTGTAATAGCCACACTCCAAGATCACAGTAGTTAGTGTGATGAGTACAATGTTTTCCTAACTGATACAAATAATGTCCGAAACTTTTGGAAACTTTGCTTTGAGTACTGTAGTAGCCTATTAGAGGAGACATCTGTTCATCTAACAAAAGAGGTTCGGATCAGGGAACAGTACAGGTGGGGACACATATGTAGAACTTTCAAAATAGCTTCTGGTTGAATGACAAAAAGATAACAAGGTAAAGTACACAGTCCAAAGTTATTGCCTGTACACGCTTCAGATCCCCTCGACATGTGTTCTGCATTTTAAAAATGATAGATGCCTGCTGTCCTGATGCGCTCTGGTTGCCGCCTGTACTGTTTGTGTTGGCCTCATTTCTCTTTGTCTCTGGACCTCTGCACATGTAACCACCAGCTGTTTCTTGGTCTCTCACTTAGTCAAAACGTGTCTGATTCTCTCCTTCCGCCCATCTGTTTATAATTCTGCACGTCTATCACCCTGTCCTTCGCCAAACTACACACTCACATGGACACACATGTTGGGTTTTTCATTAAATATACCAATGACAGGATATGCCAAGCTCTCCCAGCTTTTTAATTTAGCTCCGGTGTCCGCCCACCTCCTCAGAGAGCTGGTCTAAAACCTGCCACTGCCAACTGTCTAGGGATGACAAGGTAATTAATAGTGTTTCACTACAATGCAGCCAACTCTTTTAGGAGCTGGACGGACCGGATGAGCTGAAAAAACAGGTAAGCGTGTGGAGCTGGGAGAGCTTAGGAGACAAGGATGAGCGGAAAATATCGACAGACGCAGCAGGAAAGAAAGAGAGGAACGAAAATAGTTCTGTAAACCAGACGGATGCCCCTCTTGACACTAATCGCCGGATGTAGAGGATGCTGATATAAATGTTTCCGACGGACAAAACAAACAAGCACAAATCAGATTCAAATTTCACTCTTTCCCGAAGCTCCGAGCAGAGTCTCTCTGACGGTATCCTGTGATTGAAAAGCTGCCTAAAGATGAGGGGTAGCTGTGGACGTTTTATGAAGCCATTAATCAGCAGGGCAAGCACCCTCAGAAATATTTAGTATCTCTAATGCAGACCAAGCTTGCTACTGTGTTTCATCTATCTCTCTTGATGAAGCGTTATCCAGTGATGTATTGGGGGGGTTATATATGCACAGTCTGCAGAGTGGAGCGATCAATGGTGCTAAAGGGCTGTCCCCAACCTCTTTGATAGATTGCTGATGTTGCTCATAAAACAAGCTGCCATGGCTAAAACTAATTCAGCACGGGAGAGGCCAGTGCATTTCGGTGGTCTAAGGCCAAAGATGCGTCAGCTGGAGGGTACGAGGATAAATATAATTCAGTTCCGAAAAACACATCACTGAAAAAAAAGTTTTTCTTAGAGGAATCAAAGAATTGAAAACTGAGATTTGTCATTGCTATAACACAGTCAAAGCTTTCAAATGATATAGCAGCCTTTTATTTCATTTTTAAAGCCCCATAAGGTGTGTTCATAAACCTGATACAGGAAGATATTATAGTAGCAGTATTACTGCTTCTCCAGAAATGACTAGAAAGGTGATTTACTTACTTCCTATAACCCAGTCCCATACCCTACATTTGATTTCTTCCATGTCTTCCATAATGCCAAATGAAATGAGAAATGGTAGAAACGTCTCTCTCTGGGTCTCACTATTTTTGAGTTTTTCAGTTCCAAGAGATCCGAACAATGTTGCACATCAAAGTTATCTGGTTTCCCTGGTGATCCACAGGAAAGGAAATCACACTGAGTCATCCGAAGTTTGGAAAGGAGGAGAGGAAGTAATTGCCAATTTTTGTGATTTAATGCAAAAGCAGAATCCCTCAAAATAATAAGTGAGTTAAAGTAACAATGTTGCTTCTGACACTGTTGACCAGATGCAGGGAAAACAAGGAGGGTTATATGACTGCAAATCCAGAGCCACACACTTGCTTATACACCCTGACAACCTCCGGCACAGACACGCCATGAGGGTTGCAAACACACATCCCCGCGCACGATCCCCCTCTCCAAATGTCACAACATCATTATCATGCAGTATTGATCCCGGCGAGGGTGATCCATTTGAATTCCAATCAGGATGGATGCGACAGTTCTTTGGCTGCCGCGCCCGCTGCTGTCTTGGCTGGTCCCGGCAGTAAACACAATATCGTTAGTCCTCTCACGACCGCAGATGGCCACAAGATGCTGGAATCTCCGTCTAAAAACATCCACTGATTAGGAGCAGAATACATGGGCTCTCTGTGTGTGTTTGTCATGCTGCACTATTCACCTTCAGGCTGGAATATGTGCCAAAACTTTATCGGATCAGCTCGGCTTACTGGTGTACCTGATGTCTAAAAATCTATATTCATAATCCTGAATGATGTAGCTATATTGACTGTATGATGGCAGTTGCTATGTTATGTAGCAAGTGGTCATAACCGCCCCTCTAGCCTGTCACGTCACTGTTACAGCTGGGAGCCCCTCCAGGCATGTACAGTAGAACTGGCATGAAGATGACACAAAGGACAACACAAAGGGGGAGCTAATCATCCCCAATTACATCTTGCTGCAACATGAGTGGTGGCCTTGTGTGTGTTACTAAGTGTGTCAGATCATGCTTTGCAATAGGCATGATATGTTTGACCTTTAAGCCTGCCTTTCACAATTTCTGCCCATCACATTTGATCAAGAGCATAGATTTAGGGTCTGCTCTGCCACACTTCTGGAGCATTTCTATAAGCCTTGTGCATGAACACTTGTTCTCAGTCTCTTTCCTCCCTCCGATGTTAATGCTTAAAGATATTCTCAAAGATAATCAGGGATCATCTTACCTCTTCTCTCAATCACTGTGATCTTGGGTGTCATTAGCCTGCCCGACTCCCCTGTTTCCTTCAATCACTTTTACTATTTCAATTTTCTTTCCCCTCTCTCTCCCCCTCTCTCTCTCGCTCTGTCTCTGAACAGTGTATTAGCGTCACCGATGCCACTCAAGGGTTCAAGCACTCTCTCCGTCTCTCATTCTTTGCCTCTCCTTTTGTCTCCTCCGGTTCTCAACTACCCTCCCAGCGGCAGCCAATCACAGGCCAAATGAGAGGAAACTATTGTAAGGCAATCAAACGCTACAGCAGGTCTTACTATCTACACACAGATAGACACATACACGTGCACTCATAGTCAACCTGCTTAGCATCTCTGCATAACCCAATCGCCAGAAATAATGTTGGCATTGTAATTTTCTGCCATGGATATGTTACATTTGCACGTTGTTTTGTCAATACTTGATGTTTCATCAATGCTATGGTGAATGTGTGGTTAGGTTCAGCCTCTCAGTTTAAAAAACTAAGCATTGTCTTTGAACAGTTGATAGTTTTTTTTAAAAAAAAGTGAGATCCTCAAATGTGGACAATAGGTTTATCTTTAATAGAACAGCCGGATGAAATTGTTTAGTTCAGTGCCTGAACATTGTTGTACGAAAACTAATTTACAAATAATACATCATTTGTTAACTGTTTAGTAACTCTCTGGGTTAGAGGTCACTCCTCAAGTCTAAAACTGTTGAAAACTGTTCCTTTCAATGCCTGAACATGGCTGTGCAAAAGCGAAATTGCAAATAAATGCAAGCCTTGTGATTTATTCATTTTGTTAGTCTGCATGCATTTTCCTTGTGCTGTACTCCAATCAAGGAATGTTCTCTGTGTTTGTAGGAACTGTCTGTCCTAAGTGAAATGCTGCAATGACACAATAATAAAGTTCCAGTGTCTTCAAATTAATACTTTCTTGTGAAGAGCATCTTATCTTGTTACTATTGCTTCAATTAGACAAACATATAAACCAAATTCAACTACAAATGTTATAGATAGATAGAAAAAAAAAAACAAACATAAAATGTGATCAGGTTTTGTACCTTGTCCACTTTTGTTTTGGAATGGGTTGTAGACTGACTTGGCAGAAATGGCTGCCATCTTGTTTTTACAGGATAAGTGTATTGTGGTCTTGTTACCATGAGATAGCACATAAAAGTGTCGATGGACATCAGGTCTTAGTTTAGCAGAATGAAATATAAGGTACAGCAAACCCAAAATGTAATGACCTCATATGAGAACGCAGGGTTGCAGGACGTTATGCAGAAAAACCAATTGGTGATGGCTGGGAAAAGATCATGTTTTGGCTGAAAATACCCGGTTTGGAGGGCACAATCCCAGGAGGGAGAGCAGCAGTGTGTTAGTAAAAAAACACACTACAAAATACCCACATTTGCTTAAATACTCAGCAATGACTCATTAAATTACAACAGATTTTGTTGTTGTTGTGTAGGTTTCAAACAGTTGTCTGAAGTGGTCTGCAGCTTCACAGGGGTCTAGCCTAGGTAACATGCCATCCACCACCCCTTTCACCTCCCAATGAGTCACTTTAGAAATGCTGATATGGTTGATACGACACGTATGAAATGTACAAATGTATTGCATCCATAGTTTGCAGAAATGTACAATGCCAACATTTTTTTCTGGCAAATGGGCTGCTTAAGTTTAAGTCACGACAAAGCTACAGAAATGTAAAATGTTTATAATTCTTGGCCATATTGACCTTTTTACAGGCTTTGTTTGCAGGTAAATCCACTCCATCTATGGTCAGAGGTGAAATATGAGGTCTGTTGGGGAAAGCTGGGTCTGGAGCGCACAGCACATAATACACAGGCATCATGTAAGCTCCATGTTCCCGCAAGAGTGCTTATTTTAATGAACCTTGCTTTCAGGGGAGAAATGAGAAACACTTCTGGCTGCGCGCTAAAGCTAAACTTCTGTCTTGCCGGTGACATATTGTATTTGGGTAGCAATAATAAGCTGCTAATGAAAAATGTTGGCGAGTAATGTTGGGCATATTAAAAATCAAACAACTGCGGCAGTCTGCAGTGAGGCTAACCCACAAAAAAAAAAGGAAATATGGATAGCTGCATCTACTTTGCATCAAAGGCCGAAGCACGGAGATTCTCATTACGGCTCCTCTTCCGTTTCATCACTTTCATCCCAAGGCCATCCACCTCCCAAAGACAGATAACAGAGGCACCCCAAATATCTCTTTTAAAGAAACTACTTAAAAATCCACAGTCAAAGAGAGAGAGGGGCTGTGAAGAGTGTGAAGATCCTCTCAAATAATTAAGGAGTGGGGCATGCATTGCAGATAATGAGTTTCTAGCATCACTGGCTACACAGTATTCCCCTGTCTTATCACCTGCTGCTGTCACTCACTAATGAAGTTGCTATTTCCAATTACTGCTCCCTATTAGGAATCATTATTAGGCCTGGGCTGTTATTGTGGATGTGTCTGAGGCCGGAGATAGGGCGCACACATACACACGCGCACGCACAACACATCACTCAAATCACAGTGTCACAAGAGGCATAGTCTAAAATTATTTTAGAGGCTTTCAGGTTTTTTATTTTATTTTCAGAAGTGAGCTTCTTGGTCTAAAGCTTTTGTTAATGCCGAGTGTGAGTGTGTAATGGTGGCATTTCAGCCTGAGATTCCTAGATGATACCTTACCGGCAATAATGTATGTAAAGTATAAGCACTCTCCAAGCTTGCAGTAATTGTCAAGCTTGAGTGAAGGTGTTGTCCTGCATTCTGACCCAGAACCTTTGTATTTCAGATCTGCATTCGACTGTCTGCAATCCAAAGAATAAAGAGCTTTATACTTAAAGAAGTATGTCACTGCTGGATAGATGGTATTTTCATAAAAGTGGGCTATCTATGCAGTAGGAAGACACAAATACCTTTGAAATTGCTGCTACATGACCAGAGAAGACGAAGAAACTTGCTGTGACTTTTGCTCAAGAGGTAGAAAACCTACAGCTACAAGAATGCACTACGCTGAACCTGACCAATTACTGCTCCCGCTGGTGGGTGAGGTAATAGTTGAGTGGCATTGGCTTGTCCGAAAGCAATATGGCGGCAGTGAAACGGCAAGCTAAAATATAACTCTGGAAACATCTAAGGCAAGAAAAAGGCAACGCAGTCTCAGAATCTTGGTTCATATTTGATCAGCACTGCCTACAGTTTGATCAGAGTCTGGTCTGCAATGTGAGACAGAGAGAGAAAGGGATGAGTCTCTATCGATCTGCTTCTATTCTCTTCAGCCCTTTTCTCACATGAATTCTGGACAAGGTCTGCAGAATCTGGTCTGGACATTTCCTTTCACATACGTAGCCCACAAGAGGAGATTGTCCTCGTCCGAAGCGTTCTCACATACTGGAAATACTCTGTTAGGCTTAGGCGAGGGGTAACGCCTGAGTAGAGCGTGCAGGAGGTGGGACAAGACACGGATTGCACTGCGGTTATATAGCCAGTTCATAATTTGCCCATAAACAAATTCTTATAGTTTGTCTGACTGTTTCAGCTTTGACCCTTACAGAGGTTCCCAAATCTCATCATCTCTCCAGTTAGATATTTTTGTTGCCATCTTTGTGCAAACAACTGTTATTTTACACCCTTGGATGTTTGTTTTCTTCTGGTTTTGTGCAAGCCTCAAGGCAGAAATGTCATCAACTCACTGTGAATGCTGCATACAATTACCTGCTCTATTCACACATGGGCTAATTTTGTACTTTGTACTAGGGAGCTGGCAAGGTAAAATCTGTTTAATGTCCAAATTAACTGATTCGGACTTTTGCCTTCTCATATACAACTCCTCCAGGTAATGTCTAGATAATTTCAGGTTTGCAGAGCATGTGTGAAAGGGGTTTTAGTGTCCATTGTGGTGGCAGGCATACAAAAATGAGGAAGCACAGTCTGTAGTTTGAGCAAAAGCCCTAGAGCCAGTGAAAATTTGCTGGACAATGCATTTCACTGGCAAATGAGCAGGGAGCTCTGCTTGCTGGCAAGATGGAGGGAAGTTTACCACAGTTCATTTACACATTCTACCCACATTGTTACCATACAAATCAGGTCAAAAATAGGCTCAGTATTCCTTTGTGAAGTCAAGTTTTGTTCTTCTGTGTCTTAGTTATCATTTCCTGTAAAGTTAATAATGGTTATTTACTACAGTTATAAAAGGCTGAACAAAGAAGAAGAAAAACACAACAGTATTTAAAGCAAGGCCATAACCTTTAGAGGAGGAAATACAGTATTATTTTTCCTCCAAATGAAAGCAATAAAACAACTCCTAACTCAATTCAAAACACATGGTGGTTATTTTTAGCAAACCGCAGATAGTTCCTGTGTTCCATTTCGCTTTATGACTCTATACTTGAACCACTGGTAAACCACTTTTAAGTATTCACTATTATCACATTTGTGTTATTTGTGGGGAATAATGGTAAAAGATGGCGTGTTAAATAACTCAGGCACTTTACCTCACATTTCTGGAAGCTTTTTTATGTATTGTGACTGTTTTGAATTGCCCTGTTAAGCTCACTGAACGCACAAGGCATATTGTCATGTCGAGTTACTTCCAGTGCAGCTACAATGGAGTTTGATAGCAGAACAAGTTTTCAGTGATGTGAGACAACCCTCAACCTCTTTTTTTGGTATTAGCACTACAGACTGCTTCAAACCTCTCACCTCACTACATGTACAGGAAGAAACGCATCATAGGAAAGGCCGAGACAGAAATTTCACCCTGACGGTAGATCGGTAGACCAGAAAATCTAAAGCCATGGGGCTGTTCAGAGCTCACACACAATCTTCATCCCTCATTACATGTTTCACTTCTTTGTGTGTTTAACCTGGCCTTAGCAAGCCAGAAGCATATTCTTTTCCCGTGAATGTGTTTCCAACATGGTGCATGCGTGCTGTAGTGTGTGTAAGTGCTTATTTGTGCCGAGCACCTGACATGTGTGATCATTACTGTCTGCAATCAGTGGCCTGTCCGCTCTGATGCTGCACCTGATCAATCTCAATGCCAGGGACTCTCCCCTTTGCTCTAATATGTTGCAGTCTTTCCAGTGAGGTGTCACAACACACACACACACACACACACACACACACACACACACACTAACCGATACAGAACACCAATAGGATGAATGAAAGATGGGTAAAAGGTACGTTTCAAACGTTTACCTGGAAGAGCAGGAAGCACTGCAGGTCAAGCATCTTGCCTGTAGTAGCCATATTTGTTGTATATACAGTGAAGTTGCATGACCCCCAACTATCAGTGCCAGAAAAGCAGCTTAATTTGCATTAAATTCCTGTGTGTGTATGTATTGGCTGGTAGCTACTGTAAGTGTTTGTTTACACTGAGAGCCAAATTTGCTAAGTCCTTTTTTTCAAATGCATTGTTCAACTAAGTGAATGTGTGTTGTTTATTAAGCAGAAGCCCTGTGTGCAATCAGTGTGCCTCTCTCCTTCATTTAAATGCATTTAAAAGGAGAGCCATGCAAAAAAACAAAAAACAAAAAAAAACAAGATATGATCAGTATGGCTTAGAGCACTTTCTGATGGATTCACACAATTTACAAGAGTAAGTTTTGGTGGGAAAATCCTGGCCTCTAAAAGCAAGGTGCAAATATGTGCAGGAACGCAGTGTCGGGTAGGAGGAATTTAAATTAACCTGCATTGCACATAAATCTCAGTGACAGTAGAGAAAGGGTGAGTGTACTGTAAAAGGTGTGCAGTGAATTAGTAAAACAAAGCAAAGCTTCAGAGAAAGAAAAAGACCACAGATGATAAATCAACATAATGTAAGTATTTCATAACAGCAAACAAAGTGCGGACAGAGAGCCACGGCTGTGCACTCATTAAACTTCAAGCAGAGCCTGGCGTTCACTGAGTCGCTAATCCAATATGGCGATAGCATTAACTAGAAAGCAGTTGTTGCTGATAATGTAATTAGCTGCTGCCTAAGTAAGTCAAACCCTAATTACATGCACAAACAGAGAGAAAGGTGCCAGCCTAAATTTGTACATTTCAGGGACAAAGAAGTGGCTCTAAATTCAAGCTGAAGATTATCAGGCGTTCAAAAATAAACTTTTGAAATCTTGCCTACTTTGTGTTTATTATTCTATTCTACTCCATTTTCTTTTGTTAGAGAAATGACCCATGAGAATACAATACCACACCTGAACACCAAAAACGACTGAAAGAGAAATTGAGGACAGTAGTGAAAGAGGGAAGACAAAGTCGAATGTTCTCCATGAGAGAAGATCCTTGGACTATTCACACTAAATCCAAATCCAGTCAGAGCACTGTGTTTCTCATTCAGCTGACATGAATGCACTCTTACTGCTATTATCACATTTTATCATGTCAGAGCTAAAAATTGACCATGGTGAAGTGAAAAGTAGCGTAGGAGCTGCAAGGTGGTGGGTCAATGCAGTACTCTCGGAGGGTTAACGCTCTCCCTGATATTCATGCCCCTTTGTTTAAAAGACAAAAAGGAGATGGAGTGAGAGACGAGGAGTGAACAAGGCTGTGCGACTGTAGTGATGCATGAGTGGCTATTTCTGCTTTCAGTGCCTCCGCCTCCCCTGAAGGACATGGTGGAGGATGTGGAGTGGGCCGAGTGCCCAAGGAAACCGTGGTAAGAGAAATGCACAAGTGAGAGGAATGACAGTGAGCCATTACAATTATCATTTGATTCAGTTTGTTTACACAGGCATTAAGAGTAATGTAAAAGGAATGAGTAAACAGTATTTCAAGGTATTCTTCACGGACACCAGGAGGATAAATTGCTGTTGTTGGACAGGGAATTTGATGTTACTAGTTTGTTGAGCGAGCTACTAAAATTCCATTTATAAGACAGAACTCTAAACCCAGAAAGCCTTTCTGTGAAAGTGATATGACTTATTTTGCAATATGGATTCAGTACACAATACAGAGACATGAATTACTAGTGTTCATGTATCGCATTTTTTGTAGCAACACAATACTATTAAATAACTTTACAGTCATGTATTTATTCTGTATGCTTCCAAACTTTTAGAACTGATTTAACCATCTACAGAGTTCAGCCATAGTGTTCAGAATCAGTGGATACATTTAAATTTGGTGCATATGTGAGGTTACAGATGGGTGACATTGCTGTTTGAAAGTAAGTTGTTTCACTGAGAAATCATTCTACTGTTTTCTGCAACAACAACCCCTTAATCCACGTCTGAAACATGTCACAGCTATAAACATGACAGCTCCCTGAACACAGCAATCACCAGAAAAATGTCAGCACTGTACATTTCTACAAACCACCAATGGGTTACATTTGTATGTTACTATGAAGCAGATCATGTTTTGGCTGAAAGTACCCAGTTTTGGGGGCACAGTCCCTAAAGAAAATGCAGCGAACAGTGGTCTGCAGCTTGGCAAGCGTCTCACCTAGGTGACATGCCATCCACTCCTCCTCCTCCTCTGCATGACAAAGTCCACTCATATAGTATTTCACTTTAGAAATGTAGATATGATACCCAATGTCAGCAACATGTCAAAAAAGAAAGCAAGCCACGATCAGTGTTAAAACTCTCTGACAGCTGAAGGACAGAAATGAGATATGAGACGGTGCGGTTTGTCTCTTAAGTGATTTTTTTCATCTTTACTCACAGTATCAAGGTTTTTTGTTTGTAAAACCTGAAGTGAAACCTGCCTTAATTTGCACTTTTTTCCCTTTTTGTATAGAATTTTAATTTTCCATTGCATACAACGCAATCGCTATCCTGTTGAGACAGATTTCTGGGGCAAACCCATACAATTTATTTGACTTTTTGACAAATTAATCTGTAAGTATTTAGTATTAGCATCAAATTACTAGCTGGAGGCACCTTCAAATTAAAACTACCAACATATTTGTAATGACTTTCAAAAACCCTCCACCCTCACAAGCATGTGCCCGTGAAGGCAAATATGCAGCATGTGAATGCACATAAACACAATACAAGCATCCACACCCCCACACTTAATCTGCAACACTCTATCTACTCCAAAGAGAAAACACTTAAACAATAAAACAGCGATTACTCTGCTAATTCAATAAGACCCTGCTAATCATTTGTCCCCAATCTATTGCACTACAGCGTGTTTGAAATAAAAGACGCCTGTGTCGGTGAAAGGCAGCTGATGCCACCAAGGACAACTGCTTTGCTAATTTCACAGAGGGGCCGGGTCCATCTGCCGTGTAGCTGCACTGACGACAACAAAAGGATGACCTCGGCCAAATCACAGAGCACTACTGCTCTGTTCCCCCTCCCATTTAACGCACTGATAGACACGGGAGTCTTCATTCAGGGAAACCACAATGTCCTTGTGAGCAGAAGAGATGGTCTTCAGAGAGGAATAACAACTAGGTACATGGAGATGAAGTGTCTTCTTCTGTGAACAGACATTTCATGAATCACTGAATATGCAACCTCAAGTTTTATAATATAACTTTCTACATTTGAGATATTTTTTAGGACAAAGGAAACAACACATTTGCCTATATCAGTCTTCATTTTTGAGATCTCCTAACAGTTCATTCACCCTTTCCTCCCTCCATCTTTTCCATGTAAGGAGGTCAATAAAACCTACACGGATGACTGACTTCTCTTCTACACATTGTACCATTTGCTTCTCCAGCAATCCAATAATCATTTATACCTGCGAGGGAATCAGTCAGGGGAAGCTAATAATTCGGTCAATACAGGTGATACGTGTAGCTAACACTGGTAGCTGTGTTGGCCGGTCGAATCAATGCAAGCCAAGTGCTCTGATTGTTGTCCACAGAGACTAGAAGAAGCAGTGTCATGTGGTTCCCCTATCCACAGCTTTAATGTTCTGGCAGTCAGTACACAAAGATCTTTTTTGGTGTTCTTTGTTTCTGAGTCAGTTAATGACTGCAATCTGCATGTACTGTAAATTTCAGGTCCAGACTCGATACAAAACTCATCCTCCGCAACCTTATAGAGCCAAGGTGCAGTCACTTCTATCTATGTGAAGGCCCTCATTTATATAACCCATTCCCTCGCCATTACTCTTACCTTAACCATCACAATTAACGGCCTAACCCCAACGACAATTACCCTAAACTTAATTAAACCTGAATCTAACCATAACCTTGAAACCAAGTCAAAACCCTCAAACAGGCCTTTAAAGAAATGAGGACCGGCCAAAATGTCCTCACTTTCTAAAAATGTCCTAATTCTCTTGGTTATGTGTTGGGGCCCTTACTATGTAGTTAGCACGCACACACACACACACACACACACACACACACACACACACACACACACACCTGTGCTTACAATTGTCTTGTAGCTAAAGCCTGTGATAAACGCGCCTGCTGAATCAGTGCCCCATTGATTTGACCTCTCCCTACTCATCATGCCACTTCCTCCTGCTTTCCTATTTATCTCATTTTGATTTCCATTCTCTTTTGAGGAAAGATGCTAAGAAGGAGTCAGGAGCTAAATGCTAACTTGGACTCCTGGCTGTGCTCCTAATTAATGCTCAACTTAAAAGCTGCCTGTTCTGCTGATGGCTGCAGCTGCATACAAAAACAAGTCTTAACTACCTGAACTTTAACAGCTTGTCTGAAGAAACAGTGATTAGCGAGACCTGTAACTTCATTTAAGACAGCTAAAAAAACTCATTGTACAACTTCAGCTGTGGCAGTCTGGTGCTGTTTGAAGTGCTTCTTGAACCTAACCTTTTATTATTTTATTAAATACAACACTTCTGAGCCTTAACTGTGTACCTTTGAACTGTTTATCATAAAAAAATATGTTCAACACAAAATGAATGAAGCTAATTTTGGTATAAAAAGACTGGTGCAGCTATTAAGCTATATTAGGAACATGTGGGCATGTTGTATGTGCTTCAGAGGAAGAAAATCTGAGGACGCTACATGGTGGGTGGGTGTAGTCATGCCGTCTGACTGTGAGTGTGTGCATGTGTGTTGTTCCAGCAGCACAGCCTCAGGGAGCCTCACAGCGGTCGAGTCCCGGGGAAAGTGAAAGGCCTGCCTCCCACGTTTACAATACAAAGAGGCCGCGCTGTGCACTCCGTTGTGCTCGTTATTGACATCGATGGCAAATCCAGACACTGCACCACCACCACACATCCCTTCACCAGCCCTCTCCGCTCTTTGACCATGCTGTCACCTACGCACCGCTACTTAAAAAACACTGCTGATGTTCTCTCTATACAAGGGCTGAATTGTCTTTAAAGAATAAGCAGGAATTATAGACAAGCCTCCCCTGATAGCCTTCCCCCACAGATGTTATGTGCAACTTTGTTTTCTTCTGTAATCTCGAGATACTGCTTTACAAAAACTAAATTTTCCATCACATTCTGCATTTCTGAAGCTGTTCTCAGATCACTTATCAAAACCTGGCTCCAGCATTGCTGTACTGGGTATCATGTGACCACCCTTAAAGCCCAACCTTACAGCAGCAACCCCATGCAAATTATTTGAAATCCATAAGATTAGGCTGCTAGGCCCAGCTAATGAAAGCAGCATAAATCCTCCAATGGAAGTTAAACCAGAACTAACCTGCAGTGGTGTCTGCATTAGCTAAGGCTTTATTTGCCACCTTAGGCTGAAAACCAATGAAGTCCAAAAGTGAAGTAGCTGTATAGGTCTGTAGCCAAAGGGAAGAGAGGGTACTTGTGAATAATTCACCAAGCTGCTTCAGAGTTGAGTCAGTGGCAGGAGTTGAAGGGAGGACTTTGGCCAGAACTCTGTTGCATTTAGCTAAATAGTTGATGGCTTCAATCAGCAGCTGACACAGTCCTGGGTCGGGCAAAAATGATACATGGTGAATAAAAGAAGCCGCAAGATGAAAGAGAGAGGGAAGCAGAGAGAGAGAGAGATAAGAGGTGAGATGTAGTAGAATACGGGGTTGAGACGGGAGAACAGCCAGGGCGGCGACTAGACTCAACAGCTCAGCTCAACGATGTGCTGATATGCGTCTTCAAATTGTGTGGCTCGCACTGTATTTTATGTACACACTCAGCTGAGAGCTTCCACCTGCATAGTGTTTCGTCTCTGGTTTTACAGTTCTTCCCATTTTCGAATCAATTTCCTTTTTTTACACTGGAACATTTCCTGGTTTATGGGAGCTATGAAGGTGAATAATGGCCGAAGGGTAGAGCCCCTCTCATTTCGTCTCTCTTTGGTACCAGACCAAAACCCCCTTAGGTCTAAAGTGGTTGCTCATTTCTCACTTAGAGATTCTCTTATGAATACACTTCCAGTTAATATTAAAGTCTTGTTCTTACCTGCAGCAAAAGCACACAAATCCATTCATATATGCTGGGTTTTTTTTGTCTATGAGCTGTATGACAATAAAAAGCTGCAGCTGTGCAATGTATACGAGATCCTAAGCTGCTGCCTCACTGCCTCAGTGCCTCCTGGTACCCCAAAGCACCAAATGCACATGCTACGTATTCTTCCTCTCCTCAAATTTCAGTGCTTGCCTATCGATTGTTTGGCGCTATTCTCAGCTGCCCCTCCGTAGCCTCACTCTGTGATCGCCAGACCTGACCTGATTAGTGTTAGCGGCGGGTGAGAGACACGAGTTCACAATCAGAAACCCAAATGCAGAAAGGGATGTGTGGGTGTGGAGGAAAGAGGACAGGAGTACAGCAGTGAGATCGCCCAGCTACTCCTGCTGATTTTAGTGAGGGATGTAAGAGAGTGAGGAAAGAGAAAGCTAGTGACAGTGAGGAAATATATGTGCACCGGCTAATCAGCCAGCTGGGCTAGACAGATGTGTTAAAGAAACTGCCAGAGTTGAATACTGTTGTGCAGTGCAGTGACAAGGATGGGCTAATCCAGCTAAATCCCCAAAGAAGGCATCCAATGAAAGGCATCTACCAGCACTGACTGCTCAATTACACCTGATGAGTTCTGTGCATGTGACAATTAATGTTAAATAATAATAGAGGGGACGAATGCAGTGTAAAACAGAAAATAACAGTCTGATCAGAGGTTATTCAATCAGCCAAGATGTCAGGTGTGTATTAACGGCATGGTGATGTAAAACTGACTGCCTATTTTTTAAGGTGTTACAGGGGATCTGAATGTGGATGGAATGACAGTGCACACAATGGCTTATGTGCCCAATTACCTTCATTGACAGGCAATTTTGCTTGAAGCTGGCAGCTATTAGGAAGCCATCACCTTCTGTTGGCAAGGCCGCTTCCAAATAAAGTTCCCCCGCAGAGATAGAGTAAGCGTAGTGACCTCCAGCACACTCAATTATGGAATCATAATCCAGGACGGTGGGCAGCCCCGACTAACTCCTAATTGGTGGTCTTTTTATGTATGAGGTTAGTTTGAAGATGGAGATTAAGACAGCGCTGTGGGGAAATCAAGGCCTCTCGCCAGGCCTGTCACTCAACCGGAATTGCTTAACACTGAATTACTTTCCATCCTCAAACAGATTGGGTCATTACTGTGCATTTCTTCTCTGCACTCCCTCACACCCAACATGCTTATCCCGGAGGTATTTAATCTTTCATTGTGTCCGAGCCTAACGACAGATGCTAAAAAAAAAGTCAGCTAACGCCAGAGCAAAAAAAAAGAAAAAAAATAATCATGGAAAAGGGGCGGCTATCAGTATTAGAATCTGTAGAAAACAGGGTTTTTCATAAACACATCTGTTGCTATTATGCTTTCCAACAAAAGCAATATCCTTTACTTCACATCAAAAGATAAACTCTGATCTAGTTGGCAGTCAGTGCTAGAAATGCAACAGTGAGCTGCAGGTGTCATACTACCAGTGACAGATACAACATATTGGATTGTAGAAAATACTATTGAAATACTGCTGGACCTGCATACCAACTGTGACATGCATTACATATCCCATCTAATATTACAGACCTGATACCGAGCAGACCACACAGTGTGCTATAACACAGTAACTTAAAGACAATTCACAACATAAATACCTGATATTTGCAGATATATAGTCAATGCACAAACTGCAGATGTGCACAAACCACAGGAGATCAAGTGAGGCACCCCAGATGCAATAACTCCTACATGTTTCATACTTATTATAAAGCTAGTTAGCTGCAGTTAGTGTTGAAGCATCACTTCTGCCTACAGAAGTGAGCTTGAAATAAGCTTATTTCTGCTTTACTGGGCAGATTTTCCCTGATTCTGCTATGTGTGTTCAGAAATACGCAAAGTTTAGGATTCAGATTTTAGTTCCAGGATCTGCTGGCTCCAGTGGCAACCCCAAGGATGGCCTGGGGGGCCATAGCCACCATGATATAATCACTGCCACCCCCCAGTCCCCTCCACATTTGGGGCCAGTATTGCTGCCTTCAAGAGGCTGTGGCATGCTAATTTGTCAAGCTGGCACAAAGGTGTTCTAGGCATTTAGTGGTACCAACCACATTGGCATAGCTTGTCAGGAAGGAGGCTAAATAACACTCCAATGTTTTGGGGAGGGAACAACTGGCATGGAAATTTCTAAAGGGGTCCCCTGAACTCTCACCGCAAGATATCTGTATGAAAATGGGTTCTACGAGTACCTTTGAGTCTCCCCTAAGGCTTGTTGCCAATAAATGTTTTCTTCCTTACAATAATGGTGTCTATTTGTTCTTTAAGAAAAAGGACAACCAGACGATATTTAAATCATCCAACACGTATAGATACATAACACATTAAAACAAGATTGTTGTGGAACTCAAAAGGTTAACTGTAATGCTATGATATGCCCATCACGCAATTAGTAATATCAACAATAAAATGAGAATCCAAAGTAAATCAGTGTGCAATGTCTCAATTCTCATATTGCTTGTTTTCAACTCGCTTCACCTAGCTTTCAACTTAAATTAAGTTATGGTTTTTGGTTATGGTGTGCCACTGGCCCCGTCTAGCCACCCCTATAAAAAAGTAAAGTCGAAAGTACTTCCACCAGCTTTTTATCCCACTCTTAGGAAAGTCCTGGAAATACTAAGGCATGAAAAGACCACAACCTGCAGTTTACCGTTTAGCAAATTATACATTACAACTCTCTCTGTGCAATACTGTAAACATACCCATTCTCCTGACCTCATGATACTGTGTGACTAATCAGAAGAAGAGAGAAGCAACATTTCAGATTACATCACCTGCTTAAATGCACTTTGACACACAGTCATGTAATATGAAGAAACACATACTTGAGGTTCCAGGGATTACTTTGAGATGAATTCTTGCTGTATAAACACAAGTGAAGGCTTTCAGGATGAACAATCACTGGGGGAGTGATAGCAAATATACAGAGAGTAAAAAGGGAAACCTCTGTGAAGTCTTGCATTTCAGTGTGAGAGACTGACAGACTATCAACACTGTAATCCACCTGGGAGCTGTTCTCATACACCTAACCGCCCAACTAATGGAAACTATCTGACAGCAAACTAGGGCTGATTCCATGTATCAAGAAAGGGCGGGAAGGTGAACGCCAACAAAATGTCAGCCTCAATCAAATGTGAATGACAGCCTTCGGTCTTCCGCTGACATCGCACTTGCAATAACCTAGTGAACAGAGCAGAGCTACCGCCCTCCGCTCATTGCCATCCTGAGAAAAGATGTATCCATTTGCCACAGGTTGTTATCGTGTTTTACTCTTATCCTCCACTCTGCTACAGGGCAACTCCACTGCAGACACTGAATAATCTGTGAAGTGGCACTTGGCAGTCTGTAACCAACTAGCCACTCAACAGTGGCCACTTAAAGGTACGCTACGGCTGAAAACAGCAGTCCTTAAAGGAAAAATCCACTCCAAATGATACTACTGTATGGCAACATGGATTTGTTCTGTGCATGACACAAACAAAAATATTGTACTCTAACATTAGACAAATACTGCAGTCAGTGAAAAAGAATATTTATGACATATCCGCAATTAAAAATAGCTACATCATACTAAGATATGGTGAAAAAGTAGTCATTATTGAGGTATAATTAATCATGTTTAGAATAAATTTCCTTTTTGCAGCTTAGTGTCCTCCCTGCGTGTTCATTCCCCAGTGTCACAGATAAACATGGACTAAATTATTGCGCCATTATTAATTCAACTGAGGAGATTCTATTAGTCGCATGCAGTGGGGGGAACAGCTTGTTTATCAAACACCATGCTGCGCTTCAATTAGTCAAAATAGCCCAGCCTACCAAGAGATATACACCACATTAAGCCACAGTGGTGAGTCCTCCCCGTTTTTCTAAATGTGATAGATCTGGGGTAAAGCTTAGCATGACAAAGGCCACGAAGGAGTTCATTTTCTTGTGAGCGCCAGGGGAATTTAGCTCAATAAAACACCAGAACATAGAGAGCACTGTACCTTTCTGTCACTGGATCATTTCAGGATCAAATTGAAAAGGAGAGAAAGCAAAGTGGGCCAGAGTGAAGGAAATGTCAAGGGATATAAAGGCTAAGAGGTAGCATATAGCCACCACTCACTTTACCACACAGATACGTGGTACATTCCTATCTTTGCCGTCCTTGCCTTCAATTTTTTTTTTTCTTCAAACTGCGGGTAATTGCAGGCTGGATCATGAGAACCAGTGGCCTATAGAGAAAAGTACAAATGCTTCAGTGCTCTGACATTCCCCGGTAAGGTGGACAGGTGATGATGATGATGCGCACCATGTGTCCATATGCAAATGCCTGTGGCTTCGTCAACGTGCCTTGCGGAACACATTGCCTTGGGTTAGATGCATATGCAATGAGATGTGTGGATGATGCCCTATATACATGTCAAACAGCTGCCAAGTATGAAACACCGTCTGAAAAAAGGAAAGTGCTGTACCTGTTGTAAGTGCTGTTAAGTACACATATCACAACCCTGTCTTCTAGAAATTGTATACTATACGAAATGCTTTCAAAAGACATTGCCATGCAACACAATCGGAAATGTGTCATTGAGTTGATGAAGCACTCGATTATGTACTGCGCTGAATTCGCAGGAAGGTGGTGTGGGTTTATGGTGAACAAACAAAGTGCAGGACTGCGACACCAGAATTCCTGGTTAACCTCAAGACTCTTTTTTGTGGTTAGGGTTAGGCAACAAAAGCACTTTGGTTAAGGTTAGGGAAAGATTTCAGGCTGACCTGAAAGCTTCAGAGCTTGTCAGCTGACTAATGAAGACAGCTGTTACTGAAAAGCAAAACAGGCTGCAGTGTAACCACTTAAGGCATTTTGCACTGTCTATTTACATCCACTAAAAGTGCTTGTTTTTGCCACAGACAGGCTCAGATGTCTATTGTGTCTGACAACATGATGGAAAGGATCCCTACAGAGAAATAAAAAGTTTTTCTTTCCCTTTCACTTGATCCAGACTGTTTGTTATTGTATACTACCAAGTCTCGTCAAGGAGAAATCTCGCATGAGATGACTTCTTGCAGGAAAACAACAGAGGAAACGTTAGTGAGAATTGGAGAGGGGAGTACAGGGACGAGTTTGTTTAACTGGATAACAAGAAACAAAGCTTAGAGTTACGTAAAAGATTATGTCAAGAGTAATGTAATGGCTGAATATTTAAATGATTTTGACAATGTGAAAAAGTCTGCAAGATTTCAAATGAGAATTCTCCTTGAGCAAGATCTGGTTACACAGAATAACAAAAAGCGTTACGTGCGCCGCTGCGTCGCGTCAGAAGATGTCAGTTGAGGAGATTCGGGCATCTGATCAGAATGCCTCCGGGGCGCCTCCAGTTAGAGCTGTTCTGGGCACATCCTACTGGTAGGAGGCCCAAGGGCAGACCCAGAACACGCTGAAGGGATTACATATCATGTCTGGCCTGGGAACACTTCGGGGTCCCCCAGGAGGAGCTGTAAAGTGTTGCTGGGGAGAGGGATGTCTGGAATACTTTGCTCAGCCTACTGCCCCCATGACCCGGCTTCGGATAAGTAGTTGAAAACAGATGGATGGATAGGTACAGAAAATTAGTTCATCACTCTTAAGGAGCCTTTCCATAATGATGTCAGACACTTATAATAATAATTTGAGCTTGTCAGTGGTAAAAGCAAGTGGACATAAACTGACAGCGTCAAATGCCCCAAGCGGTTAGACTGTAGCCTGTTTCACCGCTGCCAGCTGCAGTAGTCTCTGTCAATATTGGACCAGTCTCAAAAACTGATGCCTCCATTAGCCAGTTAGACACAGATATTTAAAAAAATAGGGTCCAAGTTGAAAAATACAAGTTTCCCTTAATTATAATGACATACAAATAATGTTATAGTTACTATGAGTGGACAGTGTACTGCAGGATTGCTTATTTTGGAGGAAAACAAATTAAATACCTTGACAGTGAACATTTTGCTGATAGTAGTAAGTATCAACATTTTTGTGACTTGCTCGGTATGTTAAATAGTAACATTTCCTCATTATGTTAACAGAAAACATAATTTGCTCTGCATTTTCTTATTCTCAAAAATGTAGTTGCTGTTTCAAATTAGTTGCATATAAATGTAACTTCTAGGTGACAGGGCTGCATCGCAGACGCTTTCTTTAAAATGTTGCTATATTATAGTGATCCTCTGAGCCTTTGCATCTGTTAAAGAAAAATGTCAGCAAGATAGGAGTATTTTTGTTCAGTATCATTATCTTTTTTTGGCATTTCTCCTCTCTTGCAAACACGGTAGGGAGAACTGGGGGCCAATAAAAACCTGAAAACAAACATTACCAAATGGCTGTACAGCCAAACACCACCAGGCCTGGCATCAGTCATGACAAATCAAGTTTCTTTTCTGTATCCTCCTTAAGCAGTGATGCTTCAACAAATCCACAATGACTGCACTTCTCTCCAGAGTAAACTAATGTCCATGTGTAGGAGGTGCAGGTTTGCCACTGGAATATAGATGGCACCTTAAATTAAATTAGCTGCTTTATGTTGCAATAAAGCTGTCAAATGTCTTGGATTTATGATATTCATGTAATGATGTTGCATGCATAAACTTTAAAAGATGCTTCTGTCTGTCAGTGGAGAGAGACAGGGAATATGGGAGAGGAGGACAAAGGCTCACAGCTGGATAAAATCATGGGTATTGTGGGCAAGTCAGCCTCAAAAACAACAGATGCCAAAGGTCTCTATTCAAGTTTCAAAAATAAAAACATATTTCTGCATAGAACTTTGCAGGGAGTAAGGTTAAAGAGGGATCAAACCTCACGTCTTTACTGCTGCTACATTTTTCTCGCATCACAGAAATAGTACCGCAGATGTCTGTGTCACGTCAGGGACAATAAGACAGGAGGCAGAATGAGAGAAATAAGAGCTAGAAGAATGGGGGAAGTCAGGTGGAAAGCAACCGCTAACCGCTGGCAGGGGACCGTGCCAAGCCTTGGCCTGGTACATCAGCACATGGATTTATAGGCTGATTTACCTTGCTACTCGCCGCTGTATAGGCCATTAAGTTTGGCTCCAACTCCTGCCCTCCGCATCCACTTTCCTCCATCTCCACCCCGTCACTAAATCTGTCAGCGTGGCATACACTGACACTCATCCAACGTTTTCGTCCCATAACATTGTCTCTATCCTCTCGCAATTTTTTCTTGACCTCACTCTTCATGAAGATGGTCTCATTCCTCTACATGTGAAAGGCAGCACCAGGTCGCATCTTTGCAGGTTGATGTTGTTTGAAAATAATAGTTACGGGTCAAGTGGTACTCAAGAGCTACTTGTTATAATGTGACTGGCCTTTAAGTGTTCATCATGCTACTACCTCCCTCTGATCAAGTGGACTCAAGGGCGCACAAGTAGTAATAAATGGCATGATCTCATCAACAAGGTACCTAACTTGCTGCTGAGAACATCACCTCCCGAGCAACCACATGGTGTGCAGTCATCCCTCCCTCCCCGGGTGCCCTTCAGTTCCCGATGGGGAAAAGCATTACTGCAACGATGCCCCTTGCTACTTTTTATTGAAATGAAAATGTACGAACCACTGATTACAGAGGCAGTTTGAAAAAATCAATTCTCATTTCGACGGGAAACATTTGTCTTTGCGCTCAGGCTTGGCCGCAGGGACTTGACAGCAAAATTTAACGTTAAAGGGTAAGCGTGTGAACAGGGGGGAGAGGGGATGGAGTGAAGTGGAGAGACATAGCATGAGAGAGAACGCTGTACTGTATGTGGGTACATTCGCGCCACGGTTGTCTTAGATGTGAAGCAGGAGCAGGGGTAGGTGATGAGACGATCGAACGCCCCCCTCTTTATTGATCGCATGAGAAACCACAAGGGGCTAAGGACCCTCAGGCAAGGATACGGACTGGAGGAAACATTCAGAGGCAGAGTAGCCGTGTGAGTATATTAGCAGAGGATTCACAGAGGGGGAAAAAACTCTCAGCAATCTGACATTTACCGTGACAGTACTGCTTTATCGAGAGGCTACAACAAACATCTAGTAAGACTATAAAACCTGGTACGTAGCAACAACACAGCCCACCAGAGTGCTTCTATATTTGACCATGTTTTAGTGGACAGCATACCTGCACTCTTGAATGAAAGGCTTTGATTTTATCTTGTGCATTATGAATGTATAATGCCATGTGGTTGAATACCGCTCTATAACTAGAAGTCCCCAGTTTTAAAGCCCGCCCTGCTGAAGTGTCCTTGAGCAAGACACTCTATCCTTATCAGCTCTAGGGCTACTTGAGGATTTGCAGTGTCTTGACACTTCAAAGGGAGCATTTTGTTCCCAAACAGCATACAAATTAGAAAATGAGTTTTCAAAGAAAACTCTCCACACGACTGAGAAATCGTTAAGTAATTGTTATTGATCAACAGCCCTATCAGCCCCCTGCAGATATAGTATAGTCATTTTGTGCAAAGTTGAAATTGCTACTTAAAGTGGGACATTACAGGCAGAAATAGGTCAATGAGGCACTTGGTATTTTCATAAGGACACCCAAAGAAGAGCACCTGGAGCACTCAGGGGACCCTTGATGGGACTGGCATTGGCTCATCATGACAAGGCGTGTTTTAAGAGATGTATTTCTTCTGACAAGAGAAACAACCACAATTTGTCCTGGGGTCTGAAACCATCAAAACACTGGTGGGACAGACAGAAAAGAAAAAATAACAAAAGAAAAAGACAAAAAGAAATGACAGCTACATTGGTGCCAAATACAGCGAGAGAAATAGTTTTTTTTCCCCTCCGCTTTTGTGTTTCTGGTTCACTTCTTCCCCTCAATTTAACTGTTGGTGGCTGAAGCACAACAGAAAAATATTTGACAACAGAAATCTGCTGATGTGAGACAAACCTGAGCTGGCTGGCTCCTGGCAGGAGCCCTGGGTACACATTTGAAATAGTACCTGGACAAGGACACACATACAAACACACAAGTACCTGCCAAAGGCATTTTGTACCAGGGAATATCTTATTTAGGTGCTGCTAATGTGCATTGCAGCAAATGAAGGATAAAACCTTGGCAAGGGGGGGAAATCTCATTTCCAAATGTTCTAGGCCCCTTTTAATGCAAAGCTCAAAGAGCGAATCCATTTCACACACATAACTACGTTCTCCATTTTCCTCAGCTGCCTTTATCAAAACACAGAACACCTCTGCCTGGTTAAAAAAAAGGGCCCCCTTTTAACCACCATTATCCAGTAACACCACTGCATGTACTGATAGACTGGGACATTAGGCCTAATGCTATCATGCCTCCTACAGATCACAACTGCCAACAGAGACTCATTTAAATCAAAGGTTGCAGTGCAGTACACTCTAACAGTGTTCTTGTGTGTATTTGTTCTCCTGCTCTGGAAGTAAATGCAGTAAAATGTAGGTGGAAGGAAGACAAAGGCATTCCTTTTACATTCTAAATTAATAGCAGCTTATACTTTGAGCGACATACAGTGGCCTACATTTATTGCTTCCTCTCTCACTTTATCATGCACCTGTGTACGTGCGTGTGTCTCAATATGTGAAGGCATGAGAATAACAGAGACTAAATTGGCTGCATCGGCTTAGAGTAATAACTTTTGTGTGGGAGACGGGGTGCGGCATGGTGGGTTGAAACCTGACTGTATCACAATCAAATGAACAGCAATATCATGGGTATTTTTCATTATTATGTATAATATTAGTCTGCCGTGTATTCTGGCAAATGCAATATTTGAGTAATATGGCCCAGATGTACAGTATGCCTAGCAGTTTGGAAATGAGTAATCAGTGTCATTTGTGGTACCGGTGATAAATGGTTGTGAAAATAAGGACAGCGATTTAGTCTTTTAATATATATGAAATGATTAAAAATAAAATTTGTTGATTACAGTGGGCCATTGTACTTCCTCGTGATAGAATTTTATTGACGTTTGTCATTAAAGGATTCCGCCATCATCACCAGCACGACATTCACTACTGAAAGTGATATAATGCAAAATCAGTAACAGCTCTGGAATAAATGTGTGAATACATCTTTTTATCTTTTTAGGTGTTAATCAAAAGGCACAATCACGACAGCCAGGCTATTAGTCAGTCTAACGGTGTGACCCTGGCTAAGCTGCTATTTGGTGGAGAGTTGTAATGAAGTGAATTTGCAAACCAACATTTTTCCCACGGGTGATTCTGTATAACAGGTCTGTCTGAAATGGTCCTTGTTCATGTCAATTCCTCTACAGAGGACAATAAATTCTCTGTCTCTCACAGTGACTGGTGCTCACTCACCCTTCAGTGAAATGTGAGTGTGGTGAAGACAATTGGTTATTTTGAGATATTCTTGCTGGATGTCTCTTTTTGGTTGAGGTAGATTGAGTTGGCAAAACAATTCTTTTGCAAAATGGGATTGGAGCTCATTTTACAAGTAAATTCAGCTTGTAAAGGCAGTTTTTGCATTTTTTCTTCCCCCAGTACCAATAACTCAATTTTTTAAGATAGTGTATCTTTTAATTCAGACTCCAATTTCATTTAATTCTCCTTTAACGCTACTTGAAGTATAATACATTCCAGAGCCAGGTAATAACAAAGTACATAACCAGGTAATAGCTTGGTATTAACAATGAGTATATCTGGGTAATACTGGACCGAAATGTTTGTAATAGCATAATACGGGGCCAGAAACAAAGGGTAATAATAGGAAAAAAACATTTAAAAATAGCAATGTGACAAAAACAATGTACCAATAGTAAAGATACAATGTTGGTAAAACATGGTTAAAGTGGTAATAAGGTGATATTACTGGATAATAACCCGATAATGAGGTAATATACGTTGATGTTTTCACAAAATTATAAGCTACTATCAGCACAACGCCTTCAAAATCAAAATTTGGTAATTACCACATTATAATGCCGAAATTCAAACCCTGAAGCTCCATCCTTCTATTTTTTCCAGGTAATACTGTACAGTACAAATTATGTGTGATGCTGTGACTTGTTAAATGAAACTCTTGCGGTAAAATAACACTACATCAGGGCTGTAAAATACCACACTACTTGCTTCTTTTCAATTACCAGATTAAACCAAACACTGTGAGGCATGTTTTCCCACTATAACCACGTTATTACTGAGCTGTAATAGAAAGTGCTAATGAAAATGGACAATAGGCTGTACATTCAATTTCATGTATTTATTCATGGAGATGAAAATAAAATTAGCATTTCTGTAAATGTGCCAGTGTTAGCCAGCTGCCTATAATTTCCACCACAGACATTTGGAAAGATGTATTGAAACCAATTAAATCAAACTAAATAACATTGCACATCATATTTTCTTAACTTTAGGTGTGCATTTCTTTGCAGGCTGACTTAAACATACTGTCTGATTAAATCGGGTTCATGCCAGTGCAGCAGCTGTCATATCACATAATGAGACAATACCTGCTGTACAAAGAGACAGGACAGGAGCTCGTCAGGATTTTTGTTTTTCATAGATGAATTGCCAGAAGAAAATGTCGGTATTGTACATTTTTGGCAAACCTTGAATATGTTACATTCGTACATCTAAAGTGACATCGTATATATGCTGAATTTGTCATCGGGAGGTGGTGAGGACAGTGGATGTCACCTGGGCTGCCAAGCTGCAGAACACTGTTCGAGAATAGCAAAGAAGTC
Organism: Epinephelus awoara; assembly: GCA_035609425.1. Taxonomy (NCBI): domain Eukaryota; kingdom Metazoa; phylum Chordata; class Actinopteri; order Perciformes; family Serranidae; genus Epinephelus; species Epinephelus awoara. Next base: position 8,045,750 of record CM069315.1, on the reverse strand, counting down.
ATTGCTGTGGTTCCATCGGCTTTTTAGGCTTCAAACATGGGTGTTGAAATGTCTCAATCAGCTTTTTGGCTCAACTACTGGTGTTTTGTAGGGATGGTTAGTGTTTTTCCAGCGGCTTATTAGGCTCCAAACTTTGGTGTTATTAACTACCCGTCAATGCCTCTCCAGATGAAATAGTGCCACAGAAAGCATTTTTTTTTTTTTTTTTTTTTAACCAAGACTTTGCTTCTTTCCCACATGCATTTTTCCCTCTAAAGTGGGTATTTTAAGCCAAAATATTATCTCTTCCTCACTGAGAATTGTCCTCCCAAGTCATACTGCAGAAACATGGTGTAATTAGGTGTAACTGTTGGGTGGGGAGTGAGTGCTTGCAATATTCTCCTCAGCCCATTGTAAGTTAAGCATAGCTACAATGAATAGTGAATTCCTAAGGCAGCTCACCACAACTCTGCTCTTCCCGAAATCTTAACTTTATTACATTTTCAACTCATGTGAGCTGCGAAGCTGAGAACTGGAGAAACACCGCAGCAGACAACTCATGACCAGCGCAGTGGTTGATTAAAACCAAAGATAATCCTCTGGGATAAAAACATTCTGCTCAGTGGCTATTTCATGAGTTTGTTTACAGCTTGTACTGGTGGTCGTGAGAGACATAGCCCTTGTACTAACAGAAAAACATCTTCCAGACGGGGAAAAATAAACTACTGGGCATGAACAGGAGGCCATTCATTGAATTTTAACAAGGTGTGCCGGTACAATGTTTTCCATCTCATTTCCCCCAAAATGCGGAGGTTTGTACCCTATCTCACACCTGAGGGAGTAACAGGCAGAGAAATATACCTATTCCTAATTTCCATACATTTCTTTACATGAATCTCTACACTGGGTTGCATTCGGCAAAACAGAATTTAAACCGACAATTTCAACACTAAAACTTGCATATAATTGTGCACTGTTGTCAACATTCAATGCACTGTAACTGCTTGAAAAATTATCTTTCACAAAACAGAAACTTCCACCCATCCCTCCTAAAACTGCCCCCTGGCTATAATAGGTATGCTTCTGTAGAAGAGACGCCTGTGCCAGGCACTAATTGGACACATGAAAGGACTTGTGGCGCCCTTGCACCACCCCATCAGTTTCCATGATAGCACCTGCTGTGGCTGCCTATGATTGATCTACGCATAGGTACCTAAGCAGCATGTGTGTGAATGGGTTGTGTGTGCATCAGGCTGTTCAGTATTCTGATTTTTCATTCACCTGCTCTTTCCGCTGACCTCCATTTTAACTGAGCGATATCAGTGTGGAGTTCAGCACAAGCACATCCAGAGGAGGAAGCAAAGGGTGGCGGGGATGGTGCAGGAATATAAAAAAGGGGACAGAAAAGAGAGAGTGTGTGTGTGTGTGTGTGTCACTGAGAATAGCTGGAGGAAAATATAGGGTTCATCACCTCTCCTGTTTCCAAATCACCGAGCAACTTCATCCAGTGTTAATTGAAAAGATGGGGATTGGATGAAGCACTGTGCGGCTACACGGGGAGTAAGATGCAAATGAGCTGTGAAGATATTCATCAATTTATGTGTTTATGTGTTTATTTATTAATCTGTTTGCTTGCTTGCTTGTTTATTTCATTTTGAGGGAATTCTAGCTCATACAGAGGCTCCAGTAGGTGTGATTGATAATTTAAATGTGTTTTCCCAGAGGAGGCAGTTTTTAAAATAGCTTTTCTGACAGCAATATTTTGGTCATTTTCATACAGAGAGAAAGATGATGAGTGCATTACCATAAGCTGCGGTTTAATTATGCCTGGAGCAAAATCTGGTAATGCTAAAGTATCTGTGCTTTAGGGTTTTTATTAAACTGGAATCAAAACCGACTTTGGGGAAAAATAAAACTAAACAAGCTAGAGGAAGCAAATAAAAGCACGCATGTACAGTACCTGTGCGTGCACACAAAGAAGCGAGTCCCCAAATCTTTCTCTCACACACACACACACACACACACACACACACACACACACACACACACACACACACACACAGGCCCAATTATATTTTGAGTGACAGAAACTTCATACAAGCCACACCTCAAAGTTTGACAAAAACTTTACTAAAGCATCAAGATGAAACAGCAGAGAGGAGGCATGTGAAGGGCACGCACACGCAACAATGCACACTGTCTGAACACAAGCCAACACCTTGCAACACAAATACGTGTGTGTGCTCTACTCCAAAAATTTACTCTGTGCCTGTGTCATCATCCAGATGCCCAGCTGGGTTCCTGGAAATTTGGCGGCCAAAAACAAGCTGTCTGGTAACAATATCTGTTGGACCGCGCTTTGTCGCATCTACACTAAACCTACCCTGACCTGGTGCGCCGGACCCGTGTCAAGGCTCGGATCATTACTTTTTCTTTTTCGCTGTCTTCATTCCCAGCCTCAGCAGGTGCCCTCTAACATGGCTGAACAGGCAGGCTGCGCAGCCTGAAAACAAGCAGCCATTTGGATGGGAGAGGAGAGCGGAGATCACATGGTGGCAAGAGTGGGGCAGAGTTGGCATCTATCTCAGCTGGACTCAGCAGATGGATGGATGGATGGATGAATGGACTGACAAAGAAGTGGCAAAAGGGAAAACTAAGGGACCCAGCAAATGTTCTGCCACTGAAAGGGTACAGATATGACCTGAACCCACTTTGCCTTCTACTGTGGAGTCTCATCGGCCCTCTTCTCTTTGTCCAGTGACCTTTTCATCTTCATTGAATAGTATTTTTAACTGTTCCGTAACCTTATTTTACATTCTTTCTACACTACTATATGTAACATGAACAGGGATATACAATAAATATGCCAGTAGATGACAAGTAGAAAATAGAAGGAAATAAATCAGAGGCTGAAAATGAGAGAAAAAAAAAAAACCTACAAAAGTTGTACCTTGTATGATTTCATGCAACAAATAACCTGGTATAAAATATTTTATTTTCTCTGCCGTCAGTGCAGATGTGAGTGGGTATGTTTGCTCTACAGATGCTCTGTGCTCTTGTAGCAGCGCTTCACTTTGCTGCTTTTAATAATCCTCGCGGTCTCAGAACACAAGATGAGACACAGTGGTTTTGAACTACCCATGGGAAGAATGAACACGTAACAGTCTGTCCATTCTTAATTAAAATCTCTATTTTCACTGTCTACTTTCTTTCTTCAAAACATGCCATGTGAAATTACTTTCCCCTGGCTCTCTTATTTCTCTGACTGCTGTCTCTTGTCTCGTCTCTCCTTTGTGTTTCTCACTCATTCAAGTTGCAATTGTCACTGGAATGCACAGATTTGTTTACATCGTGGGTTTGACCCGCAGCATGGAGAAAGATGGCAAGTTAATCATCTGAGAACCGTCACCTTATAGTGGTGGAAGAGTTTGAGTGCCCTAATGAACCTAGGAGCTGCGCTGTCAGGGACATTTCGCCCCTGGTAGGGTTTCCCATGGCAGATTGGTTCTGGGCGAAGGGTCAGACAAAGAACGGTTCAAAAGACCCTTCATGATGGAAAATAACCCGACGGGGGACTCCATTGTTCTGCTGGGGGACTTCAACACTCACGTGGGCAATGACAGCAAGACCTGGAGGGCTCTGATTGGCCTGCCCGATCTGAACCCAAGTGGTGTTCAGTTATTGGACTTCTGTGCGGGTCACAGTTTGGCCATAACTAAACCATTTTCGAGTATAAGCATGTCCTTCGGTGCACGTGGCGCCAGGACAGCCTAGGTCGCAGGTCAGTGATTGACTTTTGTAGTCATATCATTTGACCTGTGACCATATGTTCTGGACACTCGGGTGAAGAGAGGAGCAGAGCTGTCAACTGATCACCACCTGGTGGTGAGTTGGATCAGGTGGCAGGGGAGGATGGTACACAGACCTGGCAAGCCATGAGGGGTCTGCTGGGAACACCTGGCGGAAGAACCTGTCAAGATGATCTTCAACTCCCACCTTCGGGGGAGAGCTTCGACCGCGTCCCGAGGGCAAAGGGGGACATGGGGCTCTAGTTTCACCTGCGCTTCGCCAACTGGGTGTGGCCAGGTGGATTTTGCAAGTCCCCAGGGGCATCCTGTGGGGGGTGCTCCAGGAGTATGGGGTTGGTGGCTCTTTGCTAAGGGTCATTCAGTGCCTGTACCGAAGGAGCACGACTCTGGTTCGTGTGGCTGGCAGTAAGTCGGACCTTTTCCCGGTGACGGTTGGACTCCGCCAGGGCTGCCCTTTGGCACCGGTTCTGTTCATAACTTTCTTGGCACAGCCGAGTGGTGGAGGGTGTCAGGTTCGGTGACGGGAGGATCTCGTCCCTGCTTTTTGCGGATGACATGGTCCTCCAAGCTCCAATGAACAGTGACCTCCAGCTCTCTGGGAACACCTCGGAAGAGCTGATGAAAGTGGCTGGGGAGAGGACTGTCTGGGCTTCTTTGCTGAGACTGCTGCCCCCGCGACCCGGACCCGGATAAGCCGAGGACGACGAGTACGAGTTAAGGGGAACGTATTAAATGTCCTACTGCCAAGACCTAAATAAAAAAGACGCATTTACCCACTTATTTCTTGTGACATCTACTAGTAACAGAGAATGATTTAAGTTTCAGGGGTCACAAGTACAAGTTTTCTGTGTAATCAAGGTGCAGTGATCCTTTACATGGGTATGGGCAGGGCAGTTGTCGGTTTTGTGTGTATCTCGGTGTCGTAATGGCTTAAATGCACCACACACAAGCCTATACAGTACACACACAGATACATTCATATTTTTCAAGAGCCCCTGAAGGTCTGCGATGCAAAACAACAGTTTATGTTACCAAGATAAACATGATGCATGTATTTATAAATAGTCAATATTTCTAATATTCTCAAGATAATTCTTGTAGCTGATACTAAAATTCATTGTGACTGCACATATTGATAAATGTGAGCATTGAATAGAAAAATCTATGTGACACTAAGCAAATAAATAAACCCGCAATAACAAAAGCACAAAAACAGGAATGATGGAGGCACGCTGCAAAAACAAAGAGGAGTTTCTCAGTGGTGCATTAGATCCTTGTCACAATTCATTTGGATCATGGTTGGAAAGCTTTGCCTCTCTGAGGCCTCAGCTTGCTAGGAAATCCGGTGCCAGGGGCTGGAACAGCAAGCGTGGGAGGGTCTGTAACTGAACCAGGGGGGGGGGGATCGACACCAGTATATGACTGGCAACAAGGCAGGAAATGACCCCAGCTCTGCAGGCTGGGTTTGGGTTAATGAGAGACCTTACAACCACCACTGGAGGGAGGAGAAATAAGAGAGAGACAATTTTAAAGAGGACAACTGCTACAAAGAGGGAAAGAGAGAGAGATGGAAACTGAGGCAAAGCAGCAGAGAATTGGAATATGTGTTGAAGAGAAATAATCAAAGATGTCTGATGTCCCAAAATGTCTCGATGCTCATTTCCAGCCTCCATTCAGTATGCACAGAGGATCTAATAGACAGATTGAGGATGTAAAGGGACAAGAACAGGACTGGGAGTTGGAGACAATGAAACATATGACACCTCCACCTGGGTTTTAAATGCTGTTGTGTGCGTGTTTGCAATGTTTCCTTAAGAAAGAAAGTATTTTAGGGCTGCACTCACGCTCTTAATGAAACTGTGATTGTTTTGCAACTCAGCGATTAATCATATTAAATATATATGCTGCTTTTACGAATGTTTGTGGTATCAACACTAAACTCCTGGCCTTTTGTATCTCTCTTAAAAATCTCAACTCCCAAAGCACACAACCAATAATAGAACAGAGCAGAGGGAGGCACAGAGACTGGACTGAAAACTAAATTTTGCTGAAGAGAAAATGTGTGCATATTTATTTATATCATCAGCCCCGTGGCCTAAATATTTAGCAAATAGCCTGCTTTGAAAGAGGACCTCAAAAGGAAGGCCCTACCCAGGGCTGATACTTGAACCAACTCATTAAAATTAAAATAACCTGTACAAAACATTTGGAGGTCAATGGAGAAAAAAACCCAAAACATATTGTCGCGTCACTTTAACAGAACTAGGATTTCTCATCAGACAGGCAGTCATTTAAATGTATTCTTTCCTATGTGGGTCATCCGCTGTGATTATGATGTGTAAGATCTGTGGTAAATATGCAGTTTTATTGGCTCGAGGAGTTGCTACTGAGGACAAAATGTTGCATCTAACCTGGGGTTGAAATTTCATTGCACCTTTCTGAGCCAAGCAATCTAGAATGCAGCATATGCCTATTATTATTTTTATGTCCTCCCTCTCTTCCTCCTCTCTCGTCTAGACCTTTGCGATGCCTCGACTTCCTATTTTTACTTCCGTAATCACCTCCTCCCTCTCTATCTCTTTTTTTCTACTTGCTTCTTCATTTCTCTTTCGCCCTCCCTTGCTTGCTTGCTTCTTTCCTGGCCCCAGAAAACTCATACATATACATATCATCTTCCCCACAGAGCGCCAAGTGCGTTAAGCACAGCTTGGAAATTAATGGCCCCTAAGCAATACAGCGACCCCAGCACCACCACATGCACTCTTTGGCTGAGATGGTAAGGAGACTGTTGACAGTGGTGTGAACGTTAGATGAAATGGATATACATATCTTTTAGCTTTGGCGATTAAGGGAAGTTCTAAAATAAGACATCCACCACTACAAAACAGAGATAGAGATATAGTGAATAGTAAAAATCTTATGCAGTACCCTGCTCTGGTATTCTTTAGATTATTGTTTCATTTGCAACATATTTCAGTTACTAATGCAACTCTTTTAAATATGAACTGACCCAATAATGTCTGGTGCATAATACTTTAGTATTTGTTTTGTGAAACAAATAAAATATCTTAGGTTTAGGTCAATTAGGTAAATTTCTCTGTTGTATAGTGACTAGCCAAATGTCAGTCATACGAATCAGCTTTCTGGTGATGAAAATTGCCCCAAACGTGGTAACCACGTGTTTGTGAGAAGAAGACAGAGTTTCTGAGTGAGTATGTATGAATATAGATATTTGTAGTTAAAAAGAGTAGAGACTAATCAGTGTGTGTGGATTTCTGGATCACGTGCTTCACTGCTGCAGTAGAGGGGCTCAGGACTTAGCACTGAATACCAGATGAGCCTGTGTGCCTTAGTAAACATCACCGTTTGAAGAACACCTTTAGGCTACAAAACCAAATCATGTCAATGCATACATTGGTGGAACAAAATCATGAACTGCACGACTGATCCCTCCTGTCCTGTTCCTTTTCTAAAATTGGACATTTGCAGACTGTGCATACAACTCAGCATCAATCATAAATATATGCAATCCACTCCCTCAGAGAAGTCTTTTAAAATTTAAACAGAATAGTCAACAAAACTTAGACAATTAAAAAAAAAAGAAATGACAAACAAAAAGAGCAATGGACCCTGCAGTGGGGGCAACAAGCATTATTAGGCTACATAAATTAAATAAACTACCACTTTAACAGCAGAATAAAGCATCACCAAGACAGTCAGCACAAAGATTTAGAGACAATATAAACTCTACTGCAGCTGAATCCCACAAGCACACACACCGTGTAGAACAAAACACAATGCTACATTTGTAGGTGACACAGTGGTTGTTGACATCCTCCTCTGTACAGTGAGTTACAACAATCAGTACCCAGTCCACTCAGCCTCTTTAGTCCCACTGAGCTCCTCAAATTCAAAAAAAAAAAAAACTGAGGTGAACAAGCACTCGGCAGTGACAGCCATGGCAGGGATTGTCACAAACAGCAGAAAGGTTGTGCAGCGAAGTCTTGGCTGGATGATCCACCATGAGCATGTTTGCATCTAGTATTTTCGCTAAACCCACACTGTCTACCTGACATTGTGGTGGTGGCTGATTTGGGTCAGTTAGCATGCTCTCTGGGTGGTGCATTAAAGCAGTGACTAATGTAGATTTTTTTGTCACATACAAGAATGCTTATCTTAACCATAACCCATAATGATGTCATCCTTCATTTTATTTCATCGTTGTACATTGTTTGTACTGTACAAAATGCTGCTGGGTGTGTGCATTTGCATTCTTCTCGTTGCTATTGCAAGCACCTTCTGATTTATTGTTATTGTAGCCCCCTTGACAATTCACCTCCTATGCCAAGTATGTTTTCAGTTAATGTCATGTGGTATGGCATACTATACTGTAAAATGAGAATTGAATGGGTAGGCGACACTATTTATGATGGGATCCTGCAACTTGCAGCAAAATTAGTCCAGATAGGAGTAGCTAGGGTGCTAAAAATAGCTCCCTCTCCTTATTTTACTGCAGCACCTTGCGTACACATGGGATAGATCAACTTAATTGGATGTGTCAGAAAACATCAGCGAGCATGAATGAGCCTCAGAGAGTGCTACTTACTAATCTATCCATAAGGGATCACATGTCACTTTTCTATACCAATGTTGCTTTCACATAGTGTAGTCAATGTGAAAAACAGTTTTCAACATGGTGTTAACATATTCCCATGTTGATGAGAACTTCAGTAAATGACTCTCGGAAGAAGAATTACCAGCTTTGTGAGACAGACAATAACAGGATTCTTCACATGATGATAGTTTCGAATGGCAGCTGGAACACAGTAGGGATACCACACACCTCCTGGAGAACAATGACAATGTTGTCCTGACAATAGTGGAGCCAGATCAGAAAACGCTTGTATAGGTCCTTTTGGAAGACAGTGAAAGACAACCTTGCCCAGAATGAGAGCGTCCACACCAGACAACAGAATTCAACAGAAATCTGAATCAAAATGGTCTCAATCATCCTATAGGTCCCATTCAGGCTTTGTGCATTGTGCTAATCATGCAGGTCTGATTTTAAATATGAATCCTCTATGGTGTAGCTTTAAATCTAGCCAATCTGGCCATTATATTTCAGACATTATTTCAATGTCTCTCTTTTTCTTTTAGCAAATAAGGCAGCAAAAACATCAAAGGAAAAAAAGACACTGCGTGGGCTGACACTGCAGTGTGACCTAAAGCATAAAAGAAATGGGGGTAAATGAGGACAAAACATATATGTGAATGCAGGAATAGATACAAAAATAACATAGAACACGCCATGCAGCGGCTCACAGGGGCTGGGCCACGTCGATATGAAGCGAGAGCTGGAGATAGACGTGTGATGAAATAAACATTACACTTATGAAATATGCAGGTCTAATGTGAGTTGCAGAGATGTGTCAAACGCGTTAGTCGAGCCAGACATCATGGCGCATTAGGCTAAAGTGCTCCTTTCTGTTGCATGCTCTACCACCTTTATCTATGTACTTTAAACACACTAACTCACACACATACATGCGCACACACTCCGCCGCCGCCCACATTTGATTTGCCCGACTGTTTCTGGAATAACAATGAGTGATGGCAAGATGGAGCCCATTGAAAGGAAAGTCTTTTCTGAGTGAATCAGTGTCCATAAGAACTCTCACTCTTTCCCCAGCTCTTCTGCATTTCCCCAGAGTCTCTTTCTGAATCTATCTAGCCGGACTGAGGCCGTGGTTCTTTCATTTAAACATTATACAGGAGAATATTATAGCAAAGATGACTTCCTCTCCATCATCAACTTCTTTCTTTACCAGCTCTCTCTTAAATTCCCTTGGCAGTGCTTCTATTTCTCACAGACGCTGGATTCACTTCCCTTCTTTGTGTTTTGCAACCCTTCCATTTCCCCTTTGTCTCTGTCTTTCTTCCAGTGTCTTTATCTCCATATTTTCTGCCTCTTCCCATCTCTCTTTCTCTCACTGAAGCCTTAAAAGCAATACATTGAAAGGAATGAGCCAAATAAGCAACAAGGATGGCATTGAAGGATAACAACAACAAAACGTCATTTCATCTAACACAAACACATCACCTCATCCCCAACCTGCCCCGCCCGCTACCCCCTAAATATGTCTGCGTGCGGCACAGAGATAGCAGCAACACAAACACGGCAAGCTCTGTTCAAGCCATCCTGGGACCGATAAACTGTCTATTCTTTTCCCCCAAAAGTGATAATTGCTATTAAATCATAAAAACTGGCACTTTTAGCCAATAAACAAAGATGTACCACAAACACCTCCTTATATCAAAGGTCATACGCAGCCCACACTTGGAAAAAATGGCAGACAAATGTCAATTGTTGAGTGTTGACCATCAGGGGCATAAATAAAAACCTTGCTGACTTGTGGTTATTATCAGGAGTTAACAGCGTTACACAAACACTGGCAAAAAGTGGCCGATGTGATTACCGGGCCTGTTGAAAGAGACATACTGCCCATTCAGCCTGCCAAATGCATGAACATAATCAGCAAGCACTATATGGCTGTTTGTATAGATAAGAGTGGTTCAGACAAAGTGCAGTGTGTGTGAGGACTAGTAGACCCTTGCATACACACACACACACACATGCTTTGTTCATTATGAATGCAAAAACTCTATACTATTGATTACACTGGTAATGGCTGTCTGACGTCACTCCCCATTTTGGAACCCACATGCTGCTATATATATATCTATATATCTATATATATATATGAAAAGAAGCTTGGTTCTTAGAAACACGCACACCGACACCTCATACACATCTGACAGGCATCATGCTGCGAACGTCAGCATTGTGTCGAAGGGATATCCTCTTCCTGGTGCTAAGAGGATTGGCTGGCTAAAGACTAGTGACTTTGAAGGCTGCAAAAAGAAAGAGAGGGGCCGAGTCAGTGGAGCCGGGAAGCTGAGAGACAACCTGAACTGGGTTTAATAATCTTCTAAGGTCTGCCATACAAAGCAGCGGTGGAACATCGGCCAGTTAGCATGCTGAGTGAAACTTTATCTGCAGGCAAGGCCTTTGCCTTGATCCCTCCACAGTGGAAGGTCACCTTTTTTTTTTTTTTTTTGCAGAGCTGCAGAGTATTACATCTTTTAAAGATTTCAAAATGGACACAGTGGGGTGTTTTTTGTCTGTTAGACAATAACAGAATAATCAAGGCAAGTGCTTCACCTTTAGTTCTGACACAATTTCCTCAGGTGGTATCATTTTCCAGTGAATACCACCATCAGTACAGAGGCTTGACGTTTAAAGAAAATTGAGATAATATCCTTCAAAATGACATTTGCAGCTGCAAGACACCTTGGCTTTTGTGGCTGTGTGAGGTTCAAAAAAAGAAACAGGGGGAAAGGCTTAGAGAAAGAAGCCGTGTAAAAACATTCACTTGAGCTGTGCAGTGCCCAGAATGAGAAGCATGTTTGCACTGAGCAGCTCCCAGGTGTGAATGTAGAACTTCGGATGTAGCGCAACCTGCCGTCCAACTTCCACTGGACAACTATCTGTGTGCTTGATTGCATACGGATAAGCTAAGTGTGAGTTTTTGTCTGTTCACCGGCTGTGCAGATTCTGTTCTCTCCCTGTAACATCAAACCGTTACCGATTCTCTCCGTGGTCTATCAGCGGTCGCCCACCTCTGCTTCACCCCGTGTGTTCCTACAGATGGGTGCTTAGTGCAGCCAAGCATTGCGGGCATAAAAGAGACAGGTACAGAGCCACTCCCACAGGAGCGCTGAACCATCCCTTCATGCTATGCACTGCTGAACTAACATCTCCTGTACAAAGTGACTCAAAGCCACAAGCATATACACAAGGACATGTATTATTTTTGAGTGTGATGCATATCTCAAGTCGTACTGATCTCAATTTAAAATTTGTGACGTGAAGTGTTTGCCATATTTTAAGATCATATTTCTTCTTTTGTCAATGTCCTCTACATAGACACCAATGCATATTGCTGTAATCATTTTGTGTAATATCATTGCTAGAAAACACTACAAGCTTTTGAATGAAACCAACACAATGTGAAACAGAAAAGAAATGCACTATGTCTATGAATAACCACAGCTGATTTAACTACATCCCTTAGGCCCATTTCTGTCCAAATCTATATAGGTATGCACGCCATCCCCACATACCCATATTTATAATTCACCACAGATAAGATACAAGAAACCTTGTGCTATGCATTAAGCCCAGATGTCTCTCTGCAGAGCAGCATTAGGCATCTAATGTAGCTTTCTGCACCACAGCTCCGTGTTTTCCCCATCTTCCCCATCAACCTTCCTGTTCCATATGGTTATATCCATCAACTACCTAGCCATCGATCAGCCTTGGCGTTACTTTCTTCTCTGTCTGCATGCTAGGTCGAACTCATAAAACATCCGAGACATTATTGTGCATTAGACAATAAAGATGTGCTGCAGGGAAAATCCATTAGCTTCTATAGAGAGGTGGCATGAATAGAAACGTCTATGGTCTTGACTGAGATGATCCATCTTGCTCTCTTGGGCCAACGTGCAACAGCTTTTGTGCTTCAGGTGACTGAACATGTGTTACAATGAGAATCAGCTTTCCTAGGGTGGATTTGCATACGAGTGTGTGGCAGCAGATAACGTCATAATAACACACGTGTGTCATTAATGTGACACGGGAGGCAGTCATTGGGAGCATTTTTCTCTCAATTGATATCTACATCTGCAACAGTCTCTGTTACACACACACACACACACACACACACACACACACACACACACACACAAACACTGTGTTTTGTCGTTTACTTTTTTCACCTTGCCAGTGGGGAGGCTTCGGGATGTACAGTTTGGTACAGAGCATGGCGATCTAACCAAAAGCGGTCAAGATTAATTACCTTGTGGCCTCTAGCACCGCCCTCAGGAAAATTTGTACATTTCTTGCAATACTTCTGGCTCCAGTGATGGCAAAATTTGGCATAAAGTTCGAATAGCATTGGGTTTAATTAACCACATAGCTTCTACTGGGCTGCCAGCAGGACTGTAGACCTTGTTAAACATTTATTTATGCAGGGACAGTCAACTGAGCTTGCATGCTCTTTTGCAGCAATACTCTGACATTCATACAGCTCTACTGGGAGCTGCCCAGAAAGATCAGAGTCTGCTAGCTCTGGTCACTGCACAGGCGCACTACAGTACAACAGTTGGTTATGTGCCTCGGCCGCCTCTCCCTTGAGAGAAAACATTGGTATTCTTCCTTCTCCATCACAACCGAGCTTCTCTAACCTCAAGGTTACTGCCTGCGCTTACTCACTTCCACTGTCGACTCCCATTCATCCAGTTGGTTATTTTCTCCATCTATTCTCTTTTGCAATAACACTGCGACTCCTGACAAATTTCAGTCTCCTTGGCTCCCTTCTTACTCCTCTGTGCCATAGCTGGGTTATGACATCATGCTAATGTATGTTCTTTCTGAAACACGGAGTGCACTCGAGAAAAGGGTCCTATCAGGCAGAGGGACAGCACACTCCATCTCTATAGCTTACATCTTTTAATGACTGGAGGCATATGGCTCTTTCCTTTCCTCCCTCTGTCACTGTTTATCACTAAGACTACATCGAGAGGAAGACTTAAAATGGAACTCATGGAATACCCCTTGTTATGAATTTGTGATGTGACTGTGACAAGAGTAGAGCAGACCACATACATATATGACCAGAATCAACAACTGAGCATGTATTTACAATCCATGTTAAGTACTTGCCTGATAACTATTTCAGGAAACGAACTAAATGTTCCTAATATCTTATTCAGGATTATCTTTTTTTTATGGATGTATATATATATACACATTTTCTTGGGGTTCTTTCCACAGTTACAATCCTTATCACATTTTCAACTAACTGGTATTTCTAAAGACAACAAATATGCTCCTGTGGGTGCTTTTATTGAAGTGCACCCGATCAATTCTGACAGTAAAACTCCAATTGAAATGACTTATGAGGCAGTAACCACAATATGTCGATTTCAGCTGGGCACCTCTGTTGCATGTTTCCTGTTTTTACTGTCACCAAAAAAAGCAAAAAAACATAATGATTATAGACCTTTAAACCAAAAAGAACAAACATTTGAATCAATTTATGAAACACTGTGCAGGTGGAAAAAAAATCCTCAACAGCTCTAACTCTTGATTACAGCAATATCAATTATATATCTAACATATAGAAATATTTCTGTGTGTTTTTCAAGGGTTTCCCCAGGCAGGCTTTGCAGTTCTCCAAACATCTACCAAGCACCACGTCAACTCTGCAGTTGAAAAGCTTTCTGTCCACGAGGTACCACTTCAAAGTAACTTTCATTTCTCTGATCACAACGAACAGAGTACGAATTCCCTTTCATGCTGTGCACCAAACTTTGACCTTTTCGTCCACCATTCCATCTGATGTGTCCCTTCCCATCACACCCTCATCTGTCTCCCAGTGGCACCTTTCATCAGTCTCAGTGGTCAGTGTGCCTGTCAGTCTAGACCTGCCATCACTCTTCATTTGAGTCAGTGGGAGACCCCTGTAAGCTGCCTAACTAACCCTGTAACTGGCCTTGGTCTGAGACCCTCCATCACTCCACAGCTGTCTCCTTTGTCTTTTATCATTTCCTCCAGTTTCTTTTCTGAAACTCAGTTGTATCTCCAGGTTTCCACCTCTTTAAACCGGGACCGGTCGAGTGTTGTACTTAAACATAAACAGTAGAGAATGGAAAAGATGTCGTGCTGCTACAGCTCATTATCCAGCTTGATTAACCATCCTGAGCACAACATGGTTCACCCTGGAGTAGTGGACAAGCTAAGGTACAGAGAAAGAGCAACTGACCTGCGGTTGAATAAGACCAGCCATTACGTTGAGCAGAGCTGAGATGGATCTACTAGATAACAGACACAAAGCATGCTGTTTGAGAATGTTCCAAAATCTACTCTGGTTTTGTTGCAGTTACACAGAATGAGAAACAGGAGGTGGCATCAAAATGAATGTAGAAGTTTAGATTTTGGTAAGATATGGGAAGTGTTTAGCAGATTATATACAAGCCGCAATCTCATGGGCTGAAAAGTGAAACATAGAAATGCAAGAAATTGCAGTTCCTCCAATGGCTACTTGAGGCTGGCTTCAAGAGTATGTCAAGCTCCATATAACCCCATGTCAAAATGCCCAACGTTACAACAGAAATTAACATGTTTACAGCCTTGTACAAAAAATGGTTTTGGTCTATAGTTAATTTCTCCGTGCATGACAACTGCACAGAGCGTTAATTTTCATACAACTCACCCATTTAATATTATTAAGGCTTACAGTTGTGCATAATTAAGGGCAAGGCCATTTTGTGTGATGGGTGGACGCCTTCCACTGATGCTACCACAGTGACAATGTTAATTTGGTCATGTAACAAGGCATAACCCCAGATTCAGATTGATTCACAGAACTGTAATGTTGTGGTTGCCTGAATAAGTCTTGTCCAGCTTTTGTTGATACTTAACAGCCCTCTATGGAGCTCAATGTTCAGTTTTTCTGGTGAGTAACTTCGCGTTTTGGTTTCTCTAGCAAAAAGTCATATTAGCATCACCATATTTTTACCATCACTGTAAATGCACCATGCTAACCAAGCTAGCAGCCAGCCATAAGGTTTGATCCTCCTTGTTCAAATATGGTCACCTCTGGGTCCAAACATCCAAGATAGAAACGGCCAAAATGCCAAAGTTGGGGCTTTAAAACACGAATCCACAAACATGTTGTCACAGCAGCTACCTCCATATGATTAAATACATGCTAACTTGACCAAAACACCCAAACATTTTTTTTTAATTTCAAGGTTTTCTTCAGAGCCTCATTGGGGCAGAACACAGTGGCCGCTGTTGTTTAGCACAATGAATTAGTTAGTAAATATTGAAAGTGAAGTGGAGCATATGGTGTGCTCCACACAGCTTGTTCTGACAGCTGCTACCGCTGGAGAAAATAAATGGATCTGTGCAGTAAACAGTCAAATGTTGTCAAGTCCTGTAACCTCACTGACCTTAAAAACTGAATGAAAAAAGACCTGGAGTGATTTATCCTTATTGAAGTAGTTACAAACTGCTGGTTTGTTGGTGAGTTTTAAGTGAAGCAGTTTACCTGACAACTTGATTTAAAACATTCAACTTAAAAAAACCCATGTTTGTCAGTGCTGGACCAACACACTGTCACAGCAAAAGCAATGCATATCCACACCATTCTGTGTTTCTGTTGCTGCCACAACAGCTACGTCTTGTTGTGTCTTTAAATGCAGGTGCGTCGGAGCAGGTGCACACCTGCTGTGTGTGCACTGTTTGCTAACAAGAACAGACACGGATGCATAATTCTGTTGGTGTGCAATGAATATGTCTGTGTGTTTGTACAGTGCATGTACAAACAGCCAGGCCCAGTGACTGTATAATTCAGACTGCAGGATACCCGAGGGTGCAGGCCTCTCTCCTCGCTCGGTTACTCACCAGGAAATAAAGGGAAACACACCCCCGATCCAGCGGCAGCTCGGAAACAAATTGAGCTAAAAGGTCAATCACCCCCCACCCCCCACCTAACTTTAATTAACAAATCAGTTGAAAATGCCAGGGAACCAGAGGCTATGAAAATATTACACCGTAAAGTTGCTACTCAGTGCTAATTGGGTACCATTTAATACACCAGTGAATGGATGTTAATCATTAGCTAATACACCAAGGCTTTGTTCCTCTGTTAGAATGGCTCTTATGTCCTACTGCTTCATTAGGTGAAGTTCTTGTGACTGATACCAGCTCTGGTGTTGTACACTTTTTCTTTCTGTCACAGCTCAAAACAACTAGCCAAATGACTTAAATGAAAAAGTGAGGTCAACACTGAAAAGTTTGTTTTCAGTGACTGCAGATTTCACGCTGACAGCACTGCTTGCTGAATAAACTTTGAAGAAAAAAAAAAAAAGACATCATAAACACTGCGCCTGCCAAAAAGCCAATCTCTGAGTAATGCTGAGACACAGCCATTAGTGAGATTGGCAATGCTCTCTGATACTCAAGTTATCCCCTCCAAACCTCCCAGATTTTATTCGTTCCTCCTCCATCCCTTCATCTATCTCTCCCTCTGTCAACTTGCATCTCAATTAACAGCAGGAGAAACAGAACCACGCTTTTATTTGTTTGGAGTCCTATAACAATGCCACCTAATCAGTCTCGGCTGGACTAAAGGGGGCGAGAGGCAAAGGATGAAAAAACCAAAAAGTGCTGGAATTGCATTAGCGGTAATGAGGGGACCAGAAAATAAAGATAAAACCTCCTTGTTGCAGTAGCAGACAGAAAGGGAAACAGAAAAGGAATGGATGGAAGAAGGATGGTACAGTAGGAGATGCCGATGGAAAGAAAACCAGGAAAAATTAGGAGGCAGGAAATAAGGAATAGAAGGTATAGAGAGTGGGAATCTAAGCAGGTCAGGAGCATGTGGCATGAAGGAGTGCAGGGCCGGATGGCAGAGCTGAGGAATAAAAATGAGCAAGTGGGAGAGGGGAAAGCAGATGTCTGATTCACCGACTCATCCCTCTGCTCTGGCACTGAGCTCCACAAAGCCGGCACGTCTGAGAAGAAAGGAACAGTCATGATAGATAGAAGTATATTAAGGTAAAAGATGATATGAAACTGAAGAAATGGAGACATGGAAAAATGCAAAGGTTGAAAGTGTGCAGCACACCAGAAAGTAATGTTGAGATACTGTGATTTCTGCAATGCTGGGAGATCACTATTAGTGTCTTGATATATCTGATTGTAGAAACTACAGGAGATCTTTAGATTATATGCATAAAGCCAAACAGTGACAGTCAATGGCTGTAACAGACCATACAAACTCCTTTCAGAATACGTCCTGTCTTTGTATACACCACAGCTTTACGTAACAACAGCGATATACAAGATACGACCATTTTAAACAGCTTGCGCATGGCTGAGGATGCAATTTCTGAAACAGTTGACACATTAGGAGTTGCTGCAAAACAATTACGGCAACCACTCCAAACAGACAATGTAGCTTATCAAATGGAGGAACTGGCATCTCTGAAATGTCTTTTGATGTTTGTTCAGAATGTGTTTTTCTAGCTTGGATGTTTACTCTGCTCAGCCCAATGCATTAGGAGCCAATTTTCAAATTTGCTGCAATAAAAAGTACATTCTAAAATCCATAATGATTCATTGAATAATGACATTATTATATTTCATTACCATATCAAGAGTAGCACTTCTGGCCAACAGATTGTGCCATTACTGTCTGACCATTCCAGAACAGTAGTATCGTATCAGTATCACATACTGACGATCCTTTTCAATATAACCATGAAAGGCTACAAACAACAATAAATAATCTATTTACAAAGACACTCTCTAGCCTTTCAGCTCTTTCTACGCCCCAGCCCTTTTGCTCTGTGCTCTAAAAACAGTTGAACAAACTTTGTACCTGGCAGAACCTCAGTCCAATTTCCCCTTTGGTTGTTGACACAGGCCCATTTTCAAGGTAACATAAATTATTGTTAGCCAGAAAAGATCAAGGCTATATTCCTTTGTTTTTGTAATATCTCTGTAAGGCTACGTGCCGCCCTGAAGTAACTCATGTAACTTTCTAAAGTAAAGAGAGACTAACGTTGGAGTACTTTAATGATACCCAGAAGGGGAAAAGGGGACACATGCCCAGCATGGGTGGATTATGAGAGAACAGGCCTTTGAGCATAGGTATGCAAAAGGTCCCACCACCTTTCCTACATAAGAGAAAGATAAGAGACTTTGTGGTGGTTTCGCGTCTCTATGTTGTCATTATGCATCTTTTTGTGTGTTCACATATGTAGTCATTTTCATTGCTTCATGGTAATTATGCTTTTTATAGTTGTTTCCTGTCTCTTTGTAGTTCATTTACATCTTTTTGTGGTCACTTTGAGTCTCTTTCTGGACAGTATGTGTTAATATGAGTGACATTTTGTAGATGAAGGCCAGAGGAAGCCTTGACACTTTGGGTTTCCGGGCCAGAGCCCAGTAGGCTCATTCAGTAATCCATCCATGATACCCGGCAGTGCAGGAGCAATGTCGACTGATAGCCTTGTCATCTTTGGTCTCTACTCCTCCCTTTTAGCTGTGACCGGAGGCCTGAATTTGTGACATTTTGCCTTGATCATAAATATGTATGTCAATATACCCTTTCATCACATCCTGTAGTCCTTGCTTTTTGCTTCTTAAATTATACTGTCCGACACTCAAAACTATCTAAAAAACAATGCAGCACTTGGCTAAGAAAAACTGGCATCACTATGTTTCTTTTTGTCAAGCTTGTCTGACTTAGCAACAGTATCTAAGGGGAGTGGGACTCAGGTCTGGTCAATTGCCAACTGAATTTTAAAGCACAGCAATGCAGCCCAGAGGCCTTTTCAGCGGGTTTTTAAACTAGGCCTGCATGAGCTCTGGTTCCCTCCAGCATGCCTCCATAGTTACTGCCCTGCTCTGCTCCACCAAGGGGACTGCCCCAGGGGAGCCAATTAAGAGTGTCCGCTGTGCCGGTGACAGCTGCTCTAGCTGCAGCCCCGTAAGCCTCCCAGCTCCACATCACTGATGGGGAAATACTGTAGAGCTGGCTTGGATGGGGAGGAGATGAAACAGAGAGCGAGTCAGAAGGGAAGAAGGGATCAATAAGGACAGCAGTCATTCTGAGAGCGCCAAGAGATCGTGGTGTGTCAGAGAGGAAACCTTCATGGGGATAGGGTGCTGCAGTGTGACTCCAGGTTGATTACATGCACTTCACTTCCACTGTGCACGGTCAGTTTCAGAGAAAGCTACATAAGACTCGAAATGACACAAAGATGGACGGCTTGTCCAATCTGATTGAAACACTGATTGTTCTCCTTGGCCAAATTCTGGCCATTTGCAGAAAAACTGAGCAATTGAAATGTGAAAAACAAAATGTATCTCCTAAACCTCAGCCACTGCTCTGCTAAGAGACAGCCAGACTCATTTGGTATGCTTTGGTACTGAGTCCCACAAAAAGGCTGGTTTGATAAGCAATGTCACACTAAATTATTTCTACCCTTGAGATTTAAACAATTTTGATATTTTCAAATGTGCCTGAATGACTGTTTTTTTTTTTCTATTTTCAATACACTGCTTTTTGCTATTTACTTTAATAGATTCTGGTTTTATAGAAGTGTAAAACCCTCTGGTCTTTCTAAACAGCCCAGATTTCTTCGTCTGTCTTTCCATATCCTCTTATCATTTCATTCCGTCTGTTACTCTTCAAACTATATTCATATTTCAATGGGGTGCAGAGCACGAAATTCTTCGTCATCTTCTTGTCAAAGACAGAAGAGAAGAGATCACTGAGGTGAGGACAGTGAGAAGAAGCAGTATGATATTTTCAGAACACAAAAATGTTACTGAATCAGGGGAAGTTTTTAATTGGGGCCTCTGAGATAACCCGTATGATGCGGATAGCCAGCAGGGGTGGTGGTGGAGCATTGATTATACATTTCAAAATGTATTGTTATGCTCCCATTTAAATACTGTAGCAAGTGAATTCAATTCCTGCCCTGTTTTTTCTTCTTCTTTCGGGTGTTTGCCTGAAACAACCTTGGAGCTCTGCAAAGTGAGATTGATAACAGCATTCTTGTTTCCAAAGAGGAGGTTAAGAAGAACGCTTTTCCATTTTTTTTTCTTCAGAATTCCCAGATGCCTGCCTGTTCTTCACCATTGCCTGCTTAATGCAACACAACGCCTCTGTGGATTTTATTTGGTCTCACTAATTGATTAAGAGCTGTGACTTGAGGGGAAAGTGCACAAGTGTTATGCCCATTTTCTTTAGTATATTCTGCTATATTTTTCAGGTAGTGGCTATTTTCTGGAACTCTGAAAGAGGTGTCCAGCCTTGGCATTAGTGGTGACACTGATTTGAGATTCAGTGGACTGGTGGTGGGATGAAAACCTCCCTATGTCATGTAACAAGAACAGACCATCCCAGCACTCCCCTGCTTTATATATACCACTGGCGAACTGTCTTTTCTAGGATGACGAAGGTATGGCTCATCCCACTCATCTGATAATACTAATTGCCTGCAGGTCCGCGATATTCTGTAAGGTAAAGTATAAGTACACTCTCACACATGAGCAAAATTAACACTGGCGCATATCTGCCTCCTGTTAACTTAATTTTAGTGCGAACAAAGCAACAATTAAAAAAATTGCTTCTGGTGGGAAAGCAAATTCGCAACCTCACACTGCATGGAGTACAACTTTGATGAACTCCGAGTGGCAAACGCAGCCTCAGCTAATAGCAAAGAAGTATGTGTGGAGAGGAATTTGATTGTTGCCGTGTTTAATCAGCCAATATTGTATTATATCAGCCAAAAAAAAAAAACTGCCTCACATGAAAGGTGGTGCCTGGCTGGCAGGAAGTGGAGAGATAAGCACAAACATAAGAAACTGGAAAATGAACCAATAACATTATTATAAACGATATATTGTAGCGTTTTCAGGGAGTGGGAGAGCTTGCATAAAACAGACTAAAAAAAGATATCTCTTAATATCTTATAAAACAAAAGCCAAAGCCTGTAATTTCTGACTAAAAAATAAGGCAAAACATAAATGCATTGCTCTCAAAGTAAGTTCTAAACTGTTTCTCTTCCATGTTTCCAAACCTTTCCTTCATGCATACCTTATTGGGCATCACAGCTGTGGGCTTTTAATCAAAGTGTTAGCTTTCTAATAACATAAAAGTAATTACCAAAAGAAAGCACTGTGTCTGAGACTGAGATCGAGAACTAATCACCCAGGAAACGTTTGTTAATTCAGTATCAACTATTTGTCTTTCTGTTTCAGCCAGTGGCACACACAAATCAGCATGAACAGGGTGCCTACAGGTATCACACACTTGAGTTTAAAACCTTATCAAGATCATTTTCAGTCAAATGTGAGATTGAGTTTTGTACATATTAAAGCATTGCTGGTAAATATAAAGGTGAGTGTAGATGTGGTCCAGTGCAGAAGTAGGTTTTATGTAGGAATCTTAGAGTTAGGCTAATGTACATTTTTCCAATAGGAAAGTGCAAGTACAAAATAAAAACACAGTGTTAGTAGTAGGTTTAAAGATTTATAACATCAGAAATGTAGATGAGCTTGGCTCATTTTGACAAAAAGAAATCAAAAGAAATGAAATTAGATAAAATGTTACTGGCAATTCAGACCTCACAAATTTGAATGTATGGCCATTTTATGACTTTTAAGGCCTAATATTTCTACAATTAAATTTAAAATGTGACTTTTTAAGGATCTGCAGACACCCTGGTAAGTACAGTGAAGCAATGAGACCAATGATATGGAAAACAGCAGCACCAAGTCAGGTACAATGAAGTTTTCTCTAATCGCTTTCGGTCATGTGGTTAAAAAAAGAAAACCCCTTCATGCGTTGCGATTCTCTTACACTGTAATCCCTTGTCTTATTGCTTCTTCATTGTGTAAGACGTCCTTGAGTCTTGAGTAAATATGAGGAAAAGATTATCAGTTATCTCTTGCCACACCTGTAACAAGGTATCTGTTCACTTCAAGCGTGTAGAGCTTAATTCGTAATCAAATAGCAATGAGACACACACAAAGTGGAGTGGATATCCTCCTGCCAATCAAACCTCAGCTTTGTTTGGAGTGAAAGTCACCTTTCCAGATGCCTGGATGCCAGCTCTACTGCCACCCACACACACACTGCCTACACATACACGTGCATTATACATAACTGCACACGTACCTCCCACTCCGTGCAGTGTGAGGAACCTTCTGTCAGTTTCCACTCATCAAAAGGTATTGGGATGACACTTAGCAAAGCTCTCCTAAATGCGAACAATGTAATATGTGTTGCATGACTCTCTAATGAGCTTGGCAGCAGCTTCTATTTCACAAATTGTACTAGCATGCACGCAGATACAGATGCACACTAACCCACGCACTGCAACTACGTGCTTTTCCTCACCTTCAAGCTTCTTCCACTTTGCAAATACATTTATGCATTGAGAAAACTCATTCTATTTACTTTCTAGTGTTTACTTGCAGGTCTTGGACTATCCCCATAGGTGCAGACAAAGAAGTTGCTAGAAAAAACTGACAACAGGTTCCTGCTCAGCCAGCTCATGTTGGCCCCACCACCCACTGTCCATGGCCACAACCTAATGTCACCTCGCCTTTCACATGTCAGACTTGACAAGCCTCTGACAGCTTTCCTCTAAAGGGACCTTCTGTCAAATCTGACATTTGCTACCATTAAAGACCAGCCATGCCTTGTCACTGGTTTGAAAGCTTGAATGTGTGATTTAGAGGGCAGAGCTGATTGCTGGGCAGACTGACTGAATGGTGTTGAAGGTAAAGAACGGAAGGTCTTGTGTAAAAGGGAAAGCCAGTGATGGTCAGGTCTGACAGGTAATTACAGAGAGGAAGTAGTGGTTGAGATGGGGGGGCGGTTCTCTTTACTTGGTAATTAACGACACGGGGAGGCACTCAAGGATGCAAACTGCCCCATCCATCTGTAAAACAGTAAAATCTTTGCCGAGTAATCAACCATACTGACATGTCACCAGTGCACTGGGGGAGATCTGTCATATCCATGCACATGTCCTTTGTTGCCATCATGACAGGTTTGCATATGGCTCCACGGTCACATTTGCTGTCACTGCTTCTTGTTTTATTGGCCCGAAGGCACATGACGATATACCCAACCCACCAATGCTGATACACCACTGACTGATATGTGTGTGGATGTACATTACTGGTTGTCCTCCATTTTATTCCCCTGCTTCATGCCTGCCTTACATAAATGTTATTTATACAGTGTTTCATTATGACCTGATAAAGGCTATAAGCTGAAACGTGTTGGTCTTACAATAAACTTGTTCTGTACACTACAAGTTTTACACCCCAATCACCATTGTACATTTCTGCCAACCACAGATATGTTACATTTATATATTATTATGTTGAAACTTTAGGTTTCTTTTCACTTCAACAGGGCTGTGATTAACACGAGGGCAAGTGTAGGCTCAAGAATCACACAAGGAAAAGATCATGTTTTGGCTAAAAATATCTGCTTTTTGTTGCAGTGATGTCTCAATAAGAAAACAACCACCTTTCGTGGCTCTATTCCCAGTGGAAAAACTGAAAGGTCACTAAAAAATACCCATGACTGGTGCCTAAAAAGCTGCTTGTAAAACTGCAATGGGTCACTAAAACACACCTATGCCTGGTGCCTGAAAAAGCTACTTGTGAAACTGCAGTGGCTCACTATAAAACACCCACTGTTTGTGCCTAAAAAGCTGCTGGAAAAACAGCCATGGGTCACTGAAATACACCTTCACTTTGCTGTTTTTCCAGCAGCTAAAAAGCACCCACATTTGATGCTTAAATAGCCACTTGTAAAACAGTGACATGTTGCTAAAACAAAATCACATTTGGTGCCCACAATGGCACTTTTGAAACAGAAACAGATTGCTAAAACGCATCCATGTTTGGCACTTAGAATGCCACCTATAATAAAGCAATGGGTTGCTAAAACAAAACCAATGGTGTTGTTCCCTGGTCTCAAACAGTGGTTTGCAGATTAGCAGCGGTCTTGCCCAGGTTTCACACCATTCACCATCCTCTCCACTTAGGCAAAGCCAGCTCATATATTATCTTGTTTAGAAATGTTGGTAAGATACGTGTAAAATGTACAAATGCAACATACTCATCATTCGAAGAAACATACAATGCCATCAAGGTCTTCTGGTGACTGGATTGAGTTTCAACCACTTCTTCTTTCCCTTCTCTATGCACCTGAAGTAGGTGAAGTTGTGACCGAAACCCTCACCCTGCATCTAATGCTTCCTGTCTCCAGATGGCAACATTATGGACTAAGGTCTAGTATAACAAAGTAAAAATGGAAAGGAAATGTAGAATAAAAAGCGTGCCTTGGTAATTCATTGGACAAAGGCACATATTAGGTATTCATGATGTGGCAGCTGGCTCTTGACCTTAGTCTTATACAGTAAAAAGATTTTCCACTGGGATTCCATTTTCCAATGAAAGGTTTGAAATGTTTCAGTGCGAGACAGTGGTCCCCTCAGGAGGGAGGTCAACTAACCAGTGAGAAAGGATCATAGGTGACATCCTGAGGGAGGAAGCCCTGGACACTGTGGCTCTCCACTGAACCTGTCAACAGTCTGATTAATACATGTGGCAGATCAGAGAGAAAGAATGTATAAAAGAATCCTTTTCTTTACTGCCTCTTGTGTACTGCCTACCCACATATCAGACATTAATCAAGGAGGGGAAGAATTGTTTTCTCTCCACAGCATGGCACAAAAAATAAAACTTCATCTGTGTCTGGGGCAAAGGGAGGGGCAATGTTGCGTGACATTCTCTTCATATCGCTGAGCTAGAGGTCACCTCCCGGCACTGAGAAAAAAGAGAGAGGGAGAAAAATAACGCTCTCCATCTCTCACCTGCTCGCCCACTGTGCCCGCATTCATCAATCCTCTCCCCCTCTCTCTGTTCCTGTCCTTCCATCTATCTGGCCTTGTGTGACACACACACACACACACACACACACACACACACACACACACACACACACACACACACACACACACACACACACACACACACACACACACACATATTGCTACCTCTGCCATCAACACAAATTGACTCACACAGTACTTTGATTAGGACATGAGCAAACCAACATCACCCTCCATGATTACTGCATGTGAGCCATAAAGCAACCTGAATATGCACACAGCATACCAACGCTCTCATTTTATTACCCAGCATGCCGCTGGTATTGTAATTGCTCCTGAGCTCTGACACCGCAGAACAAACGTTTTAAAGTTAAATGTACATTGTATAATTAATTTGATTGGTGAAGGATTAGTGAGACAAGGACTTCATTAAAAAGGTATGTAATTTCAAATGAGAAAACCACATTCAGTGTTAAATGTTTTAGGGAAACGCGCTCATTAAATTCCATTTCCGAAGGTATTTGCGGGAATGGACGTGGTTAGTAATTAGTGTTTTTGGAGCACCAGTTTTATTTGCGCAAATGAAATGAGTCACATAGGACTGATGAAATACAGTACATTTACAGTCTCTCCACATCATAACATGTGAATCATCTGCATACAGCTTCTCTGAATCATTAACAACCCAGAGTAAAAATAGTAATGGGATCCCACGACTTCCGTTTCTGTGACAGAATTGAAATTATCTCCAACAATAATACAGCGGGATAAGAAAAGAACAAGAACGAAACGTTTTAAACACTCCTGTTGATGATAGCATAACAGTGCATCCATTATCTACCACTTAAAGGCCTCTACCAGAGTCCAACATCCATCTTGTTTATTACTCTCCAATAGCTCTGACCTTTTGATCCCTAAAGTACAGCTTATGGGCAATACCCTCTACCTGTGAGTGAAATACAATCAATACCTGGAGAGCTTTGTTCCTGTGCAATGTATGGAAGACCACAGAGTACATCCAGAAAGGAGGATGGTGGCTATGAATGGTGGAAGGAAACTGACAGAGCAAGACGGATGACTGACAGCTAGGGAGCGCACTCTCTCAACGGGGGAAATGATTCAAGTCAAGTGCAGTGCTGGGAACTCCACCTTTGCATAAAGCCGTGTGCATGAGATGGCTATATATCATTGTGGCCACTCACTGCAAACACACACTCTTTATCCGGCCCTCAATAATGGAAAGGAAAAGAAAATGGAAATTAAAATACAGCAGCACAGCAAGGGATGTTAATCAAGAATATGAGTAACGGTGAGTGTACAAAAAAAAAAAAAAAAAAAAAAAAAAGGAAAACAACACTAAATCATTGGCAAACAGATCAAGGCTCCTGTGCAGGAAATGATTCAAATGCAGACAGACGCAGACACGAAGACAAGTGGACGGCGGAAGGTCAAGCACGCTCAACAGCATCTGAGCAATGGAGTCCAGGTGGAGGCCGTTTGTTTGGCAGTGCCAGGATGTAGCCTTAATTAGCTTCATGCCAACCATCCATCTACCTTGAGCTAGATATGTCTGGCATCTGAATGTCTATCGGTGTAATTCCTCAAATGCCAAATGACTTCTGCTGCCTCCTGGTTACAAATGAACCTTGCTGCAATTTGTTCATCTTCTACATGATGTCAGGGTGTTTGTTTTGGTAACTATAGAGCAAACAGGCCTGCAATCTGATCATTACAGGAGCCGGCAAGACTAAAAATACAACCTAACCAATGCAAGGCCCCCTAGCAGCACAATAATACTTTGTCCCTACAGGATTTAGTTTCATGATGACAGTTAGTTGTAATCTAACCCAGTTTGCGGGTAAACCAAGCCTTCTATCCAGGCTTAAAAAGGGCAACTCTGCTTGTGTGCCGGATAGTTATTATCCGGACTGATGAATATGCAGTAAGATAGCTCTGCTAAAGAGAGCTCCAAGGTTTCAGGACACAAGATACACGAGTTTAATTGAAAATATTTCAAGGAGCCTAAATTACTTCGGAGAGTCAAATTAAGTGTGGATTCTCAGTATTTAGGAGAAGTGTTCGATGCCAGGTTCAATTTATGTGGCTGAGAGGCCATTTAATCCTCCAGCATAAACAAATAAGCAGATGAAATGTCATGTTTTTCCCTGTTACATCTTTCACGAAGACATTCTACACGTAGCTGTGCAGTTGAAAATGGGAGATTCTGGGGAAACAATCCATTTCCAGATTTTCTGCCAGAGTGAGCCTCTTAGCTCGCCCACATGCTCTGCCATTGGCGGTCAATAATCTGCCCAATGAGGAAACATTAGCTGGCGTGTGGAAGAAGAAGAGGAGGAGGATAGGGTGAAGCTTGTAGAGGATGGGCGACTGAGTGATTTGCCTTACATACAGGCCATGAGATAAGCCTCTTGGTTTCCCCCCTGGCAGATAAAGGCCCCCACATTACAGTTATCGTTGCAGACAGATTATAGACTCCACTCTCTCTCTAAGTACAGGATGACGCTGGATAGGCCTCCCCTGCCCCACTGCCATTAGGAATGCTCTGCCTGCGCTGTTCTCCACTGCAATCAATCTAGTTTACAGCCACTTCGAGTTATCGCTTTCACTTGACACTCTCCTAGTAGATGTTGACCTAGACTATTCCTCCATACAATAACAGAACAGGTTGCACCTGGTCCACAACTAAGATGAGACCAATACGATCTCCTATATTGGTCTGATTGTGGAGAATAAACCCTATTCTAGCTCTAATGCAACACACAGATGGAATCATTTAAGGTATTTGCAAAATGGCTAGTCCGTTAACGCTTTTGTATTATATCAGGTGCTCTTATTTACTCAAGGCCTTTGCCATCATGCGTAATAGAGTGGTAAGGGATGTAAAGGAAAAATGTCAATGCACATTTCAATAGTTCCCTGGGCAGAAGAGCAACTGGTCTGACAAGCAAAGGTTTATGACTGTGACCCGGACCTGTGAAGCTGAGCGTGGCTTTGGATAGCCCCAAATGGGACCATCACCTGGGCGTCCTCCTGAATAACCTATTTCGGCGGTGAAATGACTGATGGGTTGGGATAAGATGGCAGCGGTGCAGAGCAGAGTGGAGCAGAGTGGGAAGTAGCGGGGGTTCGCCTATCTCTGGTTCTGCTCCAATAGTGCCTTGGTTCATCTCTACAGCCCCCCAAAGGCCCCGGGGAGGAGATTTAAGTGTGTCAAGGCTCTGTGTGCAAGAAGATGAGTTAGGGCTTCAAACACACCGTACCAAGACTCTATCACTCTCTGTAGTTTTTTCTCCCTTACACTCTCCAACCTTCCCTTTCCTCCCCCTACTGTGCAAGCTCTCCTTCTTTTCCCTACTCTCTTAATCTCCACTCTTTCCACCATTCTTCCTCATTTCCGCCTGATATTTCATGTTCCCCTTGGTCTTTCTGTGATATGGAAGCTGCATGCAGAGATGACTTGTGGGCACATTAATGGTAGTAGCAGGGGGGGAATGATTGTGATGGATGCCATGTCTGTCAGTCATCAGAGCCCTGACACAGATGTGTCGGATGAAGATGCAGAGATCTTTGAAGTTCGCTTGAACTCTGCAAAGTTACTTTCTGCCCGTAGAACATGTGTGGGTGTGTGCATTTGCGTACATGTGTATTTATGCGATACGGTGTATGCAGAGACTCAGCAGGAGGTTGCTGTCTGTCAAGCTCTCTCAGTAAACCTTCAATTTCACGTCCTGACATATTATTTCAAACAGTGAAAATGCACCGCCTCTGCTGAAGCAATATATCACATTTTGCCTTGGTACACTCTAAACTCCATAACAACACAGTGCAGCTACAAGGAATAATTAAGCCAAGAAATCAGTGTCCCCAAAGGACTGCGGTAAAAATAAATCATGGGTATATAACAAGCGTAGCCAATACACTGCCCGGTCCCATGGGTTGCTTCCTCTGTCAACCAAACGGAATAAACAAAAGCTGACAAGGAAACCCCTGTTGACATCCTGCTTGTTGTGAGTGCTCTCAGTCAAGGATATTACATTTAAATATTTGAAGGCAATGCAACCATGGAAAGCTTTTTTTAATACAATGAAATGCAGGATGGAGCCAAGCGGGAGAGCAGCTGAGCAAAGCTAGCTCGATAGATAAATGTTTAATGGGCCATACAGTGTTCACCATAGGTGGGGAGAAACGAGGCAGAGAATACTGTTAATGTGGCACTGATTAGTAAGGTACCAACACTGAATTCATTGGAGTGGATGAAGCCTTTCTCTAGATATTCACTTCACAGATGTTTGTGTATTCCTAAACATGCATCAGCAAGTACGAGAAATCATCAGGTGAATTACAGTACGGTGAACAGACGCCATGATGTATGTCTGCCACCGCTAGACTGCAAGATCTTAAAATCAAACACATGCAAAATGGTTTCTAAATCATCTCCTCCATTTTGGAATGCCAGGTTAAGACTAACAGATGCTTCTATCATGCTACCCTTGCTTAGCTGGTTATATCCAGTATTCAAATCCACAAACTCAATTTGCAAAAAAATCTATAAAATTCCTACATACTACTGTTCAATGGTTTAGAATCACCTGTTGCATTTTCTTATTTCCTTCAATAAAAGCTATTTTCCAGAGATAGAAACATTATAATTCAGACAAAAATGTATTATTCAAATCTGAAATAGTTTTGCCCCCCCAAAAAGAAGAGTGATTAAAACTTCCGTCTAGTTGATATCCCCACAGTGTTGTATGACAGGGGAGAATACTGTGAGAACTTAGATTTTGAATTTATTTTCCAGTCCAAAAAGCACAAGTGACCCTTAATCATTATTGAATCACAATGGTGCAACTGGTCTCTAAATATTCTGGGGAAATTGTCTCTCTTTGGGCCCTCTGTAGTCTACTCAACGATTAGATTTAATATGTTCAAACTGTGATTTGTCAGTACATATTACGTTCAGCTGATAGTCCCTGATCCAATTTCAATCGTGCTAACTGGAGACTAACCTTAAATTTCTGTTAAGTTTAAGGAATGGTTTTGCTACAGTAACACATTGCATGTTGATTCCAGCTTATTATAGCCATTATTGTGCACTTGATTCTCAAACAGGAACTTGCTCTTATTGATATCTGCACACATTTTGATGCTAAACTTCCAGTTTCTTTCATCAGTGACGGCTGATTTCTCCTGTTCTTATTCAGCTGTTGCCTACAGGGATCTTTGTCTCTTTCTGCCATTTCAGTTGTCAGTCTGGTTGAACTGTTGTGCAGTATTATGCTCTCCATGTACAAAACAAACCCTCCTTACAAAATAACATCTATTTGTAAAGGCCACTGAAAGGCCACTTAAAAATTTTGAGTAGCTCTCTCAGCCATCTGACTGGACCAAACAAGCTTTTGTGGCAGGAGATTCACAGCTTTTCAATGGTAGTGTAGTTTTAAAAATATATCTCGACTTATGTGCACTGTATATGAATGCCACAATGTTTGCGCCTTTGTATTATGATCTTTTCATGCATATAATGCAGTGCATATCTCATGGTTATTATTATGCTAGTGAGCAATAAGAATATGATGTTCTGTAAATATTGATGCGAAGTGCACTGACAAAGGCATTTGTGTACATTGCCTCGAATGTGCTCCCTGTTATGCAAAGCTGTGTCTAATAAACAAACTCACGTCCCTCAGCGCTGCCTGTGCTCGCAAGAAGTCATGTACTGGATTTTCTGCATGGATCTCTTAAATTTCCAACATGATATTATATATGTTAATATTTTTGCTTATTAGTTCCTGGACAGCTTCATTTGGAAATGGTCCCTTGAAATGTGAGGTTGTATGTTGGGAATGTTAGCCGGTTGCATTCACATAGTTGCAAAGCTGATGAAAGCATTTTCCTCTGCCTCCTAAAACTCCTTGGGGTTGGGTAGAGTGGCAGAGGTGGCGGTTTTTCAAAGCATCAGTCATGCATAATACAAGCCACTTTGTTTATTAATGGCGAGCACTCCCAGTGGAGACTCAAATCCTCGGCGCGGGCACCCAAGTCGCACTGCTTTAATATCTGACGGCTAAATAATTAAAGCCTGCTTACATCACCGCACCCTCTGAAGATCTGGCCCCCTCGTCTCTGCCATCTACAAAGCCAAGGCGTTGCCCACACCGTGATGCACTCCCACTGATGTGCCTGCGGTGCTTTCATGTGCCGTGGCAGGGAAGGTGGGTGGATATAAGAACATCCCGCCAAACACAACACCGCAGAGTAAGCATGTCACCTCCCCTGAGCTAATGCAAACTTTTAGCACATTTTCAGACAGCTAAATTTCAAGGAGGAAACACTTTATTGTGAGTACCCCAGAGAAACTGTTATTCAACTGCACCTGCTTCTGATGAAGGCTGAAATTTAGCTTGTAAGGACACATTTCAAAATAAAATTCAGGAGAAAAATGTACTAAATCAATACCACTATACTTGCAAATAATAAGAGCTAGAATGCTACTCCTATTCATAGTCGTTAGTTTGTGACATATGGATTGGTGCATGGCTTCTCTTGCTTTTGGAGGGGCATTAATCAAACCCGAGGCGGTGGAGGATCCTCGGCACCTCGGCCAAGCAAAGTGCCATCTTTCCTCGCCTTACCCGGTGCTTCCTTTTAATAGAAAAACTATGAATGGCTGTGTTGGGCGGAAAGCGTTTATCTGGTCTCTGCACTTGTGTATGACACCTTATTTCGTGTCGGCGCCCAAAAACGTGAGAGCAAGACAGGCCAAATCAATTTCAATGGCAAGCAGGGGAGATGTGCTCACAAGCAAGGTAACTGCATGAAGGAAGACTGCAGATGTGATCCATGTACTGGTGTGTATATCAAACTGTTCTGAGCTTTATTTTATCCTAACAAACTTTACTGTGCTCTGTCTCGCACTAACAGAGGGACCTGGAACTGAAGACACCCTCAAGAAAATGAGAATGGTTATTCCTTTAAACAAGAAAGCAGATTAAAGAAATGGAGATACAATGAAAACACATTTGGATAATGGGTTTCTATTGAAGACTTCTTGCAAAACTCACTGGAGTTATGACAGCTGATTTTCAGACGCATACATACCATTTACACCAAAAGCAACTGATTTTTATTCTCTCTATTGTTATTTCAGTGGTAAGCACAATAACAATCTGTTTTAATAGTGTTAACTGATTAACTTTTTACAATTAAACTTTTTGGCATATGAAGATAGTAATCTCCAATTTTCCATTTTCCATTTCAGTTTTGGCACTCTTACTTGTTTAGTTAAAATCTACCTAAGCTCTTGGGACAACTTTTTGTGAATTGGCAGTAATGGTTTTGCTACACATCCTGTCACATCTGCTTCCTGACTGATCACCTAACAGCAGGCTGGCTGCCATTCTGCAGCAATTAACTACAGCCAAAACAATGGGAGGACAAGCCCACAGGGCCCACTTTCAGCCCTGGGCCTAGAGGCATCAGAGGCGTACAAATAATCGTGCAGGAAAGCAAGGCAGCCACCAAAGAGACACTCACATGTCAGCAAGCACATATACACAAACTAAGCAGCATGAACTTTGAGGGTACTGCTGAAGTGTGTTTGTGGTATCAGACAACAGGGATGTGGATTCAAACTGCTGCTGAGAGCTGCTTGATACGCCCACCTTCCTTCATTGCACTTCATAAGCTATCAAATATGCACCGACCCAGAGCCAAGTATCGAGCAAGAGACAAAGAAGTTCTTGGGAAAAAAAAAAAGAAGAAAACCTGTTAAACTAACACTTCTGCAACTGTGGGCTCAACAATCCAACATCTCTGAACTAACTGAAGTTGACAACACACTCGCTCCATTTTTGGTCTTGGCAGCTGTTTGGAAGACTGTAGTCTGGCACACTTATTATTTTTATATACGTGCATATATATATATATATATATATATATATATATACATATATATATGTATATACATATACATATATGTATATATATATGTGTGTCAACCCCTTTTACAGCAGCACTAATGCTCAGGTGTAAAAAGGGGTTGGGAGGTTGGGGAGTGTGAGGGCAGGACAGAAAATGTCAAACCAGCAAGCTTATCTTAACTGGCCAGAACACCTGAGGCGTCCTTTCGGTTTCTCATCACGATGTGCGTGTCCGTGCATGTGGTTGTGCGCCTTGGACTTGGTGTGGAGGGAGAATAATGAATACTAATGGCGTTCTCTGAAAGAGAAGGGTTGTGACTTGACTCTCAAAGGAAAGCGCTCAACAGCTCTCCCCCTCAACATCCCTACACACGCAGATGAACACACACACACATTGCACCTGACCTCCCCCTGCAGCCCAGAGATAAAGTGGTGATTATCAAACATAGCAGCTTGCCATAAGCACAGTAACCAGTGATATAGGCCACCGGCAAAAGAAAAGGACAAGACTTGAGAAGAGAGGGCCACACACTGGGTGGTTTTCAGCAAAGATGGTGCTTGAACCTTGGGACTCAGAGGGCTAGTGGCCCTGCTTGTTCAGGATAGGGCGGATGGATGGGTGTGGGCAGCAGCTGAACTCATCAGTATGCATGTGTAGTCAAGCAAAGCAAACAACGCCGCACAGAGGACGACAAACAGCGACTGTTCTCCCGTAGGAAGTGGACCAGGGCATGTAGAAAGCAGTAGAGACAATGCAAAAAGAAACAGAAGTAGAAAAAATACAAAACGCTTAGAGGATGATTTGGTCTAGATGATAACACAGACTGAAGGTAAAGTGACTGGAGAGGAAACTAAGAGAACAAAGATGGCAATGAAGAGAAAGTAGAGCAGCTCAGGAACAACACTGACACTGGAATAATCGTTATGGTAATTATATGCTCAAGTAAGTAAAAAGGTAAAGAAATCCATGCCAGAGACGACAGTGAGGGATTGAATTTATACAGGGAGGTCAAAGGTGTGTGAATATACAATATCTTTTCAGTTACTTTAAGGGCACTGTGAGGTGGGTTGCCGAGATTACCAAAGACCAGCAAAAGAGGAGGGGTCAGTGCATTCACCACGACAACCCTGTAATTAACATCAGTACACAGTGCAAGTCAAGTAAATACCCTTTGGGTGCCAGTTGTTTCATGATGTAATTCAATGTGGACAAACACTCCTGCCATCATTTAAAATTGTATTTTAATGCCTTCATATATTGCACATCACATTTTACTTTCATTCAATGAATACAATTATGTAGAGTAGCCTGTCTATTTTCAGTTTTCTGTTCATTTTGTTGATGCAATTCATATTTTAAATATGACAACCGCAACAAAAATGGAGCCTGTTTTACCATAGCAAAAAAAAATATTATTGTCTTTTTTTTTTCAAAATAGCAGCCATGCTGTAAACAAAGCTTTGCTGGAGAGATAACAATGGATGTGTTTTCCTTTGACGGTGAAGTTGCAAGTTTGAACATAAAAGAATTTGAAAAAAATGAGTGACACACAAAAGCTCCTCACACAAACACACACAAACTTCGAGCGAAGCTGAGAGAAGGCCCAGGTGATGTGTGAGTCACTGTAATTATGGTCTTGTCTGAATCTTAAATCATTTGGTGGTCTGAGGTGATCAAGGTCAACTTTCCATTTCCTGCGCGTTTCCACAAACACACCTGGGGTTGAGGATGTCCTCGGTTTCCTAGGTGACCAATTATGACAAGGAGGGCAAGAGGTGAATGAAGCTTATGATTCTTGAAATTTTGCCCTTAGCCACTGCGGGAGATGTTTGAACCTTGGGAGCAGAGCATGTGAGCGGAGCGGAGCTGAGCTGGAGCTTACTGTGTACTTCGGAAAAGAAACTGAGAAGAGAAGCAGCGGTACCATGGAGAACGGTCCCTAACTGCGGGGAGAGGCGAGAGGGCTTCCCCGGAGGTCGGCCGCTTAACCTGGTCCGTCTCCTCCACACCTTGACTTATTTCCACCCTGCCGACAGCGGTACCATGCAGAACGGTCCCTAACTGTGGGGAGAGGGGAGAGGGCTTCCCCGGAGAATCTACCAAGCTCATGTTTTATTTGTGAATAGAAGATTACAGGTTAGGGTAGTACAACGCATTGACGAGTGGTGAGCGAGTGGAGCGGGATAAAATTTATGACGGAGTGGAGCGAAGAATGCGCAGAACCAAGTGGAGCGGACAAGTGGCGCAAAGTGACAGGTCTGCGAGCAAGGAGCGAAAATTTTCACCCAGTCCGCTCGGCTCACATGTTCTGCTTGGGAGTCTGTCTATAATAACTGTACTTGTGTGCATTTGAAGGCACGTGCAGATGCACACACGTGTAGTATGTACACACCGGGCCCACTTCTGGAAGCCCCCAGTGGATATATTCTGTCCACTGCCAAGGACAAAGTGATCCACCCAGCGGTAAAATCTCTTGGAAGCTTTCCATCTGAAACATCAAAGACAGCCTGAATCAAAATTAGCTTTTTAATCCCTTTAGCCCTATGCAGTGGGGTGTTCAGGTATGGATTACCTCGCATGGCAAACATTTCCTTCCTCTGTCTCCAATCCAGGGTCATGCAAAGTGTGCATAGGTGTGTGTTGTTTGCAAGCACAGATGTGTTGATAGATGAGCAAAGAATGAAGCCAGACACACTGACAAAACCGCTGCCGTGCCACTGGTGCGAAAGAGTGATGATCACACATATAAACAAGCCCTGGGCAGAGCTTATTGGTTTATATTTGGGATGATGTAGGCAGTTCACACCTCAGCGCAATCTCCCTCTAATTGCAGTGCTAGTGTATTCATGCGTGTATTGTAAATATCTTATAGGGAACAGAGGACATACTTATGATGCAACACATCGGCACAGCATAATGAGGCACACACTCATAGAAGAAGTCGTACCTTGCAGCATGAACTTTCACATTTCCCATGGATCTAAGCAGGTAGCTAATGCAAGGCTGGCTGCATGCATGTGTGCAGGGGGTCAGTTATCATCGGGCAGACAGCCTGGTGAAATGCCACAGTTCAGCGGTCAAGGCTCTCCAATTAGCCGTAATCACAGCAGTGTGGGTGAGACTTTGCTGCATCTGAATAGACAGTAATGAACTGCTTTACATATCCAAGCCTGCAATTGGTCGCTGTCTCGGACTGACGGAAAGGGCCCTATGAATCGGGCAGCCCTTCATCCATCAGGGCAGATAATGGTAACAGTGGGGAACTTAAATCAGTGGCAAGCGGTGGCCCCTGGCTGAGGCCCCCTACTGGTTACTGATCACTTCAAAGACATGGAGGCAGATGCTTGCACCAAGCATCAAGGATGGGCCTCATCCAAGATGGTTCCACCTACACACGAGCAAGCCAAGCCCCATTTAATTATCGTATCTGACATACATGCAACATGTATGTGCAATATATTTTCATTTCATATGAAAGACAAAACCGGCCCATACATGTCTTGAATGTTTTAAAAGATCGCAGTTCATTTGATCTGCTGGGCAGCTTGTGTGTAGTCATACATGGGTGCCAGCAAGAGAGCCCTGCAGGAGCTCATCCAGACAGGTGCAGCATAATAATGACATTGTGGGAAGACAGCAGCAGATAAGGCCTGAGCCTTCAGTCTCATAGACCTGATATGCTAAAACCCAGCGGTGGGTTCAGGGCCACAATGACAGCTTAATGGATGCTAGGTGCCCTCCTTCCCAGCAGACCGTAAGACTTGCTTGGCAGACTGTGGGTCAGGCAGGTGGAGGGCTTTCTGAGGCTTTCTGTGCTGACGTGAGGCCTTACTAAAGTGTGTGTTTGTGTGTGTCTGTGGTGGCAAAGGCTCTGCTACAGTGTTGTGACAATGACACCTAGTTGAGAAACTGTCTACCGAAAAAGGCTCTGAAGCAAGTGGGCTCTTATCACAGA
Source organism: Epinephelus awoara (assembly GCA_035609425.1). Taxonomy (NCBI): domain Eukaryota; kingdom Metazoa; phylum Chordata; class Actinopteri; order Perciformes; family Serranidae; genus Epinephelus; species Epinephelus awoara. The sequence continues at coordinate 8,008,499 of CM069315.1, read as the reverse complement.
GTGGGGTATTAGTGTTGGTAATAAGCTGTGCCACTTGGTCGACAATACATGGAGAGCTGGTATTTCAGACAAGGACTTGATATGCCAGGCTGTAATGGAAGTATTTATGATGGCGATTGAAATTGACTCCCCGCACAAGAGTAGCGTTCTAATGTGCGTGTGCTGTCTTATAGTAGATAATGAAAAAGCTGGACGTGTGCTACTAAAAACAACACAAACCGAATGAGAAGCAGCAGTGTTTGCTGTGTAGGCGTACATTAGTAACTGCTACAGCATACTGCCAGGGGAAAAAAAGAACAGCGAAACGCAGCCAACCAACCAACCAACCAAATAACTTCTCCATCTTGCTTTTGCTTAGCTGCTTTTCCACTCAGCATGTACTTCTTTATGCGTGATTACCAAACTCGCAGCTATGAGCACAAACAGAGGACTAACAGACAGGCCTGAGGAGCTGAGGGTGACGTCCCAGCCTGAGCTTGAGTTCTAAGTTTGTAATGGAAATGTAGCCTTTCCTTTTCACAAGGGGCAAACATACCATTTCTCTTGCAGGCCAATATCATCTGACAGCCATAAATCCACAGAGCGAGCCAGAGAACATTTTTATGTTAATTATGCCAGTTTAAATAGCTTAGCAACTCAAGGTATGAGAAGTGCAATCCAATTACCCAAGCTAGACAGAGCTAGACAGAAGAGAAGGCAGGGAAATAAAAAAAGAAATAGCAATCAGAGGAGGTAACTAGTTTGTATCTCCTAAATTGGCAGCTCATACTGCCTTTGTGCTGTTACTCAGTTTTCCTCTCTATAAACTACCATGTTAAGAAAGGTGTTAACTTTAAAATAACAACATAAAAAGGTGTATGTTGGGTTCACTGAGCAATTTATGTGAAAACATAAGAATTCATGTTCTGTTTCAATTACTGATGAGATGGGTCTAATGATTGTTGTTTGTTAACTGTGAGACGCAAGGTCCCCATATGTTGTAACAATGAATTATCATGGATCCCACTGATTTTCTTGGCAAGCCCCAGCTTACTGTGCTGTAATTGGCTAGTACCAGCCCTATCTGTGACCTCTTTGCCCTAACCCTAACAACCTACGACCTTGATGCATTGCCACGATGAGCCAATGACAGCAGAGCAGGGCGGGACTTGCCAAGTAAAGCAGTGGGATCCATAATAGTGCTCAGCCAGATGAGAAAGTGGTGCTAATAAGTGCTAACAAGCTGATTTGAGTTCTTATCAAAGGTGTGAAGGTTTTTGAGACACACTGTAGACCAAGGAGCACACAAAAGCTCCTCCTGTATATTTGCCATTACAGTGTTTCAGAACACAAACACATTTCACATTCATCTTCAGGTTGGTGGTGGACAAACTTGGACAGCTACTCATACAGGAAGGCAGTGTAATTTAGGTTTCTACATAAACATTAATCTATTTGTTATCTGATATAATTGTTCACATTACAAGAGAGTACTTTATCATATATCTCACAGGCTATTAAATTTGATTATTTGGAAATCTGGTGTTAATCAAGTCTATCATAAACATCTGTTTTAATGGTCTCTGAAAATGAATGACAAAATAATAGAAAATCAGCAACTGAAGTTTGACCTCAGTATCAAAAGACAAACAAAGTCATGAAATCTGTGAACCTTTACACCACCAATGAACACCATAAAAAGGTTAGGTCATCAATTTCTCATTGACAAGACACCAGGAACACTCCTTCATATCTCCTCTATGACACAGGTTAGCCCTCATTTGTGTGCTCAGTCACACTTTGACTGGGAGGACTTGAGCGCATGCAGCTGTGGGCTGGGAGGAGAATATGGATAGCCATAAATCCAATGCAGTACCAAGCACCAGGGATGAAGTTGTGTGCCGATGATGTCTATAGAAGCTTACCACAGCCAATCGACCGCAAAGAGCTACGTGAAGCTCCTCTGCTCATCTGACACCAGATTGATTGATACAGATTACAGGTATGCTGAGGCAAGAGAGAAGAGAGCAGGAGAGGAGGTGGAGACAGACAGACAGACAAACAGAAGTAGTGCTTGTTGGAAAAAAATACTAAGTGGATGCAAATGGAACAACATGAGCATGAATATGGTGAGGAATCAATAAATGCTATTAACGTCTCCTGTCAAAGTAATGTATGTGCAGAGTGTTGAAAAGGAGCAAGAGTAATAAATACAGGGGAAAAAGGGAGAAGAAAAATTGCATTGGAAAAAGCTCGGGCTGGGGAACATCAAAGGAATCATCAGAGTGAAACTCTGCCTTGTCCCTGACAGCTTAGGCTAAGAACAGCGCAGCAACTGATGCACCACAGAGCACTGAGCCAAAGACATATACTGTAGAAAGTAGGACAAAATAAGTAGTGCGCAGGCAATTATCAATGGCTTTCCCCTCAGAACACAATGTACCATGACACACAGCATGTGAGATTTCGCATCTCAACAACCATTTAAGGCCATTCTCTTTTAGTGGCTGCCATCATGCGTCAACAATTACTACGGGTGGTGATTACATGAATTTAAATTGGCCACAGTTCAATACATCAGTAGACCCAAGATGGCTGAGCTTGAAAGGCAAGTAGCGAGACCCAGCTGGCTGGGGGTGTGCTGCAAAAAGCCCAGACGGGAACAGCCTCTGGAAGCATCATCCACCAATTCGAGGGCATGAATCAAGACACTGGCCTATGGGGAGCTGAGGCAGTGAGGTTGGTCACCGAGGCCTGGCTCCTTTCAGTCTTTCCAGAGATGACAGAGATCAATAGATGGATGAACCAATTGCCTGGGCTTATGTACTCACCTTAGAGCTCATTGCCACCACAAATCAACCCTTGAAGAAAATTAACTCCTATTGACCCCTAAAGTCCATGTCATTCCCCTACGTACACATGTACTTCTGCAAGTCACTCAGCACAAGTGGTCAATCATTAGCTGGTCAGTTCTGGAAAAGTCTACAAAAAGAGATCTTACCATGGCCCCCACGTGTAAGAAAGGGCATCCGGTTGATGGCAATGGGCACAGTACCATGCTTGTTGTGGAAGTGGTGGACGTGGTGGGTGGTACTGAGGGAGGAGGAAACTCGGGCTGCCACAGCTGGGCAGGGGAACACCAGCAGCGCCAGAGAGAGCACCAGCCTGAACAGGAAGGCCGGACTGGCCCACACAACTGGTGACGCCGCTGCCGGCCTGGGTACCAGTAGCAACCCTCCATCCACCTCCACTTCCACCTCCTGCTCCATGGGGATGGGGCCTGAAAGGAACAGAAGGCCCCTCCCCCTCATACGACACAAACAGGAAGTGATCATCTCAAATGAATCCGGGGCCCATGATCCCCTGCTTTCCAGCCCGGGGATGAAAAGAAAATACAAATAAAAAATAAGCCAAGAAAGAAAGAAAAAAGATCCTTGTTTGAAAATCCCAAAAATGATAGGAAAGGAAAAAAAACGAAAAATTACAAAATCCTTCCTGAAAAGAAAGACCCCAAAAATCCACCAACAGTCTAGTGTCGATATCCAAAAGCTTCTGACTGGATCCTTGAGAACAAAAACAACTCCCACTCCTCTCCTAAAACAATTAGACCTTTTGTAGAAAACGTAACCTCTTTTGTCTTACAGGCAACTTCGTTGGCACCCTAAAACAAATAATCACAGCTTAGCAGCACTGATTTAGCAAACACAAGACTCCATCTTAGCTCCTTGAAAAATATCTCGTGTACAGCTCTTTGAGTTAATTGTTCGACAGGGTTTCCTTCGCCTTGGGGAGATCTTCAGAAGGTTTTTCCTCCCATAAGCCAATCCTCCATCATGGAGAAAAAGACTCCCGACATCCCTTTGGAGATTTTCGGAGACAACTTAAATGGAGAGCAGTAGAATAGAAAAATACATAGGAGCAAAACCAGGGCGCAAAAGGGAGAGGCGAAGAAAGAGGGGCAGAAGCAAGGGTGCTGAGATGAAGGAGCAGCCGAATCCCGTTTCAGGGCTTTGAATCCCTGAAGGAGCTCCGAACCCGTTCGGTCTGCAGCCGAGAGCGGGAAAACAAGGGATGGATGAAAAAATAGAATACAGGACTGGGGAGAAAAAGGGATGGTGAGAGGGAGGATAAAACGGTCGGCTATTTCCAAGTGCGGCGGTGCTGAATTCCCTCTCCTCTTTTCTGACAAAATAAATCAATATGGGTCATGGAATGAAGAACAGCACTAAGAAGACACCTTAACAGGATTAAACCATAACCAAAGCTCTGAACCAGCATCAGAGTGGTAGATGTCCAGTTCAACAATCCTCCAATCCTTAGACTTGAAACCAAGCTCCGTCCTACTTGTGATTGCTCTTCACCCTTTGAGAATACGATTCCGTTTTCTCTGCCCCTTCAGACACTGCTTCTTGGGGTGGGAGGCAAATGAGAAGCAGCTGCTGGTCCTCTCGATGGGGCTCCGACACGGGGTGCTGCTGCTGGCTTGCTGAGAGAGTCTGACGATGCTGCCGCTACTGCCGCTACTGCCGCTGCTGCCTCTGCTGTGAAATTCATGCTAATTGAATCAGAAGCTGCAGCAACGAGCGCATCCTTCCTGCCCGCACAGTTCTCCCTTCTCCTTTTCCTCCGATCAAGTCAGCCACCCCCCCTGAAGGCACGAGCGCATGGCTCTGTACTGGGCAGGGCAAAAAAACAAGAGTCAGGGGCAGAAATAGAGCCGAAAGGGAAAGGTGGACACAGTCGGATCCTTTGAATGCACAGACGGTGACTATGATACATAGGGCAGAGCAGAGACAGGGAGAGAGAGTGTTTGTGTGTCTGGTTGGAGCAGTGAGAGAGCGAGAGAGAGCGAGAGAGAGAGAGAGAGAGAGAGAGAGAGAGAGAGAGAGAGAGAGAGAAAGAGAGAGAGAGAGAGAGAGAGAGAGAGAGAGGGAGGGGAATGAGTGGAGAGAATTGAAGGAGGAGAGCACGCACACAAGAATGATGGGAGGCACGCATGCATGTTGGGCTTGTTGTTTGCACACACAGTTTTTTAAAACGCTGCCAGAAAGCACATCCTCTTGAGTATGTAAAGCAAGGCACACTCGTGTAGGTGAGTTTGCGCATCCACAACTCACACTAAATACCAAAGCACCTGACAGAAAGTGAATTATTTACTAACTGACACATTTAATAAGGCATATTTCCCCTTTATTGTCTGTGCAGACACAATGTTTTGTTTTGTGCATCCACACTTGTTTCTTCTCATCTCTTAATCCCCCCCCCCCCTCCTTTTGTCTTTTGGCCCCTCTGCACTCATCACTAAGCACACCTTTCAAGCCTGGACCTCAATTTCCCCCCTCTGCTTGCCTTTTATTTTCTCCCCGCACACCATGTGCTCATTTTTCAGCTATTTTTGCCAAAGAGAGGGCGGACTACGTAGTGTGGGCAAGGCAGAAAAACAAAGAGTGACAGGTGGGGACACCAAGAAAACATGACCATGGGAGGAGTGGGAGAAACATAGGGATGCAAAATAATGAGGAGGAGAAAGATGCAAGCAGTACAGAGAGTAATGTAGACATTGGACTGTAGGAGAAAAGGGAGTATGAGAGATAGAGAGACAGAGGGAAAGGGCAAGAAGGAGAGAAATGGAGGGAGATTGTGTATCAGATAAATCATGGCCGATAGAGATCTCAGCTGGGACGGGAGCTCAGTGCAAGAGACAAGAAGCAAGAAAAATGGCCAAAACAGGAAAAGCCAGTGCAGGTATTCTGCACTGATGGAGAGAAAAGAGTCTGGACTATTACTCATTTACACACCCACGCACACACAAACACCTCTGCCAGGTGGGAACATCCCAGGGGAGACAAGAGATGCTGTGCTTGCTGCTGTCAGGGTGAAGGAGATGTGACACCCAGGGTGACCGGGATACGTGTCCTGATCTTGCACCATGACTGAACTGCTGAACTTAGAGGAAGGATTACAAAATTGCATAAAAAAAGAGCCCGCCCCCACAATCCATGCAACAATGCAGTGTCCAAATCCAAAAGCTTGCTCCCATTCTCTAACTTCAAGTTTCTTTCTTTTGTTTTGGGGAGCTGAAAATCTTTAGCAAATCCTCCCTTGCCAGTATTCACTGTACCTCCATAGGTAATTTTTTAATTGTTCTAAAAATTTGTTAATTATACTACATTTAACTATAGTGGATGAAACAAAGGGAGTGCTGTATAATATAATGCAATCTGATTTAACAACACAATGAAGAAATTAGGACCTGAAACAATCCCCCCATGTTGTTAAAAACCTCTCTGACAGGTTCTTAACAAATCCTAAGAACTAAAATGTGACATTATAGCCCTCTCACACTGTATATATTCAAGAACACACCTACTCAAAATGTATAATATTACAGTGCTGTTGAATTTGACCTTTCTGGCCAGACGAGTTAATGGTTGTGAGAACAAAACCTTATAATAAAGGTTGTCCGTCTGAAATGCTGCATATTATTAAATTAAAAGTAATGAAGATGGTGGGTGGGAGTTGGCCTTTTATTTCACACTCTTACTTCTTGAGTGCACGGATCTCCACATAATGGTCTGCTCAGGTAATTCTTTGTAGTCTTTACATAGGATGTGCAAGTGTTGTGTAAATGGATTCCTTCTTTTTCTTTCTTTGTTTTGTTTTCAGCCGCATATGTCAATAAAACTGTTGTCCACCAGTGGATTACAATGTAACTTTATATCTATACCATTTATATCTTCATCCTGTCAGCAAATACCAACACCTCATCATACCCCTCTGCATCTAACAGCGATGCACAGGGTCCCCTTTAGTGCCTCTCTGTAAGGCACAGTTAAAATACATTTAGTTGTTAATGTGAAACTATCACAGTTGGGTTTAGGCAACAAACTACTTGGTTAGGTTTAGAAAAAGGATCATGCATTGGGTTAAAGCCATTCACTGCCCTATGTAGACATTCTTGCTCTTTATACTACGTTAGTTGCTCTTAGCATCAAGTAGGGGGTGGTTGGGACAGTTAGGGCAGCCCGTAGGGACTTGGGTTGGGAACTGGAGGATTGCCAGCACAAGTCCCCATCCAGACCAAGTATGGACCATGGACTGGTAGCTGGAGAGGTGGCAGGTCGCCTCCTGGGCACAGCTGAGGAGCCCTTGGGCAAGTCACCAATCCTCCAACTGCTCGGGACGCCTGTCAATGGACAGACCCCTCGCTCTGACATCTCATTATTTAATGCATGTATAGGTCCTACCTGTGCATGTCTGTGTATTTCCCCTCAGGGATTAATAAAGTATATCATTGTCTTCTTCTAAGTATTGCTGTGGATGGGTTTAAACTGGAGTTGGATGAAAGTCCACCGTGTCTCATAAACACGCTAAAGGGTGGTGTTTGGTGTCGATAATACTTGCCAAGGAGTGTGACAAAGCGTTGGTAATTGACCACCTGGTAATATGAATAGTCTGATATCTTTCCAAACTTTTAAAGTCTTGATTACGTTAACTGATTCGTTTAACTGGGGAACAGAGCTGTTTTGAATGCAGCTATACAGGCACATTCAACTGCATTTGCTATTAAAAAAAGAACAATGACACAAATGCCTATTATTTTACAAAACAGAAAAGAAGAAGTAGGCAAACACGTAGAAGGAGAAGCACAAATAACACAATACTGTTTACTATAAAGTGTATCTCTAAGCATGCTTCGAAGTGCATGTAGAATGTGCTGTTTCACTATGAGTCTGTCACTAACACTGTAGTTGTTTCCTTTAGAGGACAGTGTGTGGACTGGGAACTCATTATGATGAAAGACACAGAGGACTGCCAACACCTGCTGCTCTGCTCCCCTCCGGCGCAGAAAAAAACAAGGAACACAAAGCACACAAATACACACAGGTGAAGAATCGCTGCAGACACATGCGTACATACTAATTGCACTACACACACACACATGAATGTCATATCAGTGTTACTGCTGTGTGATGCAACACCCGTGGTCCCAAAAGTGAGAGGCCTAGCCACGAAATATTCCCCCAGTGAAACTACAAAGTCCAAAATCCCTCAGGGGAAGTGAGGTCATAGATGTAGGAAGTAGGATTAGTTTGGAGACGTGGGATGAAAGCCTCTTACATCTTCACCTTCCTGCCATTACACACCTAATTCATTATGTTAACAATGTTAAGAAGCAAAGATGACAGAGTAGACAAAGTAAAAAAAGAGTCACTGTGGTCATGTGAATGTTAATGCATAGATCTATATGAAGGGTGCCAGCAGTGACAAACAACACCAAAGTAGAGGAAAGGCTCAGATTTTCTGGGTGAGGTCAGGAAACTAGGACAAGCTGAATCTCTGAACGCTTGCACAGTAGGGGAAGGCGAAACACAAAAAGCAAGTCATCAATTTTTAACTCCCGTCTCCTGTTTGTGCTATTCAGTAGCTTTCTCCCGCACTGAGCCCCCAATGTTAGCCGCTTATGTAAGTGCACTGTTGGAGAAACTTCCTCCAGACTGAGCCCCCAATGTTGGATGCTTATATAAGTACGCCGCTGGATACTGCAAATAGGGAAATAACCTTGTTTGTTTAGCATACTGACTCAAAGTAGTTTGGCATTAGCGTTGTCAGTCATCAACTGTCTTCAGATAGTTTGGTTTCTCAGACTTTTTGCGAGACAAAAAATTTATCTGACAGCAAATCTACAGTTGCACAAGTGGCTGAATCCAAAGTGAGACACCATACAATACCAGTTTACCTTACTGATACCCATTCTGATACCTGATGTCGTGATCGGCCAATATTGAGGACCAATCAGATGCTATTGAATAATAGCAACTGTATATGAATAACCAATTTTCTGTGTCAAGAAATCAAATAAAAATGTTTGAAACTAGAACAACAACTGTTATATCTTATCTAAATTATACAGCACACATTTTTTTCATTATTGATTATCCTCACAATATTCCACTCATTACTTTGGCTGCTGCCCAAACAAGGATGGGGTGATTTTCATTCACGGCCTCTGGGATAAACACTGTTACTAATTCATCAACAGCTTCAACCCAATGCATCATGGGATACAACTTGCCCTCAGTAGGCCTCGGCTAACAACTAATGACAGATACATTCATCACAGAGATTTTCATAACATAAAAAATGGATAAATAATCACAGAAGGCCTTTATTGTTGGATTCCTCAGTTGTATGAAGTCTCTAAAAATTCCAATGCTGTTCGTGATGGATTCCAAAGCTTCTGAAAGGGATATGCCCACTCTCACACTACAAGAGCAATGAAGCAGAAGCCATTTAAAGTAAGTTTTTAGAGTGCAGCACTCCAGAGATATTCTAAAAACACTAATTCAAGCTTAAACAACATTGATGACCTCAGGGAGTTTTAATTAAAGTTTACTTATAAATTACTTGGTATCAGAATGGTGCACAGACTCTGCACGTGTCAATGCCCAATGCAGCATTTTAGGCAGAATTGGAGGCATTTCCGATACAACTCTAGAAAAGGGCCATCTACTTTGAGAAGATTTTACATGACAAAACATCTAATATATAGTATTACAGTAAGAGATGAAAACTGTGTAAATCATCCCCACATAATTAAGAAGTCGTCATTCGTATATGAAAAATTAGATTGGCATTCCAATATGACCCATATGAGCATTCTCTGATCTGGCGCTGCTGTTGTCAGGATGACAGTGTTGCCTTCCAAAATCGCCCACATAACTATCACAAAAGTGGTTAATATGAGCCATATCTCAAGTTAGAGAAAGATTGTAGTTATGGTCATGGTGCAAAATGCGGTCACTGGTATCAAAGTCAGACACGATGCACATGACCGCCCACTGAGGACCTACCCAAAAGCTTTTGTGGTCCCCATCCCAGGAAGTTTGTTTTTAAGAGAGTACAAGACCTCAAGAGGTTTCTTGTCAAGGAAAATATAAAAATAGATCTTTTTAAGCATTTGAACAATTTCTTTGGAGGACAATCTCAACTATACACTGTGCGTTTCCTAAAATAAAACATTCATGTTTATGTATTCTTAAGTGAATGTGACATATGCAGTACACAGTGTGGCCATCATACTGTATAGGGCAAGCAAAGGCAGTAACATGGGCCAGCAGCCTGATTGTGGCTTGAAATGTGAGTCATACTCTTTATGTATTGACTCTAATATGCTGCTCTCAGAGAGGTTCGGTAATTAAAATCTATTGGTTTTCCACCAACCCAGCATCAATTATCCTGCTGCTAATCAGATGCATACATCTACCCAACAATGGCTTCAAAGTAAGCCACAAAAGAGAGCACAATGATGAATGAAAAAAAAAAAAAAGAAGCGATCTACACAGAGCTGATGGGTGCATTAGAGTACAGCATTATGGACAAAGGAATCCACTAATAGCATTGTGGCTTACCCAGCTTCGAAAACTATGAATATCTATTTAAATGAATGCGTCTTCATGGTGTATAATGATACCAGGGTCACAGGAAGTGAGAGGGATAATAGTGATTTGGATGCAGGAGGAATTTCAGGAGAAGGGTTAGATAAAAAAGAACGGCTCTGGATGAAAGACAAACAGGAAAAAAGCAGGGGGAGAATGTTTGGTAATTAGAGGGGAGGGATTAAAGGAGAAACTGTGTGTTGTGGGCACAAGAAGCCGCAGCTAGGTAGAGGAGAGGAGAGATAACTAGCAAGAGGGGGTGTCTCCTGTTTCGCTTGGCTGAAAGAGCAGGTTGCACACATCTTAATCATGTGAAATGATATATCCTCAAGGAGAGAGGGAGAGGGAGACAGCAAGGAGATGAGGAAGAAATATAAATCACTTACTCCTCTCTTCACCCCCCTTCTTCCATTCCCCATCACCATAAAAGCCGTTTTCTCGGAGATTCCATTAATGATCATACGCAGAATGACATTGTCTGCCAATCTTATGTTAGCTCTCCCTGTCCTAGTTAATTGGGTGTTTGGTAATTACAAAGATCTGATATCTATCAGTAGGTTGGGATGTTGAATATTTAAACAGCACAGGTATGGCTTGCCCCTGGGGGTGCTGTAATCAGCTTTTTTTTCCACCCACAGTCAAAATAATTTACTGTCTCAACAACAGAGGAACAGATGAAGCTTGGTTCACCCTACGGTGAGGCCACGGTCGATGCTCCAGACAAGCTTTTTGGCCACTGAGTAATCATGTACACATCTCTTACAGAGTTTGGTGGTGTCAGGAGTTTTAAATTTGCAGTTAGTCAGCAATTTATGCTCTCAAATGACCTAATTTGTGAATTCATTTTATTCCAATTCACTTGTACTTTTGAAAAAGTGTCAATTTAAAAAATGTTGAGAGGAAGAATACAACCTTAATGAGCCATTTGGGGTTAATACAGAGATACATGGGTATACTTCTGTCATTGGCATTCCTTACATATTTGACTTTCATTTTCAGTCACTGAAACACATTTTGAGTTTTATATACTGTTAGAAAGAGATTCTTAGCTTGCTAATGACTAGAATGGCTAGAGGACACTGTTATTTTGTAGCCAGATCCAGAGTTTTACAGCGCACTAGACACTGGTTTATTTTTAGCCCAGAAAACCTTTCTGAAACAAGTTCACCCGTTCACCCTTCAGTAGCTTATTTTGATTTATTTGTTTTGCTGAAAGTCACTACAAATGACTTTACAATTTTGACCATGTGTGAAAGTATGACTATTGTGTGAGAATACGTATGTGTGTGTGACTGGTTGTTTTGGCCTTCTGCGAGGAAGCAGTCTCTTTATTGTGTCCGCATCGATGGGTCATGTGCAAAAATAAATTTAGGAGCAAAATTACTAATCTGTGATCTAGATCTCCACCTTTATTCCACCGTTGCAAAAATGCAAAATAACAGCGCTGCTGGTAGGCTGGCAAGCTTTTCCCATCTTTCTCTCTTACCTCTACTTATCTTCTCTCCATTGCTTCCTTCCTCCCCCTCCAGCCATCCATCCATCCTTCTCTGCAGCCTAGCGCTGCGTGGTGAGTCAGCTGTCACTGTCTGTCCCTCCAGCTGTGGACCCAGCTGTCTGGGCCAGATGGGCTCATCTCTACCTCATCCTCCTGCATCCATGATGTCTATGAGGGGCCCCCCTAACCTCAAGCCACGGACAACTGGCCCCGAAGCGTATTACTCTCACTGAGCCACAACAATATGGAAAAGATATGTTTCTGCTGCATTCTAACAGGCAACCGTGCCATTGATGCAACTCACACTGTGACAGAACTCCCAGCTGCAATGGCTGTTTATTGTTATTATCACTTGCGCTGAAACATCCCTCTTTTGTTTTTAAGTGATTACTCTTTGCTTTGCAACAACTTCAGACGGTGATTTACAGGTTTACCGGGACCTGAAAACGGTTCCTGTCTACATGCCATTGTGAAGGTAGTAATCAGGGTACATGCTCAAAGGTTGGTGGGAAGGGAGAGTGTCTGCTAAAGCTATTCCAGAATAATACTGGCTCACAGTAATCTCCTGCACACAGGGAGAAATTTTGACAAGGATTTAAGGATTTTAAATACAATTTCGATACGCGCTGAGGGCCCAACAATAGCACTGGGGAGAGAGGGGGTACAGAGTACGGTGCAAGAGAAAAAAGTTCGGAGAGGAGAGGGGAGAGACGGAGAGCACATGAAAAAGAGAAAGAAAGAGTCATCATCTTTCTGGGGAGCCAGATTGCAGAGCTCTAGGGTATGAGACGCCCCAGTGTTTAAAATGCCTGCTGAATCACATCTAATTTATCCAAAGCCTACGTGAAGAGGAACAGCCGTTAATGTGAGTGTGTATGTGTGAAAAAAAAGAGAGATCAACAGAAAGACAGACAGCGCACTGTATAACCGCTTATTTAAGACATAAGCCGTTTCTGATGCTACGTTGGGGTCTATGTTCGATAAATGGAAGTGCCTATCGATTTAAACTCCAGATAGGGAGCGTCAAGCCCTCGCTGTTATCACCCAGATTAACACACAACAACAATGGGAAATCTGCAGGGAACAGATTGGGGAGAGAATTCTCTTGGCCTTATCCTGCACATAAGAGATACATGGCCTGAGCTGCAATTTTGTCTACAGCTGATAGCACCCTACATGGTTTGCAAACACAGTCGGAGATGCTGCTGTACAAGTACAACACAGACAAAGCCACCAGGCAATGCTGGGCTGTATTTACTAAATATTTGCAGAGGCGCTCGTGCATGTAAAAACAGCAACCTGTGCACAAAAATGTTTTTGCACATGAAGCTTGGGTTTTCACCAGGGATTTAAGATAGCATAGTGTTATTATATTGTCTTCCGGGAGTTGCTCAGCTAATACACTTAAACAGTGGAGGTGTATGATGTACCCATGGAGTGTGCACAGTATTCTATGGCAAGGAGAAGACATGTAAACAGTCTAACAGTCTTCCAAGCCTAAGACTAGAAACTGACCTGCGATCTGAGGCTATACTTTTTTAAAATTGTATCCATTACTGACCATTATTTCACCAGGCTAATGTAACACACAGTTGGCTGTGTATCATCTTTTTCTGTTTTCCCACTGGGAATTGTGTATTTAGCTGCAACATATGACACACAAGGATAGGCGTCTGGCACACAGACACAGACAGACAGAAAAATAAATGACATTTGGAAATAATCACAACTGAACTGAGCCCAAAAACACAGCCTGTACCAACCAAGACTCAATACATTGGTCGGGCAGCAGAACTCTTATCAAGCCAGATAGTTATTTTTATGGATGTTAGAAAGTGCTGTTTTTTTAAATTACTTTTGGCTTGTGTATTCACAGTCTTTCAAACTCATTTATCACAGTCCCATCTATCATGCACCAACAAACCTACTGAATTGTTAAATCTGTTATTTGTCTTGCTAATTGGCTAACAAGGCTGGATTACAAATTCTTAATCAAAAATCTAAGACTTTTTTTTATGCAATGACACTAATGCCCCACGTTTTAAATAAGGGGGCCATTGGCATGCTGACAGCAGGAATGTCTACCACAGCTGCTGCCTAATAACTTACTGTAATGTCGTTTCCGTGATTTTGGCCGGACATCCAACCAACCTCACAAACACACAAGTCAGTTACAACAGCAGACTGCTGTTAGGTCAACACCGTAGTATGGATGACAAGCATGCTGACGAGCATCCCTGAGACAGTTTGTGCAGAAGTTCTTCAGTTGTGCAAACCAGTTGTTGCATCAGCTGTTCAGGTGCCTGGTCTCTGACGATCTTGCAGGAAAAGAAGCAGGATGTGGAAACCCTGAGCTGATGTGATTACACTTTATCTGCGGTTGTGAGGCTGCTCGGATGTACTGCAAAATTCACTGAAACAACACTACTGAAGGATTTCTGCATAAACTATCAGAAACTGTCTCAGGGACGCTCATCTGCATGCTTGTCACCCTCACCACGGTCTTGACCTTACACCAGTTTAATGTTGTGACTCACTTGTGTGCCTGTGAGGCCGGTTGGATGTACTGCCAAAATCAGGGAAATGACATTGACGACAGCTCATGGTAGTAAAATGAACATTTTGTTCATGGGCAACAGCTCTGGTGGACATTCCTGTAGTCAGCATGCCAACAACACTCTCCCTCAAAACTTGTGACATCTGTGGAATTGTATTGTGTAAGCAACTTCACATTTTAGAATGGCCTTTTACCGTGACAACGTCTTAGATCTTTAACCTCTTGCACTCCACCCCCATTTTGTAGCAAAACGCCTAAAATGACATACCCAAATTAAAATGACTGAAGCTTCTGAACCGCTCTGACTAAATGCATGCATGAGGTCTTGCCAGAAAGAAAACTCCCTGAAGTTTCTTGTGAAAGTTTCAGAAACACTCTAGGTGATACAGAGACAGAGTAATGGGATGAATAACTGTCTGTGGCTTCATCTGAGCAGGTAAATGACACTGTGGGGCTATAGGCACACTATCAATGAACATTTGTGTCACTATCAATGAACATTTGTGTCAAGGGCTATCAGCCCAAGGGCTACCAGCCGGCTACGTGCCTGCTAACAGCTCAGCATGAGATCGCGTGTAATCCTTTAACTTTTCCCCTCGAAAAACGGCATGACATGGCTTGTCACCACTCATCGCGATTTTGGACTTTGTGTGTTTAGGCTGCTCTGGTGCGAGATCCATTTGAGAAAAAAGAAAAACTATGCCAGATTCAGGAAGCCGAGAGCTTTCTGAATTCAGTGATACCAAACATCACATGGTTTGATGATGTAGTGCGCCTGTGAGATCCCATTTAACAGAGGAGGGCGGACGTCGGTGTCCGAGTGGAGTTAGAGAGGTTAACTTGTGAAACATAGAAAGAAAAACAAAAGCGTTGCATCTATATATGAACCTTGAGCAACATAGGGTATGATCAGAAACATGACTAAGCACTGCTGAAACCAAATTTTAATCTCAGGTCTTAATAAATCTTAACTGGGATCAGTTGAGCTCCTTTTTTAGCTCACTTCTTAGTAAATACATCCACTTGTAGAGTGAAATGATGTTACACTGCCTGTTGGAGGCAGTATGCGGGTATATTTTGTGGATATAATGCAGCATATTAAAAGTTCTAACTTGGCGAACTTTGCACTTTGTTGGCCCCGAGTAACAGCAACAGATACCTTTGAAATAAAAAGTTTACGAGCAATCCTGCCAAATTCACAACTTCAGTAAAGAGCGTATGGCAAGCAAACGTGTAACTAAAACTATAGAGACATTTATTTATCCAGGAGACAGGGCAGCAATGAGCAGAGAGTAAACCAGGGAATAATGTAATGTTAGGCAGTATTTGTAGATTCCTGTCTGCACATATATCAGTTTGCACAGCTTCTCTGCACTGAGTGTCCTTTCACCAGGATGGCCCAATCTTCTCTTGATATTCATACCTGTCATTTTAATCCTTTCCCCCCAACACCAGCTCCCAGCTTACACTTTTTAAAGGGAAAAAAGTAAAAAAAAAAAAAAAAAAAAAAAAAAAGCTCTAGTTTTTATCATTCGCTCCCTCTGGGAGGCAGTTTGGTCATAATCCCCCTTTCTGATGTTTGCTCCTTCTTGTGTCATCTCTTATCGAAAGGGAGAAACCCTTGAAATAAACACTTTCCACTGATTTCCCCTCAGAGGGAAAATATTTCTTCCCAGTTCTCTGTATACAGTTTCACTTATCAGTGGCAAAGTACAACTTTTCAAAAAACAGAGGCAGAAAATATCCTTAAAGGGTATGTTTTGGGTGAGTTTGTACATTGAGACAGACTATGTTTGTGTGTGTGTGTGTGTGTGTGTGTGTGTGTGTGTGTGTGTGTGTGTGTGTGTGTGTGTGTGTGTGTGTGAGAGAGAGTGTGTCAGACGTGTGCGTGTGTTTTGTGGGTGCAGCAAAAGTGCAGAGCCTCTGTTGCAGCGTAGCTGACTGGAATCGGGATTTCAGAGTTAATGGACAGGGTGACTGCTGCCTCCTCAACGTGTCAGCCTTCGTTACACGCTCTGCACACAGAAGCCACCGCCGCCGCTGCCCGCAACAGGGCAGCACAGCAGCTGAATATGTTTAAGAAAACCAACATACACAGCAAGAGTCTTTTGTCCCGACCTTTCAATGCATTGTTTCTGTTAAGTTTGATTGCTACGTATTATACGTATTGTTTTTAAGTGATTACTCTTTGCTTTGCAACAACTTCAGACGGTGATTTACAGGTTTACCGGGACCTGAAAACAGTTCCTGTCTACATGCCATTGTGAAGGTAGTAATCAGGGTACATGCTCAAAGGTTGGTGGGAAGGGAGAGTGTCTGCTAAAGCTATTCCAGAATAATACTGGCTACGCATTGTTTTTCCTCGCATTAAATAAATACGTTAATACAGCAAGTTTTATTGTTTTCTATTTCTTAACTTTCCCTTGAAATTCCCATCCTTCACTGTTTGCCTTTATGTAATGAAAAAAAAACTGATTGATAATATTGGAAGTGATGTCTGTATTTATCTTTGCATATGTGTGTGTGTGCTTGAGAATGTGTTTTCACATGTAGTAGTTCTGTCGCTTCTGTTCTTTGTAATGCTTTTTATATCAAAGCCACAAAGTAATCCATAGTACCCAGCGTGCTAAATCGTTGATGCTGTTTGGCAGCAAAGACCTTGAACTCAGTCACCCGAGTCGAGGTTCCCTACAAAGGCAGGCCTCCACACTCACAACAGGCCCCCAACTGGATTTTTCACACGTACTATTATGGGTCAGAAGCTGGGAATACACAAGGCAACAAAATCCTCATTTATGGATCTATACTGGATGGCAAACCTTCACGGCAGCTTCTCTGTATCACAAATCCCTGCGGTTAACAAATCAATCTTCACAGTAGGTTTTCTCCCACAGAGCCAATAAAATGTAAATTAAAAAAAAATTAAATAAGGTCAACTGGGGTGCCCCCCAGTGGTTGGAGATGATTGTGATTTGTTTTTAACCAACATGGAGTCATGCTTTGATCTTGAAATTATGTGCAGTAAATAGCAGGCAAAGAGGACCATCTCTCAGGGTGGTTCTACTCCATGATGGTGGAGGAGAGGAAAAATAGTGGCACACAAAGAAAGTTGTCCAGGGACATTTCTCATCATTCCATTCTCCCTTTTTCTCTCCCTCCTTTGACAGCTGCTAGAAACCTGCTCAATAGGGGACACCTAACCACCTAAGCGCAGGCATCCTATTGAGTCACTACTCATTAGGGAAGATGCCGATGGAGACGTCAAGTTCCAGAGCTTATCTGTTAACTTGCAGCAGCGCAAGGTTGAAGGGTTAACATGTCCAGGTTATCAATAGGCAGATGAGCATGCCTGCTTTGAATATGTGAACATGACTTTCCATCATGGTATCGACCGCTGCTGCCAATCAGGATGGCAAAAAGTGCTGCGCTGCACATTTTAATGGCCTGGAAACGATTGAGTTTTTAATTGGACTAGAGTCACTGAAAATGATTATCAAATAATAACAAAGTTAGCCTATGGGTAAATACATTCATCTTTAAAATGAATGTCTTGAAATGTAACCTTTTTTTTCCTTTCAGTCATTCTTATATGCTGCTCTTTCTCTCTATTCCTCTCTCCTCCCCATGCATGACATGAACAAATGCAAAGAGCCGAGGCACGGGGTGACATCACTTAGATAGTAATTAGTCATGAAACCATCGTCTTTTTCTCTTGCAGACTTAATGACCTGGAGTGGCTGTTACAGTGGTTATTAAATTAAGTCATTTCAAGCCACCACGAAGAAATGGAGAAACCATGTGAAAAACATAAACATATGCATCAATGTACACACTGCTACTGTAAAATGCTTATGCTATGACATGTCTTTGATAATGGTCATTGTCCATGCACATCAGTCAGCGGTCTGGATGCAAACACCAGTCCCTGGATGTAAGTGATACTGATAATGTGATTGCCTTTTATTGGTGAGGCACTGTGTTAAAAACCTGATGGGAAAATAATCTGTACAGCATTTATATAACTTTTTTCACAGGCTGGCACAGTTAACGACATTTTGTTAGATCCCTGACTGATTTTTCACTGAAACACAAAAGAGTCATTTTAAATGGCGTGGGAAAGTACTGTATTATCAACCTTGGAGAGCGAGAGTAAAGGTGAAGAAAAAAAAATATATCTTGACGGGCACTTCAGCGGTGAACAGGAAATTGAGCCAGTTGACATTGAGTCTGCAGGGTTGGGGTGTCAGGTAGAGGGGAATTACATGCCAGGAGCCATCCAATAAAATGGGTCAATCACTGAATAATCGAGCCCGCAAGCATTAAACATCTCTGCAGATCTCAGACCAGCTAACAGACATACCCCCTGCTAAAACTAATGTAATACATGATGCTGAACAGCAGGTGTATTGGTTTTCACCACTGGATTGTGGAGTAGCATATGCTGTGTATGATGCGTTGCATGTAAAAACTGTCCTTATAAAAGTGTCGGGAGCCTTTGACTACCAGGACAGATGGCAAGCCTGCAGTACATAAGATGTTAGCAGTGAAAAAAAGTCAAAGACGTTTATGATAATAGATAGTGGTAAATAGAATAGAGACTTGATATTCTAAACTATGCACTTTGGCTCCTGACAGACCAAATGCAATGTAACTGTAACCTTAATTCTAGACCCTGAACAATCCTAAAATTGTGCTTGTGGTTGCAGCTGATAGCAACAAAATGTCCTCAACATAAAAGATTGTCTTTGTATGAGAACATTTAGTTCTTACAGGGATAGAATTACAGTTTAGAGAGAGCCAAATTCTCCTACCCAACTCTCTCCACAAAATTCTCTCCCCCTTTGCTGTTTGGAAACCTCTGCCCTTTGTACTTCTTTACATGCTCTGTGCGTGACACATCATTACTTATTCATACAGACACAGGCCAAGTAAACACATCACATGTACACACTCAATAATTTAGATGGCGAAAGAGGGCTGTGTGAGCACTTTCTAAGATTGGGCGAGGTGAAGACATTCATCTTTACTCTCAGATGTCTGATGTTTTCATCAGTGATTTCTCTGACATTTCTTCTAAGCTGCCAACACAAGTACAGCTAAAAAACCACTACCTACCACCGTGGGGACAATAGAGTCTAGTTTGTACACAACAAGTGATCCAAAACACAGCAGAAAGTTGAATGCATGCACCCCTGGTATTTCAACCATAGTGCTAGACAGAGCATTTATATTGGCTTATTTTACAATTACAAATTAATTTCAGTGACAAAATACCTGAATCGTTTACTGTCACAACAACAGTGACCACATTGTTCGAATGTATTTGTTATCGGTCTGTGTATTGGATATTAAGCTTCTAGCGGCACCAGACAGTATCTTAAGGGTTCTTCTGTAAACAGAGGACACACAAGCCAAGAACTCCTCTGTTATTTTGGCTAATATCCATAAACAGATAACTGCATACAAATGCAGATTTTGAAAAAAAGGCTAAGATACAGCTAAATTGTCAAAAAGCTGCAGTTCCTCAAATGACCACTTGAAGCTGGCTCCAAGAGCAAGTCAATCCCCATGAACCATCATATTAAAATGCAGAAATAACAGCTGTCAGTATGTACATATATATATATATATATATACACACAAGCAGTTTTGTTGCCTAAACCAAACCAAGGCTGTTCCGGTATATGATTGTCCCCTGACAAAAGGTTCGGAGACTGTGTTTAAGCCAGTGCGTTTCCTCTCATGAAGCATTTACCTACCACTCAAACATAATTGGTCAATACTACTCAGAATACAAACGAAACCAGAACACTTCTGATACCAAAATCTTGTCACATTGCCTACAGCTGCTGCATCCACATGCAGATATGTATTTATAAATAAATGATCTTTGACCCCAGAGGTTTGGGACACACCTTCCTGTAGTCATAGATACAAATATCTGGGCGTGATGATAACTCAAATGGAACGAACATGTGGACTTTCTATGCAACAAATTGGCTCAGAGATTGCATTTTCTCCGCCGACTCAGATTGTTCGGTGTTGACAGTAAAATTATGTTAACTTTTTATAATGCTGTCCTGGGTAGCCTGATCAGATACGGCTTAGCATCTTGGTTTGGCTCCCTCACTATACACAGAGCAAATCTAAGATAGAGAAAATGATAAAAGCAGCCATGAAGGTGATGGGTACAAAAAATGATCCGTCCCTTCAAATCACTTACAAAGAATCTGTACTCAAACAATGTCATCGTATCCTGAATGATCCTTCACATGTTCTGTTCCCAGAGTATGAACTACTGCCTTCGGGTAGAAGATATAGAGCCTGTAGGTATAAAACTAACTGGTACAGGTTCTCCTTCCTTCCAGCATCAATTGCTGTTCTGAACAAAGAAACCTGCTAAATCTCAGTTTTAAATCAAAAACTGCACTTGGTTCCTGCCTGTGGTTTTATTATGGTGCTTATCCCATCTTTGATTATTTGATCACTTTTCAACTGTGCAATATATTTTTGCAGGGTCGTGTGCAATACTCGATTCCTACACAAACCACTGTTTCTTTATTGGGTCATGTGCAAAAAAAATCGGATGGACTATCCAGATACCATCTAAGCACTGAACTGTCCTTGTATGTTCTTATGTCTTGTCTTGAATGCTGTTTATAATTCAAATGTTAATGTCGTTTGTACTCTTAATTGTGAGCCGCAGCCGCCTTGTTGTCCAAGACAAATTTCCTCTCTGAGGACAATACAGTTATTCTGATTCTGATTGTAGAGATTATAGCAACTGTAGTATGGCCCCCCTTTCATCACTGCCATAAAAAATCATGCATTCCTGCCCTGTTTGATAAATGTGATGTAAATATATTGTCTCTCAAACATGAATAACAGTAGGTTATTTACTGCCCATGTTGGTGAGGAAAGCTGTGTGTAAGCAAAACTATGACTGCATTTTGTTTCTTGCTGTAGTAGTGATGATACATGGAGACAGTTGGCTTTTGGTCCCCTCTCCCACCATCAGGCTCTATAGCTGGCAGCTATAATGCCCTGCTGAGCTTATCAAATGCCAAGATGACACATTTAATTAAAGACCCTTACACTCTTTATTCAGCTCTGCCCTGTGTCTGGTCTCGCTTATGCACTGTGAGGGTTTACAGGAATCATTCTGTGACAGGGAATGATAAAGTCATTAGGCTTCCACACTAATAATAGGAAATGGGCAGGGATGTCCTTTTGTTAGCCAAGAGATAGGCACCACTGCTAGCATGTAACACGAGAGGATGAATGCTTGTGGAAATGAGAGAGGAACGTGTAATGGAGGATCGCTAATCTGGGATGATTGGAACTACAGAGGGAACAGTAATGTAAAAAAAGCACATAGGATTAATGGCACACAAAACGGCAGAGTTGATATTTAATCAAGGGAGGAAATGAATCTCTGGCCCTCTGGAATTGGCTTGTGAGGGAGCTCCAACTATAGATTACATAAATGAATCTATGCATACAACATTGATACCCGAGGCTGTGTCATGGCAGTTATGCTTAATGTCTTGCCCTTTTCTATTGGCTGCTGTAGTCCAAACATGGAGTCTGCTCTTCTAGCCCATGGTCCAAGGACCTTTTTTGCTTTGCAGTGCAGGCAAACCTTGCATTTCAAATAACTTCGCTGAAATAGCATATGGTACAGAGAGCTTTGGCACATGCATGGTTAAAACAATGCGTACAAGAATCTCACCGTGCACACAAGCCTGCATTTTTTCCTCTCCGTCTCCTCCATTCTAGTTCACTCGCTGGCTCTTGTCATTTTATTTTCACTTCCTTGCCCGTGATTACAGTGCGTACATTTAAATAATTCAATTTGCAATGCCCAGCTACATAATCATATTCTTCCTCCTCTGCCTTCTCCTTTTTTCACTGATGCTCCAACTCCCCGGGGGTAAATTGTCTCCTCTGTCTCTCTCCTTCAGTTAACAAAAAAAAAAAAAAAAACATAAAAAAAAGACTGGTTTGTAAAAGACACACAACTTTGATTCAATGACGATTATCCTCTTGTCTTTCTCCTTGTGCCAATACAAACTTAACACTAACTGCTCCTCCCCTAGCTCCTCCATGAAGGGCTATTAATTACCCCAATCCACTTGCCAGCATTTGTCTGTTAAGTGTCCATACTCATTTCTAATCCAAATCACTTTTACTTAGCCGTAATAGACTTTCTATTACTTGTTTGTAAAAAAAAAAAAAAGACTGATTAGATTACCATTGGCCTTTCCTTTGGCCTTAACAAATTTAGATCAGTCGAATCAAATGGATAGGGCAATGGCCCTCTGAAAACTCAATAAGGCTGCCGAAAGTCTGTTGCCAAAAAATCCAGCCCATTCTCATTCCCAGGTTGTCAAATACATCTGCTTTTTCACACCACTCAGTGTGTAATATTAATGACAAAGGCCCCCATTTAGCAAATTTTCTGAGTTTGTCGCTTACTCAAATGTAAACCCATCTGCAGCAATACTAAATGCTGAAAACAACTCACATACATGTATATAAAAAGCAAGAAAGTCTGCCAAGGGTTGGAGCGAGGCAAAATGGACAGGTCAAACCAAACAAGACTTTCACCCAGGAGACAGCAGTGTGTGTCCTGTGTAAAACCAAAATTCAACGCTGTTTTAAAGTAACATTATGTAACTTACGTATGGTCATCATGCACTGATGTCACTAATATATGATATACTTACATCACCTTTTGTCATTGTTATGTAACAAACTTATTTTCAACCAAAACATGATCATGTTATTAAACCTAACCAAATCTTTTTGTTGCCTAAACCTAGCTGTGACACTTTCACAACATTAACCACTTGTTTCAATTAGTTTTAGCTGTGCATTAAATATAGACGCTACAGGGTGCCCTGTGCACTGCTATGAGATGCTGAGGGGCATGACAAAGCATCGGTATTTGACAACCTGGGAATGAAAATGGTTTGAATAATCACACCATCCGTGTTAACTTAAGTCAACAGATATTCAATACACGCAATACTAATGGGGACAATACTATAATAATTTCTGAGCCAAACTTTTAATGACAATAGGGATTAATGACAATGTCATAATACGGTCTCTTCATTGTAATAATCCAGTAGGTTTTACAGAGTCATGCAATGGTTGATTATGACAGAAATGGTGTCACCACTTTAATTTCACATCTAAATTTGCACTAATTGAGTCAAACTGGTGATTCCCTATAAACACGTTTCAGCTGACAGCTCATGTTGCTTGCCTTGGACTCAAGCTGTGCATCAACAAGTTTGGCATGTACTCTCTTTCAACAATGTTATTGTTACCATGAACATTAAACTTCATGTTGAAACTGCTAAATTGCTAATAAAACTCAATTCCACTGGGAAAAAGGACTGACAGTTTCTTAATAAGACCGAGACTACACATCAATCTTTAGAATCTCTGCAGGGATTGGTGTTGGAAAACTGAAAAAACAGTAAAGTCACTTCACTGTCCCTTTTTTATTTTGTGCCACCAATGAACTGTTTCCTGTAAGGTATCACATATGATTCCAGACATTAACCTGGAAACCAAATATTTCACAAAGGGAATTGGGAAAGTAGGACACATACTGACACAAAAACATTCACAGATACAGATGATGAGTAAACCCTTGCGAATACCAAAACAGCAGAGACCTGAGGTACGGTTTACCACCTTTGCAATTCCAGTTCAAACACCACCTCAGAAACATATTTCCTAGTAAGAGGAGTCAGCAGCTGTCTGTAGATAGCTTACCCGTACATTATGCACTGACAGACCTCGTTAGCATGCAAAGCAGACAACGCTGTTTTTACATGGGAAACTTCACTTAACCTTGTGCAAGGACACCAGGTGCCAAGTCATAGCAACAGCAATGTACTACTTGAGCATTTCTCATGCCCGTGGTGAGTGCATTTGGATTTACTGTCGCCTCACGTCCTCCAGGATTCAGCCTTTCTGCTCACATTACTCTTAAATTACAAGTGGTCTCCACAGAGTTTGGACTCCAAAGCAGTGATAGGATAAGGGAGGACAACAAGATACAAGTGAGTAAACAGAGAGAAAGACAGAAAATATGGCAGTCAGATTGTGCGCTGGCATCGTGCTATTGTGTTGGCACAGCATCAACAGCCTGATGGCCAATTAGCAATAAGTAGTGGGCAGGTGGAGACCTATCAGTCTGCAATTTCACACACACAAACTCTTCCTTTGCTTCCTCCTTCCCTCTTCCTTGTCTTTCTCCCACCACCCACTCCTTTTGCACATCCCTGTGAGGGCCCCGGCCCCTCCGCAGGGGCCTGTGAAAGCCAGATGGCATTCACAGTTGTTTTAGTGTCTGCGTTTGTATGTTAGCGTGTGTTTGCTCCTTCCCAGACAACCGGCCACCAGGCCACCAGAGCTGAGGGGCTTTGCAAGAGCTATTGGCACTGATTAAGACATGTTGGAATGAGCCAGGCACTTCACACATACACTCATCCTCACACACACACTCATCCTCACACACACACACACACACACACACACACACACACACACACACACACACACACACACACACACACTGTTCTCATCATGACTTGTCTTGTCAAGTTTTAACATTAGCTTGGAGTGATGTTCAATGACTTCTGGTGAGGAGAGTGTGGGAAAGGGCAGAGTATACTACATTAACTTTATATAAAACACAATGTCTTTCAAAATGCAGGAAAACACTCTGCAGTTCCTTTTCAGCGAGACTGTCTGGCCCCAGAGACAAAAGCCTCGAAGATTATCCAGGAGTGGTGAACTGTACGCAGAACATTTTTCAGTGGTCATTGACTTGTGTATCCCCGAGCGCCCTTTATGATTGGACTGTTTCCTGGTATGATCTGTGATTTTAGAACATAAAAGCCTTCCCCTTTCTTCATGACTTCCTGGCACCCTGCAGCCAAAAGAGCAGCCATTGCATTCTACATTCATTAGGCCTATAATAGGCTCATTTTAATTTGGTTTAATTTGATTTCAGTATCAGGTGCTATAATCTGGGGATGACTTGAGGCCCAAGCAGTTACCTGTGTTGAATACATGATTATTAAGAATGAATGAAATGTAGTTATTCACTTTATAGTGGGCAAGCCACTGCAGAACTGCAGAGCTGCAGCTTTCTTGTTTAGATGTAGAACGTTTGTGGACTGCTACAACTATAGTAGGATACATTAATATCCAGATGTGACTGATGCATCACTGGATTACTCTCACTTTTGGGTTGTTGTGGGCATTTAAATTAAAAATAATCCAGGCACATTGAATAGCAAAGCAGTCTAGTAATCCCAGTGTTAAAAGCTGTCCAAATTCATTGGAAGGGTACAATGATTAATGACAGTCTATTATTTCAGTCCAGGCCTACCACCAATAAGGGGCAGTGGACGGTGGTGTACAGGTAGTTGATGAGGTGGGTGTACTATATAAATGGGTAAGTTACTGAATACGAAGTGGATACTCTCCTATATATTGCAATGGCTTTGTGGCTCTTAGGTGGGTACACTGTAAACAGCCAGGAAAAGAGGTGGGTATACTTAGTTTACCTGTGTATACCCCCCATTACACCACTGTGAATGGATTTTCTTAGGTAAGTGGTCGGTCACACAAGTGCTAAACTATCATTGCCCCATATTTGCCTCCCGTTCACTTCACTTCAGTGTGAGTGCAAGAGTGAATAAAACATTCGTTTCCAAGGGCAAAGCAAATTTGCGTCTTTCCATCTCGTTGAGTTAAACTTTTGTGAAGTTTGACCGGCAAAGTTGCAACCTCAATAGCAAAGAAGTATGTTTGCAGAAGACACTGATTGTTGACATTTCTAATCAGCTGATATAGTATGATATTGGCCATGAAAAATACAAACTGCCCCACATGAGAGATGCTGCCTGGCTGCTAGAGTCAGGAGACACGAACGTAAGAAAATGAAAGCACCACCAATAACATCATTTTTTGCATTAAAGCTAGCTAACATAAGTTAGTGTGCTATCTTTCAGTGTGTCTCACGCCTGGCACTGCCCACATTCACCATAAAATATCACCTTGCAGGCAATGGTCACTTCCTTTATTCACCCATTTGTGTGACCATGCCCTAATCTGGGTCTGACAATTATTTTAATAGCATTTAATACAAATTCATATGTTTGCCACTGAGAGAGAGAAAAAAAAAAAGAACATATAGAAAATTATCAAATATCTCATAATTCTCATAATTCTCCAGTGGATAAGCTTACTTAAGTTTTTAAATTGGATTTAAGATTTTGTTTAGGGGCACTTTTTCGGTTTAACAAGACTAAAGAGAATGAAAACAGTTTAAAAGATCCTTCCTTTCTTCCCCTATTGTGTTACATTGTGCCAGTAATGTTTAACTTGCCACCTCTGCGCTTTCGCACTGGCTCTGTGACCATTAGTGCAACTCCCCCATCAGTCTAAAGACAATTCCACTCTTCTGTTCTTTTATTCCAAGGCTGCCACGCACTCTGTCTTGTTTTACAGGAAATGGTCGTCATCATAGTAGGACACCATTCTGAATTTTCCACCCCATTTGCTCACCTTGCCACTCTCATCTCTCAGTACTTGTAGACAATGCACCCCCCCCCCCCCCCCCCCCCCTTCATTCTCTGCGTGGTCTATCACAGCAAGTGTACATGTTCCGTGGGTGGCATACAAACCCAAACTGCAAAATATGTGTGGTAGACTTATCAGTAACATCCTACATATTAGTAGGATGTGTACACCATAAATAACAAGTGCATGCACTTCCTGTAATGTGTAAATCCAATCATGTGTTTCCAATATATCAAAATACAGACTATGACCATGTATTATTTAAAAAAGTAATTAATCATAATTGAAACAAGGATGAGATAGCTTCCCTTATATTTAGATTTTTGCACCATTTTATTAGCAGTCTAATTTAAAGCAGTCAGTCTTCTTTTTCTCTCCACCAGCATTTTCTCAATGGCTTTCATTTCTCTCTCAAAATGCATGTAGGCGTTGAGCTCAGACAGGGCAGCCACTGTGTCACACTAATGACAATGTCATTGTGGGCCAGCCAGCCACATTTCAATTAGTAATTGTGGAATATTTGTCTGTGATATCAATCAGACACTTTGGGGCCTGTGAGTTCTCATCATCACATGGTATCAATCAAACTCAGCTTAACAGTGGCTGGACATTAATCAAATGAACATAAGAATTATCGAGGCGCACACGCCCACCAAGCAACTTAATGCACAAACAGGCTGAATGTTCCTCTGACGGACAGTGAAATAGATTGACATAACAGCACAGTGCATCCTCTATAGTTTGACTTTAGCACAATGTCTGGTACACTGATGTTTATGAGACTGTTTCATGTTTTGCCACTGAATCTGATCACAGATACATATAGTGTAAAATCTCATAATGACTTTCAAATGAATCAGCTCTTATTTAAATCATCATGTGCAATTATGCAGGTTTGTCAGTTCAAAGTTAGGTTAAATATCACAGAGTCTATAATCATTGGTTCAAGCCTTGTAACTGAAAATGATGAAAGGACTCAACAACAGACTTTGTTAGGTTATTAGATTATTCCCCAATGTATTTGGAGGAAATAGAGGAAAAGGGCTGTGACATCCGCTCTTGCGCAAGAGGTAAGTGGGTGGCATAATGTAACGTGGCCATTTTGAAGCAGTAAACAATATGGTGGCCTACTGAAAACAAATGATCTCGAATCACAGTTAAACAGTGCACTCAAACATATTTATGTTTATTTTAGTTGACAAATAGGCAACGCAGCACCACAATCTTGGCTTATATTTGAACCGTGCTGTTTATTCTTACTTTCTGATCTCAGTTTTTTCAACGGAACAAACAGAATGCCCACACCCGATCTGTTCACAAATTCTCATATTACAGCCAAAAAGTCCACCAAAATATGTTTCTTAAGACACTTTAGGAAAGAAATAGGCAATACAGTAACAGAATCTTGGTTTATATTTAATTGGCACTGCCTAAATTTAAAGTGTGGTACGAGTTTGGTCTGAGTTTGAGAGAGAAGGGGAACCAGTCTCTCTCAATCTAAATCAATGCTTCTATACTCCAGAGATACAAATTGCAGTGGTACAATCTGTAGTTGGAGCAACAGCCCTAAAGCAGGAGAAAATCCCCTGCATGACAGGTTTCATACTGAGAGATGTGCAAGGAGATCTGGGTGCTGGAACGATTGAGCGAAGTTTTTATGATACAAAGCTGAATGAAAATTGCCAAAGTATCCCTTTAAGCATGTTTCATGCTGTCCTGAACACCTACAGACACATACAATCTGTACGTTAACACAATCTGACAACTGAGTGAGAAGAGAAAAAAGTAAGGCCCTGTGGACAACACAGCTGAAGCTCCTGGTCCTCTCTATATCTCCCACCACCCCCGCCCTCCTCTTCTCCATCTTCTGCACCACAGGCAGAAGAAGACCTTTTCCAGCTTGCTCAAGCAGCACAGAACCTTACCTCTCTGTGTGGGAGAGCATCATATCATAGCTCTCATTTATGTTGACTTTATAGCCGCAGAAAGTAGTAAGTATCATCAAAATAAAATGCTGTTGTTGGGAAGTTTTCATGCACCAAACTCAGCCAAATCAATATGTATGCAGTGGCTAAGACGTGATACAATGAGTGAAGAGGTAGTTAGTCTTGTAGTTGTGTGAAATCAATGCCCCTTTCTCGGTCTGTCTGACCTACTTCTATTACTGACTCCATTCATGAGTGTGTGCGAGAGTGTGTAAGCTGTTTGCGTGCATGTTCATAATATTCGCTCATGTCTTTATAAGCATTCCTGTCTGAATGCATCGCTGTGCGAGTGTGTAAATGTGTGTATTTCTATGCTTGTGTATGCATCTGCTCTGCATAATGCTGACAGCGAGGACCCAGTGCACAAACACAGACAGTCATCCCCTGCATTGTTTTCGAGTCAAGTGAGGTATACAGTATGCACCGCAGCACTTCTTTCTATGGTATTCATCATATCAACACAGGGCTTACAGATCAATCAGAAGGGCCAAACTGATGCAATATCTATTGTATTTATTCATGAAATTACTGTCTAGACACTGGGCCCAAGGAGGCGACTACAATGGCTGAATGCTAACCAGAGCCAAGTGTGTGAAGGTGCTGCTGTCAGTGCAAAGCAGTGTTTATCCACAGTGTGAATAAGACACTTCATAAACACCAAATCTACTCATAGAAAGAGAATATTTCTTGCTTTAGAACAGTTCATTTTCAAAAGATGACTATGACTGCATTGTTTTTTGATCTATGCATCTCATCCATGGGTGTTGTTTACATCTGTTGAAGGGATAATTCCAAATTTTTTGAAGTAGGGTCGTTTGGGGTACTTATTCATAGACAGTATATTACAAACAGTCAGTTGGCACGCGCCTAGTTTGGAGAAGTAGGCTGAACACTGACATGGGAGCAATTTCCAACAAGGATATGAAGCTGCTTTATCGATCTCTTCAAAGACAGACTCTATTGCGAAAAACAGTGATTTTACGTTGCTGAACAAAGGAGCTGCTAGTCTACCACTGCCTTAATCAGTTCATTTTTTTGTGTTGTGTGTGACACAAATTAACTGACTGAAGCTAAATAAGCTAAAGCTAAATTTTGGTTTTACTTTTCAATGGAGTCTGGTGACTTTGACGAGAGCATAGATGGAGAACTGAAGCTGTTCAATGGCTTCCCCCTCAAAATGGGCTGTCTGATGGAAAGATTAAGTGGTGAAAATACTCTTAGCATAACATACATTTAAACTTTTATTGATTTTTTAGGGGAAAATTAGGCAACCTAGCTGCCTCAGAGAAGGTTACTGGGCTATTCTAAGTAAGAAGCTAAGTGTTAAAAAGTTTGCAAAGTCCCATTTTATGAGTCCTATCTACGTTACGACCAACTATTTTTACACCATGCCTTTTAATGCATGGCGGAGCTTTGATGGGGACATTGGGTCCCTGGGAAGGTTAGTGAGGTCACAGGGCATCAGAGGAACCGATAACGAGATGAATGCTAGCAATTCACTTCCTGCTTTTCCAATGAAAAAGGCTGTCGCTGTTGACCCCATAATGGAGAATTGCCCAGAATGTAATTAAGGACATAGATGTCCTTCAGGAAATTACTCCTTGAATTCTACACCAAAAGAAATCGTTTTAATTTCCTATCAAGCCTGGGTCAGAAGTTATCTAAAGCATAGTGGAGGACTGATTAAACATGGCTAGCCAGAAGTAATCACTTTGTTTTTTTCTTCGCCCCCTGTCCGCTAGGCCTGTTTAGCAGTGTTCACGAGGTGTGGCGCGCACCTGAGGAGTTTCTGAAGTCACCAGGCTGATTTGCCGTGATAAGCGAGGGGAACGGAAAAAGGAGAGAGACATTTTTCTCTGTCACTTTGCTTTTTGGGCGTCATATTTCACCGCCTCGCAGTGTCCCAGGAACCAAGTGCGCCCATTCCCCCAGCTCCTTCACCCATCCATTACACCTTTAATCACTTCTCTCTTCCTCTTTGTCTTTTTCTCCCCCCATCTAACTTTAAACTCCCCCTAGCCATCTCCTTTAAATTTGCTCGATCATTATTGTTGTGCATTAGACAGGTGGGTTGAAATGGCAGCCTGAAGAATTTTAACACTGGCAGTTCTGAACAGTGGTGGCTTTAAATTGGTTGAATTTGAAGATGAGGGTCATTCTGGGGTGAAAGAGGCTGGGGGAGGAGATGCCATTAACATATAAAGATTAGATCTGCACTTCATCACGAGGCTGGACACACACACTGATTCCTTTAAGAATTAGAGCGCGAGTTGTTTACACTGCCATTCATCATTTGACTCCATCAGCACAGAACATGTATTGAGCTCCCCTCTTTGACCTCTGGTAATCAATGGCAGCACTTTTATCCATCTTTTTTATCGCCCATTTTGCAGTTAAAGAAACAGCTGAGTGAATACTCCTGTTTTATGACCCGCGCTGATTTTCACATCAGCTTCTTAAGTGAAAGTTCACGTCGGATCCAAAGCTACAAAAGAGAGCTAATCAACTGCCACAGGTCACCCTCCCTTCTCTGCTGCCCTCCCCACCTCTGTCTGTCTGGGTCATGCTTTGGAAGAGCTTGGTAAAATTGGCTGCAAGTGAAGGACTGTAGGTGATAATAACTGACCACAGCGCTCTGGCACAACATCTCAGCAAATAATAAGGCAGGAGGAGAGTTCAGAGCAGACCAGCTGTCCCGTTTCTCAGATTCTTTCTTCCAGGAGCTGATTCACAATCGAGCGCATGCACCAGCATCCAGCCACACGCACAGTAACTTTTTGCACAACCTCAACCTACACACACGTGGAAACACACGCACACTGTGCCTCTCTTTTGTATATTTTTCTGAGGAACTAAAACCTGCAGCAATCAACACTGACCCCTCTGCAATCAAACAGAAGATGTTCTCTCAAGCCTGGCTCTCTCTTTGAACATCCTACGCTACAAAGCCAAGAGCTGGTGGACACAGACAGAGAGGGAGACAGGAAAACAGAAAGACAGACATCATGACCATGATTTTTTCCAACTTTAACCAAGTGCCTGAGTTGATCAAACGTATAACCTCTAGTTTCCAGGAATGAATATTGCAGGGAAAAATTGTGCAAATTAATTAATGTATGAATTACATTTTTAGGAAACAGGGTTTGACTGACACGTAGAGTGCTGACTGCCCAAGTCCTTCACCTGCATTTCCTTCCTGCCCCTGCTATGCGACCACATGAATAAGTGAGGGAGAAGAGAACAGAGACCAGGAAGGAAGTAAAAAGGGACAATGGATTGAGTGAAAACATGCACGGCTGAGCATGAAATCACACGTGCACAGCCCTACCCTGGCTGACATAAGAGATGTGCAATTGAGTGTGGTGTCTGACTTTCAACCATGGATCCTAACCATCACCATGACTGCAGAGCACCAAGATCACTGAACAGACAGAAGTTAAGGGGTGGGGCTGCAGCTGCATGCATACAAATGCACCTAAAACACAGCCAATGTTATTCGAGAGTTCAACACGGCCTTTGACATCTAAATGCAGTACTGCAGCAATGTATCCTTGTATAAAGGTTTGTATGGTATCTTCAAAAGGAAAAGGTAGATTAAAAAAAAAGAAATGCTTTTGCAAAGGAAAATGTGCTTGCAGCAAATTAGAACTAGAATGACCGTCTCTTGCTTGTATGACTCCATGCAGTTTAGCTGCAGTTATAGTTTACATCAATGTCTGTGAAAACATGGATGCTTCCTACACATCACAGCACAGATGATCTATATAACCAACATAATGTCAAGGTGGGCACCCAAGATTAGTGTCACCAATGGGCTCTGTGCACCAGAGTAGGCATGAGTATTTCCTGTCCTATACTATTGGATTAAGTGATTAATCAGGTGTGCGGCACACCCAGCACACAACTGATTAATCACTTAATCCAATAGTATAGGACAGAAAACACGCATGCCTACTTCCTGTCAGGAAGTAGTGGAGCTGGTGCACAGAGCCTATTCACTATCTGACCAAATGTCTCCCCATCTGTCCACAAGTTAAATAGAAAAGTGTTTGTGCAGAACATTTTGATGTCACAGTGAAGTTGATCTTTTGGACATAAAATGTCATCACCAAAACATATTTTGTAAGGTCACAGTGTCCTTGACCTTAGACTACCAAATTCTAATCATTTCCTTGTTGAGTCCAAGTGGTTGTCTATCAAATGTGAATAAATCCTTTCAAGTTGTTTTTGAAAGATTGCACTAACAAGAAAAAGATAGGCAAGGTCACAGTAACCTTGACTTTTGATCTACGAGCCCCTAATCAGTTCATCATTGAGTCCAAGTATACAGCTGTGTCAAATTTGGGAGAAAAATCCCTTAAGGTGTTCTTCAGACATTACGTTCATGAGATAGGACAGACCCAAAAACATAATGCCTCCAAACAAGGCTTTGCCAGCGCAGAGGGATATAGACGGTTTGGTGTTTAGCCTCAACTATTTCAATAAGTACAGTATCTAGTATCTCTCTTTGCAATTATTTACAGTGTATGTAGAGTTCTCACAAAGGTCTTAGGTATATAGTATGAGAATTGAACAACGTCTTTTATTAGGTGTGGTGCCTTAAGCTCCAGCTTATGTAAAAATGTGATGACTGAAATAAATCAAAAAGGGTCCGGTAATATGCTTAATGCAGTTAAATACGAGTAAAGGTGCCTATCTAAAATACAAAAGACCCTAACTGCAGTAATACATTATGACCATTTAAGCACAGCTTTATTCGAACAGTCTTTACCAAAAGGTAATTTGGTGTGGATACACATGAAATGTTTGAATTTCTTAAGGAAAATATATATAATATTCCATATGTTATGGGGAAGGGAATGCAAACAACATGAAAGTATTTCAAGATGTGAAAAAATCCATCACAAGCCCCAGTGACAGGTGATGCTGCTGAGCTATGTGTCATGAGTAATTGACATCCCCTCAAAGTGACGTAACGGAGCATGGGTGTCATCTGTTTGACAATTCGTGTTCCTTCATCCTAACATCTCTTCCTGCTGGCTTTCAGAGGGAGGAGCTGAGGCGCATAGTGCTTTCATGTCTGTTTTCACAGCTTCACTCTGTAACTCTGTTTCTCTTTTCAGTCTCTATTTCATCACTGCCAGTCTTTCCCCCTCTCGGTCTCTATTTCTTTCACTCATTCAGCCTCTGTCTGCTTCCTCTTTGTACTATCACTACTGCCCTCCCTCTCTGTTGCTCTCAGCCTATCCTGACACTTTTTTTTCCTGAGCAGAGGTCTGAGGCCAGCTGTTGCTGTCTGATTTGAGCCATTTCAAGTGTTCTCACAACAGAGAGAGATAGCAATGGTTGTGGCAGGGTGTGTGTGCGCTAACAGCTAAAGGGATGTGGATCGCAGAGCAGAGGGTGAAGAAATGTTGGAGGCTAACAGAAATATGTATTTTATATCTAAAGTGTAAATAGAAAATTCAGGCTAGAAGACAGAAGAGTAACCAATTTCCTTTAACTATGAGTATTGTTCTCTTTGTTTAGATCAACTTCAAGAAACAGGCTGGGTCAATGGTGGGCAGGCTTATTGGTGCGCAAAGGGTGATAAACAAAGGCACAATACCCTGAGTGAAAAATGTTTTGGTTTTTTTTTTCTCCTTTGGTCAATTTTTTTCAGGTCAATTTTGAGATTTTGGACTATTTTGCTGCAATAACATTGTCTACTTTGACGCTAGTTGAAAGAAAACAGCCAGAAAACACATTAAGGTATTTTAGTTCAGATTTCTGTTCAGAGATGTATGCAAAAAGTGCATATTTCCTTATATAGTACTTGACTTGCATATCTAAACACACAATTTCAGAAAACGTGTACTACAAAAAATAATTGTCTTTAAGTAAGTAACTCAACTGGGAAAGCTCCACGGTCAAATCTGTTAGCTCAAATGTTTAGAGTTGAGTCTTGAATCTCAAAATGAGTTTTTCCCATACTCTGAGCCAAAAATCTTCGGTCGAACTTACATGCACCAAACTTCACAATTTTATTCCTATCTATGATCTGAAGGTCTTAAGAGAGTGGTTTGTTTATATATTATTTATAGCCTGATTCATGGAACATTTTCTCCCTAAAAACATGGTAAAAATTGATTTTATTTTCTTTTTCTCTTTTTTTCCTTAAGGTAGTATTTTCAGCGTTTTGGAGTCATAAAAAGAGACATGCAAAATTTGACTCTAAAATGTCAACAAAATTTAACAGGTATTTTGAATCTGGCTTTATCAAATGTTCAGGTTTTTGTTCAGGAAATGTGTGCAAATTAGCAAATATTTAATTAGATAATGCCAAATTTGCATATGTAAACATACAGAAAACTTGAAATGTAAAAAAAAAATTAAAAAAAAAAGACTGCCATATTATAAATAATCAACTGGGGAAGTTTCATGGTGATCCTATTCACCTGGGGTATCTCCCCTTAAATAGGCAAACACTTTCATAAACAGCAACAAATGAGTGAAATGGAGAAAGCATGAGTAGACACTAACAACTGATGAGTTCAATACATTGCTCTGCCACAATTGATCAAATCCATTCAGAGCTCAAATTCAGGTGAACAAGTCCTTAATACTTTCAAAAATCCCAACAGTTCTTTTACATTGGCATTTGAAGTCATAGTGTGTGCTACAGCTTGAAGAATTCAAGAGACTTTAAATATACATTATGAGAGTCTTCTAAGGGCCTCCTTAAAGAGTGGATATGCGTTCTAGAGTTTTATTACTCATTTGAAGTTCAAATATTGGTTAGTATATCATTATGTATTAATATGTGCACAGTTGTAATTGGTAGCAAAGGTTTTATTCTAGGGTGTTTCCTGTTCCTCAGATAAAAGTGTAGTGATACAAAACTCAATCCCAAACTTTTGAAACCAATCAAAACAAAGTTTTCTCCCTCAAGCCATTTCACCTTAAACAGATAAGAAGTCCATAAACGATGATTCCCCTGACACAAACTCGTCCGGCAGCAAGATGGATAGAGCGGGTAGTTCCAAAAAGAACTCTACTTTTCTCTTTTAGATCAGCCTGGGCATAGGAAGGCATTCTTGGCACATCTTTTCTAATTTCTCAACCTTGTCTGCCTTCATACCCACCCACTTGCTCACAGGGGTGTAGGTCCCTGCAGTGAAGGGGGGAAATAGCTCAATGCTAACACACTCATTGTTCCTTTTCATTATTCATGGAGGCTAATGGAGGTTTGGATAGCAACCACCGGCAGACACACTCAGGAAAAATGGGGCTGAGAGCAGGACGAGTGTTTTGTCTCACCTCTGTTTTGTCTATTGCCCTCTCTCCCTCTCTCCCTCTCTGTGTCTCTCTGCTTTCCGCTCTCTCAGTCCGTCTGTGTTGCTGACGCAGGGCTTTCACAGGGTTTCAATGAGTAAGATCTCTCAGGCTGCTGCGTGAGTAATGGGACACTGAGAGCGTCTGGAATAAATAAAGGGGGGTGACCGGAACAGCCCTTCTCGCTCCAACTCATCCTCCACCTCACCTGCTCCTTTGCAATTCTGCAGGTTGCAAAAAGACTTCCTGGAAAGTACTTTTTTTTCAAGGGACAATCTCTCTTTCTCTATCTGTCATTTGCAAACATTAAAGTTTTTATTTCCACTTTATAAGTCCCTTGACTCGAACTTGATCTTGAACTCTGTACCCATGCTACTCTAGGACGAGTGCTGACTGCTTTCTATCCATTCCCCGCATCAGGTAGAAGAAAAAAAATCTGACTAAGCAGATACTTTCTCTGCATGAATTATTCAGTGCTGAGGAGAATGCTCTGATTCACAGTCATAATGGGAGGTCCTGAAATGGCGCGGCGTCCTGCACCCCCTCATATATATTTCAGACCTTGGCAGAGCCTCTGTCATGCAAGAAGTAGAAAGCCTGCCACTGTGGGGAAAACCTGCAGGAATGGAAAATGACTGGTTTGGGGTACAGGCAAAGATGCAACCCCTCCCCTTGGCTGGAAACACAACTTACTGTTGATCTTTGCCACTCAGCATGTTCACTTTCATAAATATCAATGCCAACACAACATACAAACAATATGAAAGTGATCTTAGTTGGAAGAAAGCCACATTTTAAAATACAGCAGAGAAGATCTGCTTTGATAGCATCAGAATAAGACATGATTGAAGGGTATGCGGGGGGCATTTTCTCCATCTGCTCTCATTATATGAGATGTGTCACCACTTCCTGGAATGTAGAATATGTGACCTGAAAAACAGAAGCAATGGTAATTTTTTTCTCATTCCATTACGGAAGAAAAAGGCAGCCTTTCAGATACTCTTAAAGATGTGGCTGTGCACCATCATTCCAGCTTCCAACTTGCCATTACTATTGGCAGAGTGATACATCACATCACAGCGCCTTTGGATATCTCCTTCTCTTTTTCCACCCACACTCCAATACTCTCATTTTGCAGCCTATTAAATTGGCCCTTTTAGTGTTTTCCCTCTTCTCTTTCATTGCGACCAAAGACAGGGTAGTCAGTCACAGAGCGGCTCTGGCTCTGATGAGGACTATCCGACTCAGAGAACATGGTGTTGTCTCTGTCTAACACGCCTTTCCTACAGTGCAGTGCTGCTTGCTGACTCTCTGGCTTGGATAATTGCTGTCTGGATCCTCCCAACTCAGCAGATTCCTCCAAGTCATAATGAGGAAAAAAGTTGTGTGTTTGTGCACATGTGTGTGTCTGTGTGTGAGTGAGATAGGCAAGTTGGGGGTACAGTAGGCATGAGCAGAGAGACATAAAGAGAAGCACAGAGCACCAAAGCTAATCAAAGGATCCCTGTGGATTCCACCAATGCCAAGGAAACACATAGCATTACAGGCTGTTATTGAACTGCTAATCTGCAAGACAGCAGAGGCATGTGTCTTGGCGTACCAGGTAGATTTCAAGTGAGGTGGAGAGTTTAGCATAATTTGCAAAATGAAGGTAATTTCTTTCCATATATAGCAAGCATACAGTGAGGTTAACGCTAATTTAGCTTCACGTCAGTCTGATATGTGGAGGCCAATACTGAAATAGCTACATAGCAACCATTATGTTCTACAGAATTAAAGCTGAGGTTCGTAGCGTCTATAAAACAACCAATCAGAGCCAACAAGTCTCCAAATCAGAGGTCAATCATGTCAATTACTGCTCGTGAACTGCAGTCAGACTGTCAAACTAGGCAGTGATCAAATATGCCCTCACTTATGGAGCAGCCTACCGGCCTCAGGTGGGAGGGGGAGGCTCTGCACCATGTGTGGAGTCTACCCCGGTCTGTCTGGGTCGGGGAGGTCTCTGTGGCAGCGCTCCCTGTGGCCGTGGGCTGTGACACCTCTCTCGGTGTGGATGAGCTCCCCATAGGTGGTTCTTTCCTCACCTGGTTCCTCAGTGCCCAGCCATGTTATTGACTATATTGACTCTGTGTGTGTGTGTGTGTGTGTGTGTGTGTGTTGGGGGCACTTTGTGCTGCATTTTTAATGTATGAAAAGTGCTATATAGATAAAGTTTGATTGATTGATTGATTGATGAATCGAGATTCTGTCACTGCATTACCCATTTCTAGCCTCAAATGTTTTCAGAAACAAATCTTAGTGTACTGTTTAGCTGTAAAATGAGAAAGTTTGCTTTGACTGATGGACCATGCTTGGTTTTGGCATGAGTGATATCAACATGGCTACACAAACTTTCGTTCAGCCTCAGAGGATTCGTCGAAATGCCATTAGGAGCACTAAGAGGAGGCGGAAGAACATGATTTTTTTTT
This sequence comes from Epinephelus awoara, assembly GCA_035609425.1. Lineage (NCBI taxonomy): Eukaryota > Metazoa > Chordata > Actinopteri > Perciformes > Serranidae > Epinephelus > Epinephelus awoara. Next base: position 7,969,647 of record CM069315.1, on the reverse strand, counting down.
CACTGCATATGTGTCTCAGGTACTACTGTGTGAATATAGCATATTACATAGTATATTTTTGTTAGTTACAAACTACAGCTTTAATGTGAAATACTGAGGAATGTCATTAAGCCCAATAACAAATGTCAAAAAAATTATTTAATTTTCAATTTAAAAAATAATTTAGAATAACATTTGCCAAGAAATCATTCTGCTCACTACATTCACAAGTCAAATCAGTCAAATGAAAACTGGAATAGTATCACTAAAGACCTTAATAACAGTACACTTACAGAGTCAGAACAAAAACAAATCCAAGTATGCATTGCAATACCCCTTTATTCCTATTTCTATTGAATGGTCATGGAATGCTGTTAACGATTGAAATCCTAAAAAAACAATAAAACTGTCATCAGATGTTATGGACAGATGCCCCAGACATGACCTCTAGAGAGATGGTATAAGTCAATTGTAACAATGCAACCTCACTTTGTCCCCGCCCTATTTTGTGATTCCACCTCACTCCCCTGTCCTGTCTCTCCATTTGTAAACTATTGTCTTCATTGGTCCTGTGTATCCATTAGTCCAAAGCTTTATACAGGCTTGGCTAATGGGAGCCTGATTAATGGTGAGGACTCGGCTCAAAGCCATTAGCTTTCTGACTCCCTGAGGAGAGAGTTGAAGGATGGAGAGAGGTAAAGACGGGGAAGCAGATAGGCAGGAGGAGGGAAGTTTAGGGCGAGGCCAGGGATACACCAGGCATGAGGCCAACAAACAAAGAGAGTCTGTGGGGGAGTGGAAAGAGGATGGAGATGTTTACACTGTTGTCGAAAAGTCAAAGTCACCATGGCTAAATCTATGAGGTATCTAATTATGTCTAACAGGCACAAAGATGTAGATGGAGCCTTCTGGCCTCACAAGACCCACTAATTCCCTGCCTAAGAAGTTCACTTCCAATCCTCTCTGGCTTAATATCATGAGATGATTTGGAAAATTCTAAATGAAAGCCCCATTAAAAATTCATAGTACTTAAGATAGTGCTTTCATAGTCCAACTACTCTCAGACGTCACAACCAAATTTATCAGAACCATTTGAATTTTGAAATATAGCAGCAACAGTTAGAGAACCGCAAATCAGCGACAGTGAAAGAACATATCTGCAGTTGTCCTGGATTGACACAAATTCATTTCGATGACTACCCCTTGGCCTAACAGATGCTTCTCCAGCTTCTGCAGATGGTCTCATCAGATCAAGTTGTTTTTGACATCGTCTCTTTCCTGTTACGAGATCCATCACTTAATGAGCACAGCGGAAAAGATTCATCCCTCCAAACTGTGCCCCACCCAGGGCAAACTGAGCTGTCCTGCTGTGTTAAAACATCGTTCATGGAGCACACAAAGGCCGTTAAAGTGATTTAACACAATCACAGGACAACAACAGTGTGGCTATGAAACATGCAATGACTGTGAAAGCACAGAGGGTAGATTGGAATAGAGCAGATATATAAGGAAGCATGTTGGAAGACAATGTATTATATAACGTACAATTCTTTAAGTTGGCTTTCAAAGTGGTCATTCTCCAACCTACTGGGTCCCTTTCATCACTGCTCACTTTGTGCTGCAATAAAAAGCCTGCATTCCCCATAAGAGGACTATGGTATGTAAGAGTCGGCAATTGGTTAGTAAAGAAATCATTTTGGTTGTTTTCACACCTATAGTTTGTTTACTCTGATCCAAATCAGGGACCAATATGTTACAGTGTGGCATATTGCCTTAAGTTTGGTTTGTGTTCACACGGCAGTAGTTACAAGCCAACCAAACTTTGTGATGCCCAAGGAAACCAGACATGGTTATTTTGGTCAGCATCCCAGTGCAATTGCCGTCATCACACCTGTTCAAATGAACTGCATCGATGGGGTAAACGCTCCAGGGTTCAGTTCAACCCAACTAAACAAGGCAGGTGTGAACATGCCCTTAGTCTGTGTGAAATGTGGTTCTTCATTAAACTGTTCCCTATTTGTAAGTATTTTGTTGTATGTAGATGACATTTTTTGCACACCGTGGTCATTTCATTTGCTACATTGGTCTGATCAATATGAGATGCTGGACTGAGAAGCAACACAGAGACTGGAGAAGGTGACTAAACAAAGCTCTACGGCTTGTCCCCTCTCATCCACTGTAATCACTCTTGGGTGAGAGTGGCAGCAGCGGTACTGATTGCAGTGTCACTCTCCAATGACAGGAAGGGCGACGGCATTGATTGAGGGGCTGTTACAGTGTAAACTTATATCACATTACCCATCTCACACATGAATCCAATATTGACAAAAACATGATATGAAAGGCCCTCCCTGTCCCTGTTGGTGCTGCACAGAGTAAGGACTGGTCAGGACATGCCTCTCCACGCTTGGTAGGGAGTGACCAGGATCATCCATTACTGTCAGTGAGGCTAGGTTGTAGCAAAAAAAATAATAATAATAAAAAAAAAAAAAAAAACCTTTAGATCCTGCACTGTGTTTGTTTTGTGATAACTCATGCTTTGGAAAAGATTACAGTGCACCTGCAAAATCATCGTGGAAGCCATGCACCAGAAAGTGAGACAGACGGGAGCATGCAGATGATAGAGGCAAGGTATAAGACAAAGAGAGTCTGGGAATATAAAGGCATGGGTGGGAAAATGAAAAGAATATAGAATGATATATAACAGAGGTTATAACAGCTGGCATGGTAGGCACTGCACTGTTTATGTTTTTATCTGAGGTGCGAGCCCACTGGTATAATGGCGTTTAGAGACCTCTGGAGGAAGGAGAATGAATGTGAGCTGAGGGCGCGGACGATCCATCAATTTATTTTGTTCATTTGTGCAACACATCCCATTTCAAATGTCTGTATATCATCGAAACAAAAGGAGACCCGGTCCACATAATGCCAAGTGACATACTGGAAAAAAACGATACTGCATGGGTGGATTACTGAGATTAAACAAAACAGGAAGCAGTAAATTACTGAAAGATGGTGAGGATGAATGGGATCATAACATACATGTGAATAAAAATCAAATGGCAGGACAAACTATTATTATAATTTTCCCATATGGGAATATGAGTTCATTATGGCTGTCTGCAATTAAATTGAATATATAATATGTAACTTTTGTGCATTTAAATTTCCAAAAAAAGACTAGACAAATGATATAAATATATATATTTGTGTTTGTACTTACATTACCTCAAAAGTTTCCAACAAAGTTCAAACCCAGAGAAATCTGTATTTTTAATCAAGGACACAGCAGGTGTCATTTGGTCGCCATCACCTGTTGGTAGCATCATATCCCCTTTGTGCATACTTCAGGGTTGTGGTTGTCTGCCAGGGGTCCGTTTCACAAAGCAGGTTAAGTGAAAACTCAGAGTCTGTTAACCCTGATATGAGGAAACTCTGAGTTTTCCGTTTCAAAAAGGGAGGTAACTCAAACCAGAGAAAGAGGGGTAACTCTAGCCTGTTTCAGAGAGAGAGGTAACTTAAGCTCTCGGTCAGTTACCGTAGTAACACACTCTATGAACCTAACCTGGTCGGGACCAGGTTTTTCTCAATGAACCATGAGTTTCTCTCTGTCTCCGCCCTCTTTCAGAGCCACACACTCCATCTGATTTCCTCATTCATTCAGTCAGCAGGCGAGTTCTGCCGTCTGTCATTTTAAAAAATCATTTAAAAAATCAGAGTCAGTATATTAGAAGTCCATTAGACACAGTAGGTGGCGACTTTTTTCACTAACATGGCATGTCCTTTTGATAACGATCCCATGGATGAAGGTGCAGCATTACTGCGCAGAGAATTAAATATTCGTGGGGAGATGGTTATCAGATGTTCTAGCATTTCCAGATAATTATCTTTTTGAGCTGTACCGTTTCACGTCACAGTCCATCATCTACATACAAAACCTAATCCCTCCTTACATTTGCAACATTACCAATCGTAGTCATGCTCTCACATCCCAGCAGATAGTGTGTTGTGCTGCGTTTCTTTGCAAATGGAAGTTTTTTGTATAATGTCGGAGATGTTGAGCACTTGAGTAAGGCAACTGTATGCAGGGCGGTCAGAAAAGTGTGCTCGTTTTACGGGCATCTGCCTTCTTTCTGTTGGCTGAGTTGAAGCCTGTGTTAGTTTAAATAGGCTTAATTATTTAACAGAACATGACATAGATGAGAAGACATTTATGTGTGTGAAAACAGCATTATGTTGGGGATAAAACAACTGCACAGTCAAACAGCCACTTAATATTTACTTTACAATGTAACATGATCAAAATGAGGTACCCCCATGAGATTATGCCGAGGTCTTACCTGTTTGAACAATGTTTTTATATTTCATCCTAAACTGCTGCCAAGTGCGCTTCTCCCCCTCGGGATTGCACCTAAATGAAATAAATTAATAGGCTACCATTCAAGCAGTTTCCCCCTGTAATATTATTGTGATTGCAAAGGACTACATTTAAACTTACGCACTGACCCGAGCAGCAATGTTCTCCCACGCTGTCTCCCTCTCTTTTGCAGCTGCAGCAGTGTTGCACTTCTTTTTGAAAACGTGTGCAAACTCGCCGTATGAGCGCATTAAGATTTATAATTCTAGTGGGGTGAAAAACGCAGCCCTCCTCTTCCCCGTTGCCATGGTGACTCGTCGAATTGGGGCTCCATTGATGCTGGCTTTTTATAGTTGTTGTGCACGCGCTTAACACCAGGTGAGTTGATTAAACTGACTCAAATCAGCTGTTCTGGAACTGGAAACTCAATAATGTAATGTATGAAATGTATGTAAACAAGGAACAGAAAATCAGTTCCAGGTTTATTTTTAGATCTGTTTATTATAAAAATTGCAAATGTCAATCAAATAAAAATCACTGAAATGAACAAAATTAACCTGCCTTACATAATGTGTAGAGTAATTAACCATGCTACCACAACGTCTTCTTCTTTCTCTCTTTATGTCTTCATATAAAGAAAAAAAAATCTGTCTCTCTATCCCCTCAAAACCTTGCTGTCTAATCAGGATTAATTGGCTCACCTTTTGCCTAATACCACCTGGTGAACTGTTCTTCTGACATTTGTGTGGAGTGACAGCTCAGCCTGTTCCTCTCGCTGACCTTTCCTGATTTGTAACTTTATCCTCAGCGTAGGCCCATCTCTTTGTCTCACCACCATCTCTAGAGGTTCATTCATGTTGGAGCTTAGAGTGCCAAGGAAGCTTCACAGAGACAACTTATGTCAGAGTCCACATTACATAGCTGTGTTGGTTCAGGTCACTGTTCTCTAAACAAGCTGCACAAACAAGCAAGCAAAATGCTCATCTGATTAGGTCACGAACCCAGAAAACATTTAAGCAATAAATAGATGATATGACAACCTGAACAAATGTGGAAAACAACTGAAATCCAATGCGTTCCCCCTCTGCTAAATGTATCATATGGTGGATTTGTTATCTGAATATCACCGAGCATCTCTCCCACTGTTTTACAGGCTACATTTGTTTCTGCTGTGATGGCATTGTACCCTCATAAGCTCTGCTTGTTCCCAAAGAACAAACACAGAGATCTGCACAGAGATAATGTTTTTGGTAATTTGGAGCAATCACTTGTGTGAAATGAGTTTCAATAGGGTTTTGATTGCGCTATCTATCTCAACAGGTCAGTCATTTACCTACTTGAATAGAGAGCCGGAGGAGAGAGAGGCATGCATTCACAGTAAATAGCCTTCCAGCAGTTAAGGGGGCCAAATCAATTCTCTACCCAAAACACCCTTTCAGTTGTATAAATTAAGTGCATTATATTGACTAACAGTTTTTTCTGTTAATCATCATAATGACTGTAGCAAAATACCACTGAGAGTCAACATGGAATCAGACTACAGACATGAGGCGAGGAGGAAACAGTGAAGGGCTTCTATTGTAAAACAAAAAAGCAGGATGTTCTTGGGGTAAGTAGTATGCTTAAAAGGACAGTTCATCCATCAAATCGAAAATACATACTTCTCCTCTTACCCATAACGCTATTTATCAATCTAGATTGTTTTGGTGTGAGATATCAGCCACAGAGATGTCTGCCATATCACCAATATAATGGAGCTAAATAGCACTCAGCTTGTGGTGCTCAAAGTGCCAAAAAATACATTCGAAAAACTCAACAGCAATGTCTCTTTCAAGAAATCATGACCCGGTAACTGAAGATAATCCTCAGAGCTTGTTACGAGCAGTTTTTTGTGGGGACTATTTCATTTCTACTGAACTCGTTATTATATTGGACAGAAGGCAGACATCTCTATGGCCAATATCTCAAACACTTGTCATCTCAAACCAAAATGATCCCAGCACAGGTAAGAGGAAAAACATGTCTGTGATGTTGGAGTGAGCCGTTCCTTTAATTTGACTTTTAAAGCACTGATAAAGGATATAAAAATAACAATAAGGCTCTACTGAACTTGCAGAAACAGGAACAGAGATGAAAATATTCATATTTTTGGTTGAAAATTATATTCCGACTGTATTTGTGTCTTTGTATACAACATTTAGCAAGTGGTGTTTGTCTATATTTGTTTCTATATCTTCATTTTTGCCTGTTTTCTGTGCTACTGTAACACTGAAAGTCCCTTTTGTATGTTACTGCATATGTGTCCTCTGTGACTCACATACAGTCACAAACATATTCAGTGGTTCAGTCAGTGTCTCTTAAAAACACACTTAAGGTAGCCCTCGATGGCGACTGAGCGAGTTATGACCCTTTCAAATGTTCAGTGAGTGATTGAGCTGGGATCAGGCTGCTATTTTCTACCACGAAAAGACAGGTGTCCTGTAGTACCAGTAATGTTTGCTGTAATTTTACCATTTTGTACTTCACTGGCACTGGCTCAAATGGACAAACCCCTGCAAAGGAAAAAGAAAAGGGCATGGTGGTGCTTTATACCATGTTGTTCACAGACCAAAACTAAGCTATCAGCCAAGTAAGCCAAGTAAAATAACGACTACCTCTACAGCCAGCTCCACATGGTTGCATGTTTTATGTTTTAGAAAATCAAATGCAACATGACTTTTTGTCACCTGAATCATGGAAACCAGTATAAATACAAGAAACTATTACAACACAATTCACTAATTAAAGGGGAAAAACAGAAGTTTTCTCTTAAGTCATGCAACTACTGTACAAATACGGTAAAAAAAAAGCAATAAAAAAAAAAAAGAATTGACTTATTGTTCTCTGAGTCTCTCTGAGGGAACAAAGTTTCTCAGACAACAAAGAGAATACAAACATGTAAAACTGAGAGAAAAATAGCATTCTGATTAGGAAAAAAGAAAATCATTTAAAAAGTTTAACGCACATAGTGAAATTTTAATTTAGTAGATGAGTAAAATGAACAAGTGAAGAAGTGAAGAAAAATGAGAATCGCTAAGACAGAACCAGAGAATAAAAATCTACTTTAGTAGCTTTTTTAAAATCGACCTTTACTGCACAGTCAATTGTTGCCCTGTTCCTTTTTATTTCATGTTGTAAAAGAGAACAACAACACATCAGCTCAAGACGCCAATACTGTCCAATTAAGTAATCTGAAAGGGCTTTTTGAAATACATAGTCAGTCGTCCAAGTCTTAGGAGGAACTGCACTCATGGTTATCTGTGTACAAAGAGTGAGTGTACACTACATACTGTGTCATCCTGTGTATCTTTATTTAGGCTAGTCTTGCATGTGCCTTTTGATTCCAAAGGAAAACAAATTACTGTTGCTGTGTCTGAGTCTGGCAGAGACTCTGTTTAAGTTTGCCTGCAGGCCTCTAATGCAGATCCGCTGACTGTTTGTCTACAGCTTTTTGAGGAGGACTGTGTCTGCTGTGACTAAAGTGTATGCATGTGTGCATATTTGTGAATGTGCATGTATGATTGTCCATGTGGTCCAAGCTTAGATTGTGAGACATATGCCACTAAACAGAAGAAGGGCTGTGGAAGAAGCACAGTGCAAGCAATTTCATGGGGGGGATGAGAGGGGAGAAGGCCAGCTACTATAGACATCAATGCCTGAGAGATAACGGTTAAGGTTTAAGTCTTCACTTTTCTGTTTTGGCGATTTAGATGAATGTGACAATACATATCAAGAGTTCCACCGGAAAAGACATACACCAATCAGATAAAACATTAGAGCCACAGGCAGCTGGAGTGAGTAACACTGATCATCTTGTTACAATGCAATGTTCTGCTGGGAAACCTTGGGTCCTTGCATTCATGACGACACCACTTGATGCACTCCACCCACCCAAACACCACTGCAGACCAAGTACATCCCCTCATGGCAACAGCACTCTAAGATGGCAGTGGCCCGCCCAGCAGGACAATGTGGCGTGCTACACATCAGAAACTGCTCAGGAATGGCCCAAGGAACATGGAAAAAGTGCTCAAGGCATCAACCTGGCTTAAGAAATTGCCCAGATCCCAATCAGTTGAAGCATTTGTGTGATGTAGTAGTAGGCCACTTCACAACCTGGAAGACTTACAGAATCTGCCATCAGCGCCCTGGTACCAGACACCACAGAACAACAAAACGATCAGACTGGCATCCAAGGAATCTGAAGACCAGGTTGATGCCTTGAACTCTTTGCCATATTCCTGGAGCCAGCCGTTTTTGTGGTGTGGCATGGCACATTATCTTGCTGGGAGGACCACTGTGATAGGGGTTCGGCGTTGCCATGAGGGGTGTACTTGGTTGGCAATGGTATCTGGGTGGGTGGAGCACTTCAAATAGTGTCAAAATGAATGCTAGGACCAAAGGTTTCCCAGCAGATTGCATTGTAACAAGATGATCAATGTTATTCACTTCACCCACCAGTGGTTTTAAAGTTTTGGCCTATTGGTGTATGTTGAGTTCATAAGACAAATCAGCCCAGCTTCTTAAGGAACCTACTAGATGACTCTGCTGGACATCATTTATATGGACCACCACCATATACTGCCATTTACAGCCCATCTCAGAACAGCTATGAGAGTTATCTTTTTTAAATACAACTATAATGATTAAAATAATTACCATCATGACAACATACATAGGTGTAGGTATATAGGTAAAATGACTTGCTGGCATTAAATATTGTCTTTAAAGTTCTAATGTGTAGGCTTTAGTGGCAGTAGCAGTGAGGTCACAGACTGCAACCAAATGAAGCTTCTCCCGTGAGCCAAGAGTGAGAACTACAGTGGCCTATAGCAAAATTGCATTTTTGTATTATTAACACAATATCAATATCTAATTTTTAATATCACGGTTATCATTAATACCGTATCGTATAATAGTATATCGTGACATCCATTAGCTTAAAATGTATCTTGTCTGAGAAATTAGACCATACAATTTATGCTAAAACCCTCAAACTATCTGGGTCCAAATTATGTCAGATCCCTAATTCTACAGTCATGTCATCATAAAATGTTTTGAGGACCCAGCATAATAAGACATACCATTAACATTTAACTTTAATTTGGGGCACATTCAGCTAAATATCACAACATCTCTAACCGAAGCAACGACCCTGGTCAATAATGCAAAAATGCAGAAGGTACAACAATCATGCCATGGCAGCCTGCGTGATGACAATGATTCCACATAATGGCTTCACAATTATCTCCAAGGGTCACAGATTGCTGAGAAGAGCAAGAACACATTAAAGAGAACCACAATATAATGGTTGTAGCTTGCGGTTAGCACGGGGAGAGAGAGACTTGCTTCAAACAAATTCATTATTTAGCGGAGAATGGCTGCGGAGGGGGGGTGGGGGGGGGGGCACAGTAGGGGATAGGAATCATTGGAAAGCAAACACAGTGCTGGAAGGGTATTAGAGGATAGGCAGAGCAATTAGATGATGCTAAGAATACAGAGCTTACAGCTTGCACCAATACACGGTTGGTGGGTGGTCATTACCAAGTGCGTATGTTTGCATACATAAATGATGCAAACAAGTAAGACTTGTGCACCATCTACATGTTGCAGAGACATACCTTATTGCAGCAAATCACAACTTCAACACCCCCTATAAACTTTACTCGTCAGGAGGTGTGTGGTTGGTGGCTGTGATAGCTCTTGGGAATCCAAAACCACCCCTGTGGCTGTAAATCTAGCCTGCAGCCACAAGGTGTGACAACTTAGGACACAGCCCTGGCAGACAAATTCCCATGTCCTCTTCTGAATTATTTCGACTTCTCAGAGATCGAGGCGACGGCTGAAAACAGCAATGAATTATTGGTGACAAAATGTGTTGCAGCATATACAGGGGCCTAAAAATGAGGGGGGGTGGGTGCTGGGTGCTGATGAGGGGTGCAGCAGGAGGCATGTGAGAAAAATGCCTAAAGCTCAAAGAGATGACTCCTTATTCAGCTTTATATTTTAGTGCCATCAGTGTAAACTATTGTGTACCAGGTGAAAAGCTCCAGCTTTAAAAGGCTGCAAATGGCACTCAACCAATGCCTTGTTGCCACCGGAGACTCAGTAGCCTCTTCTGGGCTTACATCAGAGATTTATGGTGTTGAGGAGCTGTCACACAAAAAACGGTAGACTCTGCTAGTTTGAGTCTGTGTGGAGGTAGTATGTACAGTAGCAATTCCCCTTATCCCCTCACAACCATATAGGAGTAATTTCACGAGCGTCCCAGTTAACTTCAGACAAATTTCTCAAGGGGAAGCTCTCAGGCAGACAGAGGGGGATTTAAGCTGAACTCTTCATAACCATATTGAAATTTCTTCCCCCTTTACTATATCCACAAGTCACCATGGAGATCATCAAAGGCTGTAGTGCCAAAGATGGTCATTGAATATACCATTAGATGGGGGATTTACAGTGGCTACACATATGTCAATAGAGGGAGTTAGCAGTGAAAGGGCCATGGCACATTAGAGGGTCTGGACTGTGTTTGATCAATATGCTAAATTGTGGTTTTAAATCCGAGAACTTTCCCCTATGTCATTTTCATTAGATGTTCAATCTTTATCTTATCGGCCACTAACCAGATTCACAATTTAAGAATAGAAAGAATAACATTTGGGTATTCTATTACAGGGAAATACAAAACAGGGTCAGACAGAGAAAGAGAGGCAGAGACCGACTGACCTCATGTGTCTGCACCACCACATACCGACTTCTGCCAGTAAGCCAGCTTGAATAAAGAAGGGTTAGCAGCCCTGGGGCTTAGGGTCCCATTTGTAGAGGCACTGATCTGGGCTTTTAGTCCAGCCAGCTCAGCCTTCATCCAGCCTGAGTGAAAGGGATAATCATGGAGCTTTGGATCTCCAGTACTCCCAAGACCCTTTGCATGATTCACCGTCTGCCCAGGCAAGTCAAACCAATCCCAGGAATGTTGCTGGCCAGAGTCAGCCTAATGATAAAAAAAGCGAGAAGAAATCTTGCCGATGAGTGATGAAGTCATTAAATGAAGCCGTGGGGAAGAAAGAGATTGAGGTGGGCCCCTGTGAGTGTAGCACAGGCCTTGCAATTTGTATGTGTGCATATCAGTGACAAGGGAACAAGGGTAAGGTTGAAACCCATAAGCCTGTTCTACTGTGACAGGCCACTGAATGCTTAATGGAGTTCCCAGGCAATGCTTTACTATGGCTACCTGAAAGTGCTTTATCGTAAGCAAAATGCAAATATGTGAATAATCTGCTAGAGAATATTTTTCAATGTACAGCCAGGGTAGAAGCAGCAGTGATGGCCTAAGTTGACTTTTCCTTCAGTGACATAAAGACTTTTCCCTCATACCTTGACAGGATAAAATACTGCATCACCAACACTAGTAGAACTATCAAAAATTTCCAAAGATTAATCTTCTATAGCATACTGAGACAAGACTCTTTTTTTTTGCCAAGGGTACAAAATATGTTAGCTAGATGTTGGTCAAACTAATTCCCAGAAACTTTGTGACAATACAATAATTATTGTCACAAAATTAATATAGCAATGCTCATACAAATGGCAAGTACTGGTAATTCAGTGTGTGGACATCCCTCTCATGGCAAAAATCATTAAAATGACAATTACAAACAAACAGAGAAGATTTATTGAAGGTTACCTCAAGATGTGTGACTTATGGCCTGCATCCTATTTTATAGGGCTTTTCAAAAGGTAACTGGCCATTCGGAAACTTGGCCTGACCAATTGTATTTTGGCAAGCTGTGATTCTTTCACCATCCAAAATAAACGGCCTCGGCTAACCACTGGAAGGCATAATCGCAGAGGCGGAGAGGAGTGTACTAGAGCGAGCAGGGGGGGTACAAAGGGCCAAATCAATTGGGAACCATTCCTCTGCTCTAAAATGAGCATTTAACAAATGGGAGTGTGACAGGGAAAAATAAAAAAGCAAAACATCTTGGGAGTAGTGAGAGGGGGTGTGTCTCTTTCCAGCTGTTTACTACAAGTCGACCCCTTGAATTCCTAAAGCTCAAGATAACAACATTTAACTTCTGGAACAAAGTGTGCTAAACACGGTGGCTCCCTATTGACATAAATAAGCTTTGATGGAGTGATGATGTGAATTTGTTCTTTTAACACTAAAAAACAAAACTAACTAGAGACTGTGCCATGAGAGGTTGATGATTAGTGAATGGAACTTCTCTCAACTTGACCAATATTGCACAGCTGAAAATCTGAGGTGTAAGAACTATTCAGATCTCTTACTGAGTAAAAGTTGCTATGGACTCAATAACCATCTTGTTGGGTTTTCTACCTGGAAGTTATTGTAAACAACTATTGTGATTTGGATCAAAAAGAAGTGTAAAAATACTGTGTTACAAGTAAAAGTACTGCATTCAAAATCTTATATAAAAGTACAAGCTTTTTAGCATCAACATTTTAAGTACCAAAAGTAGAAGTACTTCTTATGCAGAATGACCCATTTCAGAATGACATGATATATAGTAAAAATGGGGCCAATTTAAACTACCTAATTTTCTGCTGGGTGGTTTGACTTATAATAATATAATATAATTTCCTATGGATTTATATTTTGTACTCCTACTGTGGATCTGCAAAGTCACAAAATCTATCAAATAAATGTAGTGGAGTAAAAAGTACAGAATTTCCCATTCAAAATGTAGTGGAGTAGAAGTATAAAGAAGCATAACATGAAAATACTTAGAGTAGAAGTACCTCAAATACCTTAAATACAGGACTTGAGTAAATGCACTTTGTTGCACTTCACTACTACTAAAGCATATATTATTCAACTTGTATCTCCAATGCTATGCATGCAAATACACGGAAGCAAAGGCAAAAAAGGCTAACAAAAGCAATATCCCTTCAAGGCCATTCAGCTTGAGTGAGTTCATCCATTTCTGAGTTTCCTCCATGTGTCACTGGACTCTGAAGATGAAGGACTGTTCTAAGTCTGCTTGAAATGTGTGTGCTTGACAGTCATGCTGTCTATGTCAGCTCACCCTGCGCGTATATCAACACTTTACAAAAGAATACCTGTCACATTTCAATGCCTGCACACCCAACTTTACAGGCTTTCACACTGGACAAGAAACAGCATTATGGGCTGTAGCTTTACCTCTGTTTGTGTGTCCATTTGTGTGTATGAACAGGAAAAAGGTGGGCAATTGAGTGACAGTCTGAAACGTATTTGTGCTGACCTGCTTTGAGAAGGACATCATTACAACAGCACGACAAGGTGCAAGATAAATAAATAGATAAATAACTCGAATTTGAGGGAAGCTCTTCTATACTGATGAAAAGACAAAAAAAGAGAGCTAGACTTCATCCTGTTTAAAAAATCCCCAAGACTACTGGACCTCCCTCGTTCTCATTACCATAAAAGGCTGACGCGGCAACATGTAAACGCATTGAAATGAGCAGAAAAATATTAACACGCTCAATATCCATTAGTTCAAATAGCCCTGGAGAACTGAAAAAGTGCTTATCTTTAAATAAGCTGGGAGAACTCAAGTAACTGTGACAGGCAATTTACTGACCATAAGAATGCAAGTGTGAAACATGACACTGTAACTGTAATAGCTATGTGACGTCTCAAACTGACAGCTTTATTTATATCCTGGGCTGAGTTTCGGAGGATGACTATTTTCTGACCAGTGTTCTGTTACTTTGAGAGCACAGAAATGTCAATAAGATGGGTTTGGCTGGTGGAAGCCATTGATCCAAAGCAGACGAGAGGAAACGAGAGAAAGACACAGAAACAGAGAGGGGAAGAGAGAGACATCGAGACAGCCAAACATGGTAGAGACAAGACAAAAAGTCAGATAAAGACTGTCTAAAGTAGAAATCTGTACACTCCCTCTCTCTGATTCAGAATTTACAAGTTACACTTTGACAATGAGTTGATGAATATAAAATGAAACAGTTATCACAATAATAAGGATATTTTCCAACACCATTCACTAAATACTGACTGTATCCTAAATTGTATATAAATAATGAGAACAAAATCATCACATGTAGAAAAAGTACCAATAACTTCTCAATATTTGTATTAGTGAAAATCATAACCAGGACATTTGGACTAGGTCTGAAACTTGACCCATCACTGGTCCCTGTAGTGGGTATCAGGCTATGTCCTCATAAATCTATTGAGTCCTCTGACAGGCAGTACCATTCTCCAGCAGTGACCTACCTTAACATACCATTAAATCCAATTCTAACCCAAGCGAAGAGCATATACTTGATGGCTTAACCTGACCTTATATCTACGTTGTATCTGACATGCTGTATATTGGCTGGCCCTACTGGCTTAATTAGCCAGTGTCATCTAAGTGACAGGGCCCACTTGGTATTCCAGCCACCCGCAAGCTAATGTAGCTAACTAGTCTTAGAAATAGCTACTAGTTATGTCAGAACACTTTACAACACCATTCTCTGATCTAATGCACCTTTAAAGCTTCCTTGAATTTTAGCCCAAGCAAAGAGCAGATACTCAGCAGCATAATCCAGCAATCTAATCCTCAGAATGTTGGCACTGGACAAACCAAGGATGTGTATCATTTGTACATTATTGTTTAGCAGATCAGGTCAAAGGTTTAGGTTTCAACAACATTGTGGTTGACATGTGGTTATGTTTAGGTATAAAACCACATGGTTATTGTTAAGAAAAGATCATGTTTTGGTGGCACAGTCGCTGTCGGAAATGTCTCACTACAAAACCCAAATGATTGTTTGTTTGCCTTGAATAGTGATCTGGAGCTTGGCAGCCATCTCGCCATGGTGCAACACCATCCAACATCACCTCCCCCACCTAATGACAGTCAGCTCATGTACATGTTATCTGAACTATGTCACTTCAGAAATGTTGGTTTCAAACATATGAAATCTCTAAATGTATCTGTGGTTTGCAGAAATGTACAATGCCAACACTTTCTTCTGGCGACTGGGCTATATCCAGCCTTATATCTAAATAGCATTTGCTTAGGCCAAACAACAGTGGTCGATCCTACTAGCTTCAAAAGCACTTTCATCTGAATGATATGGCTAACTCAGTAGTCAAAACCACCATGACTGCACTGAATAAAACTCTAAACTCAATACTTTTGTTTTTGCTCCCATTTTTCATGAGTGGAAATAAAAGATCTAACACTTTGTCTATGCACACAAAAGACTTAGCTCTCTCAAACTTTGTTCACAGATTAAATTCATGTGCTGCCAAAATTTGGAAATGACATTGGAGATGGCTTATGGTCGTGAAATAAACATTCAGCCGCTGGACAGCAGCTCTCATGGAGATCCCTGCAGTCAGCATGCCAATGGCACGCTCCCCAAAAACTTGCAACATCTGTGGCATTGTGTTGTGTGAACAAACTGCACATTTTAGAACGGCCTTTAACTGTGACTATCCCAAACCACACCTGCTGCTTATTAAGTAACTTGATATGCCTTGGTTAGCCTGCTGTCCCCATGACCAGGTCATGGACGATAATGGATAGATGGATGGACTAATACGCCACACCTGTGAGGTGGATGGATTATGGATTATATTGGTAATGTACCCACTTACACAGATTGTTTGTGTATACAATTTGAGAGAATCAAGTCTTTTGTGTGCAGAGAAAATAGAGTTAGATCTTTTATTTCAACTCATAAGAAATGGGCGCAAAAACAGAAGTGTTGCATTTTTGTTCTTGTTCATTGTAGTTCTACTAATCTTATCAATTCACTAGCTAGCAACCCCTCTGGTATGAGGAAATGTTTCATAAAACATGCCCTTTGACCTGTCCTATCAAAGTAAAGTACATGGTCATATTTTGAAAAGACAAAAATCCTCCAACTCTGACAAGCCTCACTGCCAGTATTCTTTTTAACTGGTGTATTAGCCCACAGCAGATGGCACTAAAATTGCAGCTCACTGGCCAAATGTCTGGCGATGGATTCTTTGTGTGTGTGTTTCAAAGAACCAATTGTTCTCCCTTTAGAGACACACGCCAGACAATAATCAAAAAATACACACACATAAACAAAATATGAACAAAAGACAGCACACTTTCCTCTTTTAATTTTCTGGAAACTCTATTTTGGTTTAGTTTGAATACTCCCTTACAAAGTAAGATGGGTTGGATGGTGCATATGTGTTAGTGCAGTGTGGGTGATCATCAGTCCTGTTGTGACTCAGCATATTTGGGGGCTCTGCTACCCTTTAATACAATCCTTAAACAGCATCCTCCCTTAAAGCCACCTGATTAAATTGGTAGTGCTGCGTTGCTCCATGTGTGATTAATATAACTTAACCTAGCTGCCCCAAAACTTACTGACTCATCCTCTAATTAATGTAGTTGAGGTGGCAACTGTGAATCATACCAATAGCAAAACTCTTTACTTCAGGGGCTGGTAAAAATAAAACAGATTAGATTTAAAAATATATGTATCTGCCCTCCCACGTTTGGACTGCTCACAATTCCAGGGAGAAAAGAGGGAAATTCAAGTTGGATCTGAACTACAATACTAAGCAAAATAGTTTACTCATTCCTCCCACATGTGCTCAGCTTTTTAACCAAGTTGCAGCGTGGTGACTCAGTTGAGTTTGTAAATCATAGAAACCTATTTCCTATCATCTCCTTGTTACAGTGCATTGTGCTCCATGTGTGAAAATGCTTTCACAACTGTGATGAAACCAAGATAACTGATAAAATTGTTACGAATGCTGCAACAACACAGCGGCAACAATAGGGGGAAAGACCTGTCAATCCCAGTTTCAAAATGCTGAATTTAGGGGAGAAACAAAAACCAAAATTGCACAAGACAATGTGAGACCCAAGTTTGTGACCAACCCTGCAAATACAAGCATGTATTGTAATTGCACAAGAGCAGGATGCTGGTCAGGCCTACATGTGACCAAACATCCAATACATTACAATACGAAGAAGAAGAAGAAGAAGAAGAAGAAGAAGACAAAGGAGAAGAGGAGGAAAAAGACAAAGAACACAAGGAAGAGGAGGAGGAATAATAATAATAATAATAACAATAAGAAGAAGATGAAGAAGAAGAAGAAATCCATTTGGAGAAATTTCCTCTTTTTCCCCACTCCATTGTTATTTCACACACAGGCCCAAGATACACACTTTCAGTATAAGAAGCAGCATGTAATGTCTTTGTATTATGAGCCGTAAAAGATAGCATGTTGATATAAATTCTGAGGCCATTTCATAGCCTAAACAAGTAAATGAACTTCATAGTAACTATGAGTTCCTAAACTGACTAAAACCATTGAAATCAGCTGAGGCATTTGTCATAAGCACATCCACATGGATGATCTCGGACAGACACACACAAATGTTGACAACCTGCTGTCATTCCCATGGCATCAAATATGGCAGCCTGGTCAGTGGCCCTTTGATTCTAATACCAATCCACAAGGCATCTGATAGCGTATGTTTGAGATGCACCAGACAGTTAATCAACTGCACAGCAATGATGTGGCGGAAACTGATGCTAGATGGGTATCAGAGTGTCCCAGTTTGAATCACAGGCCACTGACCATGTTGACATTGAATACATGCATACACAACAAGGCCCATGGTGTTTCTTATAACAAGAATCAACAGTTATCCTTAAAGCCATGTTTTAATGCCTCCAACAGAAGAATATGGCTCCATGCAGAACACACCAGACCAAGATATTCACAGATCAATGCAGACAGTGTTATTGTGTTACTAGTAAAATGTGTAAAACAAAACATTTTGCCCCTGCTAGCAGGAGCTGTTTCTTTGGTGTGTACGAGGAGCTGCTCTCTACTACGCCATTGTGTTACTGATTCCCCTGAAGGCATGGCAATGCTCCTGGCTAAACAGTATGTACCATTGTTTTGATTGGCGATGGCTGGTATTGTTTCTGTCTGTAGTTCTGAAGACACCAGTTGTAGTGGGAATTACCACAGAGGCCATTCAAGTACCCACATTAATTTAAGTTGGAAAACGGTTACCTGGTTTCAATCAATCATCCCAGTCTACTGATCCACAGCAATCTAAGAAGTATTGAATACATCCGGCACAGTTCACCTGATTGGCCAAACCCACTTATCTCATATCACATGTTCCATTGCACTATACACATGGATTTGGCCTCACAGCTGGTGTGATCCCATCACAAGATGATCTCTAGTTATTACTGTCGAATATCTGCACAAAACCTCGAGACATATCTGGAGGCAAACAAAGCAGTACACACACAGATCTCTTACATACAACGCGTACACATTCACACTAAGAACACAGCACAACGAACTGCACACTTAACCTCACATGTACATCTGACTCACTGAGGTGGGCAAATCAAATGGATCGTCTGTACATGGAACCATGGAGCATCCTCCAATGTCTCATCTGCAGAAGATTCTATAGAGTCTGATATCTATAAAAAGCTTCAGCAGTTTGGTCCAAGTTATGCTCCAGAATAATTGTATGACTCAAATTACTCTTTTGACGTAGTTCCTTGACATGTAAAGTAAATTAAAGTATTTTCATGACTGATTTTAAAATGCAAAGCTTCCTCTGCAGACTAAAAAGGAAATCATGCAGAAGTAAAGCATTTCATGGCAGCTGCGTCTTTGTTGAAATCTGTGAAGTTGATACAAACACATCCAGTCATGCTGGCTGCATTGATTAACCTGAGCATATGGCAGAGACAACCTATTCATGGCACAAGATGGATTGGGGCTTCAGTATAAGATGTGGAACATCAATAGAAACCATGCTGCCTGGTGTTTGTTGCTTTTAGAGCTACAATATTGAGTCAGGTACCGAATGTCTGCAGCTCAGAGGACATCCAAATGGGTCTGAACTCTAAATGGACATGATGCAACTTCTCTCATTTTTCAATTGAGTGCAGGCACACTTCCCTGGGCTGCGCTCAAGCGCTTCCCTGGTGGATTTATTATAATGCACTCCAATTCTGTCGTCTAGTTTCTTTCCCAATAGCTCTCCTACTCTGAAGGTGTGTGCCTGCATCATCCGCTCTCAGCTGTAAGATCCTAGCCCTTTGAGGTCTCTGGGCTGCAGTACTGTAAATATATTGGAAATCTTTAAACGCATTGGAATGAATGTGATCCACAATGAATATGATATCTGCTTAATCATCCATCTATCCATCTGATCTGGCAATCTATCAGGAGAGGGAGAGTAGTGAGAGTACATACAGTAAAGCTTCCTCTGCAACTCCCCATATGTTCCTCCTCTTCCTCCTCCTCCTCCTCCTAATGCTGACAAATGGACAGCGTATGCCAGTAGTGGACTAGAGAGGTGCTGAGACACCAGCTAGTCATCCATCTGCTCTATTCCCTCGGCACTGTCTTCACTGTGGCGAAGGTCACATACTCGCTGGCTCAACTGTTACTAGAAAACCACACTTTCCTGACACATGCATACTTCCTCTGTAGCTGCCTCACATGCATCTCCCTCCCCTCTTCTTCTTCATCTTTCTCTTTTCTGTGTCAGTGCTGCTGCTGTCTGTCATTTTCACTCAAACAAATCTCCCGCTACCTTCCTCTCTGAATTATGCAATGCTGCCATCCTCCCTCCCTAACATCCTCTTCCAAATATCATCTTAACTTTAGTCTTCTCTTGAAACTAACAAGAGCCAGTAGGTTTGGAAGTGAATTCAGCACCAGGGACAGCTCCCTCCTTCAAAACCTCTTCAGTTCCTTTCCTCTCAACTGAAGGCAGGTTCAGCATGTCTCAATTACAGGGGATAACACAAAAACAAAAACAGATTTTTCACATAATGCAATTCATAAAAGCAGAGTTGAACAATACTTTAGGAACAAATAACCATAACACACACCATGAAAGGCTGATTTTTCTTTTTTATGATTATATATCTCCTACTGAGGTGTGTGTCCAGGTATGTGGGTTTTTGTGAAGTTCATAGCAGAAGATTTTAAATTAAGATGTGTTTAGTTTCATTTGATCTTTATCTCAAGAAGTCCATAATGAGGATGATTACAATGATCTCTTCACAATCTGTTCCAGGTGAAACATTAATCGTGGTGTCAACCTGTCCAATACTGTGGAGCAGTGAAGGTGGAGGATATTGACTTCATTAATTTTATTATGAAAATTACTTATATATCTATATTTACAATTCAGATTTTTCTATAAATGCAGTGAATTCTGTCAATAATAGCATACATCATGTTCAGCAAGGATTTTTTGATTTAATAATCAGTCATAGCTACAATTTTATTTCTTACTGTTGTGATGGATAGAGCCTTTGTTAACACTTACATCAAAACTAACAGGCCAATGTTTTCTTTTCTTAAAGGTATACCTTGCCATATTTCAACCAGCTTTGAACCGTAACACTGTGGGAAGTGTGTGTAAATCTGGTAAAAATCCCTCCC
Organism: Epinephelus awoara; assembly: GCA_035609425.1. NCBI lineage: Eukaryota > Metazoa > Chordata > Actinopteri > Perciformes > Serranidae > Epinephelus > Epinephelus awoara. Next base: position 7,948,825 of record CM069315.1, on the reverse strand, counting down.
ATCTGGCTAGTGTCCAGTCTCTCTGCTCCTCTCCCAGCGAAACTCTGCCAGATGACACGAGTTTTGTTGGCTCTCATGCTGTTGCTCAAACTATCTGCCATACATCTCCATTTTCATATTGCCCGCCATCCATGCCACCACTACGGAAACAGAGTATATAAGTAGGCCAAGAGACAAACATGCTGCTCTCTCTCTATCTCTCTGTCTCAAAAATATTACTTCTAGATTACGCTGATGCATTGCCTATTTTGCTCCAAAAATGTCTTCAGAAACATATTTTAGTGCCCTGTTTAGCTGTAATAGTGAGAACTGTGAACAGATAGTGGGTGCCATACTGTTTCCTTCACAGTAAAAACAGAGGCTGAAAAACAACAACTGTAAAACTAGGCATCACTTGTCAAATACAAATCAAGATTCTGTTACTGCATTGCCTATTTCGCTCCTAAAATGTCTTCAGAAACATAATTTAGTGCCCTGTTTAGCTGTCATGGTGAGAATTGTGAACAGAAGTGGGCACCATACTGTTTCCTGCACAGTAAAAATAAAGGCTGAGAAAAACTGAGATCAAACAGTAAAACTAGACTGCACTCATCAAATACAAATCAAGATTCTGTTATTGCGTTGCCTTTTTCTCACCCCAAATGTTTTCAGAAACACAAGATTGCTTGTTACCTGCCAGCCACCACTGTGACAAATCGATGGGCTCTGCATTCTGACTAGTTGGTCTGCTACCTTTCGAGCAAAAGTGTGACCACGGCCCTTTTTCTCTGTTTTCTTTGGTCATGTAGAACTAACTACAAAAGTCTTCATGTCTTTTTACTGCATAGAAAGCCTAGTTTTAAGAAAAGGCCATCTTACCAGTAGTGAAAAACTTTCTAGTACAGGTTTAAAAAACATTTTAAAAATTACCCTGGTTAGTCAAATTAAAACAGATGGAAATACCAAACCAAATTTGAGATCTAGTACAATCTACATACATCTACACAACAACATCTATCTACATCTATATTTACATGTATACATCAGATGTTAACAGGCATCTTCTGCCTTGATTTTGTGCCCTGAGGTCTGTCACAGTGTTTCATGTTTGTGTTTTTGGTCCCTTAATAACTGTTTGTATCGCACTGACAGTGGTTCATTAAAGGCCATATGAATAAATTTCACTTGACATTAATGAGACTTGCATTTCACATTGAGTTCATTTCACTTTGCATGCGAGCCTGATACCTCACTGCATATATGCATGTGGTTGAGTCATGGAAAGAAAGACACACAGTGATTTTGCAGAGTTGCTGCAGTTTGGCAACCGGCTCGTAATTTTCTCCCTATCCCAACAAATTCCCTTACGCACACAAACACACACACGCAGACACACACACATACACACTCTCTCTGTCTTTCAGAGCGCCACACACACACACACACACACACACACACACACACACACACACACACACACACACACACACACACACACACACACACGCTGAACTCACTGGGCCAGCTGCTCCTGACTGACAGAATAATCAGTGATTAAACACTTCAGAGATGGCATCCACTGGAGACTAGATCACAAAGCATACCACACAAGACTGATCAAAACACAAGTTACAAACGCAGTGTGTGTGCGTGTGTGCGCGTATCCATGCCTGTGTGTGTGTGTAAGTCAGTACAAACACCTAAATCTCTGCTACAAGCAGGGGAGTGTGGGAACAACAGGGGTTCTGATTAATTTTCATTCCAATTGCATTTCAAATTGAAATGAGAAGTATTAAGGTTCTTACTCAGAGACTATAACATCATTAATGGGTGATACCTTGTGACTTGATTCCTAGTACGTACCATCTTTTTCCTGTTTCATTATCACCTCTCTTCTGTGACGAGAAGCTAAGAAGCTAAATGAAGAGGTGTAAAGCCTTCAACACATTATATGTTTAGGCAGGCAGATAAGAAGACGCATCTCTAAAAAAAAAAAAAGAGAAAGTTAAAAAAAATGCACACATGGTGACAAGGAAAACCATTTAAGGCATATTTATTGCTTCACCAGTTTATGATAAATGATGGTAGTGACTTCTTTGCCCTTAACAGATTGTTCTTATGAGCCCATGGCAGACAGAATCAGTTAAGAATGAGAAACCCTCTCCATGAGATGACAAATAACCTTGGCTTTGAGGCATCACAAAACAAACAACTCTAGTTGCATATTTCATCATCAGTTTCCTTGGCTTTTGCTGTGTGTGGTTTGGGGTTTTATTAGTATTCCGGAAAGCACGATCTGTTGGAGAATGCAAAATGGCTTCCCCTAACTAGTGCGCCCACAAACTGCTATGTGGTCTTTGCTTCTATTTCTGTCTCCCTCTCTCAGCCACTTTTATACACACACTTGTTGTGGACCTCTTAATTACTCTCTAGCTGTCTAATTGACATGCAATCAGTGGCTTACCTTAGCCTCCAACATGCAAACCCAAAAAACCCCTTGTGGAAAGCACTACCTCCAGGCACCAAACACTGCTTTTGAGTCATCAGCCTGCATCACATGGCATGTTCCTATCAATTAAGGAAGTTGTTTTCCATGTCCAAGGGCAAGGGTGGGAATCATGTGGGAAGCTCGCAACACAGAGGGGACATGTTTTGAGTGTAGAGACTCATTGCACGCCAGCTTGCCTCCGTCACCAAGGCTGGGACGTATACTGCAGGGATCTTTGCTACCTCTGAGAGCAGGTTTGTTTTTTTTATACAATGGCAAACAAGTATTTTAGCATCTTGTGGCTGTATGAATCAAAGCAAGCCACACAGCACTCTAGAGCTGTGCTTAAAGGGAGATGCAAAACAACTTCTGGCAAAACAAATACTGGGAATGTAGTGGTGTCATTTTCAAGAAGTAACCAAGCAAAATAAGAAGCAGTGGACATTCAATATCAACACTCACGTTACATCTATATTGTCACTGAGAAGAAGAGGCCCCACAGACAAACACAAGTTAAACTGTTGTGTTCATAAGCTGAGATTGCGTTTGATTTATAACCTGCTCAACTGATGCACAAAATTCAGAAATCACAGATGCTTATTGTCTTAAAACTATTAAAAAACTATCACTAAACAATGACACATCAATGGTCGGTATAAAAGCTGACTGCTTTTCTGATGCTAGCATATAGTTTGTTGTTGCTGTCTTCAATAGCATCCACCCATCCACACTGTTGGGGTCTTCCCTCCGTAAGTCCTTGACATTGCAGCACAGCTGTTGTTTTAAGTCTTGACTTGACATGACTCGGCAATCCAAGTCAGAGAGCGATTGAGATCAGTCCAAATCATACAGGTCTTGTCAAGTGAACTTAATTCTAAAGTCCTTGTAGGTAAAAAGCCAAGTAGGATCACAAGTCTTCATAAGCCAATTGCAGGTCTACCACTCTACACTGTTGTATTGATGCAATGGCATAGGATTTGTCGATCTCTAAGTTAAAGAGAAACGGTAATGACAGAAAGAGAGAGAGAGCAGTAGGAAGGTGGGTGGGGAATGAAGTGGTTCGGATTAATGAGAAGTGTCTGATCGGACATTCTCTGAGTGTGTTAGAAATGTCCCTGTTTGATCCGTTAGAGGATGTAAGCCAGAGCTGTGGACTTGACTTAGAAACATGGACTGGATTCAGACTTAAGCCACAAAAACAAAGGATTTAAGCCTTAGCATGGACTAGCCTGATGTGAGTCTTTAGATGTGAGTCACTTCACATTTCGAGGAAGACAATGGAGTTTCATTTTTAACTAAAATATACCACCATGAAACTTCCCCAGCTGATTATGTACAGTCAGATGATTATGTTAAATATGCTAATGAGGTATTATCTTATTGAATATGTGCTGATCAGCACACATTTCCAGAACTTTACATGAACATCGGATAAAGCCAGGTTCAAAATTCCTTTCATTTTCTTATCATATTAGAGTCAAAGGATTTTACTGAGGGAATTTTTGGTCATCATTTTTTATCACTCACATAAATCAGAAAAAACCTTCAGCAGCCATGAACAATCTATTTTCCCCATGTTTTCAGGAATAAATGTTGTATTAATCAAGCTATGAATGATATATGAACAAACCACTCTGTAAAGGCCTTCAGGATATAGATTGGAATAACACTGCAAAGGTTGGTGTACGCAAGTGCCAATGAAATTGAGAGTTTTGGCTCAAACTATAATAAAAAAAAAAAATCTTTTTTTTTGAGGATGTCATTTAAAGATGTCTCGTAAAATTCCATACATTTTTAGACAAAAAATAAGACACTAGGATAAAAACATTAACTCATAGATACTACCATAAAACTTCCCCAGTTACAACATAAAGAAAATAATTTTTGGTATTACAAATATTCAGACACATTTTCTTTGAATATGCGAATATGAAATAATGAGGTATTTCCTAATATTCGAGGCCTTGCATAGACAACAACAACTTGAACATTTAACTATTAGATCCAGACATTGACAGTACTAAACACTGTACAAGTCTTTGCAAGAAAAACATTAGAATGCTGGAAAAAAATGATGATTTGCTAAGATTTGCCATGAGCTAACCATTTGCTTATTAAGACTTGTCCTGAATTGGACTTGTCTTGCCTATTCCAGCGGAGCAATCGACAACCCTACAAACAGGCTACGATTGTCACACAGGCCATTAATGCGTGTGCTGTATTTCACACTGGGTTATATTCTCTGTGACAATGATGTATCGGAAATGTCACCAGTGTCGACAGGATCATGTCCATGCTCTTGATAATTGGGATAATAATCCCTAGTGCTCAGAGCATTAGATTTCCATCACAAACACCCAGCACCTGATCACACATACACACACACACACCACCTCCATTTCATCTGTCACCCATCACCATGGCACACCTCCATTTGTGATGGATCAGATAAGTAATGGGTGATTAGCATTGCTTCCTGTGTTGGTGTGGTTGCCACGGTTGGCTGAGGGGGAGGGTGTTGGGAGGAGATGGGGTGAGAAAGGTGGAGGCTGTGGGGGTTGGGAGGTGTCTTGTTAGGGGGCAGGAAGGAACAGTGAGCAATGTTCCAGGACATTACTTACACAAGGCCTGACATGAAGAGACAGGGACCATTAATATAACTCCTTGAGGCTGTTTACCACAGGATTGGATGAGCTGCACAGGGACTGTTATTATATTTAAAAAATATTGTGTTCTGCAGCATTAAAGACATGACTTGATTTTTTCAGGTGGCTGAATAATGTTCTGTTTGTCTTCTCGCCATGATATATTTTTTATTTGAGTTTTATTTATTACTCTTGTCTGCCAGTGCAGTTTTGTGAAATGATAGAGCACATGCATTTCTCAGTAATTTACATCCTAAGGTATCAAACCATCTCAATGCTATCAACTTTACCTCATCCACTGTGCATTTTGTAACTCAGTTCGAATAAATGGAATGTGAACGTCGGTACTTTCCCTTTGTAAACACTGCCTTATCGTCCTACTCTGCTGAAGCCTCCCTATTGTTTATCTCCTGCGCTGGTAATGGGACAGAGTAATTTCTCATTTGTAACAATATCAAAAAGCAATTACAAGCCTGTGACTAAAAGCCACAGAACAATGTCCACCATCAATCATCTGAGAGGAAAAAGGCAGAGTGCGCAGAGGCATTTCAACCCGCTTATTTCCCCTGCCTCATGCTCTGGTATTTGTGCTCAGCTGAACTTGGCCCCGGCTTTATGGCTGCTTGGGTGCCACCGTGAAAGGGCAAAAACCTGTTGCAGATAGCTGGCTAATTATTGGTCTTATTTACCAAGTTAAAATGTCAGTATCCAAACCCTGGAATCCAATTTTTCTGCTTTAAACACACAACTCTACCTGCTTACAGCAAGCCTTGTTCTTAATGTCCACATTTCTCAAGGCGAGGCGGCTTGTGCCTGCCTTAATTACAAACTTAACTTATTAACTAAAGAAGCAGACACATTTTACAGATTTTTCACTACGGAGATAGGGAAATACAGCGTTGCCTGAGGTGTCATTTTGAACTTGATATTGACGTTTCTTTCAACCTTACGCAGTCTAAACAAACCAAGTCTTGGAGAGATCAGGATATTAAATTAATCTTGATCTCTGAGATTGATCGGTGCCACTTCAGGCAAGTATCGACACCGGCAGAACATGGTAGCTCACATTTTCAGTTTGCATCTGGCATTCATTTCACATTTCCTTACAGGAAACACACCGTACACACACACTAAGCCCCACAATGCAAAGGTCAGCCTCAACAGCAGGTTACATCTTTAACATGCAATATTTTGACTTTGAATCAGCCTTGACCGAGGGCTATTCTCGATCGATCAGCGAGGCAGTACACCGTGAAGAGAGCACCCAGTGTCTCTCAGTCCATCTGCCATGTCTGTCTTTGACATTTTCTCAGCCCAGAGCAAGTATTGACAGCCTATTTCCTTTTTTTCCCCCGCCTCTGCTAACCCTCCACCTCCTCCACACACACATACTGTACACCCCTGCAGGCCAGGTGAGAGCAGGGGAGGGTTAGTTGATCGGTAAATGTTTTTGTGTCCTTCTGTGTGGGTGCGCATTTGTGTTTCCGGGAAGTGGCACTCTTGCAATGTCCCTTTAGGATTCCGGGCAGGTACAGTACAGGGCAGGCAATGAGGCTTACAGAAAGAGAACAGAGGTGGGATGTGAAAGAGAGAGAGGAAGACAGGGAATACAGGAGGAGTATAAAATCATAAAGGGATAAGAGAGGGAGAGGTGTTTGGGATTGACCATGGGGGATTCTGCATTAGAGTGAGGCCAGGTGTGTGTGTCCAGTGTCAGCGGCAGTGCTTTATGCCATTAGTGCCGGTCAAAGGGTGGCAGCACTGAACACAAGGACATAGAGTGGCCTGCAGGAAGGTCAGACCGCACACACTGACACACTCACACATGCACATGGAGCTCCATGAACAGGGCTTTTGGATGCAGTGCTAAGAACCTCTGCCTGCTATATACCGTCTGCAGTGATGACTATTTGATGGAATTTGATGCCGGTGTATTGTGAGCTTTATCGGAACTGGCAAGGGCAGCCATGCATTTTAATGTCCTGTCTCCTTCCTACTACTTTGCGGCTGTGTCTCTCCCATTCCCGCCCCCCTCGCCCCCCTCTGGCTTAGTTTTTCCATTTCTCTATTGAACAAGCAAAGACAGAAGGATTATGCTGATAAATTCAACAAAGACAAGCTGAAAGACTGAGTCAGAGGACACAGGAGTAAATGAGTGTGCACGTGTGTTTGAGAGAGTGTGCGCGCGCCTGTAAGACGGTGTGCGAGCATGTGTCTACACTTGTCTTTGTTTATGCATTCCTGAGTATGTGTCCCTCTGTACAGGGTTTTGCGCTCCCTCAGCATTCAAACATGAACCCTCCTTTGAAGTCTTTGACGCTGTCACCCAACATTTCTCACTGCCGTGGTACCTGTGGGAGACCAAGACGGCAAACTTGACCGACTTAGAGATTTAAGCTGTAAAAACAACACGCCACACACCATCATCCTGCTGACTCTGAAGGCAGTGTGTCATCTGACAAAGCACAATCTAAAAAAAAAAAAAACTTGCTAGAGCTGGAGACGATGACATTTTGATGTAAGACAAAGCTCTATCCATAGAACCTCTCTGCACAGCAGGGCGGCAAGAAGTGTATGGAAATAGATGTAAGGCAATACCTAGTGGTGGAGGAAGTATTCAGATCCTTTAAAATAATAAAAGTACTAATACCACACTGTAAAAATAATCCATTACAAGATCTGCATCAAAAACATTAAGCAAGTAAAAGTAGGCAAGTCTACTTGGGAAAGCATACTCAAAAGTAAACACACTAAACACAGGAAAATGGCCTCTGTCACCATACCATGTGACTATTATATTTGAAAGCATTAGTTAATCATTATTGATGTTTGAGCAGCCTTCCACTGATGGTTGAATTGAAGCTAATTTTAACTATTTTGTGTAGAACCAATGATCATATCCATTAAAATTTCCATAGCCTAAAGTTACACCTTCACAATGCTTGTTTTATAATATATAAATGAAAAATAATTGCAACACTGAAAAGGAAAAGCAGCCAGTCTTCACAGTGGAGAAGCTGTAACCATGAGATGGTTGGTTGTTTTGCATGAAAAGTTAGTTAGTCAGTTATCAAAATATCAACTAACCCATGAATCGACTTATCATGGCTGCCTCTAAATCAACACATACATCTAAATATATTTTGGGATAAGACTCATAGGCTTCTCCTCAGGAATAGCAATTTTTTTAGTAGCATAGAGCGGACAAACCAAACGCTGGCTCTGATTAGGAGCCTGCGTTTAAATAGGTACATAAAGCAAATACTTTATGTACCTGCACGTTTAATGTATTAAAAACATCTTAAAGGCATTTCTGAGTTACATATACATTATTTGAGTAAATGTACTCGGTGACATTACATGAATGCTGATGCCAAAATGTGTTTGAGCCAGTGCTGAGCTTCAAATTAAATTACAATGCCATAAAAACGACCTTGCTAATATCTTCTGCTCCAGTGTGTAGGATTCACTGGCCTCTAGTGGAACATTGCAACCAAATGAAACTTATCCTGTGCACCAAGCATGTAGCAGAACTACAGTTGCCAACACGAAAATGCAAATGACCATAATCGGAGCCAGCGTTTGGTTTGTCCGCTCTATGTTACTAAAAAAATTGCTATTCCTGAGGAGAAGTCTATGAGTCTTAAATATATTTAGATGTATGTGTTGATTGAGAGCCAGCCATGATAAAATATTGCCTAAGGTTCTCCATGTGCAGTCATCTGAAAATGATAACTGCCTTAGGTCCTGTTGCAATTCTTAAGAAGGGCCTTCACAGAATCAAAGATAAGCATTTCAACAAAACAAGACATTTCAAAATGCTAAATCTTTCATTAACTGATTTTATATTGAGTCACTATTTGTTGCCGTAGCAGTTGGACTGAAAGTTTTTATGAAAAACATCTCAACAACTCTCTGCTGCTCTCTCAACATCCCCCTTATCCCTCTTGTGCTCTATTGCTTACAATTGCCAGCAGGGTAAATCTAAACTCATGGGTGGATGTTAGTGCTGTGGGTCTATGGGTCAACAAACACACTTCAAACACACTGAGAGGAGACCAGCAGCCAAATTGACTCAGCTGAACAGGAGACTGCTGTCTCTCTCTCCCTCTCTCTTCTTTCACTTTGCCTCCCTCGGGGGACACACAATGTTTTTTGGCTTCCTAAACAGCCTGCGGTACCAAAAAATGGAGGTGACACAAAATAAAGGGACAGCATGCCAACAGTTTTCACGGAAACAGGATGCACATATTAAATGTCTGTCTGTGTGCATATCTGTGCATGTGCCATTTCGTGCCTTTTGTATCATGAGAATACTGATTATGTTTGCAAATATGCCTGTGTATCTGTGGTATGTCTGCGTGGCAGCATGTCAATATCTGCATTTCTCTGGCTAAATGTATAGATATACTGTATGCGCCTTCATGCTCTTTTGCACGTCTCGATCAAAATGAAACAGATAACCGTGTATTAAATGAGCAGTTTCCATTTGTAGGAGCTCATTATCCCTGCCCCATGCCCTTGCTATCTCTCACTCTGGCCTGGGGACAGCTCCACTCCCAGGACATTCTTTCACAATCCTATCTCAGGATCTGCGCAATCAATATGTGCTGGCTACTTTTTTAATTATGCAATTCATCCTCTCCACATGCCGTCTACATCCCAATTTCTTTCCCCATACCATCATCCCTCTCTATTTTTGCAGCCATTTTCTCTTTGTTTCTCCAATTTCTTTCCCTTTAAATAATTATCCCCACAGTGACTGAATGCAGAAAAGTGAGCCAGCACACACACATAGACCTCTGCTTTTCAGCCAATGACTAACAGTCTCATTTAGGCCTATTATTATTAATTTACTACCCGTTTGCCGGGCAAGCCTTGGCATCCTGCTGCACAAATAAACCCTCCTAGGAGCTACAATGATGGTTTAGGTATGGAAGTAAAATATGCTACAAAAGGGATCTAAATCAGTTACCAAAACAGAGATACAGGTGCCAAAGGGTCAGCAATATTGGTAAGGTGAGATGGGAACTTCATCAAGTCTGTTTTGGACAGTGAAGTACCGTAATGGTTTAGGTATGGCAGTAAAATATGGTCCAAAGAGGGGACTTAATCAGTTACCAAAAAGGCTTTTGGCTGAGGTGGAGATACATGTGTCAAAGGGTCAGCAATACTGGTGAGACTTCATTAAGTCTGATTTGACCTGGGGTCAGAACACTCTGCTTGTGAGTAAAGAGGGGTCAGAGGAGACATCCTGCCTAGTCCGGTGAGTTGAAATTTAATTAAATAATTTAGACGGATAGGGGAATGGTTTACCTCTGTTCATTTTCTTTAAAAACAAACTCCCAAATCACTGTTTACCCACTTAACATTTTAATTAATTTAATCCAAACCTCATCATTATGAGAAAAAAAAAAAGTATTTTGTTTAGTTTGACACCAATGAGCCTACCACTGTTGGGCTTGTTACTCAAAATCAAAGCAATGGGAGTATTTCCAGCCACTTAAGGTAAGTGTTTCCATCGTCCAGACTAACTTGCTGCATTGTGACGTGCATGTGCAGCATGGCAATCACAAAAATGAATCTACTGATGGAATACTGCATTTCAAGTCAGCAGTGGGGTGATGACAAAAGTAATATTATGAAGTTAAATGGTTTTAGGGTAACTTAATATTACTACTGAAAAGCGTTACTCCCCTACACTGGTGCCTACACAAACAGCTACTTTCTCAAGCGCTGCATAGAAAACAGTTGTCACTTGTTGTTTTTTAGATGCCTGCAATTACCAAATCAACCTTTAACCTTAGAATAGAGTTCTGATTCAACACTCAGTCTTAGCCAAAATGAGAGTGAGGGAAATATAAAGAACATTAGGTGTCAAGAGGGAAAGCCAATAAGCCATGTTTTTTGTAGCAAATCAAATCAGAGCAGAAAAGCAATCAGCATTTGCTGCTTTGTTCCCTTGTGACCAAATACAACAGCACAACTGAATGTCTGTCTCTTCAGTTGAGACCTTTTTAGAAACAATTATATCATGTCAAAATTGTATACATGTCAAGTTAAAAGGAAGACTTCCTATCTCAGCTTTTGTAAAGGTGACAGAAAGATATAAGGTTATCACCATGAATGTAGAAAAAGACAAAATACAGTCAAAAGTCAAGGCAAAGGCAGATCACTGATTACCTGATATAAGGAAAGTAAGTAGGAGTGATATGAAAATGAAGACAGTGGAGTGGATTCCACCAGAGCCCAGCTAAGATGGATTCCACTAGAGCTGAGTGCCTCGCTCTCCTCCTTTGCCCCGCACACGCAGATCAGCCTTACTTATCTCTCTCTGTCTCCCCCCTGCTTTCTTCCTTGTTCTGTCTGAAATTCTCTGAGGCATGCACACACACACATGCGCACACACACAAACACGCACGGCTACTTCATGAATTAAACTAGAGTAAAGACAGGGTTCAAAGCCTGAGTGATTTCTCAGAGCTGGGCGTACAGACTGCATCTTAAACTCAAATCACCTGCTCTCTCCTCTTATCTGTTCTCAACCTGACTATTAACTTGCCCCAACACACACACACACACACACACACACACACACACACACACACACACACACACACACACACACACACACACACACACACACAGACCAGCAATACTCAATAAACTGATGCACAAATTTTCATGTCCCTCTTTGTGGCCTCCTTGAGACCTCCTGCTCCATCTGTTTTACCCTTTTATGTCCAGATAATTTGATAAGACCTTGTGACACCCAGGGGTCCCTGTTGTAGTCCAATGTTAAATTGGAAAAACACAAGGGTAAGCTCTGATAAAGAGGTTGAGACAGTGATGGTATACATGTAGGCAGGGGTTAAATTGGGATTTGTGTGGGGGGGGGGGGTCTGTGGTTTCAAGATTGCCATTGATGCAATTGTGTGTGCAAAGTGTTTTAAAACAGAATTACCAGCTTGATGTAACAGTTGGCTACCAAATATTAGAGGCAACCTCCTAAAACTAACTTGCTTTTAAATTAAAGCATTTTTTTGTTAGAACGAAACATGATTTTAACCGAATATCGTAAAAATTTACACTCTGTCAGTTTCTGAGCTATGTTGCTCCTTTCACTCTCTGCCATCTGTGCTGTCTAACTGACTGACAAGTACACTGAGGTTGCTCTGTCTTCTATTTTTCCATCATGGCATGTGGCAACCAGTGTCAAGGTGCATTACTGCCACCTAGACTGAGGTCTCTGCTCTGCTAGCTAGCTTTTAAGGAAACACATTGACAGAAAATCCAGGAAACCCTGTGTGAAAGTTCTGATGTTCACCAGTTCTTACATCACCTCATTTATGGACTCTACAGCTACAGGGGAGTACAGTGGAAAGGAGGGAAGGAGGGAAAGAGAATGATGAGCAGGGGAAAATTGAGGGGAAATTCAGTGAGATGAGACAGAGAAGAAAAGATGGGAAGAGGGAGGGATAGAAACAACATGGGACATCGAGAGGAAACAGAGATAAGAAGGGATGAGGAAACGTATGAGGAAAGTATTAAAGGTGGAACTGAGTCACAGTTGGGGTGGGAAGAGAGATGGCGATAAGGAGGAAGCGAGTGTGTAAAAAACAGTAAGGAGTACGATTTAAGTAAGGATGTATAGAGGAGAGGAGGATAAGGCATGGGAGGGATAAAAAGAATCAGGGAGATGAATTAGAAAAATATTGGGGAAGGTTTTAAAAACTCTGCTTATTATCTAGAAACACTCTGAACATGGTGTGTGTGTGTGTGTGTGTGTGTGTGTGTGTGTGTGTGTGTGCTCTGCTGATTCGTGCTCCTCTTTCCTGCTGCACTGCTGGTTCTCTGGAGACCACTGGGAGTGAGGAAACGATCTCCTCCTACAGTATGGATCTCCTTTTTTCTCATCTCTTACTCTTTCATCATTCCTTCTCCACTTCTTTCCCTTCTTGTCTGCATGCTTTCTCTCATGTGATTTGGTGTCCTTTATAATCGTTTTTAAAAACCAATAAAGAAATGACACCCCCACTGCCTATTTTATAATGTATCATTCAATGGTTAAAGAAGTATCTTATTTTTCTTCCATTAATTATTTGAAAATATTGCATTCATTCCAATAACTGCAGCACTAAGTGTAAAGTGTAGGTCATGCTTTCACAGATATATTTCAATGTATTTTTACATTTCATCATTTTTCTGTGCAAAAAATAAATTAAGAGAAAACAAAAGCTCTACACCAAATTACAAGAAACCATTCAACTTGATCATTATAGTGGGCATGATCAGTTTCTGTAATGCTCTTTTTAATGATAGCCATACGCCAAGCTGTCACATTTCATCGCCTCTGAATATCTGTTGTGGGGCAAGGGAGATGGTGGCTGCTTGCCATCAGAAATAAAAACTATGATCCCATGAGGATGGCAGACATCTAGAGTTTGTAACAAAATGACAATGTATGGAAATTTAAAAACATAAAAATGAGATCTAGGGTGGCACAGTGGTGTGGTGGTTAGCACTGTCGGCTCACAGCAAGAGGGTTCCTGGTTCGATCCCTGGTGTGGGAGCCCTTCTGTGTGGTGTTTGTATGTTCTCCCCGTGTCAGCATGGGTTTTCTCCGGGTACTCCGGCTTCCTCCCACAGTCCAAAGACATGCAGACTGGGGATAGGTTAATTGGTGACTCTAAATTGTCCGTAGGTGTGAATGTGAGTGTGAATGGTTGTCTGTCTCTATGTGTCAGCCCTGCGATAGTCTGGCGACCTGTCGAGGGTGTACCCCGCCTCTCAATGTCAGCTAGGATAGGCTCCAGCGCCCCTGCGACCCTCAAGAGGATAAGCGGTTAGAGAATGGATGGATGGAAAATCTGATCTGAAAGCCTATTTGCATATTTCTTTTTAACAAGATAAAGCTACACCAACTTCATGTCCATCACTGGCTATTTATTATGCATTGGTCATACTGGGACTGGCCACCTGAAGCAGCGGGAGTTTTCTTGCTGGGCTGCCTAACAATTGGAGTGATGCAATGCAAAATATAAAAATAACCAGGTGCAGTGTGGTTGACTGCCCCAGACGAGCCCACAGTGGTTGGGTATTACATCTGTCAGCCTCTTTCTCCAAGCCAATTACTCCAGCCCTTTGGGCCCGGTCCCTTTCCAATCTCGCTTAGAGGGTGACATTTGAAGAAATCATGGAGTAGAGCAAGATGGACAAACAAAAAGAAGAAAAAAAAAAGTAGTGCTGAACAGCTGAGGGAGTCCCTTGAGGTTAAGTCAGCCAAATGTTTTAAAATAACTATTTATTCCTTTGGAGCTGTTACCAGTCAGTCATCTTAGCCGAGTGAGTCTGAAGCCACTGGAAGCAGAGAGGAGTGAGAGCAGAGAGCACAGCCCAGTGAGCGCAGTGATACCAGTTCAACTGTTAGTCAAGGTTCTGGAGCTACAGCGATAAGACGGAAGAAAACAGGGACGAGATAACCAATGTTTGCCTTGCTGGCTTTTTAGCTATATCAGGTGCCTTATGTTGAAACCTATTCAGCTGTTCATAAAGTAGATGTGCTTATCAGTGTCACTTTTTGTGGACCTACCAATCACCAGCCTTGATGGGGTGGGAGACTTAAAAAAAAAAGTAGCAAACTGAGCGGTTCTGATTATTGACAATTAAGTATTTTGCATTAACAAATTAGGGACTAACCACAAATGTAGAGCATTTTTCTTGCACAGGGATTTAATGAGGAAATAATATTAATGAATTAATATCATACTAACATTATTCTATTGTAGAAACTATTACATTGTGCTTTTTATTGAATGTTGTTATACTAATATACTAATTTATACTAATTACTCTGCCAGGTTGAGGGTAGTCCATCTGCAATGGACAGATCTGAGCCAGAGCTAGGATCCCTGTGCCAATATGTGCTCCTTCTAGCCAGCCTTCTCCTATTGGCAACACCTACCCCTTGTTCTATTTTATATTTATTTCACTAAAGTTATTGCTAGAAATGTTGTTTAGTTATCTTATGTAAAGTGTGGCGTGGGTTACGTGGGTGGTGGTGTATCGCTGGGGGGGATTGGTGGGCTGGTCTGAGTCAAAAGTCCAGAGCCATTTTTCATTCCCAGTCCATCCCTGGTATTAAAGTATGAAGTCATTTAGAAAGAGTGTATATCACCATACAAAGTATAATATTACCACTGTTATGCACCTCAAATATAAAGGATTGGTCGGCCAACACATGCCTGGCATCAACTTAGGAGGGAACTTGTCTTATCAATCTGACTTGACAGGTCACGTGAATTTTAAAAATATTTAAAAATACAACAACAACAAAAAAGAAAGCAATGAAACCATTCTCTACCTCCGTCTTTTGTCTGATTTTTTTTAAATAAGTGCCAGCTGCAGCTACCATACGCTACTCACTGGCCAGTCGGTCTGTGTTCACAGTTTCACTGCTGTGATGAATCACTGCCATATGGGAGGAGGAGGGAAGAGAGAGAGGGACAGACAGAGAGATTGAGAGTCAGATAGGGGGGAAAGAGAGGCATAGGCATGAGGGGAATTGAGATTGCTGGTTCTTGCCCACAGCCTGAAGCGCACACAGCATTGTCAGAAAACAAACGAGCTGGAAACATCCAGACTGTGTCCACATCCTTCTGAGGTGGATTACAGTTCACACCTGGCATCAGCGTGTCGCCAATGTCTCTCGAGTGACCACTTTTGATTGGAGTTAGCTTCCAAGCGCACATTCTGTCTCAGGGACACTGCTGTCATAGTTTACGGTACACTGCATCATGTTATTACCAACAAAGATGGCCACATTTTAATTGCCAGCACATACAGAAAGAGAGTGTCTGCGAGTGGCTGTAGATCCAACACCGTTCATTAAAACACTTGAATTGCCCTGAATTCCAGTGCCATACACATGGCTGACTGGGCAGTTCTTGCTTGTAGTCAGGGACACATTTCAATCAACAAAACAGTAGACACACTAGTTGTAAATGTGGCGCAGTGTGTCAGTTAAGTGGAAAAACACGTTTACTTAGAGATCAGCCAAGATGCACTTGAAAGGCTAAAGCCTGATTTATGGTCGTGCGTTGAATCGACGACGTCGCTACGTTGTAGGGTACGGGGCTACGCAGAAGGCTCGCCGTAGCCCCCGGCGTAGCCTGACGTGCACCTCCCCAAAAATGTAACTACGCGTCGAGGCGACGCAGACCCAGCGCAGACCGGCACGGCTGTGATTGGTTTGCTTGGTAGCAACGCATTTCCGGTCCCGTATTTCCACCGCCATCCCCGCCGTCTTTAAACATCTTCTATTGCCATGTAGATGTTGTTAAGGCTCATTATATATATGCCATTATGCACAATGTTCAATACGGATACGGCCGGAGCCGTCTGTCCGTGCTCCGCGTTCATTTCTCTGTGACCGAAAAAGCCGGAAGCTAAACGAAGAATCAACTAGAGACGGCGATAACCACTCAGCAAAGGAACGAAGCCTCCTACTGCTCTGGCGGTGAATTGCACCGCGACGAAACGGAGTGACGGAGAAGTTCGAAGGGTTCACGACGGCGTCACGGCAACCACGTAGCGACGTCGTCGACTCAACGCACGACCATAAATCAGGCTTTAGTGTGAACTGTGTCACAAACGAACACACGTACGAGCTTATAAACCTGCTAGTGTGAGACAAACCATCCAGTTATTGTTTGTTATAGTGTCATTCATGCTCTCTCTTTCATTCTCTCCCACAAAGACAGGCAGAAAATATGTGTGCTAGGGCAAAAACAACTATGAGACAAGGTGAGCGGGAGACCGAGAGAACAAGTAAGACAAAGGGAGAGTAATTGATGAGAGAGGGTGAGGTGAAGTAGAGCAGCAGTAGGGGGGTCAGCCTTTTATCTTGAAGCAGAATATATCTAAAGAGTGGCGACTGCACTGCGAGCTGAAAACCACTTCAATATTTTATCACTGCAGCTAGGCCAGGCATCAAAAGTTGGGATTTTCTCCCTTTTTTGGTCCTTGACAGCCCCCAAATGCCACCAATGATGGGTGCGGGTGGGGTGTGAGATACTGAAACTATACATAGTAGCAGTTTCCTTTCTCCTTAATCATCTCCCCAGTTTACCTTTTGCATCCCCTTCTTTCATCCACTACACTGCCTGCGCATTGGAAGTTATCTCCAAAAAACACATACAGGGAGAGTTACAAGTTTGTCTTTAGCCTGCGGATCTTGATTCTAAGCTAATTCAAATGCAGCGGAACACATTTTAAACCAGTTCAGACAATTCCCAATGCGACATAACTTCAAAAAGGTAAAAAAAAAAAAAAAAAAAAGGTTGGGGGGAGATGGCATTCCTGCTATTTTAGCTTCCTAAAATGACCGGATTTCTTGCTTCAGAGCGGGGGACTTCTCTCTCTGCTGTGCACTGCTGCCGTGTGTTTACACAAAGCTGTGGCTGGGCCCTCAGGGGGGGGACCTGTAGGCCTGCACTTTTCTTCTACATCTCCTGTTTCTCCACCTCCCACTCTCATCCCGCTTTCCTTCATGTGCTATGTTCTAAATCAGGACACTGAATCGTTTTGCCAATGCTGGCCTTTAATCAAAAGTCTCCTCTGATTCACCTCTGATATAATCAATGAATCGTTCTTCAATCATAGGGTTATTGTAGAACTGATCAAAACTGCTCTTGCTTTCAATGGAAAGCCCTTAACACAAGAAAAATGAGAGGCAAAACATACTTTAAATAACAAATGAGACTAGAATTATTTTTGTGTTTTCATTAGCAGCTGTAGTAGCAGTAATTAAATCACAGATGACTATGATGTCAGTTCAGCTGCTATTACATATTCTACTGTATCGAGGCATCTCAATACTCGGGGCATTATGACTCATGAGATAAGACATTGTTTTTGAATATGTATGCAACTGCAGAGGGCTGCAGCTGTATTCAATCTAGTTGGACTTAAATGGTTCCATATGACCTTTTGGCCTTTTCCCAGCAGCACATTATAACGCTGCAGACGGGGACTGGCTGTGCAAATCAGGGCTGAGGCACTGTGCACCTTGCCAATGAAACTTTCTGTGATATACAATCAAATGCAGAGGACCCCCCTTGCCTGCCTTCCCGCCAGATTCCAACATGCGGGATACTGGGTAATTGATTGAAAATGAAACCAAATGAGATTGATTGGAGCTTTTGTGCTTTCTGGCTATATGCTCAATATGAGAAGTAATTCAGCTAGGAGATCAGGGGGAGAAAGGGGAACTGAGATATGTGTGAGATGTGCTGGGAGCGAGAGACAGAAGGGGAGAAGCAGAGAGAGAAACTATTGATCAAGCAAAGCTGTGCTGCCTGTCGATATGGGTCTTTCTCCGGGGAATGGAATGACACAAAATACTGTTGGGAGGGGGGCGCGGCAATATTTATTAGACTGTGTGTTTGTATGTGTGTGTATGTGTATGTGTGTGTGTGTGTGTGTGTGTGTGTGTATAAGGAGGGTATGGACATGGGCTTGTGTGCACATTTGTACACTGAGGAGAGTCGCACTGATGGGCTTTTAGATCGAAACGCACTTAATGCCTGTATGCAGACTACTCATGCATGCTCCATCTGTGCCAAGAAGCAAAGATAGGCCAATTTAAGAGTCTGGAAGCCATCTATTGGAAAGTCAAGCTCACCATAAAACAGAAAATCATTGAGGGAAAGCAGAGGGATATTTCTTATTGAGTAACAGCAGTATTTTTACGATTGTCCATAAAGAATACACAGAAAAATAAACTTTTATGCCCCCAAGCAAGTGAAAGTGTTACTAAGGGCAGTGGAGGTGAACATGCCCAACATTACTTTCCAGTATGATGGGCATGAGATGATGCATTGCCTGATGTAATGTCATTTTAAATTACTTTTAACCCAATTGCTACTTAAAGAGCGGGTCAATCTGCGTTCTTTTCTGGGTTTTTAAATGGAATCACCCACTTAGCCCGTAGCAAAAGGAGTGATGTAGATTAGAACAGCCATCACTATTAGGGCTGAAAAATGTGAAAAAAAATAATAATAATTGCAATAATTTGGACTAATCTTCCAACTGGGATATCAGTCATGATCTTAGAGGAAATGATGTTCATAAAAAAATGTTTTAAAATGATCATGGAGCAATTTTCTTTCAGAGGATCTGTACCAAACACATTTTTTCCTTAACTTTGCAGAATATGATTTGTAGGCTGAAACATATTTGTAGCACCACAACACTTCATTAAGAATGGTATTTTGACACGTATTTTGCCTTTAAGTATTATCTCACCTGTTGCGATTTGGCTATCGCACTAGTCCGTTTTGCAATTTTGATAAAACTCTTTTTAATTGCTCCTAATTGCTGATAATAATCATGATAAAAATAATAATAACTGAATGTTGGTGCGAGTTTTTGATGTGCGCTTTTATGAGGCACTTATCCACAGTCACTCTAACATTTTCACTGTCTAATCTGGCTGTCAGACAGCCCTTTCTGACACAGAACTGAAGCTGTTACATCCAGGCTTTTACCAAAAACAAAAAAATGGCCATATAAGTTGATTTGGCAAGCAACTTATTTCAACCATTTCTTACAGTTATTCTAAGGTGGTGCCCTCTAGTGGCCTTAGTAATTGTTATGGGAGCAGTGGAGGAAGTGAGGTAATGTAGTAATGACAGAGACAGTCAGTGTTACGTTGAATAATGATGGAAGAGTTCCCCTACAGTGTGGGCGGAAAGGTGGTGGATGGGTCAAACAAGCACAGGACTTGAGACTGGTGTTCATGGCCCAAAGCTAATGTTGACTGCTTTTGGTAACAATGTAGCGTAGTATGCTACTATGTGTAGCATTCTATGCTACTGACATACTGACATATGTAAAGTGACTTGATAGTGACGTGACGTGATATGATGGCGACAAAAACACTTATTTAGGGTCAAACCATGATGTTTTTTTCTAAGCCGAACCACTACTTAGTTTTGTTGCTTAAACCTAACCATGAAGTTTTATAGCGTTACAGCAACCACTTCATAAAGCTGAGGATGTTTTTAAAACTGTAACCATTTGGATTGTAATGTGCATTTTGGGGTCATATATGTGGAAATTAACCTAATCTGACGTTTAAGTATGCAAGAGCATTGTTTACATCGCTCTCCTTAAAGCCAGCAAACTCCTCTGAAAAACACTGCAGAACAAGGAAGTTACTGGTCTAACACTGCTTTGTTTGAAAGATTTATGACACACAATTTAAAAGAAGGCTTGGCTAAGTCATGGAGCGGTACATAAGCTGGACTAGGGGGCTTACAGTATATGTAGCAGTGTTATCATGCAGAAACATGTCAAGTTGTGGGTAAATGTTTAAGAGGAGCTTTGGGGAAACAGCTTTTTTGGCGCTAAAACAGACAAACTTTCAACTTGGATCAAAATATATAAGGAGCACCACTAAGAAGCTACACAATGATATAAACACCTCAAAAATAAAAGACAAATAAATAATGGACATGCCCTTTACAATACATTTTCACCTGTGCATCTTTATAGACGGTGTATGATCGACTGATACACAACAAAGACTGAATTTGAGGGTTAATATGGAGCAACCGTGGTCCTTTACTAATGAGGTGCAGTAACTAAATTATGCCGGCTTCATAGATAACATAACATTTATACCAATGCCAAATTGAAATGAGTAACAAAAGAGACGTGATGGGGGGAGGAGAATAAAGCTACTGCTATTGGCAGAGAGTGGAGAGGTGATAATAGGAATTAGGACAGCTAAATTTAACTGCAGGAACCATGGGTGGTGGTGGTGTGCGTGGGTTGAGGTGGAGGGGTAGGGCGAGTACGAGAGAGAAACAATTCAAACTCCTCTCTCTTTTCTTTCACAGCATTTCAATGTGATTTAAATGTCCCTCACAAAAATCCCAGAACAGCATGTGATTTTCCATTCATCTCCCCTCTAGGTAAGTGGACAGTTATTCTTCACCCTGTTCATTCATGGAATTGAAAGGTGAAGGGCAACCTCACTCAAAGTTGTCCCAGGTCAGGGGTGGTCATGGACAGAGAGGTTTGCAACAACATCTTTGGCAGCCACGATGAAAGAACCGCTAATGCTGATGGCATTCTGTAATATCATCTTAGATTGGTTGTTTTCTATTGATTCAAAAATGTGAGGAAGGTGGTGATAATGTCTTGATTTTGGAAGAGAAGTCTGAATGAAATCTCCAATTTGCGATGTACAATGGGAGAGTAATGTCCTGAGTGTGATGAATCACCTTAAATTAAGTCCTATCATGTATTTGTATTACTCTCACAACAAAATAGAAATTCAGCTCTATTCATAGCATGGTCTCCAGCTCACTTGAATTTTAAAACACTGATAAGTTCTGAGTGAATGGAATGAATTAAGAAAACAAAGCACCATACACATGAACTAGTGAAATGCAAATAAATTATTCAACAGCGTTGCTGCTGTAAGCACATTTTCTACCATTTGAAGGGGTGCAGGGGTAAAAATGAGCTCTGCGATCTTGTTTATTTCGTCAGGGTTGTCTAAGGCTTCTGGTTGAGAGCGTGTGTGGTGAAACTGTAGCCTTAATGTTGATACAGCATTTCGTTTCACTGGGTTATCCTGCTGCTAATTTTCCTCCCACCTTTGCTTTCAAAAGCTCTTAGAGTGGAAAAGTTTTGCCAGGCCAGCCCATGGTCGCCTCCAATGCAAGCCAGCTGAATGGGCCGCCTGAGCTACTCCATTTACAAAGGACAGCCTCACCATGAATAATACAGGAAGGGCCAAGTACAGAGTTGGAGACATGGGAAGGAGGAAGGGGTTCAGGCTTATTTCAAGCAGGTCAAGTAAGAAGGAGCAGTTGGAAAACACAAGACAGATGCATGCGTAGTGAGTGATCTGTCAGAGAGAAAGCAGAGCGTGGAAAGTATTAAGCAGCAACATGATTCATGACGACAGGTTGGATGCTCCGGTTGCATCTTCCTCAGCATCCCAAGCACAACTAAAATTCTTTTTGATTCTCCAATGAGTGCCGGGAAACCAATTTGCAGAAACGCATGTATTACAGAGACGCATTTTCAGCTACAGTCAGAACGGCTGCATTCAGAGCGAAGTGGGCCGTCATCACTGAAGGTTATTAATGCAGTTTCTGCTCTGCTCAAGGACACTTGTCTACTTTGTTATGCTCATATGCTTGGCCCCAATCGATCCCTGGCCCTCCTCAGATGCACTGTGGGGTAGACTTATGTGCCTCTGCGTGTGCATGTGTGTGTGTCTGTGGCATTAGAATAGTAAATAAACATAAAATATGTATATTATCAGTCTGCGTCTGCCTGTGACCTGTGTGCTCACACCAATATCCTTTTCATTTAATCTTGGATTTACTCTAAGGAGTTTGGGAGCATATATATTTTAGAGTGCATATAATCTTCTTATGGCCAGCGGTGAGCTGGTAGCAGCTATAAAGGTAATGCTTCCCCCAAGAGCAGGGAAGTCATGACAACAACAAGAAAGGAGGAAATAATGAGGAATGACAGAGCAGTGAAACCAAATGTTTAGGCAATACATGCAAAATGCAATGAACAACAGTGCATTCTAAGAACATATCTGCATTCGATGTCTTTTCTTATCTATCAAGCTATGTTTAAAGGGATATGGATTTTCTGAATTGGGGTCGTATGAAGTACTTAAACACGATCATTGTATTACATATAGTTGATATCAGTCGGCACGCCCCCAGGATGGAGAAGCAGGCTGGAATCCGAAATGGAACTATGCAATGCACTGCTGTGCATGGGGGGTCAGACAGCCCAGGGACAGGGAAGCCATTAACAACTTTAGTCCCCTATCTTTGCTTTCATCAAGGCCACCAGACTCCATTGACAAAAGTGGTAATTTTAGCTCACTTACCAGGGGAGCTGCTTGTCTACCGCTGCATCAATCAGTTATGTTATTATGTGACTTTGGTGAATCTGAACTAAGCCCCTCTAAATGAAAAAGTCACACAATGACACAAAAGAAATAACTGATCAAGGCAGTAGTAGACCAGCACCCCCTGTGTTCAGCAATGTTAAATCACTTTTTCCCCCTCAATGGAGTCTGGCACTGAGGACAGCAATGTAATAAGGGCTTTATTTTCCCAGTATCACTGTCACTGTCAAAGCACTTGTCTGACATTTAGGTTAAGCAATGAAAATATTCTAAATATAGCATGCACTTAAAATAATAGACTTTTTTAGGTAGTGAATTTTCGAAAGTAGTAGACTGTTTAGCTTACATGACTCCAGTCTGCTTCTTTATAACCCTACCACAATCTGAACTATCCCTTAAGATACACTACACTTGATTTAGGGCAGAGATGGATTGTCATTGCGACTAAAGGAAACCAGTGTTAATTGTTGGTAGATGGGATGCAAACCTGGTATCAGATGCTTTCATTAACATGTCTGTGTGGCAATTTTACACCCATAGGTCTACGCCATTATTTTTCACTGTCCTGTGAAAATCACACTCTACCTCCTGCTTCGGCAGCTTAATTTATACCTGTATGTGTGTATCTAATCTGTATTACATAATGTGCATTTTGTAATTTAACTTTTTCCTATCTTATCAGATGGATCGACACCAAAGAACATTCAGGGCTCAGCCCACACCTAGAGGGATCCCCGGGGCATGCTTCCCAGGGGATTGTTTTTTCCTCCATTTATGGCAGCAATACACACTGTGCTTCAAGCCTTTTCAGGTAATAAAATGCCCAAAAATGTGTTCATCATTCGGGAAAACATAATAGTTGCCAAGGTAATAAAAATCATACAGTAGAGTCTACATCCTCGTTTGTGTCTAACTTTTCTCCAAGTTACTTTATTTTTCTGAAACCATAATGTGACAAATGTTGAGGATGACTCATTTCAACTGCCACCTAAAAAGAGGCAAAGGATCTCTAATGTTACTACATTGTAAATTAGAGAACATAGGTTGATTAAGAATTTGGCATAGACATTACAAATCTTGAAACCTATTTTTGTTCTGCTATGCTAGACAAGAGTTGACAAAATTGATATTTAGCTGCTACATCTGAATCCATGCCATAATGATCTAGTCTCTGCTCTAATGTGATAGACGTGGTCTTAGATACTCTGAAATGAATATTAGACCAACAGATGATCATTTACCCAATTATATTAGATTTCTTTAGGGGTAAGCATTCATTCTAGGCTTCTGAGTAAACATTCACCCATCCCCTGCTCTACTCCTGCTGAAAATATATAATGGAAAATTAAAATTTGTACTTATATAGCACCCCTTATGGCAAAAAAGGACTAAGAGCAATAACCAAAGAGATACAGTAAGGGGAAATGAATGCATTGATCTATGTTTGATATGATGCAGCTGTTGGGGTGATGTGTGGGTACACTATTGATCAAGATTTCTTCAATCAATGTTAATAATGGTGTCTTACAGAGTCAAAGTCACTGCCTATAAGCAACTGAACTTCAATGATACAGAAATGAAAAAAGCAAAGCTTTTCTTGTGTCAGATAGTGATGCGGGTTGTTTTAAAGGAAAAAGAGAACGCTGACTTGTTTATGCATTCCAACTGTGAAAGTCAAACTTTCCCTCGACAGCTCTGAAAAGAGTGTCATCTCTCTCTCTCTCTCTCTCTCTCTCTCTCTCTCTCCCTCTCTCTCTCTCTCTCTCTCTCTCTCTCTCACTGCTTCTGTCTACATCTTCTTTTGCTCCTTTCTCGGTTGCTCTCATCTCTACTCGGCCCATCCTCATGTCAGCCGTCGTAGTACAGAAAACAAAGGCATTGAAATGAAGTGATAATATTGAGAGTCTCAGCATAGCTCATCCCAGTATAGCAACACAGGGGAACACAAGCACATACACCGTCTCCACATATCTTCATGAAGTCAAACACTGTGAGTCAAAAGATCTTAATCAAAAGCACAGTGAAGCACATACGCTGAAGATTAGGTTTTATAATGCAGCTCTGTCAGAGAAGTGAATATAAAAAAAAAGAAAAAACAAGATTGTTCTTCTTGTGAAGCTAAATATCAATAAGATCTCTCTCTGGACACAACGTAATAACCCCGAGATGATATAAAATTCCACGCAGGGTTTTAACAAAAGGGGTTTGGGGAAAAGCAAGAGGCAAAGAAAATCTATTAAATTGTCACAGTCTATGCCGTGAAATGCACCTCAATGTATATTAATTCTTTAGGGAAGGGGAATGAGGGATATTCCTGATTTATCGCCCTCTTCGGCCACCATCATTTATCACCTCACTGACCGCCTTACTCAGCCCTGCTTTAAAATGGCCACTGCGTTTCTGCTTGGGGAGTTCCATTACTGGTCTGGGGACGGAGAGGAGGATGTGTAGGGAGTTTTTGTCCAACTGAGTACAAAATATAACAGACAGTGTTCAGGGGCAAGTCAGTTTGCACTACACTGATGCTTCTGATTGGAATGCAAGCACATGAATACAAAATACATGTTTTACTCTAACATATAAAGAACACATGGACATGAACTCTGGAAGGACCAATTCTATGTTCAATCAATGGACAATTGTCATGGAGTAGAATTTCATCACAGGGAAAATGATGAACAATTGGGGATTTGTCACAGAGAATGTACTGACTGTTTAAGACGTGTTGCATAATTCATATGGTCAAACCATATCGAGTTCACATAGAGGTCTTTCAGTCAAACTTATGTACAACCACTTAACCACTGCCAAAGTTCATGGAATGTATTGCTACTACTCTATTAAAACAATCATTCATTCAAGGAAAAGAGCAGCTTTTTCACATTGCCACGTGTCAGATACCACCACTTTGTCAGTGGCCAGGGTGTAAAATAACAATGCAAAAAGGTACCTTTCGTGACGGTATAATATGCACCAAGTTGACACTTGGATAAACCAAACCAAACCAAAGTTGTCAACACCGGTGTTATGTCAGTGGACATCCGTGTAAGATACCAATGCACAAAGGCACCTTTCACAGCGTTTTGAAACACAGCAGCTGGTGGCAGTTTTTAATCCCACCAGCAACTACCTTAGTATAAAGAGCAAGAGCAAGTTGTGATGAGAATGCATTGAAAAGTGGTGCCGTGGAGAGAGAAATGTCTGATGAGTTAAATATTAGTTTCGGTGAAGTGCATGTTTTTCAAAAGCCATTTTAAGCTTCTAGCTAACACAAGATCAATTGTTATTTTAGAGCTATTATGGGACTCTTGCTGAAGTATGCTTTAGGAGTTCACGGACATGCGCTGCATCTTTTAACAAGAACCTCAATCTATATTAGTTTCCCGAGTCCTATCAGCATTTTGGTTGTATTTCGATGTCGTTGCCTTGAAAATCCACACAGACAGGGTTTTGTTGTTTTTTTTCTGTTTATAATTGGTGATTTCAAATGCTTTATCATCATCCTCATGTCTAACAATGTGGGATGATGTGTATAATGAAGCATATAAAACAAAGTGTAGCTATAAAACATTGCCAAGTTAACCATCTAGACATTATCTCTTCCTTTATCCACATCTCTGATCTAATCAGACTTTCGTTATGGCAAATGTTTAGCATGTTAGCATGTGTTATCACTACTGCAGTTATTTAGAGATGAAATACCCATAGACCCAAAAGACAAGGAAAGAAATCGAAAACATTTGTCAGACTCTACTTCATAGCGCGACACAAGACGATGTTGTCAGTCCTTTTCGTGCATCATGTATCACAAACAAAGCAAACTTTAAGGAAAGGAGGGTTGCTGCACACTTGTTTCCCTGATGAAATAAACTTTGTTGAATTCTACCCTTGTTGAGGACTTATTTAAGCTCTGGCTTGAATAGACTTCAAAGACCACAATTCATTTAACATCATCATTCTGATGTTTAAATTTCTCATGCTTTATATGCTTAAGCCACCGTTACCGGTAACATGGGATTCCCTCGGCCTACAGGGAGCAGCAGTGGGAGAGAGAGACTAATGGGAGTTGTACAGGGAATAGAGGGCAGGGAGATGGAGGAGTTGAGAAAGAGGGCAGGATGGAGAGGGAAGACAAGGTGAAGGGGAGACTGTCAGCTCAACTTATCGACAGCTCGACCCCCATAGGGATAAATACAAGGAAGATGTGTGTTTGTGTGTGTGCGCGTGTGTTCGCGTCAGTCCTGATGATCTACCATGTCAACTTGAGTAAAGGTCTCTCTCCATGCTGATGCCCTGAGGAAACATTGACATTCTCAGCAGAGTTTCCTGTGTGTTTGCGTAAGTGTGTGTCTAGAGGAGGGCAATCAAGCACAAAAGACAGAGAGCGAATACGAGGGAGTTTAACTGTCTAACATAGCAGTATTTCCTCCCACCAAATCCTATGTGTGGACAGTACTATCCAATATGTGATGTATTCTGGGAGTGCAGTCATCCCTAAAGCACCAGCTATTATTTCAGGTGGTCAGCACTTCCAATGATAAACTCTGCGTCTGCTTGTATTGCAGCTGCCACTCATGCTGGCAAAGCTGATACCTTTCTCTCAAGACGAGCCTCTTCACCAGTCTCATACTTACAAGTACTGTGACAACAAAAGCAGCGCATGGCCAAAGGTAATACTGCTGCATTGAATCAACACTATACCTATGGCATAGGCTGTGCATAAATACATACCCTATGACACAGGCAAGCTTTTTCCCTGGATGGCAATATCCTGACTCTGCCTTATTGATTGGCTTACCCTGATATTCTTACTCTAAGCCTGACCAACTCCTCTTGCCAAAACCTTACCAATAAAACCAACAAAGGCAAGGAGTACTAGCTTACCTGATTAGGGTGGCTCATACCTTCACAGTCCTTTGAATAAAGAAATTGGCATGGCATAGCATGATGTGCACCTCCCCACAAATGTAACTAATAAAGGTGGTGCAGCAGATCTCCTGTTTATTATTGTAAACCGAAAACCATTTTCTCTTAGTGGAAACAAAGTTGGTTTTTTTTTACTTTTTTTTTCACTGATAAGACACAATAACTTGTGAAGAAAACAAAGCCCACACAAAACAGCATCTGAAGTCCTGTGTGTGATGTATCCTGGCTTCAGGGATGGTAGAAAAGGAAAAGTCTCCCTGCCTCTTGTGTAATTTGAGTGGCACAGAAACCCCACCTGCAAGAAGCGTTTTGAAGGTGTAATTCGGAGAAACGCAGTTAGACTACTGCACAAATATAAATGCTCACAATGGTGTAGGCCACATGTGTAGGCTGCAGTGTAGGCTCTGCGTAGTACCTGCCTACAACTATATGTGGCATCTATCTCACTTAAATATTAAAAACCTGGTTATTGTTTATTCTATCCTATCCAGGATGATCCTGACTTTTGCTGCTTCATGTGTTTGACATGTTTTTGCAGCAACGGTAAAAGTGATGACTTATGTTCTAACAACTGTAATTTTTTGCTGTAGTTGAGGACAATGCTTGGTAAAAGAAAAAAAAAATTAAAGCTCTTGAAACAGACTAACATATCCAAATGAGAAGGCTGAAAGCCTTTTAGCACCTGCATGTGACCGCCATTTGTGTCATGCTAACACTGTGGCAGCATTTAAAACACATCACACACACACACACACACACACACACACACACACACACACACACACACACACACACACACAAAGTACATCTCTCCGAGTCATGTTTGATTGCAGAAGGTGTGTATTGTATTTGCAAGCGCATTTGCTCCACTGAATTCAATCAGGTCCAGATATTGACACTAGTCAGATGCGCCGTGCTGCTATTTACAAAGTGTCAACAAAGGAATTGACTAATATGAAATGTGTGATCTGAGCACCTGTGAGAAATAATTGCTTTCCCCTTGTTTTTCACCCTCTTTTATATTTTGATTCTTTTTCCCAAGTCTGCACACGCACAGAATATCCCTCCCACCTCTCTTGTTCTTATTCCAGCGTACAGTGAAAGGCTTTTGATAATGTTTGCAAGTGGCTGGAGTGGTCTCAAAGCAATTACAAAGCCCCATTAATTGTCCTTTAATGCACATTGTGGTTTAAAAGCTCACCAGGTCTTTAATTAAAACCAAGCAAGGAGTGGAAAATCTGCACCGGTTCAACACAAAATAAAAACTCATCAAGACCAAAAGAAAGTTTCCTTTGGTGTTTTTACCCAAAGAAAAACACAGATAGCTACCAGGCCTGGAGACAAACAGAGCTTAAAGCTAAACAGATAATGTAAATGCTCACTATTAACAAGGAATCCTCATCTCTATTGCATATGTACTGAGTCTTGAAAACTGGCAAACTGATTGAAAATTTCAATTAATACCAGTGAAAAGCACTATTTCCAACTAAGCCATATGTGGAGCCAAGCTATTACTTTCACCTGCCACCCTCAGCACCACAGGCCACAGAATATGGCTGTCCACCCTCGACCAATCCCCTTCAAGCTCTTGACATGGTGACTTCTAAAGTCCAATGGGCTTAGCGCTGCCCTCTTTTGGGGGAGCCAAAATTGCCTTTGCATGCCCAAACCCTATTTCATTCCCTTACTCGCGCGCTCTTCTTTTCACTGCTTCCCATCCATCCTCTCATTTCTTTGCCCATGCTTTCACTCACAGGGTCTGCAAATGGAAAGATAGCTGCAACCTCCCCGCTCTCTCTCCATCTCATTTGTGGAGCAGCCCACAACTGAGAAGTAGAGAGGGCTCTCGTGTGTGTGTGGGGTGTGTGTGTGTGTGTGTGTGAGTATGTTTATGGGCATGAAAAAGAGCAAGCCAAGTGATTATTCAGGATTCACACTGCGTTTCTGGCCTAATGAGGTGGCGGTTAATTGCTAGGTCCGGACAAGCAGCTCTTTGGGGCTGGCTGGCAAACGACGCAGAGAGAAGATGGGAGCCACAGAAAAGGTGGGAGGAGTGAAAAACAACAATCAACAAATACGAGAATGGAGAGTCATGAAGAATATGAGCCAAGAAAACGAGTCAGCCACCTTCCATGAGTTGGCTATATGCGCGACCACGCTCGTCTTTCTCTCAGGCGGCTTCTGGGGTGAAAACAGTTGATTTCCCTTATTGGATCAGGGGGTTTGAGGGGAATTTTCTTTTTTTTTTTTTTCTATCTCCCTCTCTGAGAGGTTTGCAGCTCTGCTTACTCATTCCTCCTGAGTTTGGGCTGAGTGATTTCAGCTGGTGATGAGAATCTGAGAGGGCTAAAGCCTCCCCTTAAGTCTGTCCTGATCCACGCTGTGTTGAGCACTGAGTCCATGTTGAAGCCGGTGTGACCTTCATCACAACAAGCGGCCTGACAATCGATGTTAAGCCTAAACCAGGTGCATTACACTCACAATGAGGCTGGATTCGTGAGGCTATTTAGCTCTAGAGACCAGTAGCCATCTTTGATTTTCTTTTCTCCCCTTTTTTTCTTCATTCCAAGCGATGTAGCAAGCAAATGATCACCTGTAGAGCTGCTGTTCAGGATGAGAGCGAATGCATTTCAGTAATCAGGTTTCATTAAAATTTGGTGGGGAGATAATACAAGAAGGGCTAGGCATGACCAATGCCTGCTGAAACCTATCAAGCCTATTAAGCATTAACAGTAGGCTAGCAAAGACAAGGAGTGCAGCACTTAGCGAGCGGCACTTAGTCTTTCAGAATTGTTGAAGTCAATTCACTTACTGTTATGGCCCTCCCATGACATAAATAAAGGGCTCAGTAAACAAAGAGCTACAGTAAATGCACACTCAAACAAAGAGGTCCATTTTCTATTATTAAACATAATGTTTGATCCAAAATAAAGGTATTAAGTAACATGATATTTGGCACAAATTGAAACATTTCACTGCAGGAAATATGGTCTTATCACAAAACTTGGCTGCTGATGTGGCAGAAACATTCTAGTATATTTGAAATTGGTGCTACATGATTAGAGAATAAAGAGAATAAGGCCTGTGTCACTTTTGCTCAAGAGGTAGAAAACCTACAACTACCAGAACGCACGACACCAAACTGGACCAATAGCGCTCCTGCTGGTGGGCGACGTAATGCAAGTTAGAGCTCTGATTCTCTACAGTTGGGTTCTCACCAATTTACTGGTGCACTTTATTTATTTTTTGTTGTTGTTGTTGTTGTTTATTATTGAAACTCGCACGTAAATGGCAGGCGTTTTATTGGAGAGGGAAAAAGAGGGGGACTGCGACTAAGAGAGGGAAAGTGATGGAACAACAGGGCATTACAGTGAAGTACCAGGGAGAGAGGCAGAACATGCCTCCCCGGCAGCGTAAGTTGTGATCCTCACCTGCGTGCCACATAGCCATGGACTGCTGTGTGCACTGGATGCACCAAGGAACACATTACAGAAGGAAGAAAAGAAGGAGAAGTGGTGCAGGGAAACACGTGAGCTCTTAGCTTGTTATAAACATTTTTACATTTAAAAAAAGTAGAATATATGAAATAAAAAACATATTTTTTACAGTAGAAATTTGGGTTTTTAATCAAGCTGGGGACCAAAACTGCTGCCGTGGGTCAGCTTGAAGAGAAAGTGTGTGGGTTCATGTAGGGTCTTGCCTGATTTGTTGGGCCCAATCAGAGCTCTAATGCAAGTTGTCCTTTAGAAACGAAATGGCTGCCGGCTGGCAACAAATGCTTTTGTATTACAGTCTTCAGTAAACTAAAATATATTTAAGAAAACATTTTAGGGGAAGGCAATGCAATAACAGATCATATCCCCTTCCATACTTGTGTCTGTGGTGGCAGACATACAAAAATGAGGAAATACAATCTGTAGTTCAAGCAACAGCCCAATACCCAGGCAAATGAGCAGGGAGATCTGGGTGCTGGCAAGATGGAGGGAAATTTAACATTTACACATAGTGTCTGATACAAAGCTGTGTATCCCTTTAAGCCTCTTCAACATGCAGCATATTAGGGCCACTGGTTGATGCTTTTGTGTTTTTCTGTGGGGACGGTTATAGAGAAAACAAGAAATAGAGATGAGAGATTGGCAGAGGAGGCAGATCGAAATCAGCGCTGTTGCTGCAAACACATTGGAACTCTGCACTCAATTAGTATGCCTGACAACACTATGCACCGGCAGCTGGATTCATTGTACACATGCACGTGCTGTGCTAACGCCCAGCGAATGCACACAGTTAAACAAAGAATTGCACAGACACAGCCTGCTCCTCCCAGCATCTCCCTCTCCGTCTTGTTTTCTCTCTGTTGCTCCCTCACTCACATAAACAGAGAGAATGTGCGCAAGAGAGAGAAAGAGAGAGAGAGAGAGGGAGAGAAACAAAGCCCTCGTACAGCACGCACTTACACAGCATCTCTGTCTGAGTTGGTTCCAGATGAATAAGGCAGAATACCAAGTGGCCCACTTATACGCTACGCAGAGACAAATAGACCAGTCAATCACCGCAGGCTGCTGCTGAATAACAAATGCTCTCTCTGGTGTGTGTGTTTGCATGTAAGAAGGGTTATAAGACAGCCTTTTTTTCTATTTGTTGTGCCTTAAATGCGTCTGTGTGCGTGAACATAGTGGTACAGTATGTGCAACAACCTCCAGTTTGAATTACAAGTGATGTGTTTTTCAGTGTAATAGCACCAGATGTTTCTGCTCCTAATGAGAACAGAGAAGAAGAAGCTGTTTTAGGAAAGGGATACATTTGATACTAAACACTGTTGGAGAGTACTTTTGTTTATATGTGGTTGCCAAGGTCAGTAGACTGTGTGTGGGAAGGAGGAATGCCACATTTTATTTGTACCAGCCCCTTCCTCAAAGCCACGCTTCATGGATTAGCCTCCCCAGAGTGCAGCGCGGTAGGCCTGTCAGAGCAAACTGACCAACAGAAAGGGTCACTGAGGAGGTGCAAACAATACCATCCAACAAAATGTGAGCTCCTCCGCTGGGATTTGAGCTTCTGAATTGCTTCAGATATACAAAGAAGCCCACCCACCATAGTTTGAACTGTAGCACTACTCAGCGGCATTGCTACATAGAAACTTGCAAACGTCAAGTAGGAGTCAGCGGCAGGCAGTGTCCATTTATCCACGGGTAAAAGGCAACAGTGTTAACCCGGGGCTACGGTGATCACTTTTAATCCAAACTTTATGCCAATCAGGCTGCTGGGTTTCCTCAATGGTGTCTTTTCTTATCTGCCATGTCAGGTGGACACTCATAAATAAGCAATGTCAGTAAAAAAAAGGAGACTGCAGTCCAGTATGACATGGGGATGAGGGGAAGGCAATTGGTTTCAATTCAGAGAGGGCAGCTCTAAAAAATAGTTTCCTGGACCAAGGAATTTAGGAGGTAAGAAAATATACAGTTCAACTTACGAACCACTGTGTACTGCAGTATTGTGGTAAATGCATTTGGACATGGTCCACTTTTTTTTTAAACTGTAAAAACTAATTGAAAAAGATTCGAAAGACCATTTATGAAAATAACAACTCTACTGAGCAGACCCTTTCTTAACTGTTAGTGGATGCCCAGAAGGCAACTGCATAATACAATAACAATACAGCTTCAAAAACAAACATCTGAATTGTTGATGAGACAGGGGAGGGAAAGGACATGGGAGTGTGCTTTAAATAACGCCTGAACGAAACACACTTCAGTGTAGCCCTGAGCATGGCCTCATCAACGCCACCAAACAGAGCGGATAACCCCAGGATAATCCTGTTTTAGTGCCAGCTTCTCAATGTGTCACACTTTATTTTGTCCCCTGCCCTCCCCTCTGGGCGCTAAAATGTGTGACTTTTAGAGAGGGCTCGAAACAATGTGGAGACAGTGGGAAAAAAAAATTAAGGATTCTTAGATGCAATAAATTATACCATTAAGTGAGTTTGATTATTAAATAGCTTTTATTCTTGGCAGAGTAGAGAGGGGTAAATTATGTGACACTAAAAGTCATTGAAGCCAGAGCTAATGGAACGCTTTAGTAAGCAGCTACTTAAGGCCGATTGACTCATCCTCCTATTCAATTATGCGGATATGGGACTCAGTGACTTAAAAAAAAAAAATTAAAGCAATCTAATATGCAAAGACAACCAATACCTTTTACCACAGGTTTGATAGAGTGTTTCCTGTAGCTGTGGACAGAGTTAACCTTCACCACATCGCACACAGCCAGCATGATTGGCTGATGTCCAACAGGTAATAACAAGACAAATCACTTCAGTTTATCTGGGATGAAACATCGATGTTGAAAAATGCTGCACAATTGAACCTTTTCTCTGTTTAATATCTACTCCACTCAACCATGAATCTGCATTCATAAATAATAACTGTGGTGTCAATAATTTTGACAACCTTTCCACCCAGAGTGAAACAAATGAGTGGGCTTAAAATGAGGAAAATAGACTAAAGCTTTTCTCTATTGAACAATGTTTACCAAGTGAAACTCCACTTTTAGTGTGCATTATGGCTGTATGTAGATGCAGGAGGGTGTGTACTGAGGGTGCTACAGAACCCCCTATTGACGAGGGGTGGAACAACACTCTGTAAATAGTTGCCTGTTTTACTATAAATCATGGACTATCTGCACATTTGTGTTGAATGTTGAACAGCATATAATGAGGTGCCTGTTGGAAGATATATGACGATCTGACGTGGCAACATCATCACGCCAAGTCAAAGTGCAAGGATCAGGGTCAGCCAATGGGTCAGCTAAGCTAGTGCAGACATGCTGAACCGGCTGAGAAAGACCTCAATTTTGCCAGGAAAGTTTGGAGCTGCTTTTAAGATCCATAAAACATCTTGGGACTTCCACTGCTGGGGCTTATCCATTGGGATGCAGTTTTATAGTAGCTAAGGATTGAGTGGCAGGCAAGCAGATGTTACATTATGATCTGCCCAGAGAACGTGAGTGGCTTCAGCAAAGAGACAACTGGATGTTCGACACCATCCCAAAGGAAATATTGGATATTTTGGCACATGCAGACCAGAGCGAAATTGTGTCTGAGGTGAGGTAGTGCACACTCTTTGGACTAACTAAACCACTAATGTATGTATTCTAGGTCTGAGCAGTTTTCTTGAGCTCCTTAACCTAGTTGCCAGAATAAATGTTTGAACTGTACGTTTCTGCAAACAATTGATATATAACAACTGTACGTTATTATATAGCGGCTATGTTGAAACTTTGCGTAAACTTATGTTTGCTGTGGTTAACATGTGGTGATGTTTACACACAAAATCCACTTGGTCATGGTAAAAAAAAAAAAGATCTTGTTTTGGCTTAAAATACCCTCTTTTGGTGGCACAACCACAGTTGCCAATGCTGCCAAAGTCTTGCTAAAAGCACCTGGTTTTGTCTTTTATTGGTCTTGAACGGTGTCTTCAGCCGGCTCAGCTGTCTCGCCTAAACACGTGCACATACGTTGTCATGCATGCAAATGTATGGCAGCACCCCTCGGTAAAAATAGGTTTGTCTGTTTCCTATGTTAAGATACGTCTTCAGCAGGCTTACTGATGTTCTAACAGAGCAGTTTAGTTCACGCACACATGGACACACATGCCAATTATACTCCACTATGCTTTGCCTATCACGGCCACCTAGGAAGGCCATCCACAAACAGCAGTGTGAGCAACACTGGGAGAATAATTATGCTAATTTTTTATTCCACACAGAGAATGAAAAGCAGCGGCAATCACTCTATTCAAGTTGTTCCTTCTTCTTTGAAAGCAAAATTATCATTATTATTATTTTTATTTTTTTTTTAAAGGGAAGCGAGAAACATCATAAAGAGTACAGGTGGGGAACCAGTGTGTGCCTGGAAGGTTACACAGGAGGTGTGTGTGTGTGTGTGCACTGTATGTTTATACTGTATTTGCCACAGTATGACTGCTGAGTGGGAGATAAAGAGTGTGATCACGTGGCAGGCTGGCTCTTTGTGATTCATTTTACTGCCCCTATTTCCATCCCCTCTTTTGATGACGTGCATCCGCACCCTTTGTAAAGCTACAAAGAGATGCAACCCTTACACCTGTTTATCACGGTCTCATTCGCATTATGCGTGAAGACACAGAAAAGTAGGATACAAGCTATTTGATTTCCGTGGCTACGGAAAGAAATTCGACAAGGAATTATACCGTTTTAAAGCTGTCTATTTCAGATATGTGGAAGACAAATCAAGGGCACATGGCAGGGAACAGGGGAGCTATTTTGCACTGGAGTGAAGAGAGACCCTGATGATAGGGCTGTGAGTTAACACTGCAAGTCTTTCGTGTCCACTAGAAAAACATAAAAACGATGCAACACTTTCTCGTAGCATTGCTTTCATACGCAAATTAGGTCCTACCTTGAGATTCCAGTGAAGGCTCAAAGAAATTTCCCTCAATGTTGGCGTGTTCAGATAAATGTTGATTTGGTGATTGCGCAAGTCCAGAAAAAGTCTCAAGGATACAAGCTCAAGGATAAGCCGCTTCCATGGCGAGAAGGACGGGAAACACAAAGAGAAGACGATGAAGACAAGGAGCCAAGAGTTCAACTCAGGGCGGGCTGTCAAGGTCAAGAGATGTGAAATGTGTTTTTCAAAGTTCCAAGCTGGCATAGATGAAGAGGGCAGGCCTCAAGATGTGCAGCTGCTGTAAAGGAAGAATTTGCTGCAATACAAACCAGCTATAGAAATGCATGCACACTGTGAAAGGGGCTGACAAACTGTTGTATAACACATCTGGAAAAGTATATGTAATGTACACATTAATATCACAGTGCTGAACACTAAATTTTAAATGAATTTTGACAGCAGTTTGTCCTTGCAGGCTTATTTTCTAATTGGCCTCATTTAGATGTAAAATTAATTCTCCACAAATGTGCCATCAGCAAGTTAGAGGTTCTGACCGTTCTCTCAAATACTGCCAATGTGTTATACTGTAGTATGGCAATCCCTCACCGAGAAAACATTGCAAAAAGACACAGAGTGAGGGAGGGAGTGGACTTTAAACAGCTGCCAATGAACCTTTAGTACTTAATGTTCTGAAACAAAAACAATATTAAGCTAATTTCAATGACAACATTTACATGCACAAAATATGCCCTTTGCTTTGATAAATTTGTTATCCCTACTGAGCTGTTTCAGTGGCAGGGATGCACCGTTTGTGAAACTCTGCTCTCATATGTGGGAGATTTTCATGGAGTTTGACCTAATTTAGAACTGACTGCTTAACAAGACTGCCTGTATTGCAGACAGATAGTAATTTAAATGCTTCTTTTTGGCTCTGCAGTCATACAATATCTTTGTTCAGGCTGCTGGTGAGGTCCTTCTCCTCCACTCCACACACTCTCACAAATCAGACACACATCCTTGGTCTCTCCACAGAACACATGTTGGCTTGCTCCCTAGTGCCACACAGTTCCTGTCATCTTTGAAGCCAGCACAGTAAAACAGCCAACGCTCCCCACAGGCAACAACTCGAATGCAGGAATCAGCACCCCTCTGCTCTCTTCATCATTTGCTCTCCTCTCTCAAGGAGCGAGGGGATCTCTCCTGCTTATCTCGGCATGGCTGTCACGCCGACAGAGCAGTTATTATCGCCTTCTCCTTGCTGGAGTCTTCCAAGAGCCAAAGGAGCACCTTGCTAATCATCCCCTTACTGTCATGCCCAATCATATTCTGTCTAGCTAACACGGCAACCGACATAACAACAATCAAAGATAAACTCCATCACGAATGGAACATAGGGTGGTTTACAAAAATAGAGACGAAGGTGAGGGTGATACAGCTTAACTCAGCGCCCACCACTTAATAAGCAAACAAAGACTTATGCAAACAAGTCTATTAGCCTGTCACCCTGCCCCTGCCCCTGTTTAAATCAAGCCTGTGAGGAGTGCTGAATGCTAATTGTACTTAAGCTTCATGTTACCGGGCTGAATTCTTAAACACTGCAAAAAATAGCCATCTTATCAAATTTTATGTTGTCATACGCAGTCCAGTGCAGTGTCACCTGAACACTTCCAGTCTTTACAGTAGTCAGCTAGCTAGATAGCTAGTTCACATCTACGCAAGCATGTAAAATGTAGCTTCAATGGACACTCAGTAAAAAGCAGTTTCCACAATCACATGACATCAAATACAGACTGTTGACCTGAAACAAATTAACACTTAAATAAAAGGTAAACAACACACTTAGGATAAATCTTTCTGGCCCTCTCTCCATACTCTCATTTCTGAACTCCCTTGCTGCCAGCCACCCAGCAGGTGACCACATGGCTGGTACACAAGACTTTTATCACCGTTTTTCCTCACAGCATGTGTTAGCGGTGCCTCCGGAGCCGAGGACCCAATCCCGCAGTGGACTCTGACTTGTGCAATCTAAGGTGTTATAATGAAAGACGTGCGAGTAATAGAACGTGAATAGAGGAGTGAATGTTCAGTGTAGCACAATCTGCATGGCCCTGCTGAATTGAAGTAATGAAGCATTGTCAACTAATATTTTGATTTTAATATTTCACTTGTCGGCTGTAGTGCGTTAACAAGTTTTCCTCAAACCACTGAGGAGGGAACAGCAGCCTTTCAGTGCCACTTAAACAGCAGAACTGCAAAGGTCTGTGTGCAGTTTAATAACTGTAAGCCCTATCACGAGCTATCAATCTACCAACATCTCCACCTGCACCCCTTACTGCAATCACACACACACACTCAAACCACAGCAGTCGGCTTAAAAAGTTTCACTTACGGTCGTTGCAGAATGAACCTCCATAGGACGTCATGGTGCAGTCGCAGGTGAAGCCCTCCCACTGCTGGAGACACACCCCCTGATGGTAGCAAGACTCCTCCGTACAGGTGGTACTGGGTCCTGAGGGCAAAACCAGAACATATGAAATTCATGAGGAGGACCAAAAATGATGCACAGGGTTTACTAATGAGGTTGTAGTATCTAAAGCATTTTCAGCGGACCCAGGGAAGCTCTGCTGGCGGTCCACTTCTCTTGTAAATAACAGCTCAAGAATTCTATTTAACAGTATATGATATTTAGAAATTGTTCTTTGCCAAAAAATAACCCAATAGGTTGTTTGTACAAAAAGCTTATTACAACCCAAATATATGTTTATTGCTAGCTAGGCAGGGACCTCTTGTGGCCATAGTAATTAAGACAGGAACAAAAGTCCTTGTCGGGAGGAGGCGGGTGGATGGATGGGCGACGGGCACAGGGGACACAACACCCTCAATATGTATGTTGTGTATATGCACCCCCCCCTATAGTACTATGACCGTAACAAAGGATTTTTATTTCAAAAAGTTCAAAAAAATTTGCCAGAGGACCCCGCCCCCCCAAGCCAGGTGGACTGAGTATCTACCTGCTGCACAGACTTTGTCTTTGTAGTGTATGGTTGCTGCTATCTTCACTGTGTCCATATTGAGTTTGCCAGGTGGTAATGCAGTTGGTTATGCAGGGTTTAAAGTATAGCCTATATTAACTGGTTCTGAATTAATTAACTTGATTATTTTCACCACAGGATGCACTGATTTGATTGATTAATTTAAATGTTAAATGTAATGACACCCAAAAGGATGCTCTGCTGCTTCACTTTGCTTCTTGCATAATAAGGTATTCAATTGAGTCATTTTTAAACAGACTGTACAATTTTTTTTTACAGAATTCTACGTAGTTTTTACCTGCTGGAGGGCCACAGAGCCACACATACAGGGAAAACTAGAATAACTGCCTTGTGATTGTATGCCCCTGCATACAAGTCAAGGTCCACTTACAGTTTACATCTATCTCTGTGAAAACATGAATGCTTCACACACCATCTGCAGCACCGAGGATCTATACAATCGGTTTAGTTTCAAGGTGGACACCCAAGATAAGAGTCACCGATTCCATATATGACCAAATGTCTCCCCTTCTGAGGTAAGACAGTGAATAATGGCCAGGAAAGTGTTTCTGAAGAACATCATGATGTCACATTGAAGTCGACCATTGACCTTTTTGATATCCTATCAGACATTTCTGTGAAATTTTGTTATAATTAGTGTATGAATTCTTGAGTTTTGGCCAAAAACATGTTTTGTGAAGTAACAATGACCTTTGACCACCAAATTCTTATCAGTTCATTGCTGAGTCCAAATGGACGTCAATACCCATTGTGAAGAAATTCTCATAAGGAACTCTTGAGATATCATGTTCACAGAATGAGATATACAAGGTCACAGTGGCTTTGACCACCAAATTCT
Organism: Epinephelus awoara; assembly: GCA_035609425.1. Taxonomy (NCBI): domain Eukaryota; kingdom Metazoa; phylum Chordata; class Actinopteri; order Perciformes; family Serranidae; genus Epinephelus; species Epinephelus awoara. Next base: position 7,908,518 of record CM069315.1, on the reverse strand, counting down.
AATCAGTTTATACTTGAATCCAAGTGGATAATTGAAAAAAAGTCCCTCAAGGTGTTCTTGAGACATTGTGTTTATGAGAATGGGACGGACAACCCAAAAACATAATGCTTTCGGCCACAGCTATCACCAGTACAGAGGCATCAAAATAGACTAGCCATGTAAAAATAGCATTGAGTAGCGTGATGTCCGTACATGCATGTGTGGCTTCCATGGCCAGTTGACAGTTCAGTTGATCATCATGGATGCGCTTTGATGTGGGCATGCTACAGCAGATGTGTCACACTGTGTCCATACCCAGTATATTTCAGCCATTAGAAAGTAGGAACAAAGGACCTATTTGATGGTAAAGGTTGGACAACTTGTTGGATATTTACATTCAAGCAACCGCTGTACTGTGAAAGGTTTTCTACCACGAGAACTGTAAATCCCACATAGAATTAACACATTCAGCTGCCTCCAGCTCACTGTGTGGAACATGAATTTATATTCGTGAGGCACTGAGACTCATGCTGCTCCTTTTCTGCTGGATGTGTAATTAGACAAGTGGTTATTAATCCATTAGCCATTTGAACTTCATAAGCTGATATATCAAGAATATCTTAATGCAAGCTTCAGGTGAACCTCTGAAAACATTTCTGCACAAAACAAGGACTGGACTTTGTCCTCCATCAGTTCCACTAAAAGTACATTAGGAAGGGATCTCTTAATGGCCAGTATTTACAGGAGGAATGATTACAGCAAGAAAACCCATTGTAATGTTCAAATGGGGACCTGGCTACTAGAATAAAGAAATACTTTGTCTACAAAATGACTATTTGTATATCAGTTACTCAGTGCTTGTTATCTTGAATTAGTGGGGAAAACTAAGTCAAAATATCCCTTTACAAACTCTCACACAACTTGTACAGTATAATCCTAGTCTCATTTATCCAATCATATGCTCAATACTTAGCAAACACATGCAATTTGCTCAATGTTACAATATAAAGCAATTCTGCCTATGTAGGACATGCATTGAGCATGCCTGGGCGTGTACGTATGTTTTAGCTCTGCTTAAGCAGAGTTTAAAACCCAGGCACACTGCTGTTCATGTGTGAAACTGTTTGTTCTAAAGTTTCAGGGAAAATGCATGTTTTTTTTTAGTTTTTTTTTTTATTCTTCACTCACTGTGGATGAGACATAGTGAATGAGATATACAAGTGGTGTATATGTGTATTTGTGTTGAAAGGCCCGACAACTGCATCCAAATACAGTAGCTCCTCACCCACAGCCTAACATTGATTTGATTTATGTTGCTTAAAAACGTATTCAGATTCAATTTGACATTAATTCAAGGTTGAAACCCGGTGTAATTGCCGTGCTAGGGGCACATTTGCATTGGAAATTAGTGTTGGTGGTGGAGTCAGTTCTTGTTTAGCATCTCCATTATATCTGTGTGTGATGTGTGTGTGGGTGTGTGTTTTGGGGGATGCTGTCTCCTGATGATCCCACCCACTGTCATGAATGGCTAGAGACATTTAAATTGTCAATTAGAAACTCCAGTGTTGTAATTTCTCTGTGGAATTCCAGCCACTTATTCAGATTGGTAATGTGACAGTCTGCTTTCAAAAATCATATTGCCACATCAGATTATACATTCCACTGACCCAGCAGGCATTGTCACATAAACTGACATGATATGGGAAATAATTTACCAAGTGTATGCTTTTGTTGCCTCTATTATTAGAAGCTAATATGTCTGATGGAAATGAAAGTAGATAAGATCTTCATTAGTTTTTCGCCCAACAAAACCCGATTTCAAGTAATTGTTCTCAACATTAGATGGGAATGAAGCTGAATGATAGATAAGATTAGGATGCAGATCAAGTCTAAGGCAAGAGAGAAGGTCTAAAAATAAGGATGTGCGGTAGCTGTCGCATTGGTGTCAGTGGTGGTGGGGATTCTCATTAAAATCTCAATTAAACACAAACATTTCCAAAGAACCATGGTTCAGTGCCAGACTAATTTGTTTCTGCATAGATAAACAGACATCTCACTGTGCCATTTACAAATGGCCCAATTAAAAAACACCCCCCTAAACCTTCAGGAAATAAATAAGAAAAAATAAAAATAAATGAATCACTGATCTACGAGAGATTTTACTTTCTGCTGCAAAATGTCCACTTAAATTCAACGTCATTTCCTTTCTATGGGCTCTGTAAGTATATCCTAACCACACTAATTGCCCCATTAATTATTCGCTAATAAAAGCGTCCCTTGAGGAGCTAATTAAGAATATTGTCATAATTAATAACCAAGTCGTATAATTGCTTCCTCACTCTCCCTTCAAGTATTGATCGGCCAAACGCTACCTTTCCATGGCTGCCTGAGAACCTGTTATTAGGTGCCTTGTGTTTGTTGGGACATAAAACTCCATCTGCTGTGTTTGCTTCAAATGCTCAGGGAAATCTTGCACGATATAGGGAGCCAATAAGCTTAACGTCACTGTGAAACCCAAAGTGAACACACTTCTACACTCCCTCGCTGCTGTCACCTGCATCTACGACTAACAGCTGGGTTACAACTGGAACATCTGCTCACATTTTAGCAGTGTAGAGTAGACCAGAGTGCTCAACTATAGAGCCAGCTAAGCCCTCAGTTCATAATAAAATACTTATTTGAAGGAAGCTTACATTTTTTTATTGGTGTTTTAACTTTTAAACTCTGCTACTACAAATATCAGGGTACCTACAGCTGCTAGACATTTTAATGCCTTTTTTGCTATCCTGAAACCCTCATTCTGAGTCAGCTGAATGTAATGCGAGACAGCTAAGCTTAGGGTAATGGTCAGGATGGTCGGGTCGGCAGCAGGCTTGAAAGAGGCCATGAGGATCAGGTCAGGCTACTTGACCTCTGTTGGAGCTATGTTTCATCTGTGGTCTCCCAACTGATGGAGGGAGCACAGCTGCCCAGATAGAGGGGTACTGGCGCTGTTACTATAGCAACCTAGGTTGAAGAAAGGTTGTCCTGTGCCCCGGACTCAGCAGACTAAAGCCCAGTGTAGACCAAGCATTTGCGACAAGATGGAACCGTTTTACAAGGTTGTAGAGACAAGTTGCAGCGGTGTGAACTGGCCAGTCTGCTGGCTTTAAACGTAAAGTATGTTACCTGCCAACTGGCTTGTAGTGAAGTCTGCTGGTCGAGTCAAAATGACCAGACAGCATATTTGCTGCGGCAGCAGGTGGCACTGTAGCTTGTCAACTTGTCTCGTCTCCAATCTTTGGTCTGAACCTGGCCTTAGGTGGGCATACCTTTTTTCTTGAAAGTCAGTGTACAATAGCATCTTCACACATTCATAGACTGGTACAGAATACCCTCATCCAGGAACATGAAGTTATTCTCAAGAAAAGTTAAGGTTACGTACAAGGTTTAGACGAGGACACTCTCAGAATCTCTGGATGGCATACACTGTGTTACACTCAATATGTTTAACTGTGATTTTCCTCAATCCACCTTTCATTAAATACTGTGTGTAATCCATCAATGTCTCCTGTGGACTACTTCTCCTGCAATTTCTTTTTATCACCTCAAAACACCTTTAAGTATTTTTAATCAAATATAAGATTTATCTTTGGACAAATCATCTTTTTCTTATTCAAGCATTGCAGGTAAGTATAAATGTTAAGTAATATATATGTGGTCCCATGCAGAGGAAGGTTTTATATAAGAATAGAATTATTACAGTGAATGAATGAAAGTGGATAAACCTCACAAATTCAAATTTAGAACTATTTCATGACTAACCGACATCAAAGAACTGGTGGCAACGAAGGCCAACAGTTGTCTCGCCTCCGGACGCCTGTGTCTCAGCCAAAAAGTTGAAACTCTACACACTGCAAAGACTACAGCCGACAGCCAGCTAGCATGTAATTTCTGCACCTGCATTCGAGAAAATAACTCTCCATACCAGCAGGGGGCAGCCATGTGTATTTGTCATTACAAAAGGAAAACTGAAAGACCAACAAGATGCTTATTAGCCAGTTAGCATATTACCAACACAAACTGATACTGAATTAACAAAGGATATGTGCCGTGACCCAGTAAACAACACAATCCATCACAACATGTTTCTGCTGAAGAATGCAATGGCTGAAGATAAACAACAAATTTGTGTTGATCTTACTTCATCTTGACTTTTGCTGCTTGTTTACTTTCCTCACTTGCGTTTATCTTCTAGTGTGCAGAGCTGAACTGCCAATCAAAGTGATTTAATTTAACAACAGGCTCCACCATCTCCAATGCTAATTCAACATGCTGAATCAGCTGAATAAGGGCTTACAATGTGGGACACACCGCAACAGACGATAGACGCCAACCAAACTGACGGATGATTGTTGGCTTAGTGTGTCAGGGTCTTATATTTTAAATTAATTTAAGACATTTTAAGACTTGTTAAGGACCTACAGATATAATTAATATATGCATACTCCTACTACTGATGACCTACTAATTATTTCAGCCATAAAGATGTTTTTTGTGTCCATTCTTTGGCCTTATTACCTTGTTGAACTACTCTTGAGCTACAGTGAGTCAGCAACACTGTTATACCTGCACTTCAACTCTCCCCATCTCCTTTGTTTTCCCCCGTCTTATTGTGTGTTGTTGTGATCCGCCGAGTCAGCACAGAGCTACAAGAACAAGCTCACTGTTCTGCCCTTTGCTTGGCCTTAAGTCTACCGAGACTGGACCAGCAGCCACCTCTGACCACTTCACATCCCCAGTCCACCGGCTAACAATAACCTCAGAACCAAGGCGGTCAGGACTCTGGCGGTGATCCATACCCAGGACAACACTAGATTTTAGAAAAGTCCTCGTCATTACTTTTGCATTAGTCAACCAGGAAATATGAGATTGAGTCTGAGCTGTAGTAGAGAAGATCAATCAAAAATATTAAATATAAAGTTGTAATTTTACTGATTTGATGTAAGCGTCTGGCTTCACTGCTACATGGTGAGGAATAATAGTCTGAATTTGATTACAGTGGATTAGATAAGTAGTCAAAAGTGTTTTGATGTATTCCTGTAATATCAGCAAGGGGATACATGGATTTGCAACAGCCTCAGGTCTAGGTATACTATTATTTGTCAAAAAGGTCCACACTTCCAAAACTGGTCAATTACAGCTGTGCAGCTCCCTGGCACCTCCAATCATTAACTAATATTAGCATCCATGTTGGATGCCTGGGGGAGTCAATATGATAGCTTAATGCAGTTTTAAACAGTGTTTTGAGCGAAGTAATTGTGGTGTATAACTGTAGTCAGGTAATAAGGCGGGCTGGCAGAAGTAGCAGTGCTAGGGATTGAGGGGGAGAAGAAAAAAAAAGCTGGATCAGTGCCGCATCGAGTCGGCCAGTGCAGCCCTCAGGGAAATCAAGTCTGTGCTCCCCGACACTCAGCACGCCATTGAGATGTGGTGGCGGGGGTGTGTAAAATGTGGGGTGTGCGGAGGGGGAAATGGTGTAGCCAAAATCCACTGTTATACTCAGGATTAACTACCCGGCACAGGAGCCATGCAGCCCGAGACATGGTGGCGAACTGCGCACAGCAGAGGTAAAAACACAACAAATGCAAGATTGATGAGGGAAGCCAATGAGGGTGGGGTGTTGCTGAGATTAGCCACACTGACAATAACATTAGAGGAGAGAGATACCTCCCTCATGCAGGTTTTATAGGGCAATAGAGAGGATATACAGAGGACAGGGGCTTAGATTGTAAAGACTGCCCAGAGCTGAGGGAATCTGGGTGCGGTTACTGGTGTAAATCAGGGAATAACAGCCAAGGAAAAAATGCACCGAATTACCGCACTGGTGTGTCCTTACTGAAAGCTCTGTGCTGTGCAATTGGCAGTCTTGTGTGTAATCAGGCCATGAATTTATGAGAGTAAATAAAAACAGAAAAGGCTTGAGTGGCTATTTAAAGGAGAGAATCACAGTGGTGTGTAAAAATGTCCTTGTGTACTTTGTTAAAATCCCTTGAAAATAATGTTTTTACCTTCCTAAGTAACAATTAAAACATATCATCACTGTCGAAAACATGTAGCAATTAAACAGGAGATGTTTTCAATTTCTGTCTCTAAATGACAGATTCATTAAATGGTACAAAAAAAACCACTCAATCCAACTTTTGACTTGTTCTCTTTATAATTATCTGTAATCTTCTCAAACTGAGCTAGCTTTAATGAGAAATTGTCAGGAAGTTGGCAGTCTCTGTGAGAAACTGTCACTAATAGCAAGGACACTAGATTACACACTGTGTGTTAACACAAACACTTGAAATCAATGTTATTTGATTTCCCCTGTTGATTCACAGGAGAGATAATAACTTTTTAACATGGATGTCAGTAGTTATGGAAGGTAGCTTCAAAAGGTATTAAATAGTACTGTTACTTTTGATTTGATTGGTACTGCGTGTTAAAGTCCGTACATCTGACATCTGTTTTCCCCCACTCACCATCGCAGCCTCGTTCCACCTGACCCACCCTGTGGAGGGCATCTGCGATCAGGTCGGGGAGTCTCCCATTCAGGTCCACGGAGGCCAAGCAGCCCTGGTACCCGTCCCGGGATGCGATCAGCTTGGGCAGATTGCTGTACATGTTCTTCGTCACGCCACCGATGTACAGCTCCCCTGAAAAAACACACACATAGGAACCACCTGTGAGAAAGATTTAACATTTTTCAACACTGATTCTGAACTGTAATAGAGCAAATTAAACCTATTTAGACAATGACGTTCATTTAAGACTTCTTTAAACAACATTAATATGCATATCCGTGTTAAGCAGGCTCAGATGAAACGACTCATAGTGAGATGATCTAACATCAAAGCAAACAAAAATTTAAATGTCAGTGGAAGGAAGCAAAAAAGGGCTCCTAATATATTCCACCTTCCATCCTTGCAAAGTAATTCATTCTTTTGTTGTTGTTGCTGCTGAAGCAAGCAGCTAACATACTGTAAATCACAGGATTGCTCTGCCAATAAATACTCCACTGTGAATGGGCCATTGCTCGACAAGCAACAAACTGAACAACTGTATTTGCAGCATCATTCAACGCAGTATCATCTGAATTCGCCATTGAAAACACAATGACACAAATCTCAAATCTGAACCACACACTTCATTGTAGGTATAGCACTGCCACCCCAGATAAAGGGATGATGTTGCTCTGCACTGGATGCTGGACTGCCACCTCTGCTTTCCCTCCTACTGCAGTGAACAGCGTTATCTCAGCCTCACTGAATTGGAACCTACCACCTGCGCAGGTAGGGTGGGCTGAACGGAGAATCAAAATCGAACGGAAAAATTAACAAAACATTATAGTAAGATTTATCAGTTCCTGCTGGCGCCACAAATGATCTATGAGCACAAATACTCTCCGATGAGCACACCAAATGTAAGCTAATGTAATTACCTGCAGGACAATCTCACTTACCATCTTACATCTTAACAGGGCCCAGCCCCTCCCTGCTAAGAGAAACTAACGAGGCAAACCTGTTTTCACTCTCCCTGATTGAGCAGCAATCTACTCCAACATCCGAGTGTTTTTTTTCCCCCAGTCAAAATACTCAAGTCATAAACCTTCACATGCTGGTTACAATTCAAAACTCTCAAGCAGGTTGTGATAATTGCAGGATAACAAGTTTGTCATTTACATACTGCTGAACAATCGAGTACAAGATGCCACAATGTGCCTTTTCATGTATAAACACTCAATGTTCAAATATTAAATAACATGCAAATAACATGAACTTCAATGTACTCTACAGAGAAGAGAAGAGTGCCAGTCAACAAAGAGACATGGGTGGGATCACACTGACTAATTAATTACAACACTAGTTATCTTTTTGATGGTTAACACAGCAAACAACACTGTCTGTGATTAATGTGCTCAATGTGAAATGTCTCCTTGGTGCGGCTGTTGTTAAAGGCTGAATGAGCAAGTCTCTGACCCATTTGTGGGTATATGAGGTTCCTGTGAATTAGTTTGCTGCTGATGCGCTGTGAAAACTGTGCATGTGTGTGTGTGTGTGTGCGTGTGTGTGTGCAGGTAGCAGACAGTAAACATTACTGTCACCAAGAGACAGAGAAATGACATTTTAAAGCCAAGCGGTGTGACTGTTTGGAGGTGTGCTCCTGAGAGACGTCCCCTGACAAAATGCTCCTCATTGCAGAGGCGCTAACAACATGTTTTGATGATTGCATGATTTAAAGACTGTTGACAGGAATGGATTGCACAGCATCAAGTGAGAAACATTGGGAATGGCATTTGATGCTTTACATCTGATGCTTGGAAAGATTTATTGCGTGAGCCTGTCCATATAGTCTTCTGGGAGGAGATCAGAACATACACAGCAGCACTTTCTCACGAAGGAAGCCGAATGTGTGAAAGCACTGGGATATCTCAGTGCTCAAGCACAATTAAGGTCTCTTTACATTACAACATAAAAGGAAATATCCATCCACTCTTAAGCCAAATTGTTCTCTCTCTCACTCTGTCTCTCTCTTTCTTTCTCTTTTCTTCTGTTCTGTGGAGTTACGGAGAAAATGCCAAGTGAAATTATGAAAAGCACAAAGAGGCCTTTGATGTAGGTGCATATGAATAAACACGGTTTGAAATGCTTCGGGCGTTTCTCGTCATCAAAACTCCTACTTTATCTTTAAGAAGGCATAAAATGAGCATCCAGCAAAATCTTTTCACACATGGGGGAGATCCTGCTACAAAGATGGGGCCATCGGAAAAGCTTCTGACTCGGAAAAAAATAAATAATAAAAATCATTTTCACAGCTGAAAACCAGAACTTTCAACTTTAGCACTCTCAGAAGCAATGAGCCACGAGGTCAATTATATGTGGACTTTGTGTAATGGAATGAGTCAATGATGTTTGCCAACTTCTCTCTAGAATTAATGAGCACTTGACACTTCATATTTCCCAGCTGGGGCTCCCGGGCATTACAATCAATACGACAAATTCATTAGCTGTCCGGCTGACTGATGTCCTGAAATCGCGGCTGTAAAGAACCATTTAGCAAATATGAAATTATCGGTATGGAGTTAATCTCCAAAGAACAAACCGCGCGTTTCCTGCAGGAGTCAACAGCGTGCTTGAGATTCCACTGGCTGACTGCTTAACTGGGGTAGACGAGAGAAGAGTGAGGGCTGTGCCAGATGTACTGTAAAAATTAGTCATGTAAGTTTTGTTTTCTTTCAGTGGAGTAAAGACGACAGGAGATGAATAAATATGCAGAATGCATACACACACCCACTCAGGCTCTCATTGTGCTCAGTTTGGAGTTGAATACTTTCATTTGAATTACAGATTTCTTTGGGTAAAGTTCTGACTTCCTTGTTCATTTGGGCCATGAACAGTTTGTACTGCAGAATACTTTTACAACTTATCCACCTTGTTTTTAAATGCAACGCAGCTGCAGCGTCGCTAGAGAGATGCTTACTGCAGAGATTCCAGCTCTAAACACCTTAAACCAGCTAGCAGTCAAGTTAGCATTGGAGAAATCCACAGAGTCATACCGGTAGTTATCCCAGTGGTGCTACATACATGATTTAAAGGGATAGTTCAGGGTTTTCGAAGTGGGGCTGTAAGAGATACGTATCTGTAGTCAGTGTATTACATACAGCAGATGGAGGTCAGCACACTCCCTGTTGGGAGAAACAGAGCAGAGTAGTACCCCAGAAGCTCAGAGCTGCATTGCTGTGGATAAGGTAAGCAGCAACACACATTTTAACCACTTAAAGGCCTACCTAATGAAATCAATATCAATCTAAGTGGATACTGAATTCAGAACTTTTTCTCCGCTTTACCTTGGTGTCAGACAGCCATTTTCTCAACAGTGTAACTTCCATATTCCTACGCGAAAACACCCAACTGTGCCACTCACACTGTATTATGCCACGGTCAGCTGTTCTAGTCAAACCCTTTGTAGTTCATGAAAGGGGTAGCATGCACAAGGGAAAAAAAAAAGAAAAAAAAGTGATCATGACAACGACAATGATATGCCATTCACTGTGGTGACAAAGATGTAACTTTATGAATCAGAGTATAGAGATGAAGAACTTTTGCAGAGGGAGACTTGTGAGGAAACTGGAGGCCCAGAAAGAGCTGAAGCTAACTGTGAACTGTAAGTGCATGCTCACGGACCCAGAGAGGTACTGCTGCCTGGACTTTGTTACAACACAATCTCAGGATCTTTCTTAATCAGAAGATGCCAACGATTCACACTTAACTGATTGTTTGGTAAGTAATATACTTGTATGTGTTTAGCGTAATGTTAGCTACTGGTCGGGTACAGCAGTGCTCTTCAGCAAGTATCTCTGTTGCTTACCTGTCAGTGGTTTTACACAATTGTCTGACAGAAATGTTCACTGCAAACGTCAAGGTGCAAAAGTCACTGCAACTGGGCACAGCTGTTTTCATTTCTTTGTGACCCAAGTGTCCAACATTGCACAGCAACAATTGGACTTTTTCGTGTAGGAATGTGGAAGTTACACTGTTGAGAAAGGAGTGCTAATTGAAAGGATCATCTGACAGCAAGGTAAAGCAGTGGAACTATAATAAATATAGCAATCACTTAGATTGATATTGATTTTTTAGGTAGGTATTGATTTTTTTTTTTTAATGACCAAGACATGTTTTGCTGCTGACCCTTATCTACAGCAATGCATCTCTGAGCTTCTAGGGTGGTAGTTTCATCTGTTTCTCCAAACAGGGAGCACGCTAACTGCCATCTACAGTATGTTATACATTGACTATAGATAAGCATCTCAAACAGTCCCACTTTAACAAACCTGATCTGTGCCTTTCATGCAGCTGAGACGCAACACAAACTTTCTATGCACTATTCATTTTCTTTTTATAGTGTAGAGCGATTTTATTTCACAATATTTAAAAAAAAGAAGAAGAAGATAAAAGCAGATGATATTTTTGTACACAGACCATGTTTATATTTGTGGACAGAAAAAAAAAACCCTCAAGGTTGTTTTTCTATGTAGGTATCTAGTAAACAACACTTAAAGGTGTTTTAATATGACATGCTGATTTATCTTTTAGCAGCAGTGTTTTATTCCACAATGATGGTGTTAGTTCAGTATTTCACAAAACTTACTACGGACAGAATATTTTGAGTATTTATACACAGTAGCTTGGTGCTTGTGTGCTGATATTTTTGAAGCTATACATCACTAATATGGATAAGACTGATATCTGAAGGTGCTATAAGATGGGTTTTTGCCACTTATACAACTTGATCTATGTTTTTTGGCTCATAGTCTTTGGAGCTGTTCTAGTGTGGGCAGGTTAGAACGATGAGTAACCATTTTCCTCCCAGACAGAAACTGTGTCGTAGTCTGGCTCTGCTGTCCCAGCAGTGATGAATGCCTGTGCTGCTGAAGAGCTCAGAGCGATCGACAAGACGGGACCAATTACAGCCTCCCAGACATCGCTAGAGACCACCACCTCCACATCTCTATGGTTACCATAATGACCTCTCAGGGGCAGATGGGAGGAAGTTGGGATGCTATGATATGGGACCCTGGAGAGCCTCTGACAGCGCAATCTGGAGGAGCACATTGGCTTAACATTTGCACTGGACAATCAGGGTTTTCCGAGGGTTTTGAAATGAAATATACTATATCTCTGTGATGATGGTTTCATTTGTCTTCCACAGTGTGTAAACCTCATATATCCCGTTTTGCTGATCCGCAAATTTGATCTGTGAGTCATGTGGGAGCTGGGTGGATGACCTTAGGAACCACAGCAGCCGCTCACAACTTGTTCTTTGATTTCTAGCAAACAGGAGCGCTGAGTGGAAAATATTAGTCATTTTTTTGATACCTTGGAAGTTTACTTTCACAGAGGTGCAATGTGCACATCCCTTGGCTGTGTTATATATATATATATATATATATATATATATATATATATATATATATATATTATTTGGCCAGGAAAACTACCCGACAAGAGAAAAACCTCATAGCTCCAATTTCACTGTTTTCATTATATTTGAGTTATCTGCAAGGGGAATGAATTTCATGGGTGTAAGACCCATGACTCCCATCTCAACATCTAAAAATAGTGTTTAAAAGGCTTCAGCTGCTGTGGCAAAATAATGGAGTTCGGGATTTTTCTATCATGGAAAAGTTTACTTTTTTTGTAGATGTTTAAATCTAATAGCAGTGGTTAGCCTATTCATTTTATTCGGTCAGTACACCTTGTCAGCTCAAGACAAGACATGTATTTCATCCTCGCCTGTAATTGGCTCCCAAGTGAAGTGATGGTATTGCAGTCTTTCTCCATATCTAGCAATACTGTGATACACATTATTTATATCCATCGTTAAGGCAAGTTTGATCATGAGAACAGGCCATGAATGCACAATGCCCGGTCTCATCTCCAAACAATAATCAGCTCCCTCTTACCAATTCCCTGGTGAACACAAAGCCGACCATTAACTTTCATTAAATGCTCTATTAACAATCTCTGCCTCCCTCTCAAGTCCTCACTCTCTCCTCTCTCTGCCGCTTGTGTTGCTTCGCTCTCATGCTGGCTCTAATTGACAAAGATTGAATGATTGCTGATGAGAAACACAAGAACACATGCAAACGCTCACACATATGCTGCGGGCTGTGCAAATGAATGGCTGTTAGGCGGTGGCGCTGTGTGTTATAGGCAGGGGCTGGGACAATGGCAGCCAGCAGGAAGATGCAGGGATTGTGTGATTGCTAATTACAGAGGCGCTCTGATCTACAAATACGCCACAACAAGACGATTGGTGAAAAGAACAAATGTTGTTGCTGCCTGCGTGTTAATTGCTGATGCTAAATCATAAGTTGTATAATTACGCTGTGTTTTGGTTGCGAGTGTATCTGAAAGCAAATGCTATAGCAAGAAATGTTTTGAATTCTGCGCGAAAAAAAACGACTGAAGGCAACTAAACCCGTAATTATTTGATACTGTAGTGGCATGTTTTCACTAACAGGTGCATGCTCGCTCACTCTCGCAGCTCTATTGTAACCACAGGTGGTGTAATACATTTTCAAAGGCTCGCTCTCAATGTAGGCAGCTAAGTGAGGGAGACAAACCTGTAAACAGAGTAATTGGAAACAATGAGTGAAAATGCAATATTTAACAATTACAATGAGGTAAAATTGACTGTGTCTGCATATATTTTGCATGCCGTCACCACAATCAAGGTTCTTTTGTAGCACAAATTAAGCAATGACTCATCAATATTCAGGTCCTTGTTTGCCTGTGATGAGGAACATTTAGGCAAGGGAAAATTAACCTGCCTTACACAACTATTACTAAAGCACAAACTCAGCTTCTAATGTTTGTGTTAATCATGTACTCATTAGCGTTCTTGCACTGCATGTTGTATGAAAATAATTTTATGCACTTGGACATTTTGACACAGGCAAACTGAGCAAGAAAAACAAGGCAGAGAGAAAGAAATGGAGTAAGTCACAATTGATTAGCTTATTACTGTTCCTTCCAGCAACAAACAATCTAGTCTGCCTAACTTTAAAGCAGACCTATTATGCTTCCCTTTATTTTTTGCCATATAGACATATGTTACAATGTTGGATACTTACATTAAATGTGGCCAAAGTTTCAAATAATGAGGTAAATGTATGTAAAAATAACCACTGTGAGCAAACAACTCAAATGTCCTACTGCTCTGAATACTTTGTTTCCAACTGTGCTTTCTACTTTCAAGACAAGATTTCTTTATTTGGTCATCTGCACCAAGCACAATACTGCAGGTGTTTACATTACATACAACGCTACATGTAGTTACATGCTAACTTTGGGGAAACCTGTAATACCCCCCTCTCTCTGATTGGCCAGTACTTGTTGCCCTTGTTGTCTGCATTGGAGCTGAAAGAGACACACACTTAGCAAAGTGTTCCAGACAGAATGTGAATACAGGTGTCCCAGCACAGACAGTGTGTGGAAAATAATGAGTTTTTTGAACATTAAAGGGTGCAAACATGTTCTAGCAGAAACTCAAAATACAACTATTAACCCGAAAATGAGCACACTAAGTCCTCTTTAAATACTTACAGAGCAAAACAAAATGGTCTGCAGCTGCCTTCATAAGCAGTAATTATGCATTTTTGACAACAACCATGTGCTGAGCATTTATACTGTGATACACAAAAGGTTAATATCATAACCAGAAATCACATTATACGCTGGCACTCTTTGCTTTTATGAGATGTATTGCAAATATATTATTCATCTCTTAATTAAGCACAGCATTATTATTTGATTTGTTCATCTCCATCAATTCATGTTAAAGCTGCTGCATATTTAGTTAATAAACCCCTCGATGGCGTGCTTTACAGCATCTCTGAGGTCTCTTAGCTGCTCTATAATCATTTACTGCATAGTGTTTCCTGTTGCAATAAAATTATATAAGCTGCAACTAGCCCATAATTTAGCAGAAGGATGTACAGTGCTGTATATCTACGATGGATGGAGGAAAATTTCCTGAATTCATTATTTCAGAAACAAAAACAGAGAATGAAGCATACAACATGACCATTGACCTAAACACAATCAGTCGGTATGCGAGTCCTTGAGAGGCCTCCGAATATGTGCCAGTGCTCACCGGTGACACTTTCTGAAAGATTGTATAGTGACACAGACAGGCATCATTACACACTTTCATGCTTCCCTTCCCCCTCTATGAAATGTCACTCCGAATTGAGTGTCCTTTCGCTTTGCCATGGCTGCGCTCTTTCCTTTTCACCACACTTCAGTTTTTCTCGCTTTGCTTGGTCACTATCTTTTACTCTCCATTTTCCTCAAATTTGTGTTCGTCTCCCTGCCCTTTCCCTTGCCATCCTCACTGTTGGTGCTCACGATATCCTCACCTGTCCTGTCTTTATTTATCTCCTCTTCCTCTCCTTTTCTTTTTGCTTTACTCAGTTCTACTAACCTGGTCTAGTTTTGAAGCTGGGATAAGTTGATTATGCACATACTGCACTTTTCAAGTGATGAATTGAGGTGACATTTTTGGAGATCGAAAACCTGCAGTGACTGACTGTGTGCTCACAGCTGTTCAAGATATTACAATGAAGAGATTCCAGCTGTGAGTTGGACAATGTGCCCATATCCTGCAGTAAAATCCACTGCTGTCACAGTGTCCTATCAGTTATTCTATTACTCACTGTCCATTGAACAGCTCTTCAGTTTCACTCCAATCTGCCTATAATGCTATAAAAATAATTTGTCGGCCTTGAGTTATCTTAAGAATCCCACTGTTCTGTTATTTCTGCTCTCAAGTGGACCCTCATGATGGCCTCCACCACAGGGAGGGCAGGCTTTTCTCTTTCAACCTCTTTCTCAGTCGTTCTAGGGTGATGGAGGAGGGGACCTGTGTGTGTGTGTGGAAAATAAACAAATGCACTCATGACAATAACCCATTCATCAGGGGGCATTATTACTGGTCGGGCCCCTGCCAGGGGAAGGAAGGCAATGAGGCCCCAAGGATTTATGACTGGCGAGAGACAAAGCCAGTCCAAGTGTCTCGTAAATACACGACTGAATGGGGTAAATTTATCTTCATTACTCATTTGTTGAATTGTGAAAATCAACTAACTGTAAATGGATGGGACAGTGGTCGGATCCTAAGCCTTATTTGTGTTCAATCCAAGGCAATATAACATTTATTACTTGAAAAGTTATTTTCATATCTCTATTTTTCAACTTTTCTCACAAACCATCGCCATGTTCTATAGTTTCTGTATTAACTGCTGCTTAACTGAAAGGAGCAGTGTGTAAGATTCAGGGGGATTTAGTGGCATCTAGTGGTGAAGACTGCAGATTGCAACCAGCTGAAACTTCTCCCGGTCAGAATTCCTTAAGTGGTCTTTGATAAGGATGTTTTTACCAGGAGCTGAATTATCCGCAGAAGTCTCTTCCTTTCTAAAACAAACTGATCATCACTGATCTTGAGAGACACTGTTTTGTTTGTCTGTTCTGGGCTACTGTAGTAACATGATGATCTCTATGGTCGAGGACCTGCTCCCTATGTAGATATAAATGGCTCATTCTAAGGTAACAAAAAGACAACAATTCTGTTTTAAGATGTTTACACACTAATAAATAAGTAAATACACACTGATTATACTTTATTTATCTCTGCCAATCTACCCCACAAAATCCTACACACTAGACCTAGAAAAATAATTTAGAGAACTTATTTGATAAGTTAAGATTGTGACAGAGAGAATTAGGCATAAACTGTACACACATGCACGTGTGCAGACACAGACACACAAATACATTCACTGTCAGAGAAACGCTGCCTCTACATCAGTTCCACCTCTACCGAGGAAGCTGGCTTTTTGATAAAAGGGAGAAATGAAGCAGGAGAGAGAAGGGAGGGTGGGAAAGTGGCCAAAGCTCGGAGTAATGCCAAAGTAAATTGTAATGTACGACAGGTCAGTGGGAGGAAAAAAAAAAAGCTAAAACACACCGCTCTATTGCAGCACTCAAGCTACCTAGCCCATCATTTATTGAGAGAGAGCACTGACACTGAGCAGAAAAATAGAGGGGATAGAGAAGGACATGGGAGGCAAATGAATAAAAAGGAAACAAAAAAGTGTCTGGAAGGCAAGGTGAGGCTGTATTGGACTAAGTGAAGGACATATATATTTAGGCGAATTTATACAAACGACCAGACACTTGCTATATTGACTTGTAAACACCTTTTAGCTGACTATAATTAGGAGGTGGTTGTAAAAAGACTTTGTTTATTTAATAAAAAACAATGATAAAGGTTGACAGATTGAACTTCATAATTAGGAAGAGGTGTTGCTGACTGAAAACCTAAATAATGAGGAAGATACGAATAGTGATCACATCACCAACTGCGCTGATGTAGATTGTGATAAACTAACAGTGCCACATGGATGAAAATGACGTCCTCCCAAACTGCTTCCACTGTCTTCACGCCCCCAAATCTTCCAATGCAGAGGTGCGAAGCAGGAGCCTGAAGCAGCAGACATTTATGCTTTCTGACGTGAGACGCAAATCCAGTTATGCTGCATGTGATTTGTTTAGTTATTATTATGCAAATGGATTCAGGGGCTGCTTTGGCAGATCTTTATTACATTGCCTCTTCCCTCTCTGCCACTCACAATCCTACACCTGGTGCAAACTGAAGCAGCGTTAAAAGGAGATTGAACAAAGTACACATGCTGTAAACACACGTACTCAAACTCACATTTCTCACTTCGCTTCCCAGCAGTGTTAGATTGCAACTGAAACCTTTCTTGCACACCTGGTTTACTGTTCGCACTCACAACACTCGCAGCTAACAAGTCTCGAGGGAACACTGGGACTGGGAACATCTTCCAGTCTGAATGCAAAAGTAGTAATCTAAGCAATTTTTGTTATCGAAATCAGTCTGAAACTATTTTAAAAAGTCCACCAGTGTACTTTCTTGACACTGATCTGCCTGATTAGTTTCAAAATGTTGATATTTGTTTCAAGAAAAATCTTTGAAGAAGAATAACAAATATTACAGAAGAATTAAAGAATATTAAGTTATACTAGAATTACCACCTTGTGTTGATATGCCTCAATGTCTGTCAAAACTTGGGCGTCGGTGGCTTATCGGTAGAGCAGGCGCCCCATGTACAAGGCTGTTGCTGCAGCAGCCCAGGTTCGACTCCAGCCTGTGGCCCTTTGCTGCATGTCAGTCCCTCGCTCTCTCCCCCCTTCACGCTTGTCTGTCCTGTCAAATAAAGGCGAAAAATGCCCCAAAAAATATCTTTAAAAAAAAAAAAAAAGTGGATGTTTGTTCCAAATTAGAAGAATCTTGAGGTAACGCTTTCAGGTAAATGGGACAAATGCAAGGTCACGTGACCTTGATGTTTGACCACCAAAATCTAGTGAGTTCATCCTTGATGCAAAGTGAACATTAGGGCCAAACTGTTGTTAAATCCACATGGACATTTGTCTCAAATTTGAAGAAAATCCCTCTAGGCGTTCTTGAGATATTGCATTTAAGAGAGTGGTGCAAACAGACAACCTGAAAGAATTATGCCTATGCCTATCACTGGCTCAGAGGCAAAAAAAAAGTTTTTCATTGTCTGACTCTGAAAGCATAAACCAGGGGGAAAAACACATATCATCATGGCAGAGCCATGACACATTTTTGCAACGTGCAAGGAGACTACGTGCTGGGCTCAGACATCAATGAAATAAACATGGCTCTAAGACACACCTCTTAAAGCCTTCATATCTTTGTCATAATAGACGATAAAACTTCCAAAACATAAGTTTGGAGCTGTTGAAAACATATCTCGTGTGGACAAAACATGTCCTTGCATCTAAGTCGAACAACTCTCAAGGATTCTTTCACTGAATTCAAGACGTAGGCTTCACAGTGCCAGCACCTAGTGGCCAATAGAAGAGCTGTAGGCTGGAAAAACACCCACAATGATATTTGACAGCTTAATACGATCTTAAAGCATTTTTAACACTTAAAGCCCCTTAAGCTATAACTGTATAGTCTTCTAAAGATTAAAAGGTCAAGAACATTTAATGGAAAAAGATATGTAATCAGCACACAGCACTTTGCCTCCAGAATCAAATTATTTTCTGTGCTGTGTCCATGGCGGCTGCAGTTGGGATGAATAGGATTTCAAATTTCAATGCTGGACAATAGATTTTGTCCGTGTGATCACATCTCTGCTTGTCCTTCACTTGATAGATCTGTACTGGCGCTCCAGAGACGCTGATTTTAAAGGCTATTCACACTGACGTGGCGTTATGTAGGAGGGCGATAATAAGAAGCAAAAGAGAGGGAGAAGAGAAATGTATTCTTCTTGCATAATGGAGTAGACCCTGGCATTATGGTAATGCCATTTCCTCTCAACACAATACAATGGAAGGACAGGAAAACCCTGAGGATGTATGCATGTATATCGTCACAGGATGAATAGATTATGTTTTATGTCCACTCTGACAAAGACTCACTTTGAATAAGTGAAAATGTTAATGTACTGGTGACAGTGTACTCAAGAGGACAGTGGTTCTGATGATGTGCCGCTCATGAGGAGTCACCGAGGCAAACCAGTGTTGGCCTGACAACAGCGCCTTCAAGGCCGAATGCTACACAGATGACAAAAGGCAGTGGAAAACATAGATATTGTTGAGATTGTAAATAATGTGTATAGAGGAAGTGAGTCAGGATCTTAAGATGTTATAGTCATGCTCTTTTTGTCAGAGACTGTGGTCACAATTATCTTTTATACCAAATATATAACATGGTACTGTGTCCTTGAGCAGGACACTGAGGCCCTGTAGCAGCTCCAGAATGGCTGTTACTGTTGCATATCTTGATCCTCTCTGCAAAGAAGGGTATCACAAGAAAAGTGCCCCTTGTAGTGAGGGGTTGCAGGGCTAAATTGCCTATGTAGTACCACAATAACATTATGATTACACATAATATAGACAACCTCCCAAATAAGGCAAAGGGGACAGAAGCTGCTGGACAACAGCAGGGAAACGCCATTAATGTTGCATTGAAATAAATCAGTGGATATGTGGATGAATGTATGTATGTATGTATGTATGTATGTATGTATGTATGTATGTATGTATGGATGGATGGATGGATGGATGGATGACAGAGGAGATGAGGAAATAGCATTTCTCTAAATTTTAAGGGTCACTCGTCAATGTGTGTTGATTTTATGGTTTGTGGTCAATATGGAAGTTGGTGAACGTGTGGACTCTGTATGGCCACTACCATGTAAACGCATCATTTCACTCAGACTTCACTCATCAAAATATGCCCATTTCCCAGGGTCAGGAGTTTAGATATCCCTAAGGATACGAACATCTGGCGTGTCAACCAATTCTGTCTGGAGATAGATAGCTGGTAAAAATAAAAACTTGGTTGCCTAACAAAGAAGATTTGCTTTGGCAGTCTGGGTTGTTGATGTATACAGTACACTCCGGTGAGTTCCCTTTGACCAAGGCACTTAACCCACAGCTGCTCCACTTAAGTTGTTTACTGGCAACAGACTTGGCAGGTACAAGGCAGGTTGGATATATGTAGTTCTACAATGCTGTTCTTGCAGACATTATGTTCCTTCAGAAAATATTTGCATAAATGTGCCTTAAATAAAAAGCTTCCGCTTGGTGCTGCTTCTCTCTTAGGAATCTCTGTTGTACCTTACAACACTCTTACCAAATATGGTTCATACTGCCAGCGATGTAAATGTCAACCTCACAATGAAAATCCACTCAGTTAGTGGTCACTATACATGAGGTAATCATGGGTAAACATCTGCTGAACAACTGACTGTGTTGGCATGCACACAAATTGACTATTGTTGTCTCTGCTATGTAGTGAGATCAAGTTGACCCAGACGTTTACCTGTGCAATTGATGTGATTCGGCCTATTAATTTTACACACTTTGGAAAATTATATCTGTCATACATTTGACATATCTATATATATCTCTCTCTCTCTCTCTCTCTCTCTCTCTCTCTCTCTCTAATGCTGTGAAACAGTCACGGTTAGGTTTAGACAACACAACTACTTAGTTAGGTAGAGACAAAGACATTGTTTTTTGGGTAAAATAAATGTGTTTGTCACTTAACATAAATATGTCTTGTGAGTGATGCACAATGACCATATGTAAATTACGTAACGTTACTGACTATTTGACTAAAACAACAGCCACAGGTACTGAAGTTACAGGTTAACACTGGAGTCAGTTGAAAGCCTGGTGGGTCTCCTAAAGACGCTAAAGGGTGCCTTTGGAGTCAGAATCACATGCTCAGACAAAGTGTCAGTATTTGATGACCTGGGAATAAGAATGAGCTGGAAGTCTACCTAAAATGGGCTGAGATTGAATAATGTTAGCACTAGATTTAGATGGCAGCGTACAAAAAAGGAGCATTATGAGAATGACCAATTCCACATGCTGCTTTGTTCACCAAGGTCTAAATTCTAACACAACTTCTCCAATCAAGATAATTATCCCAAAATTTATACCTCCTGCAAAATATCCCAACAGGTCTTGTGCCCAAAAAATATAAAAAAGCCAATCAAGAAGGATATGGACCAAAAAAAAAGGGTTATTAAACAACTTTCACCTTATCTGTACTTATACGAACAAGTCTGAATGCTTGCCCCAGGTTATAATTAATGTACTGCCAGACGTTCTTCCATTACAACAATAAGCACTGATTATCTTCTGGCCTTTCACATTTGTGCGACTAAAAGACTTAAAATTGAATTCCAGGAGGCACTGGGCTTCATGTGGTTTGGTTTCCCCAGGGATGGCCTGCACTTTCCATTGTGTAACCTACAGCTTTATAATTTGGGGAGTGTACAGGATTAAAAGAGCGACTAGTTTAGCTTGGTTTGTCAGACACTGATAGTAAACCACAAAGCAGAGAGAAATGCTTTGGTATGATCAAACGGCTAATCTCAATTTCACCGCTGGCAAGAGCACAGCTCGTTGACAACTATGTACCTGTTTGTCTTTCTCTCCTCCTCTCTCCCCTTTGCCAAACCTCTCCTCCATATTGTGTTTCAATTTGTTCTGCTTTAGTTGAAAAAAATGGAACATATTCAATGCCATCTCTTTACAATTCTATGCAAGTATGCCTCATTAGAAAGCATCTTCAAAAGAAAGGGACAGGCACTGTCTGAATACTGCACGCCAAATTATCCCTCCTCCTTGCATTTCCTCAACCTGAAAAACTCTTCATTAGGTTTATGCTACTGTTGTTGCTGTTACTCCTCATTTGCCATCACTGTATTTAATAATGACATTAATATCTTTGACATTGTCATATTCTTGGCATAGTAGAGCAGGGTATTCCCTTCAGGGCATGGTTGTTTGTGCTTCCTTCCTCTTCCACATGACCAACACTGTTTACTTCAACTTGAGCTTGACAAGGAAAATACCAGATGCAAACCGAGCAGTACTACAACACCAGACGGCTGCTAAAAACAGGCAGCGCTCTGTTGTTTGCTTGAATAACTTTAATAATGCATCGCTCCAGTTTTCTGAATTTGCATTTTACGTTTGTTGCCTGGGAGAGATCAATCACTGATTTCCAACATTAGTAATTCTGCTCCAAAACTGAGAATTTAATTTGTAATGTCATGATAGGCTCTGTACAGTACTCTTTGGTATTGCTATGTAAACAATGCAACAATGACTAATACTGTGAAATCTAAGACTCTAAGCTCTATGATATAGGGGTTCCATAAATTGGTGAAAGATGAAAGAGGATATGGCGAAGGACATATATTCCAGAGGACATTCACTAATTAACACGAAGTGTCCTTGGTGATGTAGCACTAATGAATTAATGATCAATATATCATTGTTAAATTAATTGGCATGCTTAGCATAAACAAACGGGGACAACTAGCCTCTGTTCACCCCAAGTGGTATTTATGGTGCGGCTGCACCTCAAAATGAAGACACATCATATAAACCCTATTGCTTCCTGTCACAAAGGGGATGCTGCTAATTGTCCCTGCTATCTTCCCTAGAGGGGGCTGCTTGTCTTCTGGCTGATGGTCTTGTTTACTTTTTTGCTCATTATACTGAGGCCTCAAAATGAACATGGTAATTACTAATGTTAAAATGCTACACGTAACACCTGGCGAGCATTAAAAAAAAAGGTTTCGGTGTAGGGGGAAAAAACGATTTGTATTACACTGTGGTTAACAGTTGAAACATTTCACACCATAAATGTGAAATAATGAAACCAATGCCCCATCAGGGCCATGTGGCAAAATATCAAAAGCCACTACTGAAACAGGCAAAGCAGCCTGCACAATATGAAGCATTAAACAACAGGCTGTTTGATGCTTTCCTGCAGAGATAGAGGGGATGTGTTTGATGAAGGAAATCCTTTTGCCGGGTTTGAATTTATTCAGTGATAATTAACTACATTTTTACTGGAGCAAAGTAGTGCCTGGGGAGGGGTGTTGGTAACCGACAACAGTTTATACTGCTTAAGATCCCATTGGTGAACGTCTTAGGCAATCATAAGATCCCCAAAATAAACTTATCTTAAAAAGCCGCAGATGAGATTCCAAGACAGAGAGTTAACACTGTGTTCATTGTCTTGGCTTCATCTGATGATGTCACCAGTATATAACAGCCATACTGTCATACTAAATATTACTTAACATATAGACATAATAGTTAATTCAACTGATATAATTAAAATAGAAACAGACTATTTTTAAGAAAAAATGACAGTAAACTGGTAAAACCAGTACGTTGGCATTGTCATGCATCAAAGTGGACTCAAAGGGTTACAGTACTTCACTTGCAAACTATTTGTATATCATTTACTCAAGTGTTTTACTTTAAATTCTTGAAGAAAACTTTGTTTTTCTGGCACCGTGAATGGAAAATCCAAATAATTCAAACATTCTTCATGAATAGCAGTAATCAGGGTCTGCATTTAACAGCAGAAAACTATATCAAAACATCCATTCACAAACTCTCGCACAACTCTTGCAGTATAATCCAAGTCTCATTCATCCAGTTGTAAAGTACTTCTCAAAGACATGCTTTTAGCATGGGGCAGCTATGGCTCAGAGGTGGAGCAGGTCGTCCACCAATTGGAAGATCAGCAGTTAGATCCCCGGCTCCTCCTGTCTGCATGTCGAAGTAGCCTTGAGCAAGATACTGAACCCCAAATTGCTCCCGATGATGCTTCTTTCCGTGTGTGAGTGAGTTAAAAACTGAGTAGTAGGTGGCACCTTGTATGGTAGTCTCGGCTACCAGTATATGAATGTGTGTGTGAATGGGTGAATGTAACTCATAGTGTAAAAATCGCTTTGAATGGTTGGATGACTAGAAAGGTGTTATACAAATGCAGGTCCATTTACCGTTTACCATTAATGTTAGCATGTAACAGATTAGTCCAAAAGTTTCTAGCACAGATGAGAAGCATGCCTGGGCACACGTGCATTTAAATTCAAAATGCACATTATATTGCATGAGTAGTTTGAGAGTTTGTAAATTGACGTTTTGATGGCGTTTTCCCTCATTAAATGTGGGCACTAATTAGTTCATCTCATGACTAATGTTCCCTTTTTTTGGATTCTCCATTCACCATAGAGGTATATGAGGAAAATATTTTCTTCACGAATTCAAAGTAACACACGGTGTGTATCTGAATTAAAATTACTCAAGATTCAGGAAGACATGTTGGTCTCCAGTGATTGGTTAGGGGAAAATGGATCTCCCTCCCCTATGTAAGTCAGTTAGAGTGGAGGCAATCTCAGACTGAAGATGAAACCGATTGTAACATGTTGGCAGGTCTGTCTGATATCGTGCAATGAGATGGCAGATGCCAATTAGTTTTAGTTTGGCGTGCCTGAGCTTATTTTGAGCTTAAGAAAGACTCTTTGACAAGGTCTTCTTAATAACCTCTGTGACAATTTCAAATAGAAGAAGCTCCGTTCTTACAGTGGAGCAGGAAATTTGTTCTGACCCAAGTGAGAACAAATTGACCCGAACAAGTAGTCCTAGTTTGATAATGCTATATTATGCAAGTGAAACATATGCATATGGACTAAGGAACACTCTCTTCCTCACTACTTTTTTAGCATAACACTGAACAATAGCTCCAGTAAGCTATGATTAAGGTCTGCTGGTCATGTGTCCTACTTTCCATATCCAAATCACAAGCTCTAAGATTCCACACTCCCTAAATAGTGGTATCATATTAAGCTTATTGTGATTTATGGCATTTTTTATCTGAAAAATTTCTGTAATTTCTGTTTATTTACAAAGCTTTTGATAAGAATCCTTTCATACGCGTTTTGCTGCACAATCAACAATGCTTTTTTTAGGGCAAGAGGGCAGAAACCTGCTATCACTGTATACTGCAGGTTGTCAACAGGATGACGAGGCTGCGTCCCCTGTACAGTGTGCGTTCAACATGTCTCCTTCTGAGACTGCCATTCACTATAGAGAACTAGATCCACTCAGCGCTATCCTCAGGGACTGTGTGTGCTGCTCCCTCGCCATACTTGAGCTGACAAAGAGGGATGCCTTGAAGATTTTTTTTGCCTGTCCAAAAACAAAGAGAAGGAAGACAGAGAGCACAAAACCTATTTTCCCCATTTTCTCTGGGCAATTACACAGATAAAGCTTGGAAAATTGGGTTTTTTTTCTTTGAAATGCAAGCAGAAACGGTGTTAAAACAGAGCACAGATATTGTGAGAAATGGCTTATTGTTACCATTTCTTCTCTGTTTGATTTGCAAAGCTTTGTGTGTGACTGCTGAACATTCAGAAAAAGCATTAATAGCATGCTGTGTGTGTGTGTGTTTGCGTGGATGCAAATCTAAGAGGAGAGAAAAATTCTGTCTATCATGTTTAATAGAACATGTGTTTACATATTTGTCAAGAGTCTTTCTTCACTTGCATTCATGTTTAGCTTTGGTGCTTTGCTCCAGTGTTTATGGCACCACAGTGTTTGAGCCGTGTATGATATTTTGGCAGGGGAATGGTCACAGCACTACAGAGCAGGGTTTGAATGCCCAATTAGACGGGGGAATTGCGGATAGAGACATCTTCTCCACACTAAGGTCCTCTGAAGCGAGATTTACAACTATTATTTTTTCCCGCTAGCACCAAGCTGCCTCAGCCCCCATCCCCTGCAGGCGAGAGTTGCTCTGATAAAGAAAACGACCCTAGAAAATAAAGAAGTTTCTAAACAGTGGCTCACAGATTAATAACACAGATGGAGGTTTACTCCCCAGCCATGTATACTGTGTTGATTGGGCACAGAAAAGGCAAAACGGCTGCCTTCTGTTTCATTTGTGAGGGAAATCATTCAATGAGGCGTCTGCACTATTGAATATGCAAATGCAGCCATTGTCGCTGCATGGCTCTGCGGCGGACAGCTGAGGGATCTTGTCGGTGCACGCTTGGTTGGTGATGTTTTATAAGACGGAGGTGCAATTGTCTATTAATCACTCAAGCTGAGTGAGGGAATGCTAACACCAGTTGTACTGCTTGGAGAACAATGTTTGTCTCAATAATGGGTAGACAGATTATATTTACATTGTGTAAACTATAATAACATAGCCTGGCCTCTCTCCCTGGGCATCAAAATACGCTCCCTTCGGCAGCCGGGAATACCCTTTAGCCTCTATATGAAACACACCAGGCTCTCCACCAACTCCAATGTAAACCCATTTGCATCATAATTAGACGCTCAGATCAATGTATGTAGTTTAAAGAGTGTCAAAGTCTGCTTACTGTGGGTGGGGGTGGAGGTGGATGGTTGGGTCCAACAAACACCAGACTCTGACCCAGGACAATGATGTTTGAGACCAACAAACAATAACATCTGTTGTGGCATTCTTGTCATTTCAAGCCTGGTGTTAACCATAACCAAGTACTATGTTGCCCAAACCTGTCGACCCTGTCTTACCACTGCATTTATGCCACTCACAACTGGTTGTTTTTTTGGCAACATCTGTAATCCTTTCCCAGCCATAGCCGTAAATCCCTAGATCCCTTCTTACTGCAATGTTTGTGCCACTTGAAGCCAGGTGTTTTTTAAGCAACATCCACAAACCTTTCCTAACCATTACCAAGTACTTTTGTAGCCTAAACCTATCCAGCAACCCCTTCTTACTACCAACCCCTTCTATGTCAAGATACAATGCAAAAGGCTGCCCCTGGTGCCATTTTAGTAACGCCTGAGCTTCTGCCCAAATATGACAAGTAGGGATGAGATCTTGTTGAGTGACAGCCGAAGGTGTAAGTTGGTTATGAACTTCTGCTCATAGACTGTATAAAAGAAGTGGAAACAGCCACCATGGCATCACCCATTGCTTTGTCGTCCACCGCTTTTAAGTTTGAGTGTGGCATTTTGGCCATCGCTATCTTGTTTTTTTGGAGCCAAGAGAGACCAGAGTTGGACAAGCGGGTGGAACTATGAAGCAATGTTGATGACACATTGCTACTCCTCTATCCTGATTGACACGTTGCAGTAGTAGCAACTTGTGAATCATGAGATAGCCATGCCCTAAGGCATACCCTGCTTTATTGTCTATTTTACTCCGAATGGGACCATTATTTACATAATGAACATCATGCCGTAGTGATTGAGACAATAACCTCACCATGAATATCTGAGGTAATGAATCAAGTGAGACAAAGAGGGATTGTGTCAGAGACTTATATACAATTGCTCTTCTTTGTGCAAGCAGTGGAGTTGCCCCATGCTGGCCATTAGAAAGAATGCAGGTTTAAGGCACCTCTGCATTGGCTTCACTTACCAGAACTAGAGGCTATGTCTTTTAAACAATCCTTGCTTTTATTTGTTCAGACAGGACACAGTTGAATATGTCTGAATATGGTGGAAGAGTTTGAGACGAGGATGATGTGGGATAATGGTCCTGGCTAAGACATAAACCTAAAACAGCACTGTCCAACACCTACATGACAGCAGCACACTCCCTTAAAAGCCTCACTGACTGTCTGACTGAGAGTTGACTGACAGCAGCCTTTGCCACAGCCTAGACAGAAGCGATCGATCAAAAGAAGACCCTCCTAATTATAGACATCAGTTATTACATTTACTGTAACGGATCTCCAGAGGAGATTAGCCACAAAGAGTGCATGGATACACAGGAGACTAGTTTTATCTATAAATCACATACAATGTGTAATGAATGCATATTAAACTGCGGCCTGCTAAACTTAGAAACCTTGAAAGCAAGCATTCATTAAATCAAGTAATTACAGATTCCTCTATTGACATCGCAGTCTTGTGTGAGATGAGCACACAAATAATGTGACAATTAATATTTCTCCTCCAAAGCATATGTGACAATAACATAATTGGCCATGTGCATGATGCACTTTATTTGCATTTCACCATTAAATTTTGTGAGACCAGGCTGCTAATTATATGTCTCATTGCTAAAACCACAGGATCTAATTTTACACTCTTCATTCCCTATGTCTGCATTCTATGAAAGCTTGTTCCGTCTTCAGTACCCTTGTCTATAACCCAGCATAAGGACACTGGCACAGTGCCATTCCTCTATAACCCCCTCCCTTACAATTATCCTTCTTAATTGCACTTCACATACCCCAAAGGAAACAAGAAACTGAAAAAAGTCTGTCTATAAATCATGTCTTCCACAAAAAAAGCTTGGGGCCTCTTTTGATCTTTTGACTCCTTGCATCCTTCAGTGGTCCCAGGGGCTCACCCTGACTTCTGATGTGTCTTACACAGCAACCCACAGTAGCCTCAAGAGCATTCCAAACTCTGGGGCATGACACAGACCAAATCAAAGTGAATCATCCAAAGCTAATGTTAATGTTACGACAGACACTTGAAAGACTTTAGAAAGAAGCTACCATCTGTCCACACTGTCCACTATCAACATCACAAGGTCTTTCTGCTGAGTAAGAATCTCTTTCCCTTTGACTTTCTACTTTTATTGTATTGCTGTCACTCTTAAGCTCCACAGGCAGCCACTTTCGAGCATCCAAATAACACATCAGAAAACCTGATTTCTGAGGTCTGAAGCTGACAATTACCTGAGCTTCCAGTCCCAGTCTCACAGCACACCAGAGATGCCTATTCACATTTAAGTGCCTTGTAACCACAGCTATTATTCCAAGATGATTCACGAGGGCAGGGTAGTTTGAAGTCAAAGAAGTAAAGGTGTCTCCATCAAAAGATAGTCATCATACTACGGCTAAAAGTCAAGTGTGTCCAATTTGACGGTGGAAAAAAAGAGAGAGTGAAAACAAAAAAGAGCAAAGCACAGAAAGGATGAAGTGATAAGATGTTATTGTTTCTGGTACAGTTCTTTTTTCACCTTGGTCTGTTGTTGCATTTGGGTCATATTAGGATACCAATCGGTAAAGGATATTGCTTGTATATTGCCCTGTCCCTGTAAAGCCAACCATCTGCTGAAAGAGGTGGTGGTGGGAGGAGAGGGGGTGGGGTCATCTTTTCAAGGTGAAGAGGATAGGCTGGCACAGATGCTGCCAGGCTTTTGTTACGTTTTATTTCACCCCCCTGTCCACTCTTGTTTGGCAAGCACATTTACAATTGGCAGCATCATTTAGTTTTCTCTGGTTATCCTGGCCAATGAACTGAAATGTCCAACACTTCAGGAATTAAAAATCTAGAAAATGCAAATCCTTGTAAACCTGAAATTTTATGAGTGTTTTTTCTGCGGTATGGGTAGAAAAAAGTTAATACCTTGAATTGTTATTTTGACAATTATCTAAAATTTAAACATTTAAGAAATCAGAAAAATGTAAGAATTCCTCAGTGACTTAGAAAACCAATCGATGTAGAGTGGGGCTATTGTAGAAGCCGCTGTGATCCTGGAAGTGGGTCTAATTTAGATGGATTTGAGCTGGCATGTGTTCATGGCCACCTTCCAACAACACTTAAGGGACAGACCAAGGATGACACTGGAATACTTATTCCCTGTCAGTGGTAATGTTTTCAAGAGGAATGCATCACTGAGGCCCAGACGAGCCTGCTGTTACCTTTGAGGTCCAGGTTTCGGGCTCCATTGGAGTGCTGCGTGACGGTGCGTGAGTCGATCTTAAGCGTATGTACATTGTTGGCGTCCCGGGACACCACCACGTTGTGCCACTGGTTATCGTTGAGCGGCTTGTCCGAGTTGCCCTTCATCAGCGACGGCCCATTGCCGAGATCAAAGACGTAGTGGACATATCTGCGAAGAAAGACATACGAGTATGTGTTTGCGTTGTCACTATTACAATGCAGCAGCTGTTCTTGGAGGAATGGAAACAAAATCATTTCTGGAAATGATGACACTCAACATGTTTTCTCTCAATAAAAGGCACTGATGACAGGTCACAGTCAACAACACTCAACCTCCAATTGTCCTGATGAAATGAAGTGCTCTCCTATTTTGTCTCTAATGTCTCCATCCTGTTCTCTGTCTAAGAAATTACTTTTGATATAGATAATACGACCAGTTTATGTTGCTGCAAGTTTGGATTTATGTTTTGTTTCCTCACCGGATTGACATGCAAATATAGAAACCTGTTTTTGTCTAAAAGCCCCTGTTTGCCCAAAGGCAGACGAGGTGGCACAGTTCCCCCTTTCTCACAAATATGGCTGCCTTTTGTGTTTTGGGTAAAGGCTATTGTGGCTGTTTCATTCAAGGTATGTAGGGTTTTTTCCCACCTTGATTCCAATTCCTTTATGTAGCCTCTTGTCTTTGTGTGACAGAGGCAGCTCAGGCTTTTGTGTTGTAACAGTGCTGACTATAGAGCACAAGAGGAAGAGAGATACACACGCAAAAGCCTCTTTTTGATACTCTAATTATGAACAGCTTTTAGGGTGATACAATTCACAATTTGAAGCAGTTTATTTTGGGTGTGTGCTAGCTTCTAGCTTGTAGAAAATTGGCCAAATACTTTGCTGGCCAGAGAAATGCATTATGCTTACATTTATGCATTAACAGTTATCGGTTAATGGATTGTAAAATAAACACCTAAGAGAGAAGTTTTCAAGAAAAAAACAGACATGAATATTTCTCTGAGTTCTGTTTTCCAGCGGTATGCGCAGCGTTCAGCTGAGCTTTTATGACGGCTGATCATGATAACTTGCGCTAAAGTCACTTTCATCCAGCCAGTCCTGATTCATAGCAGCATTAAATGACTCACTGATCTGGGTTAACGCTAGGAAAAAAAACAACCTATGATTCAGCTCATGTATTGTTTTGTTGCCAAGAACATATTTCGAAATTACTTGATTTGTGTGGTGATCAATTGACTATTCACCAAGCTCCTCACTGTGTTTCAAATAATGTGCAACTGGGTTAGAGTTAGCAGAAAATAGGACTGGAAATGGACTGCTTGTACAAAGTGATATCACGTTACAGCAAAGGAAGGTGCGTGACTTTCAGCACAAATCACACGGGACTCACCCCTTCACCAATTCCACGACAATAAAGTCACTCCCGTCCCCAGAGTTGAAGAGCATCAGGCCGTCAGGTGTGGTGGTTTTAAACTGAAAGAAGAGGTGCATGGAGGCGTAAGCTTGTAACGTTGCTAAAGCTAAGTAGCTGCCTTTCGTTCGAAACGTCACCGGATCTGCGATGATGTGGCGCATGCCAAAGCGGGCGTTCAGTTCGCAGTAGGAGATGTCGCCGTTTTTGCACTGGTCAAGGTAGGGCACCCCATTGAAGGTCAGGCCCTGGAGATGGCCGATGAAGTTTGAGGGCACCACGGATATGAAGCGCCGCTCGGTCATGATGCCTGTCTCGATGTTGTGGAACTCGAGACGCGTGTGGGCACCAGTCATCTGGCCTGGAATAGTGGAGAGAACAGAAAACACAGCGTTAATTCAGAACACAAGTGGCAACACATTCATTGCTATGTTCTCCTTGAGGCAGTAAAAGGCATGCTGGGAAAATGTGAAGGATTATGTCACATTGTAACACTGACAGGATTATAACCATTCTAAGATTTTTTGACATTTTCTAAAGCACCATATGTTAAACTTCTAGTTATTCATAACTTCTGTTGAAATTGTACGCCAAACTTAATTTCATCATGGACATATTAAAATGCATTTATAATGCATTTCACTGTAAAGTAATGCAAATAAACTCTAATTTACTGTATCTGATGTGAAAATTAAGTGAAAAGTACACATTATATGGCTTTGGCAGATCTTTATTATGCTTATTAGATCTTAAAATGGATTTCAGTTGCTTTAGAAAACAGTGTGTGTACAGTATATGTTTTTATTGTGCAGGTTCACAAGGGTTGAGCCTATTTGTCTAACCTGCTGTGAAGGAAATTATACAAGCATAACACTGCAGAAAATCTCTTGTTACTGCTCTACATGCCACAATTTATATTGTGTTTACTGGGAGATGTGGAGTAATGAGCTTGGCAAGCTGCCGATTTAAATGCCTTCCCTGCTGAAGCCTGGCCAGCCTCGCAAGGACTCCCCAGGTGCTGCCTATTTTCTTCTCTCCCATGAACCAGTTTGTGAACCAGTCAGAACATCACAGGGTCATTCTTTGCTTCTGGCCTCAGCGTGCCCACTCTCTCCCCTTCATCTAGCTCACACCTTTTTTCTCTCCTCTTCCCTCGTCCTTTGCCCTGCCATCCTTTTGCCTGAGGCCACAATACTGTGAGTGCCCATGACTCCACCTCGTCTCCTGACCTTTCATTCTTCTCTTGCTATTTTCTTCAGACGTTGGTAGAACCTGTACCTCCGTACTTTGTACACAGTTGATCACGCACTGCCGGTAAATGCTTGAAGAAATATCATATTGTCCAGCCTTTTAAATGAGACATAGGTGGGTTACATTGGAACCATATCAAGGTGTACTCATCAATTGGTAATGAATTTTCATCTTCGAAATATTATGACATTTACAGATAAGCACCTTTTAGCTTTGTTACTATTTTCCCTACATGTAAATATCAGTTTAATAGTAAGTGAATTAAATACATGCCACCTCCATGTCTCATTCATTTTCATCATAATTAGTCACCTTCCACTTTCAAGTGAGTTGTTAATGACAAATGACACAACAGTTGACTCTATGTGGGTGGATGCGTTACGGTGGAGTAATACATGTGGATTTGTGACTGCACCCTCACACTCACTGAGGTCTCGATCACTGCCCCTCACCCCAAATTAATCCCTCAATGTAGCAAACACAACTAACCTTCCACTGTGACATTATCCACAGACAGCTGCAGGCTCTTGCCTCTTCGCACCACCTTCACCGTGTGCCACTCATTGTCGTTCAGCTTCTGCCCCGCGAACAGCGTCTCGGGTCCTTTGCCTGTGGTAGTGGAGTGGGGGGGGAATCAAATCACAAACAGCACAGCAGGGAATGCTGTGCGGGCCCACTCATGCACCCACACACACACAGTTCATACACAGTAGGTGACAGTGCCAGTGGAGAAAACCTGCATGTTTGCGAGGCACATTCACACTATAGATTCTCCCTGTATAGTGGAAATGAAAGGAATCAAATATCCGGCCTGACAGACTGTAAAATCGAATGTCCTCTCAAAAGCTCACAGTGTTGCAGCAGGATGTCGTCAAAGGCAGTGGGAGAAATAACCAGTTGAGGAAGTCAATTAGAACAGGCAGGCAATGACAACTGGAGGTGCTGTGTGGTGTTACATTAAGTCGTGTTTAGGACAGTCTGGATGGGTGAAACTAGCAGTTTAACCGCTCATCCCCCAAAATGCTTTCCCCCTTCCCCTCTCCTACACACACCTCTCTTGTTGTTATTTTGCCTCCGCCACTGAAAGAAACAGTTTGATGCATAAGGGAAATGCTTATTGGAGCCATATTTACATAAAGCATTTTCAAAGTGGGGAACAAGCTATTTATATCCTGCCAATGACAGGGCCTTATTACATCTACATTAGAACAAATTGTTGACGTTAGGGAGTGACAGCAGGGGAGATTTTGATTGAGACAGCAGTCATGAATTCCACTTTCATTGACGAGCTGACGTGATTCACGGCTAAAGTCAGGGCAGTGGCTGGTACTGGTTAATAGCTGTCAAAGTTTGTTTAAGGGCTCAATAATAGGCATACAAGAGTGAGGAAGTATGTGATGTGACAACAAAGAGGTAATCATCTCTCACATGGCTTCAGAGGCTGAAATGACGGCCTGCCAGCAGTGGGCGTGCACAGTGTCATGGTACCCAGGTGAAAGTAATCAGTGATAAGAGGGAAGAAGGAGGATTCTGTAAACAGCAGCAGGGCAGACTGAAATAGCAGAATGCCGGAGGAGAGTAGTCACTTCCATTAAGCCACCTTCTGTACCCTGTGCGCTTTTAGGCAGCTCTGGAGTGAAGCAAGGGCCATTGTCGCTGGTAAATAAAGAAAAGTGACATCCAAAGACAATGGCTTTCTTACACCATTAGCGCTGATGATTTGTTTATTGCAGATCTAATATTAGAAATCTTGCTCTGCTTCCAGGGACTTTTCTGACTAGTTGGCTGGCTGGAGCCTGAGTGTATTATACCAGGTGCTCAACTGGATGATATAGAACAGCTTGGTGAAATATGATTGTCCCCTTCCCAGTTGTGTGTGGAATTATGTAGTCTAGATGAGAACAAAAAAAGTCCCATCAATTGATGGCCCTGCCTGGCAAGAACATACACATGGCCCACTGGAGAATTGTTTTCCCATTTACTCCTGTTACTTCTTTTTTATTATATTGTTTTTTTTTTCATGGGCTTTTTGTCTTCAGCCACATGAAATTGGAAAGAGAGACTTTTGATCACACCATGTGTGAAGTAAATATAAAGGAAAAGGCTGCAATATTGCTGCAAAGAGTGGCTAAGAGTTGCCAGCAGAGAAGTTAGAGCTGATACAAAGACAGATAGGAGGACAGAGGGGGAAATATGAAAACGGATGAAGATGAAATAAAGAAGAGTGAAAAGAACCCAAGAGAAGAACTAAAAAACGGAGGAACAAAGTGCAACCAAACAGCAGCAGCAGCACAGAC
This sequence comes from Epinephelus awoara, assembly GCA_035609425.1. Classification (NCBI taxonomy): domain Eukaryota; kingdom Metazoa; phylum Chordata; class Actinopteri; order Perciformes; family Serranidae; genus Epinephelus; species Epinephelus awoara. Next base: position 7,873,926 of record CM069315.1, on the reverse strand, counting down.
GGCTGGCTGATGTAAGATTGTAAAAGTTATAAGAGTCTAGTACAGCACAAATGAGTGGGAATGGCTACCCTTTAGAATAGGGTCCATGTAATATTTATTTGGCTTGGCTGCTACAGGCCGCAGGAGAGCAAGGGCCACTGCTGCACACCTAGCAGGAGCCATTTGGCTATAATACCACTAACAATGGGGGGCTGAAGATATATGGGCTGCTCTGGATGGGCTAGCCAAGCAACAAAAAGCTCCGGGCAAAAGGTGGTATAAAAGTGAAGCGAGGGACCTATTAGGTTGTAGGAGCAAAGCGTGATACAGTAACAACAACACTTGAGGAAAAGTTGGGGAGGCAAGTCACACACTTGGTCGTAGGGGTCAAAGGTTGACGAATAACTTGCTGTGATCAAAAGTATGACTCTGAAATTAAAACATTACCTTTTGGCATATTTATTCATTGGCTTTACGCCCAGATCATTATGCCATGGGTGTTACAGCAGAACAATGACTGCTTCGACACCACATATTGATGAAGCACCTGGTGTTGGCTCAATGCGGTGTATTGCTGACAGCAAAGTGAAGCCTCACTTTACTGCCCAGGTAACACTGCAAACAAGGAAGTTGAGAGCAGGGTTAAATGAGCCGCTAAGCCTCTAATTCAGCCACTGGCAGAGGGAAGTACTCACTGCTGGAAAAACAAAGGGGGACGCAGGGCTCATTAATAAAAGAGCTGGCGATTATTAAAATGCAATTAATTCTCATCCTGCCACTTGTGCTCTCTCACTTTGTCTCAGAGATCAGCAGGGCAAAGGGCTGTGATCACACAAACAGAAGCTCCCTCTCTTTTCATCTCTTTTATTCCCATCCCCTCTCATCCTGTCACTTTTTCCTTTGCACTTTCTAAACATGTGGGAGCTGAAGAGGTGTCAGGGAGATTTCTTAACTAGTGTAAAAATAGCCAGGACTGTGGATTATCTTCATTGACTGTGTCAGCACACCATAAATGAGAGGTGTGATGTTTGCGGGCTGTTGCGTAATTACCAGCAGTCATCAATCATTGGTGGCTGTGTTCTCTCTGTAAACAACCTTGATTAATGCAATCGGATCAATGGAACACGAGCCGTCAGTCATTGGCTGTGGGTTGTTGCCATCAGTCTCTATTCAGGCTGTGTGGTTGCTGTTGCAGCAGTGAGTACTTGAACACAGTTGTATAATCATTATGTCTCAACCCTAATCAAAACAACTTCAGGGAGTGAAGCTGCTCATCAGTCAGTGATGACAACATTTCCATCATGACAATCAGGAAGTGAGAGATGAGAAATGTTTGTTTGCTCTGACTGTGTACAAGTGGCACAGAGATCAAGATGTCTCTCAGATTAATGCTTAAAATAGAAGGAGCATTTCACAAACTGAATATGTTGCAAAGTAAAAACAGGACGAAAACACTACTTTGAGATAGGTTTTGTTTCAGTTGCATTCTGCATGAAACCAGTCTAATGTGTGGTCCAGCTTACATCCCCATTGTCACTCAGAGTCATCCTCGACTGATTCTGGCCACACAGCAAACCCAGTGAGCTTCCCAGACACGGTTGTTAAGCTAACAAGTGCGCTGAAGTCTGATGCTGGCCAGAGGGCTTGAAGCCGGCCAAAGAGGAGCGATCAGTGCTAGCCAATGTATTGGCCAAAACAACAGTGCCACAGCATGATACGGCCACGGGCAGTCCCTGGTATGCCTGCTGCTGGCCCAACAGTGGACAACAACAGAGCCAGTCATGAGTCATGCAGCCATACATGGGGGCAAGTCATTGTCAGGGTCGCTCAGGCATATGCAGTTTGTGTTGAGATTGTCAGGTCCAGGGATAACAGCAAGGGGTGTCAGCGGGTCAACATTTGCTTGGAGGGAGTGGATGTGACGATGTATCTGAGCTAACGAGACAGTTCATGCCCCGATCAACTTAGTCACACTGGTGGCTGGAAAAACCTACTGTACGTTCAAATGCCACTGAAATTAAGATGAAGCAACCCAGTTGCCAGAATAAATGTTGGCATTGTATATTTCTGGAATCTACAGATACATTACATTTGTACATTTCATATGCAGTGGATGTGTTGAAACTTTATGCCCTTTAAGTTTCAGTTCTTGTGAAATCGCCGTGGTTAACTTGGTTAAGTCTGAGCACAAAAAAAGCAGCTGGTTAGGGTTGAAAAAGATCATGTTTTGGCTTTACACAGCCGGCCACCAATGTCATTAGACGTCGTTATTGACTTTAGGGTGAGACGCTGGGTGACGTAACCAAAATCCACCGTCACTCAAACATCTCATACCAACGTCATCTTGACGTAATATACCAACTTTTAGCCATAAGGGATGAAAAACAAAACCCAATATCTGCAAAATGTCATGGTCAACCCAATTTTCTTTCCAACCTAAATTTAACATCTATCCGATGTAAGAGTCCAGTGTCTCTCTGAGGGCATTGACATTCAGTGCCAGCTGGGAGAATATTAAATTTTGTCACAACAAACATGGCTGACAATGTGCCGTTAAAAAATACCTGGTGTTGTCGTAACAAACATGGCAGAAAATGCTGTTTGTTGTTCGTGTACCGTCGTTTGCCACTGTCTGCTGCTTGACCTCACCTAGGTGTCATGAGATCCATCCATGCCCCTTAATCTGCTTTCACAGATCAAAAGAATGCTTTGCCCTGAAAATGCAACTGACTAAACTGAACAGGGGAACCCTAACAACTATGTCCAGTTCCACAACAGCCTCATGTTCCCTCTTACAAGGTTTGACAGATCGTGCCATCGTCAAGTATGAGATACAGTTGCGAATGCAAGTTCAAGCTCTGCAATTCAAATTCCCTGGAAGAGAAAATAATTATGAGCAGCTAGCACTCAGGGACTTTTGAGGTCATGAGTCTCTGCAAAGCCACACACATTCGTGCATCCCCACTCGCAAGCACACATGAGAGAAAAGAAAATATAACAGTGGACTGCAGTCCAATTAAAATGGCTCAAGAAAGAAACACAGTACAATGTTTCATTCTCGGCTCAGCAGCCCCACTCTCAGGAAAAAAGGGAGGACGCTGATTCTGTGGGTTAAAAAAAAAAGAGGTCTTGAAAGAAAGAGATGGAGGAGGGGAAGAAGATAACAGAAAATGTGGGGATGAGGGTGGATACCAGCTGATTGAAATGGATTTTTCATGCAGAACAGCGGAGGAGGATAAAAATCCAACCAGAAAGACCAAATGCTGACCAGGGGGAATAGTAATGCCTGGCTTCTTTGTGAATTCATATGGAAAAGAGGGGGATAAAAAAAGATGTCTCCAGAAAATTCCAGTTTAGCAAGAAGGGCATAGTTCTAATCGAAGTGGGAATATGTGTGTGTGTGCAGTATAAGCATAGGACTTTATTTATGTTCATGATTAGCATTTCACTATCAGGTGATAGACCTCAGGCAACCCCCTGCTGTGCACCCATCTGGGAAAGCACAGTCAACTAGACACACTGTACTGTACACACAGATGTATGCACATACTTGTGCTAGTGCAAACCACTTTGAAAATGTGTAAAGAGGATGCACTTAGTTCTTTGCAACTAAAATCACAGGAGGCATGCTGCAGGGTTGTTATTGTATGTTTTGAATGGCTGCCGTTGAATAATAATGTTCATTTTTGCAATTTGAAAATGTCAGGAATCAGGAGTGGGCCATCAGCAGTGGGGGGGTGATGCACGTGAACTTTCATTCTTGTCAGAACTGCATTGACATTAATCTTAACAAATCCTACTAAACTAAGCATTATTTGGAAATAGGTTTAAAAAATGTCTTCATGGATAAGTATATTACATTGACATTTTACACAAGGCAATTTCTTTTGCACAAAATTAATTGTGTTATTCTCTATGTATGTGACTCTGTGTCAACCAAGCATGTGTCAGACAGGAAACTGCAGTCTAAAATTAATTGAAAAAGATCTAAAAATGTGTGCACTGTTTCAACAGAAGCACACATGAACCAAACACACTTAATTTCAAACAGTTATTGCACAACAACTGCCACAAAATAATGTAAAAAGGTATTAAAATAAGGTAACCATATGGCACCATCACCTGGAAGCCATTTCCTTCTCTGTACATGTGCCTAGAGCAAAAATCTTATTTGAAATGAAATTTGAAAAAGAAAAAGCCCGAAGCTAGCGGATGCAAAATGTTCTTCCAGTAATCATTAAAACCATTAATCAATGTTTTTTTCTTTTTTGGGGCTTTCAAAGTTATTAAATATGATGGAAAAATGACTTTCCCATCCACTGAAAAGACAATTTTAAACTTAACAAAGCGATAGCAGCTGCACATTTGTTTTTGCTAACAATCGATCAACATTTATAGATGTTTTATGTTCTATAGTACATATCCAGCTACGTATCCACGGTAAATGATGTGTATAAATTTAAAAATGCATAGCTGGTGTTGGAAGATGGATTTTTATGCAACAAAGAGAATTCAGCTACAGTGTAAGAACGGGGAGGTGGTAGGCGTTTCTTAGGTGTATTGTAGGTACTGTAGGCTATGAACTGAGACTACATGGCTTTCTTGCTTCCAACTTTTGTGGGAGGTCTGTGTGTGTGTACGTGCCTGTGTGTGAGAGAGAGAAGTAAAGAGAGAGTGTGACTGCTTGCTCTTCCGTTCAACCTTGCAGAGGAGAGCAGTACATGCTGTGCACAATAGATACATCTCCCACACACAAACATGGCGCCCCGCTTTCCTGCCGCGCAAACAGACCAGTGCTCCTAATTGGACCATTGGGGGTCTGAGTGTGTGTGCGTGTGAATGACAGATAAAGAGAGATCCTTTTTTTTATTTATTTATTTTAAAAAGGTGCTGTTAAAATGTTAATTTAGGTCTTAGGTTATAGCATCAGTGATGAGGGGTTGGAGAAAAGGGAGCGTGATAGGACGGTAGTGTGTGTGTGTGTGTGTGTGTGTGTGTGTGTGTGTGTGTGTGTGTGTGTGTGTGTGTGTGTGTGCTGTTAGACAAAGTGAGACTGCCAAAAGATAAGGAGAGAAATGCAGTGTCAGCACAGTTACTGTCCCGGCCAAAAGACTGGCATGAGAACACCCCGGGATGGCTTGATGACACGTGTGTGTGTGTGTGTGTGTGGGCAGGTGATCTTGTAGGCAATATCCATGTGAATGTGTTATTTGCTATACCTGAATTGTATATCACAACTATAAAGAGAGCATATTGAGCTTTGACGACTTATTTGGATTTACATATTTTTTTTATGTTGCTTTGTGTGAATGTATGCGGTGTGCAAGTGTGTGTTGCAATTTATGTGCCAACCTCAAGCCCCCCCCCCCTTCTCTGCCATCTGTGCTCCTGGCATGGCTCCTTAGTGTCGGTAATGAAGAGGAACCCCCCCCCCCCCCCCCCTCTCTGTCTCGCTCTCTCTCTCTCTCTCTCACACACACACACACACACACACACACACACACACACACACACACTTTCTCCCTTTCTGCCGTATCCTTGTACGTCTCTCTAACAATCCTTTCCTCCTCCAACACACTCTCCTTACCCTCAAATGACTTCCCTGCACTGCAAGCTACTGTTAGAAAACACACACACACAGAAATCCACAAACAACTGATCTGTCCCAGGTATCTCTGCCTTTAAAACACCTTCCTGAACTGTATCTCCTCTGAATCCGCTTGACTTGCTATCGATTCTTTTTTAACAGAGCCTCACAGTGTGTTGCCTCTTAAGTTCAAACGGCTGAATGCTCTCCTCCCACCCAAATGAACAAATCCTATAAATACTGAACATCTCATTGCAGCACTGAAAAGGACCCCTGATGTGTTCTGAAAGACACACTGATAACCTGCTCCAACAATGTTACACATATTTTCAATCATATTCGCACACATGCCCAATGGTCTGGTGTGACTTTGAGGACACCGCATAGCCTTGTATGTATTCTTTGGTGGCTTTAGCTGAATCGCTACGGTCCTAATTAAGGATGTCAGTCTCAGTTGATTTTGTTTTTGGTAGCCCAATACCTATTAACTGATAACTAACCAGTTAACTTTAAATGAAAATATACATGAAATACAAGCGGTCTTTCCCTTGGACTCATGCTCCATTGACTCAGTAAGTTAAGTGCCACATTTCAGGTAGCCACGTTAACATGTGGAAGCCACTTCTTTGGAGCCAGAAGTGACCATATTATTGGCATTGTGGAGGAGCAAGGGGTGGATCTGACTGCGAAGCCGAGGATACTTCCGGCAAACAGCTGGTCACTGACAGCAGCCCACCCTTAATTATGTGCAACTGCAAGCCCTAATAAAATGGAAATGGTGAGTTTATAAAATTCAGTTGTCATGAAGGGGGAAATTAGATATAGAGACTTGAACTGTTTTCGTGCCAGGCTGTAAGCATGTTTACTTTTACTTTAAGTTGGGCATTTTAATATGGGGATCGATGGGGACTGACTGGCATCTGGAACCAGCCTCAAGTGGCCATTCAAAGAACTGCAGTCTTTGGCACTTCCATGTTGGCTTCATATTTCAGCCGGAGGTTGCTGCTTGATTTGAACTTTGTGTATCTCAAACTAACGTCAATTACACAAAACCACTTTACATCTTATGTATAAATGCCAATCATTATGTATTGGAACATTTGTGACCAAATTTGGCCTACACCTAAGACATGCAAACCTGCAATCCCACTCCCAGAACCCACACACACATTATCAAACGCAACCTTAATCCTACAGCTCTCCACCTACAATAAATACACCTCTATCCCGTGATGTAACGAGACATAAATAGGTGAGTAAACTATGACATTCAGTTGGCGATCCCCATGAGGAAGACATCCACAAACACTGTAAAACTGCATACTTTATTTTCATAACAGATTGCATCTTGGTTTGATTTTTTTTAATTCCTTTGACTTCTTTGTCATTGACCCAAAAACAAAACCTCAGTTACAGTTTCAGTAGGGAATTAATTCATGAAAGCACCACTCTTGATAATACTTTCATAATATGCAAAATTAATTTACATAATAAAGACTTCACCTGCAGTTTCAGGCTGGTGGAAGCCTTCTACAGCTAGTAAGGTGGACAGCTTATCCACTTTTCAAAAGTGTATTTACTCGCTGACTGAAAACAAACACACTCACACACTCCATCACACCCTTGTTTATGCTCTGGACCGTTTTGAGGGCAGTAGTTCAGGAGATTTTGGACGCCATGCCTCGCCAAACCCCAGGTCCAATGCCCTTTTTCCTCATGCATGCCTCCAATGAGTTCTCCCTCGTGCCAGCTCGGCCTGGAGCAGATGGGTTGGTTCAGCATGGCATCACACCAGCCGACACAGTGGCATGTCAAACAGGCGGTCGCAGGCCTGGGCGTGCCAAGCACAGCCACACTGTACCGCCATATGGGAATAATGTGTGCTGAGATCATATTGGATTGGCAGACAGTGTGGGATGCATGGCCTGATTTGACCACAAATCAGAATAAATAGCAAAAACTGCCAGAGTATATATGTGAAAGTCTGAAAGTACGCCAATGAGTATTTACCAGACTGTAGTCAAGGCCTCAAACTTGCATGCTGCAAGCACCATTGCACACACCCAGATGCACACGCACACGCACACACACACACACTCCTCTCTACCCAACTGATGACAGTCCTAGCTGCAGACACGCACCATGCACTCATCCACTATCCACTCTATCCATCAGACAGCAATAAAGGACACACACACAAAATCCTATACTACACCCTGACACTCACTCTCATTCACATACCGACAGTGAAAATCACACACACACACACACACACACACACACACACACACACACACACACACACACACACACACACACACACACACACACACACACACACACACACACTAACACACACACACACACACACACACACACACGCCCTCCCCTCTGTCCTCTGCAGACGGCGATGACGGCCTGTGTTTGGGAGGTTAATGGCTGTTTGCTCCTCACAACCTTCACACTTGATTACTCCAACCGACTGGTGTCTGGACGGCGGGGCCTAAATTCCGGGACACAGAGAGCCCGTTCTGTCACGGCTCTCACATACTCACCACATTCATTAGAAATGTTAATGCAAGATTGAGGACACCATGTGCAAAATGGTATGCGTCATATCCTTTATGAAAAGCAAACATGACTCAGAGATGTTTGCCAAAGCAGGAGAAACCCTCAGTATCCTTGTATTATTTGTTACATTTCCAAAACAAACCACAGCAAAGGAAATAATAAATCACAAACAAACAAAGTACATCTCGACATGCGGGAGATCAGACCATGTTACCAAAAGAACTTAATAACATGCAGGTCACATGTTTATTCATAAAGTAATATCGTGCAGGTTTTCCACTGCATATAATCACTGTCTGATTACAATTTGACAGTGATGTTATGTTACGCTTATAGCTTATTCGGGGAACTACAGTATAAACGGCAGAAAATGACACTCATCTGTAGTGTTGCAGATAATAGCCTAAGTGCTACAAATGTGTGAAATAGCTGCACTATGATGGTGGCTAGCTATTAAAGCAGCACAATCAGTCAAAGCAGTCAATCTTGATTGGATGCACAGACTGAGGCGATACTATAAAATGAGACTTAATTTTGCAGTGTAACAGTGCCTGTAATAATTCAAACTCACTGGTGAGTTGCTACAAAAGAAGGCAGCAATCTTTGGGGCTGAAAATAAAACATATAATAAAATAAAAATGGCAGTTCCTCTAATGGCCACTTGAGAGTGGAGCAAATCAGAGCAATCAAATCCCCATAGACACCCATGTTAAAATGCCCAAATTAAAGCAGAAATATAAATGGAAATAGCCTGGTACAACAAACAATGTTGGTCTGGAAATCTAATTTTCTTGTTTTTGACAACTGTTTGGGGGGTGAATTTCTATATTGTTCCGCTGTTTAAATGGTATCATGGCTTAAAGTTACATAATTAAGGGCGTGAATGCTTTGGAGGACAGTTGGGTGCCATCCGTTGATAAATTGTTACCACAGTGACAATTATTATGTAAATAATGAGGTAACCTTAATTCATACATTTAGCAATAGCTGTCACTATTTCAGTGTGTTTTCAGATCATGAAAGTTAAATGTTTTTAGTCGCCTAAAACGTTTTGTTTAATGTTTGGTTGCACCAAAAGATCCAAAACTTAGCATTAGCATTTACATTGTCACACTAAACCATAGCTGTGAATGCGTCATACTAACTACGGTAGCAGCTAGCATGAGGGTTGTCTCCCCTCTGTTGTCCAAATATTGTCATTTCTGGCTCCAAAATTCCAGGATAGCAACGGCTGAAATGCCAAACTTAAAAAAACCTTCAGGAGTTGGAGGTTCAGCTTTTTAAGGCTTTAAGCTCGTTTTATGCTAGGGAAAATTAGCAATGATATTATCAGAGTTAACAATAGCTGTAAATGCACTGTGGTAACCATGCCAGCAGCTGCCAATACAGTTTGCTCTGCCTGTTCAAATATGGTCCCTTCTAACTCCAAAAGTCTAAGGTAGCTATGGCCAAATTGCTAAACTCAAGGCCTCAAAACGGGGGTTTACAAACCGATGGGTGACGTCACGGTGGCAGTGTATATCCAATAGGTATGTTACCATAATGTACAATACAGTAAATTGAAATACCACATGGGAAATAAAGGTTGGATAAATCTACACTGTACAAGTGAGTGACTGAGTGACGAGGAAAGAATATCATATTTATGTTGTAAATTGAAAGACTAAAAGTGTCACTGTCACTTTTCCTTCCAATAGTATTTTTCTGTCCTTATATGAATACAATAAAACTGACAGTCAAAATAATGCCCTGGAATGATGTTTTTTCCCACTAGTAAAATGGCTGCCTGGAACTTACAAAACTAAACCAGCAGGCCATGAGAATCATTCACCAAGGGGAAGCATCTTTGGCTTGTTTCTATAAAAACCCTTGTCTTTACATCCTGAATAGATGCAAGCGAGATAATGGAAACTCTGCTATTAAAGCAGTGGGTTACTGATGGTGAGCTAAATTACATTTTTCATGCACTATAATCTCCTGCCAGCTTTATGACACACAAATATAATAACATCTAAGAAATTTCACATTTAATTATAATCTCTGGTGCAGAAGGAAATGTGTTAAACAAGCCAGATAAGATACTCTCCCTTTATGTTAATCTGTATGCTCTATGAAACGCTACTTGTTTTGACTGATGTATGAGTCCCTATAGTCAACTGAAACTTCCCATATGGAAATATATAGATAAATCTTACAAAGTTTGTATCTCTTTTGTCTGAAACTTGTATGTAATGCATACAACAGTGAAACCAGATATAAGATCCTTATTAAATTTGTACAAAATGAAACTTGTATGATTTGGGTACTTATAAGAACATTATATGACAGTAATTCCACATACAGTATCCTTAGTAGAAAAAATGTAATATCAAACTTATATGAGTTGGACAATAATCAGTGAAACTAAACTCTTGTAAGTATTATAGAAAACATTTACAAGATTTAATTTTGGTGCCACAAACATGAAACAACATAATCTCATAATAAAATTGAAGGGAAAAGCATATGAGTTGACTGAAAGCAGGTTTGTAATGACCGTGGACTGTTATAATGTTGCCAAGTTTAGCATTTTTGCAAAACCAGGCATCATATTCTTCTCTCCAAACTAAGTAATTTTCCCAAAATTATTACATGGGTCATATTGTTTTACATTTTAGGAGCAGTTATATCCAATAAGTTAGGAAAAATGATTAAATCAACACAGCAAATATTCAAAATCCCTGTCGAATGTATTAAATGTAACGCAGAGATTAAAAAGGCTGTTCATCCCATTCTTGTAGAAATAGTTTTAATTTTGCAATTTTGTATATTGAAATACATAATATTGATAACACTGCAATAGAGCTGGAACCATTAGACATTAATATAATGTAATGGTCCTTCTTTTATTGGTTTCGTTCAGACTACTAACTGTTAAGTTCTACTAAGTTCTTTTATTTTTTGCCCTATTTTTTGTTTATATATACTGTAGATGCAACTCTTGAGAAGTGGCAGGGACCCAACCCTCCAGCATTGGCATCATAATCAATGCCAAGATCACAGAGATCCATGCCAAAAGTAAAGCATCCCCTTAAATTGAGCTTTGTTGCTGTTTGTTGTGTAATTTCAGTTCTCAAGATTGTTGAAAACAAACACACTGTTCCATGTGAAATGATTGTTGTTCAGCAGTGGTAAATATTAGTCAATATAAGTGACTATGCCTAATTTGTTTCGCGAATAAAGTTCGTTGAATTAAAAATTTGCCTAACAGCCATTTTTTCAGTATTACAGGTATTGAAAGACAACATTTATAGATTATTTATTTATTATTTATGTAATTTGAATGGTAGAAAGTAGTTGTTCTGGGAGCTGACCAAGCAGTTAGTGCATTGCTAGTTTGTTACATAGTCTGATCCAATTGCAGTAGTAAAGGGACAAATTAAATCTTGTCACTTTCATATGTGAATCATGTCTTTCTTATGACAGAAACTTATATGAAACTGACTGTATAGATTCATATACATATATATATATATACATACATATATATGTATATATATATATATATACATACATATATATATATATATATATATATATATATATAAATAAAGTATGTATTTTTTATAGTCTTCTTTCAAATTTCATAGGCTGACATTTAAGAATTCTTATAGAAAAAAAACAAAAAACAAAGAAAACATAGTTTATCATGACATTATATCCCTTAAAGGATAACTTTGGTATTTTTCAACCAGGGCCCTATTTCCCCATGTGTATGTATGTGTATGATACAACTCATTTTAAAATCTAACACTCCTCTCCACTGTGTCTGTAGCTGGTCTCTCTACTCGTGGGACAGCTGTTTTCTTGAGGAAGAAGTGTTTCAGGATTGGATGTCTTCTCCTCTTGGGCTGGCAGTCGCACAACACCCCGTACAGCTTTCATAGGCTGCCTTTGTCAGACGGCGAGATGCTGAAGCTGTGGCTAATTGTGCTACAACTGGATGCTAACACTCCTGTCCAGACGCTGCGCCTCGCAGACCATCGGGTCTGCAGTGCACACTTTTCCCGAGATGACTACTGCCAGCCCAAGAGGAGAAGACATCCAATCTGCATCTGCATTTTTCTTGTGGAAACAGCATTGCAATGCCTGCATTTCATTTAATCAGTGCTATCACAGTCTATTTTCGCCTCTATTTCTGTCTTTTTCTTACAAAAGCTTGTTCTGTAAGGTTGTAAAAGGAGAAGTTGGAGAAGCCTTCCTGACATGCTGTATACTTTCATTCATTTAATCTGTTTTTTTTTTTTGTTTTTTTTTTAGCTTTTCCAGCATTCTTGGTATCGAAAAATAACAACAACAAAAACCTTTAGTTTGTTGAAAAAGAATCTGACAGCTTCATTTGCATGTTTACCTAGTATAAATCAAGGACAAGCCTTTCAAAAATTACAACCATTGCTCTGTAGTACATGAAATATGAATCACACTGTAAGGTCTGTAGGTGATTTGTTTCCCGGTTTGGTCTTGCTTCAAAATGTTTGTGATTTTATAAAAATGAATACATTAGAACAAGTCATGGTGTGCACAGGCAGACAGACTGCACACCACAGATATACTTCTCATAATCTTTAGAAACAATTTTGTTTCTTGGGTTTGTATCTGATATCTGACTTTGCCTGAATAAATCTACTGCCTCCTCTAGGGGAGGAAAAAAACTTTAAATAGTAAAGATACAGTGAGAAAACTAAAGAATGAGGGCATATTGAAAATGATGTAAATGCACATACAGTAAAATGATAATTTATGGATTTTCCTTCTGGCAAATGTAGTTATCATTTGGCAGTTTTCAACATATGGCAATGTATTGCACGATACAATCAGGTTATTGTTCACTGATTTTAAATATTATACATTTTTCCTGATGGAAATAAGTCCTAATAGATTTTCTTAGCTCCGTGGTGACAAAATAATGCTCCTCGCAATCCATCTGTTTCCTATATATGTGGCTAAAATTGAATTCACAGAGGTAGGACTATGCAAATGATGCCCTATTCTGAAACCTAGGTGCTGTTTTATGATTCTTGACCAGTAACTGTGTTAACTGTCTTCATTGACTTTCAGATTTGGAGGTGTGTAAAACTGAGCCGAGCAATGGCTGAATCTGAAAGTATGCTTTGCCCTAGCCACACAAGCCAATAATATATACATTATATAGTATGTGTGTGTATTTGAATGGAGTTTTTTTTATATCCTTGTTCGCTTTTTTTTGCCTCAGTCGCTCACTGCAGGCAGCATTGCTGCATCATTTACCAAATGGTTATTGCATACACACACCATATGTGAAAATGGAGGCAGAAATGACTTTTCTACCGCTGTGGAATGTGGTTTATGAGAAGGCTGAGAGTTCTTCGACGGAGTGACCCATATGGACTTGTTATTTTTATGTAAAAGCAAAGGCAGATAGCAGCAATAGTTACATAAGGCTGCAGAAGCTAATATGGTTTCTATGGCAAGAGACAGGATTTACTTTGCTCTTCAGAGTTATCAGGATAAGACCTCTTTTGACGATAATGTCATTTGGCTCCCATCTTAAGATATCATATTTTCTATCTCAAAAGGAGCACGGGCCTATCACTGCAGATCTAATGAAAAGCTGGGTGTGTTTCTGAGTGTGCGTATGCATGTGTGCGGCTGTGCCTGCACGCGTGTTATCTAAATGGCAGCCATCTGCTAACAGCAACGATGCCGTGATGGAAGTGAAAGATATGAACAGATAACGCTGATAGAAACGCAAGGAGACATCTACATCAAGGCCCTTCCTCTGTCTACGGCTCTTTTCCTTCTCCTAACTCCTCATTTCGCTGTTGCTCCTGGCCATCTTTCCTGTTCTTTCTTTCCCCTGTTCTAACCTACATTTCTCCACCTTTAATCTATCAAGTTCTGCCCCCTGTAAAGCAGCTCTCCTTGTTCCGCTGTTTGTGTTGTACTCTGAGAACAGATCTTGGCATAGGGTGGAGGGATGTATTTGGGGGGAATTGGCAAGTGGTAAGTGGGGGGTCCGGCAGTCAGTTGAGGACACCGTCTCATGCTGACACGACAGTGAAAAAGCCCCCCTGCGGCCTCATCCAAAACATCTCCAACATGGCGCCACATCACAAACAGGGACAATAAAGACGAGAGATGACCGAGTTTGTGTAAAATGGCAAAAGTGTGTGTGGGTGTGTGTGGCTATGATGGTGAGGGAGGGGTCGCTGAGAGAAGAAAAATAAGGAGGGAGGGGAGCGGCGAACAGATTATGGCCCCCAGCCATGATTATCTACGCCTGCCACTCTGACCCCCCATGCCAATTATAGAGATAAGGCAGCCTGTGACTGTGTGTGTGAGCGTGCACAAGCATTGACTCTCCTTTTTCTGAAGCAAAATGTGACGTGCCCACTCGCACACAGACATTTGTATTCAATGCTCACTATAAGGGGCCACACACTTCCCACTGTTCTCGGCCCTGTGTAGGAGGGCTGTGTCGATGCTTTAGAATCCATGACAAGATAACCTCTGTCGATATCTTCGAGAATTGCAGATGGCCACCGCAGGAAGACACATTTGAGTCAGTAAGATGTTGAGAGGACAGCAGATGATTTTGCGAAGCGAGAAATGAATCATACATTTTACCTGTCCTCTCCAGAATTTAGAATTCCCTTGGGAGCATCAAACACAGGCGACTCCCTTCTTCTCTTAGGTACTGCCATCTGTATTCCCCCCCATTTTGCTTTCTCTTTTTATGCTTGCCCTGCATTGCCTTATGAGTTTTCTTCATCCGCTTGTTTTTTAATTTTTTTTTCCTACCCCTCCTTGCATCTTTCTTCCTCACTCTTCAGAGGAAGGTCCCGGGGGGATGCTGATTTATGATTTGAACGGCATTTTCCAGCATGCTGTGGCAGGAGGGTATGGTCCCACGGGATAGCCATCAGTCCTGCAAGGCAGTATGGGTTTCGACAGCTCCAGGCTGCTGCCGGTTCTCTCATTAGAGTTTCTGTAATGAGTCCACATCTAACCTGTCGCCTGTGCCACGTAGTGGTGAAAGGAGGCAGACTGATCATGGACTGAGGCTATGCTGGCGAGGCAGCCACATCCAAATACATCAGAAAGGTCCTGTCCTCTGTGCAGTCATTGAGGCCTGATCAATTTCTACCACTGTGTTGACAGAAATTCCTGTGAAAAATAGATGTAAAAGGAGTCTGTACCCCATGTGGACATGGACAGTTGTTGTTCTATTGATGGAGTAAAATGATCTTTTACAAAGTTTTGTATTCTACATATGTGCAGAAGTGCAAGTTTACTTTTCAAAGCAAGCTCCCCTTTCACCTTGTCTTTATTGAATTATATGTTTAAGAGGCAGTGAGTAGCATAAATTGGATTTTGTGGCATCTAGCGCTGAAATTTGATAATTGCATCAGAAACCTCTTGTATGTGCCAAATGTCAACTCCTGGTAAGGATTCCAGTTTTTACCAGGAGCCGAATTATCCACAACAAATAGACACAGTGATTTAAAACCGTGAAACACTGAATAAAGCAGTTTCATGTTAAAAATCCTTGTTTGTCCCCACGGTATTCATTTCGTTGCAGGAGGGGCTGCCAACTACGGTGGCCAATGCAAAAACAAATAAAAGGCAAAAATGCAAATGGCCCCAGCTAGAGCCAGTGTGTAGTTTGTCAACTGTGGGCTACTGTACGAACATGGCGCTGCAACATGGTGGATAAAGACCAACTCCTCATTAAGATATAACTGATTCATTGAAAGGTAACAAAAACAGAACAACAGAAAAAAAAATACTTAAGCCTTTGCTGTTCCATTTCTATCAATATATCTCCCTAAATCCTACACACTGGACCTTTAATTTACTACAGTAGACACAAAGTTCATGCTACCTTCTATTTAAATGCTAAATTTCTGTGCAGAAGTAGATTGTCATTTTTGTAGTATCAGGAAATCTTAAAACAACTGTTACGTTTCCATGAAAAGCTAAGAATCAGCAGCACTAAAACACTGTCTAAGATCCACAATAAGTTCTTGCGTATGCATCAGATAAATCTCTTTTTTTCTGAATAATGTACAGTCACCATCACCATATATTGGCCCTAACAGGCAAAAGGTCACCAGACATGCATAAAAGATAAGAGAATATAAACATGTCTATAATCAAATCTTTCCACAAGGATTACAGTACACGACACAGGAATAAAGAAGAGCTCAAACATGAAGGAGAACAGCAGCGTAGCATGTTAGCAAACCATTCACCACAATAATTGTGGCCAGGAGGGGCTCACTAGGGGGTGTCTAATGGATCACTACATCTGCTACTTATGGTAAGTAATAATGTCCTTAAAATTAAACAAAGCAGCCAGCAAAACAGACAACCAACCACACAACTGTGCAGAGTAAACCCAGAGGACTGAAGTGTTCAAGACTAAAAACTAACTGGCCTCTTCACAGATAATAGCTAGTTTGGGTATGTGCAAACACAACTTGTTCAAAGTAAAAATGGCTTCCAACAATTGGCTGGCAAAACTGTGTCTCCAAAAGGGAGAGGCTACTATCTATGCGCCGCTGAGGTCCCAGAGGGCTTTGAGTGAGACAAGCATGCCACCCTCCTGCTCAACATGCTCCACAAGCTGTTCAGTGGACCACGTCGTCCTCTTAAACATGCTGGCTCCCAGCACTTGACGGGATCCCAGGTGAAAAGACAGAGAAAGCACCTTTCCTTTTCTACCTTTTTCAAGTAAAAGAATTGAAATTGCGGCCAGAGCACAAGTAGACAGCGGAACATTGGTGTGGACAATTCGTATTAGACAAAAAGGACAGGAAGGCAATCTCCTCACCCGGTTAGGTCTACTGAGCAGATTGCCTCAGGTTTCTCAAGTTCACAGAGAACTGAGGCAGGAGGAGGGAAGAGGAAGTAAATGGGGGGGGGGAGCATCCTTGTTAGACCTTCTTCATTCACTCTTATAACCCCTGGCTCCTCAGAATTCTTTTTTTTCCCCTCTCTTGTTCTCTTTCCATTTGTTCATTAGCCACTGGTTGTCAGAGCCAAGCAACAACCTCCGGGGCTGAAGAAAGAAGCAAACGTGCCTAAAACTGGAGTTCCTCGAACGGCCAATTGAGGCTGGCAAGACAGTCCCCATTGACTCCCATATTAATGTGGCCAATGCTAGCAGTTAGCATTAAGGTTTGCTCCACCTTCTTGTTCAAACATGGTCTCTTCTAACTCCAAAAGTCTAAGGTGATGTCATGATGGCTACAGCCATTATTTTATAGTCTATGGTCAGAGCCCCTCCTTATAAGTGCAATTATATGCAATGGGAGAAATGTTTTGGCTGACTGTCTCTTTTCTGAGTTGCCTTTAATTGCAACAAACCATTAATGTATTCTCTTAAATGTAACATCGTATAGAAATGTAATGTCTGGCCACTACAACTACTACACTAATAATAATAATTAAAATGATAATATGCACTATTCAAAACAATTACGCAATGCTTACACAATGAAAAATGAATAAAAACAATAAGATGAAATGAATCAATGAAATTAATACAATACAGTGCATGTTAGTAACTGCTAGCAACTACCGGTTCAAAAGGTTTATCTGTGTCTCTCTGTCATTCTTGGTGTCACAGCAGCAAATGCTCAATCAACACCACATGGATATGCCATTTACTTTAAGTGATAAATAAATCTTACATAATAGTCAGGAATCTGCAAGTGAAAAGATTTCTTAACCTAACCTTTATTACCTTTATGTTTTCAGAGTCATTTATAATAATAAATATGGCATTTAGCAATTGCATACTCTTGTACTTAAACTTTTTTCCATAGCAACTGGCCTTGGGTATGCGACAGACACCGGCCTCAGTTGACAGAAATGTCTACCAGCACATTAACAATATGCATGGAGACAGAGCTTAGAGGTCACAGTACATTGCACTGTAAACATTAGCAGTGTACATGTCCAATTTATCACGCATGGATGTTCCCACACAAACACATTCACCCTCGCACATCCCATTCCAGCTGTAGTTAGGAAAATGCTCAGATTACATATTCCTTTGAAGTTCATATAGGCTTCAAAGCACTTCTTTATTAGGTCATTTCTGTTTAACATTTTAAGAAGCATTTGGTTCACTCCCACTAAAAAATGCAAAGAGCAAAATATGATAAATTGTGTGGAAATTAAATGAAGTTGCATCCATGGAGGAGATATTTATGTGTGCGGTTTCCATCTTGAAAAGATGATTTGTGCGTGACAGCACATCATTTCTAGACAACTGCCACGAAGGTTGTTTATGTTTACATATTGTATGTTTTCTCATTGGTGCTTAACAGTGCACCACCATCACACAGACAACTGTTAATTATATTTAAACTTGTTAACTACTGGGAAATGTGCAATTAATTTCTGTTGTCCATCGCTGAACTGGATGATTGCTTTTAATATAAATCTATTTATATCAAATGACGTACATATCTCTGAGGGTGCACAGATCTTAGGCATTATGTTAATAACATACTCCTCTTTTTGGCTCATTGCATCACATTTGGCCTGGGGTTTTGAAGGATAAAATGAACATTAAATAAAAAGGGGCTATCCTCCATTGGAGCATTAAATTGCCTTTAAAAATCAAATCCCAATCCGAGCATCTCCAAAATAAATTTTAAACAGTCTAACTCTGATACATGATCAAACTTCATAAACTGTAGGATGGTGTGCCTGCTGAGGGCAACTTCTAGTGCCTACTGCATATCCATCTTTGACATTTATTTGGCTCAGATAGGATGTGATGACTCAGGATTTAAGTGAGCAATTGGAAACTCATTCCAATTCAGTATTTGTGATTCACTGAGAATGTAAGCGAGCCATCTGCTCAGAGACAAGCAAGAAGGAGCAGGGGTGGCCGGTAAGAACTTAAAACAAATCAGACCAAACAATCCAGCCATTCAAATGTAAAACGGTCATGACACCCGCAGTCTCTGAACACATGTAATGTATTGGCAGTCATAATGGTTACAGAGCTACATGGAGTGTGCTACATATCTCAGTGGTCGTGACTGTGCAGAACACTTCGGGGATGAGTGTGACACCTGACAACGTCGGTGGAAGCAGTTAAGACTGAAGAGGGTGACAGCTTCAGTGACAGAAATACAACCCGTTTGTTTGTGTGGGCAAATCTCAGATTCATTTCTCTGCCCACAATAAGTGTCAAGTGATGCATGCATCTGTGAACGTATGTGTGCGTAAATCTGTGTTTGTGGGTGTTCACATTACTGGCAGAATTGGAGAGAAATGTACTCACGTTGTGGTGCAATTAGCTTTTATTGTTAGTCTATGGTATAGTTAAATAAAAAGCTAAAATGAGGACCTGCATTTGCTTATCTGGAAATTTGCTCAATTATAGGATAAGGAGTAGGTCAATGAAAAAATATACTGAGGCATTTAGTTGCGACTAAATGAAAATCAATAGCATTTTGTGCATGCTTCTAAATGTAATAGTTGCTCTATCTTGGTTTGCGTCCTGCAATTTATTTGATACCATGGGTTTTGTTTTTTTTGAGCAAGGTTGGTGGCCTAACAATCTCACACCACTGGCTGGTATGCACATACAGAACATTCTTCTACCAGGGATTTCCATCCTGTATGTAAAGTATTTGATGTCACAGATTTATGCACTCAAAGTGATGCACTCACCTTCAAAATCATAAACACATATTTTTCCTCTTACATGTAGTGCTATTTTTCAATTTGGATTGTTTTGGTGCAAGTTGCAGATCAGAGATATCAGCTGTAGAGATGTCTGCCTTCTCTCCAATACAATAGAACTAGATGGCACTCGGCATTAAAAAACACATTTGAACTACATTTGAAAAACTCAACAGCAGAGATCTTGACACAGTTACTTAAATTAATCTGCAACCCTTGTTGTGAGCAGTTTCATGTAGGAACTACTTTCTTTCTACTGAACAACACTTGCTCACCATATCACCATGCAGAAGGAAGCGTGCATCTACTCATAGCTCAGGTAGCAGCACTGAGTTACCTGTTGGTACAGCTCAGCTAAGGACAATTGCATCAATGTTTACATCTCGTGCTGTCACAAGCATGAGCCTCTTGTCCATGACTAGTTGCACGCTTCCTTCTGTGTTAATTGACTGGATCATGATTTCTGGAGACATTGCTGTCAAGTTTTCCAAATGTATTTTTTTTGGCACTTGGAGCACCACAAGCTAAGTGCCTTCTAGTTTCATTCTATCGGAGAGAGGGCAGACATCTCTACAGCCGATATCGCCAACACTCTGCAACTCACACCAAAACAAATTAGATTGAGGGATAGTGCCACGGATAACAGGAAAATGTGTATTTTTGGTTTTGGGGTGGACTTTCCTTTTAAAGAGTAGCTTAACCGTTTTGCTGAACTGTAGTGGTTGACCCTCTAACCTTGCTGCAGTGATTTAGAAGTGCACTCCTGGTCTGTGTTACATCACCGGGGATGTGGTTACAAGGTGTTAAAGAAACAACAGTGGAAACAACGTGGTTTCTTGGTTGAACATTTTAAGTCTATTTCACCTTTGGGTGTGGTCAGAAGAGGGACATGACCTTTGCTTGGTATTTCAGAAGGCTTGACTACTGTATCAACCACACCAACAATGATGTCACAATAAACTAATATACCCTGGTATACACATCACAGTAACAAGGTAAGAAGTGAAACTACTGGAGGTCAGAAAAAAGAAGATTTTCATGGGTTGTTAATTTAATCTTAAGGGTCTAGTGGTGCTTTGCTATTAACTTGTAATAAATGTATCTCTCTATTCTGCCACGTAAAGCAGGTAGAAGAAGAAGAATGTCAGTTTGAGAGCATAGTACAGATCGCTACCATTACCCCATGGAAAAGGCTTATTTTACATCAGTGCGTTCACAGATATTGGAATCTTTAACACGCTTGGTATTCATATACGGAGATTTCATCTCAGTGCCATCCCCTGTGTCTGTTAATTGCTCTGTGATTTTAATGCTCACAAAAGTCAGCAGGTTTGATTTAAGTACATAATCTGCAAATGAATATCAAAACAAATTAGCCAAAGAGTCGGACAAAAACTGACCCTTTTGCTCATATTACGCTCTATGAAATATTAACCCTGGGGTGATTTTGTGATCATTTCAGACCCTGTTGCTCAAGCTGATTGAGAAATAGCTTTTAAAGCTTTTTAACATTAGCTACTACCCAAGTCTCTTTGGAAGCCTAATACCATCCAATAATTTCCTGTGCAGTGCAGTGTTCTTGGGATTCAAGTTGTAAACTCACACTTTACATCCATTACTAAGTCCTGTTCCCATTAAGTAACATAATTGAGATACACTGCTAACTACCTGACTCTACAGTATCTGGTTACATCTGTCAATGTAAGGTTACAATAAAAACCCAGAGGGTGGTCCATTGAAACAGCCAATCATTGAAATACAGTATTTTTTAAGTGTTGCTATGTTTACATACGCACACATACTGAATAATCAGTCGCTTTTCATCTCTTCTACACACACAGACACAGCGTGTGTCTTGGTGTGGTCTGGAGTGAGAACTCACAGGTTGATAGGCCAAAGGGTATGCCATTAACAGACGGAGTGCTCGCGCCCCACATGCTGGCCATATGTCATGCCAAATCTCATCTCATCTAGCGCTAAGAGAAGGTGCTGCTGGCTGCTGAAAGGCCACCTTCCAAACAGATATCATCAGCCTGACACCCTGACCCGACTGGAGCGGAGGGCTACAGCTCTGCTCCGTATCATATCCAGTCGCATTAAGGTGGGAGAGCAGGGTCACAATATAGTGCAATAAAAACACAAGGCTGAGCTTTTACTTCCTGAGCCTCACAAAGCCCCAGAAATAAAAAGGATCAAGTAGAGCTCCTGTAGTGAACTCCTGTAGTTTTAGAAGTAAGAGCAGTAGTAATGCCACAACAAACAAAGAAACAGTGGTGTATGTGACTGCCAGTGGTGGAATGTAACTAAGCACATTTACTAACAGTACTTAATAAGCACAAATTCAAGGTACTTATACTTTACATACTTTTCCACTTGATGAAACACTTTCAAATACTTACTTTTACTTAGCATAATACTTTTACCTAAGTTAGGTTTTGAGTTCAGGACTTTTAACATTAGTTGAATACTTTCACAGGACCTTAATACTTCTTCCAACAGTGGCCAATGCTATCAAAGTGCTAATGCAATCAGTATGCTAATGATCCAGTAGAACTTGCTGGGTCCATCAGTGTCCCAAAAAGCAACCAAATTTAAAGCACCCCCTCTTTTTCTGATTATCGTTAAGTCCTACTGTTCCCATTTTTCCTTTGGTTTGTAAGTTCTTCCCACAAGTTATGATGCACTCATGTGATGTTAAAATTAGAGATTGGGATTGCATTCAAAAATGTATACAGTGTTTTAGCATGTTCTCATCCCAACTCTTCAAATACCACCACTTTGTGAGTGGACATACACGTTAAAATATGATGTGTTTGGTACCCTCCTACATTTGTTTTGATGTTTGTGGATTCAATGTCAATTTATGCTTGTTACATGGACTGTGTTTTTTCAAAATACTCTTTCATTTTGAAAGGAAATGTACAGTTTCTGTTTATTACATGCCTAATTGTCTTTTTGACAGAATGAACTTACATCGTAGATAAAAGCTTGATTTCCTTAGGCTTACACACAAGCACATGGTTAGGGTTAGAAAAACAAAACATGATTTAGCTTACAATTTACTCAGGAACCAAACAACAGACTCCTGGAAGTTTAGAGTATGTATGACACATCCACCTCCCCTCCCATCTGCCCTATACAGACTTTCTTGCCCTTTTTTTAATTACGATAGTTGCTAAAGACGTTACAAATTCTCACTTACCAGTGCTTATCATACTGCCACAAATGGCGCCTCTTTGTGTCCAAGTCTGACGCCTATGTCCACTGACAAAGTGGCGGTATTTGACGACATAAATTGTTGCCCATTACCTCTAAAACTACATATCATATCTCCGCAAAAGGTGCCTCAGTCTGAATAGCTAGCAGCTGAGGACATTGTATTTTGACTTGTCCTATATTGTAGAGACATGGATATACGGTATTCAATATTCTATTCCACCGCTTGCTGGCCTTTTCAGTCCATGCGCAATCAGGATATAAAATATATTTAGTGAGATATCAATAACACTGCTTATCCTGCAAGAAAACCTATCTGCATGGGCCAGCCAGCAGAGAGACTTTGGTAGCTGATTTTCTTACTCGAAGTCAAGGCTTTAGTTACTGTAGGTCTCCGGAGGAGGAATCGAGCGGGAGATGTCATGGCAGTGAATAAATTGTTGTCTGTAGCTTTACCCTGGTTTGCTCCCTGTCTCTCTCTTTTTGCTGATCTCTCTCTCCCACACAGTCTCTCCCCCTCTTTTAAAAACTCAAATGCTCATATTTTGGGATATTTTATATAGAGCAATGTGTGACTGAGTGGCCATGAAGCAGGGCACTGCTGCACAAGGGTGCTCAGTCAACCAGAGAATATAAAGGTTAGATAAACTATTCCTTGCAAAACCATTGAAAGCCAGTGCCAAGTCTGTGACACAGATTGCTGCTCATGCGGCGAATACCACATCAATATTTAAACACACACCCTTAATTAAAAGAGTATCAATGACAAAAGGCGCCTTTCCATCATAGTGGTATGAAGAAAGACTGGCAGAATGTATAATCTGTGAAAAACTGCAAGACCCCTGACATTCTCGGACCGCAACATTTGTCACATCAGAACATACTAATCTGCCGTGACCTCAACCATCATATAAGGTCATATACAGTAAAACAGAATCCACAGCAGCTCCAGAGGAGTAACTGAGAGCCCTGTGGTGGAATAAAAAAATAAAATAAAATAAAATAGCTTCAGTCTTCATATCCTCCCTGCTGCAGGGAGATCACACAACATCCCCAGTGCTTGTACGACATCTAGTGGCAAACTGCGGGTACAGACATCCTTTAAGCAATATTTGAATGTGTGTCATGCCAGTGGCTCCACACATAATAAGTGGTGTAATTCGTCATACACTGAGACCACTTCCATGCCTGGTGGAGGCTTTTGAAGTTTTTGGATTGCGTTCCATAAAGTCTCACATAAACAGCGTTCAAGTGCATTTTAAGTGCAGGGACGTGATACACATGCAGCAGAAGCATAACAAAAGTGTGGTTCAAATACCAACACATTTGTATGACTACAGAAGCAGCTTCCACTGACAACACTGATTATGTTACCATCAACAGTACAGGATAAAGCAGACATTACCAATTTCTAATTTAATGCCAAATACAAATCTTGATCACTGGCCAAAACTGATAAGTCTGACTGCAAACTAATGCTATGTACCAATGGCTAAATAAATATTTAAGTTCTTTAAAATGCACATTTCTAAGGTAGAAAAGCGAATGAAAAAAACAAACAAACAAACAAACAAAAACACTTTTTTTTGCTTTGTGATGCTACCACCTCTGTTGCTGAAGTTAATCAAAGTCAAGCCCCCATCTCTCTACCCTCACAAAGACAGCATGGGAACTGAACATCCACACAGACACAAACATTGTGGCAAACATCAGGTTTTCTCCATTTTTTTGTCACCGTGGCTGGCAGCACTTACCTGTGGGCTAGTTGTTCAATTGTCAGTGGCCATGATAGAAATAACAGTTTGCTATCATTCTGTCAGCATGGGGCAGAAAAACATTAGCTTGCTCCGAAAACAAGCACGCGCCAGGTGGTGCCGTCTCTCAGTGGATAAGCAATTAGCTTTCTGGGGGCCAAAACTACAGTTTGTCCCACATAGAAAACAAGCAACACCTGTGTGTGCAGCCGAGTGGAGCCGAGGCTCAGCGCCGCATAACAGAAAATAGGAACATCCAACAGGGGTGTGTCAAGTTGCCCTTTTCTGAATGCGTTTTTTGGAGGAGGTTGACAGGAAAATGAATAGAATGGGTAATAAGCATGGGAGATGCAATGAAATAATTTCATAGAGGAGTGTGGGTAGGCAAGTGAGGAGGATTGCAGGATGAAAAATCCTGATAATTATGCAACTGAAACATTAATTAAATCGGTGACAGAAAAAGCAAACTCAAAGTGATGGAACTTATGGAAAGAAGAAAAATATGACTTAGATCACGTACTTGAAAAAGAGGTGAGGAGAGACATATAAATGAAGCGGTAAGAAAAATACAAGTGAGAGATGGCAATGAAGGAAAATGATATGTATTGGAAAAGAAAAATATGCTTATTTAAAGGTAGGAAAATGGGCAGAGTGACATGGGTAATGAAAGAGGTGTCACTGAATGTGAGGTCAGGAAAAAGCAGAAAAGGGCCACTGCACAGAATCAAGATGAGATAGACAGATACATTTTAGTCAGAAAAATGGATAGAACCACTTACTGAGGCTACAGTCTATCCTGATACAATCTGGCGGGAGAAAGAGCGAAATGGTGAGATTGAAAAAAAAAAAGAAAAAGAGAAAGAAAGAGACAGAAAGAGGATAAAAGAGAAAAAAGACATTTTACATCCTTCAAGGTACATTCTGCAGACAACCAAACATTGCTCTGGGGCCACCATCCGGGGACAGGCTCTGAGTCAGGATCACCCTTTACCTCCATCAATCCCATCATCTATCCACCCTCCTTCCACCCGATACCCCCAAAGCACAGCAGAAGGCAAGACTCACACCAAGGGGTCTATACAAGGAGAGAATAATGCTATGTCATCATAATGTTGATGCTTAAAAATAAACGTTAATGCATTGTTGTTGTAATAAACACAACATCAAAATGCAAACTGTGTACTTGGAATTATAAGGTTCTATCCGCATAGTGTGCAGTTATAAAGTAATCTGTTGTTTTTCCCCTTTGTAAATCATAACAACACTATACAAAACATGCAATACTTTAAACATTACAAATATATGATTAACCTTATTAAGCATGTCAGATAGAGCCTGATAATTTCAACTGCACAAGATGTTTTGGCCAAGTTTAGACGGCCTAAATAACTTCAGGCAGTTTCTTTCTTACCTATGAAACACCATGTAGCTGTTACGCTCACACTGTGTACAACTACCCCTTTTTCCTACATCTGCTGTGCACTCACTAGAGCAGGTGCAATGCCTCGCACCTTTAACTTTAGCCGCTCTTTCCCAGCAATTTGAGATGCTCTTGCCTTCTGCAGCACTTTGGGCATGAGAAACCCAACAGTGTAAATGACAAGAAAGGGTGATCTGCACATCCCAGCCACCTCACGCCTGGTGCACACAAACCACAAGAAATAAGACCCTACTCTGTGCTATTTGCTACAAGTGGTGCGGCAAAAACACAGTGAAAAGTGTTATCATTTTACAAGCTGTGTTGCTGGGATGTTGGAGTGTTGGTTAAACAGCTTTGTCCTTCAGCTGGAAGACTATGGTCCAAGCAGGTTCAGTAAACATCTGCTCTGCTATTTTACAGCGAGAAACTTAACTTAAACTGACCTTTAAACCCCACTTGGGATGGGGCTTACATAAACAGGAACTTACTTCTCAGGGATCTTTAAAGTATGTCATTACTTTTCCTCATCAAATATTTTATCTTGGAACTAATTAATTGCTGTTCAGCCCCATCTAGTGGCTGTGCCCTGTGTGTGCATGTGGCGGCGTGGTTGGGTTGTGGTCTCGAGCTGTCAACCGCTACAGAATAGTGGACACAAACGGCCAGGGACCAGCGTCACGCTGTAGAGAGGCGGGGAGTAATACAAATCCACTTCTGTTACATGTATTGAAGGGCCTAATGTGTTGGCAAGCAGTGACATTTCATGAACAAAGCCACATTTGTCCAAGCATTTTGAAAAAGGTAAAAGTCGCTCTCCAGGATGTGGATTTTCTTTTGAATTGATAATCAATATAAATAATGTGTGATGGTATTAAACTAAAATGAGCCAGCTGTCATCTGTTAGAGTGACAGACTAGGCTTCAGCTGACATATTGAACAGGTTATCATCATTATCTACAACTAATAAATATCATAAGGGCTAAATCTGTCCAATTATAGCCTTTCCTGGTGATTCATTAGCAGGATTTTAATTATCTTAACAAGGATTAAAGCCTTCACTGATATTGAGGATTCCCAGCTGATGTGCTTCACATTAATTGTTAATTAATTCCCTCACAAAAGAGCTGCGGAAATCCTGAGCAGAGCTTTAGTGTCAGTCAACTGTTTGACTTTTTTGAGGTGTCACTTAAGCCCCACTTAAATGGAGAAGTGGGAATCTCTGTGGGGAATTCAGCATACAAATTAACTTGAGGGTTTTGCTGTTATGGATTAGCCACAAGTGTGTGCTTGGGGACTGCCGGTAGGTCAAGCTGTGACCCAGTGGACAATAAGTCCAAATGTGTGTGCAACTTCGGACAGCTACAGCTGTGAGCCGGTCACTCTGACTGTTTGATCCAAAGGGCCGCAGACATACAGGCCATTGAAGGGATGAAAAGTTCCATCTTTCGAAGTCTTGGCCAGGTGGAGTGTTTATGAGTGACATAAAATGAGAGAGGGAGAAGGTAGAAGAGAAGCGAGAGAGAGAGGGAAATAGAGAAAGAGAGAAGAGTGGCCACCTCCGCCCTCACTTCCTG
The DNA here is from genome assembly GCA_035609425.1 of Epinephelus awoara. Taxonomy (NCBI): domain Eukaryota; kingdom Metazoa; phylum Chordata; class Actinopteri; order Perciformes; family Serranidae; genus Epinephelus; species Epinephelus awoara. The sequence goes on along the minus strand of CM069315.1, from coordinate 7,846,095 downwards.
TCTCTATGGTGGCTTAAACTCCCATATTCCTGGGTGCAACTCTGTTATGCTCCTCCAGGTTCACTGCTGATAGTCTTTTCCTTCAAATGATTAGAACAGATTTAAAGTATCCAGAGCTGGAAGGTCATACCCATCTTCCCCAGAGTACTAATATTCATTGCAATGGGATATTAATATGTCAAAAGGTTTGCATTCCTGCAGCCAGTTATTAGAGGGAATGTCCTTCTATACACCCATCTATCTTACAAACTGTACCCTACAATTTCACTGACCTTCTCCCTCATATGATTGCCGGCCAGACCTTTTTACACCACCCTCTTCTTTAAACTCAACTGTAATTACTTATGATGAGGATCTCTATCTCCTCTTAGCACCGCCACTGGGCAGAAGTGGAGCCAACCAGCTCCTCAGCTAACTCCGCAAAAATGGGAAAAGAGTAGAACCATGAGGAGGAGCGACACAGGGGCAAGGCCACCTTGAAGCTGCTAGAGACAGGTTAGTGGGTTAAAGCTCAGGATTGGGCCAGGGTTTACTGTTAGAGATGGAGCTTTTAAACTGGAGGAGGTGCTATGAGGCTTCACAGGGAACAAAAGGAGATGGATGAATGCAGAGAGGACAGGATCAAATAATATGAAACAGAAATGACTGCAGGGTGGCTCCCCACAGAGGACAAAATGGGGGATACCTTAATATCTTTACTTGTAGTCTAACTTTCCTGCAGCAAGCACTTTATCAGTTTGTGGGGGAGAAGTTTTTGTATTTGTACCTCAATTTCCTCATATAAATTGTGTTCGAATACCGTTGGCATTTCTTATTTCAAGGCAGGGCAGGGATGGGCATAACCTAGCTTGTTAGCTTACTGTACTGACATCCATTAAATGAAATACAGAGTGCTCTGTCATACAAAACAAATACTGAGGTACAAATTTAGAAGCTTTTCCCCACCTGACTATTTGACAATGAAAAAAACACTGGGGTGAAACTCAAAATGTCAAACAATTCTTCGAAGTTCTGCAGTACACAAAGCTAAAATACAGAGTGAAGATGAGGAGACAGGGTATGCTAAGGGAAAGGTTAGCATGGACAACCACGATGAACCACGGTGGCCTACCAAGGTTTACTGTGAGCTTGACGCGGCCTCCGTCCAGCTCCAGTCTCAGGGTGTCCGCCGACTCCTTGGAGGTGGTGGCCATGAGCAGGCCATACGCCCGCTGAGACATGAAGCGCAGCGCCACGTCTTCAGCCTCTGTGTGCATGGTGACCGGCATGATGATCTTCAGGTACATGCTGCCGTCGTAACTCAGCACCGTCGCCTCTGGATATGGGTGTGAGGGAGAGAAAAGGAGTGTGACGGTGATGAGTAGGTCACATGTTGCACAGGAGAGTGTGCTCACAGAGAGGGAGTGATTCATATAAACTCAGAACACAGGCGGGAAGATCAACTGGATATGACAGTCCAGTATCATCAGCCAAGTACAGGCATCTGCCAAATTCAAAGTGGGTCAATTTTTTTCATTATCTTTGGACAATCTTCCCATCTGATATAATTCAATCCCAGTTTCACCAAACATTGCACACCTGGTTGCTCAACCCAAATCAAGATTACATATTTTTCCTCTTCCTTGTAGTGCCATCAGTCCAAGTTTTTTTGGTGTGAGTTGCAGATATCATCCGGAGAAATGCTTTCTTTTCAATATAATGGAACTAGATGGCAACAACTGCCCCTCCAGACAAAACCCCATGTCAAAATAGGTGTATTAAGACACCATATCCACAACAGAAGATCAAGGGAACGTTCAGTGAGAATGATGATCAAAGCAGCATGTGTCTGAAAACTTATTACAGTGATCAAAACATGCCAATCATTGCTGCACTTCATAGACAACTAGTGGGTTTAAAAGTTTGATGACAGCATGTACACTACACCCCTAGGCCTATGTCTCTTTTTCTGTTCTTGTAATTGCACCTTTTTGCTGTTTGCCATGTCATTCTCTTAATACATATTGTTGTGTCATCATTTGCACTGAGCTAATATCCTGTGTTTGCAGCATATGCTCAGGACGTCTCACATCCCTACTACATTTTCATCAGATGACAAATCTACCACCCAATACATAAAATGAAAGCATTCATTATAACAAGAAAGGAAACAGCATATAATATTCATTATGGATTCGATATGAGACCGTCCTCAAGCTTAGATACTTGTCATAAAAAGTGCTGCTGGCTTCTGAGAAATCCTTATTCACACTCGGCACAACCATAGTTACTCTATCTAGAATCAACCATG